>CM060882.1:20695000-23095000 GCA_030762935.1 Hymenopus coronatus
GCGATTTTCTGGAAAATCTTCGTGTCGCATCCTGGTGAGATAGTACTTAATGGTATTTAATGGTCTTTTCATTGTTGAGCTATGTTGTCCACAGGCACACACGGACCTTTTTCTAAAATTGCTTTTTTGGATTCAGAGGTCTCAAAATATACATTTCCGGTGAAATTTCGGAATAGAATGTTTGGGGGAATATAGTACTTTTTCTATACACTATGTACATAGTACGTGTAGAGGAAGTAAAATTTTATACAAGTTTGGGATCTGAAAAGAAAGGCAAGTTTCCGGATTGTGCAAGTATAAAGGTTTCTTACTTCTCACTCTCCGGAACATTAGCTTTTCCCCTAGCGTCACTTCGTCTCTCACCCACAAAAGCATCAAGTTCCCCTCATGTGTTTCCGCCTCAAAAGTCATCCCTTCTCTGCCAACTTAAGAACAATATTTTCAAAATGCTGCTTTAGCTTCGCATTGAGATTGCATTTTTACTTTCTCTTCTCTACATAGGGATAGAGAAGTATTGCATTCCACCCAAAAAATTGATGTCGAGATTTCACCGGAAATGCATGTTTTAGGACCCCCTGAATCCAAAAAAAGCATTTCCAGACAAAGGTCCGTGTGTGTGTGTGTGTGTGTGTGTGTGTGTGTGTGTGTGTGTGTGTGTCCGTGTGTCTGTGAACACGATAACTCAAAATCGAAACATACCAAACTTGGTATTTAAGTTCAGTATCTTCCAGGGATGCGACACGAAGATTTTGAGAAAAATCCCCCCACCCCAAACTACCCTTTACATTGTACTTTTTTCGAAAATTTTGATTTTCTTAAAAATGGCTCTAACGATTTTGATTAAAATATCGTATATTAAAGATATTTACCTGAAAAATAAAATGTATATCTTGAATTTTCTGGGAATAACTTCTAAAGACCTGTTTATTCTGGATGAATTTTGCTTAATTTGGCATAACTAATAAACCGTAAGAGATAGACAAAAACTTACTATATAAAAATGTAGGCCTTGTTAAAGTACACAATTTAGGTCATATACACTTTTTTCGTGGAGCTTACCGTTTTCGAGGTATTCATTATTATTAGTTTCAGTTGTGAAGTACTTATACTTTTCTCAGACGGGATAACCCGTTTTTGTTTTGTTCTACTCCTGGCCTAGAAAAGAAGCGATTTGTAGTGACAATCGCATAACGACAGTTTTTAAAACATTTGACTATCGATTTAGCCCAGTGTATTCCCGTATTTTCTTCCTACTTATAAGGAGCTAAGTAATAAGAACATTGTGCTGAATACCTCGATTAACAAGGCTCAGAAAGAAGAATAATCCAATGTAAGACGTTTGTAGAACGGCTAGAGAAAGTCATGTGAGTGTAACACATCGGATTTTTATTATATGTATTTGGCTGTATATAATCGTACGAGGGCCGTTTTTTTCAACCTCCGATAGGCTATAAATAAAAGACAATTCATAGAAAACAATTATGTTATTACTAAAAGTTATGGTTACTTTTCAACATAAACACCGAAAAGATTGAGACTTTTATCGTACATGTGCACAAGCTTTGCAATACCCGCTTCAAAAAATGTTGCCGCCAATGATTTCAAATGAGCACTGACGCTGTTTTGAAGATCTTCGTACTTTACGACGTTTGCGGAGAGCCATTCAAAACAAACGAAGAGGAATGCTGACTTCAGGAATTGTGTTGATCCATGTCAACACTCGACCACACACTGCTGGCACAACCCATCGGCTCCTTGGACAATATCAATGGGACATTTTCGATCATGTGTTGTGCAGTCCTGACCTGGCACCCAGTGACTTTCACCTTTTCCCTGAACTGAAGACGTGACAAGGAGGGCAGCACTTTCAAACCAACGAAGAACATCAAAACAACGTCAATGCTCTTTTGAAATCATTGGCGGCAACATTTTTTGAAGGGGTATTGCAAAGATAGGATAAATGTCTCAATCTTTTCGGTGATTACATTGAAAAGCAACCACGAGTGTACAAAACTTTTAGTAATAAAATAATTGTTTTCTATGAACTTGTCTTTTATCTATAGCCCACCGGAGGTTGAAAAAAAAAAAAAAAACGGCCCTCGCACTATATAGAGAAGGTATTCTTTTTCACCCAAAAATTCTATGTCGATATTTCACTTGAAATATATGTTTTTGGGTCCCCTTAATATAAAAAACTTAGAAAAAGGTGTATATGTCTGTGTTTGTGAACAGCATAACTAAAAAACGAAAAGAGCATTAAAAACCTAACTTGGTATTTTAGTTTAGTATCTTGTTTTCTAGAAAATTCCCACACCCCAAACTACTCTTTACATGGAACATGTTTTGAAATTGTGGATTTTGGGCAAAAAGTCTTACGATTTTGATTAAAATACCTTATGTATAAGGTATTTTTATGATAAACGAAATATATATCTTGAATTTTCTAGGAATAGCTTCTGAAGACCACTTCATTCTGGATGACTTTTGTATAACTAGTAAACCGTAAGAGATATACAAAAACTTGCTTCACAAAAACTGTAGAGCTCATTAAAATACACAGTTTATGTTATATACATTTTTTGTAGAGTTAATCATTTTCGAGATATTCCGAATTATTGGTTTCAATTTTAGCTACTTAAACTTTTCTCAAACTTGAATACATCTTTCTTCTCGTTTGTTTACTCCTGGAAAGTAAAGAGATTGGAATTTGAATTGTTTGACATGGCGGCCGCTTTTAAAGGACAAGACTATCGCTTTATCCTGTGCATTTTCTTATTTCCCTTCTACTTAAGAGGCAGCTAGTAATAAGACAAATTGTGAATGTGTTTATGTTGATCAGCATGATGTAGATAACAGATTAATGTTAGGAATAAAAACTTTATTTACCCAACAGCTAGAGGACATCATGTGAATGAGAAACGTTAAATTTTTCTCTTCTACTACAAGGAAGCTAGTAATAAAGGCAATTTCTGCTAATGTTTATTTTGATTATCATGAAGTAGATAGACAAATAAGCTTTTTATCAATAATTTATTACAGAGATGTAGAGAAGGTCATGTGAAAGGAACTCATCTGATTTTTGTTTTGTATTAGTCTTATGATTTAAGATTCTATTGTAACAAATTAACACATCAACACAGTGATACACTAATTTGCTGGACCAACTTGCTATCTTCGTCTCTGTCCCTTCTGGGTCTTTAGTTTCTCATTCCTTTCCTGCTGCAGTTGTTTTTGTTTCTCTCTATTTTCTTTATCTTTTTACTTTCTCTACACGTAATATGTAAATATTGTATAGAGAAGATATTGTACTGCACCCAAAAATTCGATACCGAGATTTCACCGGAAATACATGTTTTAAGTCACCCTGAATAAAAAAAAAAGCCTTTTGGAAAAAGGTCCGTGTGAGTGCGTGTGTGTGTCTGTGGGCAGCATAGCTCAAAAATGAAAAGACCTTTGAATACCAAACTTGGTATTTAAGTTTGGCATCTTCCAAGGATGCGACACGAAGCTTTTAAAAAAATCCCTCCACCATAAACTACCCTTTACATGGAAAATTTTTAAAAAATTTTGATTTTCTCAAAAATGGCTTTAACAATTTTGATTAAAATGTTGTATATTAAATATATTTACATAGCAAATGAAATGTATATGTTGAATTTTCTGGGAATAGCCTCTGAAGACTACTTTATTCTGGATTAATTTTACGGAAGTTTGCAAAACTGCTAAACCGTAAGAAATAGACAAAAACTTACCAGAAAGAAAATATAGAGGACATTAAAACACACAATCTATGCTATATACATTTTTTTCGTGGAGTTGATCGTTTTTAAGAAAAACTTACTTTTCTCATTCGGGAATTAGTCAACTCCTGTCCAAACAAACAAAGGAACTACAGTCACATAGCAACCACCTTTTAACTATCCCTTATTTCGCTTCTTCTTACAAGGAAGCAAGTAATAAGACTATTTCTGCTGTTTTCTCAATTAGCAGGGAGTAAATAGAAGCCTAAACTTTCTAATAATAATTTCTTGCAGAAATGTAGAGAAAGTCATGTGAATTGAACACTTCAAATTTTTTCTTCTAGTATTCTCAAGTTTCTCCTTTCCAGCTTGAGGGATAACATGCTTATTTCTGTTTCTCACCAAACCATTCATTTTCTTCCTTGCTATGCTCTGCATTATCTCGATCTTCCTCATTGGACATATAACAATAATGAACAATTTAATCTTCCTTGGTACTTATTTTTGGTATCCTTCAAGGATGCATCACGAAGGATTTCAAGAAAATCTCCCCTCCTCAAACGTCCCTTTACATGGAATAACTTTTTAAATGTTTTTCTCAAAAGATGTCCTAACGATTTTAATGAAAATACTACACTAAAGGTATTTACATCACAAACAAAATTTATATCCTGAATTTTCTTGGAATAACTTCTAAAGACCTGTTCATTCCTAATACAGTTTGCGGAATTGTGGTTAACTTGTAAGCCGTGAGATATAGATAAAAACTTTCTATACAAAAATGCAGATCTAGTTAAAATACCAACTTATGTCATATACATTTTTGTTGTAGAGTTGACCATTTCCAAGATATTCCTTGTTATTGGTTTCACTTTTAAACTACGCATTTTCTCAAAAGGGGCCACAGTTCGTTTCATCTCCCTTTTGTTTTTCTAGAAATGGAAAGCGATCCGAACTTCAATTGTTCACATATCGACCGGCTTTTAAAAGAGTTGGCTATCACTTTAGCCTGATATTTCCCATCTACTTATAAGGAGCTAAGTGGTAAGTCCAGTTCTGTTAATGTTTATCTCGTTTAACATGATACACATAAAAACAATCTTTTGTAAGAATAGTTTTTTTTGCATAACATCATATTTTCTTGTTTTTACTTTCCCTATACGTACTATGTACATAGTGTATAGAAAAGGTATTGCACTCCACCCAAAATTTGATACCGTGATTTCATCGGAAATATATGTTTTAGGGTCCCCTGTATCCAAAAAATATTTTCAGAAAAAGATCTGTGTGCGTGTGTGTGTGTGTGTGTGTGTCTTTGAACACGAAAACTCAAAAACGGTAAAATAATCAAACCAGGGATACGACACGAAGATTCTGAGTAAAATCTTCCCACCCCAAACTACTCTTTACTTGGAAAAAAATACTGTATATTATATGGCAAATAAAATGTATATCTTGAATTCTCTGGGAATAGCCTCAGACCACTTTATTCTGACTGAATTTAGCTGAATTTTGCATAACTGGAAAACATTAAGAGATAGATAAAAACCTATTAAACAAAAATATATATCACATTAAAGCACACAATTTATGTCAAATACATTTTTTGTGGAGTTGATCGTTTTTGAGATATTCCGTGTTATTGGTTGTAGCTTTGAAAAACTTGTACTTTTCTCATACGGGAATTTGTCAACTCCTGTCCATACAAACAAAGGGACTTCAGTGACACAGCAACCAGTGACTATCACTTTAACCTATGGTACTCCCTTATTTCGCTTCTACTTGCATGGAAGAACGTAATAAGATTATTTCCGCTACTTTTTTCTCGATTAGCATGAAGTAAATAGAAGCATAAGATTTTTAACAGTACTTTTTTTTGCAAAGATGTAGAGAAAGTCATGTGAATGGAACACATCAGAATTTTCCTACTTTCCAAACGGAATAAAGATGAAGTAGACAGAGCTGGTGCTATAGTTTTGACCTGTTGTGTTTATCTGATAGTTGAAGGTGCAAGGGCGGAAGGATACAAGTGGTGGGCCGCGTGTCGCATGATTCACGGAAACCCGAGAGGGTGCAGCACGTGTACACTTCATGTTAACATTACCGCCACGTGACCCTGTTATTATGCTTTACTGGACTTCCGTATGTCATTTCCTAGCATCTAATTCTAATTGATTTGTTCAAGCGATTCAAAAGCATAGAGGAGAACGGTTAACGGTCCGATTGTTAGCGTTTAACAATCTGTCACTGAATCAAAACCAGCTTATCGATATTATACCACTATGCACTCTGATGTGATTAAGTGGCTATATCCTGATGAGGTACATTCATATTGCTTTCTATATCCTACTATCCTTTATTACTTTCTCTAACACGAACATAATAGAGAAGGTATTTCACGTAAAGTTTCGACACCGAGATTTCACCGAGATACTTTTTTAGGGCTTCTAAATCAAAAATCTAATGTTCCATTCACATGACTTTCTCTACAACTCTGTAGCAAATTATGTTACAAAGCTTATGCTTCAATTCAATTCATGCTAATCGAAAAAAATTAACAGGAATACACACACACACAGACGCATACGCACCTTTTTCTGAAAATGCTTTTTTTTTTTTTTTGATTCAGGGGTAGCCAAACCATGTATTTCCGGTGAAATTTCGGTATGGAATTTTTGGGTGCAATGTAGGGTTAACCAACAAATCTTTCGCATTACGTTCACATGCTTTCTCTAGCTGTTCTGATAACAAACTTCTTACAAAAGATGCTTCTTTCTACGCCATGCTAATCGAGATAAGCATTAGCAGAATGTACTTATTTAGTTCCTTATAGGAATGGACTATGCTAAAGCGATAGTCAAATGTTTTGAAAGCTGCCGTTATGCGATTGTCATTACAATTCGCCAGGAGTAGAACAAAACAAAACAAAAAAATCTGATGTGTTTCATTCACATGACTTTGTCTACATCACAGGAACAAATTATTGTTAAAAAGCATATTCTTCTATCTACTTTATGATAATTAAAACAAACATTATCAGAAATTACCTTAATTACTTGCTTCCTTGTTTTTAGTAGGAAAATAAGGGAGTACACTAGGCTGAAACCATAGTCAAATCTTTTAAAAGCTGGTTGCCATGTGGTTGAAATCCGTTGCTATGCAGGTAGTTTACTACTTTCCATGTGAGAAAAGTTAAAAGTGTTTTAAATCTGTAACAAATGACATGGAATATCTCGGTAATGGTCAATTCCACGTAAAAAAACGTATGTGACATAAATTGTGCATTTTAACGAGATCTACATTTTTGTAAAGTTTTTGTCTTCATCTTATGGTTTACTAGTTATGCGACATTCAAAAAAGTTTGTCAAAAAGAACAGGTTTTCAGAAGCTATTCCCAGAAAATTCAAGATATACATTTTATTAAAGTAAATATTAGTAATATTGAGTATTTTAATTAAAATCGTTAGTCATTTTTGAGAAAAATACATTTTCAAAAATGTTTCCATGTAAAGTAAAGTTTGGGGCGGGGGGGGGGGGGGGTGATTTTCTTGAAAATTTTCGTTTTGCATCCTTGAAATATGCTGACCTTAAGTACCAAGTTTGGTATTTAACGGTCTTTTCGTTTTTGAGCTATGCTGTCCACACACCCGCGCGGACGTTCTTTTTAAAAATGCTTGTTTTTGGACTCAGGGTACCTCGAAACACATATTTCCAGTGGTATAGAATTTGGCTGGAATACAATATCTTCTCTATACACTATGCACATAGTAAGTGTAGAGGAAGTAAACACTTAAAATTAATAACATTTTAAAATTATTTCTTACTTTCTCTACACATACTACGTACATAGTGTATAGAGAAGATATTGCATTCCACCCAAAAAGTCGATACCGAGATTTCACCGAAATACACGTTTTAGGTCAACATTATCCAAAAAGGTCCGTGTGTGTGTCCGTGTGTCTGTAAACACGATAACTCAAAAACGAAAAGTCGATAAAATACCTTACTTGTATATAAGTTTAGTATCTTTCCGAGATGCGACACGCAAACTAACTTTTATATGGAAACATTTTCGTAAACATATTTATTTATATGGTAAAAAAAAGTGTATGTATTGCATTTTCTGGGAATTGCCTCTAAAAACCTCTTTATTCTGAATGAAATTTGCTGAATGTTGCGTAACTGGTAAACCGTAAGAGAAAGACAAAACTTACCATACAAAAATTGTAGATCACGTTTAAACACACAAATTGTCATATACGTTGTTTTTTTTTTTCGTGGCATTTACCATTTCTGAGATATTCCTGGTTATTGGTTTTAGTTTTAAAATACTTAAAACTTTTCACATACGGGAGTGGCAATGCAAAGAAATGGATTGCGTTCATATGTCAAAGAACTTTGGAAAGATTTGACTATCGCTTTAGCCTAGTGTATTTCTATATTTCCCTTCTGCTCCCAAAAAAGTATTTCCGGTAATGTTTATCTTGAAGTTAATAAAATATTTAGCCTATTAACAATAATTTGTCAGAGAGGTGTAGAGAAAGTCATGTGAATGGAACACGTAAGATTGTTTCTAACCTTTGGTCTCAATTTTGTATGATATTAAAGTTTGGTGTGCTTGTTGGGGTAACACGCGCGTCTTCCAGAAATAATTGCTTTCAACAGCGACAGTGGAAATCTAAATCGCGTGCAGATGACATTGTTAGACAGGTGTGTTTAGCAATACTGCATCACGTGATTGCATCTAAACAAAGCTTCAGCGAAGCGACATATGCAAGGGTTTCCTCAAGCTTCAGGTCTACCAACCGAATCGCGCAATTATTTACAGTAGCAACTACACTCGGGGAAGCAATGTTGCCACCTGCTGAGATGTTTCGTTTGTTGACTGTCATACGCATTTTATTTTCTATGCTGCCTTCAGAGTACGTCTGGGCGTCCTCATGCACGTTGGAGAAGATCAATTTGTTATAACCAAAGGATAGATAGATGCGTTTCATTTCAAATTAATACGTAATGATGATAATAAATAATAAATAAATAATAAATCATTAATAATAAATAAATAATAAGCAATTAGTAATAAGTAATTAATAATAAGTAATTAATAATAAGTAATTAATAAATAATAAATAAATAATAATAAATACTAATAATAAATAAATAATAATTAATAAATAATAAATAAAATAAATAAAATAATAAATAAATACTAATAAATACTAATAATAATAATAATCTATAATAGATAATACATTTAATAGGGTTACGTGGTAAAATCACATTCCCATGTATCCAAGTTGTACATTAATGCGACATAATTTATTCCGACTTTTCTACAATACATTTGTTATAATTCAACCCAAAGAAATTTTATTTCTCCATAGATTTCCTCATTTTCTTCTCTAAGTTCCTTAGTGTTCAATATCTTCTTACTGCATCTAATCATTGTTCTCTAGGCTTCCCTTTTCTTCTTCTCTAGACGTTCTCTCCGGCATCTTTTTTGGAATTCTGTTAGTTTTCATCCTTTTTATTTGTCCACAACGTTTCTTTCCTTTTTATTTTCTGTAGCATGTATGCACACGCAATGTACATATAGCTAGAGAAACTAATGTATTCGACCCAAAATTTCGATACCGAGATTTCATAAGAAATACTCGCACGTGTTTTGCGGTTCCCTGTGTCCGAAAAAAAAATAGAAAAAGGTCTATGTGGGTATGTGTGTGTGTTTGTGTGGATACCATAGCTCAACAACGAAAATTTCGGTAAATACCAAACTTGGAAGATACTAAACATAAATACTAAGATTGCGATAGGAAGATTTTCAAGAAAATTCCCCCCCCCCAAACTACCCGTCACATGGAAATTTTTTTTTGAAAATGTTTTCTTTTTAAAAATAGCTCTAACGATTTTCATTAAAATACTATATATTAAAAATATTAAGATCATAAATAAAATTTGTGTTGCATTTTTTGTGAATAGGCTCTCCATATTTCCATTTTCTAGCTGAATGTTGCATAATTAGTAAACAGCAAGAGATAGACAAAAACTTACCTTTCAAAAAATGTAGATGAGGTTAAAACACATATTTTATGTCATACAAGATTTTATTGTAAAGTGGACCGCTTTAGAGATATTCCGTGTTATTGGTCTCAAGTTTAAACTATCAGGTTTTTCTCAAACAGGAAGGCACCTTTCGGTTCGTTTTGCTGGTCATACAAAGAGAACAGAACCTTAATTTTTTACATAGCAACCAGCTTTAGCTTAATGTTTCCTTATTTTCCTTCTACTTATAAGCAAGAGAGCTATAGGACCAATTCTGCTAATGTTTTTTTAGATTACTGTGGTGTAAGTAAAATTATAATTTTTTATAAGAATAGCTTATTTGAGGAATGGCTAGAGAAAGTCATGTGAATGGTACTTATCAGACTTTTGGAGGGAATAGAATGTAAAATCTTAATTCAGAGTACATTTTGTACATTCATAATAGCTGATAGAAGATAAGTGATAGAAAAAAAATTATGTGTGTTCCATTCACATGACTTTCTGTATATCCCTGAAACAAATTATTGTTGGTAAGCTTATTGTTTTGATAATTTCATGCTAGTCGAGAAAAATTAGCAGAAATAGTCTTATTTCTTGCTTTATTGTAAGTAGAAGCGAAATAAGGGAGTACCATAGGTTAAAGCGAAAGCCAAAAGCTGGTTGCTATGTGACTGATGTTCCTTTGTTTGTATGGACACGAGTTGGCAATTTCCTGTATGAGAAAAGTATAAGTTTTTCAAAGCTGAAACAAAAACAATGAAGATGTCAAAGATGATCAACTCCGCGAAAAAAATGTATATAACATAAATTGTGTGCTTTAACGTGCTCTACATTTGTTGTGTGTTACGTTTTTGTCCATATCTTACGGTTTAGCAGTTATGCAAAATTCAAATAAAGTAGTCTTCAGAGGCTATTCCCAAAAAATTCAAGATATGCACTTTATTTGTCAGGTAAATATCTTTAATATGCGATGTTTTAATCAAAATCGTTAAGAGCTATTTTTTAGAAAATCAAGAGTTTCGAAAAAAGTTCCATGTAAAGGGTAGTTGGGAGTGGGGGGATTTTCTTGAAAATCTTCGTGTCTCATCCTTGGGAGATAATAAACCTAAATGCCAAGTTTGGTTTTTAACGGACTTTTCGTTTTTGAGCTATGCTGCCCACAGACACACACACACACACACACACACACACACACAAATACACACACATTTTTCTAAAAAAAATTTTTTGGATTCAGGAGGTCTCAAAACATGTATTTCCGGTGAAATCTCGGTATCGAATTTTGCGTGTATTATAATACCTTCTCTATACACTATTCACATAGCACGTATAGAGAAAGTAAAAATATAACTTTGTTGTGCCGTAAGTCATTTCCCAGTAATCCGTTATTAATAGTTGGAACTGTTCAAAACTTCGCCATTCTTTCAAAGTCTTTTCGATGTTCAGCTGTTTCTCAGTATTGCTTAGATAGAGTAGGTATGGGTATTAAGATCAGTGTATATACGTAAGGCGTTCAATAAGTCCTTAGAAATAGCAAGAAAAATTATTTTTGGTAGAGTTTATCTTACTTTTCAGCATAAAATCCTTTTAGCTCGATACACTTTTTCCAGCGATTCTCCAACTGGAGCTGTAAGATTTCGGTAGGTCTTCAAAATAGTCATCTATTAAGGAGATGATCTCATCGTTAGACGTGAATCGTTTTCCCCCGAGCCAATTGTTCAGGTTTGGAAATAACTGGGATCCAAATCTGGTGAATACGGTGGATGCTGTAGTGATTCGAAATTTAATTCTATAATTTTCGTCATCGAAACTAGGTGTGCACCCTTGTATTGTCTTGATGGATGAGATGTTTTTCTTTGTCATATGAAGGCGGTTTCTCTTGACTTCTTCGTTCAACCGGTGCAATAACGATGCATAATACTCCCCATTTATTGTTCTTCCTTTTTGCAAGTAATCAATGTAATTGACTCCACGTGCATCCCATAAAACCCAGGACGTCACCTTCTGCGCAGATTTCACCATCTTTCCCTTTTTCGGACCCCACTGTTTCGACTGCACTTTTATCTTTGGACCCCATGTTTCATCCACAGTTATGTATCGACGCAGGAACACGTCAGGATTGTAACGGAAAAGCGCCAAACCAGCTTCAGAATCGATCGCACGATTGACTTTATTCTGCACTGAGAGCAAACGAGGAACCCATCTTGCTTAGACCTTTGTTAGACCTAATTCTTGCTGAAAAATTGAGATCGCTGTACCTTATGATATACATGAGGCCTCTACTATTTCACGAACTTTGATTCGTCGATCACTCAAATCATTTCAGAGGAAGTCTACTGAACGTCCGGAACGATGTTCATCATTTGTGGATGTAATCCATGTTTAGGTTCATTTATCCAATTGTAAATTGTTGCAAACTTAAGAACAGATGTGATATCAACTTCATCCAACTCGACTTTTATCTGTTTCGGTGTTAAACCTTTTAAATAGAAGTGACGAAACTCATATTTACTTTGTCTACATATACTATGTACATAGTGTATAGAGAAGGTTGTAATGTACCCAAAAATTCGATACCGAGATTTCACCGGAAATATATGTTTTGAGACCCCCTGAATAAAAAAAAAACATTTTTAGACGAAATGATTTGCGTGTATGTCTGTCTGCCTATGTATGTATGTATGTATGTGTGTATGTATGTATGTATGTGTGTATGTATGTATGTATGTATGTATGTATGTATGTATGTATGTATGTATGTATGTATGTATGTATGTATGTATGTATGTATGTATGTATGTATGTATGTATCTATGTATGTATGTATGTATGTATGTATGTATGTATGTATGTATGTATGTATGTATGTATGTATGTGCGTCTCTGGGAAGCATTGCTAAAAAGGAAAAGACCGTTAAAAACCAAACTTAGTATTTAAGTTTGGTATCTTCCAAGGATGCAACACAAAGATTTTCAAGAAAATCTCCCCATTCCCAACTAACCTTTACATGGGAAAATGTTCGATTAAAATATCGTATATTAAAGATATTTACATAACGAATAAAATGTACATTTTGAATTTTCTGGGAATAGCCTCTGAAGACTACTTTATTCTTGGTCAATTTTACGGAATTTCGCATAACTGCTAAACCGTAAGCACCTTAAAACACACAATTTATGTTATATGCATTTTTTTCGTGGAGTTGATTGTTTTTGAGATATTCCTTGTTTTTTTTTCAGCTATAAAGACTTATACTTTTCTCATACAGGACTTTGTGAACTCGTGTCCATACAAACAAAGGAACTTCAGTCGCAGAGCAACCAGCTTTTGACTATCACTTTAACCTATGATACTCCCTTATTTCGCTTCTACATACAAGGAAGCAAGTAATAAGACTATTTCTGCCAAGTTTTGCTCCATTAGATGAAGTAAACAGAATAATTTGTTGCAGTGATATAGAGAAAATCATGTGATAGGAACACATCAGATTTTTTTCGATGAGGTTCTTCAATCAATACATTTGTGTGGTTGTCGGTGTGGTAATTTTTTCTCATATATCAATTACAGGTAAATGAATGACCTAAATTAGCAATAAATAATTAAGGGCATCGCCTTTATTATTCCATACTCCTGACGCAGATAGGTAACCTATTGTAATATTGCGGTTGATTTTTTCCCCCCTCGCCGTATATATTAATCACAAACATGTATTCTGTTTTCGTGTTGTAAAAAAAAAAAGGCCGAGCAATGTTCCCTGGCGTATTTTTGATAAACCAACAAACAGAGAGAACGTGTAGAGGTACATACGCAGTGACCACAGCTGATACAGCCACATCCGGTTCCCCCTCTCGTGGTGAGAAATGGAACTACGAGAGGAATCATATCACCACTTGGTAGCCTTAATAATTCACATGTCAGAAAATGGGGTAGCCCGTCGCACTGGCCACGGACACACCACGGAGTTCTACAGGATGCTTTGCTTCTTCAGAAGGCGAGAGGTTCACTGACATCGCTTTAAAAAAAATCTGATCTCTTCCATTCACATGACTTTCTCTATCTCTCTGTAACACATTATTGTTAATAAGCTTATCTTTTATATATTTCATGTTAATCGAGGAAAATTAGCAGAAAGTCTTATTTCTTGCTTTATTGTAAATACAAGCGAAATAAGGGAGTACCATAGGTTAAAGTGAAAGCCAAAAGCTGGTTGCTATGTGACTGATGTTCCTTTGTATGGACAGGAGTTGACAAATTCCTGTATGAGAAGTTTTTCAAAGTTGAAGCCAAGAAAAAAGAATATCTCAAAAACGATCAACTCCACGAAAAAATGTATATAACATAAATTGTGTGTTTTAACCTGCTCTACATTTTTTGTGTGTTAAGTTTTTGTCCGTCTCTTACGGTTTACTAGTTATGCAAAGTTCATCCAGAATAAAGTAGTCTTCAGATGCTATACCAGAAAATTCAAGATATACATTTTATTTCTCAGGTAAATATCTTTAAAATACGATATTTCAATCAAAATCTTTAGAGCTATTTTTAATAAAATCAAAATTTTCTAAAAAAGTTCTATGTAAAGGGTAGTTGGGGGTGGCGGGATTTTCTTGAAAATCTTCGTGTCGCATCCTTGGAAGATGCAAAACTTAAATACCAAGTTTGGAATTCAACGGTCTATTCTTTTTTGAGCTATGCTGTCCACAGACACACACACATACACACGGACCTTGTTTCTGAAAATACATTTTTTGGATTCAGAGGGCCCCAAAACTTGTATTTCCGGAGAAATCTTGGTATCGAATTTTTGGGTGCAATACAATACCTTCTGTATACACTATGTACATAGTACGCGTAGAGAAAGTAAACAGAACTCGTCTGCTCCAATAAAGTGCTCAGACACACGTCCTCCAGAATGTTTTGCATTCTGTCTATAACTAACAGAGATGTGGTAATAATGAGTATGACGTATAATCTCTCGCTATTTTTACTTTCTCTATACGTACTATGTACATTGTGCACTCCACCCAAAAATTTGATACCGAAATTTTACCGGAAATATATGTTTTAGAGTCCCCTGTATCCAAAAAAAAAAAAAAAAAAAAATCAGAAAAAGGTACTTGTGTGTGTCCGTGTGATAACTAAAACGAAAATACTAAACTTGGAATTTATGTTTAGTATCTTCCAGGAATGTGACGAAGATTTTGAGAAAAATCCCCCCACTTCAAACTACCCTTTACATGGAACTTTTTTATAAAATTTTTATTTTCTTAAAAATGACAAACGATTTTGATTAAAATATAGTATATTAAAGATATTTATGTGACAAAAAAAATGTATATCTCGAATTTTCTTGGAATAGCCTCTGAAGGTTACTTTATTCTGGATGAATTTTAGGGAATTTTGAATAACGGCTAACCCGTAAGAGATGGACAAAAACTTACTAGGCACAAAATGTACAACACGTTAAAACACACATTTAAGTTATATGCATTTTTTTCGTGGAGTTTATCTTTTTGAGATATTCCTTGTTATTGATTTCAGCATTAAAATACTTATACTTTTCTCATACAGGAATTTGTCAGCTCCTGTCCACACAAACAAAGAAACATCAGTCACATAGCAACCAGCTTTTGACTTCACTTTAACCTATGGTACTCCCTTATTTCCCTTCTACTTACAAGGAAGCAAGTAATAAGACTATTTCTGCTAATTTTTTCTAACTTAGCATGACGTAAATAGAAGCATATACTTTTTAACAATATTTTTTGCAGAGATGTAGAGAAAGTTATGTGAATGGAACACATATGATTTTTATTGTTCCTGATTTCATTTTATTATTGTTTCATTTTAAAATATATTGTATTTTACGTGAGTTGAGATTGAAATTGAGTCATATTTATAGACGCTCTTTAACTGCTGGGGTTCTCAGTTTGTCATTTTATGCTGGGCGTGAAAGACCGCTTAATTTTACTCAGAGGCCCCTTTATCGGGCTAGAGATTCTTTGTTTATCCAAGGTCGCGGGCTCAAATCCGGCGGAATTTTTCGGGTGTAAAAATCCATAGTATGGTTTCCTTCGGAAGGGAAGTAAAGCGGTTGGTCCTGTGTCGTAGATTTACGGCACGTAAAAGAACCTCAAGTCTGATAGAGAGGCCTCTGAGTAAAATTAAGTGGTATTTCACGCCCAATTTAGATTGGGACGCTGAGAACTACAGTAATTAAAGAGTGCCCATAAATAACACGCCATTTACATTTTTTTGAGGTTCTTTAATGTGCCATAAATTTACGTCACGGATCCAACGGCTTTACTCACCTTGCAAAGGAAGCCATGCCTAGGTTAAAGAATAAGAGGCTACTAATATGAATTTGGAATTGAGAATTTACTCGTGAAAATCCTCGCAGCATACAAATACCTAAAATATGCGTTCCTGGTGGAGGGTGATAGATCTTTTTGGGACTCACATGTATTTCTCCACCTATTCAGCAACAAATTATTCTTCTCTCTACTTCATCCTAACCAATTAAACCCTAGCAGAAATATTTTAATTTCATAGTTCCTTGTAAGAAATACATAAACAAGGCAATACATTGTCGCTATATGATGCAGTCGAAATTCACTTCTCTTTACATGAACAAGATAAAAAATCTGATAATTCAGAAAAAAAAATATCAGAAATAGCTTGCTTCCTTGTAATTAGAAGCGAAATAAGGGAGTACCATAGGTTAAAGTGATAGTCAAAAGCTGGCTGCTATGTGACTGAATTTCCTTTGTTTATATGTATGGATAGCAGTTGACAAATTCCTGTAAGAGAAAAGTATAAGTTTTTCAAACTGAAACCAAAAACAAGGAATATCTTGAAAGCGGTCAACACTACGAAAAAAAAAAACAAATTGTATGTTTTAATGTGCTCTACATTTTCTGTGTGGTATGTTTTTGACCATCTCTTACGATTTAACAGTTATGCAAGGTTCAGTAAAATTGATCCACAATAACGTAGTCTTCAGAGGCTATTCCCAGAAAATTTAGGATATACATCTTATTTTTCGTATAAATATGACAGTATAATCAAAATCGTGGGAGCAGTTTTTGAGAAAATTAAAATTTTCGAAACTTTTTCTATGTAAAGGGTAGTTAGGGGTGGGGTATTTTCTTGAAAATCTTCGTGTCGCACCCTTGGTAGACACCAAACCTAAATACCAAGTTTGGTTTTTAACGGTCTTTTCGTTTTTGAGCTAAGGTGCACACACTGACATTTTTCTGAAAATTCTTTTTTTGAATTCAGGGTGCCTCAAAACCTGTGTTTCCGGTGAAATTTCGGTATCGAATATTTGGGTGCATTTAGTACGTGTAGAGAAAAAAAAACCGTGAAAAAAGTGAATAACAACTACCTATTTAAGAAAAGTAAGTACTGGAAATTTTAAAACTACTAACAATAAATATCTCGGAAACAGCTCTACAAAATATGTGACAACTTGTTTTTTTTTAACAAGCTCTAAATTGTTAGTACGTATAGAGAAAGCAAAAAGTATTGCACTATGTACATAGTGTGTAGAGGAAGTATTGTATTCCACCCAAAAATTTGATGTCGAGATTTCATCGGAAATATATATTTTAGGACCCCCCAAAATCCAAAAAGAGCAGAAAAAGGTCCGTGTGTATGTGTGTGTGTGTGTTTATGGACAGCATAGCTCAAAAACGAAAACACCGTTAAATACTAAACTTGGTATTTAGAGTTGGTATCTTCCAAGGATGCGACACGAACATTTTCAAGTAAATCCCCCACCCCAACTACCCTTTACATGGAACTTTTTTGGAAATTTTGATTTTCTAAAAAATGGCTCTAACGATTTTGATTAAAATCTCCTATAATAGAGATATTTACGTACCAAATAAAATGTATATCTTGAATTTTCTGGGAATAGCCTCTGAAGAGCTCTTTATTCTGGATGAATTTTAATAAATTTTGTTTAACTGCTAAACGGTAAGAGTTGCACAAAAACTTACTACACAGAAAAGGTTGATCTCATCAAAACACAAAATTTATGCCGTTTATATTTTTGCTGTGGAGGTAACCGTTTCCAAGATATTCATTGTTTTTGGTTTCAGTTGCGAGTACTTATACTTTTCTCAGACAGGAAGTGTCCGTTTTTCTTTTGTTCCACTCCTGGCCAAGCAAGAAAGCGATTTGCAATGAAAATCGAATAACGACAGCTTTTAAAACATTTGACTATCGGTTTAGCCTAGTGCATTTCCTCATTTTCTTCCTACTTATAAGGAACTAAGTAGTAAGAACATTCTGCTAATGTTTATCTCGATTAGTATTGTGTAGAAAGAAGAATAATGTTAGGTAAGAAGTTTATAGGTGAGTTAGAGAAAGTCATGTGAGTGTAACACGATTTTTTACTTTCTCTAGCCCCATATGTAGGATGTACATAGGGATAGAGAAGGTATCGTAATGCACCCAAAAATTCGATACCGAGATTTCACCGGAAATATATGTTTTGGGGTCCCCTGAGTCCGAAAAAAAACATTTTTAAAAAAAGGTCCGTGTATGTGTCTATGGACAGCATAACTCCAAAATGAAAAGACCGTTAAATACCAAACTTGGTATCTTCTAAGGATGCAACACGAAAATTTAAAAAAAAAAAAAAAATCCCCTCACCACAAACTACGCTTTACATGGAAAATTTTTCAAAAATTTTAATTTTACTTAAAAATGGCTCTAACGATTTTGATTAAAATGCCATATATTAAACCTATTTATGTCCGAAATAAAATGTATATCTCGAATATTTTGGGAACAGCCTCTGAAGACCTCTTTATTCTGGATGAATTTTGCCGACTTTTACGTGACTACTAAACCGTAAGAGAGAGAAAAAATTCACTGCACAAAAAATGTACACCACGACAAAATACACAGTTTATGTCCTTAGCGGTTTTGTTGTGGAGGTAAGCGTTTTCGAGATATTCCTTGTTACTGGTTTCAATTGTGAAGTACTTAAACTTTTCTCAGACATGAAGTATCAGTTTTTCTTTTGTTCTATTCCTGGCCAAGCAAAGAAGTGATTTACAATTACAATCGCATTACGATAGCTATCACTTTAGCATAGCACATTCCCTTATTCCCTTCTACTTATAAGATTTTAAGTAATAAGAACATTCTGCTAATATTTATCTCGGTTAGCATTGTGTTCAAAGAAGAATAATCTTTTATAGGAGGTTTGTAGAGCAGCTAGAGAAAGTCATGTGAGTGTACCACATCAGATATTTTACTTTCTCTACACGTATTTTGTACATAGGGTATAGAGAAGGTATTGCATTCCACACAAAATATTCGATACCGAGATTTCACCGAAATAGACGTTTTATGGCGCCTATATCCAAAAACATAAAAATTATTAGAGAAAGGTCCTTATGTGTCTGTGTGCCTGTGAACACGATAACTCATAAACGAAAAGTCGGTAAATTACCAATCTTGATATTTAAGTTTAGCATCTTCCAGGGATGCGACACGAAGCCTTTGAGGAAAATCCCCCCACTCCTGTCTACCATTTGCATTTTCTCATAAAGGCGCTAACGATTATACTGTATATTAAAGATATATTATGGAAAATAAAATGTGAATCTTGAATTTTCCGGGAATAGCCTCTAAAGACCTCTTTATTCTGGATAATTTTGCCTAACTGGTAAACCGCAAGAGATAGACAAAAACTTACAACATAAAAGATGTAGATCTCGTTAAAGCACACAATTTATGTAATGTACATTTTTCTCGTAGAACTGACCATTTCAGAGATATCTCAAGTTATTTGTTTCAGATTTAAAATACTTAAACTTTTCTCTCGTGGAAAGTTGTAAACTCCTGCATAGAAACGGATTTCAACCATACGGCATCCATCTTTTAAAATGTTTGACTATCATTTTAACCTAGTATATTCCATTATTTTTCTTCGACTTACAAGGAAGCAAGTTATAAGACAAATTCTGCTAATATTTATCTCGATTAGCATAAAGTAAATAGAAGAATATACTTTTTAACAAATAAGGTGCTACAGAGATGTATAGAAAATCATGTGAATGGAACATTTTTTTTTCTTTATATGTTACGTTTTCACAGTTATGCAACGGACGTACTAAATGCAGTCTTCTATGTTGAGATTTGACCGGAAATATGTTTTGAGATCCCACGATTTCGAAAAAAAAATAGAAAAAGGTTCGTATGTACGTGTGTATGGTCAGCAAAACTCAAAATTAAAATGCCTAGAAATACCAAATTCCATATTAGCACACGGTAGTAAAGTTAAGATTATCACACTTCATCTAATAAGAAAAACGTCTCTTATTGTAAAACGAAAAGGATATGTAGGGTGCTAGGAGTGGAGTAAATACAGTACTTTTGATAAATATGTATCCACTTAGGTGTATCAGGTGTTCTTTCTCTTCGTCTAACTGGTTTTCCACAACCTACCACATAGTTTACTACCTGATATGTTTTGAAAGGTGTTAAGTGGGCGGCGAAATGAACAACGCGTGTCATTATAGGCTATCCGTTTTGATTCAACGTTTTCACATCTCAAGACCTGACCTGCTAGAATAGGTAGTGTGCGATCATTTGCATTGCAGAAAGCATTCAAACTCAGTTCCAATACAACACTCGTTACATCAAGGCCGCCCACTCAAGTTTACATCTATTTACCCACGGTCTCAGGGAAAATATATCTTGTGTGTGCTACGTCTGCTTGGAGGTATTAACCAACCACTGTAAGTCTTCAAATAATGATGTAAAATTGTTCTTAAAATGTTCTTAATTATCAGTACAAATATCAGCACTTGTATCTCTAACAGCTACAGTTTTTTCATTAAGAAAGAATAGACAACGGAGGGGGACACTTCACACTACAACCCACAGAAAACTATTGTGGCTAACACCCCCCCCCCAAGAGAAAGGGATGAAGTGAGAGAACCGCAGGGGGCTACAGGGCGCAGGCAGACAGATCAGAGACGCGCAGAAGTCTATACATTTTCCAATCATCTGGATGCGCCAAAGAGGGCACTTAAGCGACCCGTAAACCTAACAGCCCAGGAGGCACATCTGAAAGATGAGAAGGAAACGGAATGAATGGAATCATGGAAAGGAAATGGGTAATACCACGAAACACTCAAGGTGAGTGTTCACTGGGAATGAAATTCACAGTGCAAGGAAAGTGAAGGAAAGCTATGCAATGATATTAATGTCTACAAAACAGAAATCTCATATGTTCTATTCACATGAATTTCCCTAAATCTTTGTTACAAATTGTTAATCAGCTTATTCTTCGATCTACTTCATTCTAATTGAGATAAAAAATTAGCTAAAACTATCTTATTACTTGCTTTCTTGAAAGTAGAAGGAAAATAAGTGAATATACTAGGCTAAACTGACAGTCAAATATTTTGAAATGTGGTTGCTATGGGATTGAAATCCGTTTCTTTGCGTGGCTAGAAGTTGACAAGTTCCCACGTGAAAAATGTTTAAGCATTTAAAAAATAAACTAATAACATGCAATATCTCGAAAACAGTTCATCTCCAAGAAAAAATGTGTATAACATAAATTGTGTTTAAATGACATTATATTTTTTTGTACAGAAGGTTTTTGTCTATCTGTTACGGTTAATCAGTAATGAAAAACTCATCAAAATCCATCTAGAATAAACAGGTCTACAGAAGCTATTCCCAGAAAATTCAGGATATATATACATTTTATTTTTAATGTAACTATATTTAATATTCGGTATTTTAATCAAAATTGATAGAGCCATTTCTGAGAAAAACAAAAATATCAAAGTAAAATACAAAATTTGATATTATACGGTATTTTAGCTTGTATAGCTATGCTGTTCAAAAGACTTGCACACTGACCACACTGACCCTTTTTGGACTCATGGGACCTCAAAACATTTACGGCATCAAATTTGTTTGTGTAATATACTTCCTGTACACTATCTGTATAGTACGTGTAGAGAAAGTAATGTGACTGTGAAACTTGTTTCTACAAGCAAGAAGTGTGTTCAGAGCAGTAAAATCCCCCATAGTATGTTCCTCTATATTTTGAACCGTACTCATTAGCTTATGATGGAAATATGAATAGTTGAAAATACAGATCGGATTTACGTGTAGATAATAAATTGAGTTATCAAACATTTATTAGCAAATATTGGACAGTTACAAGGCTCATAATATACCTGTGTAAGTCCCAGTTTTAAACACATAATGTATTATACGCACATATCTATCAAGGGATTCTGTTCCTTATAAAGTCATAATTAAACCTTTTATTATTTTCTCTATACGCACTATGCACATAGCTGATAGAGAAGGTATTGTAAAGCACCCAAAAATTCGATACCAAGATTTCACCGGAAATATATGTTTCAAGACCCCCTGAATAAAATAAAGCATTTTTAGAAAAATCTGATGTGTAACATTCACATGACTTTCTCCATATCCCTGCAACAAATTATCCTTAAAAAGCTTATACTTTTATTTACTTTATGCTAATCAGGAAAAAATAGCAGAAATAGTCTAATTACTCGCTTCCTTGTAAGTAGAAGCGAAATAAGGGACAACTGTAGGTTAAAGTGATAGTCAAAAGCTCGATGCTATGTCAATGAAGTTCCTTTGTCTATATGGATAGGAGTTGACAAGTTCCTGTATGAGAAAAGTATGTGTTTTTCATAGCAGAAACCAAAAATAAGGAATGTCACAAAAACGACGAACTCCACGAAAAAAATGTATATAACATAAATAGTGTGTTTTAATTTGCTCTACATTTTTTGTGGAGAAAGTTTTTGTCCATCTCTTACGGTTTAGTAGTTATTCAAAATTTAGTAAAATTTATTCTGAATAAACTACTCTTCAGAGGCTATTCCCAGAAAATTCAAGATATACATTTTATTTGACAGGTATATATGTCTAATATACGAAATTTTAATCAAAATCGATGAGCCATTTTTGAGAAAATCAACATTTTCGAAAAAAGTTCCATGTAAAGGGTAGTTGGGGGTGGGGGGATTTTTCTCAAAATCTTCGTGTCGCATCCCTGGAGGATACTACACTTAAATACCAAGTTTGGTATTTTACCTACTTTTCGTTTTTGAGTTATCGTGTTCACGGACACAGACACACACACACACACACACACACACACACACACACACACACACACAAACACACGGACCTTTTTGTGAAAATGCTTTTTTTGGATATTGGGGACCCTAAAACATATATTTCCGGTGAAATCTCGGTATCGAATTTTTTGGTGGAGTGCAATACTTTCTCTATACACTATGTACATAGTGCGTATGGAGAAAGTAAAAATGTCCGTGCGTGTGCGTGCGT
Source organism: Hymenopus coronatus (assembly GCA_030762935.1). NCBI lineage: Eukaryota > Metazoa > Arthropoda > Insecta > Mantodea > Hymenopodidae > Hymenopus > Hymenopus coronatus. The sequence goes on from CM060882.1 coordinate 20,718,158, forward strand.
GTGTGTGTGAACACGATAACTAAAAAACGAAAAATCTGTAAAATACCAAACTTGGTATTTAAGTTTAGTATCTTCCAGGGATGCGAAACGAAGATTTTGAGAAAAATTCCCTCACCCCAAACTACCCTTTAAATAGGAAACATTTCGAAAATTTTGATTTCCTCAAAAATGGTTCTAACGATTTCAATAATGATTTATAATAACCATAATAATACCCTCGGCTATAGCATTGAGTTTTTCAGTCTGACTGTAATTTTCCAACTCCAGTTTACACACGGCTTGTGTGGAAAAAGCAATTAAAAGATTTTGAATTTTTGGTTTCTTTTGAGACCCTTTTACTTTCTCCATACGCACTATGTACATAGTGTATAGACAAAGTATTGCACTCCACCAAAAAATTCGATACTAAGATTTCACCGGAAATATATGTTTTAGCATCCCCAATATCCAAAAAAAAAAGCATTTTCACAAAAAGGTCCGTGTGTGTGTGTGTGTGTGTATGTGTGTGTCCGTGTGTCCGTGTGTCTGTGAACGCGATAACTCAAAAACGAAAAGTCGGTAATATACCAAACTTGGTATTTAAGTTTAGTATCTTCCACGGATGCGACACGAAGATTTTGAGAAAATCCCCCCACCCCCAACTATCCTTTTCATGGAACTTTTTCGAAAATTTTGATTTTCTCAAAAATGGCTCTAACGTTTTTGATTAAAAGTTCGTATATTAAACATATTTACCTGACAAATAACATGTATATCTTGAATTTTCTAGGAATAGCCTCTGAAGAGTAGTTTATTCTGGATGAATTTTACGGAATTTTGAACAACTGCTAAATCGTAAGAGATGGACAAAAACTTACTACACAAAAAATGTAGAGCACGTTAAAACACACAATTTATGTTCTATACATTTTTTCGTGGACTTCGTCGTTTTTGAGACATTCCTTATTTTTGGTTTCTGCTATGAAAAGCTTATATTTTTCTCATACAGGAACTTGTCAACTCCTATCCATATAAACAAAGGAACTTCACTGACATAGCAACCAGCTTTTGACTATCACTTTAACCTACGGTTGTCCCTTATTTCGCTTCTACTTACAAGGAAGCGAGTAATAAGACTATTTCTGCTAATTTTTTCTGATTAGCATAAAGTAAATAGAAGTATAAGCTTTTTAAGAATTATTTGTTGCAGGGATATGGAGAAAGTCATGTGAAGGGTTCACATGAGATTTTTATCCCATAATATACCATTCAAAGTAGATAAAACATATTTTCCTGAGTTTACATTTGAATTTATTTCGTTCTCTTGTTTTCCATTTTGTGTAATATTTAATAATACTAATACTAGTATTCATAATACGATTAATAATAATAATAATAAAAATGATTTGTATAATTAATTCAACAAATAGCAATATCTGAGTATTTGTAATGGTTAGAATAAATGTGTGACTGTTGTATGTAAGCTTTATTTTATATAGAATATAGGTAGAGAAGATATTGCATTCCACCCAAAAATTCGATACCGGAATTTCACTGGAAATATATGTGTTAGGGCCCCCGAAAAAAATTAAAAAAAGAAACTATATGTGTGTCAGTGAACACGATAACTCAAAAACGAACAGTTTGTTAAATAACAAACTTTATATTTAAATTCAGCATCTTCCAAAGATTTTCAAGAAGATCTCCCCAGCCTAGAAAGCAGTTTACATGTAAAATGATTCTGGTTACTGGTGTCTGTTTTAAAATAATTACTTTGTTCTTTTCTCTCGTCATCCGTTTTGTTTTGTTTTAACTTCTGGTCATGCCAAGAGAAGCGCAATACTTTTGTAAAGTATTTTTCTGGTGTAATCTCTTATTTCCCCTCTACTTCTAAGAAAGTAATTAATAAAACCATTTCTGCTAATATTTATCTCGATTAGCATTAGGAAGGTAGAAGAACAATCTTTTGTAAGAAAGTTTGTTAGAAGAAAAGGTACACAAAGTCATGTGAGAGACGCATGGCCAAAATGGAATTGTTGTTTTATTATATAATACAACAATAATTGTGAGTTTTAATCTTCTTGCTTAAGCTCGTTGCTGCTGTATTAGTGAATATGTGTGACTAGGCCTATTTAGACCCCAGTTCGGATAGGCCTTGTATTTGCCAACGGGCGTAATGTAAGAACGTTGCCAAAGGTATCAAGTTGTTGAAGAATCCGGATCATTAAGCGAAGGTCGCCACGCCGTGGAGGGTATGCTATCCGCAACACACGAAATGCAGAAGGGCTACGGGAGAGGGGGGGGGGGAAAGCGAGAGAAAAAAATTGTGCATATAAATAATAATGCTGCATACGGACATGCCTATATAATGTCTACAAACGCAATCACATGGAAAAATAAATATCAATTAAAGGAGAATGTGTGGGGGTCAAATCAAATGTTCAATTAAATTTTCACAAGGACTTGAATGAGGTTGAGTGGAATAATTGTGTACGAGAAGAGAAGGGATGATCGTAACCCCCACCCCATTCCATCATAATTCACCCTCTCGCGAAGGGGTGAGGTTAGGAATGGCCGCTCGGAGGTGGGAGGGTCGCGCATGCGCCGGCGAGTTTCAATACCCACGTGACGTCACGGTTAATACTCCACCTCCTCGCGGCGGCGCCCCCGCCCCATCATCTCCATGACGGTGCCCCGCGCCGCCAAATATTCCGGTGCTGACAGGTGAGAAGGAAGCAACCTCTTAACCAAAGCTTGTGCCGACTTGCATGTTTGATGGTGATAGACATGGCGTGGACGAGCAGGTAGTTGTTGTTGTTATCGTAGGAACCGAGTAGCCAGAGACTGTCGAAAACATGTACTCGCCGGAGAAGATGATGAACGGGAAACCGACGCTGCACCCGCCGATCAGCGCACCCAGCACCTGTTTTCCTGGACGCTACTCGCCGACGTACCGCTCGCCGGACCCCATGCGGCGATGCATGCCCAATCCTTCGGTAAGTACACTCTCTCTACTAGCTAAGTATAGTTATGATGGCCCTCAAAACAGGACCTCTACTGTGAAATATCCATTAGCCAACAAAAGATAAACCTGTACTAGATGTAAAAAGCAACGTAGTAAAACCTGTTTTTAGACACTCGAAGACTCAGTCGAAATTCACGCCCCATTTACAGTCTAGGAGGAACAAGTTGAAACAAAATTTTAGACAGAGACAGCATATACACTTACCGTCTCTCTCGCACATCTGCCATTAGGATGGTAATGGTGCCACTGCTTCCCTCACGTCCATAGAACTATCAGTTGAACAATAGTTAATATGAGAACAAATATAAAATATGGAATGAAGTTAAACATTTATGAGCTCAGCATTTTGTAGTAATGTTCTCTATGTGGTTACCTTTTTATAATAAGATAACACGACACAACAATATATAAACGTAATACGCAAACAAAATCCAATAGCACTAAATCAGACCACTGACAACTTCATGGACTACACTGACTTCAGTGGAACCATTCAACATTTCTGCCTATTGTTATATTGGCCATGAGCGATACCCTCGGTTGGTTGCCAGGAGCAGGTAGTATTCTCAAGCTATTCCTCACAAACTTTAAGTGACCAGTAAGTGGAAGACTTGTCGACTGCGAGGGTTGGTTTCTAACCACAAACTACCTAAACTTCAAAGTCACGCCGAAGGTCATCATGTTCTGAAAAAATACTGCACCAGACACCGCATGAACTGTGCCACAAAGTAAATATTTCATTCATCACAGTACACGCGGTTTGGGACAACACCAGAATATAAACACAACAATGTTCGTGTTACAGCAAGACAAGAAATAAAACTTTCAATCATGCGCCAAAGATAAAATATTTAGGGTTTGTTGAGAATAATATCGTTGCAAGAAGCACTGTAACCTCAGTAAGCTATACAATTTTATAATTAACAACAAACTTAAGGATTGATATACAGGGTTACTATAAAAGAAATAGACAACTTCAACTGCCTGTAAAACAAAAACTATTAGAGATAGCAACCTAATTATTTTGGAGGTATGTTAAGAAACTCTCAAAGTTTTGTTTGTTACTATTGGTAACGCTGTAGTGTTTTGTTTGTTGTTGCAGAAGCTGAAATGGCATATTGCGTGTTGGAATTTGCTAGAACGCAATCAGCAACTGTTGTCCAACGACATTTTAGAACACGTTACCACAAAAATGAAATGATGCACACACAAAAACCAGCATCGTCTTCATCATGTCGCAACATGTCGATGCAAAAGTCACGCCGTATGACCTTATCTTCTTCACTCACAAACTGCAACATCTGTAATCTGTAAGGCATCATGTGCAGTCGCTTCCGCAAGATTTTCCATACAGTTTGTTGTGGAATTTGTAATTGCATGCTTGCCCTAGAAGTCGATTTCTGTGGGCTTCTTATGTAGGCAGAACGAACACGTTCAACGTTTTCTTCCGAAACTCTTGGTCTTCCCGAGCTCTTCCCTTTGCACAAACATCCCGATGTCTCGAATTTTCTATTCCAGTCGTAGATCGACTGTCTAGTCGGTGGCGTTTTGTGGTAACGTGTTCTAAAATGTCGTTGGACAACAGTTGCTGATTGTGTTCTAGCAAATTCCAACACGCAATATGCCTTTTCCACAGGATTTTCCGCCATTTCAGCTTCTGCAACAACAAACAAAACACTACAGCGTTACCAATAGTAACAAACAAAACTTTGAGAGTTTTTCAACATACCTCCAAAATAATTGGGTTGCTATCTCTAATAGTTTTTGTTTTACAGGCAGTTGAAGTTGTCTATTTCTTTTGTAGTAACCCTGTATAATAGACGGTCAATACTTAGAAATTTTCTGAACAATTTTTCCTGCAGTAGTTCTAGTTTTTATTGCTTTACCTTCCATTCTAATTCAAAACGTGACCATAGTCCTATAGCTCTGCTCATCTGTACAGACTATTCCCAAAAATGCTTGACTACCTTCATTATAACATAGCTCTTTCCAGTAACTTCCTTGAGTGTCTTCAATTTTTACTCCACTTACTTGACTCGTAAAATGTACGTACGTATTACAGAACTAAAATGGAAACGAACATCGACCACAGATGATTTTTTCAATTCATTTATTTGAACTTTGTTGTTAAAGGCTCTCTTTGGAAATGTATCAACATACTCAAATCATCTACGTTTTTAAATTGTGATTCCCTTTGAATATTTCTGTCAAATTATTTCAGTTTCCATATTTGGTCCTCAACTCGTGGAGTCAGAGGAAACACTCTAAAAGTAGTACTGAATCTTTGTAGACAATTCAAAATAAGAAATGCAGTCTAAACAAGTATCCAGGTCTCTTACAGCTCTAAATTATTCGCTGTAAATGATCGTCAAATTCTTGTAACAAATATATATAGCTGATTGAGACAGTTTTACAGTGCAAATGCTTTGGAAACGTCCACTCTTCCACTTGGATTAAACTAATAATATTGTATTTTTGATGTTTTTTCTCATATTTATTTTGATTTATCTGGTTGATGTGATTGTAATTTAATGTAATGCCCTTAATTGGACCATATTTTGGGGATATATGACACTGTCCATTCAAAACATCGGTTACGCAAGTTTAATTCAGTTCAAATGTAGATTCACCGCAATGATAAGTTTTGTTCTCATAAGAATTTTATTTTTAAATATTGAGGGTTCTACAAAATCCAACTTCCGTTCAAGGTGACGCGTTCACAAAGAATTTACTAGAAGAAAAGTTAAATCATTAGTGGAAGGTCAAGAAAATAGCTTCACATCAGTGTATTCATGCAATACAGATCATATTCTTCTTGCAAATAAGAAGTATATGTATGTCTGGATCAGACTATTTGTAGATGACGTAAAGCCAGCAAAAATTCAAAAATTTACTTCGAGTTTAGCATGTTATTAATGCTATGTTTTCCATTAACTGTCACACATTCCAATCAAATTCTTATTGTCACTTACTTCTCAAGGTATACACTTCTTTGAAAATCTTTGCTACTTTCTTCCACCTCATATGTCGGACTTAAACACGAATGCGTAGGGTGAGAAGCAGACGATAATTAAATCAGAATGAGAAACCAGTAACGTGTGGTAAATGTTTTTGTTGTTAAGAATAATTATTTAGAGTTGAAATACCACCCTTGACACGGTACACATTCTGCAGGCGGCAATCAAAGAAGTTAAAATAACTGTATAAGATACCATACCATAACTGGATCATGCGCGATTTGTAGAAATATCTTTGGATTTCTACATAGTTGTATAATTTTTATTTACAATCGTTAATGAGGATATTTTCTGCGCAATATTGCTTGTTTTAGTCGTAGAACCACGCTGAAGAAAACTAAATATTGAACTGAAAATCACAATAAATGATACTATCTAGATGTACTTAACTTTTCTTAAACTTTCCTGGGAAATATACTGTGAGAATCGATATCATTGGGTATTTCAAACCAATAGAAATAAATAGACCATCTGTATGTTTATGACCGAGCTTTACCTTGACCTGGAGTGTTTATCTGTTAATAATAAATACAAAAACAAAGTTGAGATAACATTTTTGATCACAATGTACTCCTTCATACATATTAAAGATTTAATGGCATCCATAACGTTCATTTTGACTTAAGGGGAGTCGAAATGCTATTTCCCGTTCATTTTGATGTAGCTTTCCTAGAGGTACGCTAAATGTAAATAGTTTAAAAATATTTTGAAAATAATAATAATAATAGTGGTTTCTTTAGAACATTCTGAAACACTCCCTTGATAATACATCAATAACTTTGTAAATATTAATGTTAGAGAAAAAATCATTTTTTATTTTGATCGGAAAGTTCAACATTAGCTATTTGCAGCATTGGCATCCCACTCATATTTTCATGTTAGAGTTTTGAAGTGCTCCAAAGTTGTATTTGGAAAGTTAGGTTAAATATTTTTTTAAAAGTTTATATTTGAGAGCAAAGTCTGAAGAAGTGAAATTTTCTATACAAGTACCCCGTTATATCAGAAACTACTTGACACTAAGTAATGACATTTTTAGAACAAATTTTCACCTAAATAGGCTTAATTTTAACGAGAAAGTTTTTATGTGCATAATTAGCTATTTTTTTTTAAATTTAAAAATAACATTATTCAATAACATTTTAAGAGCCTTATTTAAAAATTCTTACATTTCCTTCTAATTAACAGAAGTATTATATTTTTACTTTCTCTATACGCACTATGTACATAGTGTATAGAGAAGGTATTGCACTCCACCCAAAAATTAGATACCGAGATTTCACCGGAAATATATGTTTTAGGGTCCCCAATATCCAAAAAAAGCATTTTCACAAAAAGGTCCGTGTGTATGTGTGTGTCCGTGAACGCGATAACTCAAAAACGAAAAGTAGGTAAAATACCAAACTTGGTATTAAAGTTTAGTATCTTCCAGGGATGCGACACGAAGATTTTGAGAAAAATCCCCCCTCCCCAAACTACCCTTTACATGGAACTTTTTTCGATTATTTTGATTTACTCAAAAATGGCTAACGATTTTGATTAAATTTCGTATATTAAAGATATTTACCTGACAAATAAAATGAATATCTTTAACTTTCTGGGAATAGCCTCTGAAGAGTAGTTTATTCTGGATGAATTTTACTAAATTTTGAATAAATGCTAAACCGTAAGAGATGGACAAAAACTTACTAGACAAAAAATATAGAGCACGATAAAACACACAATTTATGTTATATACATTTTTTCGTGGAGTTGGTCGTTTTTGTGACATTCCTTATTTTTGGTTTCTGCTATGAAAAACGCATATTTTTCTCATACAGGAACTTGTCAACTCCGATCCATATAAACAAAGGAACTTCATAGACATAGCTTCCAAATTTTGACTATCACTTTAACCTATGGTAGTCCCTTATTTCACTTCTACTACAAGGAAGCAAGTAATAAGACTATTTCTGCTAATTTTGTCTGATTAGCATAAAGTAAATAGAAGTATAAGCTTTTTAAAAATAATTTGTTACAGAGATATAGAGAAGGTGATGTGAATGGTACACATCAGATTTTTTTTAAAAGTTTATATTTGAAAGCAATATCTGAAGAAGTGAAATTTTCTATAGAAATACCCCATTATATCAGAAACTATTTGACACTAAGTGATGACATTTTTAGAACAGATTTTCACCTAAATAGGCTTAATTTTAACGAGAAAGTTTTTATGTGTATAATTAGCTATTTTTTTAAAATTTAAAAATAACATTATTCAATTACATAAGTATTATACTTTTTATCAATCAACTATAAAGCTATTGTTGCATATACCTTGAAAAATTTAGCTCATTATCTTAAATATGTGCTGAGTTAATGAGTCGAACTTTAACATTGACAAGACTGCATTTCGACTCTCTCTAATAGATCAATTATTTCTGAAAGTAGTTTTATATACAACTAAAGACGAATAACTATATACAGCTATTCAGTCAGCATTAATGTTTGTAAATACGTTTTTAGAAGGCGCAGAAAAACACAAATGTGGTTCATTTATAACGAAATGACGTTTTCAATTATAAGCTTGAGTATGGTTATAAAGTAGTTGGAGATTTATACTAGTATCTCCTTGAAAATTAAACGATTTTTTTTATATATGGTAAGGGAAGTCAAATAAACACTAAAAATATTATGTGTTCGTTTCACAAGACTTTCTCTACCTATTCTGCAACAAAATATTCTTACAAAATCTTAGTTTTCTATCTGCTTGTGATGTTTTGATGTAAACATTTACAGAAATATTTCTGTAGATACTCGAGAATAAGATAATACACTAGGCTAAAGCGATAGTCAAATTTTTCAAAAGCTGGTTGCTATGTTATGTGTTGACATTCCGTACTCTTTGAAATTAAAAACAATAATTAGAATTATCTCGGAATTGGATAACTCCAAAAAAGTATCCCATATAAACGAGATCTACATTTTTATGTAGTAAGATTTTCTGTATATCTTATGGTTTACCGGTTATGCAAAATTCATCCAGAGAGAACAACACTTCAGAGGCTATTCTCAGTAACAAGAAGCTGTTCTTTTTATTTGTCACAAAATATATTAACCACAGGGCATTTTTATTAAAATTCCAGACGAACGTTGTTTGAAAATATTAAAATTTTCGAAAAAATATTTCATGTAAACGGTTGTTTGGGATGGGGGGTTTTATTGAAAATTTTCGTGTCGTTGTCAAAATGCTAAGCTTTGTTACTAAGCTTTGCATTTTTAGTTTTTAAGCTCTACTGCTTACATGCATATATATATATATATATATATATATATATATATATATATATATATATGGATTGTTTATAGCAACGCTCTTATTGAATTAAGCAGATCTCATATTTCTGTTGTGAAGGTTCGGTGTCAAATTTTTCGGTGGAATACAATACCTTCCGTACCTAGTATGTGCATAGAGAAAGTAAATAATGAATACCAAATTTTAGATTTAACATAGCATCTTTTTAGAATGCAATGCTAAACAGAAGGCTCTTTATAAGAAAAATTATCGTAAAATTTCTCTTTTCTAAATTTGGTTTTATGTTGGCGATTAAAATATATTTAAGATTTTGAACTAACTGTTGTAATAGGCCTATCTTGGTTTTTCTTATTCTAACTACATTTTATAATATCACTAAAAGCAAAAATACTACTTAGGTAAGAAGTTAGAGTTTCAAAATCATACAGTGCATCTAAAGGAACGTTCTCGAAGTATTCCTAAAACATGTGCTTCGAGTGTTTACATTTTCAGAAACTTAAGTTTACTTTGGCGCGCCTTCTGCGATTCGATTTTTTTTAACTATACGAACTATGTACATAGTGTATAGAGAAGGTATTGCATTCAACCCAAAATTCGATATCGACAATACACCGGAAATATAACTTCTGGGTCCCCCTAAATGCAAAAAAAAGCATGTGTGCGTGTGTGTGTGTCTGTGTGTATGCGCGCGCTTGTGGACAGCATAGCTCAGAAACGAAAAGACTGTTGAATACCAAACTAGGTATTTAAGTTTGATATCTTGCAAAGATGTGACACAAAGATTTAAAAAAATAGGCCCCCTACCACAAACTCACCCTTTGCATGGAGCTTTCCTCCAACATTTTGGTTTTCTTAAAAATGGCTCTAACGATTAAAATATCGTATATTAAAGATATTTATCTAACAAGTAATATGTAAATCTTGAATTTTCTGGGAATAGCCTCTGAAGACTACTTTATTCTGGATGAAGTTTACTAAATTTTGCATAACTGATAAACCATAAGAGATAGACAAAACGCTACCACACGAAAATGTAAGGCACGTTGAAACACAGAGTTGATGTTGTATAAATTTTTCTTGTGGAGCTGATCATTTTTGAGTTATTCCTTGTTTTTGATTTCACCTTTAAAATACTTATGCTTTTCTCACACAAGACTTTGTCAGCTACTGTCCATACAAACAAAGGAGCTTCAGTCACATAGCAACCAGCTTTTCACTATCACTTTAACCTATGGTACTTCCTTATTTCGCTTCTACTTACAAGGAAGCAAGTAACAAGACTATTTCTGCTAGTTTTTTCTCCATTAGCATTAAGTAAAGAGAAGCATAAACATTTTAACAATATTTTGCTGCAGAGATATAGAGAAAGTCATGTGAATGGAACACATCAGATTTTTTATTTCGTATTGGCTATATATTAACAAAACTTTTCTTGTGAAATAGCAACTGCATGTGTGTTTCTGTTTCATATAATGAGATATGTTATCTTATTTTTATCATTTTAATTTTTATTAAAGTGAAGTTAATAACAAGGAATAATGCGAATGCTAATGGGTAAACGTTTCTACAAGCACAACTAACAGTAACACTAGCACGAAAGAATGTGAAAAAAGAAAATGTTTTATAGTAGTGGAGGGATGGAAAAATATGAAACAAAATTCACATAACTTTCTCTAGCTCTTCCTTGTGCAAACTATGCGTACAAAAATTGCTAATGAAGATTAACGTTCTCAGAATTGGTCTTATTACTTTCTTCCTTGTAAGTAGAGCGGAAATAAGGGAATACTCTAGCCTAAAGCGATAGTCTTTTAAAAGCTGGTCGCTATGTGAAACAATTGAACTTCGGTTCGCTTACCATAGTAACTTTTGAGAAAATTTGAGGCATTCTAGAACAGAAGCCAATAATACTGAATACCTAAAATCGGTCAATCCTACAAGAAAAATCTGATGTGTACCATTCACATGACTTTCTCTATATCCCTGCAACAAATTATTCTTAAAAAGCTTAATACTTTTATTTACTTTGTGCTAATCAGAAAAAAATAGTATAAATAGTCTTATTACTTGCTTCCTTATAAGTAGAAGCGAAATAAGGGAGTACCATAGATTAAAGTGATAGTCAAAAGCTGGTTGCTATGTCAATGAAGTTCCTTTGTTTATATGGATAGGAGTTGACAAGTTCCTGTATGAGAAAAGTATATGTTTCTCATAGCAGAAACAAAAATAAGGAATGTCTCAAAAACGACGAACTCCACGAAACGTGTGTTTCAACGTGCTCTACATTTTTACTTTCTTCATACGCACTATGTACATAATGTATAGAGAAAGTATTGCACTCCACCAAAAATTCGATACCGAGATTTCACCGGAAATATATGTTTTAGGGTCCCCAATATCCAAAAAAAAGCATTTTCACAAAAAGGTCCGTGTGTGTGTGTGTGTGTCCGTGTGTCTGTGAACACAATAACTCAAAAACGAAAAGTCGGTAAAATACCAAACTTGGTATTTAAGTTTACTATCTTCCAGGGATGCGACACGAAGATTTTGAGAAAAATCCTCCCACCCCCAACTACCCTTTACATGGAACTTTTTTCGATTATTTTGATTTTCTGAAAAATGGCTCTAACGATTTTGATTAAAATTTCGTATATTAAAGATATTTACCTGACAAATAAAATGTATACATTGAATTTTCTGGGAATAGCCTCTGAAGAGCAGTTTATTCTGGATGCATTTTACTAAATTTTGAATGACTGCTAAACCGTAAGAAAAACTTACTACACAAAAAATGTAGAGCACTTTAAAACACACAATTTATATTATATACATTTTTTTCGTGGAGTTGGTCGTTTTTGTGACATTCCTTATTTTTGGTTTCTGCTATGAAAAACGTATACTTTTCTCATACAGGAACTTGTCAACTCTTATCCATATAAACAAAGGAACTTCATTGACCTAGCAACCAGCTTTTGACCATCATTTTAACGTATGGTACTCCCTTATTTCGCTTCTACTTACAAGGAAGCAAGTAATAAGACTATTTCTGCTATTTTTTCTGATTAGCATAAAGTAAATAGAAGTATAAGCTTTTTAAGAATTATTTGTTGCAGGGATATGGAGAAAGTCATGTGAATGGTACACATCAGATTTTTTGTTTAGTAAGTTTTTGTCCATCTGTTGCGGTTTAGCAGTTATTAAAAATTCAGTAAAATTCATCCAAAATAAACCACTCTTCACAGGCTATTCGCAGAAAATTCAAGATATACATTTTATTTGACAGGTAAATATCTTTAATATACGAACTTTTAGTCAAAATCGTTAGAGCCATTTTGGAGAAAATCAAAATTTTCGAAAAAAGTTCCATGTAAAGGGTAGTTAGAGGTGGGGGGATTTTTCTCAAAATCTTCATGTCGCATCCCTGGAAGATATTAAACTTAAATACCAAGTTTGGTATTTTACCTACTTTTCGTTTTTGAGTTATCGTGTTCACAGACACACGGACAGACACACACACAGACACAGACACACACACACACACACACACACACACACACACACACACACGGTCCCTTCTCCGAAAATGCTCTTTTTTTTAAAGGGGACCCTAAAACATATATTTCCGGTGAAATCTCGGTATCGAATTTTTTGGTGGAGTGGAATACTTTCTCTATACACTATATACATAGTAAGTATAGAGAAAGTAAAAATGTATGCGACATAAAGCACGTGTTTTATCCACATCTACATTTTTGTGTCGTAAAGTTTTGTCTATCTCTTGCGATTTAACCGCTGTGAAACATTCTGCAAAATTCATCTAGAATAATGAGGTTTCTAGAGGCTGTTCCCAGACAATTAAAAATATACATTTTATTTGTAATGTAAATATATTTAATATACTGTAATTTAATCAAAATCGGTATTAGCATTTTTGAGAGAAACACCATTTTCAAAATCTCTTCCATGTAAAATTTAATTTGTGATAAGAGGGGATTCTTTTGAAAATATTCGGGTCGCATCCCTGGAAGACATTGAACATAAACATAAATCGTTGTACTTACACACACCATACACAGGGGACCTCAAAACATTTCTCATTAAAACTCAACATAGTAATTTGGGTGGAATACAATGCATTTTCAAGCTGTAATGCACATACGTGCTTGAGAAATTAAAACGTAATACCTGACTTTTTCCTTTCATTACTACTCACTTATAGCAAGTAGGGGAAGTAATGTTTTCCAGAATATTGATATCGAGAAATGCATTTTTACTTATTTAAATAAGGTACCTATTACATTCGATACCTCGATTTCACGGGGAACATACGTTTTAGGCTTTTCGTATCCACAAAAGCATTTTTAGAAAAACGCACGCGTGTTTGTGTGTCTATGTGAGTTTGGGGGCAGGATAACTTAAAATACGAAACCTTTAATTTTACATCTTTCAAGGCTTAGAACAAAAATATTTAAGAGAAACCTGTTACAGCAAACTACCCTTTATTTCGAAAACGTATATTTTCTTAAAAATGTATTTAACTATATTGATTCAAATACTCTATATTAAAATACTTACATGATAAATAAAATGTATATTTTGAAATTTCTGAGAATAGACTAAGGGCCTCTTCTTTCTGTATGACTTTTGCGTAACTGGCAAATCAAAAGAGAGAGAAAAAAAAGTATGGTTCAAAAAATACAAATCTCTTGAAAACAATTTATGACTCACACATGTTTTAGAGTTAACACTTTCGAGACATTTCTTGACATTGTTTTCAATTTTGAATACTTATATTTTTTCAAATAGGAAATGGTCATCCGTGTTTCATTTGATTTACTCTTGGCCATGCAAAGAAAGCATAATTTAAAAATGCTTAGCGACAGATTTTAAAAGATTTGACTATCGCTTTAGCCTAGAGAATTCTCTTATACTTACAAAGAGCTAAGTAATAAGACCAATTCTGATAGTGTTTTTTTATCTTGATTAGCATGAAGTAGAGAGATGAATAACCCTTTATAAGAATAGTTGGTGTGCAAAATACATCAGATGTTAGAAACATACCCGCTGTTGATTAGTGTGTGCGTGCGTGTGTGTGTGTGTGTGTGCGCGCACGCGCGCGCCCCATCTTTCTCGTTTGTGAACAGAATAGATCAAAAACCTAAACTACAAAATTGTTCCCCTACGGCTGTTAAACAGCTTCCAAAGATGCGGCCGTAAATTTTCAAGAAAATGTTTACTTGGAAAAAATCTTAGTTAAGTGTTTCTCATAAATGGCTATGGCGATTTTGATTTAAGGTATTCGAAAAATATAAACATACCAATTTCACACCTATAAAAGTTTGTCTTACAAGATGCAACAGGAGGATATTTTAAAGAAAAACTCTCTACCCCAAATTGCGAATTTTACTTTCTCTATACGAACTATGTACATAGTGCATAGAAATGATATTGCACTCCACCAAAAAATTCGATACCGAGATTTCACCGGAAATATATTTTTTAGGGTCCTCTTTATCTAAAAAAAATATTTTCAGAAAAAGGTCCGTGTGTGTCCGTGTGTCTGTGAACACGATAACTCAAAATCGAAAAGTCGGTAAAATACCAAACTTGGTATTTAAGTTTAGAATCTTCCAGGGATGCGACACGAAGATTGTGAGAATAATCCCCCACCCCAAACTACCCTTTACATGAAACTTTTTTCGAAAAGTTTCTATTTTCTAAAAAATTGCTGTAACGATTTTGATTAAAATATCGTATATTAAAGATATTTACCAGACAAATAAAATGTATATCTTGAATTTTCTGGGAATAGCCTCTGAAGACTACTTTATTCTGAGTGAATTTGCTGGAATTTTGTATAACTGCTAAACCGTAAGAGATAGACAAAAACTTACCACACAAAAATGTAGAGCACATTAAGACACACAATTTATGTTGTATACGTTTTCCTCTTGGAGTTGATCGTTTTTGAGATATTCCTTCTTTTTGTTTTCAGGGTCGAAAATCTTAAATTTTCTCATACCGGAGTTTATCAACTCATGTCCATACAAACAAAGGAACTTCAGTCACATAGTAACCAGTTTTTGACTATCGTTCTAACCTATGCTACTCCCTTACTTCCTTTCTACTTATAAGGAAGAAGGTAATAAGGCTATTTCTGCTAAGTTTTTTAGATTAGCATGAAGTAAATAGAAGCATAATCTTTTTAAGAATAATTTGTTGCAGGGATATAGAGAAAGTCATGTGAATGGTACACATAAGATTTTTTTTGAAAAAATCGCTAGTTTTGATTTTTCTTATAAATAACTATAACGCATTTAATCTAAATTTACATGACAAAGATCTTGAATTCTCTGGAAATATCCTCTGAAATTCTTTACATTCTGGATTACTTTTGTTTAACTGTTGAAAATGTAAATACTGTAAAAGCACCAGTTTATGTGGTATTAAATCTCTCCAATATAATCATTGCTTTTAGTTTTTATTTTCAATTATATATCACCATTTATTTATCCTCGTAGCAATGCTAAGATGTCACGTTTGAAAGATTTGGTTATTTATTAAACCTACTGTATTTTCCTTGTACCGACACTGAAACAAAACATAAAAGCATTTCTGCAAACTTCTATCTAGTAAGAAGAATCGGTGTATTTAGGAATAGTTTTTATGTGAATCTAATACTTCAGAATAGTTTTTAATTGTTTATTTATTTAATTATTTCCTCTAGCCAATGTACATAGTGGATAGAGAAGGTATTGTATTCCATCCAAAATTCGATGTTGAGATTTCATTGGGAATATGTTTTGGGGTCCCCTGAGTCCGAAAAAAACATTTTTGGAGAAGGGTACGTGTGTGTGTGCAGCATAACCCAAAAATCTGATGTGTACCATTCACATGACTTTCTCTATATCCCTGCAACAAATTATTCTTAAAACGCTCGTACTTCTATTTACTTTATGCTAATCAGAAAAAATTAGCAGAAATAGTCTTATTACTTGCTTCCTTGTAAGTAGAAGCGAAATAAGGGACTACCATAGGTTAAAGTGATAGTCAAAACCTGGTTGCTATTTCAATGAAGTTCCTTTCTTTATATGGACAGGAGTTGACAAGTTCCTGTATGAGAAAAGTATACGCTTTTCATAGCAGAAATCAAAAATAAGGAATGTCTCAAAAACGACGAACTCCACGAAAAAAATGTATATAACATAAATTAATGTGTTTTAATGTGATCTACATTTTTTTGTGCATTAAGTTTTTGTCCATCTCTTACGGTTTAGCAGTTATGCAAAATTCATCCAGAATAAACTACTTTTCAGGAGCTATTCCCAGAAAATTCAAGATATACATTTTATTTGTCAGGTAAATATCTTTAATATACGAAGTTTTAATCAAAATCGTTAGAGCCATTTTGGAGAAAATCAAATTTTTTTTTAAAAATGTTCCATGTAAAGGGTAGTTGGGGTGGGGGGATATTTCTCAAAATCTTCGTGTCGCATCCCTGGAAGATACTAAACTTAAATACCAAGTTTGGTATTTTACCGCCTTTCGTTTTTGAGTTATCGTGTTCACGGACACACGGACACACGCACGGACACACACGGACCTCTTTTTTTTTTTTGGATATTGGGGACCCTAAAACATATATTTCCGGTGAAATCTCGGTATGGAATTTTTTGGTGGAGTGCAATACCTTCTCTATATACTATGTACATAGTGCGTATAGAGAAAGTAAAAAACGCAAAGTCTGTTAAATACCAAACTTGATATTAAAGTTCAGTGTCTTCAAAGGATGCGACACTATATTTAGTCTGGGCATGGAAAGAGAACCGGATTTCAATTGTATGACATTGAGATGTAGCTTTTAGTCTAGTGTATTCCCTTATTTCCCTTCTACGTATAAGGAAGCAAGTAATAAGACCAATTCTGCTAATATATGTCTTATTAGCATGAGTTACATAAAATAATGATTTGTAAGAATAGTTTGCTCACAGAAGAGGTAGAGAAAATTCATGTAAATAAATTTATAAGTACTAAGATTGGAAATTTAATAGTGGCAACTATATATTTACAATCCAAAGATTGTATTTTCCTGGTTTATTAGTCGTCTTCCAGTAGATGATATGGCACCTAACGTTTCGCCCGTATCTCCGTCGGGCATCTTCAGAGGTCGACTCATGGCTGGAGTAGCTGTAGTCTTCTGTGTCTATGACAACCATGGCATTGCCCTTATCGGCATCTAGAATGACAATGGAAGTGTCACTATTTAAGGTCTTGATTACATGTCTGTCTTCTCGTGTCAAGTAGTGTTTTGGTGGTCTGGCTCGACGATCTCTGAGGATGCCCGACGGAGAGATGGCCGAAACCTTAGGAGCCTTATCATCTACGGGACCGCGGCAAATAAGCCCGGAAAATTCATTCTTTTGGATTAGCGCCTTCCGTGAAAGCCTAAGCATTTACATTTATTTACAACGCAAGAAAGTAAGTTAACAAGTTTTATTGTTCTTCAAAGTAGTCATCAACAATGTGTACAACCCGCTGTTAACGATGTGGAAGTCGTAGATCACATTGTTGAAATGGAGCGATCTACTCCATTCCGTTATCCGTTAGGATAACATCGCCACATAACCTTCACATTGCTGGGGTTCTGACGAAGTTTCTATTTTTACTTGCTCTATACGTACTAAGTACATAGTGTACTCCAACCAAAAATTCGATACCGAGATTTCACCGGGAACATATGATTTGGGTCCCCCTGAATCCGAAAAGAGATACAGAAAAATGTCCGTGTGTGTATTGGGGAAGGGGGGGGGGCGAGACATGGATCAAAAACGAAAAGTCCATTAAATACCAAACTTGATACTGCAGTTCAACATCTTCCAAGGATGCAACACGAAGATTTTCAAGCAAATCGCCCACCCCCAACTACCCTTTACATGCAAAAGAATTCGAAAATTTTCATTTTCTCAAAAATGGCTAACGATTTTGATAAAAATTAAACAAAATATATATCTTGACTTTTTTTTTGGAAAAGTCTCTGAAGGTCAGATTATTCTGGATGACTTCTTTAATTTTGCATAGCTAGTTAACCTAAGACATACAAAGTCTTACTGCACAAAAAATGTAGATCTCATTAAACCACACAATTTATGTCAAATAGATTATTTTCTGGAGTTGACGGTTTTCGAGATATTCCTTGTTATTGGTTTAAGTTTTAAAATACTAACAAGCTTTTTTCATACGGGGACATGTCAACTTCTGGCCACGCAAAGAAATGGGTTTCAATCCCATAGCAACCACATTTTAAAACATGTGACTGTCGGTTTTGTTGGTATACTCACTTATTTCCCTTCTACTTAGTGGAACACACACTTTAACTTTCTGATCTACGGCCACTTTTCTGGAGAACTGTCACGACAACCTTCGGCAGCATACATCTGTATTTGTTCCGTCGATGGAACTGGGAAGTGCTTCACTATTCTTCTATGAGTTGATTTCGAAGATGAAGGATCCACTTCTTGGTATTCACTTCAAAACTATTCCAGAGATTCGTTCCATTTGAACTATCGACACAACAGGCATTGGTAAAGGCATCTTATGCAGGGCTGAGAACCATAGTGGGCCATCTACATGCGAGTTCAAAAGTGAGCTGTTGCCATCTGTCGGTATAGTTTATGGTTATACATCTTATATTGTAGTGGGCCATGCCCAGTATTTCCCGTTTACAAACAGTAGAACATCAAAATATCGGTGTAAATGAAACAACAAATTCTGTTAGAGTCAGAATGGTCCAAATCCATGCAGCAAGTCACGCTATCGCATATGATGATCTTATGCCCACGCTACCATTTATTCCTCCGGTGAATCATGACCTTCAATTTCTCATTTTTAAAATAATCTGATGTGTTCCATTCACATGATTTTCTCTATATATCTGCAACAAATTATTGTTAGAAAACTTATATTCTATTTACTTCATGATATTCAAGAACAAATTAGCATAAACAGTCTTATTACTTGCTTCCTTAAAAGTGGAAGCGAAACATGGGAGTACCATAGGTTAAAGTAATAGTCAAAAGCTGGTTGCTATCTGACTGAAGTGCCTTTCACTGTGTGGACAGGAGTTGACAAATTCCTGTATGAGAAAAGTTTGTTTTTTAAGGCTGAAACCTAAAACAAGGAATATATAAAAACGATTAACTCCATGAAAAAATGTATATAACATAAATTGTGTTTTAACGTGCTCTACATTTTTTATCTATGTCTTACGATTTAGGCGCTATACAAAATTCCGGAAATTTCATCCAGAATAAAGTACATTTCAGAGGCTATTCCCAGAAAATTGAAGATATACATTTTATTTGTTAGGTAAATATCTTTAATTTACGATCTTTTAATCAAAATCGTTGGAGCTATTTTTAATAGAATCAAAATTTTCGAAAAACGTTCCATGTAAAGAGTAGTTTAGGGTGGAGGGATTTTTTTGAAAATCTTCGTGTCGCATCCCTGGAAGATACTAAACTTAAATACCAAGTTTGGTATTTTACCGACTTTTCGTTTTTGATTTATCGTGTTCACAGACATACGGGCACACACACACGGACCTTTTTCTGAAAATACTTTTTTTTGGATACAGGAGACCCTAAAACATATATTTCCAGTGAAATTTCGGTATCGAATTCTTTGGTGGAGTGCAATACTTTCTCTATACACTATTCACATAGAGAAAGTAAAAATGCTCATAAATACCAAACTTTACAATTAAATTCAGATCTTCCAAGGATGCTCTCAAGAAAATCCTTCACCCCAAAGTAACCTTTACCATTTTTCGAAACAAATCATTTTCTTTAAGCT
The DNA here is from genome assembly GCA_030762935.1 of Hymenopus coronatus. Taxonomy (NCBI): domain Eukaryota; kingdom Metazoa; phylum Arthropoda; class Insecta; order Mantodea; family Hymenopodidae; genus Hymenopus; species Hymenopus coronatus. Next base: position 20,738,319 of record CM060882.1, read on the forward strand.
GGCTATAAGGATTTTGATAAGAATACCGTATGTTTAAGATATTCTAATGTCATCTGCTTATCGAGGAGCAAAGCAGTTATGATATGAGGAGATATCGTCTCGAAGGGCTGGCTGACTATCATCTGACTACGGATGTTGGAAGCAGTTAGAGTAGAGGCTATGACCTGTGTGTCCATTACGTACCATCAACGAGGTATCTTATGAACAGGTCCGTCGCAATATGACCTAGAGGTTAAAGCGGCGTAAAGTAAAATAGATTTTAAGAACATTTTGATTATTTTGTATATCTTGGTTACGTTAAATAATTTATCTTACAGATACTTATAATAGACACCGTTGCTATGTAGAAACGACATACGAAAATTTGGATTTTAAATCAAAGTGATAGTTATTAGCACAACGGGTGGATAAAGCAAACTAAATTCACTCGTTGCTACGGTAACGGGTGGCATAAAGTAATCATTCTTCATTAATGCCCTCAACATTTCTTCGTATGTGACAATCCTTGAATTCCTGAAATTCTTTTCGTATAATTTCCGTGAAGTCGACGGTAATAAAGCCTCATTTGATATATCATATAGAAGCGGTATATTAACGTTCTCAATGTCCATCGTAAACTTAATCAATTTAAAACTGGCAGCAATAAAAACAAAATTAGTATTCATACATGGCCTACCATACTTTATAACTATAAGAAGTCGCCCTCCGTGGTGTACCGGTGGAGGACGATGGATTTTTTCGGGTGTAATAATCCTTAGCATGGCTTCCTTTAGAAGGGAAGTAAAACCGTTGGTCCCGTGTCGTAGATTTACGGCGCATAAAAGAACCTCAAACCTGATAGAGAGGCCTCTGAACAAAATTAAGTGGTCTTTCATGCCTATTTAGAATGGGACGCTGAAAAGCACAGTAGTTAAAGAGCGTCCATAAATAGCATGCCATTTATTTTAACTATAAGAACGCCGCAATTTAATATCTTATTACTTATTTAATTTATTACTATCTGTTGTAAAACCATTAACTGAATATTTGTCATTTATTAATTTATCGTAACTGTAGGATAAAATAATGTATTATACAAGTGGATAAGGTTCTATTATCCACTCGTAGGGTAAACACACTGTTTATCCACTTGTATAATACAATGCTTGTTGAGGGAAGAAGCAAGATGTTGGTGCTTGACCTTGTCTATCTTATGACATGTTTGATAGATGAGCAAGTTGCAGGATTAAAACTCACTGCATCAACGTAATTACTCGTTAATTATGTTAAATCCAAGAGGGGAGTGTCTGTGTTGCATAGTCAACTGGGTAATACAGTCCTCTCTTCCCATTAGTAGCTTAGAGTCGGCTCAATTTGTATCCAGATGGCCATGCTTTAACTTTGAACTCATATGTACATAGTGTATACGGAAGGTATTGTATTGCATCCGAAAATTCGATACCGAGATTTCACCGGAAGTACATGTTTTGGATCCCTCTGAATAAAAAAAAAAATAGAAAAATGTCCGTGTGTGTGTCTTTAGGCAACATAGCACAAAATAAAAAGTCTGCTAAATATCAAACTTAGTATTTAAGTTCAATATCATCTAAGGATGCGACACTAAGATTTTCAAGAAACACCCAACCGCCAACTACCCTTTACATTGCAAAAAAAAAAAAAAAAAAAAAATAGAATACTTTGGTTTTCTCAAAAATGGCTCTAACGATTTTGATTAAAATACCGTATATGAACGATATTTAAATAACAAATAAAATGTATATTTTAAATTTTCTAGGAATAGCTCATGAAGAACTTTTTATTCTGGATGGATTTTAGTAAAATTTGCGTAACTGTTAAACCGTAAGAGAAAGGGAAAAACTTAAAACATAAAAAGGGTAGATCTCTTTAAAACACACTATTTATGTCATATACCTTTTTCTAGTATATTTGACCGTCTTCGAAATATTCCCAGTTATTGATTTCAGTTTTAAAATAATTGAATTTTTCACATACGAGAATTTGAGAATGCAAAGGAATGGATTTCAACTGCATGGCAACCAGCTTTTAAAACATTTGACTATCGATTTAGCCTAATGCACTCCCTTCTGCTTATGAGGAACTAAGTAATAGGACAATTTCTCTTAATGTTTATCTCGATTAGCATGAAGTGATTAGAAGAATAAGATTTTTAACAATAATTTGTTATAGAGATGTAGAGAAGGTCATGTGAATGGAGCACATCAGATATTCTTTCATTTATATAGCAACCTTTAACTTCTATGGGCATACCGGGGGCTTTCGCGTGAGAAACAACTGCCGGTAATTTTCTCTTTGAACTTCATGGGTTTACAATTATATACTATTAAACACGAATGTATTCACTCCCACATTCATACTTACAGACTCTGTGGGAGATGGTAATGATTTCGATTAAAGGAAAATGCCTTGCCCCAGCTAGGAAGTGAAACCGGGGCCTCTGGTTTAGAAGCTTCATTTCCCTTTCTTCTGGTCAAGAAAAAGGTATGGGGTTTCAGTGCCATCACATAGCGTACAGAAATATTTGACTCCATTTTATCCTACTGTTTTACTTTGTTCCCGCAGAGCTATGTAATAAAATTATAACGGTAAATGTTCACCTGGTATACGTGAGGTAGATAAAAAAATCTGATGTGTTCCATTCACATGACTTCCTCTACTTCTGTGTAACAAATTATTGTTAATAAGCTTATTATTCTATTTACTTCATGCTAATCGAGAAAAAATTAGCAGAAATAGTCTCATTACTTGCTTCCTTGTAAGTAGAAGCGAAATATGGGAGTATCATAGGTTAAAGTGAAGTCAAAAGCTGGTTACTAGGTGGCTGAACTTCCTTTGTTTGTATGGAAACGTGTTGACAAATTCCTGTATGAGAAAAGTAAGTTTTTCAAAGCTGAAACCAAAAACAAGGAACATCTCAAAAACGATCAACTCCTCGAAAAGAATTTATATAACATAAATTGTGTGTTTTAATGTGCTCTACATTTTTGTGTGTAAGTTTTTGTCCATTTCTTACGTTTAACAGTTATGCAAACTTTGGTAAAATTCATCCAGAATAAAGTAGTCTTCAGAGTCTATTCCCAAAAAATTCTAGATATACATATCATTTGTCAGGTAAATATGTTTAATGTACGATATTTTAATCAAAATCGTTAGATCCATTTTTGAGCAAATCAAATTTTTCGAAAAAGTTCTATGTAAAGGGTGGTTGGGGGTGGGGAATTTTCCTGAAAATCTTCGTGTCGTATTCTTGGAAGATGCCAAACTTAAATACCAAGTTTGGTATTTAACGGTCTTTTCGTTTTTGAGCTATGCTGTCCACAGACACACACACACACACACACACACACACACACACACACACACCCACACACACGGACCTCTTTCCAAAAATGCTTTTTATAGGATTCAGGGGGACCCAAAGCATGAATTTTCGGTGAAATCTTGGAATCGAATTCTTGGGTGTAATAAAATACCGTCTCTATATATTACGTACATAGTACGTGTACAGAAAGTAAAAAAAACAGGAATATTATTGGCTAATAATTTAAATAGTTAATATTTAAGTCAGCATGACAGAAGAACAGGTATTGGTTGCTTATTACCCTAGATTGTATCCAGAATACTAATTTCAAGCATGATTTATGTTTAAACCTATTTGATGATATTTTTACTTTCTCTATACGCACTATGTACATAGTGTATAGAGAAGATATTGTAATGCTCCCATAAATTTGATACCGAGATTTTCAAGAAAATCCCCCCACTCCCAACTACCCTTTACACGGAACCTTTTTCGAAAATGTTGATTTTGTAAAAAATTGTTCTAACAATTTTGATTAAAATATCGTATATTAAAGGCATTTACCTGACCAATAAAGTGTATATCTTTAATTTTCTGGGAATAGCCTCTGAAGACTATAGTCTGGATGAATTTTGCATTAACTACTAAACCGTAAGAGATGGACAAAAACGTAACACACAAAAAATGTAGAGCACGTCAAAACGCACAATTTATGATATATACAATTTTTTCGTTGAGTTGATCATTTTTGAGATATTCGTTCATTTTTGTTTCAGTTCTGAAAAACTTATACTTTTCTCATACAGGAATTTCCCAACTCGTGTCCATACAAACAAACGAACTTCAGTCACATAGCAACCAGCTTTTGAGAATAGTATGTTTTTAATGCGGAAACCAATAACAAGGACTATCTCAAAATCGATTAACTCCACGAAAAAAATGGATGATAGATAAATTGAGAGTTTAAACGTGTTCTACATTTTTTGTGTTGTAAGTTTTGTCCATCTCTTACGGTTGAGCAATTATGCAAAATTCCGTAAAATTCATCCAGAGTAGTCTTCAGAGGCTATTCCCAAAAAATTCAAGATATATATGTTATTTGTCAGGTAAATATCTTTAATATACAATATTTAATCAAAATCGTGAGAGCCATTTTTGGGAAATTAAAAATTTTCGAAAAAAGTTCCATGTAAAGGGTAGTTGGGGGTGGGGGGATTTTCTTGAAAATCTTCCTTTCGTATCCATGGAAGATACCAAACTTAAATACAGAGTTTGATATTCAACGGTCTTTTCGTTTTTGAGATATACTACCCACAAACACACACGGGCATTTTTCTAAAAATGCTTTTTTTGGGTTAAGGGAGTCTCAAAACATGTGTTTCCGTTGAAATCTCGGTATCGAATTTTTGGGTGCAATACAACACCTTCTCTATGTACTATGTACATAGTGCGTATAGAGAAAGTAAAAAAAAAAAAAAAAAGAAATGAAGGTTGATTTCTGGCTTCAAAAAAGATCAAGTAGTTTAAAATTGAAAGAAAGAATATGTTACAAACTCTACGAAAAAATACATATGGTATAAATTGTGTGTTTTAACAAGATCTGTATCTTTTATGTAGCCCATCCGGGTAATATGATGGTAGAGTGTTTGCCTCACATTCAACAGGTCGCGAGTTCGAATCTCGCTTAGGGTGAATTACATGGATAAGGTTTTTTCGAAGTTTTCTCTTATCATGAGAAGACGAATGTCGAGTAACTTTAATCTCTATGGACCCCGAGGTCATTTGAGCATCATTTCACCAATTTCATTCATTGTCCAATATGACCAATCAGGTTAAAGGACGTTAACTCAACAACGACAAAAAAAAAGGTGTATGTCAATCTCTTACGGTTTACCAGTTACACGAAAGTTACCCAGAGTGAAAAGTTCTTCAGAGGCTATTCCTTGAAAACTCAAGATACACGTTTCGTTTGTCACGAAACATAAGGCATTTTAATTCAAAATCTTCTCGGGCTTCTAGCCAGAAGATTTTGAATTAACACGTCGCCAGGAAAGCTTTAGTTCTTATTTTATAAGGCATTTTAATCAAAATCGTTAGAGACAGTTTTGATAAAATCAAAATTTTTGAAAAGTGTTCAAAGAATGGTAGGTACTTTAAATACCACGTTTGGTATTTAACAATTTTTTTAGCTATGCTATCCACAGAGACACACATGGCGGCCCGGGTTCTATCCCAGGCCACCCCATGTGGAATTTGTGATGGACAAAGTGGCATAGGAAAGGGTTTTCTCCGATTTCTCCCGCCATCGTATTCCACCAGTGCTCCACCTTCATTCCAAGCATCATCACGCCATCGCCTGTTGCGCCATTTGTAGTAAATGGGCGTTAAATATTGTAAAACACACACAAAATGATATGTTTCAGAAATTGTATTTTTACTTTCTCTACACGTACTATGTCCATAGTGTATAGAAAAGATATTGCACTCCACCCAAAAATTCGATACCGAGATTTCACCGAAAATATATGTTTTAGAGTTCCCTGTATATAAAGAAAAATATTTTCAGAAAAACATCGTGTGTGTATATCCGTGTGCCAGTGTGTTCGAGTGTCTGTGAACACGATAGCTCAAAAACGAAAATACCGTTAAATGCCAAACTTAGTATTTAACTTTGGTATATCCCAAGGATGCGACACGAAGATTTACAAGAAAATCCCCCCCAACTACCCTTTACATGGAACTTTTTCCAAAATTTTGATTTTCTCAAAAATGGCTCTTACCTGACAAATAAAATGTATAACTTGAATTTTCTGGTAATAGCCTGTGAATACTACTTTGTTCTGGATGAATTTTGCGGAATTTTGTATTCCTGCTAAACCGCAAGAGCTAGACAAAAACTTACCACACAAAAATGTAGATTACATCAAAATACAATTTGTGTTAGATAATATTTTTTCGTGGAGTTTATCGTTTTTTAGATATTCCTTGTTTTTAGTTTCATCTTTAAAAGACATACTTTCCTCATACAGGAATTTGTCAACTTCAAGCACACAGCAACCAGCTTTTGACTATCACTTTAACCTATGGTACTTCCTTCTTTTACAATGAAGCAAGTAATAAGACGATTTGTGCTATTTTTTCTCGATCAGCATGAAGTAAGTAGACGCATACGCTTCTTTATAATAATTTGTTGCAGAGAGAAGGTCATGTTTACACATGAGAGGAAAAACAACAAAGTTGGAGATATTAAGAAGGACCATTCTGGGCCTGTGATTGTCGGAGAGTATTCATGGCTACTTTCATGTATCTGCTAACGTACAATAACTGCCTCTAGGAAGTAACACCGCAAACGCTGGTCTGCGCGAATTAGTTTTGGAGAGAAATAAGTGTACAAATAGTCGGACTCATTTCTCTGTATCCTACACATCTACCACATACCGTGCCAGACAATTTTTACTTTCTCTATACGTAGTATGTACATATTAAAGGTATTGCACTCCATCCAAAAATTCGATACAGAAATTTCACCGGAAATATATGTTTTAGGGTCCCCTGTATCAAGAAAAAAAAAAAAAAGCATTTTCACAAAAAAGTCCGCGTGTGTCCGTGTATCTTTGAACATGATAACTCTAAAACGAAAAGTCGATAAAACATCAAACTTGGTATTTAAGTTCAGTATCTTCCGGGGATGCGACACGAAAATTTTGAGAAAAATCCCCTCACCCCAAACTACCCTTTACATGGAACTTTTTTTGTACATTTTGATTTTCTCAAAAATAGCTCTAACGATTTTGATTAAAATATCGTGTATTAAAGACATTTACTGATAAATTGTATATCTTGAATTTTCTGGGAAGACTACTTTATTCTGGATGAATTTTACGGAATTTTGCATTACTGCTAGACCGTAGAAGATGGACAGAAACTTGCCACTCAAAAAATGTAGAGCACGTTAAAACAAAGTTTATGTTATATAAATTTGTTCGTGGAGTTGATCGGTCCCTCGTTTTTTGTTTCAGCTTTAAAAAACATACTTTTCTCATACAAGAGTTTGTCAACTCCTGTCCATAGAAACAAAGGAACTTCAAGCACATAGCAACCAGCTTTTGACTATCACTTTAACCTATGATACTCCCATTTTTCCCTTCTACTTACAAGTAAGCAAGTAAGATTATTCCTGCTAATTTTTTCTCGATTAGCTCGAAGTAAATATATAGAAACATAAGCTTTTTTACAATAATTTGTTGCAGAGATGTAGAGAAAGGCATGTGAATGGAACACATCAGTTTGTTTGGATTCGGTTGGTCTCAAAGGATATATCTCAGGATAAATAAGCGTATCGTAATTTTGGTGGAGTACAATAACTTCTCTATCTACTATGTACACTATACATACGTGCTAGAGAAAGTAAATATTTAATACAGAGTTGGAGATTCTAAGACGTACTTAGGCCCGTGATTGTCGTAGAGCATTCATTTATCTACAATAACTGCCTCTAAGAAGTAACAGTATTGATCTGATTGAATTTGATTTGGAGAGAAATAACTGTACAAAAGTGCGGACTCATTTCTCTGTATCCTATACACATCTACCACATATTGCAGTAGACAATTTTTGAAATTCAACTGCAAGGGTTTTTCAGCATTAAAAAGCCTATGACTCAGGTAAACCTGTCACAATTTAGTTTTAATATTTTCCAGAAATTACAAGTATCGTATTTTACAATTGTATTAAAACGCATCCGTACAATGGTGAATTACAATGGTATCGGTTATCACGGTTTTAAACATAACATATTTAAGAAGTGAAACTTAGAATAATCCACCACGCCCTCCCTGTTTTCTTGAATACAATAAAGTAAGAATATTTGAGCTGGAAAGAAGAAAACGGCGCTATTTTGCGAGAAGCCGTCAACGTAACATAAGGAGATCAGGAAATTCCCATTGATACTCTAACTCTGTGAAGTGTGGGGCATGGCAGCAGGCTCCTGCCTTCTCTGCTTACGCGGATTCAGAATGCGGGACTCCGGTTATACTATTGTGTCTGCTGTCGTTTCCCTATTATGCTAATGCATGAACCTGCGTCACTGGAGGGTGTGATTAGGCGCCGGGCTCAAAATTTCTACGCCAGATAGGCCCATCATATCGTATCTCTGGAGGGCATTACTTATGTACTGGACACCGCCGCAGGCAGTTCCGGGTTTCCCGCAAGGCTTGTGGCCACACGCGGTGTCAACGTAAATATTCCCCCCACAATATAAGTCTTCAAAGGATATTCCCAGAAAATTCAAAATATACATTTCATTTATCATAAAAATATCTTAAACATACAGTATTTTAATCAAAATCGTTAGCCATTTTTGATAAATAAGTTTCGAAACATTTTCCATGTAAAGGGTAGTTTAGGATGGGGGGGTTTATTGAAAATCTTCGTGTTGAATCCTTGGAAGATACTAAACTTAAGTACCAAGTTTGGTAGTTAATTCCGTTTTTGAGTTATGCTGCCCACAGACACACACCAGATAGAAGACAGACTCACTCACGGACCTTTTTGCTAAAAATACTTTTTTCTTTTTTTTGATTCAGGTGGACATGTATTTCTGGTGAAATCTTGGTATCGAATTTTTGGGTGCATTACAATACTTTCTCTATACACTATGTGCATACTACGTGTAGAGAAAGTAAGTATTAGAACTATGTTAGGTGTGCAGGAATCAATGAAGCAAGACGCCATCTCTCAGAAGGAGCTGCAGGAGGCACCCTGGGAACACTTGCAGCCTCTATTATCCCGACCCTGGCCCTGGGCTACACAATGTCAACATTTGTTTACATATGTGGATTGTATTTGGGTAGCGGCGTTGCCAGGTCAGCATGAATTCTGTCGCCGCTTACATTCCAAGGTTTGACTTTTGGCCCATGTTTCAATATTTGGATTGCCCACAAAGCTGGGACACACTACGGGGCTGCTCAGATTAAACCTGCCACATAATAACCCCCCCCCAACCCCAGCTCCTATCATTTCGTGACATAATTTGTGTTGGAAAAACATCAGATAGAATCAAATTTCCGTGTACGGATTTCCCGATATTGTCCTACTGGATAAAAGCAACTGATTCATGTGTACATAACCTATAACGTGAAAATATTGACATTTCATATCGCTTTTAAAATGCGTCGACGCATTAGGTTTACAACTTATTTACACCTTATTGACAGACATACGTACATTTTTGGCTTGACTACTGTCTAAAAATCTGTGTTCCATTCACATAACTTTCTCTACATCTCTGCAACAGATTTTGCTAAAAAGCTTATGCTTCCATTTACTGCTAATTGAGAAAAATTAGCAGAAATAGTCTTATTACTTGCTTCCTTGTAAGTAGAAGCGAAATAAGGGAGTAGCATAGGTTAAAGTGATATTCAAAAGCTGGTTGCTATGTGACTGAAGTTCCTTTGCTTGTGTGGCCAGGTGTTTTTCAAAACTGAAATCAATAAAAAGGAATATCTCAAAAGCGATCAACTACACGAAAGAAACGTATATAATATAAATTGTGTGTTTTAACGTGCTCTACATTTTTTGTGTGGTAACTTTTTGTCAATCTCTTACGGTTTAGCAGTTATGCAACATTCCGTAAAATTCATTCAGAATAAAGTAGTCTTCAGACGCTATTTGTAGGAAATTCAAGATATACATTTTATTTGTTGGGTAAATCTGTAATATACGATAGGTACTTTAATCAAAATTGTTAGAGCCATTTTCAAGAAAATCAAAATTTTAGAAAAAAACTTCCATGTAAAGGGTAGTAAGGGGTGGGGGTATTTTCTTGAAAATCTTCGTGACGCATCCTTTGAAGATACCAAACTTAAATACCAAGTTTGATATTTAACGGTCTTTTCGTTTTTGAGCTATGCTGTCCAGACACACACACACACACTCACACACACTCACAGGGCTTTTATTTAAATGCTTCTTTTGGATTCAAGGGGTCCTAAAACATGTATTTCCGGGGAATTCTCGGTATCGAAATTTTGGGTGCTTTACAATACCTTATCTATACACTGTACATAGTACGTGTAGAGAAAGTAAAAATATGTGTACCAATTACATGGCTTACTCTGCCTGTTCTACAAATACACTTCTTACAAAAAATTATTCTTGTTTCTAATCTATGCAAAATTGGGAGATTGGTATTGTTAATAAGCTCATTATAAACAGAAGGCAACTAAGATCAAATGTTTTAAAAGCTGCCACTATATAATTGTAAGTGAAATTCACTTCTTAGCTTGGCCAGGAGTAATACAAAAGATACACGGAATACTTCCGGTATGAGAAAACTATAAGCAGTTTAAAATTGAAACCAATAAAAATGAATATTTCGGAAAAATGTATATTATATAAATTATATATTTTTGACGAGATATAAATTTGTTATACATATAGTTTTGGTCTATCTGTGACGATTTACCAGTTATACAATATTCAGCAAAATTTACCCAGATCAAAGAGTTTTCAAAGGCTATTTCCCCGTAAATTTTAGATATATAATTTATTTGTCATGTAAATATCATTAATATACGGTATTTTAATAAAAAAATTTAGAATAATTTTTGAAAAAATAAAAGTCACATTTGTAGAAGATGATAAACTTAAGGGCCCAGTTTTGTATTTTATGCTATGCTGTCCACACACACAGATTGACATTTTTTTTTCTAAAAATGCTTTCGAATTTTTGGGTGAATACAATAACTTTTTTATACACTGTACATATGTAGTACTTGTGGAGATAGTAAAAATCTTATGTATTCCACTCATATGACTTTTTCTACCATTTAGAAATTAATTTTTCCTACAAAAGCTTTTTCTTCACTCTACATCTTGATAATCGAGATGAACATCAGCAGAAATATTTTGTTACGTCCCTTGTAATAAAGACCATTTCTGGTAATGTTGATCTCTATTAGCATGAAGTAAATAGAACAATACTTCTTTTTAAGAATAATTTGTTTCACGGAGGTAGAAGAAAGTCATGTGAATGGAGCACATAATATTTTTGGGTATAGTCTTCAAAACATAAATTTATGGTGAAATCTCTCAACCGTTTTTAATTTCTGTAAATGTAATATGTACTTAGTGTATAGAGAAGGTACTGCATTCCTCCCAGAAATCCGATAGCGAGATTTCATTGGAAATACACGTTTTAGGGTCATCTGTATTAAAAAAAACATGTTTGGAGAAAGATCCGTGTGTGTCTGTGAACACAACTCAAAAACGAAAAGTCGGTAAAATACTAAACTTAGTATTTAAGTTTACGACCCTCCGGGGATGCGACACGAAGATTTTGAGAAAAATTCCCTCACCCGAAAAATAATTCTTTACATGGAAAAAAATTCGAAAATATTGATGTTCTCAAAAATAGTTTTAACGATTTTGATTAAAACACTCTATATTAAAGATATTTATACGACAAATAAAATGTATATCTTGAATTTTCTTGGAACAGCCTCTAGAGACTGTATTATTCTGAATGAACTTTTCTGAATTTTGCCTAACTGGTAAACTGTAAGAGATAGACAGAAACTTACTACATAAAAATGTAGATCACGTTAAAATACATAATTTATATCATACTGGTATACTTTTTTCATGGAATTAACCATTTCTGAGATATTCCTTGTTATTTGTTTCAGATTTAAAGTACTGCATAGACACGGATGTCAACCACATGGCAACCGACTTTGAAAAGATTTGACTATCGTTACAGCTTAGTGTGTTCCCTTATTTACCTTCTACTTACAAGGAAGCAAGTAATTAAGAAACTGCCTGCTAATGTTTATCTCGATTATCAAAGTAAATAGAAGAATATGCCTTTTACAAATAATTTGTTACAGCGATATAAAGAAAATCAAGTGAATGGGTCACATCAGATTTTTACATTCTCTACAGGCACTCTTGTGTAAGAGAGAGAGACAGAGAGAGAATGTGTGTTTCTGTGTGAGTATAGGTGCAGCATAACTAAAAAATTAAAAGTCCCTTAAATACCAAACCTGATATTTAAATTCAATACCTTCCAAGGATGCAACATGAAGATTTTCAAGAAAATCTCCCACCCCCAGCTACCCTTTACAGGGGAAAAAATTAAAAATTTTCATTTTATCAAAAATGACTAACGATTTTGATTAAAATGCTTTATGTTTGAGATATTTTTATTACAAACGATTTGCATATCATGGATTTTTTGGGAATAGCCTCTGAAGACCTCTTCTTTCTGGATGACTTTTGTCTAACTAACAAACCGTAAGAAATACACAACAAAAACTTACTACTCAAAATTGTAGACCTCATTAAAATACACAATTTATGTCATACATTATTTTTTGTAGAGTTAACAATTTGCTAAATATTCTGGATTATTGGTTTCAATTTTATCCACTATAACTTTTATACAATGAGAACCCATCTTTCTTCTAGTTGCTCGTTTATTTACTTCTGTCAAGCAAAGAGATTGGAGTGTCAATGGTGTCACATAATAACCAACTTCTACAGGACAAGACTATTGCTTTGCCTTTGCATTCCCTTATTTCCCCTTCTACTAACAAGGAAGCTAATAATAACACTAATTCTTTATGTTTATTTTGAATAGCATGAGGTACATAACAGATTTAATGTTTTGAATAAAAGCTTTGTTTATTGAACAGCTAGAGGACACCATGTGAAAGGAACCATTAGATTTTTAATTGCTCTAAACGTACTATGAATATAGTGTATAGAGAAGCTAATGATATGGACCAAAAAATTCGATACCGAGATTTCACATGCTTTGAGACCCCTAAATCCAACTTTTTTTTTTAGAAACATGTCCGTGTGTGTGTGTCTGTCTGTGGACAGCATAGCTCAAGAACGAAAAGCAGATCAAATGCCAAACTTGGTATTTAGGTTTGGTATCTTACAAGGATGCGATACGAAGATTTTCAAGAAAATCCCCCATCCCCAACTACCGTTTACATGGAACTTTTTTGGAAAATGTTTATATTCCCAAAAATGGCTAATGTTTTTGATTAAAATATCGTATATTAAAGATATTTACCTGACAAATGTATATCTTGAATTTTCTGGGAATAACCTCTGAAGACTATTTATTCTGGATGCATTTTACGGAATTTTGCATAACTGCTAAACCGTAAGAGATGGACAAAAATAAGCACTCTAATACAGGAATTTGTCAATTCCTGTCCATATAGATAAAGGAACTATACACACATAGCAACCATCTTTTGACTATCACTTTAACCTATGGTACTCCCTTATTTCGCTTCTACTTACAAGGAAGCAAGTAATAAAGACTATTTCTGCTACTTTTTTCTGGATGTACATGAAGTAAAAAGAAGCATGATCTTTTTTACGACAGTTTGATGCAGAGATGTAGAGAAAGTAATGTGAATGGAACACATCAGCCTTTTTCTGGACTGGAATACAATACTTTCGCCTGAGCAGTAGAGAATGTATAAATCTATTTAATGTAAATTGCATATTTCAAAGAGTTCTAAAGTATATCGGCCTGAAGTTTGTGTTTATCTTTTACCTATTTTCCATTATATCCACAAATAAGCGACATTTTGAAAAGATAAATACCGAAAAGCTTTTATTAAAATGGATATTTATATGAAAATCTTCGGCCAATACCATTGGAACATGCTGACTTGAATACGAAGTTGGGCCTGTATCTGCCCTTCCATTTTAAATTATGCTGCGTACGCAAGCACGCATGCGCACTCAAAATCCCACTCTCCCCCTCTTTTTGTTTCGTAAGTTTAATATTTCTTAACGCGTGCAATACAAAGCGAATGAGCTCGCGTATGCATTACTACCTTAGCCTAAAAGTTATAAAAATCTAATGTGTTCCACTCGCATGACTTTCTCTAGCCATACTACAAACTTCTTACATAAGATTATTCTTCTTTCTGCACCTTGTTAATCGAGGTATTCAGCACAATGTTCTTATTACTTAGTTCCTTATAAGTAGGAAGAAAATAAGGGAATACACTAGGCAAAATCGATAGTCAAATGTTTTAAAAGCTGTCGTTATGCGATTGTCATTACAAATCGCTTCTTTTCTTGACCAGAAGTAGAACAAAAGAAAAACGGACACTCCCGTCTGAGAAAAGTATAAGTACTTCACGACTGAAACTAATAACAATGAATACCTCGAAAACAGTAAGCTCCACGAAAAAAATGCATATGACGTAAATTGCGTATTTTAACAAGGCCTAAATTTTTTGCATAGTAAGTTTTTGTCTATCTCTTACGGGTTATTAGTTATGCCAAATTAAGCAAAATGCATTCAGAATAAACAGGCCTTCAGAAGCTATTCCCAGAAAATTTAAGATATAAATTTTATTTGTTAGGTAAATATCTTTAATATACGATATTTTAATCAAAATCGTTAGAGCCATTATTAAGAAAATCAAACATTTCGAAAAAAGTTCCATGTAAAGGGAGTTTGAGGTGGGGGGATTTTTCTCAAAATCTTCATGTCGCATCCCTGGAAGACACTGACCTTAAATACCAAGTTTGGTATTTTAGCTACTTTTCGTTTTTGAATTATCGTGTTCACAGACACACGGACACACACACACACACATACACACGGACCTTTTTCTGGAAATGCTTTTTTTGGACTTAGGGGGTCGTAAAACACATATTTCCGGTGAAATCTCGGTATCGAATTTTTGGGTAGAATACAATACTTCTCTATCCCTATGTACATTGTACATACGGGGCTAGAGAAAGTAAATATCTGATGTGATCCATTCACTTGACTTTCTCTACATCTCTGCAACAAATGATTGTTAAAAGTTTTATACTTCTATTTACTTCATACTAATCGAGAAAAAATTAGCAGGAATAGTCCTATTACTTATTTCCTTTTAAGTAGAAGCGAAATAAGGGAGTTCCATAGGTTAAAGTGAAAGCCAAAAGCTGGTTGCTATGTGACTGATGTTCCTTTGTTTGTATTAACAGGAGTTGACAAATTCCTGTATAAGAAAAGTATAAGCATTAGTTTTTAAAGATGAACCCCCCCCCAAAAAAAAAGAATACCTAAGAACTGATCAACTCCATGAAAAGAAATGTATATAATATAAATTATGCACTTTAACGTGCTCTACATTTTTTATGTGGTAAGCCTTTGTCCAACTCTTACTGTTTAGCAGTTATGCAAAATTTCCTAAATTTCATCAAGAATGAAGTAGTGTTCAGGGGCTATTCCCACAAAATTCAAGATATACATTTTGTTTGTCAAGTAAAGATTTTTAATGTACGATATTTTAATCAAAATCGTTAAAGTCATTTTTAAGAAAATCATCATTTTCTAAAAAAAGTTCAATGTAAAAGGTGTGTGGGTGTCAACTCTTGGCCATACAAGCAAAGGAATTTTAGTTATATTGCAACCAGCTTTTAAATGGTCTTTAGCCTAAAGCATTCACCTATTTCTTTTCTACTTACAAGGAAGCAAGTGAACAGAGCAATTTTGCTAATGCTTATGTCGATTGGCATTATGTAAATAAAACAAAAAGTCTTTAGTAACAATAGTTTGTGCATGGAACTGCTAGAGAAACTTAGGTGAATTTTTAATTCGTATTTTTACTTTCTCTACACGTACAATGTATATAGTGTAGAAAGAAGTTATTGCCCTCCACCCAAAAATTCGATACCGAGATTTCACCGGAAATATATGTTTTAGGGCCCCCTTTATCCAAAGCAGCATTTTCAGAAAAAGGTCCGTGTGTGTATGTGTCCGTATGTCTATAAACACGATAACTCAAAAACGAAAAGTCGGTAAAATACCAAACTTGGCATTGAAGTTTAGTATCTTCCAGGGATGCGACACGAAGATTTTGAGAAAAATCCTCCCACCCCAAACTACGCTTTAAATAGAAAAAAGGTCCAAAAGTTTGATTTTCTCAAAAATGGCTAACGATTTCGATTAAAATACCGTATATTAAAGATATTTATTTTGAATTTTCTGGGATTAGCGTCTAAAGACCTCCTCTTTATTCTGAATGAATTTTGTTGAATTTTGGATAACTAGTAAAGCGTAAGAGATGGTCAAAAACTTAGCATACAAAACATGTAGATTACGTTAAAACACACAATTTATGTCATATACATTTTTTCGTGGAATTGACCATTCCTGAAATATTGCTTGTTATTTGTTTCAGTTTTAAAACACCTTAATTTTTCTCACGCGGAAAGTGGTAAATTCCTGTCAGTGCATAGAAACGGATTTCAAGCACATGACAACCAGCTTTTAAAACATTTGAATATCGCTTTAGCCTAGTGCATTCCCTTATTTCCCTTCTACATGCAAGGAAGCAAGTAATTACTTAATATAATTTCTTCTAATGTTTATCTCTATTATCATAAAGTAGATAGAAGAATACGCTTTTTAACAATAATTTGTTGCAGTGATGTAGCGAAAGTCATGTGAATCGAACACATAAGATGTTTTATCGATGGGTCTTCAAACCACGTGTTTCTGGCGGAATCTCGGTATCGAATTTTTGGGTGGAATATAATACCTTCTTTACTTACTACATACATTGTACATACGTGGTAGAGAAATGTTAATCCCGAAAAACGTGATGTAGAGGGAAGAAAAAGTTAGGTTAGAATCAGATTTGCAGTGTTTGGTATCTACATTGTATTTTCGTGCAGTGTTCCGCCAAAACACTGAAATGTCAGAAGGAGCATTTTAGCCTGGGTAATCGTTTTCACGTTTTGGGAATCTCATAGTCAGAAGATAACTGCCTCGCACTTTGCACCGCGTCGCGCGCGACATGTGTTAAGTGGCTGAATTATGCATTAACGGTAAATAACGCGTAGACATATTGACAAAACACTGCGATCGTTTTGTGCCGACATATTTGTTTACCGTGCTTAACACAGATTAGCGTCCAAGGCTTAACGGCACGCCTCGTTATTCAACTGCTTTTTCTGAATAATGCACAAGGATGACATTCGAAATAAGGAGGGTAATGAGTAGGTGTTGTGAGAACAGATGACAATCGCGCCGCGGCTCCGTGTTTGGTTGACATGAATGTTAGATGCGGCCATGCATAATGTAGCAGCAGACTTGCCGAGCCACGGACGCCCCAATGACTCGCTCCTGTGTACAAGAATTTCCAGCGATTAACGTCTCACCGGCTAGCAAATAATTACTACCGTGTTGCTTGTGTCATTGTCCTTGAGATGAGAGCAAAAAATCTCTCGTGTGTGACAGCCACCGCCACTGCTTCTCCCTACCGGATTTGCATTACATGCGAATAATATACGAGGCAACACTCAACATTTTTAAAAGTAATATAAGGTTTAGTTTTAAAAAAAATCTCATGTGTGACAGCCACCGCCACTGCTTCTCCGTACCGGATTTACATTACTTGCGAATAATATACGAGGCAACACTCAACAATTTTAAAAGTAATATAAGGTTTAGTTTTAAAAAATCTTATGTGTGACAGCCACCGCCACTGCTTCTCCGTACCGGATTTACATTACTTGCGAATAATATACGAGGCAACACTCAACATTTTTAAAAGTAATACAAGTTTTAGTTATAAACAATTTTATATGCTGTTGCCACCGCCACTGCTTATCGGATTTATACTACTTATACAAGGTAACATTCAACATTTTTAAAAAGCATATAAGATTTACTTTTAAGACCATCTGTGACAGCCACCGCCACTGCTTATGTAGACTTTATATCTTCCTACCGGATTAACATTACTTGCGAATAATATACCAGGCAACAATCGATACTTTATAAATAATATAAGGTTTAGTTTTAAAAAAAATCTCATGTGTGACAGCCACCGCCACTGCTTATCGGATTTACATTACTTGCGAATAATATACGAGACAACACTCAACATTTTCAAAAATCATATAAGGTTTAGTTTTAGAAAGTCTAATGTGTGACAGCCACCGCCACTGCTTCTCCGTACCGGATTTACATTACATGCGAACAATATATCAGAAACACTCAACAATATTAATAAATGATATAAGGTTTAGTTTAAGAAAAATCTCATGTGTGACAGCAACCGCCGCTGCTTATGGACCATCGGATTGATATTACTTCCGAATAATAGACGAGACAACAATTAACATTTTTAAAAATAATAAAATGTTTAGTGTTAAAAAATATCATGTGTGACAGCCACCGCCACTGCTTCTGCTTATCGGATTTACATTACTTCCGAATATACGAGACAACACTCAACATTTTCAAAAATCATATAAGGTTTAGTTTTAGAAAATCTAATGTGTGACAGCCACCGCCACTGCTTGTGTACACTTTCTATCTTCCTACCGGATTTACATTACTTGCGAATAATATACCAGGCAACAATCGATACTTTATAAATAATATAAGGTTTAGTTTTAAAAAAAATCTCATGTGTTACAGCCACCGCCACTGCTTATCGGATTTACATTACTTGCGAATAATACACGAGACAACACTCAATATTTTTAAAACTAATGTAAGGTTTAGTTTTAAAAAATCTTATGTGTGACAGCCACCGCCACTGCTTCTCCGTAACGGATTTACGTTACTTGCGAATAATATATCAGGCAACATTCAACATTTTTAAGACTGCCTCCGTGGCTAACTTCTCACCCGGAGGTCCCGGTTTCGATTCCCGGATGGGGTGGGGAAATTTTCTTTAGCCAGAATTATTCCCTATCCCCGACAGAGTCTGGAAGTATGTATGTGAGAGTGAATGTGTGCGTGCTTTAAGAAAACAAAATGATTTAAACCTACTGACGAGTTGTTTCAAGTGCAAAAGCTCCGATATGACCTTAGATGTTAAAGGTGCCTATATAAATGAAACAAACAACATTTTCAAAAGTCATATAAGGTTTAGTTTTAGAAAATCTAATGTGTGACAGCCACCGCCACTGCTTGTGTACACTTTCTGTCTTCCTACCGGATTTACATTACTTGCGAATAATATATCAGGCAACATATGACGGAGAAATCCGGAGAACCCCGAGAAAACCCGCTCCATGCGCCCCTTTGTCCATCACAAATCCCTAATGGTCGCCTGTGATCAGAGCCTAGTTAAGAGCCTAGCATGAAGTAAATAAAGCAATACGTTTTTAACAAGTTTTGCAGAGATGTAGGGAAAGTCATGTGAAGGAACACATTTTTTTTTTCACTGAATGAATTTCTCCTTGATTTAGGAATTGTGAGTAATGTAGTATTTTTACTTTCTCTACACGTACTATGTACATAGTGTATAGAGAAGGTATTGCACTCCACCCAAAAATTCGATACCGAGATTTCACCGAATTATATGTTTTGGGGTCCCACGTATACAAAAAAGAGGATTTTCACAAACAATTCCGTGTGTCCGTGAACACGATAACTCAAAAACGAAAAGTCGGTAAAATACCAAACTTGCTATTTAAGTTTAGTATCTTCCAGGGATGCGACACGAAGATTTTGAGAAAAATCCCCCTACCCCCAACTACCCTTTACATGGAACTTTTTTCTAAAATTTTGATTTTCTCAATAATGGCTAATGATTTTGATTAAAATTTCGTATATTAAACATATTTACCTGACAAATAAAATGTATATCTTGATTTTTCTAGGAATAGCATCTGAAGAGTAGTTTATTCTGGATGAATTTTACGGCATTTTGAATAACTGCTAAACCGTAAGAGATGGACAAAAACTTACTACACAAAAACTGTAGAGCATTTTAAAACACACAATTTATGTTATATGCATTTTTCATGGGTTTTATCGTATTTGAGATATTTCTTGATTTTGGTTTCAGCTTTAAAACTTAAACTTTTCTTCCACGGACTTAAGTCAACTCCTGCCCATACAAACAAAGGAACTTCAGTCACAATACAACCATCTTTTGACTATAATTTTAATCTATGGTACTATCTTATTGCGCTTCTACTTACAAGGAAGCAAGTAATAGACTAATTGTGCTAGTTTTTCTCAATTAGCATGAAGTAGATATAAGCATAAGCTTTTTAACAATAATTTGTTGCAGAGATTTAGAGAAATTCATGTGAATGGAACACATCAGATATTTTAGTTAACCGTCCTTAGACGCTACATACTATGTACATAGTGTATAGAGAAGGTGTTGCATTCAATCTAAAAATTCGATACCGAGATTGCAACGAAAATATACGTTTTAGAGTACCAGGATTCCAAAAGAAATATTTTTAGGAAAAGGTCCGTGTGTGTCACTGTGAACACGGTAACTCAAAACCGAAAAAACTTGGTATTAAGTTCGGTATCTTCAGAGGATGCGAACGAAGATTATCAAGAAAATTCCATCACACCAACTACCCTTTACAAGGAAACAATTTCGAAAAATTTTATTTTCAAAAAATGGCTCTAATGATTTAGTTTAAAATTTCTTTTATTTAAGGTATTTACATGAAAAATAAAATGTATATCTTCAATTGCATGGACTTGCCTCTGAATTTTGGATGAATTTTGCGAAATTTTACATAAGCGATAAAGTAAGAGATGGACAAAAACTTGAAGAACAAAAATGTAGATCTCGTTAAAACACACAATGTATGTCATATGCATTTTTTTCGTGGACTTGACCGTTTTTGAGATATTCATTGAAATTAGTTTCAGCTTTGAAAAACTTATATTTTTCTCATACTGGAATTTGTCAACTCCTGTCCATAAAAACAAAGGCACTTCAGTGACATAGCAAGCAGCTTTTGACTATCACTTTAACCTATGGTACTCCCTTATTTCACTTCTACTTACAAGAAAGCAAGTAATAGGCTATTTCTGCTAATTTTTCTCGATTAGCATTAAGTAAATAGAAGCATAAAAATGTTAACAACAATTTGTTGCAGAGATGTAGAGAAAGTCATGTGAATGGAACACATAACATTTTTAGCTATATTGTGAATAGACGCACACACACGCACCATGACTATCTTGTAAAACTATATTGAGATGGGAAAAACATCTCTATAGCAAATTTACTATTAATGCTTTACATAATTTACCATCAACCATTAACGAAAATAGGTAAGCCATTACATACTTTGTAAAAATCAATATAATAATAGCAATAATCATTTATTTTTAATGTCACATGATGTTATTTCACATCAACGATTAGTAAAAGTTACAAATTATGAAGCTATAAGTTTTTAAAGGTACATTGGCTAATTATCGTAACTCAACAGATGATATTCTTACATACGATGTAATAGCCTCCGTATTATCAAGGAATCGATCTTCATTTGCACGCTTCAATAAATAAACGGTACATCTAAAAATGTGTAAGGAAAGAACTTGTACCCCTGTCCTGCTAGGCATCATCTCTGCATCTAAGTAAAGCGTGAACCCACATTTCGGGATGAAACGAATAGGTACTTAAATATTTGATGGGTTACACTCCCATGACTCTACAAACGAAACCTCTTATAAAAGATAGTTCTTCTTTCAACACCATCTAATCGAGATAAACATTAGCAGAATTTTATTACTTAGTTCCTTATAAGTAGAATGAAACTAAGTGAATGCACTAGGCTAAAGTGATAGTTGTTTTAAAAACTATCGTTATGCGATTGTCATTGCAAATTGTTTTTTTTTTTTGGCCAGGATTAGAACATAAGAAACACGCACACTTCCGTCTGAGAAAAGTATCAGTAACTCATAATTGAAACTAATAACAATGAATACCTCAAAAACGGTAAGCTGCACGAGAAAAATGTATATGACATAGCTTGTGTATTTTAACAAGATTTACATTTTTTGTATGCTATCTATTTGTCTATCTGTTACGCTTTACTATTTATGCCAAATTAAGCAAAATGCAGCCAGTATAAACAAATCTTTTAAAGCTAAAACCAGAAAATTCAAGATATACATTTTATTTTTGATAAAAATGTCTTTAATATGTAGTATTTTAATCAAAATCGTTAGAGCCATTTTTAAGAAAAACAAAATTTTCGAAATTTTTCCATATAAAGGGTAGTTAGGAGTGGAGGGTTTCTTTAAAATCTTCGTGTCGCATCCTTGTAAGATACCAAACTGAAATAACAAGTTTGGCACTTAACTGTGTTTTCGTTTTTGAGCTATGCTGTCCAGAGACCCCCCCCACACAAACAAACACTCACAGATACGGACCTGTTCCTGAAAATACATTTTTTTGGATTCAGGGGGCCCTAAAACATGTATTTCCGGTGAAATCTCGACATATCATCTCTGTATAAAAAAAAAAGTATTTTCAGAAAAAGATCCGTGTGTGTGTCCATGTGTATGTGTACAGAGCTCAAAAACGAAAACGGTAAAATGCAAAACTTGGTATTTAAGTTTACTATCTTCCAGGGAAGATTTTAATATTTTGAGAAACTCCCCCACCCCAAACTAACGTTTACATGGACTTATTTTCGAAATTTTTTATTTTCCTAAAAATGGCACTAAAGATTTAGATTAAAATACCGTATTAATAAAATATTTACCTGACAAATAAAATGCATATCTTCAATCTTCTGAGAATAGCCACTGAAGACTACTTTATTCCGGATGACTTTTAGGAATTTTGTGTAACTGCTAAACCATAAGAGATGGACAAAAACTTACAACACAACAAATGTAGAGCACGTTAAAACACACAATTTATATTATTTACATTTTTTTTTTCGTGAAGCTGATCGTCTTTGAGATATTCCTTGTTTTTGGTTTCAAGTTTAAAAAACATGCTTTTCTCATACAGGAATTTGTCCGTACAAACAAAGGAGCTTCAGTGACGTAGCAACCAGCTTTTGACTATTCTACTCCCTTATTTCGCTTCCACTTACAAGGAAGCAAGTAATAAGACTATTTCTGCTAATGTTTTTCTCGATCAGCATGGTGTTGAAAGAATTATCTTTCGTAAGAAGTTTGTAGAGTAGCTAGAGAAAGTCATGTGAGTGTAAAACATCAGCTTTTTACTTTCTCTATATGAACTATGTACTTAGTGTATAGAGAAGGTATTGTATTCTACCCAAAATTCGATACCAAGATTTCCTGGAAATACATGTTCTGAGACTCGCTGAATAAAAAAAAAATTTTTTTAGAAAAATCTCCGTGTGTCCGTCCGTCTGTCTATCTATCTGTCTGTGTGTATGTGTGTGTGTCTGTGGGCAGCATAGCTCAAAAACGAAAACATCGATAAATACCAAACTTGGTATTTAAGTTCCATAACTTCCAAGGATGCGTCACGAAGATTTTCAAGAAAATCCCCACCCCCAACTACCCTTCATATGGAAAAAAGTTCGAAAATTTTGATTTTATAAAAATTCGCT
Organism: Hymenopus coronatus; assembly: GCA_030762935.1. Lineage (NCBI taxonomy): Eukaryota > Metazoa > Arthropoda > Insecta > Mantodea > Hymenopodidae > Hymenopus > Hymenopus coronatus. Next base: position 20,761,993 of record CM060882.1, read on the forward strand.
CTAACGATTTTGATTAAAATATCATATATTAAAGATATATACTTGACAAACAATATGTATCTCTTGAATTTTCTGGGAATAGATTCTAAAGACTACTTTATTCTGGATGAATTTTACGGAATTTTGTGTAACTGGTAAATTGTAAGAGATGGCCAAAAACTTACCACACAAAAATGTAGAGCACATTAAAACACACAATTTATATTATGTACCTTTTTTCGTGGAGTTGATCCTTTTTGAGATATTCCTTGTTTTGGTTTCAGCTGTGAAAGACTTATACTTTTCTCATACAGGAATGTGTCAACTCCTGTCTATACAAACAAAGGAACATCAGTCACACAGCAACCAGCATTTGACTATCACTTTAATCTATGGCACTCCCGTATTTCGCTTCTACTTACAGGGAAGCAAGTAGCAAGACTATTTCTGCTAATTTTTTCTCAATTAGAATAAAGTAAATAGAAGCTTAAGCTTTTTAAGAATAATCTGTTGTAGAGATGTAGAGAAAGTCATGTGAATGGAGCGCGTCAGATATTTTTAAATAGGAAGTAATTTGTATTCCCCTTGTATCTACAAGGAAAAACGCAGTAAAACCACTAGTGGTAATGTATATCTAGAAATTGTTTTAAAATATAACATTGTAACATTACGAAGAGCGTAGCCATGGTTTATGACGATAGCAAGTTTTATCAAAACGTTTCCACAGTTGCCGAGAGTCATTAACAAAAGAAATACTAGAAACACCGACCCGGTGTGCATTCCCCTCCTGGTTAACGTCTTAATTTCCTGTGGAGCGGAATGGAGGTGAAGAAGGGAGAGAGGGGAGGAGTGATAATAAGCCAGTGCCATTAAAAGAAATCGCTACTTAAGTAGTGTTAGCATGCAGATTATGGGAGAGCCATTTTCCTTAATGCTCTGGAGAAGTGAGTGGCTTTGCATCTCAGGAATACCAACCGCACGGAAAACATCGACCCCAACTCGAGTTCTGCTCTGTCCGCGTATGAGAAGGCGTAGAGGACAATTATGTTCCACTATGTGGGTAATATTTGATGACCTCCTTATTCAGGTGTATTAAGTAATACTAGGGTCAGCTAAGAAGTCAATGAAAACAGTTTTTAAAACAGTTTTTCACTTTGTTTACACGTACTATGTGCATTGTGTATAGAGAAGGTATTGTAATGCACCCAAAAATTCGATATCGAGATTTCACCGGATATATATGTTTTGAGACCCCCTGAAGCCAAGAAACTATTTTTACTTTCTCTAGCCCCGAATGTACAATATACATAGGGATAGAGAAGTATTGTATTCTACCCAAAAATTCGATGTCGATATTTCACCGAAAATACATGTTTTAGGAGCCCCTGAGTCCAAATAAAGCATTTACAGAAACAAGTCCGTGTGTTTGTGCGTGTGTATGTCTATCTATCTGTCTGTGTGTGCCTGTGGACAGCATAGCTCAAAAACGAAAAGACAGTTAAATACCAAACTTGGTATTTAAGTTTGGTATCTTCTAAGGATACGACACGAAGATTTTCAAGAAAATCCCCCTACCCCTAACTACCCTTTACATGGAAAAATTTTCGAAAATTTTGTTTGTCTTAAAAATTACTAAGGATTTTGATTAAAATATCACATATTAAAGCCATTTCTATCTCAAATAAAATGTATATCTTGAATTTTCTGGGAAGAGCTTCTAAAGATCAATTTATTATGGATGAACTTTGCTTAATTTAGAATAACTAGTAAACCGCAAGAGATAGATATCATTCAAATACACAAGTTATGTCATATGCATTACTTTCGTGGAACTTACCGTTTTAGAGGTATTCTTTGTTATTAGTTTCAGTTCTGAAGCACCTATAATTTTCACAGACGGGAGCGTTCGTTTTTCTTTTGTTCTACACCTGGCCAAGCAAAGAGGCGATTTGCAATGAAAAACGCATGACAGCTTTTAAAACATTTGACTATCACTTTAGCCAAGTACATTCCCTTAGTTTCAGTCTACTTATAAGGATCTAAGTAACAAAATTCTGCTAATGTTTATCTCGATTAGCATGGTGCTGAAAGAAGAATTATCTTTTGTTAGACGTTTGTTTGTAGAGTAGTTAGAGAAAATCATGTGAGTGTAACACATCAGAGTTTTAGAAAAATGTGCGTGTGTGTGTCTGTGGGCAGCTTAGCTCAAAAACGAAAAGACAGTTAAAAACCAAACTTGGTATTTAGGTTTACTATCTTCCATAGATGCGACATGAAGGTTTTCAAGAAAATCCCTCTACCCCAAACTGCCCTTTAAATGGAAAAAAATTCGAAAATTTTGAATTTCTAAAAAATAGCTCTAACAATTTTGAATAAAATCTCTTATATTTAAGATATTTACATGACAAATAAAATGTATATCTTGAATTTTCTGGGAATAGCTTCTGGACTATTTTATTCAGGATGAATTTTACGAAATTTTGCATTACTCCTCAACCTTAAGAGATGGACAAAAACTTACGACACAAAAAATATAGAGCATCTTAAAACACACAATTTATGTTGTATACATTTTTTTCGTGGAGTTGATTGTTTATGAGACATTCCTTGTTATTGTTTCACCTTTAAAAACTTATGCTTCTCCCATACATGAATTTGTCAACTCGTGTCCATACAAACAAAGGAACTTCAGTCACATAGTAACCAGCTTTTAGCTATCACTTTAATATGTTACTCCCTTATTTTGCTTCTACTTACAAGGAAGCAAGTATTAAGACTTTTCTGCTAATTTTTTCTCGATCAGCATGAAGTAAATAAAAGCATAAGCTGTTCAATAATAATTTGTTGCAGAGATGTAGAGAAAGTCATGTGAATGGAACATCAGGGTTTCTTTTTTTGCTTTATTTCTTAACAAAATCTCTATAAAGGCTAATACATTTGTCATATCGGTGTTCTAATTCAATTAAACCATCTCTGTGGTGCGATTTATGAAGCTCCGTAAAATAGCTGTTTACCGCATCAATGACATCCTCGTCGCTGTGAAAACTTCGTCCTCCAAGAACGTTTTTGAGGTTTGGGAACGGGGTAGTCGGTGGGTGAGAAATCTGGCGAATAGGATAGATGTTCAAGGAATTCGAACTTTAATTCACACATTTTTTCTATTACTATGAGCGAACAATGGGCCGGAGCATTGTCGTGATGAAACAACATTTCTTTTTAATGGCAAATGAGGTCTTTTTCTTTTCATCTCATCAGTCAAACTTTGCAGTAAGCTTGCGTGGTAGTCACCATTTTCCAAGTAATCAATAAAAATAATTCCCTGTGTATCCCAGAAAACACTCACCATAACCTTGCTAGTTGACAAAATTGACTTTGCCCTTTATGGAGTTGGTTCACTGGCGCAATCCATGTTTTGTCTGTGATTTACTTTCTGGAGTTTAGTGAGTATTCAAGTTTCATTCATGGTAATGAGTCGTCTCAAAAATTCACTGGGATTTTTACGGTAGAGCTCCACATTCCTAACAGAAACTGTTTTTCTTTGCAACTTTTGATGAGGTGTCAACAAACACAGCACCCATCTTGCACAGACCTTGTGAAAGCCCAAAACAGTACTTAAAATATTATCTGCATGTTCTTTTGGTATGTTTACAGCCTCTGCTTTCTCAAAGAAATTTAATCTGTGGTCTTCCAGTACTAAACGATTAACTTTTTCAATGATCTCTGGAGTTGTCACTTCTACAGGGTGTCCAGAGCGAGGCTCATCACTAGTGCTCGTACGTCCCATTTTAAACTCTGCAACCCACCTTTTAATCATTGAATATGAAGGGACAGAGTCTTTCAATGTACTGTCCATTTCCTCCTTGATTTCTTTAAGCCTTAAGCCTTTCAAATGGACGCATTTAATCACTGCTCATTTTTACAAATCCTCCATTTTCGTGAAAACTCTAAAGTTGTCGTGTTTAAAATGCTGTCATTCGAAAACTAAACAAGCTATTGTCCTGTAACTATGGGTACAAGCTAGTCTAGAGTTAAAGTACATGATGCTTTCGTCTAACTGGCCTAGTGGCGCCATATCTGTGCGAGGTCTGGGACTTATCAGCCGACCCTAGTATTCCTAAAATCCATTAATCTTGAGTATATTTGCACCGAAATCACTGCAACTTGAGTTCATATCATAAATCATGACCTCATTGCTTACAGAATTCATTGAACTGCTTCCGCACACTCTCCCTCTGTTGTTTTTAATATTCTGCGGCTTTTATATGTCTATTTTAGCGATAGATCTTTCCCCAAAACGTTTTGGAACTTCCGCCATTATGTACGAGAATATCACTGCACACTGATACTATTATTAAGAGATGAACATTAGTTCAGAGAGAAAACAAATACATGTGTGTGCGATAAATTTAGAAAAACAATTGAACGTGTTTGTGATAAAAAACGATTAAAAATCACAGATAATGAGTTCCAATAGGTTGGAATTTTACGCGCCAATGTACTGGACTGGTCACTTCCTACGATCACGTGTCATGAACGAAATAGCCATATGCAATACCACGAGTGTTTTTATCTTGTCAATTCGCTACCGGAGCAGCGCAATAAGGGAATACATTAGGATAAAGTGATAGTCAAATCTTTTAAAAGCTAATCGCTATGTAAAACAATTGAGGTTCGATCCATTTTGTATGGTCCCGTTTGAGAAAAACTGATTAATTTGAAACTGAAGCCTATAACAATGAATATTTCGAAAACGGTCAATTCTACACGAAAAAGTATAGGATATAAATTATGTGTTTTAACGAGATCTATATAATTTAAGAAATAAATATTTGTCTATTGCTTACGTTTTAACTGTTACACAAAATTCTGCATACTTAACTGGTATAAAGAGCTCTTTAGAGAATTATCCCAGAAAAGCTAAAGTATGCATTTCATTTGTAATGTAAATATTTTAAATATATAATACTTTACTCAAAATCGTTGGAACCATTTGTGAGAAAATCAAAATGTTCAAAGAATGCTCTATGTAAGGGGTAGTTGGGGGTGGGGATGTTTACTTAAAATTCTTTCTGTCGCATCCTTGGATGATACTCAACTTAAATACCAAGATCGGTATTTAACATTTTGGTTTTGAGCTATGCTGCCCACAGATACACACGAACCTTTTTCTAAAAATACTTTATTTGGAGTCAGGGGACCTTAAAACATATATTTCCGGAGAAATTTCTGTAAAGAATGTTTGGGTGGAATACAATACTTTCTCTATTCACTATGTATATTGTACATACGGCCTAGAGAAAGTAAAAACGGATCGAGCACCTCAATATCAGCTGTTGAGGTAAATAAAACTTAACTAAAATCTTATCGTGAAAATCATTTGGTATAAAAAGCTAAAAACCTCATCTAACGTTTTAGTATTGCTTACTCGGTGTTAGTGACATATGGAGGATAAATATAGGGCAGGTAACAAACAGGGAATCTGGACCAAGTGAGGATCCAATTTTTGAAAGGAATTCTGGTGGAGGGAGGGGCACGGCAAACTGCAGAATAATGAGGGAGTTTAGGGCGCATAGTGAAACGATAGAGTGCAAAATCGGAGCAGTTAAGTATTGGATGAGAAACGTTCACGGAAACCAATCTCTAATTATAGCAGTGTGCTACCGAGAACAGTTGCGAATGGAATGTAATTCGACGTTGGAAACAATTTGGAATGGGATTAATTTGAATGGCGGGGCAGGCAAACAGGCGGAGTATTTGGAGACAAATTAAGAACCACCTCTGCGATATTGACAGACAGCAAATAAATGCGCAATGCACGGAGGTTTCATTAGAAGTACAGTCTGGGCTAAAATCGGAGTGGGGTATGGAGCAATACATCAAAACAGGTACGAAACTCATTAGAGAGGGGCTCGCGTGGATTGGCCTAGGAGCATGGAGGAGCACAAAAATTGCTGACGAGAATGGTACGAGAATCTGTCCCATATGCGAGGAGGAATAGTCGTTGCAAGGGGACAATAGGAAAGGCGGGAAAAATATTTACCGCAATTCTTTACCACCACGAATGTAGATCTAGAAGCATGTTGGACGCTACTGGCAGGCACGGAAGACGTGGACGGGCTAGGTAAATTTATACTTAAGACAAGACAGTTGAGATCTGAGAAGGCAGCCAATAGGGAAGAGAGGGGAGGGATAAGAGCAACTAAACAAAAGTAATACAATGTTTACATACATATATTTTATGTCATATTTATGTCGTTGTGTTATGGTTGTATATATTGTGTATATATTTCTTTTAAGTGCGTTTATCTATTATAAGAGGGTACATTTATGCTGCCGAATAGTGTGTACTCTGTGCTGTAAATTTAAATTGCTCTATTTGAATATCTTTGTCTTTTTAATTTCATGTTTACTCTTTTAATTCTTTGTTGTTGTTTTAATATTGCTTTTTAGTGTGTATTACAAAAGCACGTACGGTCTGTGGACCCTTGTGATTATTGAAGTTCAATGTGTGATATTGTTATGTCAATAAATACACTTATTCATTACTTCATACTCTATGTTATGGGTACGAGTGAACACATTTCATTTGATAGGAGATCCAAATATGATGAAAAATAAAGTCAATAGCTTCATTTATCTTGAAAGGTAACAGAGGTAGCTGCACATTATTGAGTACATTGTCTGCACAGTCTGGCAACAACTGGAAGAGGCGAAAGTTTTGTTTTAATTTGCTGGAAGACCAATATTTTAATTTGGTGCGACAAGTGCCGATCGTATTCACGAAACCTTCCATACCGAGATCATAAGAAATTTACGTTTTAGTGTTTCCTATAATCAAAAAATCTTATGTGTTCCATTCACATGGCTCTCTCTCTACATCTCTACAATAAATTATTGTTAAAAATCTTATGCTTCTATTTACTTCATGCTAATCGAGAAAAAATTAGCCGAAATATTATTATTACTTGCTTCCTTGTAAGTAGAAGCGAAATAAGGGAGTACCATAGGTTAAAGTGATGTTCAAAACTAGTTGCTATGTGACTGAAGTTACTTTGTTGGTATGGACAGGAGTTGACACATTCCTGTATGAGAAACCTGTAAGTTTTTCAAAGTTGAAACCAAAAATAAGGAATTACTCAAAAACAACCAACTCCACGGAAAAAAATGTATATGACATAAATTGTGTTGTAACATGCTCTACATTTTTTGTGTAGTGAGTTTTTGTTTAGCTCTTACGGTTTACAAATTATACAAAATTCAAAAAAAATCATCCAGAATAAAGAGGTCTTCAGAGACTATTCCCAGAAAATTCAAGATATACATTTTATTTGTCAGGCAAATATCTTTAATGTGCGATATTTTAATAAAAATCTGTAGAACCGTGTTTGAGAAAATCAAACATTTCTAAAAAAGTTCCATGTAAAGGGCAGTTGGCAGTGGAAGGATTTTCTTGAAAATTTGTGTGTCGCATCCTTGGAAGATACCAAACTTAAATACCACGTTTGGTATTCAACAGTCTTTTCGTTTTTGAGCAATGCTGTCCACACGCACACATGCGCACACACATGGACTTTTTTTCCTTCCAAAAATGTTTTTTTTTATTTAATTTATTTATTATTATTATTATTATTATTATTATTATTATTATTATTATTATTATTATTATTTTTGTTTGTTTGTTTTGTTTTTATTTCTAGGGGACCCAAAGCATGTAGTTATGGTAAAATCTTGGTATCAAAGACGATATAATACTAAATTTGGTATTTTAGTTTGGTATCCACCAAGGATGCGGCACGAATATTTTAGGAAAATATCCCCGTATCAAACTACCATTTAAAATTAAAAATTTTAGAACATTCTGATTTTATCAAAAATGACTAACGTTTTCAATTAAAATGCCTTATATTAAAGATATTTAAATGGCAAATTAAATGTGTATCTTGAATTTTCTATGAACAGCGAATAGCTTATGAAGACCTGTTCATTCTGGATGAATTTCGCTGACTTTTGGAGATAACTGGTAACCATAAGAGATACACAAACATTTCCTACACAAAAAGTGTAGATCTCTTAAAACTCGAGTCAATGTGTCATATCCCTTTTTTCGTGGAGTTGACAGTTTTCGACATATTCCTTATTATTGGTTGCAGTTTTAAAATACTAAAAACGTTTCTCTAACGGGAAATTGTCAACACCTGGCCATATAAAGAAACGGATTTCAATCCCATAGCCACCACATTTTAAAACATTTGACTGTCGTTTTAGTATAGAACATTCCTTTATTTCCCTTCTACTTACAAGGAACTAAGTAATAAGAATGTTTTTGCTGATGTTTATATCGATTAGCATGAAATAGAAAAATAAATAGAAGATAATTTGTAACAAAGATGTAGACAAAGTCAAGTGAATTTTTTCTCTACCGATTACTATGTACATATATAGCAGAGAAGATATTGTATTCCAACCAAAGTTTAGATACTGAAATTTCACAAGAAATGCATGATTTGAGGACCCCTGGATAAAAAAGTATGCTAATTTTCTTTAACGATTATTATGTACACATATAAAATGCAGACCAGATATTGTACTCCAATAAAAATTACATTCTAGGATTTCATTTTTGAGAAAATCAAAATTTTTGATTTTTTTTCCATGTAAAGGTTGTTGGGGTTGGGGAATTTTCTTTAAACTCTTCGTGTCTATCCTTGGAAGATACTGAACTTAAATACCAAGTTTTCGTTTTTGAGCTATGCTGTCCATAGATACATACGACAGGACTACCCTTTCATTGTGGTTTTAAATTCAGAATTACTCAAAAATATACCTCCGTTGAAATCTGTATATCTAATTGGAACACAATAATTTGATTAGCTGCCATGTATGCAACATAATCGTTAGAGAAGGCAAACATGCTTTTTCTAAACAGTTGTCCTAAAAATATGCATTTCTCGTGAAATATCGGTATCAAAATTTTGGGTGGAATACAATATATTCTCTACGTATTATGTATGTACACAGCAATCGCTAGAGAAAATAAAACTACGTTTTTTGCTTTCTTTACACGTACTATGTACATAGTGTATAGAGAATGTATTGCATTCCACCCAAAAATTCGATACCGAGATTTCACCGGAAATACCTATTTTGGGTCCCCCCGAATCCAAAAAAAAAAATTTTGGAAAAAGGTACGTGTGTGTGTTAGTGTCAAAAACGAAAACACAATTAAACACCAAACTTGGTATTTAAGTTTAGTATCTTCCGAGAATGCGACACAAAGTTTTTCAACAAAATCCCCCCACCACAACCTTCACTTTACATGGAAACAATTTCCAAAGTTTCGATTTTCTCAAAAATGTCTCTAACGACTTTGATTTTATATTTAACATATTTATATACCAAATAGAATGTTTATTTTGAATTTTCTGGGAATATCCTCTAAAGACCCCTTTATTCTCGAAGATTTTTATTGAATTTTGCATAACTGGTAAACCGTAGGAGATAGACAAAAAGTTGTTACACAAAAACTTTAAATCACGATAAAATACACAATCTATGCTATATACATTTTTTTCGTGGAGTTGATAGTTTTTCAGATATTCCTTGTTTTTGGTTTCAGCTTTGAAAACCTTGTATTTTTCTCATACAGGAATTTGTCAGCTCCTGTCCATACAAAGGAACATCAGTCACATAGCAACCAGCTTTTGGCTTTCACTTTAACCTATGGTACTCCCTTATTTCGCTTCTACTTACAATAAATCAAGAAATAAGAATATTTGTGCTAATTTTTTCACGATTAGCATGAAGTGAAAAGAAGCATAAGCTTTCTTTTCATGTTTACTTTAGTCCTTTAAAGTTATATTTCCGCTGAAATCTCAGTATCAAACTTTTAGGTAGAATATATATATATATATATATATAGAAACAAATCTGCAAGAGGAAGTAGTATACTTAAAATAACACTGGTATTTTATATTATTAAGAACGAAACGTTTTACTTTTGACGATGCTTGTAAATGCTTTTCCGTTTTACTCAATACAAATAACGTTTAACTTCTTGGTTTATCTTTAAACTAAGCATAAAATAGGAACGCTTTCAGAAGCAGGTATCCAGCGTGTTGACAACGAGCGTTCCGAAGTGAAGGTAGCGGGAACCATATCTTTGGAATCGATGGTAAAATGGCGTGGCTGTAAAACCGACCCAGTCGCTGTCGTTTGCATGCCTTGGAGTTAATAGCCTTCGTTACTTTACAACCAGCCAGAGAATCTCCAGGTACGTTTATATCCTGCCCCGGAGAGTGGGTAAGGGTGATCATAAAGGGGATGATGTTGAACAAAACTGACATTTCAGTTTAGACTCTTACAGCGAGCTTTCACGGCCTTCTGGAGCGCAAATAAAACATTATATTAACACAGAAACAATAGTTGAATCAATAATGACCTTATTTAGGCATAAAATGGCTTAAATAATATATAACCTTTCTTACAAGGAAAGAAAAGACTTCCAATGTGCTCTGATGTGTTCCATTCACATGACTTTCTCTACATCTCTGCAACAAATTGTTAAAAGGTTTATGCTTTTATTTACTTCAGGCTAATCGAGAAAAAATTAGCTGAAATAGTCTTATTACTTGCTTCCTTGTAAGTAGAAGTAAAATAAGGGAGTACCATAGGTTAAAGTGATGTCAAAAGCTGGTTGCTATGTGACTGAAGTTCCTTTGTTTGTACGGAGTGGAGTTGACAAATTCCTGTATGAGAAAAGTATAAGTTCTTAACACTGAAACAAAAAAACAAGGAATGTCTAAAAAAGATCAACTCCGCGACAAAAAATGTATATAACATAAATTATGTGTTTTAAGGTAATGTATATTTTTTGTGTAGCAAGCTTTTATCTAACTCTTACGGTTTAGCATTTTTGCAACATTCCGTAAATTTCATCCAGAATAAAGTAGTCTTCAAAGGCTATTCCCAGAAAATTCAAGATATGCATTTTATTTCTCAGGTAAATACCTTTAATATACGATATTTTAATCAAAATCGTTAAGAGCCATTTTTTAGAAAAAAGACATTTCGGTGGGGGGATTTTTCTCAAAATCTTCGTGTCGCGGAAGATACTAAACTTAAATACAAAGTTTTGTATTTACCGATTTTTCGTTTTTGAGTTATCGTGTTCACAGACACACGGACCTATTGCTGAAAATACTTTTTTTTTTTTTTGTTTACAGGGGACCCTAAAACATATATTTCCGGTGAAATCTCGGTATCGATTTTTTTGGTGGAATGCAATACATTCTCGATGCACTATGTACATAATGCGTATAGAGAAAGCAAAAATTAGCTGAAATAGTCTTATTGCTTGCTTCCTTGAAAATAGAAGTGAAATAAAGGATTACCACAAGTTAAAGTGATAGTCAAAAGCTGATTGCTAAGTGACTGAAGTTCCTTTGTTTGTACGGACTTGAGTTGACAAATTCCTGTATGAGAAAAGTATGTTTTTAACGCTGAAACAAAAAGCAAGGAATGACTAAAAAAAGACCAACTCCGAGAAAAAAATTTATATAACATAAATTGTGTGCTTTAAGGTGATCTATATTTTTTGTGTAGCAAATTTTCATCCAACACTTACGGTTTAGCAGTTATGCAAAATTCCGTAAATTTCATCCAGAATAAAGTAGGCTTCAAAGGCTATTCCCAGAAAATTCAAGATACACGTTTTATTTGTCAGGTAAATATATTTAATATACGATATTTTAATCAAAATCGTTAGGGCCATTTTTAAGAAAATAAAAAATTTCGAAAAAAGTTGCATGTAAACCGTTGTTTGGAGTTGGGGTAGTTTTCTCGTGTCGCATCCCTGGAAGATACTGAACTTTAATCCCAAGTTTGGTATTTTGCCGACTTTTTTTTTTTTTTTTTTTGAGTTATCGTCTCCACAGACACATGGACACACACGCGGACCTTTTACTGAAAATGCTATTTTTCGTTATAGGGGACCCTAAAACATATATTTCCATTTTTAGAAAAAGGTGCGCCTATGTGTCTGTAGACATAATAGCTCAAAAACGAAAAATCGGTCAGATACCAAACTTGGCATTTAAATAGAGTATAATCCAAGCATGCGATACGAAGATTTTCAAGAAAATTACCCCATTCCCAACTTTAGGGACGATTATATATGTTTTCACAATGAAAATACGCCCTCGATGCGAGTACTGCACTTTGCTGCCATGACTGGAAACTAAAGACCGTCTAGATTACCATGAAAATGTTCGTAATTTCCATGGAGATCATCAATATAGTCAACAGATAGCATTGATCGATTGTTGCCATGATTGTTGTCAATTCTTCATGAGCCACTCAGATCGTTAAAACAAATTTCACATTTGTACTCTCTTTCAGAAAGAAAGTAAGGCCTATTAAAATGGTTCAGATATATATGGATCGCACTGTAATAAACCTTTATCCTACAGATATTTGTGATAGACACCGTTGCTATGCAGAAACGGCATAAGAAAACTTGGACTTGAAATCGAAGTGATAGTTATTAAAGCAAAGGGTGGGATAAAGTAAACCAAATTCACTCGTTACTCCGGCAATAAGTGAGTTAATGTAATCAACAAATGATAACTTTAAATTTTCTATAACCTTCTAACAGCAACATCAAACATTTTTACTTTCTCTAGGTCCATATGTACAATGTACATAGGGATAGAGAAGGTATTGTAATGCACCCAAGAATTCGATACCGAGATTTCACCGGAAATATATGCTTTGGGATGCCCTGAGTCCGAAAAACGCATTATTAAAAAAAAATCTGATGTGTACCATTCACATGACTTTCTCTATATCCCTGCAACAGATTATGCTTACAAAGCTTGTACTTTTATTTACTTTATGCTAATCAGAAAAAATTAGCAGAAATAGTCTTATTACTTGCTTCCTTGTAAATAGAAGCGAAATAAGGGTCTACCATAGTTTATAGTGATAGTCAAAAGCTGGTTGCTATGTCAATGAAGTTCCTTTGTTTATATGGATCGGAGTTGACAAGTTCCTGTATGAGAAAAATAAGTTTTTCATAGCAGAAACCAAAAATAAGGAATGTCTCAAAAACGACGAACTCCACGAAAAAAATGTATATAACCTAAATTGTGTGCTTTAACGTGCTCTTCATTTTTTGTGCAGTAAGTTTCTGTCCATCTCTTACCGTTTAGCAGTTATTCAAAATTCAGAAAAATTCATCCAGAATAAACTACTCTTCAGATGCTATTCCTAGAAAATTCAAGATATACATTTTATTTTTCAGGTAAATATGTTTAATATACGAAATTTTAATCAAAATCGTTAGAGCTTTTTTTGAGAAAATCAAAATTTTAGAAAAATGTTCCATGTAAAGGGTAGTTGGGTGTGGGGGGATTTTTCTCAAAATCTTCTTGTCGCATCCCTGGAAGACACTAAACTTAAATACCAAGTTTAGTATTTTACCGACTTTTCGTTTTTGAGTTATCATGTTCACACACACACACACACACACACACACACACACACACACACACACACACACACACACACACACGGACCTTTTTGTGAAAATGCTTTTTTTTGGATATTGGGGACCCTAAAACATATATTCCCGGTAAAATCTCGATATCGAATTTTTGGGTGGAGTGCAATACCTTCTCTATACACTATGTACATAGTGCGTATAGAGAAAGTATGCAGTCTTGCCGGATTATCAACAATGTTACCCCAACAGACATCACCCAGCACACGCCAGATTTCCAAGATTGGAGAGGTGTTTAAGTGAAAACGGCAGTTTGCGTCCTTTTAATCACCCTCATGAATGTTCATGAATAAGCTGTGCAAATAGAGTTTCAATTCTTTCCAGGAGTTGAGTTCAATTTCTCAAATTCAAGCAATGCAAAAATATAGGTGCTTAATTTGATGGCAACTAACATATTCAGGCATTGATTAAATACTCATCTGCTTATCTGCATTATTTCAGATTTTTCTCCACCATGTAACTTTTTATAACAAGGAGGTATTGAATTTCAGTCAAAAAGTTCAACCAGAGAACTCAGCGGAGATGTATGTTTTGAGGTATACACTGAATTCAAAAACAACATTTTATATCAACAGAAATCAGTATATCCGTATATGTGTGTGCCTGTGAACAGTGAAATTCAAAAACGAAAAGTCTGCTAAATATTAAACTTTGTATGTAAGTTCATTTTTTGTCTACCTCTTAAGCAAAATTCTGCAAAATTCATCCAGAATAAAAAAGAGCTTCAGAGGCTATTCCCAGGAACTTAAAGATACCTATATATTTTGTTTGAGATGTAAATATCTTTAAAATATAGTATTTTAATCATAATCGTTAAGAACAATTTGAGAAAATCAAAGTTTTCGAAAAAAGTTCCAAGTAAAGGGTGGTTTGTAGTGGGGGATTTTTTTTTATAAAAACTTAGTGTCGCATCCTTGAAAGATACTAAACCTAAATACCAAGTTTGGTATATAACTGACTTTTCGTTTTTGAGCTATGCTGCCCACAAACACACATATAGACACATACGGACTGTTTTCTATTTCAGGTGGCCCCAAAACATGTATTCCCGGTGTTTCGAATTTTGGGTGCATTACAATACCTTTTCTATACACTGTGTATATACTACGTGTAGAGAAAGTAAAAAGCAAGTAAATGGAATACATCGGGATTTTTTTCACATTTGTGGATGCAAGTCTTTAGTAATGTAAGTTATCTAGTTTAGGTACCTAAGACGTCATTTTTACTTTCTCTACACGTACTATGTACATGTGTATAGAGAAGGTATTGTATTGCACCCAAAAATTCGATACCGAGATTTCACCGGAAATATGTTTTGGGACCCCTAAATCCAAAAAAAGAATGTTTGGAAAACTTAAATACCAAACTTGGTATTTAAGTTTAGTATCTTCCAAGGATACGACAGAAAAATTTGGAAGAAAATCCCCCCCACCAACTACCCTTTACATGGAATTTTTTTTCGAATATTTTTATTTTCTCAAAAATTGCTGTAACGATTTTGATTAAAATACCGTATATTACAGTTATTTACCTGACAAATAATATGTATATCTTGAATTTCCTGGGAATAGCCTCTGAAGGCTACTTTATTCTGGATGATTTTTGCATAACTTCTAAACCGTAAGAGATAGACAAAAACTTAAAACACAAAAAATGTAGAGCACGTTAAAACACACAATTTATGTCATATACATTTTTTTCGTGGAGTTGATCGTTTTTGAGATATTCGTTGTTCTTGGTTTCAGCTTTGAAAAACTTATACTTTTCTCATACAGGAATTTGTCAACTCCTGTCCATGCAAACAAAGGAACTTCAGTCACATAGCAACCAGCTTTTGACTTCACGTTAACCTATGATACTTCCATGTTTCGCTTCTACTTACAAGGAAGCAAGTAATAAGACTATTTCTGCTATTTTTTTCTCAATTAGCTTGAAGTAAATAGAAGAATAAGCTTATTAACAATAATTTGTTACACAGAAGTAGAGAAAAAAATGTGAATGGAACACATAAGATTTTTAATGCATAGAATTTTGAAGTAAAAAGTGTGGCACGCCACTGAATATTTCCGTAAATAGTGGCAGGCTTCTTCCCACGCAAACAGCAATAAACTGTTGCGTGAAGTCGAGTGACTAAAAATCAATGTGCCAGCCATAACAATAAGTGGCCGACATTTCTACACTCCACCTTATTAACAGCAGGCGCTGCCCCGTTAAGGACCGAAGCTCACGCGAGAACCCCACTTGTATCTATTGCTTTCCTGTACTCAAGCTACTGTCTTCCATTCATCTCTACTTTCTCTATTCTTACAATGGTTATTTATTATACAAGTGGATAAACAGAGAGTCGAAATTCCCTATTTTGCCAAAGTTAAAGTTTTACTCATTATCTCAGGAACTGTTGAAGATAATGAGCTAAAATTTTCAAAGTATACTTAGCAATACCTAACTGTTGATTGACGAAAAATATAATACTTCTGTTGATTAGAAGGAAAAGTATGGTTTGTTTTAATAGAGCTCTTAAAATGTTATTGAAAACCATTATTTTTAAATTAAAAGTGTTCCATTCACATGACGTTCTCTAAATCTCTGCAACAAATTTTTGTTAAAAAGCTTATGCGTTTATTTACTTCATGATAAGCGAGAAATAAATAGCAGAAATAATCTTATTACTTGCTTCCTTGTAAGTAGAAGTGAAAAAAGCGAGTACCATAGGTTAAAATGATAGTCAAAAGATGGTTGCTACGTGACCGAAGTTACTTTGTTTGTATGGACCGTAGTTGACCAATTCCTGTATGAGAAAAATAAGTTTTTCATAGCAGAAACCAAAAATAATGAATGTCTGAAAAACGACGAACTCCACGAAAAAAATATTTATAACATAAATTGTGTGTTTTAACGTGCTCTACATTTTTTATGTAGTAAGGTTTTGTCCATCTCTTACGGTTTAGCAGTCATACTAAATTCAGTAAAACTCATCCAGAATAAACTACTCTTCAGAGGCTATTCCCAGAAAATTCAAGATGTATATTTTATTTGTCAGGTAAATATCTTTAATATACGATATTTTAATCAAAATCGTTAGAGCCATTTTTAAGAAAATCAAAATTTTCAAACATTTTTCCATGTAAAGGGTAGTTTGGGATGGGAGCATTTTCTTGAAAATCGTGTCGCATCCTTGGAAGATACCAAACTTAAATACCAAGTTTGGGCTTTAAGGGTCTTTTCGTTTTTGAGCTATGCTGCCCACAGACACACACACACACGGACATTTTTCTAAAAATTCTTTTTTTATATTCAGGGAGTCTCAAAACATGTATTTCCTGTGAAATTTCGGTATCGAAGCTTTGGGTGCAATGCATTACCTTCTCTATACACTATGTACATAGTTCGTATAGAGAAAGTAAAAGTAACTAATCCATATATACATAAAAACTTTTTCGTTAAAATAAAGCGTATTTAGGTGCAAATGTATGGTAAAAAATCTTATTTCTTACACTCACATGACGTTCTCTAGCTACTCTATAAAAAGCTCCTTAAAAAAGATAATTCTTCCTTCAACATCAGGCTAATCGAGATACACGTTAAGGATTTTATTACTTAGTTCCTTATAAGTAGACTGGAACTAAGGGAATGCACTAGGCTAAAGTGATAGTCAAATATTTAAAAAGATGTCGTTATGCGATTGTCATTGCAAATCACTTCTTTGCTTGGCCAGGAGTAGAAAAAAAAAAACGTATACTCCCGTCTGAGAAAATACTTCACAACTGAAATTAATAACAAGGAATACCTCGAAAACGATAAGCTACACGAAAAAATGTATATGACATAACTTGTGAATTTAACAAGATCTTCATTTTTTTATAGTAAGTTTTTGTCTCTCGCTTACGGTTTAATACTTATACCAAATAAAGCAAACTTCATCCAGAATAAACAGATCTTTAGAAGCTATTCCCAGAAAATTCAATATATACATTTTATTTTCCATATAAATATCTTTAATATGCAGTATTTTAATGAAAATCGTTACAGCCATTTTTGAGAAAATAAACATTTAAATTTTTTTTTTAGATTTTGGGGGGATAATGGGGGTAGGTGGATTTTTTTTTTCAAAATCTTCGTGTCGCATCCCTAGAAGATATTTAAGTTAATTACCAAGTTTGTTATTTTACCGAATTTTTGCTTTTGAGTTATCGTGTTCACAGACACACGGACCTTTTTCCATAAACGATTTTTATACAAGGGACAATAAAACGTGTATTTCCGGTGAAATCTCGGCATCGAATTTTTAGGTAGAGTACAATACTTTCTCTACGCATTATGTACGAGGGCCCTTTTTTCAACCTCCGATAGGCTATAAATAAAAGACAATTTCATAGAATACAATTATTTTATTACTAACGTTTTGTACACTTATGGTTACTTTTCAACATAATCATCGAAAAGAATGACACATTTATCGTATCTGTGCACAAGCTATGCAATACCCGTTCCAAAAAATGTTGCCGCCAAGATTTCAAATGAGCATTGACGTTGTTTTGAAAATCTCCGTACTTTACGTTTGCGGAGAGCCATTCAAAACAAACGAAGAGGAATGCTGACTTCAGGAATTGTGTTGATCCATGACAACCCTCGTCCACACACTGCTCATCGGCTCCTTGAACAATTGCGACTCTCACTTTTTCCCTGAACTGAAGACGTGGCTAGGAGGGCAGAACTTTCAGACCAACGAAGATCTTCAAAACAACGTCAATGCTCATTTGAAATCATTGGCGGCAACATTTTTTTGAAGCGGGTATTGCAAAACTTGTGCGCAGGTACGATAAATGTGTCAATCTTTTCGATGATTATGTTGAAAGGTAACCATAAGTGTATAAAACTTTTAATAATAAAATAATTGTTTTCTATGAACTTGTCTTTTATTTATAGCCTATTGGAGGTTGAAAACAAATGGCCCAGTACATGGTACGTGTAGAGAAAGTAAAAAAAAAAAGTGGTTAATGTCTTTCATTTCCCTTGCAGATGCAGTAACCTCCTCCGTCGACCAATCGCAGCGAGTCAGCGCGGAGGAATACAAAACAGCTTTTCTTTGTTTCAGTTTATTGTGCTGGAATCGAACCCGCAGGTCGAGTTTTGCATCCTAAGCTCATTTCTAAACATTACCTGGAGGACATTTTCAGAACACGTGCAATGGTTTACTACGGTGAAGACCATAGCGTGGTTGCATATACTCCACGAGACAATTCCCAGGGGCAGGGAAGACGCCGCGCATGCAAAGGGCCCACATTTTCCCTCTCATTCCCACCAGAGCGCACGGCAATACACATCTCTCTTTCTCGTGGCTTTTTTACGACAGGTCGTGAAACGTAGTGTTACTGCCGCTGTTAGTATTATTATATTGTTATGTTGGTGCGCCTGTCGTGTCGTTACTTGTTTCGATCAATCTGAGTGCAGTTGCCGAGGGGATTGACTTACCAAAGTGTCGCCGTTTACAGCTTCGCCGCAAATGGAAATGCCTTTCAGATGTCTTTTGTCTGACCCGGAATAAAACTGCAAATAATGATTCGTTCTTCACAACTTCTTACCTTCTGTATTTCCTAGTCTAAATAATGCACAAAAAGTTGTCCACTAACACCTATTTACTTTCGCTACACTATGTACATAGTTTATAGAGAATGCATTGTACCCAAAATTAGATACCGAGATTTCACCGGCAATACATATTTTGGGCAACATACTTCAAACGCGAAGAGTCGGTAAAATACCAAACTTGGTATTTGTGTTTAGTATCTTCCAAGAATGCAATACGAAGATTTTGAGAGAAATTCCCCCGTAAACTAACCTTTAGATTGAACACTTTTCGAAAATGTTGATTTTCTCAAAAATTGCCGTAACGATTATAATTAAACTACATATATAAAAATCGAATGTGTTCCATTCACTCGACTTTCTCTATATCACTGCAATAAATTCTTTTTAAAAATCTTATGCTTCTATTTACTTCCTGCTAATCGAGAAAAAATTAGCAGAAATAGCCTTATTACTTGCTTCCTTGTAAGCTGAAGCGAAGCAAGGGAGTACTATAGGTTGAAGTGATATTCAAAAGCTGGTTGCTATGTGACTGAAGTTCCTTTGTTTGTATGTATGGACACGAGTTCACAAAGTCCTATATGAGAAAAGCATGTGTTTTATAGCTGAAACCAAGAACAAGAGATATTTCAAAAGCAATCAACTCCACAAAAAATATGTATATAACATAAATTGTGTGTTTTAAAGTGCTCTATATTTATTGTGTGGTAAAATTTTGTCCATCTCTTACGGTTTAGCAGTTATGCAAAATTCCGTAAAATTGACCCAGAATAAAGTAGTCTTCAGATGCTATTCCCAGAAAATTAAAAATATAAATTTTATTTGTCAGGTAAATATCTTTAATATACGACATTTTAAATCAAAATCGTAAGCGCAATTTTTTAGAAGATCAAAATTTCCAAAAAAATTTCCATGTAAAGGGTAGTTTGGGGAGAGGGAAATTTTTCTCAAAATCTTCGTGTCGCATCCCTGGAAGATGCTAAACTTAAATACCAAGTTTGGTATTTTACTGACTTTTCGTTTTTGAGTTATGTGTTCACGGACACACTACACACGGACCTTTTTCTGAAAAGACTCTTTTTGGATACTGGGGACCCTAAAGCACATATTTCCGGTGAAATCTCAGTATCGAAATTTTTGGTGGAGTGCAATACCTTCTCTATACACTATGTACATAGTGCGTATAGAGAAAGTAAAAATATTTGCATGCCAAATGAAATGTTTATATTGAATTTTCTGAGAATAGCCTATAAAGCCTCTTTATTCTGTATGAATTTTGCTCAATTTTGTATAACTGATAAAGTATACGAGATAGACAAAAAACTTAAATGCATAAAAATGTGGTCACGTTTAAACACACAATTTATATCATATATTTTTACTTTCTCCATACGCACTATGTACATAGTGTATAGAGAAAGTATTGCACTCCACCAAAAATTCGATACCGAGATTTCACCGAAAATATATGTTTTAGGGTCCCCAATATTAAAAAAAAACATTTTCACAAAAAGGTGCGTGTGTGTGTGTGTCCGTGTGTCTGTGAACACGATAACTCAAAAACGAAAAGTCGGTAAAATACTAAACTTGGTATTTAAGTTTAGTATCTTCTAGGGATGCGACACGAAGCTTTTGAGAAAAATCCCCGCACCCTTTACATGGAACTTTTTTGGAAAATTTTGATTTTCTCAAAAATGGCCTAAATGATTTTGATTAACATTTTGGATATTAAACATATTTACCTGACAAATGAAATGTATATCTTGAATTTTCTGGGAATAGCCTCTGAAGAGTAGTTTATTCTGGATGAATTTTACTAAATTTTGAATGACTGCTAAACAGTAAGAGATGGACAAAAACTTACTTGTCAAAAAATGTAGCGCACTTTAAAACACACAATTTATGTTATATACATTTTTTTCGTGGAGTTCGTCATTTTTGTGACATTCCTTATTTTTGGTTTCTGCTATGAAAAACGTATACTTTTTTCATACAGGAACTTGTCAACTGCTATCCATATAAACAAAAGAACTTCATTGATATAGAACCAGCTTTTGACTATCACTTTAACCTACGGTTGTCCCTTATTTCGCTTCTACTTACAAGGAAGCGAGTAATAAGACTATTTCTGCTATTTTTTTCTGATTAGCATAAAGTAAATAGAAGTATAAGCTTTTTAAGAATTATTTGTTGCAGGGATATGGAGAAAGTCATGTGAATGATACACATCAGATTTTTTTTCGTGGAGTTGGCTGTTTTCGAGATATTCCTTGTTATTTATTTAAGTTTCAAAATACTTAAACATTTATCACACGGAATGTTGTAAAACCCTGGCCCTATATATAAACGGATTTCAGCAACATGGTAACGAGGTTTTAAAACATTTGACTATCGTTTTAGCTTAGTGTATTCCGTTATTTTTCTTCTAGTTACACGGAAGGAAGTAACTAAGACAATTTCTGTTGTTGGTCTCGATTATTACGAAGTAGATAGAAGAATAAGCTTTTTAACAATAAATTTTACAGAGATGTAGAGAAAGTCATGTGAATGGAATACATCAGTTTTTTATAGCTGTGTTTAATATTTTTGCAATAAAACTATAGTTAATTTAATAGAAAATCTGATGTGTAGCATTCACATGGCTTTCTCTACATCTCTGCAACAAATTATTCTTAAAAAGCTTATACTTCTATTTAGTTCATACTAATCAGAAAAAAATAGCAGAAATAGTCTTATTACTTGCTTCCTTGTAAGTAGAAGCGAAATAAGGGAGTATCATAGGTTAAAGTGATAGTCAAAAGCTGGTTGCTATGTGACTGCAGGACCGTATAGACAGGAGTTGACACATTGCTGTATGAGAAAAGCATGTTTTTCAAAGCTGAAACCAAAAACAAGGAATATCTCAGAATTCATCTAGAATAAAGTAGTCCTCAGAGGCTATTCCAGAAAATGTAAGATACCTCTACATATTATTTGTGAGGTAAATATCTTTAATATACAATATTTTAATCAAAATCATTAGGCATTTTTCAGAAAATCAAACTTTCCGAAAAAAGTTCCATGTGACGGGTAGTTGGGGATGGGGGAATTTTCTTGAAAATCTTCGTGTCGCATCCTTGGAAGATACCAAACTTAAATACCAAGTTTGGTATCTAGCGATCTTTTCGTTTTTGAGGTATGCTGCCCACAGGCTCACACATACGGACCTTTTTCCAAAAAAGCTTTTCTTGGTTTCACGGGAACCCAAAACATGTATTTCTGATGAAATCTCAGTATCGAATTTTTGGGTGCATTACAATTACCCTCTATACACTATGTACATAGTACGTGTAGAGAAATTAAAAATGAACTGATTCATCTGCAGCAGGATTCATCCTTTCTATGTGGCGCCGTGGTAATGTGTGCGAATTACATTCGGAAGGTTGTGGGTTCATTCCAACCGGCCTCTTCCAAAGTTTCTTTTCGGGGTCTCATCGGGTCGCCAGGCGAATCCGGGGTGGATTCAATACTTCACCCAATTTCCCTTCCAGTAGTTCCTTTGCCCATCAATTCCTTGTCATCTGTTTCAGTCACATAGCAACCAGCTTTTGGCTTTCACTTTAACCTATAGTACTCCCTTATTTCGCTTCTACTTATAATAAAGCAAGAAATAAGACAATTTCTGCTAATTTTTTCTCGATTATCAATAAGTAATAATTTGTAGCAGAGATGTAGAGAAATTGATGTGAATGGAACACAGATTTTTTTAAATTTCTAATCTCAGGTCACAAAATAGATCTTTAGTCTGCCTCGTATTCAACATGTCGCAATTCGAATCTCACTTAGACTGAGTTACCCACCTAAGTTTTATTCGGGGTTTTCCCTTATCCTGAAAATTCGAATATCGAATAACTTTAATCTCCATGTATCCCGAGGTCATATATGTCTTGAATTCTCTGGAAATAACCTCTGAAGACTACTTTATTCTGGATCAATTTTACGGAATTTTGCATGGACAAAAACGTACCACACAACAAATGTAGAGCACATTAAAACACCAATGTATGTATATATATTTTTTCGTGGAGTTGATCGTTTCTTAGATATTCCTTGAAATTGGTTTCAGATTTCAAAAACACACTCTTCTCATACAGGAATTTGTCAACTCATGTCCATACAAACAAAGGAAATTCAGTCACCTAACTTTTGACTATCACTTTAACCTAAAGCACCCCTTTATTTCGCTTTTAATTACAAGGAAGCAAGAAATTACTATTTCTGCTATTTTTTTCTCGATTAGCATGAAGTAAATACAAGCATAATATTTTAAACAATAATTTGTTGCAGAGATGTAGAGAAAGTCATCTGAATGGAACACATCAGGTTTTTTTATATCAATCCTTAGTTTAGTTATTTACCTAAATATATGCCAAGTAGAATTTTATTTAAGCAATAACTTCTTACCTTAATGATTGGAAGTTTAAGTGGTTTAAGTGACCGGGATTACCCAAACATGCGGGTTATGCCGGTCACTACATTCAAATACCACTAAAATGCATAAAAGGTACATATTTTATTTTAGAACTTCAATGTAACAATTTTCCTCTCTTTACACATATAGCAAAAAGATAATTTTTCGAACTGTCCCAGACTGTCTGTCTCAATGGGCCCACACACCATATGGCCAATAGAAAGTAATGACCAGAGGTTGTTGGACATATGCGGAGGAATAGAAACAACAGAAATTCCATCGGTTTTGAACACTTCGAAGTCTTCATGTTTGTCCAATAACAACAATACTGGATTCTCTTTATCACGCTTTATACGTAACGGTCAGCTGACTGGCATTACCCCAAAATATTTGCTTTAATAATGCGTCAGTACCAAGCATACTATTTAAAACCAATTATCACATACTACATTATTAAGAAAATGATGAAGTTTACGGAAAAGTTGCAAACATATTTAGTTAATTTAATACATTTACTCTGCATTGTTCTCGAAGAAAAATGACATCAAATATGCGTTAAACATATTTTTACTCACTACTACTCACAAAGCTAATAAGGAAGTGGAGACTATGACTAGATATTTAAAGAAGGCAACACAAACCAGTAGAACACTGCTTCGATGGTCATGGAGATAACTTCGTGACCGGCATTTCCTACTGTCCGGGGCTACCCATCCATTCCCTACTAAGTAGAGAAATTAAAATTGCAGGGAAAAAAAAGTGAGTTTTCACATATTTTGTGAAATGTTAGAGATACATTGAGTTAATTTAAGGCACGTGCTCCAGATTGGGTAGTTTGTGGGGGGGGACTTTGAGGAAAATCTTCGTGTCGTATCCTTGGAAAATACTAAACTTAAAATACCAAGTTCGGTATTTAACCGACTTTTCGTTTTTGAGCTATGTTGCCCACACACATGTTTCTAAAAATCATTGATTCAGAGGATCTCAAAACAGGTGTTCCCCGTTAAATCTCGGTATATAATTTTGGGTGGAATACAATACCTTCTCATCGCTCTCCATGGTGTAATGGTTACCATGCTAGCTTCATATACCCAAGGTCGCGGGTTCAAACCCGGCGGAGGACGATGAATTTTTTCGGGTGTAAAAATCCTTAGTAAAGCCGTTGGTCCCGTGTCGTAGATTTACGGCACGTAAAAGAACTTCAAGCCTGATAGAGAGGTATCTGAGCAAAATTAAGCGGTCTTTCACACCCAATATAGAATGGGACGCTGAGAACCATAGTAGTTAAAGAGAGTCCAAAAATAAAACGCCATTTCCAATTACAATACCTTCTCTATGTACTAAGTAGAGGAAGTAAATATTGAACTGTTGAAATGTTTTGTGAACTTTTAGAGCTACATAGTGTTAATGTGAGGTGAGTGGTGCAGGAAGAACGGAGAGGAGAGTACAAGACTGGAGTTGTGTGAGGCGGAGATGGAGGAGAACCAATGGGAAGAAACGTGAGCAATATAATGGAGTTTCCCCGTTGTCTACCTTATTCCAGCCAACCACAAATCGGCCTTCACTCCCAACAAGTGCAGCTCCAAAGGCAATAAAGTTGGAATTGGTTGGCTTGCCTTCCTACCAACACTTCTTGACATTTTCGCCGAATGGCCACGCTACACGTAGTATATAAAATAAAACGGAGAGCTTGTGGCTTGTTGCCATGGAGAAGGAGAAAACAACTCGTTTTATGTTTCCTGCTCCAAACGGGGAAAAAGAGGGAACAATGCAATTTATCCGAAACACTCCCCCTCTCTGCTCTACCTAACCACAATTATTGTTTTCCCTCACCCGGGTGTGTAGGGGCCGCAAAGTATCATTGTTATCATTGTAGGCGTCCACTTCAAAATTAAACAATTGATCATGGTTTTTGTTGCATTTTACCGGTACGTAACCGTCTCACGTGGCAGCAACCATCAACCGTTATTGGAGACACATTCAATCGTGCTTATCTCTGTAAACAAGGACTGTTCGTGTGACGTGACGTGGTCAGTCTCAATGCACTGTTACGTGTTTTCACGTAAAAAATCAGATGTGTACCATAAACATGACTTTCTCTACATCTTTGCAACAAATTATTCCTAAAAAGCTTATACTTCTATTAATTTCATGCTAATCAGAAAAACTTAGAAGCGAAATAAGGGAGTACCATAGGTCAAAGGGATAATCAAAACTATAAGTTTTTCATAGCAGAAACCAAAAACAAGGAATGTCTCAAAAACGATGAACTCTAAGTAAAAAATGTATATAGCATAAATTGTGTTCTTTAACGTGCTCTAAATTTTTTGTATAGTAATTTTTTGTCTATCTCTTAAGGTTTAGCAGTTATTCCAAATTCCGTAAAATTCATCCAGAGTAAACTACTCTTCAGAAGCTATTCCCAGAAAATTCAAGATATACATTTTAATTGTCTGGTAAATGTCTTAAATATAGGATATTTTAGTCAAAATCGTTAGAGCCATTTTTAGAAAATCAAAATTTTCGAAAAGATTTCCATGTAAAGGGTAGTTTGTGGTGGGGGGATTTTTCTCAAAATCTTCGTGTCGCATCCCTGGAAGATACTAAACTTAAATCGACTTTTAGTGTTCACAGACACACGGACCTTTTTCTGAAAATGCTTTTTTTGGATACTAGGGATCCTAAAACATATCTTTCCGGTGAAATCTCGGTATCGAATTTTTGGGTGGAGTGCAATACCTTCTCTATACACTATCATACAGTAAATTTAGGGGGGATGTAAACGGGGATATGGCGCCGTAGTCCTAACCAAACTCCGGTACTGTTTAAAAAAAGGGGGGAGATCTCTACCTATTTACATAACTTTCTCTACTTCTCTGCAACAAATTAATGTTCAAAACCTTATTCTTCTACTTCATGTTAATTGAGGTAAATGTTAACCGAAATGCTCTCTTTGTAAATAGGAAGGAATTGAGTTGACACATTTCCGTAAGGCATATCTCAAAAATGCTCAGTTCCTCGAAAAAAATGTTTATGACATAAATTGTGCGATTTAATGTGATATACATCTTTGTGTAGTAAGTTTTTGTCTATCTCTTACGGTGTAATATTTATGCAAAATTCAGCAAAAAATATCCATAATAAACAGGTCTTCAGAGGATATTTCCAGAAAATTCGAGAAAAATATATCATTTTGCATGTATTTGCCTTTAATATACGGTATTTTAATCAAAACCATTAGAGCCATTTTTGAGAAAATCAACATTTTTGAAGTATTTTCCATGTAAAGGATAGTTTGGGGATGGGGATTTTCTCTAAATCTTAGTGTCGCATCCCTGGAAGATACTTAACTTAAATACTGTTCGTTTTTGAGTCATGTGTTCACGGTGACGCACACACACACACACACACACGAACATTTTTCTAAAACGTTTTTTTTTTGATATAGGGGATGTTAAAGCGTGTATTTGCGGTGAAATCTCGGTATCGAATTTTTGGGTACATTACAATACAGTGTACATAGTACGTATAGGGAAAGTAACAACTGTATGTGAAGGTTGCCACGCGGGAAGCCTACCCGTAGGAGTAGGCAAGTACACCTGAATCGTACCGCTTTTGTCTGCGGTCCTAATGTGTTCCATTCGAATGACTTTTTCTAGCTGTTCATAAACAACTTACAAAAGAGTATCTATCCTTTTTATACGTCACGCTAATTAAGATATTGGTGTTTTTGCTTCCTCCTTTGCAAGTAGAAACAAGTAACAAGGACGACTGGAACACATCTCACCTTTACTTCCTCTACACATACTATGTACATAGCATATAGAGGAGTTATTGTATTACACCCCAAAATTCGATACGGAGATTTCGCCGGAAATATACGTTTTAGGCTCCCGTGTATCCAAAATAGTTCCGTGTGGGTCCGTGTGTTCGTGAAGAGGAAAGCTTTTGAGAACCCCGCCCTAAGCTACTGCTTAATGGAAAAAATTTCGAAAATTTTGAGTCTCTCAAAAATGGCTCCAACGATTTTGATTACAATATTGTACATTAAAGATATTTACTTGACAGACAAAACGTATATCTTCAATTTTATGGAAATAGTCCCTGAAGACAGCTTAAGTCTTGATTAATTTTACGAAATTACTGCTAAACCGTAAGAGATGAACAGAAACTTCCCTTACAAACATTGTAGAGCACGTTAAAACACACAACTTACGTTATATACATTTTTTTCGTGGAGTAGATATTTTATGAGATAGTCCTTGTTTTCGGTTTCAGCTTTGAAAAACATACTTTTCTCATACACGAATTTGTCAACTCCTGTCCATACAAACAAAGGAACTTCAGTCACATAGCAACCAGCCTTTGGTACTTTAGCCTAAGGTACTCCATTATTTTGCTTCTGCTTACAAGGAAGCAAGTAATAAGACTATTTCTGCTAATTTTTTCTCGATTAGCATGAAGTAAATAGAAGCATAAGCTTTTCAACAATAATTTGTTGCAGAGATGTAGAAAAAGCCATGCGAATGGAATACATAAGATTTTTTTTACTTGTGCGCATTACTGCATTATTCTTCTTATTTATATTTACATTTGTTATTGTCAACGTTACAGCTTTCATTGTTGGTATATTATGAAGAAATATTACACGCATACTCAGTTGTGGCAAAAGGACCTCTATCTTTCGCGTAAAAAGTCACAGCCGGAGATACAGTGGTGGCACCATAATTGGTGCAAATGGTAAAGGACAGGAAATGGATGTTATAGGAATGTCGTGCAACAAACAAATATCTTGTGTGTTCCATTCACATGACTCTCTCACCTTAGCAACAAAATAAATAAGCTTATTATTTGCTTCCCTTTAAGCAGAAGTGAAATAAGGGAGTACCATAGGTTAAAGTGATAGATAAAAGCAGGTTGCTATGTGACTGAAGTTCCTTTGTTTGTATGGACAGGAGTTGACAAATTCCCGTATGAGAAAACTATAAGTTTTTCAAAGCTGAAACACGAAACAAGGAATATCTAAAAAGCGATCAACTCCACGAAAAAATATATGTTTATAAATTTTGTATTTTGACGTACTCTACATTTTTTGTGTGCCAAGTTTTTGTCCACCTCTTACGGTTTAGCAGTTATGTAAAATTCATTCAGAATAAATTAGTCTTCAGAGGCAAATCCCAGAAAATTTCAGATATACATATTATTTGTGAGATAATATCTTTAATTATGATATTTTAATCAAAATCGTTAGAGCCTTTTGTGAGAAAATCAAAATTTTCGAAAAAAGTTCCATGTAAAGGGTAGTTGGGGGTGGCAGTTTTTCTTGAAAATATTCGTGTCCTTGGAAGATACCAAACTTAAATACCAAGTTTCGTATTCAACGGCCTTATCGTTTTTGAGGTATGCTGTCCATAGGCACAGACACACACACGGATCTTTTTCCAAAAATGGTTATTTTGGATTCAAGGGGACCCAAAATAGGAATTTCCGGTGAAATCTTGGTATCGAATTTTTGGGTGCAATACAGTACCTTCTCTATACACTACGTACATAGTACGTGTAGAGAAAGTAAAAATTAGAAGTAGTTTTATTACTTGCTTCTTTATAAGTATAATCGAAATAAGGGAGTACCATAGGTTAAAGTGATAGTCAAAAGCTGGTTGCTATGTGGCTGAAGTTCCTTTGTTTGTATGCACAGGAGTTGACAAATTCTTGTGTGAGAAAAGTATAAGTTTTTCAAAGCTGAAACCAAAAACAAGTAATATCTAAAAATCGATAAACTCCACGAAAAAAGTATATTACATAAATTGTGTGTTTTAACGTGCTCTACATTGTTTGTGTGGTAAGTTTTTGTCCATTTCTTATGGTTTAGCAGTTATGCAAAATTCCGTAAAATGCATCCAGAATAAGGTAGTCTTCAGAAGATATTCTCTGAATATTCAAGATGTACGATATTTTAATCAAAATCGTTGGGGCCATTTTTAAGAAAATCAAAATTTTCTAAAATCCTCGTGTCGCATGCTTGAAGGATAGCAACTTAAATACCAAGTTTGGTATTCAACAGTCTTTTTTTTTTTAACCATGCTTTCTGCAACACACACACACACGGATCTGTTTCTGAAATTGCTTTTTTTGGATTCAGGGGGACCAAAACATGTATTTCCGGTGAAATCTCGGTATCGAATTTTTGGGTGGAATGCACCAAGCGTATAGTACGTGTAGAGAAAGTAATAATAGTTGAGAGGTGTAATATCTGGTCACCATTGTGGCCATGGTTTGGTGACCAATTAGCATGTGAACCACGGCCTGTGGAATGGAGTAGTACATGTGCAGGAAGGCTATCCTCACTCAGATGGCTAATGGGTTGCATAGATTCTAGGGGAGAAAAACAATCTGAGCACATTTCCAAAACCATTCACTTCCGCATATGTAACCCCTCCACAAAAATTAATTTTCAGCTTGCAATACTACCAGATGTGTTAAATATTGACATGCTGAGTAAACCGGTATAAAAACCTGAGTATTACACTCACACAACTTTCTCTAGCTGTTCAACAAAATCTTACAAATTATTATTATTCTTTCAACACCATACTAATCAAGATAAACATTAAAAGAATGTTCTTATTACTTAATTCCTTTTAAGTAGAAGGGAACTAAAGGAATGTACTAGGCTAAGGTGATAGGCAAATATTTTAAAAGCCGATGTTATGGAATTGGCATTGTAATTAATTGATTGACCAGAAGAAGAACGAAAGAAAAACAGACACTTCTTGTCTGAAAAAAAGTATAAGGGTTTCAAAATTGAAACTAAGAAAAAGGATATCTCGGAAACAGTTAACTTCACAACAAAAATGCAAAGTTGGGCAAATTTCATCAAGGGTGAATAGGCTTTTAAAGACTATTCCCAGAAAATGTCATATATATGATTTGGGATGTAAATATTTTTAATATGCTTTATTTTAATCAAAATTGTTACAGTCATTTTTGAGAAAATCAAAATTTTTATATAATTTTCCATGTAAAGCGTATTTTGGGGTGAGGAGGGTTTTCTTGAAAATCTTCATGATGCACCCTTGGAATACCAAGTTTATTATTTAACGGTTTTTGAGCTATGTTGTCCGCAGACACACACACCTTTCCGAAAGTTGCTTTATTGGACTCAGGGGACTTCAAAACATACATTTGCGTTGAAATCTTTGGGTGTAATACAATACTTTGTCTATACACTAACTACATAAGTATAGATAAAGTAAAAACATGAAGGAATTTGAGGTCATTTCTAATAAGTTCCTTATCACACAGACAGCTCACCTCTAACTAAAGCGGCCTCGGTTCGATTCCAGTCGACTGCATGTGGGAATTCTGGTGGACAAAGCAGCGTTGGGTGGGTTTCCCCGGAATCTTCGATTATTCCCGTCACAACATTTCACCGTCTGTCAGTGTTCATTCCATATATCATCTGTACCGTAACCTGGTATGCCATAGTAGTAAAATTGGGTATCAAATACTATAAAAAAATCTGATGTGTTCCACTCACATGACTTTCTCTACAACACTTCAATAAATTATTGTTAAAAAGCTTATGCTTCTATTTACATCCTGCTACTCGAGAACAAATTAGCAGAAATAGCCTTATTACTTGCTTCCTTGTAAGTAGAAGCGAAATAAGGGAATACCATAGGTTAAAGTGATGGTCAAAAGCTGGTTGCTCTGTGACTGAAGTTCCTTTGTTTGTGTGGACACGAGTTCACAAAGTTCTGTATGAGAAAAGCATTTGTTTTATAGCTGAAACCAAAAACAAGGAATATTTATAAAACAATCAACTCCACGAAAAAATTGTATATAACATAAATTGTGTGTTTTAAAGTGCTCTACATTTGTTGTAGTGTACGTTTTTGTCCATCTTTTACGGTTTAACAGTTATGCAAAATTCCGTAAAATTCACCCAGAATAAAGTAATCTTCATAGGCTATTCCCAGAAAATTCAGAATATACATTTTATTTGTTAGGCAAATATCTTTAATATACGATATTTTAATCAAAATTGTTACAGCCATTTTTTAGAAAATCAAAATTTTCTAAAAACGTTCAACGTAATGGGTAGTTGGGGGTGGCGGATATTTTGAAAATCTTCGTATCGCATGCTTGGAAGATATCAAACCTAAATACCAAGTTTGGTATTCAACGGCCTTTTCGTTTTTGAGCTATGCTGTCCACAAACACACACACGGGCCTGTTTCTGAAAATGCTTTTTTTTGGATTCAGGGGGACCCAGAACATATATTTCCGGTGAAATCTCGGTATCGAATTTTGGGTCGAATGCACCAAGAGAATGCACGTGTAGAGAAAGTAATAATAGTTGAGAGGTGTAATATTTGCCCATGGTTTGGTGACCATTTAGCATGTGAACCACGGCCTGTGGAATGGAGTAGTACATGTGCTGGAAAGCTATCCTCACTCAGATGGCTAATGGGTTGCATAGATACTAGGGGAGAAAAAAAATCTGAGCACATAGCCAAAACCATTCATTTCCGCATATGCAACCCCTCCACAAAAATCTGATGAGCTCCATTCACATGACTTTCTCTACATCTCTGCAACAAATTATTCTTAAAAAGTATTCTTAAAAAGCTTATTTACTTCATGCTAATCAGAAAAAAATAGCAGAAATAGTCTTATTACTTGCTTCCCTGTAACTAGAAGTGAAATAAGTGAGTAACATAGGTTAAAGTGGTAGTCAAAAGCTGGTTGCTATGTGCCTGAAGTTCCTTTGTATGGACAGGAGTTGACAAATTCCAGTATTAGAAAAGTATAAGTATTTTAAAGCTGAAACCGAAAACAAGTAATATCTCAAAAATGATCAAATGAATGGAACACATCTGATTTGTCTATATTCAAGGGATATCTGGGTATAACATTTTGGGGTGGAATACAAAATTTTCTACTCACTATATACACTGTGCATTCGGTTTAGAGAAAGTAAAAATCCAAATTTTTAACCAAAATTGCTTTTAAGGCACTTTTTTTGTGAACATATATGTGATATAGGCCCCAGCAGCTGGGGTCCCATGTGAGGTATTAGTACTCCTAATCCTTCTACAGGTAAGTAGTGGAAGAGTAGTAAGATGGCCGCCGAGCAAGAGAAAGGTAAACATTAGGAGCATCTTTTACGTAATTTTGGCGGGTATTTTAAAAAAATAATGGAGCATTTGTGCCGGATAAAGAACCCACTAGGCATGTAAATCTTGTGTAGGGCTGCATGTCTTGGCGTTGGAATAATGCATGACAAACTATAAATCCGTTTTCCTGTGCGCCACATCCAAAAGGATTAGAATTTGAGTCATTACGCCCCTTTCTTTTTCTCTCTGCCGCTTTCCACTTATTCTCTTCCTAATTTTACACGGAGAGCGCCGCAGAGAAAAAAAAATCCACGCTTTTAAGGTATATGCCCAGCCTACAGTATCCTCTTAATGGGAAGCTTATAAGAGCCCGAAACATAAAAGTTTAATGTTTTGGCATCCGAGCCCAGGCAGAGAGGGATAGTAGCGCGCCGAGTTCTCCCTGCACTTGCTTCTTAGAATGTCGATATCACATCTCCTCTTTTAATCTTAACATTTCTTTTCTTTCGAGTCTTTTTGCTGTCCTTAGGCCCGTATCTACAATGTACATAGGGATAGAGAAGTATTGTATTCCACCCAAAAAATTACATGTCGAGGTATCACCGGAAATACATGTTTTAGGTTTCCCTGAATCCAAAAAAAAAAAAGCATTTTCAGAAACAGGTCTGTGTGTGTCTGACTGCCTGTGTGTATGGACAGCATAGCTCAAAACCGAAAAGACGGTTAAATACCAAACTTGGTATTTAAGTTTGGTCTCTTCCGAAGATTTTCAAGAAAATCCTCCGAAACCTAACTACCCTCTACATGGAAAAAAGTTCGAAAACTTTGTTTTTTACTTTCTCTACACATACTATATACATGGTGTAACTATAGAGAAAGCATTTCACTCCACCAAAAAATTCGATACCGAGATTTCACCGGAAATATATGTTTTAGGGCCCCCTGTATCAAAAAAATATACCTTGAGGAGAAGGTCCGCCTGTGTGTGTGTGTGTGTGTGTGTGTGTCCGTGAACACGAAACTCAAAATTGAAAAGTCGGTAAAATACCAAACTTGGTATTTAAGTTTAGTATCTTCTAGAGATGCGATACGAAGATTTTGAGAAAATTCCCCCAAACCCAAACTACCCTTTACGTGGAAATTTTTTCCAAAATTTTTATTTTCTTAAAAATGACCAATGATTTTGATTGAAATATCGTATATTAAAGATATTTACCTCACAAATAAAATATATAACTGAATTTTCTGGGAATAGCCTCTGAAGACTACTTTATTCTAGATGAATTTTACGGAATTATGCATCACTGGTAAACTGTAAGACACAAACAACAACTTGCAACACAAAAAATGTGGAGCACGTTAAAACACAAAATTTATGTCATATAAATATTTTGGAGTTCACAGTTATTGAGATATTCCTTGCTTTTGGTTTCAGCTTTAAAAGCGTTTTTTGATACACGAATTTTTCAACTGCTTCCATACAAACAAAGGAACATCAGTCACATAGCAACCAGCTTTTGCCTTTCACTTTAACCTATAGTACTCCCTTATTTCGCTTCTACTTACAAGGAAGCAAGTAATAAGATTATTTCTGCCAATTTTTCTCGACTAGTATGAAGTAATTAATAAAAGCATAAGGTTTTTAGCAATAATTTGTTGCAGAGATGTGGAGAAAGTCATGTGAATGGTACACTTCAGATTTGCTTACTTTCACCACACGTACAGTGTACATATTGTATAAAAAAGTATTGTATTCCACCTCTAAACTTGATACCGAGAGTACACCCTCTAAATACAAAATACAAAAAAGAATAAAACAGAACCTGATGTGTTCCATTCGGATGGCTTTCACCAATTCTCTGCAACTAATTTTACGGAATTTTGCACAACTGATAAACTGTAAGAGACAGAAAAAATATCTTGCAACACAAAAGATTTAAATGCTGTTAAACACACAATTTATGCCATATAAATATTTTTCATGGCGTTGACAGTTTTTACGAGACATTTCTAGTTATTCGTCACGTAATTAGACCTTTTCTGCTAGTGTTTATCTCGATTATCATAAATTAGATAGAAGAATAAGTTTATTAACAAAAATTTGTTGCAGAGGTGTAGAGCAATTCATGTCAATGCAACAGATGGAAATTTTTATTCAGCAGGCTTCTTGAAATAGAATTTTTGATGAAATATAATACTTTTTCTATTTCTTATAATCCAGAAGTAGTGGAAAGAAGCTGCACGTAAATCTATATGAAATCTTGTAAATATATTTGAAGTTAAAGGTTATTTCTAGAGTGGTCTAGTTTTAATCAGTTGTAGACCGCTATATTAGACGAGTATATTAACGTGACGCGCGCTGCTAGCGACAGGCCGAGTGGACGGAAGGGCAGATCCATCATGGCTTATGGCTTAAATGATGGGAACTGCACCAGATGGGGAGGGTCTGACAGATGGGGTGGACAGGCGACACCACCCCTCTCTAGCTCTTACTTGGAATTGTTTCACATTTACACCGTTATATGCCGGATTAGAGGCCCCTGTTTGTGCTTCCTGAGCGGCATCATTACTTCATTCCAGCACCACGCGAATTGCACCACAAATATGTTCTAACCTGCGCGTAAAAATTATGTCAATATTAAAAACACAAGCGCCCTTGTCACAAAAACTGAAAATAGCGTAACAAAAGCATATGATTTATATATAAAAAATTATGTGTTCCATTCATATGAGTTTCTCTACATCCTTGCAATAAATTATTGTTAAAAAGCCTATGATTCCTTTTACATCCTGCTAATCGAGAAAAAATTAACAGAAATAGTCTTATTACTTGCTTCGTTTTAAGTAGAAGCGAAATAAGGGAGTACCATAGGTTAAAGTGATAGTCAAAAGCTGGTTGCTATGTGACTGAAGTGCCTTTGTATGGATAGGAGTTGACAATTTCCTGTATGAGAAAAGCATAACCTTTTCAAAGCTGAAATAAAAAACAAGGAATATTTTAAAACGATCAATTCCACGAACAAAATTATGTAGCATAAATTATGTGCTTCAACATTTTCTATATTTTTGTGTACTAAGTTTTGTCCATCTCTTATGGTTTACCAGTTATGCAAAATTCCATAAAATTGATCCAGAACAAAGAGGTCTTTAGAGGCTATTCACAGAAAATTCAAGACATATATTTTGATATGTAAATATCTTAAATATAAGAGATTTTAATCATAATCGTTAGAGCAGTTTTTGAGAAATTCAAGACCTTTGCATTTTTTTTCCATGTAAAGTGTAGTTAGGTTGGGGGATTTTCTTGAAAATCTTCGTGTCGCATCCTTGGAAGATACCGAAATTAAATATCAAGTTTGGTATTTAATCGACTTTTAGTTTTTGAGTTATGCTGTCCATAGACACACCCACATACGAATCTGATGTGTTTCATTTACATGACTTTCTCTACTCATTCTGCAACAGTATATTCTTACAAATCTACTTTATGTTAATCAAGATAAATATCAAATAAACCTTTTTTTTACGCATATAATTGGATTAAGCAATAATCAAATCTCTTAAGAGCTGTCGCAATGTGATGGTTTTGGAATTCCGATCTTTTTACCAGCAGAACATAAAGGGAATAAGACTTCCAATTTGGGAACACTAGATAATCTAAAATTGAAATCAACAAGGAATATCTCGCAAATGGTTAGCGCCATAAAATGTATTTTACATTAATTGCGTACATTAATTGTATAATTATGATAATTATATTTACTTTCTCTACACGTACTATGTACATAGTGTATAGAGAAGGTATTCTAATGCGCCCAAAAATTCGATACTGAGATTTCACCGAAAATACATGTTTTGAGACCCCTTGAATAAAAAAAGGTCCGTGTGTGTCTGTGTTAATCTGTGTGAGCAACATAGCTCAAAAACGAAAAGTCCTTTAAAAAACAAACTTGGTAGTTAGGTTTGGTATCATCCAAGGATGCAACGAAGATTTTTAAGAACATCACCCATCCCTAACTACCCTTTACATGGATCTATTTTCGAAAATTTTGATATCCCCAAAAATAGCTCTAATAATTTTCATTAAAATATCGTGTATTAAAGATATTTACATGACAAAATGTTTATCTTGAATTATTTAGGAATAGCCTTTTATGACTATTTTATTCTGAATGCATTTTATTGAAATTTGCTACACCGTAAGAAATGGAACACACAAAATGTGGAGCACCTTAAATCTCACAATTTATGTTATATACATTTATTTCGTGGAGTTGATCGCTTTTGAGATATTCCTTGTTTTTGGTTTCAGCTTTGAAAAACTTCTATTTTTCTCATACAGGAATTTGACAGCTTCTGTCTGTACAAACAAATTAACTTCAGTCACATAGCAGCTAGCTTTGACTATCACTTTAACCTATGATACTCCCTTATTTCGCTTCTACTTACAAGGAAGCAAGTAATAAGACTATTTCTGCTAATTTTTTCTCGATTAGCATTAAGTAATAAAAGCATTAGCCTTTTAACAATAATTGGTTGCAGAGATGAAGAGAAAGTCATGTGAATGGAAAACATAAGATTTTTTGTTCTGCGGTGATATCTCGAAATTGAATTGCTGGGCAGGAATATTCTTATTACTTGTTTACTTGTAAGCAGAAGCGAAATAATGGAGTACCATAGGTTAAAGTGATAGTCAAAAACTGGTTGCTATGTGACTAAAATTCCTTCATTAGTATGGACAGAAGTTCACAAATACCTGCGTGAGAAAAGTAAACCTGAAACAAAGGTATATCTCGAAAACGACCAATTCCACGAAAAAAAGTATATAACATAAAATGTGTGTTTAAGGTGTTCTACATTTTTTTGTGTGGTAAGATTTTGTTTATCTCTTGAAGTTTAGCAGTTATGCAACATTTCGTAAATTTCACCCGAATAAAGTAGTTTTCAGAGGCTATTCCCAGAAAATTCAGGATATACATTTTATTTGTCAGGTAAACATCTTTAATATACGATATTTTAATGAAAATCGTTAGAGCCATTGTTTAGAAAATCATAAATTTCAACAAAAAAAATCCTTGTAAAAGGTACCAAATCTAAATACCAAGTTTTTCTAAAAACGCTTTTTTTTTCGATTCAGGGGGGTCTCAAAACATGTATTTTTGGTGAAAGCACGGAATCCAATTTTTGGGTGCATTACAATGCCTTCTGAATACACTAGTACACCGTACGTGTAAAGAAAATAAACATTTGCCAATTGCACTCGTGTTTTGTGTAGACGAAGGTTACAACACGAGTTTACGAAAGAAAAGTCCTCGTGAACAAAATGAGAATAACACGCAGTGATGGAGATAGATGGTGGACCTTGCTACCATGTGTTCCTGTCTTCTTCAAATCACTGGTAAGTGCTAGTGAAATTTCGTAAGGAAGAAAACGTAGCAATATATATTCTGTGTTCCTCAACAAGATTCCCAAACACTTGCAGCCCGTGTTGTATACAGACTGTTTCAAAACGACACCAGCAGACTTTGACTTGTCCGAAACATGATGTCGCAACTTTCAAACTCTTCTATTTAAAGTTTTATGTGTGTTAAAAATCGCACACATTTGGGATTAGGCAGCGAAGGAACAACGGTTGTCGTGCACCACGTAAACAAACTCAGTACCTGTTATTCGAAACACATATTGCTACGTTTTCCATTGCTAAGGTGACCAGTGCCGCGCTGGCGTGTCTATCATACCACTCCTACACCACGCGACTGGGACAATCGCTACCAACCGGCATTTCTCTTGGAGTGGGCCATGCACGTGCCATTTGGTTATGTACGACTGCCTAATCAATGGTAATTTTATGGCAGTTTTCATATGTGCCGAATTTAGAGCTGAAAATTATATTCACGTATCATGTACGCTGTGACCAATAAGGCTCTCATCTTCGTTTGATGTAGTTTTGAAACACCCTATTTATAAGAAGAGAAGTTAAATTTGAATCTCTCTTAATTTCCCCATTACTTAGCTACAGCACGAGGGTGGTTTTGGGTTCCAAAGCACATAGTTACGAACACACAGAGCAGTCATCGGTATAAAGACAGGGTTTTGAGAGGGGTTTGTAGCGTAAACATGCACGCGTTTAGGTATAATCTGTTCTAAAAGTAGCTCATCAAATATATTGACAGAATATGCATAGTTCTAATTCATAAAGAACACAATAAAACAATTATTTCATAATACGATTAGTATATAAAAACAACTTGTACTTTTACAAATAAAACTATAAAGATTGAAAAAAATACAGGATAACAATGTACAGAGCTTTGCAAACACAAAGAACATAAATCAATGAAACTCGCTTAGAATTCATAGCAGATCATCTCCTTAGCACGGTGGTAGCGTTGCTGCTTGCCAAGCGAGAGACTTGGGTTCGATTCCCAGTATCACCGTGGAGATTTTTACCCCAGCTGGGAGACCTGGACCGGGGTGCACTCAGCCTCGTGAGGTCCTTAAGGGGGGCCAATTGAGGAGCTACTTGAAGGAGAAGTAGCGGCTCCAGGTCGTGAAACCCGCATTTACTGACCACGTCTTGCCCCCCCCCCCCCAATACTAAACCCAATCCATAACGTCTGTAATGGACCAAAATGGGGAACGCAGCGGCCGGGCGGTAGGCCAAAGCTCTTAATTAGCTGTGCCAAGGGAGTCAGAATTCATTGCAGTGAATTACAAGACACAATTTTACTGTATCGAATATGTTTTTGAAATCCTTGATAGTTAAATATTGCACATATTTGCTAAAGTAAGCTAAATTTACAATTCATTTATTAACTGCCTTGCCAACAAGCACTGTAAGTACTTACAGTAAAAGTTTGAGAGGTCATTAATACTTACAGTACAATTAGGAAATCAAATAAAATTCAAAGACATGTGCTACTTCAAGTAAAGAATCTATTGCAAAATTCATTAACAAAAAAGTAGCCTTTAATTTGTTCACATCGAGAATTAATTTCTTCTGAATGTCAAATAAAATATTGAGAGTATGTACTATGTAGATAGTGTATAGAGAAGGTATTGTAATGCACCCAAAATTCGATACCGAGATTTCACCGGAAATACATGTTTTGGGTCCCCCTGAATCCCAAAGAGCTTTTTTGGAAACAGATCTTTTTGTGAGCCTGTGGACAGTATAGCTCAAAAACGAAAATATGGTTAAATACCAAACTTGATATTTAAGTTTGGTATCTTTCAAGGATGTGTCACGAAGATTTTCAAGAAAATCCCCCTATCCCAAACTATACTATACATGGAAATATAATGGGTACATTTTGAATTTCTCAACAATTACTCTAAAAGATTTTGATTAAAATCTCTTATATTTAAGATATTTACATGCCAAATAAAATGTATATCCTGAATCTTCTCGATATAGCCTCTAAAGACCTCGTGGTTGTGATTGAATTTTGCGGAAATTTGCATAACTGGTAAGAGATAGACAAAAACTTACTACACAAAAAATGTAGATCACGTTAAAACACACAATTTATGGAATATGCGTTTTATTTGAGATACTCCATGTTATTGGTTTCAGTTTTGAAAAACTCATATTTTTCACATGTCAACTATTCTCCACAGAAAAAAAAATCTGATCTCTACATCTCTGTAACAACTTATTGTTAAAAAGCTTATGCTTCATTTTACTTCATGCTAATTGAGAAAAAATTAGCAGAAATAGTCTTATTACTTGCTTCCTTGTAAGTAGAACCGAAAGATGGGAGTACCACAGGTTAAAATGATAGCCAAAAGCTGGTTGCTATGTCACTGAAGTTCCTTTGTTTGTTTGGACAGGAATTGACAAATTCATGTATGAGAAAAATACAAGTTATTCAAAGCTAAAACAAAAACAAGGAATATATAAAAACTGATCAACTCCACGAAACAAAATATATATGATAAATTGTGTGTTTTAATGTGCTCTACATTTTTTTGCGTAATAAGTTTTTGTCAATCTCTTACGGTTTAGCAGTTGTGCAAAATTCCGTAAAATTGATCCAGAATAAAGTAGTCTGCAGAGGCTATTCCTAGAGAATTCAAGATATACATTTTATTTGTCAGGTATATATCTTTAATATACGATATTTTAAACAAAATTTTTAGATCCATTTTTAAGAAAATGAAAATTTTCGAAAAAAAGGTCCATGTAAAGAGTAGTTGGGGGTGAGGGGATTTTCTTGAAAATCTTCGTGTCTCATCCTTGGAAGATACCAAACTTAAATACCAAGTTTGGTATTCAACGGTGTTTTCGTTTTTGAGCTATGCTGTCTACACACACACACACACACACACACACACACACACACGGACTTTTTTCCAAAAATGCTTTTTTTGGATTCAGGGGGACCCAAAACATGTACTTACGGTGAAATCTCGGTATCGAATTTTTGAGTGCAATACAATACCTTTACTGACTGCCTCCGTGGTTGAGTGGTCAGCGAGCTGACTTCTCACCCCGGAGGTCCCGGGTTCGATTCCCGACTGGGGCGGGGAATTTTTCTTTAGTCAGATTTATTCCCTATCCCCCACAGAGTCTGGAAGTATGTATGTGAGAGTGAACGTGTGTGTATTTGAGAAAAATAAAATGATTTAGACTAACGTATAGACAACGAGTTTTTTCAAATGCAAAGCCCCCGATATGACCTTAGATGTTAAAGGGGGCTATATAAATGAAACAATAAGAACACCTTCACTCTACACCATGTAGAGAAAGTAAAAAGGAACTTAAGTCACATAGCAACCAGCTTTTTGCTGTCACTTAAACCTAAGGTACTTCCCTTATTTCCCTTCTAGTTTAAAGAAGCAATTAATAAGCCTATTTCTGCTAATTTTTTCTCGATTAGAATGAAGTAAATAGAAGCATAAGGTTTTTAGCAATTATTTGTTGCAAAGATGTAGAGAAAGTCATGTGAATGGAACATTTTTTTTTTTACTTTGCTGTGAAAGAAGATAAAAACGTATGCGAATCTTCGCACTGATCGCGCTGAGTAACGATGACATTAATGTCCACGTGTATATCGCACGTCAATCTCCTCTGAGAAGTGGTAAACACAGCGCATTGGAGAGGTATAGCGGGGAAAGATCGCGCCGTTCTGTGCCTCGTGGCGTATGCAGTTTAGTGTATATCTTCAGCAGCCGTTCTTCAATACGAAAGCATTAAATAGTTGCGAGCTATTCAACTGCCTTCAGTAGCAGTGGTATAGTATTGTGATGAATTCACCTGGTCAAATATGCTTACTTTCTCTACACGTACTATGTATACAGAAGGTATTATATTGCACCAAAAAATTCGATAGCGAGATTTCACCGGAAATACAGTTTTTTTTTGTTTTTTTTTATTTTTAAAAGACAGTTCCGGAGTCTGATCGGGACTCCCATGCCCAAGGCGGGACTCGTACCCACGATCCCCTGCGCTGCGAAGCACCAAAGCGAGACGCTTTAGCGAGCGTGGCCATGGGGACCGGCGGTTTTGAGACAACCTGATCCCAAAAAACCCTATGAGTTTACACTCACATGACTTTCTCTAGCTGTTCTACAAACAAACTTCTTATAAATAATTAGTATTCTTTCTACGCAATGCTAATCGACATAAATATTACCAGGATGTTATTACTTAGTCCCTTATAAGTAGAAGAGGACTAAGGGAGTACACTAGGTTAAAGCGACAGTCAAAAGTTTTAAAAGTGTCTCCGTAGTCGAGTGGTCAGCGAGCTGACTTCTCACCCGGAGGTCCCGGGTTCGATTCCCGGCTGGGGTGGGGAATTTTTTTTTAACCGGACTTATTTCCTATCCCCTAGAGGGTCTGGACGTATGTATGTGAGACTGAATGTGTGTGTGTGTTTCAGGAAAATAAAATGATTTAAAGCAAACGTAAAAGAACCTGCAGTGCAAAGCCTCTGATATGACTTTGGATGTTAAATAAATGAAACAATAAAAAAAAAAAAACAAGAGTTTGAAAATAGTTTTGCGATTTCACTACAAATTAATTCTTTTCTTGTCCAGGAGTAGAACAAAAGAAAAACGAACACTTGAAACCAATATCAAGGGATATCTCGGAAACGACTACCTCCACAACAAAAATGTAAATGACATAAATTATGTGTTTAAACGAGATCTACATTTTTCTGCAGATATTTGTATGGAGCAATTTTACACATTTTTTGATTTTCCCAAAAATGACTCACGAT
This sequence comes from Hymenopus coronatus, assembly GCA_030762935.1. Taxonomy (NCBI): domain Eukaryota; kingdom Metazoa; phylum Arthropoda; class Insecta; order Mantodea; family Hymenopodidae; genus Hymenopus; species Hymenopus coronatus. The sequence continues at coordinate 20,804,914 of CM060882.1, forward strand.
TTTGATAAAAATGGCGTATGTTTAAGATGCCAAAATATCTTGAACTGTTTGAAAATAGCTTCTTAAAACTGCAATATTATGGACGAATTTGTCGGAATTTTGTATAAATGGTAAACCGTAACAGGACAAAAACTTGCTACACAAAATACGTAGATCAACATTTTTTTTTTTGAAGTTGGCTATTTCCGAGATATTCGTTGTAATTGATTTTAGCTTTAAAACACTTCAACTTTTCTGATACGCGAATTTTTCAACTGCTGGTTATGCAAAGAAGCGGATTTCAATCCCATAGCAACAAGCTTTTAAAAGATTTGTCTATTGTCGGTTTAGCCTAGTGTATTCCCTTATTTAGCTTCTACTTATAAGGAAGCAAGTAATTAGCTGATTTCTGCTAATTTCTATTTCTATTAGCATGAACTAGATACAAAAAAAATCTCATGTGTTCCATTCACATGACTTTCTCTACATCTCTGCAACAAATTATTGTTAAAAAGCTTATGCTTCTATTTACTTCATAATAATCGAGAAAAATCAGCATAAATAGTCTTATTACTTGCTTCCTTACAAGTAGAAGCGAAATAAGGGAGTACTGCTGGTTAAAGTAATAGTCAAAAGCTGGTTGCTTTGTGATTGAAGTTCCTTTGTTTGTATGGACACGAGTTCACAAAGGCCTGTATGAGAAAAATATGTTTATAGCTGAAACCAAAAACAAGGAATATCTCAAAAACAATCAACTCTACGAAAAAAAGTATGTAACATAAATTGTATGTTTTAAAGTGCTCTACATTTGTTGTATGGTAAGTTTTTGTCCATCTCTTACGGTTTAGCAGTTATGCAAAATTCCGTATAATTGACCCAGAATAAAGTGGTCTTCAGAGACTATTCCCAGAAAATTCAAAATATACATTTTATTTGTCAGGTAAATATGTTTAATATACGAAATTTTAATCAAAATTGTTAGAGCCATTTTTGAGAAAATCAAAATTTTAAAAAAAGTTCCATGTAAATGGTAGTTTGGGGTGGGGGGATTTTTCTCAAAATCTTCGTATCGCATCCCTGGGAGATATTAAACTTAAATACCAGGTTTGGTATTTTACCGACTTTTCGTTTTTGAGTTATCGTGTTCACAGACACACGGACATTTTTCTGAAAATATTTTTTTTTTTGGATACAGGTGCTCTAAAACATGTATGGTAAAATCTCGGTATCGAATTTTTGGTGGAGTGGAATACCTTCTCTATACACTATGTACATAGTTCGTATAGAGAAAGTAATAAGTTTTTGAACAATAATTAGTTACAGAGATGGAGAGAAGGCCGTTTAAATGGAACATTAGATTTTAGAATTCTTATCACACACTTTAATTCTTCATTGTTAACATAGCTTCTATGCTTTCAAGCATGGTATAAAATATTTCTACAAATTAACGTAATGCAATAAATGATGTGTTCCATTCACAAAGCAAACCATAAAATATTGTTTGTCTGCTTAAGGGATCGAAATGCCCTCTCTTGCCAATTTGATCCATTATCTCAGCAACTGTTTAAGATAATGAGCTAAATTTTTCAAGATATACTCAACAACGCCTTTACTGTTCATTGATGAAAAATAGAATAATTCTGTTCATTAGAAGGAAAAGTATGAGTGTTCTAATAAAGCTCATAAAATTTTATTGAAAAATGACAATTTTTCAATTTAAAAAAAACCAATCCACATACATAAAAACTTTTTCGTTAAAATAAAGCATATTTAGATAAAATGTGGTACAAATTTCAGCCTTTATTGTCGTTTAGTTGCCGAAATAATGTGGCATTTGTATAGAATTTTACTTCTTCAGAAATTGATTTCTAACATAGCATTTAAAAAGAAATGTAACCTAACTTTCGAAACAAAATTTCGCAGTACTTAAAAACTCTCAAATGAAGGAAATATGAGGATCAAAATTAGAAAAACACATATTTTCTCTAACACTAATATTTACAAAGTTATTAATGTTTTGCCAAGTAAGTATACAAAAATATTCTAAAAGACCATTACGCAGGATTATATTAAACAATATTTTAAAACTATTTACAATTAGCATACCACTTGAAAGTTATACCAAAATGAGCGAGAGATTTGAAACATTCACCTGCAATAAAACATGAAAATAGAAAAAAAAAAAAAAAAAAACTGATGTGTTCCATTCACATGACTTTCTCTACATCTCTGCAATAAATTATTGTTACAAAATATTCGTGTTGCATCCTTGATATGAATTTTAAATATCAAGTTCGGCGTTTAACGGACTTACACATATGGACCTTTATCTAAAAATGTTTTTCTTTATTCAGTGAGGCTTAAAACAAGTTTTCCGGCAAATTCACGGTTTATAATTTTTGGATGGAATACAATATCTTCTTTTAAGCGCACCTGGGTAGTGTGGATGTAGCGTGTCCACCTCACATTCAAAACGTCGCGAGTTCGAATCTCGCTTAGGGTGAGTTACCCGGATAAGGTTTTTTTCGGGGTTTTCCCTTATCTTAAGCAGACGAATTACGATTATCTTTAAGCTCCATGGACACCAAGAACATTTGAGCATCATTTCACCAATTTCATTCACCGTCCGATGTGACCAACCAGGTTAAAGGACGTTATATTAAAAAAAAAATCTTCTTTACCTACTATGCCCGGACATTATTTGGTAGAGAAAGTAAAAAAGATGTGCCGGTTAGTACTGACGTCATCATTCATTCAAATGTGTTGAACATGTGCATTTTTCTTGTTCGTGGGTGTACAGGAATACATCAAGAGGGAAATTTTGAGGGCACCGGCCCTCCAAACTGACCTACTGTTACAAATTTTGCACTAATTAAATTTTATGTGAAACATAATTTTCCCAAGGGTTATAAAATCGTTCCCTGATAGTTGAAAGTGGCTGACAGTTTGTACGCATGCCGGTACAGAACGCTGTCAATACCGAACCTCTGCCCCGAGACCAGAAAATACATAATTTTCATTTTGCATAATGAGCAGGCACATGCAGCATAATTAGCGCTGCCGATAATAATTTCCGTTGCCTCTCTTTTTCTACATTTTGTATTTAAAAAAAAAAAAAGGCTAGACCACGTTTGATTGAGTTGCGGGTAGTGGGCTGTCATGGGTGAATGCGTTCCCATCACGCTACACTGCAATTTACCGTTAGGTTTACAGCGAATCAAATAAAAAGTGCTGTGACAGTTGCACATGTGGCATATACTCCACACAACTGACTATCGTTGGCAGGTTGTAGCCCCTGGAGGCTTTAAGGGAAAAGTTGGTGATGAAATGCAACCAGAACTGGAAATCTTTCTACTAAATACTTAATACAACTGGCTATCCTTAGCTGGTTCCAAGTCCTTGAGACTTTAAGGGAAGAGTTAGGTGATGAAATGCAACCAGAACTGGAAATCTTTCTACTAAATACTTAATACAACTGGGTATCCTTAGCTGGTTCCAAGTCCTTGAGACTTTAAGGAAAGAGTTAGGTGATGAAATGCAACCAGAACTGGAAATCTTTCTACTAAATACTTAATACAACTGGCTATCCTTAGCTGGTTCCAATTCCTTGAGACTTTAAGGAAAGAGTTAGGTGATGAAATGCAACCAGAACTGGAAATCTTTCTACTAAAAACTTAATACAACTGGCTATCCTTAGCTGGTTCCAATTCCTTGAGACTTTAAGGAAAGAGTTAGGTGATGAAATGCAACCAGAACTGGAAATCTTTCTACTAAATACTTAATACAACTGGCTATCTTTAGCTGGTTCCAAGTCCTTGAGACTTTAAGGGAAGAGTTAGGTGACGAAATCCAACCAGAGCTGGAAATCTGTATACTAAATACTTAATACAACTGGCTATCTTTAGCTGGTTCCAAGTCCTCGAGACTTTAAGGAAAGAGTTAGGTGATGAAATCCAACCAGAACTGGAAATCTGTATACTAAAAACTTAATACAACTGGCTATCTTTAGCTGGTTCCGTGTCCTTGAGACTTTAAGGGAAGAGTTAGGTGATGAAATCCAACCAGAACTGGAAATCTGTATACTAAAAACTTAATACAACTGGCTATCTTTAGCTGGTTCCAAGTCCTTGAGACTTTAAGGGAAGAGTTAGGTGATGAAATGCAACGAAACTGGAAATCTTTCTACTAAAAACTTAATACAACTGGCTATCTTTAGCTGGTTCCAAGTCCTTGAGACTTTAAGGGAAGAGTTAGGTGATGAAATCCAACCAGAACTGGAAATCTGTATACTAAATACTTAATACAACTGGCTATCTTTAGCTGGTTCCAAGTCCTCGAGACTTTAAGGGAAGAGTTAGGTGATGAAATGCAACGAAACTGGAAATCTGTATACTAAATACTTAATACAACTGGCTATCCTTAGCTGGTTCCAAGTCCTTGAGACTTTAAGGGAAGAGTTAGGTGATGAAATGCAACGAAACTGGAAATCTTTCTACTAAATACTTAATACAACTGGCTATCCTTAGCTGGTTCCAAGTCCTTGAGACTTTAAGGGAAGAGTTAGGTGATGAAATGCAACCAGAACTGGAAATCTGTATACTAAATCCTTAATACAACTGGCTATCTTTAGCTGGTTCCAAGTCCTTGAGACTTTAAGGGAAGAGTTAGGTTTTGAAATGCAACGAAACTGGAAATCTGTATACTAAATACTTAATACAACTGGCTATCTTTAGCTGGTTCCAAGTCCTTGAGACTTTAAGGGAAGAGTTAGGTGATGAAATGCAACGAAACTGGAAATCTGTATACTAAATACTTAATACAACTGGCTATCCTTAGCTGGTTCCAAGTCCTTGAGACTTTAAGGGAAGAGTTAGGTGACGAAATGCAACCAGAACTGGAAATCTGTATACTAAATACTTAATACAACTGGCTATCCTTAGCTGGTTCCAAGTTCTTGAGACTTTAAGGGAAGAGTTAGGTGACGAAATGCAACCAGAACTGGAAATCTGTATACTAAATACTTAATACAACTGGCTATCTTTAGCTGGTTCCAAGTCCTTGAGACTTTAAGGGAAGAGTTAGGTTTTGAAATGCAACCAGAACTGGAAATCTGTATACTAAATACTTAATACAACTGGCTATCCTTAGCTGGTTCCAAGTTCTTGAGACTTTAAGGGAAGAGTTAGGTGACGAAATGCAACCAAACTGGAAATCTGTATACTAAATACAACTGGCTATCTTTAGCTGGTGTGTCTTAAAATGGCCGTAGCCCCAAACAAGCCAGGACAGCTAACGGTTGATTCTGTGTAGATATCTAAAAGTTTCAAATCTATTTACTATAAAAAGGTTATTCACTCCTTCTTCGCTTTGTTTGGTCATATCGTTGTAACAATAACACAACAAGAAATAATTTGTACCGAAATAAATTTACATTTAAATAGAAGATTAAGTATGAGCAGGCTATCTAAGAACCCGGGGACATAAAAGTATTTACGACGTCGTAAATCATCATTAGATTTTGCCTACGAAAACCCGTAAATAAAGCGACGGCATTTTGCTAATGATTGTGCGAAGTATTTAATTGTATTACAATGCCACTGTTTGATGATTGCCTCAATGTTCTATTAGTTAGAATTTACAGATTTACTTCTCCATTTGACTGGTGTGCACTTCGCGATCTGAGGGAATGTTTTAAAATGAGGTTGCTATGGGATTGAAATCCGTTTCTTTGCGTGATTAGGAGTGGACAAGTTCTTGTATTAGAAAATTTGAAGTATTTTAAAACTGAAATCAATAACGGTCATCTCCACGAAAAGAATGTTTATGACATAATTGTGTGTTTTAAGAAGATGTACAGTTGTACATAGTGTATAGAGAAGGTATTGCACTCCACCAAAAAATTCGATACCGAGATTTCACCGGAAATATGTTTTAGGGTCCCCTGTATCCAAAAAAAGTATTTTCAGAAAAAGGTCCGTGTGTGTATCTGTGAACACGATAACTCAAAAACGAAAATTCGGTAATACACCAAACTTGGTATTTAAGCTTAGTATCTTCCAGGGATGCGACACGAAGGTTTTGAGAAAAATCCCTCCACCCCAAACTGCCCTTTACATGGAACTTCTTTCGAAAATTTTGATTTTCTAAAAATTGGATCTAACGATTTTGATTAAATTGTAATACATTAAAGATATTTACCTGACAAATAAAATGTATATCTTGAATTTTATAGGAATAGCTTCTGAAGACCATTTCATTCTGGGTCAATTTTACGGAATTTTGCTTAACTGTTAAACCGTAAGAGATGGCCAAAAACTTACCACACAACAAATGTAGGGCTCTCTAAAACACACAATTTATGTTATGTACATTGTTTTTGTGGAGTTGATTGTTTTTGAGATATTCCTTGTTTTTGGTTTCAGCTATAAAAATCTGATGTGTTACACTCACATGACTTTCTCTAGCCGTTCTACAAACTTCTTTCATAAGATGATTATTCTTTCTGCACCTTGTTAATCAGGGTATTCAGCACAATGTTCTTATTACTTAGTTCCTTATAAGTAGGAAGAAAATAAGGGAATAAACTAGGCTAAATCGATAGTCAAATGTTTTAAATGCTGTCGTTATGCGATTGTCATTACAAATCGCTTCTTTTCTTGGCCAGGAGTAGAACAAAAGGAAAACGGACACTCCCGTCTGAGGAAAGTATAAGTACTTCACAACTGAAACTAATAATAATGAATTACTCGAAAACGGCAAGCTCCACGAAAAAAATGTTTATGACGTAAATTGTGTATTTTAACAAGGCCTATATTTTTTGTACAGTAAGTTTTTGTCTATCTCTTACGGTTTATTAGTTATGCCAAATTAAGCAAAATTTATCCAGATTAAACAGGTATTTAGAAGCTATTCCTTGAAAATTCAACATATACATTTTATTTGTCAGGTAGATATCTTTAATTTACGATATTTTAATCAAAATTTTAGCGCCATTTTTAAGAAAATCAAAATTTTAAAAAAAGTCCCATGTAAATGGTAGTTTGGGGTGGGGGGATTTTTCTCAAAATCTTCGTGTCGCATCCCTGGAAGATACTGAACTTAAATACCAAGTTTGGTATTTTAGCTACTTTTCGTTTTTGAGCTAGCATGTTCACAGACACACGGACACACACACACACGGACCTTTTTCAGGAAATGCTTTTCTTGGATTCAGGGGGTCCTAAAACATGTATTTCCGGTGAAATCTCGACATCGAAATTTTGGGTGGAATGCAATACTTCTCTATCCCTATGTACATTGTACATACGGGGCAAGAGAAAGTAAAAATATACTTTTCTCATATTGGACTTTGTGAACTGGTGTCCACACAAACAAAGGAACATCAGTCACATAGCAACCAGTTTTTGACTATCACTTTAACCTATAGTACTCCCTTATTTCGCTTCTACTTACCTAAAAGCAAGTAAGACTATTTCTGCTAATGTTTTCTCGATTAGCAGGATGTAAATAGAAGCATAAGCTTTTTAACAGGAACTTATTGCAGAGTTGTAGAGAAAGTCATGTGAATGGAACACATCAGATTTTTTGTATAGTAATGTTTGGTCTATTTCTTACGGTTTACTGTTATAAAACATTCATCTAAAATAAAGAGGTCTTGAGAAGTTAGTTCTATAAAGTTCAAAATCTAAATTTTATGGTAATGTAAATGTCTTAAATATAAGAGATAAAAAACCTTACAACTATTTTTGAAAAAATAAAATTCGAAAAATTTTCCATGTAAAGTATAGTCCGAGGAGGGGGAACATCTTCGTGTTGCATCCTTGGAAGATGCTGAACTTGAACGCCAAGTTTGGTATTTAACGACACACCACAGATACCCACATGGACATTTTTCAAAAACTGTTTTTTCTTGGATACATTGGCTCTCAAAACATATATTTCCGGTGAAATCTCGGTATCGAATATTTGTGTGCAATGCACTCTATACATACGTACATATTACATGCACATAAAGTAAAATGGTGCATATATATGTCAATATCTGTAGGAATATATAAATCTAAAAAGCTTTATGTGTTCCATTCACATGACTTGCTCTACATTTCTGTAAAAAATTATTGTTAAAAAGATTATGCTTCTATTTACTCCATGCTAATCGAGAAAAAATTAGCAGAAATAGTCTTATTACCTGCTTCCTTGTAAGCAGAAGCGAAATAAGAGAGCATCATAGGTTAAAGTGATAGTCAAAAGGTGGTTGGTGTATGACTTAAGCTTTTTCAAAACTGAATCCTAAAACAAGGAATATCTTAAAAATAATGAACTCCAGGAAAAAATGTATTTTACATAAGTTGTGTGTTCTAACGTGTTCTACATTTTTATGTAGTAAATTTTTGTCCATCTCTTACGGATTAGCAGTTATTCAAAATTCCGTAACATTCATCCGGAATAAAGTAGTCTTCAGAGGCTTTTCCCAGAAAATTCAAGATATACATTTTATTTGTCAGGTAAATATGTTTAATATATGACATTTTAATAAAAGCTGTTTGCTTTTTTTGAGAAAATCAAAATTTTCGAAAGAAGTTCCATGTAAAGGGTACTTTGGAGTGGGGGAATACTCTTGAATATCTTCGTGTCGCATCCTTGGACGTAGTTTGGTATTCAATGGTCTTTTCGTTTTTGTGATATGTTGTCCACAGGCATACATGGACCTTTTTCCAAAAATTGTTTTTTGTATTCAGGGGGTCCCAAAACGTGCATTTCCGGTGAAATCTCGGTATCGACTTCTTGGGTGCATTACAATATCTTCTATATACACAATGTAAATAGTACGTGTAAAGAAAGTAAAACTTATAGCTGTAGCTTAAATACTTTGGAAAACAGCTTTTGTCTATTGAGTGTCCCATTAAACTTATAAAGACGAAAATTACAGTGTAGCAATGAAGGTTACAGTAAAGTATAATTTTATAGAAACACCCATAAGGTGCTTACCTAGAAGTTCATCTCAGCAGTCAAAATGCACTTCAAATATTAATAGAACAGCAATTACTTTGGTTTTTCACCTTACCGAAGCTTCAGAAGCACTCTCACTGTTTATACGCTACAGTCACTTGTTTTCAACAACTGAAGAGTGGCCAGCAGTTGCACCTTCACTTGTTAAACCTGGTGAGCGATACTGGAAGTGACCTTGATAATACCAATACTAAGCCTGCATGAAAATGACATTGAAACACGATCTTTCATACTATATAAGGGAGTGCAAAATTGAAACTACTTTAGCTAATAATTTAACCAAAGTTTGTCTTACCTAAATATATTTAAATCTCGTTTCCTTATCTTTAATTTTGAAATTTGTATACAATATTACTTATTATCACTCACAATTTTGATTAAACAATATAGGTTTATTTATTTGCATGTAAATATCTTAAATATAAGGGATTTTCTTCAAAATCCTTAGAGCCATTTTTTGAAAAAAAAAAAAAAAAGTTCGAAAAATGTTCCATGTAAAGGGTAGTCCAAGGTGGGATGAGTTTCTTGAAAACTTCGTGTTACATACTTGGAAGATACTCAACTTGAACACCAAGTTTGGTATTTAACGATATATCACAGACACACACATGGACATTTTTCTAAACCTACTTTTGGTAATTATAGAGAAATTGGGCCCTTCTAGAAATTAAACAAATTGTGGTTTGACTGTAAGTTTGGTCTATACTTGTTACGTTTTTACCAATTTTTTTTTATCGGAAAAGCTTCATAATTAAGTTAGACGCTAATTTATTACGTGCGCGTAGCGATCCTTTTTTGTGAATATTTATGAAGTATGCTGCCTAGAAGGAGTAGAATATAAATAAAGAAGTCTTGTAGTACTTTTGCAATGTAAATATATAATAATACTACACACTAAAGCGCCTAAAACCTGAGTTTCATTGTCGGCGGCAGGCGAACAGTGTTGTGGAATGCAACACCGGCATATGTCGCTCGACGCTTTGCTGATGTATGACAAGTATGTTTCACGCAGATACAGCTGTTCAGTGAATTTTATTATGCAGAACTTCGGCCACTCTAAAATCGAATGAAACTAAGTGCGATTCATTGACTTTGTATTTATGATGACAATTTCAAAGCCTGTAGATTTCAAATTTAGCGCGAGGTTAGGTTCTAATCCGTTTAGGTTAGTGTGTGTATATACATTTATGTTTCTAATTTTATATGTGGTAGTACCTCATTATCGATATTTCCAACAACTCCTAACGGCGCAATGGATACAACATTAGTTTTTTAAACCATCTTCCCACCTCTAATCCCTCTCTAACCACACCGGTCCCGTTAGAGTGCAAAACTGGCATAAGTCTCAGCGGAGAGAGCTAGCGGCCCAACTTGTAAATAATTACCCTACTTTTTCTTGTATTCAGTGGGTCCCAAAATATGTATTTCCGGTGAAATATCGGTATCGAATTTTTGGGTGCAATACCATTTCTATACACCACGTGTACAGAAAGTAAAATGGTGCACGTGCCTCAATATCTGTAGGAAAATATAAATGGAAAAATCTGAAGTGTTCCATTCATATGACTTTCTCTACATCACTGCAACAAATTATTGTTAAAAAGCTTATGCTTCCACTTACTTCATGCTAATCGAGAAAAAATTAGCACAAATAACCTTATTACTAGCTTCTACGCATGTAGCAGCGAAATAAGGGAGTTCCATAGGTTAAAGTAATATTCAAAAGCTGCTTGCTATGTGACTGAAGTTCCTTTGTATGTATGGACAGAAGTTGATAAATTCCTACATGAGAAAAGTAAGTTCTTCAAAGTTGAAACCAATAACAAGGTACATCTCAGAAACGATCCACTATACGAAAAAATGTATATAACATAAATTGTGTGTTTTAATGGGCTCCTCATTTTCTGTTATTTAATTTTTTGTCTATCTCTAACGGTTAGCCAGTTACCTATGTAAAATTCCGTAACATTTATTCACAATAAAATATGCCCATAAAATTCAACATATTCATTTTTTATCATACAAATTTCCTTAATAAACAGTATTGTAGTCAAAATCGTTAGAGCCATTTTTCATAAAAACAACTTTTACGAAAATTTTTCAATGTAAAGGGTAGTTGGTAGTGGGGGGATTTTCTTGTAAACCTTCGTGTCGCATCCTTGGAAGATATCGAACTTAAATACCAAGTTTGATATTTAACGTACTTTCAGCTATGCTGCCCACAGACACGTACATATGGACATTTTTCTAAAACGGCTCTTTTGGATTCGGGGGGCCTCAAAACATGTATTTCCAGTGAAATCTCCGTATCAAATTTTTGGGTGCATTAAAATACATTCTCTATACACTATGTACATAATACGTGTAGAGAAATTAAAAATGGTACATGTATCTCAATATCTGTAGGGAAATATAAATCGAAAAAATAAATTAATGCATCGAAAGAGAAATGCCACTTGAAAGAAACTCGTTACGAATACTTCCTTTGTTTTCAGTAATGCCTGAACAAAAATTTAGAACTGTAGCTTTAGGACTTTAGAAAACAGCTTTTGTCACTCCAGTGCTCCATTAAACATAAAGACGAAAAGTACAATGTAGCCATGAAAATAAGAGTAAAGTATAATTTTATAGAAACACCCACAAGGTGCTTACCTAGTAGTTCATCTCAGCAGTCAAATTTCACTTCAAATATTAATAGAACAGCACTGGTTTTCCAACTTACCGAAGCACCAAAAGCGTTCAAACTGTTTATACGCTACAGTCACTTGTTTAACAACTGAAGAGCGGCCAGCAGTTGCACCTTCACTTATTAACCCTGGTGAGTGATACTGCAGGTAACCTTGATAATACGAAATGCCAATACTAAGCCTACTTATTTACTTGCATGAAAATAACACTGAAACAGGATTTTTAAGACACTATATGAAAATGCAAAATTGAAAGTTCTTTAGCTGATAATTTAACTTAAGTTTGTCTTACCGAAATATTAAATGTATACAAATCACACAATTTATGTTATATACATCTTTTTCGTGGAGTTGGTCTTTTTATGATATTCCTTGTTACTTTCTCTATGCGAACTATGTACATAGTACATATAGAGAAGGTATTGCATTGTACCCAAAAATTCGATACCGAGATTTCACCGGAAATACCTGTTTTGAGAGCACCTGAATAAAAATGCATTTTTAGAAAAATGTCCGTGTGTGTGTTTGTCTGTGAGTCTGTGGGCAGCATAGCTCAAAAACGAAAAGACCGTTGAGTACCAAACTTGGTATTTAAGTTCAGTATCTTCCAAGGATGCGACAAGAAGATTTTCAAGCAAATCAACCCACTCCCAACTACCCTCACATGGAAAAATTTTCGAAAATATTGATTTTCTAAAAAAATAGCTGTATTGATTTTGATAAAATATCATATACTAAAGATATATATTTGACAACTAATATGCATATCTTGAATTTTCTAGGAATAACCTCTGAAGAATACATTATTCTGGATGCATTTTACGGATCTTGTGTAACTGGTAAACTGTAAGATATAAGACAAAAACTTACCACTCAAAACATGTAGAGCACATTAAAACACTCAATTTATGTTATATACATTTTTTTCGTGGAGTTGATCGTTTTTTAGATATTCCTTGTTTTTGGTTTCACCCTTAAAAAAAAAAACTTATACTTTTCTCATACAGGAATTTGTCAACTCCTGTCCATACAAACAAAGGAACTTCAGTCACACAGCAACCATTTTTGCTATCACTTTAACCTATGTTACTCCCTTATTTCGCTTTTACTTACAGGGAAGCAAGTAATAAGACTATTTCTGCAAATTTTGTCTAACTTAGTATGAAGTAAACAGAAGCATAAACTTTTTAACAAACATTTGTTGCAGAGATATAGAGAAAGTCATGTGAATGGTACACATCAGATTTTTTTATAGTTTCAGTTTTGAAAAACTTATACTTTTCTCAAACAGGAATTTGTCAGCTCCAGTCCATACAAAGGAACTTCAGTCACATAGCAACCAGCTTTGACTATCACTTTAACCTACGGTACTCCCTTATTTCGCTTCTACTTACAAGGAAGCAAGTAATAAGGCTATTTCTGCTAGTTTTTTCCTGATTAGCATGAAATAAATAGAAGCATAAGCTTTTTAATATCTTTTGCAGAGATTTACAGAAAGTCATGTGTATGGAACATATCAGATTCTTTTTTTTTTTTTTTTTAACTTAATGTCCTTTAACCTGGTTGGTCACATCGGACGATGAATGAAATTGGTGAAATGATGCTCAAATGTTCGCGAGGTCCATGGAGCTTAAAGTTACTCGACATTCGTCTTTTCAGGATAAGGGAAAATCTCAAATAATACCTTATCCTTGTAACTCACCCTGAGCGAAATTCGAACTTGCGACCTATTGAATGTTAAGTAAATACGCTGCCTCTACACTACCCAGGCGGGCGATTATTTTCTCTTCTACATAATTAACAGAAGTATTGCATTTCATCCAAAAATGTGATTCAGAGATTTCAGTGATAATACTCGTTTTGAGGCTCTGTAATAAAAAAAAAAATTGAAATGGTCTTTCTGAACAGGTTAGTTTTTACTTTCTCTAGCCCCGTATGTACAATGTAAATAGGGATAGAGAAGTATTGTATTCCACCCAAAAATTCGATACCAAGATTTCACCGGAAATATATGTTTTAGGGTCTCCTGTATCGAAAAAAAGCATTTTTACAAAAAGGTCCGTGTGTGTGTGTGTGTCCGTGTTTCTGTGAACACGATAACTCAAAAACGAAAAGTTTGTAAAGCACCAAACTTCGTATTTAACTTTAGTATCTTCCAGGGATGTGACACAAAGATTTTAAGAAACCTCCCCTCACTCCAAACTACCCCTTATATGGAACTTTTTTCGAAAATTTTGATTTTCTTAAAAATGGCTCTAATGATTTTGATTAAAATATCGTATATTAAAGATATTTAGCTGACAAATAATATGTATATCTTGAATTTTCTAGGGATAGCTTCTAAAGACCTGTTTATTCTGGATGAATTTTGCTTAATTTGGCATAACTAGTAAACCGTAAAGATAGACAAAAGCTTACTATACAAAAAAATGTAGGTCTCGTTAAATAAAATACACAAGTTATGTCATATACATTTTTTTCGTGGATCTTACAGTTTTCGAGGTATTCATTGTTATTAGTTTCAGTTGTGAAGTACTCATACTTTTCTCAGGCGGGAGTGTGCGGTTTTCTTTTGTTCTACTCCTGGCCAAGAAAAGCAGGGATTTGTAATGACAATCGCATAACGACAGCTTTTAAAACATTTGACAATGGCTTTAGCCTAGTGTATTCTTTTATTTTTTCCTACTTATAACTAAGTAATAAGAACATTGTGTTAATGAGTATCTCGATTAGCAAGGTGCAGAAAGAAGAATAATCTTATGTAAGAAGTTTGTAGAACAGCTAGAGAAAGTAATTTGAGTGTAACACAGCAAATTTTTTTGTATGTGTTTGAACAGCACAAATGAAAAAGGAAAGGCGGTTAAACAACAAACTTGGTATTTGTTTTATATCTTTCACAAAAATATTACACGATATGTTTTTAAGAAAATTTCCCACGCCAAACTACGTTTTGCAGGGGCTATTTTTAAATATATCAAAAATAGCTCTAGAGATTATTATTAAAACTTCATACAAATCTGATATGTTCCATTCACATGACTTTCTCTACATCTCTCTAACAAATTATAGTTAAAAAGCTTATTCTTCTATTTACTCCGTGATAATTGAAATAATCTTATTCCTAGCTCCATGTAAGCAGAAGAGAAATAAAATGCACAGGCTAAAGCGATAGTCTCGTCCTTTAAAAATCGGTCGCTATGTGAAACAATTGAAATTCCAATCTCTTTGCTTTCCAGGAGTAAACAAATGAGAAACGAGAAGATAGATGACTTCCCGTTTTAATAAAGTTTAAGTGGTTAAAACGGAAAATATCTGGAAAACGGTTAACTCTACAAAAAATGGGTATAACATAAATTAGGTGTTTTAATGAGATCTACACTTTTTGTGAAGTAAGTTTTTGTATAACTGTTACAAAACTCATCCAGAATGAAGAGCTCTTCAGAGGGTGTTCCCAGAAAATTCAAGATACACATTTCCTTTGTCATAAAATGTCTTAAACATTCTGTATTTTAATCAAAATCGTTAGAGCTATTTTTGAGAAAATCAAAATTTACGAAAAAGCTCCATGTAAAGGCTAGTTGGGGTGGGGGATTTTCTTGAAAATCTTCATGTCGCATCCTTGTACGATATGCCAAACCTAAATATTAAGTTTGGTATTTAACGGTCTTTTCGTTTTTGAGTTATGCTGCCTACATACAAACAGATACACACACAAATATTTTTTTTTCCAGACATTGTCAAATTATACATTTCCAGTGAAATCTCAGTATGGAATATTTGTATATATATATATATACATACAAATAGAGTACCTTTTCTATAGATGTCCACGCTCTAAAGTGTCTCGCTTTGTATTTCGTGGCGCAGGGGATCGTGGTTTCGAGTCTTGCCTTGGGCGTGGGTATTTTTGTTTGTAAATGTGTATGTCTGTGTGTGTATAAAAAGCAAAAACGGTAATTAAATAGAAAAATCTGATGTGTACCATTCACATGACTTTCTCTATATCCCTGCAACAGATTATTGTTAAAAAGCTTATACTTCTATTTACTTTATGCTAATCAGAAACATTAGCAGAAATAGTTTTATTACTTGCTTCCTTGTAAGTAGAAGCGAAACAAGAGACTACCATAGGTTAAAGTGATAGTGAAAAGCTAGTTGCTATGTCAATGAAGTTCCTTTATTTATATGGATAGGAGTTGACAAGTTCCTGTATGAGAAAGGTATAAGTTTTTCATAGCAGAAACCAAAAATAAGGAATGTCTCAAAAACGACGAACTCCAGGAAAAAAATGTATATAACATAAATTGTGTGTTTTAACGTGCTCTACATTTTTTGTGTAGTATGTTTTTGTCCATCTCTTACAGTTTATCAGTTATTCAAAATTCAGTAAAATTCGTCTAGAATAGCCTACTCTTCAGAGGCTATTCCCAGAAAATTCAAGATATACATTTTATTTGTCAGGTAAATATCTTTAATATAGAAACTTTTAATCAAAATCATTAGAGGCATTTTTGAGAAAATCAAAATTTTCCAAAAAAGATCCATGTAAAGGGTAGTTGGGGGTGGAGGGATTTTTGTTAAAATCTTCGTGTCGCATCCCTGGAAGATATTAAACTTAAATACCAAGTTTGGTATTTTACCGACTTTTCGTTTTTGAGTTATCGTGTTCACAGACACACGGACACACACACACACACACACACACACGCACACGGACCTTTTTGTGAAAATGCTTTTTTTTGGATATTGGGGACCCTAAAACATATATTTCCGGTGAAATCTCGGTATCGAATTTTTGGGCGGACTGCAATAGCTTCTCTATACACTATGTACATATTGCGTATAGAGAAAGTAAAAAAGTGCTAAGGATTTTTACCCGTTCTCCGACGGGTTTGAACCCAGGATGTATATGGTAACCATTACAGAACTTGCGTAAGAGCCGGATTCTAAACTGTGTATAGCAACATGGTTCGACTTGAAGTGTGCTCCCGATGCGATATTGTTTACCAGTGAGGAGGGAAGGCTACAAAGGAGACAAATGACAGGATGCAAGAGGGGTGCAGCCCCCAGGAAGAACAGCTTATGCACGCAACACATAAGCACATGAGTACATAAAAACGAAACAGAAGCCTATAACAACAGTTTGTCACCGAGCCCCTCTCTCATGAAGTGGCACGGGGGGGAGAGTTATCCCATTATAATCACTGCCTCCTCCCCATTAGTAGCCCATCTCTGTAATGGCGTAATGATAAGGTCTTGACCACCACCACGAGGGCTGGGGAACACTCGTTAACTATGCTAACCAATTATGTTGCTAGACTTCCAACATCTAATACTTACACTAATTTTACATGAATAATTGTATTTATTGATATAGCAATATCATACATAGAATTTCAACAATCGCACGGGTCCACAGACCGTACGTGCTTTTGTAATACACATTACAAGCAATATTAAAACAACAAAGAATTAAAAGAGTAAACACGAAAATCTGATGTGTTTCATTCTCATGACTTTCTCTATATCTCTGTAAATTAGCATTGTTAATAAGCTTATATTTTATTTATTTCATACTAATCTAGAAAAATCTGATGTATACCATTCACATGACTTTCCCCATATCCCTGCAACAAATAATTCTTAGAAAGCTTATACTTCTATTTACTTTATGCTAATCAGAAAAAAATAGCAGAAATAGTCTTATTACTCGCATCCTTGTAAGTAGAAGCGAAATAAGGGACAACCGTAGGTTAAAGCGATAGTCAAAAGCTGGTTGCTATGTCAATGAAGTTCCTTTGTTTATATGGATAGGAGTTGACAAGTTCCTGTATGAGAAAAGTATACGTTTTTCATAGCAGAAAACCAAAAATAAGGAATGTCACAAAAACGACCAACTCCACGAAAAAAATGTATATAACATAAATTGTGTGTTTTAATGTGCTCTACCTTTCCTGTGTAGTAAGTTTTTGTCCATCTCTTACGGTTTAGCAGTTATTCAAAATTTAGTAAAATTCATCCAGAATAAACTACTCTTCAGAGGCTATTCCCAGAAAATTCAAGATATACATTTCATTTGCCAAATAAATATCTTTAATATCCGAAATGTTAATCAAAATCGTTAGAGCCATTTTTGAGAAAATTAAAAGTTTCGAAAAAAGTTCCATGTAAAGGGTAGTTTGGGGTGGGGGGATTTTTCTCAAAATCTTCGTGTCGCATCCCTGGAAGATATTAAACTTAAATACCAAGTTTGGTATTTTACGGACTTTGCGTTTTTGAGTTATCGTGTTCACAGACACACGGACACACACACACACACACACACACACACACGGACATTTTTCTGAAAATACTTTTTTTGGGTACAGGGATCCTAAAACATATATTTCCGGTGAAATCTGGGTATCGAATTTTGTGGTGGAGTGCAATACATTCTGTATTCACTATGTATATAGTGAGTGTAGAGAAAGTAAAAATAAAAAGACAAAGGAAATACACAGTCAAAAGCAATATTAAACAACAATAAATAATTAAGAGTGAACCCGAAAATAAAAATACAAAGATATTCAAATATAGCAATTTAAATTTAGAGCACAGAGTACACCTTCATAAATGCACCCTCTTATAATAGATAATTACACTTAAAAGACATATATACACATAATATATACACCATATATAAAACCACAGCACAGCAGCGACCTAAGTATGACATAATATATATGTATGTAGAACATTGTAGTCACTTTTGTTTAGTTGATCTTATTCCCCCCCCCCTTCTCTATTGGCAGCCTCCTCAGATCTCAGCTGTCTTGCCTTAAGTATAAATTTACTTAGCCCGTCCATGTTTTCCGTGCCTGCCAGTAGCGTCCAACATGCTTCTAGCCCTACATTCGCAGTGGTAAAAAATCGCGGCAAATATTTTTCCCTCCATTCCTCCGTACCCCTACATCTTGCCAAGATGTGAGTCCACGACTCTTCCTCCTCGCAAATGGGACAGATTCTCGTACCATTCTCGGCAGAAATTTTTGTGCTCCTCCATGCTTCTAGTCTAATCCACGCGATCCCCTCTCTAATGAGTATGGTACCTGTTTTGATGTATTGCTCCATACCCCACTCCGATTTTAGCCCAGACTGTACTTCTAATGACACCTTCTCTGTACTAATTTTACATGATCATATGCCCACAAACTCAGCTGAAACATTGCCTGAATATGTGTAAATAGTGTGTGCTATGTTTTATATTCTCTAACACATACTTAATAGGCACAGATGTTATTGCATTTCACTAAAAAAAATGTGTTCCAATCACATAACTTTCTCCAGCTGTTCCACATATACATTTTTACTTTCTCCACTCAAAAATTCGAAACCGAGATTTCACCGGAGAGTGGGTGTCTGTGTGTCTGTGAACAGCATAGCTCAAAAACGAAAAGACCGTTAAATACCAAACTTGGTATTTAATTTTGGTATCATTCAACAAACATTTTCAACAAAATCCCTACACCCCCAACTACCCTTTACATGGAATATTTTCGAAAATTTTGATTTTTTTTAAAAATCGTTGTAAGGATTTTTGTTAAAATACCGTAAATTAAAGATATTTACCTGAAAAATAAAATGTATATCTTGAATTTTCTGGGAATAGACTCTGAAGACTACTTTATTCTGGGTGAATTTTACGGAATTTTGCATAACTGCTAAATCGTAAGAGATAGTCTAAAAATTACCACACAAAATATCTAGGGCAGGTTAAAACATGCAATTTATGCTATACACATTGTTTTCGTGAACTTGATCGTTTTTAAATATTCCTTGTTTTTGGTTTCAGCTTTAAAAAGCTTTTCTCATACAGGAATTTGTCAACTTTTGTCCATACAAACAGAGGAACTTCAATCACAAAGGAACCAGGTTTTGACTATCACTTTAACCTATGCTACTCCCTTATTTCGCTCCTACTAAAAAGTAAGCAAATAATTAGCCTATTTCTGCTAATTTTTTCTCGATTAGTTGAAGTAAATAGAATAATTTGTTGTAGAGATGTAGAGGAAGTGATGTGAATGGAACACATAAAAAATGACAAACGAATTTGATTAAAATACCGTATATTTCAGGTATTTTATGACAAACGTAATGTATATCTTAGATTTTCCGAGAATAGCCTGTGAAGATTAATTCTGGATGATTTTTGAATAACTGGTAAAGCGTAAGAGATATACAAAACCTTACTGCACAAAAAATGTAGATCTCATTAAAACACACCATTTATGTTATATAAGTTTTTTGTTGAGGTGACCATTTTTATTTTCTCTATACGCCCTATGTACATAGTGCATAGAGATGGTATTGCACTCCGGAGATTTCACCGGTATCGAATATTCCCCTTTATTAAAAAAAAGAATTTTCGGAAAAAGGTCCGTGTGTGTGAGTCCGTGTGAGTGAGTCCGTGTGTCCGTGTGTGTCTGTGAGTCCGTGTGTCCGTGCTCTATGAATATCATAACTCAAAAACGAAAAGTAAGTAAAATACCAAACTTGGTATTTAAGTTTAGTATCCTCCACGGATGCGACACGAAGATTTTGAGAAAAGTTCCCCCACGCCCAACTACCCTTTACATGTAACTTTTTTTCGAAATGTTTGATTTTTTCAAAAATGGCTCTAACGATTTTGATTAAAATATCGTATATTAAAGCTATTTACCTGACAAATAAAATGTATATCTTGAATTTTCTGGGAATAACCTCTGAAGACTACTGTATTTTCTGGATGAATTTTACGGAGTTTTGCATAACTGCTAAACACTAAGAGATAGACAAAAACTTACTACACAAAACATGTAGAGCACGTTAAAACACACAATTTATGTTATAAACATTTTTTCGTGGAATTCATCGTTTTTGAGACATTCCTTGTTTTCGGTTTCTGTTTTGAAAAACTGTTACTTTTCTGATACAGGAATTTGTTAACTGCTGTCCATACAAACAAAGGAACTTCAGTGACATAGCAACCATCTTTTGAGTGTCACTTTAACCTTTGGTGCTCTCTTATTTCGTTTCTACTTACAAGGAAGCAAGTAATAAGACACATCAATTTTTTCCCTTCTTTACGTATTATCCAACAAAGTGCAAAGTTAGTTCAGTGTTTGTCACTCTAATACATTTATGTGTAAATGAAAAGGTATACAATTAAGAACGAACGGCAGTTCATTTTACTTGTTCTTCAGTTTTCGATCCTTAATTTTCATTCTAATTGTTTTGAAAAAGAAACTTCACTAAGACTTTTAATAATACTGGACTGATAAAGTTAGGATAAACATAAATGAAGAGAACAACAATAAAAGAAACAAATATGCAAGTTAACAAATGTTCTAATATCCCATCTAGGTTTGTGCTAAATCAGGAAGAAAGAAAGCGGTGAAAAACAATTGTTTTTGGTAAGTCTCGAACCTGAATTGAGCAATTTCAAATTCAAGCTAACAGCGCACGTTAACCAAATACGCTACTATTTAGCTATAACTCGCAGCCCCAAACTCTATAATGTTGTTATGCAGAAGATGGGTCTCGGAAACGATGTTTTGAGGTTAAACTGTATTCTGCGGGTTGCAGAGATGTAGAGAAAGTCATGTGAATGATACACATAAGATTTTTTTAAAAGGGGATTACAATATTTCTCCATTTACCATTCGTAGTATACAAGGAAAAGTATATTCCCAAGTTTAAAAGTTCTATAATTATGTAAACCGCACATATTAAAGCTGACAACAGGATAAGAATGGAATTGTGTTGGCCAACCTGAAACAAAGCTGCAAATATTTTGATCAATGTAATTATTAGCATGAGCAGGCAGATAAATCTTCTGTTCGGTATTTTACGCATGGTTGACTTAATCCAAATCATTTATTGTACGCGAACTTTCGGATTAGCCCGTGTTCACATTATGAGGTAATGAATCCTAATGACTCTCGGCATTATGAAAACCAATTCCGAGATTATCCGACATTTGTTAAAACCCCATTCATGTCCATATATTATAATACTCTTACTGGCAGTTGTTCGTTCTGAAACCAGATTTACGTCTGAAGTTCTCACTTCATTACTCCAGAATTTGTACTTTAATTAAGGCAACATTATAACAATACACTAAATTTTATCTAGAATTTTAAACTTTTAAAGGAAATGTACTCTAAAAATCTGACATGTTCCATTCACATGACTTTCTCTATATATCTGCAAAAAATATTCTTAAAAAGCTTATGCTTCTATTTACTTCATGCTAATCGAGAAAAAAACTAACAGAAATAGTCTTATTACTTGCTTCCTTGAAAGTAAAACCAAAATAAGGCAGTATCATAGGCTAAAGTGACAGTCAAAAGCTGGTTGTTGTGTGACTGAAGTTCCTTTGTTAATATGAACAGGAGTTGACAAATTTCTGTATGAGAAAAGTAAGTTTTTCATAGCTGAAACCAAAAACAAGGAATATCTAAAAAATAATCAACTCCACGAAAAAAATGTATGTAATATAAATTGTGTCTTTTAAATTACTCTACATTTGTTGTGTGGTAAGTTTTTGTCCATGTCTTACGGTTTAGCAGTTGTGCAAAATTCAGTAAAATTGACCCAGAATAAAGTATTCTTCAGAGGCTATTCCCAGAAAATTCAAAATATACATTTTATTTGTCAGGTAAATATTTTTAATATACGGTATTTTAATCAACATCGTTACAGCCATTTTTTAGAAAATCAAAATTTTCGAAAAAAGTTCCATGTACAGGGTAGTTTGGAGTGGCGGGATTTTTCTCTTCGTGTCGCATCTCTGGAAGATGCTAAACTTAAATACAAAGTTTGGTATTTTACCGACTTTTCGTTTTTGAGTTATCGTGTTTACAGGCACACACACACGCACCTTTTTCAGAAAATACTTTTTTTGGACCCTAAAACATATATTTCCGGTGAAATCTCAGTATCGAATTTTTTGGTGGAGTGCACTATGTACATAGTACGGATCAGAGGAAGTAAAAATGAGTGAAACTGTTACTTTTTATTCCACGCATATAAATAGGAAGTAGAGGAAATATTGTACTTCGCCCACAAATTAGGTATCTAAATATTTTGAGGTAATAAAACAAAATCAGCTTTTGAAAAATATTCGAATTTGTGTGTAAGTGAAAGGCATAATTAAAAGTATGATGTGTTCCACTCACGTGACTTTCTCTAGCTGTTATACAAACAAATCTTCCTTATAAAAGTTTATTCCTTTATCTGCGTCTTGGTATTTGAAATTAATATTAGCAAAAGTCGTCTTATTACTTTTTACTTGTAAGTAAAAGAAAAACAAGGGAATACAGTGGGCTAAAGCGATAGTCAAATCTTTAAAATGCTATCACTATATGGTGCAATTGAAACCCGGTTTCTTTTGTATTCCGTAGTTTAAAATTGAAATCTATAACAACGAATATCTCGGAAGTGGTTAACTCTACATAAAATGTATATAACATAAATTGTCTTAACCAGTCTTCACCTTTTTATAGTAAGTTTTTGTGTATCCATTAAGATTTATCAGTAATTTAAAATTCAGCCAAATTCACTCAGAATGAAGAGTATTTATAGGCTATTCCCATAAATGGAGATATACATTTTATTTTTCATAAAAATATCTCAAACATACGTATTTTAATCAAAATCATGAAGCCATTTTTGAGAAAATCAAAATTTTCGAAAAATGTTACATGTAAAGGGTTGCTGCAGGTGGAAGATTTTCTTGAAAATGTTTGTGTCGGTCTGTGAAACGATACTGAACTTCAAAACCAAGTTTAGTATTTCGTTTCTGAGCTATGTTGTCCACGGTTACACATATGCACACACACAAACATCCTTTTTTTTTGCATTCAGGAGGTCTCAGAACTTGTATTTTGGATGAAATCTGTTAATCCAATTGCTGGGTGGAATACAAAACCTTCTCTGTCCACTATGTACATATACATGCGGGCTAGAGAAAATAAAAATATGATATGTTCTGTCCACATGACTTCCTCTAGCTGTTCCGTAAACAAACTTTTCTTACATAAGGTTACACTTTTATCTACATCATGCTAATCGAGATAAACATTAGCAAAAATTGTCTTATTGTTTGCTTCCTTGTAAGTAGGAGAAAAATAAGGGAATACTCTAGGTTGAAACGATAGTCAAATCTTTTAAAAGCCGGTCACTAAATGAAACAATTGAAATACTATAACTCCATGGCACGACAGCTCACGGGGAACCTTGGCCTACCGCCCGGCCGCTGCTTCCCCCATCTCGGTCCACTACAGACCTCATGGATGGGATGCAGTATTGGAGGGTGAGACGTGGTCAGCGCCTCGAGTCCCCCCGGCCGGTTAATGCGGTCCTCATGACCTGGAGCCGCTATTTCTCCATCAAGTAGCTCCTCAGTTGGTCCCCCAAGGCTGAGTACTGGGGATCGAACTCAGGTCTCCCGCTTGGTAAGCAGCAACGCTACCACCGCGCTAAGGAGACGACCACAATTGAAATACTCTTCTCTTTTATCGTAAGAAGTAAACAAACAGACAAAAAGAAAGACAATCCCCGTTTGAGAAAAGTTTAAGAAGCTTAAAATTGGAGCCACTAACGCGGAAAATGTTAACACCACAAAAATGTATATGCCATAAATAGTCTGTTATAACGTGATCTACATATTTACTTTCTCTATACGTACTATGTACATAGTGTATAGAGGAAGTATTGCATTCCACCCAGAAATTCATTACCGAGATTTCACCGGAAATACATGATTTAGGACCCCCTGAATCAAAAAAAAAATCAGTATTTGAATGTGTGCGTGTGTCTGTGGAAGCTAAAAAACGAAAATACTGTTAAATACTAAACTTGTTATTTATATTTGGTATCTTCCAAGGATGCGACACGAAGATTTTCCAAAAACTCCCCCCACTCCCAACTACCCTTTACATGGAAAATGTTTTCGATTTTCTATAAAATGGCTCTAACGATTTTGATTAAAATCCCGTATATTAAAGATATTTACGTACCATATAAAATGTATATCTTGAATTTTCTGAGAATAGCCTCTGAATAGCTCTTTATTCTGGAAGAATTTTGCTAAATTTTGCTTAACTGCTAAACGGTAAGAGATAGACAAAAACTTACTGCACAGAAAATGTTGATCTGAGCAAAATACACAATTTATATCCGTTACATTTTTGTTGTGGAAGTAACCGTTTCCGAGATATTCCTTGTTTTGGTTTCGGTTGTGAGTACTTATACTTTTCTCAAACAGGAAGGGTCCGTTTTTCTTTTATTCTACTCCTGGCCAAGCAAGGAAGCGATTTGCAATGACAGTCGAATAACGACAGCTTTTAAAACATTTGACTATCGACTTAGCCCTGTGTATTCCCATATTTTCTTTCTACTTATAAGGAACTAAGTAGTAAGAACTTTCTGCTAATGATTATCTCGATTAGCAAGGTGCAGGAAGAAGAATAATCTTAGGTAAGAAATTTGTAGAAGAGCTAGAGAAAGTCATGTGAGTGTAACACATCAGATTTTTTATATAGCTAGATTTTGTCTGTCGCTTACGGTTTACCAGTCACAGAAAAAGTTCTCCAGAATAAAGAGGTCTTCAGAGGCTATTCCCAGGCAATTCATGATACACATTTCGTGCGTCACAAAAATGGATTATACATATTGTATTTTAATCAAAATCATTTGAGCCATTTTTAAGAAAATCAAAATGTAAAGGAAAGTTGTGGGTGGTAGGAGTTTTCTGGAAATCTTTGTGTCGTATCCTTGTAAAATACTGAACTTAATTGCCAAGTTTGGTATTTAACCGAATTTACGTTTCTGAGTTGTGTTGTCCAGCACACACATATACACGGATATTTTTCTAAAAAATATTTTTTTTGGATGCAGAGGTATTTAAAACATGCATTTCCGACGAAATCTCGGTATCGAATATTTGGGTGGAACACAATACCTTCTCTATCCACTATGTACTTTGTTCAAACCTGGTAGAGAAAGAAAAAATCTGATGTGCTACACTCACATGCCTTTCTCTAGCTGTTCTACAAACTTCTTACATAACATTATTCTTCTTTGTGCACCTTGCTAATCGAGGTACTCATTAGTACAATGTTCTTATTACTTAGTTCCTTATAAGAAGGAAGAAAATAAGGGAATACACTAGGCTAAACCGATATTCAAATGTTTTAAAATCTGTCGTTATGTGATTGTCATTAAAAATCGCTTCTTTTCTTGGCCAGGAGTAGAACAAAAGAAAAACGGACACTGCCTTCTGAGAAAAGTATAAGTACTTCACAACTGAAACTAATAACAAAGAATACCTCGAAAACGGTAAGCTCCACGAAAGAAATGTATATGATGTAAGTTGTGTATTTTAACAAGGCCTACATTTGTTGTATAGTAAGTTTTTGTCTATCTCTTACGGTTTACTAGTTATGCCAATTAAGCAAAATTCAACCACAATAAACAGGTCTTTAGAAGCTATTCCCAGAAAATTCAAGATATACATTTTATTTGTCAGGTAGATATTTTCATCAAAATCGTTAGAGCCATTTTTAAGAAAATAAAAATTTTCGAAGAAATTTCCATGTAAAGGGTAGTTTGGGGTGGGAGGATTTTTCTCAAAATCTTCGTGTCGCATCCCTGGAAGGTACTAAACTTAAATACCAAGGGGGTATTTCCGGTTATATCTCGGTATCGAAGTTTTGGGTGGAATGTAATACTTCCCTATCCCTATATGCATTGTACATACGGGGCTAGAGAAAGTAAAAATGTGATGTCCTTTATTCACATACCTTTCCCTACCTATAATGTAACAGGTTATTCTTACAAACTATTATTTTTTCGCTCTACTTCACGCCAATATACATTAGCAGAAATGGTCTTATCACGTGTTACTTCCTTATACGTAGAAGCAAAAAGTGATTGTCAAATCACTTCTTGTCACTTTGTGAAGCAATTTAAATGTTCTTGTCTTTGAACGACGAGAATCAAAAAGGTGTATAACGAATTCACATTTGAGTAAATTGTTAGACATTTTAAAACTAATAACAAAGAATATTTCGAAAATGTTTAGACTTACAAAAATATGAACAATTATGTGTTTTAACGTGATTTATGTTCTTTTTATAAAAAATTCAAGCTATACATTATATTTGTCACGTATATATCTTTAATCATAATTCTTAAATACATTTCCAAAAATCTTCCATGTAAACAGTAGTTTGAGTTAGAGGAATTTTCTTGAAAATCATTGGGTCATATTCATGGATGGTACTAAACTTAACTTCAGTACCAAGATTTATATTTAACGGGCTCGTTTTTACTTTCTCTACACGTACTATGTACATAGTGTATAGAGAAGGTATTGCACTCCACTAAAAATTCGATACCGAGATTTCACCGGATATATATGTGTTTTACGGTCCCTTGCATCCAAAAAAATATTCTCAGAAAAAGGTCCGTGTGTGTGTGTGTCCGTGTGTCTGTGAACACGATAACTCAAAAACGAAAAGTCATTAAGATACCAAACTTGGTATTTAAGTTTAATGTCTTCCAGGGGTGCGACAAGAAGATTTTGAGAAAAATCCTCCCACACCAAACTACCCTTGGAGCTTTTTGGAAAATGTTGATTTTCTAAAAAAAAATGGCTCTAATGATTTTGATTAAAATATCGTATATTAAAGATATTTACCTGACAAATACAATTTATATTTTGAATTTTCTGGGAATGGCTTCTGAAGACTACTTTATTCTGAACTGAATTTTACAGAATTTAGCATAAATGTTAAACCGTAAGAAATGGACATAAAGTTACTCCACAAAAAATGTAGAGCACGTTAAAACACACATTTTATGTTGCATACATTTTTTTCGTGGAGCTTATCGTTTTTGACATATTCCTTGTTTTTGGTTTCAGCTTCGAAAAAACTTAACTTTTTTACACGGGAATTTGTCAACTCCTGTCCATACAAATAAAGGAACTTAATTCACATATCAACCAGCTTTTGACTATCACTTTAACCTATGGAAGCAAGTAATAAGACTATTTCTGCTAATTTTTTCTCGATTAGCATGAAGTAAATAGAAGCATAAGCTTTTTGACAGTGATTTGTTGCAGAGAGGTAGAGAAAGCCATGTGAATGGAACACTTCAGATTTTTGAGTTATGTTGCCCACAGACACTACACACATTTTTAGTAATCTATTAATTTATATATAGGACCTCAAAACAGGTATTTATGGTGCAACCTCATTATAGAATGTTGTGATGAAACAGAATACCGTCTCTAGCTCGTACTTACGTACATGGTGCGTTTAGGCAAAGTAAATATGTGACCAATATATCCGCATGGTGCTATAATATTTTTCATTGGATGGTTACCTTTGAATTTGCTAATTTTGCTGTAACTTTTAGTGTATAAATATGGTGATACATGAATAATTTAATAAAAATATTGTTTTACGGTATCAAATTAAAATAAGTAATTAAAAACAAAACGGAACACGAGCGATTTGCGCAATCTCTGTTGACACATTTCCTCACTGTTTATGCACCACAGCATTACGATGTCAATTTTCTCATGAAATACACTGAACGTGTTTAGCGAAAGATTTTTACATTTACACTGGGGTATGTAGACCTCTTTCGAGTGACATACCTGTTCAAATACCGACTCTACTAAAATTTGGAAATTTCTAATATACAAGGGTCAATCAATAAATATCCTGAATGTTTTATTACTTTCCCTAGCCCACATGTACAATGTACATAGTGGATGGAGAACGTATTGTATTCCACCCAAAAATTCGATATCAAGATTTCACCGGAAATGTTTTGGGGTACCCTGAGTAAAAAAAAAACATTTTTATAAAAAATATGTGTGTCTGTCTGTGGACTGCAGAGCTAAAAAACGAAAATACTGTTAAATATCAAGCCTGGTATTTAGGTTTAGTGTCTTCCAAGGGCACGACACGAAGATTTTCAAGAAAATCGAGAGCGTGTTGAATCCGTCGTAGGAGAATCAATAATTGCATCTAAGGAATGGTGAATCGACATTTGCGACAAAGATTACTTATAAAACAATCTATTTAAATGGCTTTCTCTACACCTCTGTAACAAATTATTGTTATAAAGCTTTTTTCTATACACTTCAAGATAATCGAGACAAAAGTAGCAGAAATTATCTTATTGCTTGCTCCCTTGTAAGTAGAAGGGAGACTGGTTGCTATTTGATTCACTTTCCTTTGTATGACCAGGAGTTTTGAAATTCCCGTATGAGAAAACATAAGAATATTAAAGCTGAAATCAATAAAAAGGAATATCTCAGAAACGGTAAGCGCTTTCTACGAAAAAAAGTACGTGAATGACATGAAAGTGTGCTTCAACAAATCTACATTTTTTATAAAATTTTTGTCTATTTGTTACGGTTTTTCGCTATGAAAAATTCTGCAAAATTCATCCAGAATAAGGCCTTTAATCTAATATACATTCTGTCAAGAAAGTACCGGGAATTTATCATTTAAAAATCCTGTTTAAAAGGGGATTCGAAATTATTGTTGTCGCTAAGTTGGTGCAACTTTCCTGTATATCCACGCGGAGTTTGATCGTCATGATTCATCTAGTTTGTGTACATTACGCCATTTTGTTAGTTCATCTTAAAGGTGATTTACGATTTTACGATGAACATGATATTGAACAAAGAATCTGTCTCAAATTTTGCATTGCAAATGGTATTTCGTGTGCCGAATCGCTGAAAATGTTACAGAGGGCTTACAGTGAATCGACTTTATCAAAAACACGTGCATGTGAGTGGTACAGTGCATTCAAAAGTGGTCGAGATGTGGTGGAAGATTTGCCTCGCTCTGGTCGGCCATCAACTGTTTCAACTGAACTGAACATCGCTAAAGTGAAGAAAATGGTCTGAGAGAGAGATTCCGCTGAACTTTCTGTGTCTCACGAATCGATTCGTACCATTTTAAACGATTGTTTGGGCATGACACGCGTTGCAGCTCCGTTAGTTCCGAAAGTCTTGCATTTTCTACAAAAACTCAATCGCATAGGGATTGCTGAAGACCTGCTAGAACGAACCAGTTCCGACCCCACATTCATGAAACGCATTGTAACTGGTGATGAGACGTGGGTTTACGAGTTTGACACTCAAACCAGTCAACAAGCTTCCGAATGGCGCCTTCCAACTGAACCGAAACCTAAAAGGGCACATCAAACTCGATCAAAACTGAAGGTCATGTTGACAATTGTTTTAGATTATCGCGGTGTCATGCACTCAGACTTCTTGACAAAAGGTCAAATGGTAAATATACTATTATCTGAGCGTTATGCGGGTTTGAGAGAACAAATACGGCGAAAAAAGGCCAGATATGTGGAACGACAACTAATGGATTCTGCACCACGATAATGCAGCAGCTCACAAGGCTATTATTGTGAACGAATTTCTGGCCAAAAACTCAACAAATTTTGCCGAACAACCACCGTATTCACCTGATCTGGCTCCTGCCGATTTCTTTCTCTTTCCAAAACTCAAGTTACCACTTCGAGGCACCCGTTTTCAGTCGATAGAAGACATAAAGGAAAATTCGCGGCGACAATTGACATCGATTCCTAAAATGCCTACAAAAAATGTTTTGATGATTGGATTATTCGTTGCATAAATGTATAATTTCAGAAGGGGCCTACTTTGAAGGTGATAAAATAAAATTGGGTGAATAATTCATTTTTTGTGTTTTATTGGCAAATTCCCGAAGCTTTCTTGACGCAGTAGTACATTTTATTTGAGATGTAAACATATTTAATATATGGTATTTTAATCAAAATCGTTAGAGCCATATTTGATGAAATTAAAATTTTCGAAAAATGTCCCATATAAATGGTAGCTGGGTATGGGGGGGATTTTCTTGAAAATCTTCAGGTCGCATTCTTGGAAGTTTGGCTTTTAACTGACTTTTTGTTTATGAACTTTCTGTCCACAGACACACACAGAGAAACTCAGAGTTAAATCTCAGTATTCAATTTGTGGGTGGAATACAATACGTTCTCTATCCACTATGGGCATTGCACATGCATGTTAAAGAAACGTGAAAAGTGAGAAAAAGCAAAGTATGATTATGTTAATTATTTTTTATTCAATATCAATATTCTAATACATCATTTTATTGCACATATTTTAAAATACACTGGGAAACTTTTTTACACCTCTAGAATTTTTTTTGAGGCGGAGGATATATTTTGAATAAGGGTAAACAACAAAACAAAAATGACTTTAACGTTTGACACAAAGGGTCATTTAACCTGCTCAACTCTTTAAACTGTCATCTAAAACATGTGTTACATCTATCCTAGGAGAATAAAACATTGTAGACATATACTTTATAGTATGGTGGGTTTTTTTTGCACCAAATTAAAACAACTGGCACATTCTACCGACGTTGTTACAATTAAAAAATCTGATGTGTTCCATTCACATGGCTCTCTCTACATCTCTGCAACAAATTGTTGTTAAAAATATTATGCTTTTATTTACTTCATGCTAATAAAGAAAAAATTAGCAGAAATAGCATTTACTACTTGCTTCCTTGTAAGTAGAACCGAAATAAGGGAGTACCATAGGTTAAAAAGATAGCCAAAAGCTGGTTGCTATGTGAGTTCCTTTGTTTGTATGGACACGAGTTGACAAATTTCTATATGAGAAAGGTATAAGTTTTTCAAAGCTGAAACCAAAAACAAGAATTATCTTAAAAACGACCAACTCCACGAAAACAATGTATATAACATAAATTGTGTGTTTTAATGTGCTGTACATTTTTTGTGTGGTAACTTTTTGTCCACCTTTTAAGGTTTAGCAGTTATGCAAAATTCCGCAAAATTCATCCAGAATAAAGCAGTCTTCAGAGGATATTCTCAGGAAATTCAAGATATACATT
The DNA here is from genome assembly GCA_030762935.1 of Hymenopus coronatus. NCBI lineage: Eukaryota > Metazoa > Arthropoda > Insecta > Mantodea > Hymenopodidae > Hymenopus > Hymenopus coronatus. The sequence continues at coordinate 20,836,559 of CM060882.1, forward strand.
TTATTTTATCAGGTAAATATCTTTAATATGTGATTATTTTAATCAAAATCGTTAGAACCATTTTTAAGAGATTCAAAAATTTTGAAATTTCTTTTCATTTTTGAGTTTGTTGCCCATAGACACACACACATGGACTTTTTTCTAGAAATGCTTTTTTTAGATTCAGGGGGTCTTAAAACATATATTTCCGGTGAGATCTCGGTATAGAATTTTTGGGTGCAATACAATACCTTCTCTATACACTATATACATAGTACATATAGAGAAATTAATAACTTTAAATTTTGATATAAAATCATTTAACCTGCTCAAGGCTTTAAAATGACATCCAAAACATTTGTTATATGCTTCTTAAGAGAATAGAACATATGTACTTTAAAGAATGGTGATTCTTTATGTGCTCTACTCACATAGCTTTCTCTAACTGTTTCACAGTAAACTGTTGTTATAAGATATTATTATTTTATCCACATTATACTAATCGATATAAATATTAAGATTAATGGTATTACTACTTGCTTCCTTGTAAATAGAAAAGAGGTATACACTAGCTCAAAACGACAGTCAATTCTTTTAAAAGCTGTCGCTATGTGATGCAATTGAAATTCGATTCGCTTTACAGGGTCAACAGTAAAACGAGGGAGTAATTAATTGTAAATTACGTAGTTTAAAATTGAAACCAATAACAAAGAACATCTCAGAAATGACCATGTCTGCATAAAAACTAATATGACATAAATCATGTATTTTAAGAAATCTACATACCGAAATTGCTATAAGAAAATCTGACGTGTACCATTTACATGACTTTCTCTATATCCCTGCAACAAATTATTCTTAAAAAGCTTATACTTCTATTTACTTTATGCTAATCAGAAAAAAATAGCAGAAATAGTCTAATTACTTGCCTCCTTGTAAGTAGAAGCGAAATAAGGGACTACCATAGGTTAAAGTGATAGACAAACGCTGGTTGCTATGAAGTTCCTTTGTTTATATGGATTGGAGTTGACAAGTTCGTGTATGAGAAAAATATAAGTTTTTCACAGCAGAAACCAAAAATAAGGAATGTCTCAAAAACGACGAACTCCGCGAAAAAATTTATAGAACATAAATTGTGTGTTTTAACATGCTCTACATTTTTTGTGGATTAAGTTTTTGTCCATCTCTTATGGTTTAGCAGTTATTCAAAATTCCGTAAAATTCATCCAAAATAAACTACTCTTCAGAAGCTATTCCTAGAAAAATCAAGTTATACATTTTATTTTTTAGGTAAATATGTTTAATATACGACATTTTAAACAAAATCGTTGGAGCCATTTTTGAGAAAATCAAAATTTTTAAGTAAAGTTCAATATAAAGGGTAGTTGGGGGTGGAGGGATTTTTCTCAAAATCTTCGTGTTGCGTCCCTATAAGATACTAAATTTAAATACCAAGTTTGGTATTTTACCGACTTTTCGTTTTTGAGTTATCGGGTTTACAGACACACACACACACACACAGACACACACACACACACACACACACACACACACACGGACCTTTTTGTGAAAATGCTTTTTTTGGATATTAGGGACCCTAAAGCATACATTTCCGGTGAAATCTCGGTATCGAATTTTTGGGTGGAGTGCAATACCTTCTCTACACACTATGTACATAGTGCGTATAGAGAAAGTAATAATAAAAACAGCTCTGTGTCCCCTTAAAGGAATAAGTTTTTGTGAGAATAGTTTGTTGATGCATGTGTAGAGAAAGTTATGTAAATGAAACATATCAGATTATTAGCATTTTTGTTAAACTTTTGAAGAAGGTAGAAGAAAATTTGCATCGTAAGGTAAATTACAAACACGCAGAGGTTGTTTTCTAAAGTGTAAGGAAATGTAGGCGAAGCGAGTTTTATGGAGGTGAATAGTCGACATTGTCGAAGAAGTGCAAGGCCTTCTTACGATCCCGGCCGTCACATGGGCGGTCTGGCATCCATTCTGTCAACATTAGCCTGCCCGGCGCCATACATTCTTTATCAATGGCGTCTATATTTGATGAGATTCCCGAGTGGAAATCTCTCAAGGCTCGCCTGGTTTTGAGTTAGGGTTTGTTAGTTGAGTTTCGAGGGCTAGCTCTGCCCACTAAACGGATCGCCCGCTTAGAAATTGACTTTCATATAGACTTAAGCAGATTACGCGGCTATATCGACTTGGCAATAAAATTCCAAACGTCCGGCCGCAAGAGAGAGAGAGACGGAAAATACCTACTGTACACACTGCGTTAGAGTGTGTCTTCTCTCTCTTTCCCACGCTCATGCTAATCTGTTGTCATAGTTTCCGTTGGGCCGCCGCGCTCTGTGTTTGTGTTTTGTTTTACCAGACTTTCGAAGCTTCGTAAACATGAGAGAAACAACTTGATTGATGCCAAATGCGTTTTCAGCTAAACGCTAATGCTAATAACAGAGCGAGTCTATGTTGCATCGAGCCAGTAAAAGAACAATAACAGAATTTAAGATCATTTTCAAACATCTACAGGTAAACAAGTGTTCGAGAACCATCCACAAAGTGTCAGATGATTTGTCATAACTAAACTTATCAACACAGAACTTTATTTACAAACTTACTCTATTTTTCAATGTAATAGTCATTGCTGTCAAGGTATTTATGGTCACGTGGTACCGGTTTTTCAATGCAGATGTAGTCACTGTCACTTTGAGGTCTTCATTGGTTGAGAAACCTTTTGCATCCAAAAAGTCATGTCCGGCTTTCCAAAATGTTTTCATCAACATTTGCTTGGAGCCAAGATGTCACTATCAGTTTGAGGCCTCCATCGGTTGAGACACTTTTTGCATCCAAAAAGTCAAGTCCAAAGTGAAACACCGGTTTTCTTTAATTCTTTTATCAACATTTGCTTGGAGTCAAGATGTCACTGTCACTTTGAGGTCTTCATAGGTTGGGAAATCTTTTCCATCCAAAAAGTCATGTCCAAAGTGAAACACCGGTTTTCTTTAATTCTCTTATCAAAATTTGTTTGGAGCCAAGGTATCATTGTCACTTTGAGGTCTTCATCGAAATCTTTTTCATCCAAAAAGTCATGTCTGATTTTCCTAAATTCCTTTATCAACATTTGCTTGGAGCCAAGATGTCACTGTCACTTTGAGGTCTTCATCGGTTGAGAAAACTTTTGACTCAAAAAGTCATGCTCTGTTTACCTTAATTCTTTTATCAACATTTGCTTTCAACCCCTCCATAACGATTCATGAACTTCCACTCCGGTCTTTATTGTATACACTGGTTCTTCCTGGATTACTCTTAAATTATGCGTCATTTCCTCACTGAAGATACATTCATTGCATTATCATAATACAATTGCGTTATTTATCTATAAAATTCCAATGGCCGAATATTTTATGCATTCAAAAAACCGAATAAGTTCTTTGGCGGTTGCAAAATATCGGTACACTAGGCTAAAAAGATAGTCAAATATTTTAAGAGCTGGTTGCTATTTGGATGGAATCCATTTCTTTGAATTGTCAGGAATTGACAAAGTCCCTTATGTGAACGACCTCCGCCGGGTTTGAACCCGCGACCTTGGGTATATGAAGTCATCATGGTAACCATTACATCACGGAGGACGACTAGCTGGACGAAAAGGTTACTACAAAATAACGTAGATCTGCTTAAAACACACAATTTCAATTTGTAACTTCATATACCCAAGGTCGCGGGTTCAAACCCAGTGGAAGATGATGGATTTTTTCGGGAGTAAAAATCATTAGCATTGCTTCCTTCGGTTGGGAAATAAGCCGTTGGTCCCGTGTAGTAAATGTATGTTATTAAAAGATCCTCAAGCCTGATAAAAAGACTCTGAGCAGAAATAAGCGGTCTTTCACGCCCAGTATAGAACCGCAGCAGTTAAACAGCGTCCATAAATAAAACTCAATTTCAGTATTTGTGTGTATATGTGAATCTGTGTGCAGTATAGCAAAACAAAAAACAAACAACACAAAATGTCTGTTAAATAGCAAGCTTGGTATTTAAGTTCAGTGTTTTCCATAGACGCGACACGAAGATTATCCCCTCAACCTCTATTTCCCATTAAACATGGAATCATTTTCGAAAATTTTAAGTTTGATTAAAATTCCATATCGTTAAGATATTTTTATGACAAACGAAAGGTATATGAGGTGTGACCAAAAAGTTTCCGGAATGACGTCATAAATACTACACAACAATTTGTTTTGTATAATCTGCATTGTCACCCTCAAAGTAGTCTCCTTGGGGGTTGATACACTTGTCCCAGCGCTTCTGTCACTGCTGGAAGCACCTCAAGGTAGTCTCCTTGGGAGTTGATACACTTGTCCCAGCGCTTCTGTCACTGCTGGAAGCACCTCAAGGTAGTCTCCTTGGGAGTTGATACACTTGTCCCAGCACTTCTGTCACTGCTGGAAGCACCTCAAAGTAGTCTCCTTGGGAGTTGATACACTTGTCCCAGCGCTTCTGTCACTGCTGGAAGCACCTCAAAGTAGTCTCCTTGGGAGTTGATACACTTGTCCCAGCGCTTCTGTCACTGCTGGAAGCACCTCAAAGTAGTCTCCTTGGGAGTTGATACACTTGTCCCAGCGCTTCTGTCACTGCTGGAAGCACCTCAAGGTAGTCTCCTTGGGAGTTGATACACTTGTCCCAGCGCTTCTGTCACTGCTGGAAGCACCTCAAGGTAGTCTCCTTGGGAGTTGATACACTTGTCCCAGCGCTTCTGTCACTGCTGGAAGCACCTCAAAGTAGTCTCCTTGGGAGTTGATACACTTGTCCCAGCGCTTCTGTCACTGCTGGAAGCACCTCAAGGTAGTCTCCTTGGGAGTTGATACACTTGTCCCAGCGCTTCTGTCACTGCTGGAAGCACCTCAAGGTAGTCTCCTTGGGAGTTGATACACTTGTCCCAGCGCTTCTGTCACTGCTGGAAGCACCTCAAGGTAGTCTCCTTGGGAGTTGATACACTTGTCCCAGCGCTTCTGTCACTGCTGGAAGCACCTCAAGGTAGTCTCCTTGGGAGTTGATACACTTGTCCCAGCGCTTCTGTCACTGCTGGAAGCACCTCAAAGTAGTCTCCTTGGGAGTTGATACACTTGTCCCAGCGCTTCTGTCACTGCTGGAAGCACCTCAAGGTAGTCTCCTTGGGAGTTGATACACTTGTCCCAGCGCTTCTGTCACTGCTGGAAGCACCTCAAGGTAGTCTCCTTGGGAGTTGATACACTTGTCCCAGCGCTTCTGTCACTGCTGGAAGCACCTCAAGGTAGTCTCCTTGGGAGTTGATACACTTGTCCCAGCGCTTCTGTCACTGCTGGAAGCACCTCAAGGTAGTCTCCTTGGGAGTTGATACACTTGTCCCAGCGCTTCTGTCACTGCTGGAAGCACCTCAAGGTAGTCTCCTTGGGAGTTGATACACTTGTCCCAGCGCTTCTGTCACTGCTGGAAGCACCTCTAAGTAGTCTCCTTGGGAGTTGATACACTTGTCCCAGCGCTTCTGTCACTGCTGGAAGCACCTCAAGGTAGTCTCCTTGGGAGTTGATACACTTGTCCCAGCGCTTCTGTCACTGCTGGAAGCACCTCAAGGTAGTCTCCTTGGGAGTTGATACACTTGTCCCAGCGCTTCTGTCACTGCTGGAAGCACCTCAAGGTAGTCTCCTTGGGAGTTGATACACTTGTCCCAGCGCTTCTGTCACTGCTGGAAACACCTCAAGGTAGTCTCCTTGGAAGTTGATACACTTCTCCCAGCGCTTCTGTCACTGCTGGAAGCACCTCAAGGTAGTCTCCTTGGGAGTTGATACACTTGTCCCAGCGCTTCTGTCACTGCTGGAAGCACCTCAAGGTAGTCTCCTTGGGAGTTGATACACTTGTCCCAGCGCTTCTGTCACTGCTGGAAGCACCTCAAGGTAGTCTCCTTGGGAGTTGATACACTTGTCCCAGCGCTTCTGTCACTGCTGGAAGCACCTCAAGGTAGTCTCCTTGGGAGTTGATACACTTGTCCCAGCGCTTCTGTCACTGCTGGAAGCACCTCTAAGTAGTCTCCTTGGGAGTTGATACACTTGTCCCAGCGCTTCTGTCACTGCTGGAAGCACCTCTAAGTAGTCTCCTTGGGAGTTGATACACTTGTCCCAGCGCTTCTGTCACTGCTGGAAGCACCTCTAAGTAGTCTCCTTGGGAGTTGATACACTTGTCCCAGCACTTCTGCCACTGCTGGAAGCACCTCTAAGTAGTCTCCTTGGGAGTTGATACACTTGTCCCAGCGCTTCTGTCACTGCTGGAAGCACCTCAAGGTAGTCTCCTTGGGAGTTGATACACTTGTCCCAGCGCTTCTGTCACTGCTGGAAGCACCTCAAGGTAGTCTCCTTGGGAGTTGATACACTTGTCCCAGCGCTTCTGTCACTGCTGGAAGCACCTCAAGGTAGTCTCCTTGGGAGTTGATACACTTGTCCCAGCGCTTCTGTCACTGCTGGAAGCACCTCAAGGTAGTCTCCCTGGGAGTTGATACACTTGTCCCAGCGCTTCTGTCACTGCTGGAAGCACCTCAAGGTAGTCTCCTTGGGAGTTGATACACTTGTCCCAGCGCTTCTGTCACTGCTGGAAGCACCTCAAGGTAGTCTCCTTGGGAGTTGATACACTTGTCCCAGCGCTTCTGTCACTGCTGGAAGCACCTCAAGGTAGTCTCCTTGGGAGTTGATACACTTGTCCCAGCGCTTCTGTCACTGCTGGAAGCACCTCAAAGTAGTCTCCTTGGGAGTTGATACACTTGTCCCAGCGCTTCTGTCACTGCTGGAAGCACCTCAAGGTAGTCTCCTTGGGAGTTGATACACTTGTCCCAGCGCTTCTGTCACTGCTGGAAGCACCTCTAAGTAGTCTCCTTGGGAGTTGATACACTTGTCCCAGCGCTTCTGTCACTGCTGGAAGCACCTCTAAGTAGTCTCCTTGGGAGTTGATACACTTGTCCCAGCGCTTCTGTCACTGCTGGAAGCACCTCAAGGTAGTCTCCTTGGGAGTTGATACACTTGTCCCAGCGCTTCTGTCACTGCTGGAAGCACCTCAAGGTAGTCTCCTTGGGAGTTGATACACTTGTCCCAGCGCTTCTGTCACTGCTGGAAGCACCTCAAGGTAGTCTCCTTGGGAGTTGATACACTTGTCCCAGCGCTTCTGTCACTGCTGGAAGCACCTCAAGGTAGTGTCCTTGGGAGTTGATACACTTGTCCCAGCGCTTCTGTCACTGCTGGAAGCACCTCAAGGTAGTCTCCTTGGGAGTTGATACACTTGTCCCAGCGCTTCTGTCACTGCTGGAAGCACCTCTAAGTAGTCTCCTTGGGAGTTGATACACTTGTCCCAGCGCTTCTGCCACTGCTGGAAGCACCTCAAAGTAGTCTCCTTGGGAGTTGTTACACTTGTCCCAGCGCTTCTGCCACTGTTGGAAGCACCTCAAAGTAGTCTCCTTGGGAGTTGATACACTTGTCCCAGCGCTTCTGCCACTGCTGGAAGCACCTCAAAGTAGTCTCCTTGGGAGTTGATACACTTGTCCTAGCGCTTCTGCCACTGCTGGAAACACCTCTGGAAGTAGTCTCCTTGGGAGTTGATACACTTGTCCCAGCGCTTCTGCCACTGCTGGAAGCACCTCTAAGTAGTCTCCTTGGGAGTTGATACACTTGTCCCAGCACTTCTGCCACTGCTGGAAGCACCTCTGGAAGCCCTCTTCTTTCAACATGTTCAGAGCCTTCTGCGATTCACAATGGATGACATCAATGTCCTCAAAACGGTGTCCTCGGAGCTGCATTTCAAGTCTCGGGAAAAGAAAAAGTCCACTGATGCCAAATCTGGAGAATAGACGAGATGAGAAACAGTATTCATCCTATTTTTATCCAAAAATTGGCGAACAGAAAGAGCTTTCTGCGCGGGCGCAATTTCAGGATGCAGGAACCAGTCACCACTCGTCCAATTCTCCGGCCGTTAGCGTCGCACATTCTCCCTTAACGAGTCACAAAGTTCTCTTATTGCAATGCGCCTATCATTTAAGACCATTTCTCTCACCTGATTGATATTTTCATCGGCTTTGCTGGAACAGGGTCGTCCCAAAAGATCTGCATCTTTAACTGATGTCACACCACTTTCAAATTTCGAAAACCGCTCAAATGCTTGAGTATTGCCCATAAATTCCTCACCATAAGCTGTTCTTAACATTTCATAGGCTTCTGTTGTAGTTTTATAGCAACATTTTGTTTTGTGTTCTTCGTAATGTGACATTTTTACTACGCGGAAAAATCGCAGCACATGGAAAATACGTGTTCACTTCAGAGGGTCTATCTCGTCACTACATGGTCACAAGAAGTCACGTGACCTCTCATTTTTATCGGGAAGGAACGCTGCATGTACCGTCTGGGTTAGACTTAAAGAAATCTCAACTTTTTGAGCTCACCTCGTACGTTAAGTTCTCTTGGAATAGCATTTGAAAACCTCTTCATATGGATGAATTTTGCTGAATTTTCCTAACCGGTAAACAGTAAGAGATAGACAAAAGTATGTAGATCTCGTTTAAACACATACTTAATGACCTCGATATTCCTTGTTACTGGTTTCAATTATAAACTCATTTTCCTCAAACATGAAGTGACCTTTCTTTTTATCTCTATTGTTTTATCTGTTGGCCATGCAAAGCAAAACAGACTTAAAAATTTTCACATAGCGACCAACTTTTAAAAGATTTGACTATCGTTTTGAAGTAGTGTATTCCCTTACTTCCCTTTTACTTACAAGGAAGTAACTAATAAGATTATTTCTCATAATATTTATCTCCATTAGCATATTAGATAATCAATAATCTTTAGTAGGAATAGTTTGTTTGAAGAACAGGTAGAGAAAGTCATCTGAATAGAACATATCAGTTTTCGTGATAACCGAGATAAATGTTATCATAAATTAAGTTATAATTTAATTCCTTCTAAGCAGAAGGGAAACAACAAGAAGGCAAAAGCGACAGTCAAATATTTTAAAAGCTGGTCGATATGTGAACAATGGAATTGCCAGCAAAACAAAAGAGACATGAAACGATAAGATCTACATTTCTGTGTAGTAAGTTTTTGTGTATTTCTTACGGTTTAACAGGTATACAAAATTCAGAAAAATTCTTCAAGAGCGAACAGGTCTTCAAAAGCTATTCGCAGAAAATTCAAGATATAAATTTTACTTGTGATGAAAATATTTTTAATATAAGGCGTTTTAATCAAAATCATTATACCCATTTTTGAGTAAATCAAAATTTCCGAAATGTTTTCTAAGTAAAGGCTAATTTGTGTTGGAGGGATTTGCTTGAAAATTTTAGTGTCGCATCTTTGGGAGATACAAAATTTAAATAATTTTTTTTTTTTGAGCCATGCTGTCCAAAGACACACACACAGACACATACGGACCTTTTTCTAAAAAAAATTCGAGTTCTAGGTGTCTGAAGACATATGGCTGTTAATGAACTACAACGAAACAATTTGCGAGATTGTGCACGTGACTGATATAAGTAATTTGAGATCGGTGATGCATGGTCCCCGGATAAACATAACGCAGCTACATAGCGTTAAACGTGTGGGTATCAGGTACTGATAAGGCGGCGATAAAGCAAAGCAGGTTAAAAAATGGCTTAGAAACTGCTGCCCGAGGATAGAAATATCGATTTTTAGCAGCTCGATACTAGCGTTCTCAAAGATTTAATGTTGCAAAAATCTGTAAGATCTCGAACTAATCACTTGACAGTGCGACACTGAGCATTCATGAATTACGTTCTTGAGTTATGTAGCCTACTCTGGAGGCGCTTTTTCAACTGCTTTGGTGACTTAATACGTAACGCGGGAAACTGCTATCCCAAAGGTCAAGAGTTCGATTCCTGTCATAGAGTAAATGTTTTTTATTATTATTTTTTTCATTCCAGACGAAGTGCCGCGATACGTGAACGAGACCCGAACTCGGAAACTATCTTTCACTTGAAAGCCAGTATCATAACCACTACGCTAGAGAGGTACGCTGTAATAGGTCCCTTCGTTATTCGTGTTATGCTCTCGAATGGTTGATAAATTAGCCAGTGGCGTACTGGCACTTCAGAAACTTATAGCCGTTACTTCGAAATTTCAATAAACAGGCCATAAATCTCATATCTCAAATTACTTATTTAAGTAATCTACATATTCTGTGAAAATATTTCGGTATAGTTCATTAACACCCTGAACTTCCGTTAAAATTTCTGTATCGAATTTTGGGTGGAATACAATACCTACCCTGTTAGCTATATACCTACTAAAAGTAGTAAAAATATCTGATATGTTGCATTTACATGACTTTCTCGACCTATTCTGCAAACCAACTATTCTTACAAAATATTATTCTTCCCTTTATATCATGCTATACGAGATAAATATTAACACAATTGATCTTTTTCCTTTATAAGAAGAAGGAACATAAAGGAATACGCCAAGCTATAAAGATAGTCAAATGTTTTAAAAGCCGATCGGAATGTGAACAATTGACGTTCGCTTTGCATTTCCAGAAAAACAAAAGAGTGATGAGAAGATGAATAGTTTACAATTGTAACCAATAACAAGGAAAGTCTCGGTCAACTCTTCAACAAAAATGTATATGGACTGCCTCCGTGGTCGAGTGGTCAGCGAGCTGATTTCTCACACGGAGGTCCCGGGTTCGATTCCCGGTTGGGGCGGGGAATTTGTCTTTAACCAGAATTATTCCCTATCCCCCATAGAGTCTGGAAGTATGTATGTAAGATGTGTGCGTGTTTGAGGAAATAAAATGGTTTAAACCCAACGTAAACCTATAGATAACGAGTTGTTTCTAATTTGAAGCCCCCAGTATGACCTTAGATGTTAAAGGGGGCAATATAAATGAAAATATATATGGCATAAATTTTGTGTTTTAAGAGATCAACATATTTTGTGTAGTAAGTTTTTGTCTATCTTTTACGGCTTACTAGTTATTCAAACTTCAGCAAAATTCATCCAGAATAAACAAGTCTTCAGACGCTATTCACATAAAATTCAAGATTTACATTTTATTTCTGATGTCAATATCTGTAATATAAGTTATTATAACCAAAATCGTTAGAAGCATTTTTTACAAAAACAAAAATGTCTAAAATTCTTGCATGCAAAGGTTAGTTTGGTTGGGAGAAATTTTTTAAAATCTTTGTGTCTCATCCTTGAAAGATACTAAACTTAAATACCCAGTTTGGTATTTGCACTTTCCGTTTTTGAGCTATGGTGTTCAAAGTGTTTTTTAAAAATCTCAGTATCAATTTTTGTGTAGAATACAATACCTTCTCTATACATTATGTACATTGTACATATGGGCTAGATAAAATAAGTAACAGTACAAAAAGTAAAAAACGCATTTTTAAAATTGCTGCTTATCGTAACGAATTCGTTACTCTACTACCTATGTATCTCTGTTTTGTATGTTTCTTGTTTAGAAGTTTGTAATCTGCCACCAAATAAATTGCAGCTTGTGGTACTACGACTCTCCCTAGTTTTAAATAATAGATCCATTTTCAGAAAAAAAACATCTGACGCGTTCCATTCACATGACTTTCTCTACATCTCTGCAACAAATTATTGTTAAAAAGCTTATGCTTCTATTTACTTCTGCTAATCGAGAAAGAATTAGTAGAATTAGTGTGCTTTCTTGCTTTCTTGTAGATAGAAGCGAAATAAGGGAATACCATAGGTTAAAGTGAAAGCCAAAAGCTGGTTGCTATGTGACTGATGTTCCCTTGTTTGTATGGACAGGAGTTGACAAATTCCTGTTTTTTAAAGCTGAAACCAAAATCAAGGAATGCCTCAAATACGATCAACTCCACGAAAAAAAATGTATATGAATAAATTGTGTGTTTTAGTGTGCTCTACATTTTTATGCATTACATTTTTTTCCGTCTCTTACGGTTTAGTAGTTATACAAAACTTCGTAAAATTCATCCAGAATAAAGTAGTTTTCAGAGGCTATTCCCAGAAAATTCTATTTATACATTTTATTTGTGGTGTAAATAGCTTTAATATACGGCATTTTAATCCAAATCGTTACAGTCAGTTTTTACAAAAACAACATTTTCTAAAATTCTTGCATGCAAAGTGTAGTTTGGGGTGGGAGACATTTTTGAAAACCTACGTGTCGCATCCTTGGAAGGTACTAAACTTAAATACCCAGTTTGGAATTTGCACTTTTCGTTTTTGAGCTATGCTGTTCAAAGCGGAGAAGACACACATTGATGTTTTTCTAAAATCCTTTTTTTTCTTATTCTAGGGATTTGAAAGCATATATTTCCAGTAAAATATCAGCATCAAACGTTTGGGTGGAATACAATACCTTCTCTATCCACTATGTGCTTTGGACATACTGAATAGAGAAAGTAAAAATACAGAAAGTAAAAAACACATTTTTACTTTCTCTGTACGTACTATGTACATAGCGTATAGAGAAGGTAGTGCACTCCACCCAAAAATTCGATACCGAGATTTCACCTGAAATACATGTTTTAGGGTCCCCTGTATCCAAAAAGAGCATTTTCGGAAAAAGGTCCATGTGTGTGTGTCTGTGTGTGTGTGTGTGTGTGTGTGTGTGTGTGTGTGTGTGACAGTGTGCCCGTGTGCCTTTGAACATGATAACTCAAAAACGAAAAGTCGGTAAAATACCAAAATTGGTATTTAAGTTTAGTATCTTCTAGGGATGCGACACGAAGAGTTTGAGAAAAATCCCTCCACCCCCAACTACCCTTTACATGGAACGTTTTTCGAAAATTTTGATTTTCGCAAAAATGACTCTAACGAGTTTAATTAAAATATCGTATATTAAAGCTATTTACCTGACAAATAAAATGTATATTTCGAATTTTCTGGGAATAGCCTCTGAAGAGTACTTTTATCTGGATGAATTTTACGGAATTTTCAATATCTGTTAAACCGTAAGAGTTGGACAAAAACTTACTACACGAAAAATGTAGAGCACGTTAAAACACACAATTTATGTTATATACATTTTTTTCGTGGAGTTCATCGTGTTTGAGACATTCCTTGTTTTTGGTTTCTGCTTTGAAAAACTTTTACTTTTCTCATACAGGAATTTGTCTACTCCTGTCCATAGAAAGAAAGGAAGTTCAGTGACATAGCAACCAGCTTTTGTCTATCACTTTGACCTATGCATATGCATTTTAACAAGAATTTATTGTAGAGATCGTATCGAACTCTTTACTCTATTACCTATCTCTGTTTTGTACATTTTTTGTTTAGAAGTTTTATAATCTGCCAGCAACTGAATTGCAGCTTGTGGTACTATGAGCCTCTAGTTTTAAATAATAGACCCATTTTCAGAAAAAATAAAATCGTAAAATATCTATGTAAAGGGTAGTTGGGCTGGTATTTACCTATACCCGTAACACCCTGTATAATAAAAGTGTAGTTTGTATAATTAGTGAAATGTGCATCAAATGAATTCTCCACCTGATGGTTTACTCCACGTGTGAGAAAGTACGCAACATTCAGGACATGGAGAGCATGTAAGCTGTCAGGAGTGATGCTAAAATCGAAAAGGGGCGCCAAGAGCTGGACAGTTTTTCTTTTTTTTTTCAAAGCAAAGAGGTGCGGTGTCGACTCGCTTGTCTGAAGCTCAAATTAATATTTCACCTAGACGAGAAAGAAGGATAGTTCCAAACACGTTTTAAAAATTAATTCGCACAGCATCGCACACCGTTTTACAGAGATAATTTATTCGTGGAGACCTAACAGCTACATTTTTACTCAACAGGACGCCGCCAGCAACTGTGTCAATGTTTCATTTATGAAATCTATCCTGCCAGCTTCGCCCTTTAAACGATCCTTTTGAATATTCCAGCAGTCAAGATTCTGGTTGTTGTCTACATTAAACATTACACGGTTTTGATTTCCGCGAGTGGGCCTCGTGAAGGGTAAAGGGGGCAGCAGAGGAAAGAGAGCGAAAAAAAAAAGTTAAAAGAGAGTAAAAAAAAAAAAAAAAAAAAAGGAGCAATGATATTCGCTCCAAGTTATCTTTCTCTCCCGCCACTTTTTACTGAAGACGGGTTTTCATTATTAATTATAACTTAATTAATCAAAGGAAGTAACCCACTCTTCCTTCTTTTTTTCTCTCTATTTCGAAAGGAAGTGAAATTATATGCTCTTTTCGTTTCTTTTCGAATTTACTCGACGGCGACGAAAAATATCATTTGCATTTCTTAGCGTTTTGCTCACGAAATAAAAAAAAATATATTCATAACATTAATTAGGAATCACAGAGAAAACCATAAATATATATATAGTTTTAACCAAAAAATCTGATGTGCTCCATTCACATGACTTTCTCTACATCTCTGCAACAAATTATTGTTAAAAAGCTTAGGCTTCTATTTACTTCAGGCTAATTGAGAAAACATTAGCAGAAATAGTCATGCTTCCTTATAAGTAGACGCGAAATAAGGGAGTACCATAGGTCAAGGCTTGACCAAAGATTTCGAAGATCGTCCCAAGACTGCCCAGGCCGGTGCAGCTTCTCATTCCCATATTGACCGATCTGACACCGTCATTGTGACGCGGGATGACCATCTTTGGTATCGTGTCAGTGTGGAAGGCATCGTAGCTGATGTGCCTTAGTTATACTATATTCTAGAACAGCCCATAGGAGGTTGATATCATCGTGATTCACTGGATACTCATCCAGGAAATAAGTCTTGCACATAAGTTATGGTGCAATCCTTACCAAGCTTTAACAGTTTATAAAATGGAAAATGTGATTCTTTAAGAGTGGTACAGAAATAATAAAATACTAAAAATATTGTAGAATCAAGGGTTCCTTTATTGTGTGTTTAAACGTACTCTACATTTTTTGTGTGGTAAGTTTTTGTCTATCTCTTATAGTTTAGCAGTTATTGAAAATTCCGTAAAATTCATCCAGAGTAAGGTAGTCTTCAGAGGCTACTCCCAGAAAATTCAAGATATACACTTTATTTTTCAGCTAAATATCTTTAATATACGATACTTTAATCAAAATCGTTAGAGCCGTTTTTAAGAAACTCAAAATTTTCGAAAAAAGTTCCATGTAAACGGTAGCTGGAGGTGCTGGGATATTCTTGAAAATCCTCATATGGTATCCTTGGATGATACCAAACTTAAATACCAAGTTTGGTATTTAACAGCCTTTTCGTTTTTGAGCTATGCTGCCCACAGACACACACGGACATTTTTCTAAAAATTTTTTTTTGGATTCAGGGGGTCCCAAAACATATATTTCCGGTGAAATCTCGGTATCGAATTTTTGGGTGCAATACAATACCTTCTCTATACACTATGTGCATAGTACGTATAGAGAAAGTAAAAAGGTATATAAGCATGACAATTTTATTAATTTTAAACATTCACACGATTTTCTCTACACACCAACGCATAGAAAGGAACACGTTACATTGCACCCGATAACAGACGCCCACTTATCCCTATTGATGCACGTAGATGTCCTTCCATGCGTTAAAAGAGATGCGGAACTAAACGGGGCTGTTCAAAGTAATACGCCAAGTGGAGAAGCCTTTGAATGAGCGAGACCCGCTAGCCAACTACGGTGACAGCATGAACGGTAAAACTAAGGTCACCCTCGCCAGTTCTTCACTGGCCAGTTTCAATTTGAAATACAAAGTTCCCTTGAATTCTGCAACTTTTTAAACGCAAAGGTATATCTGCAGAGTCAAATATGTGGCAGTTGGATAACCTGACAGGTAGCTCATAGAGGTTTTACAGTATGATCAGCAGTTTCCGAAAAAAAGTGTTTTTTTCCAAATTAAAGAGTGTTGTGCGAAAATTTATGAAGATAATAGTTTGTTGCTTGTAAGTTGTTTAGAGTAACCTGTTCGTGGCCTAGTTTATTTTTTGTTGGTAGTGTTTAACGTCCACTTTAACTACTTATGGCACCGCAGGTGGTGACACTGATGATACATGAAGATGGAGCACCGGTGGAATGCGATCGTGGGGGAAACCGGAGAACCTGGAGAAAACCCGCCGCAGTGCCGCTTTGTCCATCACAAGTCTCACATGCGGTCGCTTGGGATCGAACCCGAGCCTTCTAGGTGAGAGGCGAGTGGTCTGACCCAGAAACAATGTGACATCATAGAGGGCTTTGAAATAATTATTACATTTGCAAACACAGTTTTATAAACGTAATTGTGGAGGTCAAGTCGGCGCAATGACAGGTTTTCTCCGGGTTCTTCGATTTCTCCCGTCATCAAATTCCACCGGTGTTTCATCTTCACTCCATGCATTATCAGTATCATCGCCTGCGGTGCCATATACAGTAAGAGTGGGCGTTAAATACTATCAAAAACTAATATTGTCGGTGAGGAACTGGTGAGAATGTTTATCCCTCCGAATGAGCGTGAACCGCTCATTGTCTCCGCTTATAACAAGAGGAGTTCAATGAAGGTCGGTCTCGCCAGTTCTCCACTGACCAGTTCTAACTTGAAACAGCCCCATTTAATTATACAGCTTTTTTAAGTATGAAGCGATATCTGCACACGTCAAATACGGAATTAACTGGTATGTACTTCAGAGCGGTATTATGGAGTGACAGCCGTTTGAGAGAGAGAGAGAGAGAAAAAAAAACAGTTGTTTTTCAAAATTAGACGGTTTGTTGTAAACTATAAAGATAATAGTTTGTTAGCTGTAATATGGATGGAGTAACGTGCTCCTGACCTAGCAGCTATGTGACATCACACAGGCTTTGAAATAATTATTAATCTTGTGAACACGGTTTTACAGACGTAATGTGGCGGTTGGATGGGGGCAACAAAGATAGATCAGTGTGAGAACAGGCTTTCGGACGTAAACAAAACCTACACTTAGCCTAGCAAACACCAACAGCGAACGCATTGATATTTGTTTATTGATGCTCTTAAATTGCTGCGGTTTTTGCTGTCCCATTCTATATTGTGGGTGAATGATCGCTTAATTTTGTATAGGTCTCTATATCAGACTTGAGGTAAGTCTAGGACATTAGACCAACGGCTTTACTTCCCACGAAGAAGCCATGCTAGGAATGTTTACGTCCGTAAAACTTCATTGCCATCTGTCGGATTTGAATCTACGACCTTGGGAACTAGGGACTATTCCACGCAGAACGATTTTCGGTTTTGAAAGGGAGAGAGCCATCCCCTCTACCAGCTAACGGCCGTCTACCACTGCAACGTTGCCAGCGTTTACGCTTAATTTTCTCGAAAGTAATAATATCTGTAACTAGTTTAAACTGCGTAGTAATTCCTGTTTGATCCAGAACTGCTTCGACAAGCTAATTGAATGATTGTTTTCTGCCTGTTCTGTATTACTTGAGATAAACCTTGCAGAAATGTATGCATTACATATTTCATGTTTGATGCAAACGGAATAGAGAAGAGATTGTCTTAACATTTCAATTTCTATTTTCTGTACAGATTTTTCTGAAAATGTTACTATTATTGCATTACTGTTATATCAATAATAATCCCAAATTTCATTCTAATTGAAGAAATACTTTACAAAATGTACATTATTTCAATAAGTTATAATATATGTGAATATAGATTTTGCATAATAAAAATTCTGAACCCTGACATTCAACAGGTCATAGTTCGAATCTCGCTTAGGGCGAGTTTCTCAGGTGAAGTTTTCCCTTAATCTGAGAACACGAATGTCGAGTAGCTTTAAGCTACGTGAGCCCCGAGATCATTTGAGCATAGTGACCTTAACTGAATTTCAAAGTGATTAGTTTCCAGTTTTACTTTCTCTAGCACGTAAGTATAACGTACATAGTAAATATAGCGGGTATTGTGTTCAACCCAAAAATTTGATAGCGAGATTTCTCCGGAAATACATGTTTTAGAGTGCTCTGAATAATAATAAAAAAAGCTCCCTGTTGAGTGTATGTATGTGTCTGTGTACGCATGTGTGTGTGTATGAGGAAACAGCATAACCCCAAAACAAAAAGTCTTTTAAATCCCAAACTTGGTATTTAAATTTAATATTTTCCATGGGTGTTTAAGATATTTTTATGGAAAGCGATATTTTTCTGGAAATAGCCTTTGAAGTCGTTTCATCCTTAATGACTTTTGAATAACTAGTAATCCACAAGAAATAGAAACAAGCTTATAACACAATACATGTAGTTATTGTTAAAACGCATGATCTATACCAAATACATTTTTTTAGAGTTAATTAAATCCGAGCTATTGCTATTATTTTAAATTGCCTAAAATATATATGTTCTAAAATGGGAAGTCGTTGTTCGTTTAGCTCCTTTTGTTTTTGTCTTCTTTTTTCCTTGCGCTCTTGGCTGTGCAAAGTAATTTGGTAACAAGAAGCTCTTACAGGTTTTGACTAATGCTTAAGTCTGGTGTATCCCAATTTTGCTCTCCGCCAACAAGAATGTTAAGAATAAGCCAATCAACTAAATAGGAGAAATGTGTTTATTATTATTTTTTAATTGTTTCATTTGTATAGGCCCCTTTAATTTGTACAGTTACATGGGGGGTTTTGACTTAAACATCTGCTGGTGTTTTTCTTGCTGAGCCATAGACTTTTTAACGTTGGTTTTTCGGTTTTATTCTATTAAATGGCGTGTTATTTATGGACACTGTGGTTCTCAGCATCTCATTCTAAATTGAGCAAGAAAGAGCGCTTAATTTTGCTCAAAGACCTCTCTATCAGGTTTGAGGTTCTTTTACGTGCCGTAAATTTTAAACACGGTACCAACGGATATACTTCCGTTCGGAAGGAAGCCATGCTAAAGTTTTATACCATTAAATACACACATTCATACTTCCAGACTCTATGGTGGATAAGGAATGATTATGGTTAAAGAAAAATTCCCTTCCCCAGGCTGGAATTGAACCTGGGACCTTTGGATGGGAAGCCAGAATGCTAATCACTTGACCGCAGAGGCAGTCTAAATTTATTTTATTTGTGAGAATGGTTTGTTGCAGAATAGGTTATAAAAATGGGAATATAGTTTAAAATGGTGAGCAGAGAAGATGATGTGAGAGTAACACGGCGGAGGGCAACAGAATAGGTTATATAAATGGGAATATAGTTTAGACTGGTGAGCAGCGAAGATGATGTGAGTGTAACACGGCAATAAAGGGGACGATTGGTGGCGTCTTAGCAAAGAGCGCGCTCGGCTGCCGTGTAATGCGGGTGGTAGAGGGGCAAGGCTATCTCCCCTCCACTGCCAAGTCTCATCCGACCAATCCGGGCGCTTCTCTCCCACATCGATCTCCCTGGATACGTCGGCCATGATCATTCTAAAACCAAGCAGCTCGCACTAAGTGTTGTCATCATTAGGGTTATTGCCTCACGATACCTTCCTTTGAAATGCAAATGTCTGCTCGCAGGTGACAGATGCGCGCTCTTCCACCTTATCGAAAATCACTTCTCCTCAAAACGACTGTCAATTATCTCAGCAAAACAATACACTCTCCATACTAACTAATCTATAGACCCACATACAGAATTACGATTTTACGTATTTATTCTCTGCAATTGGGTACTGCCCGGTAGTAGAGTTAAATATACAAAATTCACTTACAATAATAACCATACCCATAATAATAGTAATACGAATTAAAAAAATCTGATGTGTGCCCTTCACATGACTTTCTCCATATCCCTGCAACAAATTATTCTTAAAAAGCTTATACTTCTATTTACCTTATGCTAATCAGAAAAAAATAGCAGAAATAGTCTAATTACTCGCTTAATTGTAAGTAGAAGCGAAATAAGGGACAACTGTAGGTTAAAGTGATAGTCAAAAGCTGGTTGCTATGTCAATGAAGTTTCTTTGTCTATATGGATAGGAGTTGACAAGTTCCTGTATGAGAAAAGTATACGTTTTTCATAGCAGAAACCAAAAATAAGGAATGTCACAAAAACGACTAACTCCACGAAAAAAATGTACATAACATAAATTGTGTGTTTTAATGTGATCTACATTTTTTGTGCAGTAAGTGTTTGTCCATCTCTTACGGTTTAGAAGTTATTCAAAATTTAGTAAAATTCATTCAGAATAAACTACTCTTCAGAGGCTATTCCCAGAAAATTCAAGATATACATTTTATTTGTCAGGTAAATATGTTTAACATACGAAATTTTAATCAAAATCGTTAGAGCCATTTTTGAGAAAATCAAAATTTTCGAAAAAAGTTCCATGTAAAGGGTAGTTGGGGGTGGGGAGATTTCTCTCAAAATCTTCGTGTCGCATCCCTGGAAGATACTAAACTTAAATACGAAGTTTAGTATTTTACCGACTTTTCGTTTTTGAGTTACCGTGTTCACAGACATACGGACACACGGACACATGGACACACACAAACACACACACACACACACACACACACACACACACACACACACACACGGACCTTTTTGTGAAAATGCTTTTTATGGATATTGGGGACCCTAAAACATATATTTCCGGTGAAATCTCGGTATCGAATTTTTGGTGGAGTGCAGTACTTTCTCTATACACTGTGTACATAGTGCGTATGGAGAAAGTAAAAAATCTGATGTGTTCCACTCACATGACTTTCTCCACATTTGTGCAACAAATTTTAGTTAAAAAGCTTATGCTTCTATTTACTGCATGCTAATCGAGAAACATTAGCAGAAATAATTTTATTATTTGCTTTCTTGTAAGTAGAAGCGAAATGAGGGAGTACCATAGGTTAAAATGATAGCCAAAAGCTGGTTGCTATATAACTGAAGCTCCATTGTTTCTATGGACAGGACTTAACAAATTCCTGTATGAGAAAAATATGTTTTTCAAAACAGAAATGAAAAAATATATATGACATAAATTGTGTGTCTTATTGCGAGCTACATTTTCTGTAGCGTTAACTTTTTGTACATCTCTTACGGTTTAGCAGTTATGCACAATTCCGTAAAATTCTTCTAGAATAAATAGTCTTCAGAGGCTGTTCCCAGAAAATTCAAGATATACATTTTATTTGTCAGGTAAGTATCTTTAATATTCGATATTTTAATCAAAATCGTTAGAGCAATTTTTAAGAAAATCAAACTTTTCGAAATGTTTTCCATGTAAAGAGTAGTTTGGGGTGCGGGGATTTTCTAGAAAATATTCGTGTCGAATCCTTGGAAGATACCAAACTTAAATACCAAGTTTGGGCTTTAACGGTCCTTTCGTTTTTGCACTATGCTACCCACAGACTCACACACATACACACAGAGAGACAGACAGTCAGACAGACAGACAGATAGACATACAGACAGACATACATAACATACATACATATATGCATACATACATACACACACGGACATTTTTCTAAAAATGCTTTTTTTTTTGGATTCAAGGAGTCTCAAAACATGTATTTCCGGTGAAATCTCGGTATCGAATTTTTGGGTACAATACAATACCTTCTCTATACTCTATGTACATAGTCCGTATAGAGAAAGTAATAGTAAATACAAATCAATAATAGTAATATAACTAACATACTATACCAGGTGGTTCATCTGTCCCTTGTTATTTTTCAAGATAGGCAACACTTCATATTCTGAAATCAGTAAGGAACCACAGCGGTTAATGAGCGGCCATAAATAAAACCTTTACATTTTTAATAATGTCGAAATTACCGTGCTTGTGGACCCTTTGGTAACCACGCAAATCTAGCCTACTTTTCATAGGAATATACACCTCAGCATCAATAGTTACGTCCATTCCAAAAGTATGAGCTTAGCCCATTCAAAGATTCCCAACATCGGAGATGAGGTGTTAAAATAAATAAATAAATAAATACAAAGTAAATAAAACTATTTTCCATACTTCGGGGCGCGAACCTACAGATATACCAGTATGGTCTAGGCTCACATACCATTCCTTGGGCCGCTCGGCCATTCAAACAAATGATAACTGCACTATTGTGAGTTAATGTTGAGAGTTAATCCTTTTTCTTTCACAAAAAATAAAATAAATTGTAAAATGCATATATCTGATTTCAATTGAATCCTATCAGCGACCAACCATGCTATTACACCGATTGTTTTAGCTGTGCCCTCCCCATTTTTCCCCATAGTTTCTCTTGAATACAGAACATATATTTTGAACTGAAGTTAATCCCATAATACTTACTCTGATAGGTTAGCTAGTCCTATCGCGCATTAGACCGCATGGCTATAAGTCCAGATGATGAGGCTTGCATTATATCATGGAGTTATCCAATGTAATCCGTTGGTAAAATGTATTATTTAATAATCATGCACAGGACTTCCTATGAAGTTCATATCGTTGTTACAATACATGTTATTACAATAGGATCATTGTCAGACGTTCCACAACGTAAATTATAATGAATGAAGGCTAAACGTACGGTTTAAGCTACAAAAAGGGTCCACAACAGTTATAAAGAGATGAGAAGCGGAGAGGGAGACATGTGTGATACAAGTTTTAACGCAGCAATTGGGCGCAGTGATTGTGGCTAAACTGGTTAATTTCATGTTCCCTTATCAGCGTGTCCTTCAGTCTGCGCGCACTTTTTACTTTCTCTACAAGTACTTTGTACACAGTGTATAGAGGAGGTATTGCACTCCACCAAAAATATTCGATGCCGACTTTCACCGGAGATATATGTTTTAGGGTCAACTATATAAAGCAAAAGGTATTTTCAGAAAAAGGTCCGTGTGTGTCCGTGTGTCTGCAAACACGATAACTCAAAAACGAAAAGTCGCTAATATACCAATCTTGGTATTTAAGTTAACTATCTTCCAAGGTTGCGACACGAAGATTTTGAGAAAAATCTTCCCATCCAAAACTACCCTTTACATGGAACTTTTTTCGAAAATTTTGATTTTCTAAAAAATGGCTCTAACGATTTTGATTAAAATTTTGTATATTAAAGACATTTACGTGACAAATAAATTGTATATTTTGAATTAATTGGGAATAGCGTCTGCAAACTACTTGTTTCTGAGTGAATTTTTACGGAATTTTACATAACTGCTAAACCGCAAGAAATGGACAAAAACTTACTGCACAAAACATTTAGAGCACATTAAAGCACACAATTTATGCTGTATACATTTTTTTCGTGTAGCTGATCGTTTTTGAGATATTTCTTGTTTTTGGTTTCAGCTTTGAAAAACTTAACATTTCTCATACAGGAATTTGTCAACTCCTGTCCATACAAATAAAGGAACTTTAGTGACATAGCATCCAGCTTTTCACTATCACTTTAACCTATGGTGCTCCCTTATTTCGCTTCTATTTACAAGGAAGCAAGTAATATGGCTATTTCTGCTATGTTTTTACTGATTAGCATGAAGTAAATAGAAGTATAGGCTTTTTAAGAATAATTTGTTGCAGAGATGTAGAGAAAGTCATGTGAATGGTACACATGATTTTTTCTCTTCTTTACGTAGTATACATCAAGAAGTAAAGTTAGTTCAGTGTTTGTCACTCTAATAAATTTAGGTGTAAATGAAAAAGTATACAATTAAGAACGAACGGCAGTTCATTTTACGTGTTCTTCAGTTTTCGATCCTTAATTTTCATTCTAATTGTTTTGAAAAAGAAACTTCACCAAGACTTTAAATAACACTGGACTGATAAAGTTAGGATAAACATAAATGAAGAGAACAACAATAAAAGAAACAAATAAACAAGTTAACAATTGTTTTGATATCCCATCTAGCTTTGTGTCAAATCAGGAAGAAAAACAATTGTCAACTTCTTGATAAGTCTCGAACCTGAATTCAGCAATTTGAAATTCAAGCTAAGAGTGCGCGTTAACCAAATACGCTACTATTTAGCTATAATTCGCAGCCCCAAAGTCTATAATGTTGGTATGCAGAAGATGGGTCTTGGAAACGATGTTTTCAGGTTAAACTGTGTTCTGCGGGTTGCATAAAACTAGAGAATAAGTGACAAAAAAATAAATGGCGTGTTATTTATGGACGCTCTGCTAAGGTTCTCAGCGTCCCATTCTATACTGGGCGTGAAAGACCGCTTAATTTTGTTTAGAGGCTTGAGATTCTTTTACGTGCCGTAAATCTATGACACGGGACCCACGGCTTTACTTCCCTTAAGGATTTTTACGCCTGCAAAAATCTATCGTCCTCCGCCGGGTTTGAACCCGTGACCTTGGGTATATGACGTTAGCATGGTAACCATTACACAGGACCACTAAAAATATTATGTACATAAGATAAAGGAAGGTTATAAACTTGAAGACTGTGTAATTTGCCTAACCACAGGAGGTGGATGTAATAGTTATTGAATGCAAAATATGTTTAATCTAAACAAAATATTTAGTATCAGCGTAGATATTATTACTACCGCGCAGGTGGAACGAAGCCACCACTGCGCTTGTTGTATCAAAACAGCCTTCGTCTCTCGGCAAGAGAAAGTGAGGTGAGCAAGGCATTTTCATTCTCCGCTCGAAATAGAATAGCACAACAGTATACTCTGGTTTATGTGGGGGAGAAGCACCAATATTCGAGAAACCCGCAATTTAATGCTTTTAAGAGACTGCCTCCGTGGTCGAGTGCTCAGCGAGCTGACTTCTCACCCGGATGTCCCGGCTTCGATTCCCGGCTGGGGCGGGGAATTTTTCTTTAACCGGAATTATTCCCTATCCCCCATAGAGTCTGGAAGAATGAATGTGAGAGTGAATGTGCGTGTGTTTAGTAATATAAAGTTTAACCTAATGTTCTGAACCTACAGCTTCACAAGTGAAAGCCCCCGATATGACCATTGATGTTAAAGGTACAAATGAAGCAATAAAAGAAAATGCTTTTTAGGTACAACATACACATAGGAAATTACATTTAAAAGCTGGGAATAGCTTCTGAAGATATGTTTATTCTGGGCGACTTTTGCTGGATTTTGCATAACTAGAAAACCGTAAGAGATAGCCAAAAACGTACTACAGAAAAAATCTGCTGTGTTCCATTCACATGACTTTCTCTGCATCTCCGCAACAAATATTGTTAAAGAGTTTGTGCTTTTATTTACTTCATGCTAATTCAGAAAAATTAGCAAAAATAGTCTTATTACTTGCTTCCTTGTAAGTAGAAGCGAATTAAGGGAGTACCATAGGTTAAAGTGATAGCAAAAGCTGGTTGCTAAGTGACTAAAATTCCTTTGTTTGTGTGGACACGTGTTCACAAAGTCCTGTGTCAAAAAAGTGTAATTTTTAAAGCTGAAAACAAAAACAGGGAATAACTCAAAAACGATCAACTCCAGGAAAAAATGTTTATAACATGCACTGTATGTTTTAAAGTGCTCTACATTTTTTGTGTGACAAGTGCTCACCCATTCCTTACGGTTTAGCAGCTATGCAAAATTCCGTAAAATTCATCCAGAATAAAGTAGTCTTCAGCGGCTATTCCCAGAAAATTCAAGATATATATTTTATTTGTCACATAAATATCGTTAGTATACAATATATTAATCAAAATCGTTAGAGCCATTTTTGAGAAAATGAAAATTTTCGAAAAAAATATTCCATGTAAAGGGTAGTTTGGAGTGGGGGGATTTTCTTGAAAATATTTGTGTCGCATCCTTAGAAAATACCAAACTTAAATACCAAGTATTGTATTTGATGGACTTTTCCTTTTTGAGCTATATTGCCCACAGACACACACGGGACATTTTTCTAAAAATGCTTTGTTTCTGGATACAGAAGACCTAAAAAGTGTATTTTCGGTGAAATCTCGGTATCGAATTTTTAGGTGCAGTAGAATACCTTCTCTATACACTATGTACATAGTGCATGAAGCCGCCCTCCATGGTGTAATGGTTGCCATACTGACTTTATATACCCAAGGTCGCGGGTTCAAACCCGGCGGAGAACGATGGATTTTTTCGGGCGTAAAAATCTTTAGCATGGCTTCCTTCGGAAGGGAAGTAAAGCTGTGGGTCCCGTGTCGTAGATTTATGGCACGTAAAAGAACCTTAAGCCTGATAGAGAGGCCTCTGAGCAAAATTAAGCGGTATTTCACGCCCAATTTAGAATGGGACGCTGAGAGCCACAGCAGTTAAAGAGCGTCCATAAATAAAACGCAATTAATTTTTTACTTTCTCTATACGCACTATGTACATAGTGTATAGAGAAGATATTGCACTCCACCCAACGAAGATTTGCGACACGAAGATTTTGAGAAAAATCCCCCCACCCCCAAGTACCCTTTACTTGGAACCTTTTTCGTAAATTTTGATTTTCTCAAAAATGGCTCTAACGATTTTGATTAAAATTTTGTATATCAAAGATATTTACCTGATAAATAAAATGTATATCTAGAATTTTCTGGGAATAGCTTCTGAAGAGCAGTTTATTCTGGATGAATTTTACTGAATTTTGAATAACTGCTAAACCGTAAGAGATTGACAAAAACTTACTATACAAAAAATGTAGAGCAGATTAAAACACACAATTGATGTTATATACTTTTTTCAGACATTCCGTATTTTTGGTTTCTGCTATGAAAAACGTATACTTTTCTCACACAGGAACTTGTCAACTCCTATCCATATAGACAAATTAACTTCATTGACATAGAAACAAGCTTTTCAGTATCACTTTAACCTATGGTAGTCCCTTATTTCGCTTCTACTTACAAGGAAGCAAGTAATAAGACTATTTCTGCTATTTTTTCTGATTAGCATAAAGTAAATAGAAGTAAAATGTTTAAGAATAATTTGTTGCTAGGATATAGAGAAGGTCATGTGAATGGTACACATCAGATTTTATTTTCAGTGCGTGTAGAGGAAATATAAATGATATATTTCCTTAAAGTTTAGAATTCATATTATTTCATAAAGAAATAAAATAGTTTCTAAATTTTTTACAATTTACGGTCATATTAGTAGATTAGAGACGCAGGTTTAAATGCGTACTGTAAAAAAGCACACTTTAATATTGAAATGAAATAAGCATAATACAAAAGAAAAATAGACAACTTCAACTGCCTGTAAAACAAAAACTATTAGAGATAGCAACCTAATTATTTTGGAGGTATGTTGAGAAACTCTCAAAGTTTCGTTTGTTACTATTGGTAACGCTGTAGTGTTTTGTTTGTTGTTGAGGAAGCTGAAATGGCGGAAAATCCTGTGGAAAAGGCACATTGCGTGTTGGAATTTGCTAGAACACAATCAGCAACTGTTGTCCAACGACATTTTAGAACACGTTACCACAAAACGCCACCGACTAGACAGTCGATCTACGACTGGAATAGAAAATTCGAGACAACGGGATGTTTGTGCAAAGGGAAGAGCTCGGGAAGACCAAGAGTTTCGGAAGAAAATAACCGACAATAATGCTCTTGCATTTTGGCCACCAAGGAGCCCTGGTCTCACACCATGTGACTTTTTTCTATGGGGATTCGTGAAAGACCGTGTTTTTGTCCCTCCAGTTCCTCTTAATTTAGACGACTTGAAACAACGTATCAGACAAGCCGTGACAAGTTTTGATGCAGATATGTTACAAAAGGTTTGGGATGAACTTGATTATTGCATGGATGTGTGTCGTGTGACTGGAGGAGCCCATATTGAAAATTTGTGAGTTCACAATGTAAACTACAAAGACTCCTCTACAAACCAGTGAAAACGGCGTCAAATTACCGTAAATAGTTTTTGTTTTACAGGCACTTCAAGTTGTCTATTTATTTTGTAGTAACCCTGTATATATAAATCAGTAAATGTATAGCAGTTATACAGGCCTTAAGTTGATAATGCTAGTTGATAGACACTTGATGGAAGGCGGGGCTCGAAGCCTGTACTGCGAGAGCGTTGGAGGTAACGCCATTAACCTCAGTAAGGACGCAAGCGCTGCGCGGTTAATCCAGAAACCGCGGAACGGTAAACTGCCAAAGTAAAAACTAAGAGGATTATTGCGCAATTACCGTTATCGGAAACATGTCCCCCCCCCCTCCATAACGTCATTTTTTAAAATCCGCATACTCGCCAATTTTAATAGCTGTTGTGTTGCGGGGCTTATCTCCTCTTATTTTTTCCATTCCAGCTTTTTATTTCTCTCTGGGAAAAAAAAATGAACCACAGAGATTAAGTTGCAATGAAACAGATTATACGGAAAAAGAAATATTAGATTTAAAGCTGACCAGGTTTTGGATGTGTTAACTACTGGCTTTGGTTTACACTGTGCTTTTCTGTGAACAAATATTTGGTCTCTCGTAGCCGGCAAGTGGAGAGAATATGCAACCTCTGCCGTCCTGATAATAATAATAATACTCATAATAATGTAAATAAAAATTAAATTTAAGAGTACAAAGGCCTTTGCATTAATACAACAGGATACAGGTCCTACTCCATATTCATTTGCTATGCTACTTGCGAAAGATACTTTCTCTACACATACTATATACATAGTGTATATAGAAGGTATTGTAATGCACCCAAAATTCGATACCAAGAGTACACCGGAAATACATGTTTGGGTCCCCCTGAATCCAAAAAAAAAAAAGCATTTTCAGAAAAAAGTCCGTGTGTGTGTGTCTGTGGACAGCATAGCTCAAAAATCTGATGTGTACCATTTGCATGACTTTCTGTATATTCCTGCAGCAAATTATTTATAAAAAGCTTATACTCCTATTTACTTTATGCTAATCAGAAAAAAATAGCAGAAATAGTCTTATTACTCGCTTCCTTGTAAGTAGAAGCGAAATAAAGGACAACCATAGGTTAAAGTGATAGTCAGAAGCTGGTTGCTATGTCAATGAAGTTCCTTTGTTTATATGGATAGGAGTTGACAAGTTCCTGTATGAGAAAAGTATACGTTTCTCATAGCAGAAACCAAAAATAAGGAATGTGTAAAAAAACGACGAAATCCACGAAAAAAATGTATATGACATAGATTGTGTGTTTTAATGTGCTCTACATTTTTTGTGTAGTAAGTTTTTGTCCATCTCTTACGGTTTAGCGGTTATTCAAAGTTCAGTAAAATTCATCCAAAATAAACTACACTTCAGAGGCTATTCCCCGAAAATTCAAGATATACATTTTATTTGTCAGGTAAAAATCTTTAATATACGAAATGTTAATCAAAATCGTTAGAGCCATTTTTGAGAAAATAAAAATTTTCGAAAAAAGTTCCATGTAAAGGGTAGTTGGGGGTGGGGGGATTTTTCTCAAAATCTTCGTGTTCCATCCCTGGAAGATACTAAACTTAAACACCAAGTTTGGTATTTTACAGACTTTTCGTTTTTGAGTTATCATGTTCACAGACACACGGACCTTTTTCTGAAAATGCTTTTTTTTGTATATTGGGGAGCCTAAAATATATATCTTTCCGGTGAAATCTCGGTATCGAATTTTAGGGTGGAGTGCAATACCTTCTCTATACACTATGTACATAGTGCGTATAGAGAAAGTAAAAATGACAAGACCATTGAATACCAAACTTGGTATTTAAGTTTGATATCTTCCAAGGATGCGACACGAAGATTTTCAAGAAATTCCCCCACCCGCAACTATTCTTTACATGGAACTTTTTTCGAAAATTTTGATTTTCTCAAAAGTGGCTGCAATGATTTTGATCAAAATATCGTATATTAAAGATACATGCATCACAAATAAAATGTATATCTTGAATTCTATGGGAATAGCCTCTGAAGACCGCTTTATTCTGGATCAGTTTTACGGAATTCTGCATAATTGCTAAACCGTAAGAGATGGACAAGAAAACTTACCATACAAAAAATATAGAGCATTTTAAAACAATTAATGTTACATACATTTTTTTTCGTGGAGTTAGTTTCAGCTTTAAAAAAGCGTATACTTTTCTGATACAGTAATTTGTCAATTCCTTTCCATACAAACCAAGGAACATTAGTCACATAGCAACAGCTTTTGACTATCACTTTAACGTATGGTACTCCCTTATTTCCTTTCTACTTACAAGGAAGCAAGTAATAAGATATTTTTGCTATGTTTTTCTCGATTAGCATGAAGTAAATAGAAACCTAAGATTTTTAACGTTAATTTGATGTAGAGAAAGTTGTGTGAATCGAACACATCAGATTTTTTTTTTGGATTTGTGGTGGCCTAAATCATATATTTCCAGTAAAATCTCGGAATCAACTTTTTGGGTGGACTTCTCTATACACTATGTAGAGAAAGTAATTGCATTAAACAGTATAAAGGCCTCTGCATTAATGCATCAGCACACATCCTTTTGTTACCCTAATTGCAAGAGATATAGTTTGTTGCGTTACAGCGCTTCTTAGTATTGGATATGTAATTATAAAATTACGTGCTTTAATTCACATTATTTTCTCTATGGTGACGGAATTTTATCGGACGCACGGCTTCCTTCTCCATGGCGATGGAATTTATTCGGTCTCAGGGTTTCCTTCTCTATGGCGATGGAATATTTTCGGACGCAGGATTTCCTTCTCTATGGTAATGGAATTTATTCGGACGCAGGGTTTCCTTCTCAATGGCGATGGAATTTATTCGGACGCAGGGTTTCCTTCTCTATGGTGATAACCTTTTTTCGGACTCATGGTCGGAAGGGAGACAAAGCCGGAGGTGTAGTGTAAAGTTTATTTGCGGGTGAAAGAAGAAGGGTACGCCGTGGCCGTGTGGTTAGACTACTCGCCTCTCAAATATACGGACCGGGTTCGCTCCCAAGCGATCGCATGTGAGATTAGTGGTGACAAAGCTGTGCAGGAGCGGGTTTTCTCTAAGTTCTACCGTTCCCCCCGCCATCGCATTCTACCGGTGCTCCATTATCATTCCGTGTCATCACCTGCGGTACCATTTTGGTAAAACCGGTCGTTAGGCACTACAAACAAGCAGTTTCGTGGGCAACATTCCACTATTTACCGTTCGTAAGTCTTGATTTTATCCTACAGTGTCACCTGTGGGCAACAATCTATCATTTTTACTTCCTCTACACGTACTATATGCATAGTGTATAGAGAAGGTATTGTATTGCACCCAAAAATTCGATACTGATATTTCACCGGAATAATATGTTTAAGGGTCCCCTGTATCCAAAAAAAGCATTTTCAGAAAAAGGTCCGTGTGTGTCCGTGTCCGTATGTCTGTGAACACGATAATTCAAAAACGAAAAGTCGGTAAAACACCAAACTTGGTATTTAAGTTTAGTATCCTTCACGGATGCGCCACGAAGATTTTGAGAAAAATTCCCCCCCCCAACTACCATTTACATGGACATTTGTTCGAAAATTTGGATTTTCTCAAAAATGGCTCTAACGAATTTGATTAAAATATCGTATATAAAAGATATTTACCTGACAAGTAAAGTTTATATCTTGAATTTTCTGGGAATAGCCTCTGAAGACTACTTTATTCTGGATGAATTTTACGGAATTTAGCATAACTGCTAAGCCGTAAGATATGGACAAAAACGTATGGCACTAAAATGTAGAGCACGCTAAACCACACAATTTATGTTATATGCATTTTTTTTCGTGGAGTGATCCGCGATTCTTCTTGTTTTTGGTTTCAGCTTTGAAAAACTTATAATTTTCTCATACAGGAATTTGTCAACTCCTGTCCATACAAACAAAGGAATTTCACTCACATAGCAACCAGCTTTTGGCTTTCACTTTAACCTATGGTACTCCCTTATTTGGCTTCTACTTACAAGAAAGCAAGTAATAAGACTATTTCTGGTATTTTTTTCTCGATTAGTATGAAGTAAATGGAAGCATAAGGTTTTTAAACATAATTTATTGCAGACGTGTAGAGAAAGTCATGTGAATATAACACCTGAATTTTTTTGTTTTTTACTCTCTTTAGTGTACAATGTACCTACATAGGGATAGAGGAGGTGTTTATTCAATCCAAAAATTGGATAACAAGATTTCACCGGAAATATATATTTTGGGTTCCCCTTAGTCCGGAAAAAGCGTTTTTGGAAACAAGTCCGCGCGCACGCATATTTGTATGTGTGTATGTGTGCTTCTGTGGACAACATGGCTCAAAAACGAATATACCGTTAAAGGGTGCAATACGAAGATTTTGAGAAAAATTCCGCAACCCGAAACTACCCTTTACATAGGAAAAATTCCGAAACTTTTTATTTTCTGAAATGACTCAAATAATTTTGATTAAAAAACCGTATATAAAAGATATTTACATGGCAAATAAAATCCATATTTTGAATTTTCTGGGAATAGTCTTGAAATACCTCTTTATTCTGAGTGAAGTTCGCTGAATTTTGTGTAAGTGACAAAACGAAAGAGATAGACAAAAAATTACTCACAAATAATGTAGATCACGTTAAAACACAAAATTTATGTTTTATACTTCTTTTTTTTTTCGTGGAGCTGTTCTTTGTTATTGTTTTCAGATTTAAATGACTTAAAACTTTTCTGACACGGAAAGTTGTAAACTCCTGACTCTGCATAGATACAGATTTTAACCACATGGCAATAAGCTTTTCAAAGATGTGACTATCATTTTAGCCTAGTGTATTCCATTATTTCCCTTTCACTAACAATGAGGCAAGTAATTAATACAATTTCTACTAATGTTTATCATAAAGTAGATAGAAGAATATCATTTTTAACAATAATTTGTTACAGCGATGTAGAAAAAAAACATGTGAATGGAACACATCAGATTTACCTAAAGAAGCACAAGATTGTTGATTCAATCGCCTATGGCAACGAAAACACGCGATGGATATAGCCGAAACTTTAACTGCTATCTAGCAAGAGACAACAGTTACTAAATACAATTTTTACTTTCTCTACACATACTATGCACAAAGTGTTTAGAGAAAGTATTGCATTGCACCCAAAATTCGATATCAAGATTTCACCAGAAATATATGTTTTAGGGCCCCCTGTATCTAAAAAACAGTATATTCAGAAAAAGGTCCGTGTGCGTATGAGTGTCTTTGAACAAGATAACTCAAAAACGAAAAGTCAGTAAAATACCAAACTTGGTATTTAAGTTTAGTATCTTCCAGGGATGCGACACGAAGATTTTGAGAAAAATCCCCCCACCCCAAACTACCGTTCAGATGGAAATTGTTTCGAAAATTTTGATTTTCTGAAAAATGGCTCTAATGATTTTGATTAAAATATCGTATATTAAAGACAAAGATCTGACAAATAAAATGTGTATCTTGAATTTTCTGGAAATAGTATCTGAAGACTACTTTATTCTGAGTGAATTTTACGGAATTTTACATAACTACTAAACCGTAAGAGATGGACAAAAACTTACCAGACAACAAATGTAGAGCACGTTAAAGCGCAGAATTTATGCTATATGCACTTTTTTCTTGGTGTTGATCGTTTTTGCGTTATTCCTTCTTATTGGTCTCAGCTTTAAAACTTTTCTCATACAGGAAATTGTCAACTCCTGTCCATACAAAGGAAATTCAGTCTTATTCCGCTTCTACTTACAGAGAAGCAATTAATAAAACTATTTCCGCTATTTTTTTCTAGATTAGCATGCAGTAATAATTTCTTGTATTTTCTAAGGACTCATTGAATGCCCTAGTAAGTTGAGTTCGATTTTGTATTGAGCTTGAAGTATTTCAGTATGTATTTTACATATCTAGAAACTCGTGGCAACTTCTTGCGTCACCTTGCGACTATATTGTGAGCAACTGTTGCTATTAAGAAATGGTGCAGGAGTATTCAAGGCCCTATGAAAGCAATAAACGCGAGGAAGGAAGGAAGAGGCCCGGTGTGTCCGAGCAAATAATTAGCGCACAGGCCACGCGCCTGCTTGACAGGGAACCCAACCTCACTGCCTCTATTAATTATTCATACACGCGCTGCATTTCAAAATGTCGCAGTCCGAGAGGGGGGGGTATCTCTATTTTCACGCAGATTACGGGTGACATGCCACCGTCGCCTCCCCCTCCTAGGCCAAACTTTGAGTGCCATAATCTAGCCCTTATGTGCGGTAATGTTCAACCTCCGCCTACCAGAGATAAATTCTACCTGCCATACTGGCATTGTGCCCGGCGCAAATCACAGGTGGCCATGCTCGCCACAATATTACACATCTTTACGAGCTCCGGCGACAGTAAAGTGCACAATGGAACCCATGTGCTATGAGAAAACAAAAGATGGAACCTACAGTGTACTCGTATTATATTCGTTATTCTTGGTAGATGCCTCGGGCGGTAACAACATCCGTGGCCCGTATTCAGAGGATCGCGGGTTCCATCTCCGGCGACCAAATACGAGTACTATTTAGAAAGTAACGAACGATTTGGAATAACTAAATTATAACAAAATAAAACATACAACTTTATTTACAAAGTTACAACATAAGCCGGCCAAGGCGAGTGCAGTCCTACACCAGGGAGCACCACTTGTACATGTAATGGCTTGCCCGCCCGCCTGTACAGTCCTGTTGGGAAAGTACTAGCGAGCGTTCATGATGGTATTTCCCACCTTAGACCGACACTTTTAGTTGTTAATTATTATTTAATATATAACAATATAATAAATTATAAATAAAACATTTAAAAGCTCTTTTAGTAATGTTTTACGAGATTTGCGTCTTCGCTCCATTTTTACTTTTTCTACACGTACTATGTACATAGTGTATAGAGAAGGTATTGCACTCGGCCCAAAAATTCGATACCGAGATTTCACCGGAAATATATGTTTTAGGGCACCCTGTATCCAAAAAAAAATGCATTTTCAGTAAAAGGTGCGTGTGTGTATGTGTCCGTGTGTCCGTGAACACGATAACTCAAAAACGAAAATTCGGTAAAACACCAAACTTGATATTTAAGTTTGGTATCATCCAGAGATACGACACGAAATTTTGATAAATATCCCCCCTCCCCAAACTACCTTTTACATGGAACTTTTTTCGAAAGTTTTGATTTTCTCAAAAATGGCTCAAACGATTTTGATAAAATGTCGATATTAAATATATTTCCCAGACAAATAAAATGTATATCTTGAAATTTCTGGAAACAGCCTCTGAAGACTACTTTATTCCGAATGAATTTTACGGAATTTTGCATAACTGCTAAACCGCAAGAGGTACAACAGAACTTAGCACAAAACATGTAGAGTACTTTAAAACACACAGTTTACGCTATATCATTTTTTGCCTGGATTTTATCGTTTATTATATATTCCTTGTTTTTGGTTTCACCTTTAAAGAACTCATTCAAGAATTTATCAACTCCTGTCCATACAAATAAAGGCACTTCAGTCTCATAGTAACCAGCTTTTGACTATCACTTTATCTTACGGTCTCCCTTATTTCACTCCTACTTACAAGGAAGCAAGTA
The DNA here is from genome assembly GCA_030762935.1 of Hymenopus coronatus. Lineage (NCBI taxonomy): Eukaryota > Metazoa > Arthropoda > Insecta > Mantodea > Hymenopodidae > Hymenopus > Hymenopus coronatus. The sequence continues at coordinate 20,871,867 of CM060882.1, forward strand.
ATAAGACCATTCCTGTTAATTTTTTCTCGATTAGCATGAAGTAAATACAGGCATAAGCTTTTTAACAATAATTTGTTACAGAGATATAGAGAAAGTCATGTGAATGGAACACATCTGATTTTTACACTAAGAAACCGATTAAAGCTATCCTTTTTGTTTGCTCGCCAATCTTCCGATTTACCGTGGCGTGTATGTGTGTGTGTGCTGTAATTTGCACAGGTATAGCTTACCGGCTTACCTGTATATCCTAACGTCTATATCGGGCCTTATTTCCCTTCTACTAATAAATAAGTAATAAGACCATTTCTGCTAATGTTTAGTATGAAATAGATAATAAATAATCCTTGGTAAGACAAGTTTTTTGGGAAATATTCATGTCCTAACCTCAAAATCTACCGACATTTTGTGAATTTCATGTAATTTTTATAATATATGATGTTCAAATGTTTTTCTTCTGTTACATTCCGACGCTGAAATCGCTGGGTGCAAATGTTTATTATTCCTCGTGCTTTTTTCGCGTATAAGTGTTTTGATTTTCTCTATGCGATTTTGTTTTCCAACAATAAGTATCATAGTTACATGTTGATTTTCTTGGTTGTGAAGCCAGTTATCAAAAGAGAGAGGCTTTTTCACAAATATGGAAAAGGCTACTTGGTGATTACGGGTACATTAATGTATTCGCGTGGATTTATATGCAGCATTCAGTATAATTACATCGAGCGATTGCAGTTTTACTTTAGAATTGTACGAAATAATTACAAAATATACTACAATTCTACAAAGAAAATCCTAGTAATTTATTATTTAAGAAGTCGCCAGGTGGTCTGGGTCTGTGAAACCCAACACGCCCATTAAAACGCTCTGAGAAGAGTCGATTGCTACTACAAACTGAGCATAAACGTAGCATAGCTCAAAGACGAAAATACCGTTAAATGCCAAACTTGGTATTTAAGCTTGGTATCTTCCAAGGATGCGACACGAAGATTTTCAAGAAAGTCCCCCCACCCCTAACTACTCTTTATATGGAACTTTTGTCGAAAATTTTGATTTTTTAAAAAATGTCTTTAATGATTTTGATTACAATATCGTATATTAAAAATATTTACCTGAAAAAATGTATATCTTGAATATTCTAAGGACCTCTTTATTCTGGATGATTTTCTTGAATTTTTCATAACTGGTAAACCATGAGGGATAGATAAAACGTACTAAACGGAAAATGTAGAGCACATTAAAACACACACTTTATGTTATATGCATTTTTTTCGTGGAGTTGATTGTTTTTAAGATATTCCTTGTTTTTAGTTTCAGCTTTGAAAATCTTAATACTTTTCTCATACAGGAATTTGTCAACTCCTGTCCATTAAAAGAAAGGAACTTCAGTCACATAGCAACCAGCTTTTGACTATCACTTTAACCTATGGCTTCTACTTATAAGAAAGTAAGTAATAAGTCTATTTCTGTTATTTTTTTTCCTCGATTAGTGTAAAGTAATTAGAGGCATAAGCTTTTTAACAATAATTTGTTGCAGAGATGTAGAGAAAGTCATGTGAGTGGAACACATAAGTTTTTTAATAGTTATTATTCATTATATCAAAAATATATTCACCTTCCTATCACACATCTAGACATGTGAGGATAGGGAATAATCTTGTCTAGAGAAAAATTCCCACCGCCAAGCCAGGAATAGAACCCGGGACCTTCAGTGCTCTACCGAATTGTGACACAGAAACATTCTTCTTTGAGACAGATGCTGTACTGAGCGCGCACGTTTACAGTGCTTGCCGCAGGATGGCGCGCCTTCTCACACAATTTGGTAAAAGCCCTGTGGCACGCCACATTACCTTTTTATTCTAAATAAGAAAAGTGAGCCCTAAAAGGGTGCATGTGTCCGTGTAGATGTCCTACTTCAATTATGGAGCGCCGGAAACAAAAGCTGCTGCCCGACAATTATACTTGCCTACCTGGCACGGAGTTTATGGTAGCGAATAACAAATTCCATTTTGCTTCTCGTTTCCGTCTTTAGGAAAGTCACGTGCACGCCAAGGCGGACGGGTGTATCTATACACCCAGCGTGTGTGTAAAGGTGCATTCATAAAATACTAATTAGCCCGAAAAGAGGTAGCAGTAAGGAAGACAAAAGACGGTATACTGTTCAGGCATTGCTTATTAATAACCTAAGTTCATAGCGCGGGTCCCACAGAGCTAATGTTAGCTTGCTTAGTGTTATTTTCCCCTAGGCGACCTGTAATAAGATCTGAGCAAAGAAACACTTGATAACACTGCCAGAAACTTCGCTACAAACTTGAACCCGAACGGTGTCACCCCCCTAGCGCTGCACGAGCTGCTATTGTGGGTATGGGAACAATAACCCTCAGTCAATTTTACTTACCTTCAATATACTGCCATGTTCGATACGGTTAGGGGCTTAGCCCGCTTCGACAGCTCCAAACCATTCAGTCCATTTCCTTAGTAACATCTAAACACAAGAATCTGACGTATTCCATTCACATAACTTTCCTCTCAGCACTGTAACAAATTATTGTTTAAAACATATTCTTGTATCTACTTTACGATAATTGCCTTAAAACTTATTTGCTTGTAAGTAGAAGCAAAACAAGGGAATACGTAGACTGAAACGATAGTCAAATCTTTTAAAAGCTGGTTGCCATGTGGTTGAAACCTGTTTCTATAAAACGTATATGACATAAATTGTTACCCAAAATTCAACAAAATTCATTCAGAACATACCCAGAAAATTCAAAATATAAATTTTATTTACAATGTAAATATATTTAATATACGATATTGTAAATCAAAATTGTTAGAGCCGATTTTGAGAAAATAAACATTTTCGAAATGTTTTGCATTTAAAGGGTAGCTTGGGTGGGGGGATTTTCTTGAACATATTCGTGTTGCATCCTTGGAAAATACCAAACTTAAATACCAAGTTTGATATTTAACGGTCTTTTCGTTTTTGAGCTATGCTGTCCACAGACACACACACACACCTTTTTCTGAAAATGTTTTTTTTTTTTTTTTTTGGATTCAGGGAATCTCTTCTCTATACACTATGTACATAGTACGTGTAGAGAAAGTAAAAATGAATTCTCGATGTGAACAAATGAAAGGCTACATCTAAACTATATGGACAAAACTTTCTTATACACTCTTTTGTTAATGAATTTTGCAATAGATTCTTTACCTGAAGTAACACATGTCTTGAATGTTAGACTATTTGTTTACGTAGCAAAATTGAATCCTTCGATTTTTCATGGTTATTATCAAGAATAGAATTTTATAAAAATGAGCGATATTTTCTCATACTTTTCGAACAATAAATATCAGTATCAACATTAAAAGTCTAATATGTTCCACTCACATGTCTTTCTCTGCTGCTACACAAACAGCTTTCCTCACAAACGATTGTTCTTTTATCATCGACATTATAATCAACATAAACATTAACAGAAATTGTCTTATTACTTGCTGCCTTGTAATTTGAAGGAAAATGAGGATTAAAGCATTAGTCAAATCTATTAAAGCTGGTACTATGTGAAACAATTGCAGTTAGATTCGCTTTGCTTGCCCTGCATTAAACCACCTAAGTGACTCCCCGACATGCCTTCATTGTCATCAACTGGATACTGTAATACATCGCTGATGTTTTTCTAATTTTTTACTTTCTCTATACGTACTATGTACCTAGTATATAGAGAAGGTATTGTATTGCACCCAAAATTCTATACCGAGATTTCACCGGAAATATATGTTTTGAGACCCCTGAATCCAAGAAAAGCAATTTTTAAAAAAATGTCCATGTGTGTGTCTGTCTGTGTGTGCCTGTGGGCAGTATAGCTCAAAAACGAAAGCACCATTGAATACCAGACTTGGTATTTAAGTTTGGTATCTTCCAAGGATGCCACACGAAGATTTTCAAGAAAATCTCCTTTACATGGAACTTTTTTCAAAAGTATTGATTTTCTTAAAAATGTCTCTAACGATTTTGATTAAAATATCGTATATTAGAGATATTTACCTGACAAATAAAAGGCATATCCTGAATTTTCTGGGACTAGCTTCTGAAAACTACTTTATTCTGGGTGAATTTTACGGAATTTTGAATAACTGCCAAACCCTAAGAGATGGGCAAAACCTTACCACACGAAAAATGTAGAGCACGTTAAAACACACAATTTATGTTATACACATTTTTTTCGTGGAGTTGATCGTTTTAGAGATATTCCTCGTTTTTGGTTTCAGCTTTAAAAAACTTATACTTTTCTCATACAGGAATTTGTCAATTCGTGTCCATACAAAATAAGGAGCACATCAGATTTTTTAACTTCCTGCATAGATCTCATTTTAGAATTTGATGGTAGATTTCAAGATTGAAGTATTTCGATCACAGATAGAACTTTTCAACAATGCCATGAGATGTAGAGTGCCAGCCCGGGGGTCTACAGTTAGAACTTTGTGAGCTCCAATGTGATTCATCTCTTCAAACAACAGAGGCAACTGGTGTTGATTTTTGGAAACTCATTTCAAAGGAACGTTTTCCACATCTTAGAAACTGGGCTTTAAAACTTACTTCCACATTTGGTGGCACTTACATATGTGAAGCTGCCTTTTCTGCTATGAAACTAGTGAAATCAAAGTCCAGAAAGAGATTAACTGATTCAATGTTATCTAATATTCCTAATCAGAACTGAAAGTGGATTTTAAATCTTTGTAAAAGATTTTACAAACCTCAGTGTTCTTAGTAAAAAGCAATACTTTAACTTCACTGTGCATGTAATAATATTAAAAAAAGTCTGATGTGTTCCATTCACATGACTTTCTCTATATCACTGCAACAAATTATTCTATTTACTTAATCTAATCGCCAAAAAATTAGCAGAATTAGTCTTATTACATGCTTCCTTGGTAGTAGAAGCGAAATAAGGGAGAAACATAGGTTAAAGTCATATTCCAAAGTTGGTTGTTATGTGACTGAAGTTCCTTTGCTTGTATGGACACGAGTTCCCAAAGTTCTGTATGAGAAAAGTATAAGTTTTTTATAGCTGAAACCAAAACAAGGAATATCTCAAAAACAATCAACTCCACGAAAAAAAAAAATATATATAACATAAATTGTGTGCTTTAAAGTGCTCTACATTTGTTGTGTGGTAAGTTTTTGTCCATCTCTTACGGTTTAGCAGTTATGCAAGATTCCGTAAAATTGATCCAGAATAAAGTAGTCTTCAGAGGCTTTTCCCCGAAAATTCAAAATATACATTTTATTTGTCAGGTAAATATCTTTAATATATGATATTTTAATTAAAATCGTTAGAGCCATTTTTTAGAAAATCTAAATTTTCGAAAAAAGTTCCATGTAAAGGGTAGTTTGGGTTGGGGGGGATTTTTCTCAAAATTTTCGTGTCGCATCCCTGGAAGTTACTAAACTTAAATACCAAGTATGGTATTTTACCGATTTTTCGTTTTTGAGTTATCGTGTTCACAGACACACAAATTACTTTTTTTGGATACAGGGGACCCTAAAATATATATTTCCGGTAAAATCTCGGTATCGAATTTTTTGGTGGAGTGCAATACATTCTCTATACACTATGTACATAGTACGCATAGTGAAAGTAATAATATGCTTTTAAGTTACCTCTGCTGTTATTTTATTTTTAATATAGTTATACTATTAAATTTTCTGGCCCTCAAGTAAGGTCCTTACTGTATTCTGGCCCTCAGTGTCACTTGTTGGCTATCACTGCACTAGATTAAAGCATTAGTTAAATCAATTAAAGCTGGTACTAGGTGAAACAATTGCTGTTAGTTTCGCTTTGCATGTCCTGCATTAAAACAAGCTATTCTCCCGAGTGACTCCCCGACATGCCTTCGTTGTCATCAACTGGATACTGTAAAACATCAGGCAACATTGACATATATTTCCAGTGAAATCTCGACATGTGCATTGTACATTCGGGCTAGAGAGAGTAAAAATATGATTTGTTCCATTCATGTGGCTTTCTCTACATAGCTGTAACAAATCATTGTTGAAAAACATGTTCTTCTATCTACTTTATGATATTCGAGATAAAAATTAGCAGAAATTGTCTTAATTACTTGCTTCCTTGTAAGTAGAAGAAAAATAAGAGAATACACTAGACTTAAACGATAGTCAAATCTTTTAAAAGCTGGTTGCCATGTGGTTGAAATCCGTTGCTATGCAGGGCCAGGAGTTTACAAATTTCCATGTGAGAAAAATTATAGTATTTTTAACCTAAAACAAATCTAAGAATATTCTCAGAATTTGTCAATTTCACGAAAAAAAACAACGTATTATGACATAAATTGTGTGTTTTAACGTGATCTGCATTTTCCGTACCGTAAGTATTTGTCTATCCCTTACGGTTTACCAGTTACGCAAAATTCACCAAAATTCATCCAGAATAAAGAGGCATTTAGAGGATATTGCCAGAAAATTCAAAACACATATTTTATTTGCTGTGTAAATATATTTTATATACGGTATTTTAATCAAATTCGATAGAGTAAATTTTGAGAAAATCAAAATTTCGAAATGTTTTCCATGTAAAGGGTAGTTTGGGGGGAGAGTTTTCTGAAAACGTTCGTGTCGCATCCCTGGAAGATACTAAATTTAAATATAAAGTTTGGTATTTTACCGATTTTTCGTTTTTGAGATATCGTGTTCACATGCACATAAACACACGAACACACACACAAGGACCTTTTTCTGAAAATGATTTTTTGGTTACAGGGGACCCTAAAACACATGTTTCCGATGAAATCTCGGTATCGACTTTTTGGGTGCAATATAAACACTATGTTCGTAGTATGTGTAGAGAAAGTAAAAATGGCTCTAATTGCCATGCCAACAAGCACTGTAGGTACTTACAGTAAGAGTTAGAGAGGTCATTAATACTTACAGTACAATTAGGAAATGTCGTAACGCTCAACATTATCATTTAAATATATATTGCGTATTAAGAACTGCGGGTAACTTACAGTTCGTGGTTAACCAATTACTTTTTAAAATACTTGGAAAAATGTAAAAGAACAGCAACTAAAATTGATTTTCAACATTATATTGAACATTAATAAAAACCTGATGTGTTCCATCCATATGACTTAAGTCTTCGTGCCACAATATTGGTAAGATACTAAACTTAAATACCCTATTTGATATTTCATTCAATTTCCGTTCTTGAATTATCATATTCAGAAACGGATACGCACACACAAGGGCCGTTTTATAAAGATTCCTTTTTCTGTATTTTTATTTTCTCTATACGTACTATGTACAGAGTGTATAGAGAAGGTATTGTATTGCACCCAAAAATTCGATATCGACATTTCACCGGATATATATGTTTTGAGACCCCCTGAATCCAAAAAAAAGAGGATTTTTAGAAAAAATGTTCAATAGTGTGTATGTCTGTCTGTCTGTCTTTGTCTATATGTGTGTGTGTGTCTGTGGGCAGCATAGCTCAAAAACGAAAAGTCTGTTAAAAACCAAACTTAATATTTAGGTTTGGTATCTTTCAAGGATGCGACTCAAAGATTTTCAAGGAAATCCCCCAACCCCCAACTACCCTTTACATAAAACTTTTTTAGAAAATATTGATTTTCTCAAAAATGACTCTAATGATTTAGATTAAAATATCGTACATTAAAGATATTTACCTGACAAATAAAATGTATATACTGATTTATCTGGGAATAGCCTCTGAAGATTACTTTATTCTGTATAAATTGGTAAACCCTAAGAAATGGGCTGATGGAGTTGATCGTTTTTTAGATATTCCTTGTTTTGGTTTCAGCTTTAAGGAACGTATACTTTTCTCATACGGGAATTTGTCATCTACTGTCAATACAAAGGAACTTCAGTCACACAGCATGCAACTTTTAACTGCTACTTTAACCTATGCTACTTCCATATTTCGCTTCTACTTACAAGGAAGCAAGTAAAAAGACTAATTTTTTTCTCGATTAGCATGAAGTAAATAGAAGCATAGGTTTTTTAACAATAATTTGTTGTAGAGATGTAGAGAAAGTCATGTGAATGGTACACATCAGATTTTTATATTACTACTATTTAGTGTAGAAAAACGTATTATATATGTTTACTCTTCAAAACTCACGAGTTTTCAAAATTTAATATCATGTCTCTCAACATTGAAAAAAGTAAATGACCATTTTCGTTAACATACTTTTGAGTGGAAGTATAAAACTGTTGAAATAAATTAGTGAAAAATTAAATAACATGGAATATTTTGAGTATGGAAAAGTATTGGAAAAAAGTTGCGAGAAAATAATTTTACAGTTGGAAGTGATTATTAATAATCAGATGCTTAGCATTTATAGCTTCAGTTAAATGGTAGTTAAATTGTGCCAAGTTTTATTGAAGATTAGAGATCATTTTATTTCTTTATTACATTTTTAAAACACATACATAACTTTAAGGAAGCGAAATGTTTTTAAAAATATGTTGGCTAGATATTATTATTGAAGATGTCAATTTTGTACAGATATTATATGTAGCCCCAAAGAAAAAGTTTTTGAGAAAAATCCCCCACCCCCATCTGCGCTTTACATGGAACTTCTTTTCGAAAATTTTGATTTGCTCCAAAATAGCTGTAACGATTAAAATTTCGTATATAAAAGATATTTACCTGACAAATAGAATATATATCTTGAATTATCTGGGAATAGCCTCTGAAAAGTACTTTATTTTGCATGAATTTTACGGAATTTTGGATAACTACTAAACCGTAAGAGACAGACAAAAGCTTACTGCATAGAAAATGTAGATCACGCTAAAACACACAATTTATATTATATACATTTTTTTCGTGAAGTTGATCATCTTTGAGTTATTCAATGTCTTTGATTTCACTTTTAAAAAACTTAAATTTTCTCATACAGGAATTTGTCAACTCGTGTCCATACAAACAAAGGAACTTCAGTCACATAGCAACCAGCTTTTGACTATCACTTTAACTTACGGTACTCCCTTATTTCGCTTCTACTTAAAAGGAAGCAGGTAATAAGACTATTTCTGCCATTTTTTTCTAGATTAGCATGAAGTAAATAGAAGCGTAAGCTTTTCAACAATTATTTATTGCAGAGATGTATAGAAAGTCATGTGAATGGAACACATAAGATGTTTTTCAAATCGAATTCCTTATTCACTTTTCTCATACTAGTCATGGAAAGAGGACATTTTAATTGCAGCGCTTAGCGACGGGCTTTTAAATATTTGACTGTCGCTTTAGCCTAGTGCATTCTTTTATTTCTCTTCTACTTACAACAACCCGATACAACCATTTCTGCTAGTGTTTATCTCCATTAAATTAAAGAAGGAAGAAGAGTAAAAACTCTTGTAAGAATAATTTTCATTACAGAATAGAAATAGTAAGTCATGTGAAAGGAACGCATCAGATTTTCTAGAACTTAACATTCTTTGAAAACATACAATCGTGTTTTTAATCAATGTTCGTTTTGGCTAAAACGATAGCAAGACTGAGAGAATACGAGGTACGTCCAGAAAGTAAGTTCCGTTTGGTAATACAATTTAATTGGGTTCAGATACAGAATAATTATTTATTGCACAAAATTCTACAACTCTTAAACTACTTTTCCACATAACTGCCGAAATTTTGCAGGCATTTGTCATAGCGTGGCACAAGTTTTTGTATACCTTCTTCATAAAATTTTGCCGCCTTTGTCTTCAAAAAGTTGGAAACATTTTCTTTCAGCTCTTCGCATTGTTGAAGTGTTGACCACCAAGGAAAGACTTGAGATGTAAGAACAGATGAAAGTCGCTACGAGCGAGGTCAGGGCTGTACGGAGGATGGTCAAACACGTCCCAGCCAAATCCCTGTAGGAGGGTTTTCGTCACATTTGCAGTGTCTGGTCGTGCGTTGTCGTGCACTTCACTGCGTCCTTCATTGAACTGTCGGACCCATCTTCTCACCATTTAATCACTCATCGCATTTTGTCCGTAAACTTCGCAAATTTGCCGATAAATTTCAATTGGTTTCACTTTCCTAGCATTCAGAAAACGAATACAGATCTGATTTCACAAGCGGTGGGATTTTCAATGAACACCGATATTGTAAACAAGCACAACAAAGCGTACGTGGCTGACAGCGATCTCAAAATGGCGCACGTTTCTTCTCCTTGATACAGAGCGTCTACCGCGCATGTGCGGAAGTGCGATTGCAGCGCTGCAGCGGAGATAAATTGAAACGGAACTTACTTTCTGGACGTACCTCGTATATCTATGTAAGTAGAAAAATTTGAAGTGTTCCAATCACATGACTTTCTCTACATTCCGTCGCAAATTAATTAAAAAGCTTATTCTTCTATTTACATCCTTCTAAACGAGATCATCATTAGCAGAATTTGTTCTTATCACTAAGTCCCTTGTAAGTAAAAAGGAAGATGTCTGCCCGTTTGAGAAAACTTTAAGTGGCTTAAAATTGGAGCTAATAATCCGGAGTATCTCAAAAACGGTTAACTCCACAAAAACATGTATACGACATAAATTGTGTGTTTTATTAGATGTACATTTTTTGTGTAGCAAGTGTTTGTCAGAGGCTGTTCACAGAAAATTCAAGACATACATTTCGTTTGTAATAAAAATATTTTAATCATAAAGTATTTCAATCAAAATCGTTAGAGTCATTTTTCAAAAGATCATTTTCGAACAATGTTTCATGGAAGTTAGTAAGTTGCGGTGGGGAGATTTTCTTGAAAATCTTCGTGTATTTTACCGACTTGAGTTATATCCGGTGAAATCTTGGTATCGAAATTTTGGGTGGAATGCAATACCTTCTCTATAAAATATGTGCATAGTACGTGTAGAGAAAGTAATACATTGCTGTTGTACAGCTAGCCATTTCCGAGATGTTTTTTGTTATACGCTTAAATTGTTCAATACTTATACCTTTCTCAAATGGGAAATCATTAATTTCTTCATTCTGGCCGTGTAAAGAGAAGCGCATTTCAATTGCATCACTCAGCGATGGGCTTTTTAAGAGTTTGGCTATCGCTTTAGCCAAGTGCATTTATTCATTTTCCTTATAATCATAAGAAACTAATAAAACCATTTCTGCTAATGTTTATCTCGATTAAATTGAAGTAGGGAGACGAATAAACTTTTGAAAAATATTATTTTTAAGGATAGGAAGAATAAGTCACGTGAATGGAATGCATCAGATTTTTTATAACTTAAATTCTTTAAAAACCTACAATCGTGTTTTTAATCAACGTTCGTTTTGGCTAAAACTGATAGTAAGATACTGATAGAGAAGTTTTATGTAAGCCGTGCCTGTTCCCATTGCCGCAAAGCGCCTCGCTTTGGTGCTTCCTGGCGCAGGGGATCGTGGGTTCGAGTCCTGCCTTGGGCATCAGTTTTTTGTGTCTGTAAATATGTACATGTATTTGTCATAGCACAGAAAATGATAAAGAAAGGAAATTTAGGGAAAAAGGAAAAAAGAGGAATAAGAAAAAGGAATACAGCGCCGCAGTTCCGACCACACTCTGGAACTGTAAAAATACAAAAAAAAAAAACAAAAAAAAAACAGAAAAATATAAGAAGTGGACTTTTCAAAAACTCACTGCCAGAAAAACCATGCCTCCTTTCTAAGGGTTGCACAGGTGTTGCCTTCTATTTTGAGTTGCTCAATGTATTATAATTACATTATTAGAACGCTAGCCAATGAAAAAATGGAACTACAAACCGGATGGATTGATAGACGCGGTCCGCTAATGTGGGATTCCCTCACACAGCTCGACGCGTCTGGAAGTTGTTAAAACAAAATGCGGGAACAACAGGAATTCTTGCCGGCTATATAAGCTATTATTTTTAAGTGGATCTCCTTTATCAAAATGCTGTTAATGCTAAGTCTGTTGTGCGCGCGATGCAGGGTATTGTTATCAGCAATTCTCTTTGTAAATACGCGAGCTGCGCCTTGTGTTTTCACATAGATAATGCAATTCTCATTATATTCCGGAGTAAGAACACATTCCCTGGTCTCCTTCCCCCAAAAGGAGTAGCTAATTATTTAGCGCCGGCAGTGTTAAGTGGGCCCCGCGCATGCGCCCAACAACACTTTACTTCTTGTCGCGCAACAGAAAAAAACAGGACCTGCGCTCAAGCGTGGCGACGGTCCATTTCTACCTCTTTCATTTTCTTGCTTTATTCATTCACTACTTTACATTCACACCTTCTCAGTAAAAACCGTACATTTTTAAAACGGAGCAACAAAATAATGTACTTTCTTCTTTGTTTATTCCATTTTATCGAACACGCTAATAAAGTTATAGGAAAAAATCTGATGTAATGGTAATTCACATGACTTTCTCTACATTGCTGCCACAAATTATTGTTAAAAAACTTATACACCTATTTACTTCATGCTAATCAGAAAAAAAAAAAAAATTAGCAGAAATAGTCTAATTACCTGCTTCCTTGTAAGTAGAAGCGAAATAAGGGAGTAGCATAGGTTAAAGTGATAGTCAAAAACTGTTTACTATGTGAATAAAGAACCTTAATTTCTATGGACAGCAGTCGAAAAATTCCTATATGAGAAAAGCATAACATTTTCAAAGCAGAAACCGAAAACAAGGAATGCCTCAAAAACGACGAACTCCACGAAAAAATGTAGATAACATAAATTGTGTGTTTTAACGTGTTCTACATTTTTCGTGCAGTAAGTTTTTGTGCATCTCTTACGGTTTAGCAGATATTCAAAATTACGTAAAATTCATCCAGAATAAGGTACTCTTCAGAGGCAATTCCAAAAAATTTAAAATATACATTTTATTTGTCAGATAAATATTTTTAATATACGATATTTTAATCAAAATTGTTTGCGCTACTTTTAAGAACATCAAAATTTTCGAAAAAAGTTCCATGTAAAGGGTATTGGGGGTGGAGGGATTATTCTCAAAATCTTTGTTTGGTATTTTAGCGACTTTTCCTTTTTAAGTTATCGTGTTCACAGACACCAGGACCCACACACGTACGCGGGCGCACCTTTTTCCGAAAATGCTTTTTTTTTTTAGATAAAGGGGACCCTACAACGTATATTTCCGGTGTAATCTCGGTATCGAATTTTTGGGTTAAGTGCAATATCTTTTCTATATACTACGTACATAGTACGTATACAGAAAGTAAAACTATCAGAAATAGTCTTATTACTTTCTTCCTTGTAAGTAGAAAAGAAATAAGGGAGTACCATAGGTTAAAGTGTTAGTCAAAAGCTGGTTGCTATGTGACTGAGGTTCCTTTGTTTGTATGGACAAATTTGTTGACAAATTTCTGTATGAGAAAGGTATAAGTTTTTCAAAACTGAAACCAATAACAAGAAATATCTCAACTCTCAGCTATTTTTGTTCAGAGGCCTCTCTATCAGGCTTGAGGTTCTTTTACGTGCCGTAAATCTACGACACGGGATCAACGGCTTTACTTTCCTTCTGAAGGAAGTCATGTTAAGGATTTTTACGGCCGAAAAAATCCATCTTTTACTCTGTGCATCTGCCTTTTATTAATGTTTAATTGTGTACGTTGGTAATAGAACCCTGTACAAGAAAATGGTTTAAACAAAATTACTTTATTTTTAGATGAGCAATAAGGATACAAAAAATTTTGGTTCCCATTTAAAGAATCTTATGTGTTGCACTCACATGACTTTTTCTAGCTGCAGTACGAACTTCTTACAAAAGATTCTTCTTCTTTCTACACAATGCTAATCGAAAAAAGCAATAGCAGAATGTTCTTATTATTTAGTTCCGTATAAGTAGAAGGGGACTAAAGGAATGAGCTATGCTAAAGTGATAGTCAAATGTTTTAAAAGCTATCGTTACGTGATTGTCATTGTAATCGCTTCTTTGCATGGCCAGGAGTAGAACAAAAGAAAAGCGGACACTTCCTGTCTGAGAAACCAATAGCAAGGAATATCTTGGAAGCGGTAAATTCCATAACAAAAACTTAAAGAACATACATTTTGTGTTTTGACTAGATTTACAATTTTTGTTTAATAAACTTTTTGTCTATGTATTACGATTTAGCAGTTAAGCAAAATTCAACAAAATCCATCCAGAATAAAGAGGCCTTCAGAGGCTATTCCTAGAAAATGCAAGATATACGTTTTATTTGGAATGCAAATATCTTTAATGTACTGGATCTTAATCAAAATCGTTAGAGTCATCTTTGTGAATATCAACATTTCCTAAATTTTTCCATGTAAACGGTTGTTTATGGTGGAGGATTTTTAAAATCTTCGTGTCGCATCCTTGGAAGAATCTTAACTTAAATACCAAGTTACACATACAGGACCTTTTTCTAAAAATGCTTTTTTCGAACTCAGGAGACCCCAAAATATATATTACCGAGAAAATCTCGACATTGAATTTTTGGGTGGAATACAATACCTACCTCATCTATTATGTACATTGTGCATGCAGGCTAGAGAAAGTAAAAACGTTCCTTGACCGTCAAATTACCATCCAAAACCCTCTCCAATTAAAACACAACGAATGACATTTACTTTTTTCCATCCTATCAAGCAACTTTTATTCCAGAAATTTTTTTCTAAACGCTTAGTTTTGGAGATATTCTACAGTCTCAGGTTAAATGTTCCACCTGTATATGGCAGTATGTGTAATTCACCAATATTTTTGCAACCTGAGCCAGGGAAACGGCTTTTGACGTCCGTATTTTGCAAGAGCTACCTTTGGATATGCCTATCTTAGCTGTTACCACAATGGAATGAAACCAAAGAGTGTGACGAAATGGCCCAGAAAAACAAAGGCTCATGTGATATTTGGCAACATTGGGATGACATGTATTGAACCATTATTTAGACAGAAGTCCCGACCATTGGTATAATAATTACATTTCATGTATTATTCGTGAAGCGTGAAATATGGAGAGGTCTTCGGAGGCTATTCTTAGAAATTAAAAAAAAAACAAAGCATTTTATTTGTTATGTAAAACCATTACAGCCATTTTTAAGAAAATCAAAGATATCAAAACATTATCCATGTGAAGGGTAGTTTGTTTCGGGGGAATTATCCTAAAAATTTTCGTGTCGCATCTTTGGAAGGTACTGAGCATATATACCAAGTTTGATATTTTATCGACTTTTCGTTTTTGAGTTACCATGTTTACAGACACACGGGAACACACAGGACCTTATACTTAAAGTGCTTTTTTTTATTTAGGATATACTTAGAGGTATATTTTTGGTGAAATCTCGGTATCGAATTTTTGGGTACAATATAAAACCTTCTCCATACACCAAGCACAAAGTACGTGTACAGAAAGTAGTAACACCGTAGGTAATGATCCAAATAAGTGTGAATCTGTTTCTATGAAACATTTTAGGTTCATACAGCTTTTTTTGGGGGGGGGGTAGCTTAACGTCCTTTAACCTAGTTGGTCATATCGGATGATGCTCAAATGATCTCGGGGTCCATAGAGCTTAAAGTTACTCGACATTCGTCTTCTCAGGATAAAGGAAAACCCCGAAAAAACCTTACCCGAGCAACTTACCCTAAGCGAGATTCGAACTCACGACTTTTTGAATGTGAAGCAGACACGCTACCGCCACACTACCCAGGTGGGTTCATAGAGTTTTGTAGAAACGCCTTTGTGGGTCACCTAAACTATTATAAAACTTATACTGTCCACATTTCGAAGCTGACATTCTGTTTATGTTTGCTTAAAATAGCACAGTTGCTACCAAGCACTGTATTATACAAGGTGGACAATTTAACTTGAGATTGTAGAATATCCCCAAAATTAAGCGTTGTAGAAAGAAATTCTTCCAATACTGGCACAATCATTTCGTATGCCTGTCTCCATACTTTTCCGGACACAGCAATCGATTATTCACAGAGTTGGAAAATACAATGAGGTAGAAGGGCATCATTTTGAACATTTATTACACTAAGATACGATGTTTATGAAATAATACTGTACAACACCCGTGCAGTGGTACTCTATACATTGACTTTTCATCAATGTTTAGTTGTCTACATAGGTAAAGGTATCAGGTACAAGAAAATAGTTTATACAAAGGTTGTTTATTTTTTGATGAGGAATAAGAAAAAATCTGATGTGTTACACTCACATGTCTTTCTCTAGCTGTTCTACAAACTTCATAATAAGATTCTTCTTCTTTCTGCACCTTGCTAATCGTGGTACTCATTAGCACAATGTTCTTATTATTTAGTTCCGTATAAGTAGGAAGAAAATAAGGGAATACACTAGGCTAAACCAATAGTCAAATGTTTTAAAAGCTGTCGTTATGCGATATTCATTGCAAATCGCTTCTTTTCTTGGCCAGGAATAGAGCAAAAGAAAAACAGACACTCCCGTCTGAGAAAAGTATGAGTACTTCACAACTGAAACTAATAACAATGAATACCTCGAAAGCGGTAAGCTCCACGAGAAAAATGTATATGATATAACTTGAGTATTTTAACAAGACCTAAATTTTTTGTATAGTAAGTTTTTGTCTATCTCTTACGGTTTACTACTTATGCCAAATTAAGGAAAATTCATCCAGAATAAACATGTCTTCAGAAGCTATTCCCAGAAAATTCAAGATATGCATTTTATTTGTTAGGTAAATATTTTTAATATATGATATTTTAATCAAAATCGTTAGAGCCACTTTTAAGAAAATCATAATTTTCGAAAAAAGTTCCATGTAAAGGGTAGTTTGGTGTGGGGGGATTTTTTTTTTTTTTCAAAATTTTCATGTCGCATCCCTGGAAGATACTAAACTTAAATAGTAAATTTGGTGCTTTACCGACTTTTCGTGTTTGAGTTATCGTGTTCACAGACACACGGATACACTGACACACGGACACACGCGCGCGGACATTTTTGTGAAAATGCTTTTTTTGGATACAGGGGACCCTAAAACATATATTTCCGGTGAAATCTCGGTATCGAATTTTTGGGTGGAGTGCAATACCTTCTCTATCCCTATGTACATATGGGGCTAGAGAAAGTAAACATATAAAAATGTTGGTTCCCATTTAAAAACCGCATCTTGACCCTCAAATTACCATCCGAACCTTCTCCAATTAAACCACAACAAATGGCCTTTAGTTTCCTCCATTATATCAATCAATCTTTCTACAGCGCTTAGTATTGGAGATATTCTATAGCCTCAGATTCAATGTTCCACCTGTATATGACAGAATGTGTAATTCAGCAATATTTTTGCATCCTGAGCCAGAAAAACCGGTTCTGAAGTCCATACTTTGCAAGCGCTACCTTTGGATATGCCTATCTTAGCTGCAACCACAATGGAACGATGCCAACGAGTGTGGCGAAATGACCCAGAAAAACAAAGGCTCATATGGCATTGAGATGACATGAATCGAACCTGTTCACAACCGTTATTTATACAGAAGCCCTTAATAATTACACTTCATGTATTATTCACGGAGTGTGAAATATGGAGAGGTCTTCAGAGTTTATTCACAGAAAAAAAACAACATTTTGTTTGTTATGTTAAATCGTTAAAGTCATTTTTGAGAAAATCAAAACATTTTCTATCTATAAGGTAGTTTGTGTTCAGAGGATTATCCTCAAAATTTTCGTGTCGCATCTTTGGAAGATACTAAACTTATATACCAAGTTTGATATTTTATCGACTTTTCGTTTTTGAGTTATCATATTCACAGACTCACGGACACACGGACCTTTTTCTAAAAATGCTTTTTTCGGACTTAAGGGACCCTAAAACGTCTATTGCTGGTGAAATCTCGCTGTCGAATTTTTGAGTGTAATACAATACCTTTTCTATACACTATGTATATGTATTATGTGTAGAGAAAGTAAAAATATATTCTTAAGCAATGTTTTATAACTGCCAACCTCTTTATTTCGAGCATTTTACGTTTATACAATTTTGTAGAGTTGTAATTCCATTTGCAGTTTTTGTGAATCTCCTAAACTATTATAAAAATGATACTGCCTACATTTCCAAACTGAACATTTCCTTAAAAAGAACACATTTTCTCCCGAGCTCTGTATGTATATATGACAGTATGTGTAATGCACCAATAATTTTGCATTTTGATTGGAGACAGGAAAACGGGTTCTGAGGTCCGTAGCTCGCAAGAGCTACCTTTGGATATGCCTACTTAACTACTACCAACCAGGCTGGCAAATAGCATAGAAAAACAAACGTTCATGTGACATTTGGCAACATTGGGATGACATGCATCGAACCATTATTTAGACAGAAGCCCTGACCACAGAGGCTATTCCCGGAAATTCAGGACATACATTTTATTTGTCATTTAAAATCTTAACAGCTATTTTTGAGAAAATCAAACATTTTAAAAATTTTTCCATATAAGGAGTAGTTTGGGTGGGGGGATTTTCCTCAAAATCTTCGTGCCCCATCCCTGGAAGACACTAAACTTATATATCAAGTTTGGTATGTTATCAACTTTTCGTTTTTGAGTTATCATGTTCACAGACACACGAACACGCACGGACCTTTTTCTAAAAGAGTATTTTTTTCGGATACAGGGGATCCTAAAACGTTTATTTCCGGTGAAATCTCGGTACCGAATTTTTGGGTGGAACGCAATATTTTTTCTATATATTATGTACTACGTAATACGTGTAGGGAAAGTAATAAATCCTTAGGTAACGATTAAAATATCTGTCAACCTCATTCTTTCGAGCAATTTAGGTTTATACATTTTTGTAGAATTGTAATTCTATTTGCAGCTTTTGTGGATCTCATAAACTGTTATAAAAATGATACTGCCTGCATTTCCGAACTGACATTCTGTTTATGTTTACTTAAAAAGCGAACATGTTTGCTCCCGAGCTCTGTATGTATATATGACAGTATGTGTAATGCACCACTAATTTTGTCCGTAGCTCGCAAGAGCTACCTTTGGATAGGCCCACTTAACTGCTACCACAATGGAACGAAACCAAAGAGTGTAGTGAAATGGCTCAGAAAAAAAAAGACCATTTGGCAACATTGGGATGACATTTATCGGACCATTATTTAGACAGAAGCCCTGACCACTGGTATAATAATTACATTTCATATATTATTCGTGGAATATGAAGTATGGAGAGGACTGGTCACTAAACGACTCTAAGTAGGGGTTCAGACACAAGGAGTAAGGTATTTTAATATTTCAGCTCTTGACAAACAGAGTTGAGGGTAGCAAAGGGTTGCCGAGTGGTTGGTCGGCTCTGAGAAAGCGGCCAGCCGGCGAGCCATCACGCACCTACCTGTCACTCTCACGCACTCCACTGTCATATTGCACTTGTTCCCATAGACTGCTTTTCTTAACAAGGGGACACATTACTCTTTGTTTGATTCCCACATTTTATTTCTATCAATTTATTTCTTCTCCTGTATTGTATTCCACACAAACATTCTTATGTCGATGTTATTCCAAGGTGACTCCATCGTAGTTGAAGTCCGTGGTGTAATGGTTACCATGCCAACTTCATATACCCAAGGTTGCGGGTTCAAACCCGGGGGAGGATGATGGATTTTTTCAGGCGTAAAATCCTTAGCATGGCTTCCTATAGAAGGAAAGTAAAGCCGTTGGTCCTATGTCGTAGATTTACGGTACATAAAAGAACCTCAAGCAAAATTAAGCGGTCTTTCACGCCCAATATAGAATGGGACGCTGAGAACCACAGCAGTTAAAGAGCGTCCATAAATAACACGCCATTTGGCACCATCACAGAATAGTTAGACCGCTCTCTCCTACCTACACAGATCAAGTTCAATTCCAGAGGAGGGCATGTAGGGTTTGTAGTGGATAAAGCTACATCTGGGTGGGTTTTCATGCTCCTCCGATTTCCCCCTTTCTCTACATTTATGCAACAAATTATTGTTAAAATCTTATGCTTCCATTTACTTCATGCTAATTGAAAAAAAAAATTAGTAGAAATAGTTTTATTACTTGCTTCCTTGAAATTAAAAGCGAAATAAATACAAAATGAAAGTTTCAGTAACATTATACATGGCCACGGAAGTATTTTTAAAAATATCATAGGATGCATTCTTGTACCTCCTTTTCTCTATTTTGTGTAAATGACAATTGCTGTGCAAAATGTTAGCCCATTCCCAGTTTCTACCTCAATTTCTTCCAGAGTATTAGCTACTTCTGTTAAGTATATTAAATTCATTCTCTTTAAGCTAGAAACAACCCACTTTCCTAATGCTTCTGTTTAAATTGTTACATTGTCACACTTGTGAGGAAACTTAGTATATTTTTAATTACAAAGTAAAAAAAAAAAAAAAATCTATCACAACTGGCATGCATTTGTCTAAACTCGAGGAAAATTAGGTAAGCAATGTATTTGTTTTTTTTTTTTTTTTTTGCACCATTGTTTTCAGCAACCCAAAAATTTCTGTGTTAACACAAAATGGCAGTTATAACAAACAAGCATAATGTTAATACAGTTTTGTCTACTAAGAATTTAATTGCCTCTCAGTATAATTCTGAAGTAGTAACTTCAACACTTTACACATGGTAGCAGAGCGTGGTTATCACTACTTATTGATTCTTAGTCTCTAATTCACGTTCATTCTCAGGACTACGGAGAGGAACGGAATATTAATAATTCCTGATAAGTTGTAGAGCTATTTTACTGTGAGAGACCGTGTTATCATTAAATAACACTTTGCTTACATAGAAATTGCGTATGAAAACGCCGTGCCAAGAGCAGGTAGAAATCCTGTACTTTTAGTGTGTAGACTTACTACTATCAAGTATTCAGTTAACCCTGCAGTGGTCGCGTGGCGTCTCACACATGCCAGGTGTTCTTTATTTACACGTTGCTATTCAACAGATACTCTGGCTGACTTATGGTGCCATCTAACTTTCTATTAACTAAATATAAACATATTTTGCTCATTAACTTCGCATTAGTTTCAATTCAGTGTTCGAAGGAAGAGATTCTTTCCGGAGCCGCGTTGCTGGAGTCTACACGCCACGCGACCTTCTACGGTACCGAAGGTGAATATTTTATGTTTTATTTTATATAGTAGTTTACGTGTGAATACTAATACCTGTTGCTAAGTAAGTAATTTTGCTAATCTTCAGATCCAATATGACCTCAAAGAAGACCTACAACCTAGAAAATGCACGTGATCGAGAAATAGTACTCCGGCTGTTGCAGGAAGAAGATGAATTTGATGTTTATAGTGACTTGGAAGAAGCCGGATTGGAATCGAGAGAAGAAAATACGGACATTGAGCAAGAAGCGGACTCCAATGATAGTGACAGTGATAACCAAGTCGAATATTTTTGGGAAGGAATAAATCTTCAAAATGGTCCAAAGTGAGTCCACCAAAAAATGTTCGCACACGACGATAGAATATTGTCACCCATTTACCGGGAGTGAAAGATGCCGCGAAAAATGCGAAAACGCCAATGGAATGTTGGGAATGCTTTTTCGACAATGTGTTGTTATCTAGCATTGTTGAGTACTCAAAAATATTTCTGAAGCTCAAGGGATAGGGATGCTCACTTGACAGACGTAGTTAGTATAAAAGGTCTGTTAGGAATATTGTATATATGCGCGTCCAGCAAAGACAATCATATACACACCCTCTTCAAATAAAATGGGAATT
Source organism: Hymenopus coronatus (assembly GCA_030762935.1). Lineage (NCBI taxonomy): Eukaryota > Metazoa > Arthropoda > Insecta > Mantodea > Hymenopodidae > Hymenopus > Hymenopus coronatus. The sequence goes on from CM060882.1 coordinate 20,893,541, forward strand.
GAGTTATGCACTACGTCTAGCGATAAGAAAAAAACCGGAAATGATAACCTTCTATAATGTAACCAAATCGGGCGTTGATACTGTGGACCAATTGTGCAGCACGTACAATGTATCCAGAAAACTCAACAGATGGCCTATGGTAATATTTTATAGCATGATGAACATTGCAAGCAGCTATAAATGCACAAATAATTCTGAGGTTAGTGGCAGGCGCAGTGTATTTTTGAAACTTTTAGGACGTAATCTAGCAGCTGATTACTTGCGTTGACGTTTTCAGTGTTCATCATTGCCAAAAAACCTCAAACGAGACCTTCAAAGTCTTTCTCCAGATGAACATGCAGTGCAAACTACAGAAGAGGACCGAGGCACAAAAAGACAAAGGTGCTGTGAATGTGGTCGCTCAAAGAACCGATATACCAAATATAAATGCCGCAGCTGTAACAAATTTTTGTGTTTAGAACATGCCCATCAAGTATGTGCTGATTGGTAATCGTATAAACTGCATTATGTATATTTGTTAAAAGTACATGAATAGAAAGATTTGTTTTTCGATAACGGATTTTCACACACAGTTTGGATTGAATGAGAAGTTGTTTCATGCAGCAAACACCTTGATGGATTATATGTATAACTAAAAATCACAATTATAAAATATATATACTTGTGAGAATGTATTCTTCTCTTTAATTTTATATAAAATAGTACGTTTACATTCATAAACTTGAACTGACTGAGTTAAAAACACATATTGGCGTCTGTGAGACGCCGCGCGACCTTGAATGTAACAATGAACCACGTGACCACTGCAATGATAAATGTTGCTAACTTTACAGTTTAGTGTTTTAGGCTAAGATAGATATAACAGAGATTTTGTTTTCTAAACTGAACTCCCTGTATCCTGTTTGATCTTCTGAATATGATCCATGAAAATAGCTAACGCTTAGATTTTTCGGAGTACTACCCATATCATAAAATTATAGTTGTCTTTAAATGTCTAAAAAAATGAATGTAAAGACCTAATTATGTTGTTAATTTTGGGAGACCATGGAAAATAATCATGATTGTCCTAACATTAACCATTATATTTATTATAATTTATTTTTTTAAAAGTTATAAAGTGTATTCTTAGCAATTTCAAAATCTATAGCTGTAAATATTTTTAAATGTCTCCATATAATCTGTTTGGTTAATTTGTTTATGTGTAGAAAACGCATGAAAATTAACAGATGCTAAGAACATAATGTATGAATTTATCAATTTTAGTGTAATATTCAGGACATAAAAATGAGAGAATGACCTTGAACTCTGAAACTAATAGACCATTTTTGTGCATGCAACCTTCACATTCCATATATTTATATAGGTTATCTTTCTGGTTACAGAGTCGAATTCTGGAGGACGCCATGTGCAATTCCTGGTCTCCACGTCACAATGTAGGTCAATCATTCTTTATACTCTGCTCCATTGTTGTATTATTAACAAAATAAGAACACCATGATATCATGGACGTGCTCGATTAAAATATTGGAGGGTTTCTTTGATTTTCAAAACTCAAATGTGGGGAAAATTTTGTACTTATTTTACATTTAACTTTTACTGTTGATAAATGTATAATATTGTACTTTACTTAAATATGACAAAAAAAAACATAAAAAATACTGTCGCATTAAAAAGAGAAAGATAAACAAAGGCATGATTCAAGAGGAGCTATAGTTATAATGAAGAATTTTTTGGATTGAAAATAAAATGCCAGCGTATCAGTTTTACTCTATCCCGGGCCAAGGTTTCAAAAATGTTTATCTTTCGGTGTTTTTCTTAGAGATTTTCATCACAGGGAAAAAGGTCAGGCATTACAACCAAAAACACCATTATTTTTTCCACCGTTTAGCAGCCCTATCGATTTGCTTTCGATGTATTTTCAGTGTAAAAAAATCTGACGTGTTCCAGTCACATGACTTCCTTTACTTCTGTGTAACAAATTGTTGTTAATAAGCTTATTCTTCTACTGATTTCAAGCTAATCGAGAAAAAATTAGCAGAAATAGCCTTATTACTTGCTTCCTTGTAAGTAGAAGCGAAATAAGGGAGTACCATAGGTTAAAGTGAAGGCAAAAGCTGGTTACTAGGTGACTGAAGTTCCTTTGTTTGTATGGACACGAATTGACAAATTCCTGTATGAGAAAAGTATAAGTTTTTCATAGCTGAAACCAAAACAAGGAATAGATCAACTCCTCGAAAAAAATTATGTAACATAAATTGTGTGTTTTAATGTGCTCCACATTTTTTGTGTGGTAAATTTTTGTCCATTTCTTACGCTTTAGCAGTTATGTAAAATTCATCCAGAATAAAGTAGTCTTCAGAGGCTATTCCCAGAAAATTCAAGATATACATATTATTTTTCAGGTAAATATCTTTAATAAACGATATTTTAATCAAAATCGTTAGAGCCATTTTTGAGAAAATTAAACTTTTCGAAAAAAGTTCCATGTAAAGGGTAGTTGGGGGTGGGGGGATTTTCTTGCAAATCTTCGTGTCGCATCCTTGGAAGATACCAAACTGAAATACCAAGTTTGGTATTTAACGGTCTTTTCGTTTTTGAGCTATGCTGTCCACAGACACACATGCACACATGGAACTTTTTCCAAAAATGCTTTTTTTGGATTCAGGTGACTCAAAACGTGTATTTCCGGTGAAATCTCGGTATCGAATTTTTGGGTGGAGTACAATACCTTCTCTACACACTATGTAGATTGTACGTGTAGAGAAAGTAAAAATCGCAGCTCAATCTGAGACACTAAATATGCCAATGGTCCCTTGCCATAAAGCACACCTTTACATTAGAAGCCAGGAATTCAAAATAAGAATCTGAGGTAATAATTGAGGACTGTTTTAACAAAACTCCATAAACCTCATTTTTTTAGAAATGCAGGTTTTAACGGATTCTGGTCAATTGTAATGAGAGAAAAAGAATGTACTTTTCTTTACATTACAACACTGAATATTTCCCGTTGAATAGAGCGCTTTCACAAAACTCAACACCTCCATTTCTTAAATTTTACAAAACTCAACTTGTGGAGGCAAAAGTTTTGGGTGAACACTGGCATACCTATGATTTAAAATTGAAGGCAAAAGACATTGTAAAAGGTAAATGGTCCTTTAAAATTACAGAGGTGAGAATATTTACAAACAAAAGAACTTGTAATAATCGTGTACAATGTTACGTTCAGAACATTTATTACTTTCTCTACACGTACTATGTACATAGTGTATAAAGAAGGTATTGTAATGTACCCAAAAATTCGATACCGAGATTTCACCGAAAATACACGTTTTGGGCCCCCCTAAATAAAAAAAAGAGTTTTGGAAAAAGGTCCGTGTGTGCGTGTGAGTGTTTGTGTGTGTGTGTTTGTGTGTCTTTGGACAGTATAGCTCAAAAACGAAAAGACCGCTAAATATCAAAATTGGTTTTTAAGTTTGGTATCTTCCAAGGATGCGACACGAAGATTTTCAAGAAAATCACACCTCCCCAACTAACCTTTACATGCAACTTTTTTCGAAAAGTTTAATTTTCTCAAAAATGGCTCTAAAGATTTTGATTAAAATATCGTATATTAAAGATATTTACCCGACAAATAAAATGTACATTTTGAATTTTCTGGGAATAGCCTCTGAAGACTACTTTATTCTGAAGGAAGTTTGTATAACTGCTAAACCTAAGAAATGGACAAAAACTGTAGAGCACATTAAAACACACAATTTGTTATATACTTTTTTTTCAAGGAGTTTATTGTTTTTCAGATATTTCTTGTTTATTTGGTTTCATCTTTGAAACACTTGTAATTTTCTCATATAGGAATGTGTCAACTCGTGTCCATACAAACAAAGGAACTTCAGTCACATAGTAACCAGCTTTTGACTGTCACTTTAACCTATAGTATTCCCTTATTTCGCTTCTACTTACAAGGAAGCAAGAAATAAAACTATTTCTGCTAATTTTTTCTCGATTAGCTTGAAGTAAATAGAAGAATGAGCTTATTAACAATAATTTGTTACACAGAAGTAGAGAAAGTCATGTGAATGGAACACATCAGATTTTTTTTCTGCACCGATAGAAGTTGAAGTGTTTAAATCAAGGCTGACAATTTCTGTAATGTGTACCTGAACTTCCAATGGTGAAGCAAGAAGAAAGCTGATGACGTGAAGACGTTGATGAGTTGCTTCCATAATGAATCGGATGAGGGTAAAGTATTTTATGGCAAAGTTCTAAAAGGATGTGGCAAAAATTCTAACAACATGATAGATTATGATTGAGATTCTGTACATTCATTTTTCAGTGATTTTGGGTATTGCAAAAAGAAGGTTTAATCCTACATTGAAGTTTTTCAGTATATAAATAATTAATTTTGAACAAATTACGGTTAAATGTATCTAAATTAACCAACTTTTAATTCAGCTGTATTTAAGCATTTTTATAAAACACATGTTAATGATTTGGAAGAGGTTTTTGCTAGCTGTAAATGAAAAAAAAAATCTGATGTGTTCCATTCACATGACTTTCTCTACATCTCTGCAACAAAAGCTTATGCTTCTATTTGCTTCATGCTAATCGAGAAAAAAATAGCAGAAATGGTCTTATTACTTGCTTTCTTGTAAGTAGCAGTGAAAAAAGGGAGTACCATAGGTTAAAGTGATAGTCAAAAACTTGTTGCTATCTGACTGAAGTTCCTTAGCTTGTATGGACTGGAGTTGGCAAATCCTGTATGAGAAAATTATGTTTTTCCAAGCTGAAACCAAAAATAAGAAACAACTCAAAAACACTCAAATGCACGAGAAAAATGTATGTAACATAAATTGTATGTTTTAAAGTGCTCTACATCTTGTGTAGCACGGTTTAGCAGTTATATAAAATTCCGTAAACCTTCAGAATAAAGTAGTCTTCAGAGGTTATTCCCAGAAAAATCAATATATACATTTTATTTGTCAGGTAAGAATCTGTAATATTTGACAGCTTAATCAAAATCGTTATGGCCATTTTTGAGAAAATCAAATGTTTTAAAAAAAGTTCCATGTAAAGAGTAGTTGGGGGTTAGGATATTTTCTTGAAAATCTTCATGTCGCATCCTTGGAAGATACCTAACTTAAATACCAAGTTTGGTATTTAACGGTCTTTTCGTTTTTGACCTATGCTGCAAACAGACACACGCACACACACGGACCTTTTTGTAAAAATTGTTTTTTTTTTTGGCTTCAGGGGGACCCAAAACATGTATTTCCGATGAAATCTCGGTATAGAATTTTTGGGTGGAATGCAATACCTTCTCTATGCACTTTATACATAGTACATGTGGAGAAAGTAATTAAACATTCGATAGATAAACATGGTCGAATTCGTCATCTACAATTTGAGAACCAATGTAAGTATTACAATGATAAAATCTCCCTTCCTATATATTATAAATTATTAATAGTCTGTATCTCTGAATTGTCTTATGATGAGTATACCACCAGTTCTTTCATCTTGAGTTCAGACAGTTCAGTGAACTAGACTATTAATAATTTCTAATGTATTATAGAAAGAGAGATTTTATCAGGTTGTGATTCTAATGCCAAACAACTCTGAACAACTCCGTATGGTTCCCTTAGGTCAGTGCCTATTACTTTCTCTACACGTTCTAAACAGATAGTGCATAGAGAAGGTATAGTATTCCACCTAAAAATTCGAATTCCCTTGAATCCAAAAAAAAAGTATTTTTAAAAAAATATGCTTGTGTGAGTATGTGTGTGTGGCAACACTCAAAAACGAAAATTCCGTTAAATACCAAACTTGTTATTTAAGTATAGTATCCAAAGATATAATATGAAGATTTTCAGAAAAATCCCTTAACTCCCAACTACCCTTTACCTAGAAAAGAAATCGAAATGTTAATTTTTTCAAAACAGGCTCAAACTACTTTGATTAAAGTCTCTTATGTTTAAAATATTTAGATGGCTAACAAAATTTATATTTTGAATTTTCTGGGAATAGCCTCTGAGGACCTCTCTATTCTGGAGAATTTTACTGAATTTCGCATAAGACAATAACTTACTACACAAAAAATGTATATCACGTTATAGAACATATTTATTTATAGATTTGTTCGTGGTGCGAATGATTTTTTTAGATATTCCTTGTCAGTTCTATAATACTTATATGTTTCTCATGCGGGAGATTATAAATTTCTGGCCACGCAAAGAAACTGGTTTCAATTGCAAGGCAATCACATTTGTCGGTTTAGTCCCTTATTTTGTTATCTACTTATAAACAACTAAGTATTAATAACGTTTCTTCTAATGTTTATCTCGATATGCATGAAGTAGATAGAAAAATATGCTTTTCATCAAAAATTTGTTACAGAGATATAAATAAAATCAAGTGAATAGAATATATAAGATATATTAGATCCAGGGGGTCTCAAAACAAATATTTCCGGTGAAATCTCGGTATCGCATTTTGGGTGAAATACAATTCCTTCTCTAATCACTATGCATATGGTACTTACGTGCTGGAGAAAGTAGAAGTAGACACCTTTAAAAATCTTATACTTTTCTCATACAGGAATTTGTCAACTCCTGTCCATACAAACAAAGGAACTTCAGTCACATAGCAACCAGCTTTTGACTGTCACTTTAACCTATGGTACTCCCTTATTTCGCTTCTACTTGGAAGTAAGCAAGTAATAAGACCAGTTCTGCTATTATTTTCTCGATTAGCATGAAGTAAATAGAAGCATAAGGTTTTTAACAATACTTTCTTGCAGAGATGTGGAGAAAGTCATGTGAATGGAGCACATCTTTTTTTAAATAAATACATTATGAACTGGATATAACTTTAAATAGACATTGTAAGTGAATTAATTGAAAGTAGAATTGTAGAACTGTAAGATATTAAAAGTGAAGGTTGACTGCCTGGATTGTCACCTTATTTCCAATAACCAAGACAGGAAATTAAACGAACGAACGTCAGGTGCGACAAGATTTCACAGAAATGAACATCAGCTGCTGTAAGACATTTCGACAATACGCGATTGCCTAATCTCGCCCATTGCATTTGAGCTTTAATAGTTGAGCTAGCTTGTCTAAGAATCACTACACAAGATGCTTGACACTATCAGTTATTGCCCCATCATTTTGACTGTTGCAGCTGCCTACTGTAAACAGATTAAATGATGACACTGGCCATACATTATGTTCACAGTTTCTAACAATTTTGAATGCTTTCAGCAGCTAATGGGTTTCCTGAATTTAACATAGCAAATAAACAAAATTAATGGCTGCTATGGTAACTGTATATCGACAAATAAATGAGCATATTCTCTCGTTGGTTTTATTTGGTTGTACCAAAAACTACATTTAGAATTTGTGTTGCTCCCCAGACAATTTAGAGAGTATAAACAGACTAATCCAGTAACTGAAATCTTTTAAACAAGTATACAAAGCTCAAAATACAAAACAGCCATAATGAATTCTGATGGCCATTATAAAACTATTTAACTTAGAATTATATTCCACTTTCTCAACTTAACAATGGGTTATTGTCACATTGATATAATAGATCGAGCTGGATTGCTTAGGAGAACCAAAGCCCCATGTTTGACAAGAAAAAAATCTTATGTGTTCCATTCACATGAATTTCTGTAAATATTCTATAGTAAACTACTCTTAAAAAGTTCATTTTACTTTCTCTAGCCCAGTATGTACAATGTACATAGGGATAGAGACGTATTGTATTCCACCCAAAAATTCGACGTCGAGATTTCACCGGAAATACATGTTTTAGGACCCCCTGAATCCAAATAAAAGCATTTTCAGAAACTGTTCCGTGTGTGTATGTGTGTGTGTGTGTGTTTGTGTGTGTGAGAGTCTGTAGACAGCATAGCGCAAAAACGAAAAGACGGTTGGGTATCTTCCAAGGATGCGACATGAAGGTTTTAAAAAAAATCCCCCCACCCCAACTACTCTTTACAAGGAAAAAGTTTCGAAAATGTTTTTTTTTTTAAAAATGGCTCTAAAGATTTTGATTAAAATACCACATATTAAAGCCATTTCTATCACAAATAAAATCTATATCTTGAGTTTTCTGGGAATAGCTTCTAAAGATCTGTTTATTCTGGATGAATTTTGCTTAATTTGGCATAACTAGTAAACCATAGGCAAAAACTTACTATACGAAAAAGCAGATTTTGTTAAAATACACAAGTTGTGTCATACACATTTTTTTCGTGGAGCTTACCGTTTTCGAAGCATTCCTTGTTTAATTTCATATGTGAAGTACTAATAGTTTTCTCAGACGGGAGTGTCCGTTTTATTTAGTTCTACTCCTGGCCAAGCAAAGAAGCGATTTGCACAGACAATCGCATAATGAGAGTTTTTAAAACATTTGACTATCACTTTAGCTTAGCGCATTCCCTTAGTTCGATTCTACTTATAAGGAACTAAGTAATAAAATTCCGCTAATGTTTTTCTCGATTAGCATAAGCAGAATTATCTAATGTAAGAAATTTGTTGGTAGAGTAGCTAGAGAAAGTCATGTGAGTGTAACACATCAGATTTTTCTATTTACTTCATATTAATCGGTATAAACATTAGCGGAAATTGTCTTATTACTTAGTAGCTCCTAACATTTGAAATGAAAGTATTCAAATATTTAAAAAGCCAGTCAATATTGATTTAAATTAGCATCTTTTTGGAATGACCAGGAGCAAACAACACGAATAAAACATTCCCGCTTAAATACTTTTAAAATGAAACGAATAACAAGGATATCTCTGAAATGGTTAATTCCACAAAAAAATACATAAAATGTACAACGTAGCTAGAGAAGGTATTGCATTCCACCCAAAAATTCGATGTTAAGATTTCACCGGAAATATATGTTTTGAGGTCCCTCATTCAGAAAGAAACATTTTTAAAAAAAATCCGTGTATGTGTGACTCTGGAACATAGATCAAAAACAAATAGACCGTTACTTACCACACTTGGTATTTATGTTTTGAATCTACCAAGGATGGGACATGACACTACCCTTTACATGGACACATTTTTGAAATGTTTGTTTTCCTCAAAAATGACCAACGATTTTGATTAAAATACATGTATTAAAGATATTTACATCAAAAATAAAACGTGTGTCTTAAATTTTCTGAGAATAGCATCTGACGCACGGAGACACGGACACACACACACACACACACACACACACACTCACACACATGCACGGACCTTTTTCTGGAAATGTTTTTTTTTGGATTCAACGGGTCCTAAAACATGTATTTCCGGTGGAATCTCGACATCGAATTTTTGGGTGGAATGCAATACTTCTCTATCCCTATGTACATTGTACATACGGGGCTAGAGAAAGTAAAAACTGATGTGTTCCATTCACATGACTTTCTATACATCTCTGCAACAAATTATTCTTAAAGAGCCTATGCTTTTATTTACTTCATGCTAACGGAGAACACATTAGCACAAATAGTCTTATTACTTGCTTCTTGTAAGTAGAAGCGAAATAAGTGAGTACTATAAGTTAAAGTGATAGTCAAAAGCTGGTTGCTATGTGACTGAAGTTCCTTTGTATGGACACGAGTTGAAAAAATTCCTGTATGAGAAAACTTGTAGTTTTTTAAAGCCGAAACCAAAAACAAGGAATATCATAAAAACGATCAGCTCCATGACAAAATGCATATAACATAAAATGTGTGTTTTAACATGCTCTGCATTTTTTGTGTAGTAAGTTTTTATCTATCTCTTACGGTTTAGCAGTTATGCAGAATTCCGTAAATTTAATCCAGAATAAAGTAAGCTTCAGAGGCTATTCCCAGAAAATTGAAGATATATATTTTATTTGTCAGGTAAATATCTTTAATATACGATATTTTAATCAAAATCGTTAGAGGCATTTTTAAGAAAATCAACATTTTCGAAAATAGTTCTATGTAAAGGGTAGTTTGGGATGGGGAATTTTTCTCAAAATCTCCGTGTCCCATCCCTAGAAGATACTTATTTTAAATACTAAGTTTGGTATTTTACCGACTTTTCGTTTTTAAGTTGTCGTGTCCACACACACATATGTGCAGGCAACTTTATCTGAAAATCCATTTTTTGAATATAGGGGACCCTAAAACATATATTTCCGGTGAAATCTCGGTATCGATTTTTTGTGTGGAGTGCAATACCTCCTCTATACACTATCTACATAGTAAGTATAGAAAAAATAAAAATCTGATGTGTTCCATTCACTTGAATTTATCTCCCTTTTCTGTAATAAACTACTTCATACTAACCAGCATAAACATTAGCGGAAATTATTTCATTACTTAAGTAATTTCTTATAACAAGAAGGGCCAAAAGGGAATAAACTAGACTGAAAATACTGTCAATAATTGTAGAAGCCATTCGACTTATGATTGAATTTCGCATGTTTTTGCATCACCGGGAATAAATAAAAGAAACGGAATATTTCCGTTTAAATATTTTAAAATTGAAACCAATAGCAAGAAACATCTCGGAAATGGAAATTTTGTATAACTGGTAAACCGTAAGGGATAGACAAAAACTTACTATATACAAAAAATGCAGATCTCATTAAAACATACAATTTATGTCATGCATTTTTTCGTAGAGTTAACCCCTTTTGAGATATTCTTTGTTGTTGATCTCAGTTTTAAAATATTTTAACTTTTCATATACCGGAATTTGTCAACTCCTGCTAATGCAAAGAATGCAATTACATAGCAACCTAATTTTAAAAGATTTTAATATAGCATAAGCCTGGTATACACCCTTATTTCCCTTCTACTTACAAAAAAGTAAGTAATAAAAGCATATCTGCTAATGTTTATGTCGATTAGCTTGAATGATATAGAAGAATACCCTTTTTAACATTAAACATTGCCACAGAGATGTACAGAAGGTCATGTGAATGGAACACATCAGCTTTTTTATTCAGTTGTCCTCAAAACAGGTAAATCTGTACCTTTTCTGACTCTTCTGTAAATTGTACATATAGAGAAATTAATATATTTTAAGACGCTTTAGGTATATGCACATAAAAATTATAAAAATCATTTCTTTTGTTTTAACATTTCACAATACTGCATTTATTTCTAATACCGTTGATAAATAGCTCAGATTAACGAACCTTTATTAACTAAACAATTAATTATTTCTCGTGGGAATATTTTGCAAATAAACCTGCAAGCGGATTCAGCTATGGCTCTAAAAATAAAATGATTACAAGCAGCTATAAACAAAAACTAATATCACGGTACAATTAACTGTGGAGATTAGATTATCTGTAATATTATTACACAAATTGCAATCGTCCAGTAATTAAAATAAAGCAATATCGTAAATGGAACCACTACAGGCTTTTGTTTTATTATAAATCCACATCGTGAAACAAAATCGCATCACGTGATATAAATCGATATGAACACGATTAAGAGGAAATGGATACTGCAGTAGAAAGCTTTTGTTTGTTTCACATGACAAACTATCCTCACCGTGCATTTTAGTGGAAAGGCTCCAGAATGCGCATTTACTCTACGCTATTGATATAAAGCTCTCCTTTATCTTTAATTTACACACATGTGTGTTATAAACCGGTTTTCGTAAGTTTTTTATACGTTTTCCTAAGAAACGTGACCAAAAAAAAAACTGGAAATAGATCGGTTTACGGCATTAAAAAGAAACAAAAAATGATGTGCTCCATTCACAAAGCTTTCTCTAGCTGTTCCACAAATTTTTCTTACAAAAATTATTCCTTTATCTACGTCTTACTAATGCAGATAAATTGATCTTATTACTTGCTTCCTTGTAAGTAGAAGGGAAATAAGGGAATACATTATACTAAACCGATAGTCAAATCTTTTAAAAGCTGGTCACTATATGAAACAATTTTGGTTTGGTTCGCTTTGCATGGTCCGTTGAGAAAAGTTGAATATATCAAAAATGTCATCTCTAAAAGAGATGCGCTGTATGTCGTATATGATGTGTTTTAAGGAGATCTACATTTTTTGTGTAGTAAGTTATGGTTTATCAGTTGTGCAAAATTCTACAAAATAATCCCAATAAAGTGCTCCTCAGAGATTACCAGAAAATTCAAAATATACATTTTATTTATAATGTTAGGCATTTTGCAGAATATCAAAATTTTCGAAAAATCCTCCATGTAAAGGGTAGTTTGTAGGAGAGATTTTTAAAACTTTCTGTCGTATCCCTAGAAAATACTAAACGTGAATACCAAGTTTGATATTTTAAAAATGTTACGTTTTTTACTTAACGTGTTCGAAGAACACAAACACACACAATAATTTTTCTAATTATGATTTTTTTTTTTATACAAGGAACTCTAAAATGTCTATTTCCGGTGAAATCTTGGTTTTAAATCTTTGGATGGAATGCAATACCTTATGTGCATAGTACGTGTAGAGAAAATAAAAAGCTGAAGTATTCCATACACATTACTTTCTCCACCTGCTCTAAAAACAAACTTCTTACAAAATATTGTTTTATTACTTTCTCTACACGTGCTATGTACATAGTGTATAGAGAGGTATTGCACTCTACCCAAAAATTAAATACCGAGATTTCACCGGAAATATGTTTCAAGGTCCCCTGTAACCAAAAAAAAGTATTTTTAGAAAACTGTCCCGATGTTCATGTGTCCGTGTGTGCGTGTGTCTTTGAACACGATAACTCAAAAACGAAAAGTCGGTAAAATACCAAACTTGGTATTTAAGTTTAGTATCTTACAGGGATGCGACACGAAGATTTTGAGAAAAATTCCCCCACCCAAAGCTATCCTTTACGTGGAAAATAATTAGAAAATTTTGATTTTCTCAAAAATGGCTCTAAAGATTTTAATTAAAATATTACATTTTAAAATATTTACCTGACAAATAAAATGTATATTTTCAATTTTCTTGGATTAGCTTCTTCTGGTAGAATTATATGAATTTTGAATAACTGCTAAACCGTAACAGATGGACAAAAACTTAACACACAAAAAATATAGGGCACGTTAGAACACACAATTTATGTTATATACATTTTTTTCGAGGGGGTTCATCGTTTTTTTTTTTTTTTTTTAGATATACCTTGTTTTTGATTTCAATTTTGAAAAACTTAACTTTTCTCATGCAGGAATTTGTCAACTCCTGTCCATACAAACAAAGGAACTTCAGTCACATAGCAACCAGCTTTTGACTCTCAATTTAGCATATTGTACTCTCTTATTTCGCTTCTACTTACAAGGAAGCAAGTAATAAGATCATCTCTGCTAATTTTTCCTCGAATAAAATATTGGTATAAGCTTTTTAACAATAATTTGTTGCAGAGATATAGAGAAAGTCTCTTGAAAGGAACACATCAGATTTTTTTTTCTATCTCTTACGGTTTATCAGTTATACAAAATTCAAAAAAATCCACCAAGAATAAAGGGGTCTTCATAGTGTGTTTCCATAAGAATTAAAATTTATATCTTATCATGTAAATATGCGACATTTTAATCAAAATCGATACAGATATTTTTGAGAAAATCAACATTTTCAGAATCTTTTCCATGAGGTTTTTAGGTTGGATTTCCTTAAAATTTTGTGTCGCATCCTGGAAGAAATAAACTTAAATACTAAATTTGGTATCTTGCCAACTTTTCGTTTTTGAGTTGTTCCAGATGAGGTTTCTATTAAAAACATCACCCTGTCGAATTGTTGTTTTTACTTTTTGTACACGTACTTTGTACATATTGTATAGAGAAGGTATTGCATTCCACCCAAAAATTCAATTCAGAGATTTCACCGGAAATACACATTTTCGGTCCCCCTGAACCCGATAAAAGCATTTATGGAAAAAGATCCGTATGTGTGTGTCTGTGAACAGCATAGCTCAAAAACAAAAATACCTTTAAATACCAAACTTGCTATTTAAGTTTGGTATCTTACAAGGTTGCGACAGGAAGATTTTCATAACATGGAACTTTTTTCGAAAATTTTGATTTTCTCAAAAATGGCTCTAACAGTTTTTATTAAAATATCGTATATTAAAGATATTTACCTGAAAAATAAAATGTATATTTTGAATTTACTGGGAATAGCCTCTGAAGACTACTTTATTCTGGAGGAATTTTGCATAACTGCTAAACCGTAAGAGATGGACAAAAACTTACCACACAAAAAATGTAAAGCACATTAAAACACACCGTTTATGTTATATACATTTTTTCATGGAGCTGATTGTTTTTGAGATATTTTTGTTTTCGGTTTCAGCCTTGAAAAACTTATACTTTTCTCATACAGGAATTAGTCAACTCGTGCCCATACAAACAAAAGAACTTCAGTCATATAGCAACCAGCTTTTTAATATCACTTTAACCTATGGTACTCCCTTATTTCGCTTCTACTTACAGGAAGCAAGTAATAAGAGAATTGCTGTTAATTGTTTCTCGATTAGCATGAAATAAATAGAAGAATAAACTTTTTAACAATAATTTTTTGCAGAGATGTAGAGAAAGTCATGTGAATGGAACACATCAGATTATCTAACGTGATATCGATATTATCAATCCGGACGCAGTGAGAGCTTTAAATACAGCACAAGGAATATAAAATCAATTCTTGGTCATATATCACGTCAGCAATCTTAAAGGTACTGCTTATCGATTTGCCTTCTTTCGTGTGTGTCTATTTATGAATCATAAAAACAGTTTATAACTACTGCTTATGTCTGGTATTTGTCCGAGGTATGTCTGTTCAATATAACTCAAAATAAAAGCTCTGAGGTGTTTGATTTACATGACTTCTCTATATCTCTGCAACAAATTATTGTTAAAAAGTTTATTCTTCTATTTATTTTATGCTAATGGAAAAAAAATGAGCTGAAATTGTCTTATTACTTACCTCCTTGTAAGTAAAAGCGAAATAAGGAGGTACCATAAGAAAGTGATAGTCAAAAGCTGGCTGCTATGTGACTGAAGTTCCTTTATTTGCTTGGACACGAGTTGACAAATTCCTGTAATAGAGAAGTAAAAGCTTTTTAAAACTGACACCAAAAACAAAGTCTATCTCAAAAACGATCAACTCCACGAAAAAAATGTATATAACATAAATTGTATGTTTTAAAGTGCTCTACATTTTTTGTGTGATAAGCTTTTGTCCATCTTTTACGGTTTAGAAGTTATGCAAAATTCCGTAAAATTCATCCAGAATAAAGTAGTCTTCAGAGGCTATTCGCAGAAAATTCATGATATACATTATATTTGCTAGGTAAATATCTTTAATATTCGATATTTTAATCAAAATCTTTTATTGCCATTTTTGAGGAAATAAACATTTTTCAAATAAATGCCATGTAGACACGCAGGCACACGCACGGACCTTTTTGTTAAAATGCTTTTTTTGGATTCAGGGGGACCCAAACATGTATTTTCGATGAAATCTCGGTACCTTCTCTCTTCTACGGTAAACATCCTGCAGATTCACTCTGTAAACAATGAAACACGTGCTTAATTGTTAGCATGCGATTAATTCACCTTATAAGGCAACCCATTACACCTACAATATGTTAAAGTGAATAATCTACCATATACAACGTGGTCATAACATATTCATTTCTACAAAACACATAGGTACCTATTTTCTAGAAACCCTGTATATTTTATTTGTCGCGTAAATATCAAGGTCATTAGGGATTTTTCAGAAAGTTTTCTATGTAAAGGATAGTTGGGGGTGGTTTGGTGGAGGTTCTTGAAAACCTCGTAATGCACCCTAGGAAGATACTGAACGTAAATATCAAGTTTGGTATTTAAGGGATTCTCCGTTATTGAGTTATGCTTCTCACGGACAGACACACCGACATTTTTCTGAATTTTTTTTTTCAGGGGATCCCAAAACAATCTTAATTGCGTTATTTAACATATTAGATGTTTTATATTATCCTCTAATCATAACAGCAAAACTCTTGATTTTTCCAAATTAAACATTTGTTTCTCAAAGTTGGAGAACTATTTCGAAAAAGCAAGGAGGGGAGAATTTTGCGTATAAAAAAATCTGATGTGTTCCATTCACATTACTTTCTCTATATCTCTGTAACAAATTATTGTTAATAAGCTTATTCTTTTATTTATTTCATGATATAGTCGCCCTCCGTGGTGTAATGGTTACCATGCTAACTTCATATACCCAAGGTCGCGGGTTCAAACCCGGCGGAGGACGATGGATTTTTTCGGGCGTAAAAATCCTTAGCATGGCTTCCTTCGGAAGGGAAGTAAAGCCGTAGATTTACGGCACGTAAAAGAACCTCAAGCCTGATAAGAGAGGCTTCTGAGCAAAATTAAACGATCTTTCACGCCCAATATAGAATGGGACGCTGAGAACCAAAGCAGTTAAAGAGCGTCCATAAATAACAGACCATTTTTGTTTCATGATAATCGATAAAAATTGGCAAAAATAGTCTTATTTCTTGCTTTATTGTAAGTAGAAGCGAAATAAGGGAGTACCATAGGTTAAAGTGAAAGCCAAAAACTGGTTGCTATGTGACTGACGTTCGCTTGTTTGTATGGACACGAGTTGGCAAATTCCTGTATGAGAAAAGTACACGTTTTTCAAAGCTGAAACCAAAAAGAAGGAATAACTAAAAAATGATCAACTCCATGAAGAAAATGTATATTTCATAAATTGTGTGTTTTAACGTTCTCTACATTTTTTGGGCGTTAAGTTTTTGTCCATCTCTTACGGTTTAGTAATTATGCAAAATTCATCCAGAACAAAGAGGTCTTTAGAGAATATTACCAGAAAATTCAAAATATACATTTTATTTGCTGTGTAAATATATTTTATATACGCTATTTTAATAAAATTTCTTTAGAGTCATTTTTGAGAAAATCAAAATTTCCAAATGTTTTCCATGTAAAGGGTAGGTTGGGGTAGGGGGAGTTTTCTGAAAACCTTCGTGTCGCATCCCTGGAAAATACTAAACTTAAATACCAAGTTTGGTATTTTACCGACTTTTCGTTTTTGAAGTATCGTTTTCACAGACACACGGACACACACACACGGACCTTTTTCTGAAAATGCTTTTTTTGGATACAGGGGACCCTAAAACATATATTTCCGGTGAACTCTCGGTATCCAATTTTTGGGTGGAGTGCAATACTTTCTCTATTCCTATGTACATTGTACATACGGGGCTAGAGAAAGTAAAAAAAAAAAAAAAAAAAAAAAAAGGACATTTCACAGGTCTTTTTGGATTTAAAAGTGTTGAAAATATTTACAGATGCAGATTTGAAAACTGTTAGGTTGCCTGGTTGTAAGTTCTTTTTATTTTTTGGAACATTGAGGTTTTAGTTTTATATGCCCCTTGGCTACGTTTTGGTATGTAGGACTATGTGCTGTTTATATTATAATTTTTTTAATTTTTCACAATTTTAGGTGAAGTTTTACAGGTACGTTGCCTTAACGAGATCCAATTTCTATTCGTCTAACAATATTTGTCTATTTTAGCGTTTCTAATTATGCAAAATTTATTAGGAATAATAAGATCTTAAGGATTAAATTACAGATTTCTATATTTTCCGATAATTTTACTTTCTCTACACATACTAGTAGATAGTGTATATAG
This sequence comes from Hymenopus coronatus, assembly GCA_030762935.1. NCBI lineage: Eukaryota > Metazoa > Arthropoda > Insecta > Mantodea > Hymenopodidae > Hymenopus > Hymenopus coronatus. The sequence continues at coordinate 20,911,195 of CM060882.1, forward strand.
AAGGTATTGTAATGTACCCAAAAATTTGATACCGAGATTTCACCGGAAATACATGTTTTGGGACCTCCTGAATCCAAAAAAAAAACATTTTTAGAAAAAGGTCCGTGTGTGTCTGTGAGTATGTCACATAGCAACCAGCTTTTGACTCACTTTAACCTATGGTACTCCCTTATTTCCCTCCTACTTACAAGGAAGCAAGTAATAAGACTTTTTATGCTAATTTTTCTGGATTAGCTTGAAGTAAATAGAAGCATAAGCTTTTTAACAATAATTTGTTGCAAAGATGTAGAGAAAGGCATGTGAATGGAATAAATCAGATTTTTTTGGTTGCAATACAATACGCTCTCTATACACTATGTACATAGTGTGTGCAGAGAAAGTAATATGCATGTAATTAAGCAAAGCAGAAGAAGTTCCAGAGGGAAGATGAAAACAAAGGTTCACACGTGGTTTGGCAATATCCCCTGTGGGAGGTAGTGCTGCACATGGAGTACAATGGCCGTTCCCTCAGGATTTTTCACAATGCAGGGCAAGACATTCTATGTTTACCGGCAACACCTACCTGCAAGAAGTGTCAGTCTATTGTTTCTAAACGCTTGAAAAACAAGGCGCTTTTCTCGCGATTCAAGAAACATCCTCTGCTGCATTTCATTAACGAATGCTGTGTTTTTGCAAATATGGGCCGCGTGTGTGAGTCTGCCATATCCAGATAAGTCCAGAGCCTATCAATGAAAATAGCACTTAATTTTGTTTTTTGTTGGTTTATTTCTCTGCATAATCTCCAGAAAGGCTGATACATTTGTCATATCGGTGTTCTAATTTAATTAAACCATTTCTGTAGTGTAGTTTATCAAGGTCCTCAAAATAGCTGTTTACCGCATCAAGGACCTCCTAATTTATGTGAAATCTTCGTCCTCCAAGAAGTTTTTTGAGGTTTGGAAACAGGTGGTAGACACTGGGTGCTAGATCTGGCGAATAGAGTAGATGTTCAAGCAATTCCAACTTTAATTCGCACATTTTTTCATTGTAATGACCGGAGTATTGCCGTGATGCAACAAGCTTTTTTTTTAGTCAATTAAGGTATTTTTCTTTTCACCTCTTCACTCACTACTGCTTGCGTAGTAGTCACCAGTGATACTTTTACCCTTTTCCAAGCAATCAATAAAAATAGTTCCCTGTGCATCCCAGAAAACACTCGCCATAACCTTTAAACTGACAAAATTGACTTTGTCTTTTTTGGAGTTGGTTCAACTGGCGCAATCCACTGTTTTGACTGTGATTTACTTTCTGGAATGTAGTGATGTATCCAAGTTTCATCCATGGTAATAAGGCGTCTCAAAAATTCACTGGGCTTTTTACGGTAGAGCTCCACATTCTTAACAGAAAGAGTATTTCTTTGCAACTTTTGATCAGGTGTCAACAAATGCGGCGCCCATCTTGCATAGACCTTGTGAAAGCCCAAAACATTACTTAAAATATTACCTGCACGTCCTTTTGATATGTTTACAGCGTCTGCTATCCCAAACAACTTTAATCTGCGATCTTCCAGTACTAAACAATAATCTTCAATTTTCAATGATATCTGGTCTAGTGACGCCATGTCTGTGTGAGGCCCGGGACTTATGATCCGACACTCGTATTGCAAACTATATTTTTCTCATTCGGGTAATAACTTTTTAATTAGGATCAGGATTGTGTCCAGTGCAGAGACAGATCTCCAGATATATGCGTGTGTTTGCCTCTTACGTGATCCAGGGAAGGAGAAAGACCCGTATCTGAACGACAATGAGCACAATCATGGAAACGGCGTCCCTAACGGTTATAATTGGAACATATCCACTACCGCTTTAGAAGTTATTCCCAGAAAACTCAAAATATACATTTTATTAATCATGAAAATAACTAAAACACTTGGTATTTTAACCAAAGTGGTTATAGGAATGCTTGAGAAGATCAAAGTTTTTTTTTTTTTAAAACTGTCCTATGTAAAGATACGAGTTGCGTTCAATAAGGACTTAGAAAATCCCAGAAATTACTCTTGTAGCATCGAAGAAAGTTTTTATTTAGTAATAGTCATCTCTCACTAGATGGCAGTTAAAGTTTCAGCTATATCCATCACGTGGTGTCGTTGCAATAGGCGATTAAATCAACAACCTTGTGCTTCTTTAGAAAAATGGATAAACTGCTGTTGTCGAGAGATCAGCGTGATAACTTCTCATCCACAGGTCCCGAGTTCGATTCTCGGCTATGGCGGGGAAATTTTCTTTAACCAGAATTATACCCTATCCCTAACAGGGTCTCGAAATATGTGTGTGAGAGTGAATGTGTGCGTGATTAGTGATATAAAATGATTAACCCAATGTTCTAAAACCACAGTAATACGACTTTTTTGACAAGTCAAAGCCCCCGATATGACCAGTGTAGTTAAGGGGCCCATTCAAATGAAAGAATGGAACCCCCCAAAAATACACTTTTTTGCAGTGATTAAACACTTCATTTAAAAGGCAGAATATGTACATCGATTTTTGGGTAGAATTCAATAGCTTCTCTACCTCCTATGTAGTACATATACTTGGTAGAGAAAGTAAAACATGATTTTATTTATCTATTCAGGGAGTTTTATACCGCGTCGTATTTCCGTCGCAGTTTGAAATCGAGTTTTTGGTTACTTAGTAATTCTTGTTCTGCCCGCCTGGGTAGTGGTAATGAGTCTGCCTCACATTCAACAGGTCGTGAGCTCGAATCTCGCTTAGGGTGAATTAGACAGACAAGGTTTTTCTCGGGGTTTTCCTTTATTTACTTAATGCTAATCAAGAAAAAATTTACAGTAAGAGTAGTATTACCTGCTTCCTTGTAAATAGAAGCGAAATAAGGAAGTAACATAGGTTAAAGCGATGTCAAAAGCTGGTTGCTATGCGACTATGGACAGAAAATGACAAATTCCTGTACGAGAAAAATATAAGTATTTCAAAGCTGAAACCAAACACAAGGGATATCTCAAAAACTGTCAAAAGTTCCATGTAAAGGGTAGTTTGAGGTGGGGGGATTTTTCTCAAAATCTTTGTTTCGCATCTCTGGAAAATGCTTAACTTAAAATCCAAGTTTGGTGCTTTACCGACTTTTTGTTTTTGAGTTATCGTGTTCACAGACACGCATACACAAACAGACACACACGGACACGTTTCTAAAATGTTTTATTTGGATTCAGGGAGTCGCAAAACATGTATTTCCGGTGAAATCTCGGCATCGAATTTTTAGGTGCAATACAATACTTTCTCTATACCTACAGTATGTATGAGGGCCGTTTTTTTTAACCTCCGATAGTTTATATATAAAATAAAGTTCATAGAAAACAATTATTTTATTACTAAAAGGTTTGTACACTTATGGTTACTTTTCAAGATAATCACCGAAAAAATTGAGACGTTTAACGTGTCTGTGCATAAGCTTTGCAATACCCTTCGTACTTTACGACGTTTGCAGAGAGCCATTCAAAACTGAAGAGGAATGCTGACTTAAGGAATTGTGTTAATCCATGACAACGCTCGTCCACACACTGCTGGCACAACCCATAGGCTTCTTGAAGAATTTCAATGGGACATTTTCGGTCATCCGCCGTACAGTCCTGACCTGGCACCCAGCAACTTTCACCTTTTCCCTGAAGTGAAGACGTGGCTAGGAGAGCAGCACTTTTAAACGAACGAAGATCTTCAAAACAACGTCAATGCTGATTTGAAATCATTGGCGGCAACATTTTTTGAAGCGGGTATTGTGCACAGGTACGATAAATGTCTCAATATTTTCGGTGATTATCTTGAAAAGTAACTAACTATAAGTGTACAAAACTTTTAGTAATAAAATAATTGTTTGCTATGAACTTGTATTTTATTTATAGCCTTTGGAGGTTGAAAGAAAAATCTGATGTGTATCATTCACATGACTTTCTCTATATCCCTGCAACAAATTATTCTTAAAAAGTTTATACTTCTATTTACTTTGTGCTAATCAGAAAAAATTAGCAGAAATAGTCTTATTACTTGCTTCCTTGTAAGTAGAAGCGAAATAAAGGGCTACCATAGGTTAAAGTGATAGTCAAAAGCTGGTTGCTATGTCAATGAAGTTCCTTTGTTTGTATGGATAGGAGTTGACAAGTTGCTGTATGAGAAAAGTATAAGTTTTTTATAGCAGAAACCAAAAATAAGGAAGTCTCAAAATCGACAAATTCCACGAAAAAATGCATATAACATAAATTGTATGTTTTAATGTGCTCTACATTTTTTGTGCAGTAAGATTTTGTCCATCTCTTACAGTTTAGCAGTTATTCAAAATTCAGTAAAAATTCATCCAGAATAAACAATTCTTCAGAGGCTATTCCCAGAAAATTCAAGGTATACATTTAATTTGTCAGGTAAATATGTTTAATATACGAAATTTTAATCAAAATCGTTAGAGAAAATCAAAATTTTTGAAAAAAGTTTTAAGTAAAGGGTAATTGGGGTGGGGGGATTTTTCTCAAAAGCTTCGTGTCGCATCCCTGGAAGATACTAAAGTTAAATACCAAGTTTGGTATTGTTACCGGCTTTTCGTTTTTGAGTTATCGTGTTCACAGACACACGGACACACACACACACACACACACACACACACGGACCTTTTTGTGAAAATGCTTTTTTTGGATATTGGGGACCCTAAAACATATATTTCCGGTGAAATCTCGGTATCGCATTTTTGGGTGGAGTGCAATACCTTCTCTATATACTATGTACATAGTGCGTATAGAGGAAGTAAACTATTTCTTTAGGACTGAATGCAGGTACACCTAGACCTAGAACACAAAAAGTGGTATTGCAGCTGGAAGCTGTGGCGTGCAGCATTTAGCAAGATCACTCGGCGATCTGATTCCACTGATGAAATGTTATGTTGCACAGCGAAATGTGATTATGGGTAGTTACAATATAAAGAGTATATGGGGGCTATTGGTTTAAATGACGTCATTGTTTAATTAACACGCATTACAATATCTGTGTCGCTCTACTAAATATCCAGTCCCCCGGGTGAATCACATGTTGTGTCTGGCTTTGCTATTATTGATTGCACCGGTGCTGCTGGTTGCTGGCGTGACAACGGAAATGCCTTTTCCACTAAATCAACCAGTTCGTTTCTCTGCCAGTGCCCCTCTCTCTACCACACATGTAGAGAAGGTATTGTATTCCAGCCATAAATATAGCCGGATATACACGATTTAAGGATCGCTGAGTCCAAAAATACTCCACAACTCTGTAACAAATGATTGTTAAAAAAACATTGTGTTAATTACTTGCTTCCTTGTAAGTAGAACAGAAATAAGGACTTGGCTAAAACGATAGTCAATTCTTTTAAAGCTGGTTGCCATGTGGTTGAAATCCGTTTCTATGCAGGGAGAAGTTTACAACTTTCCGTGTGAGAAAAGTTTAAGTTTTTTAAATTTCAAAACAATTACAAGGAATATCTCAGAAATGGTCAATTCAACCAAGAAAACGTAATTAACATAAATTGTGTGTTTTATCGGGACATTTTAATAAGTTAAGTTTTCGTCTATCTATTATGGTTTACCGGTTATGCAAAATTCCGTAAAATTCATCCAGAATAAAGTAGTTTTCAGAGGATATTCCCAGAAAATTCAAGATATACATATTATTTGTCAAGTATATATCTTTAATATATGATATTTTTATTAAAATCGTTAGAATCATTTTTCAAAGAATGAAAATTTTCGAAAAATGTTCCATGCGAACGGTAGTTGGGTGTGGGGGATTTTCTTGAAACAATGAAAAAAATGTATATTTTAAGACACATTCATTTTTGTTGGTGTTGTGAAGTTAAAACCGTTTCCGGGATTTTCCGGGTCATTGGTTTCAATTTTAAGCTACTTTTTAACTTTTCTCAAACGGGAAGTTCATCTTCTTTTCGTTTACTGGAAAGAAAAGAGAACGGAATTTCAATTGTACCTGACATATAATATGTATATCTTGAGTTTTCTGAGAATAGCCTCTGAAGACTACTTTATTCTGAATGAATTTTACAGAATTTTGTATAACGGGCAAACCGTAAGAGATAGACAAAAATTTACTGAACAGAAAATGTAGAGCTCGTTTAAACACATAGTTTATGTCATATGCATTTTTTTTTGAAGAGGATCGTTTTCGAAATATTCATGATATTCCTTGAAATAATAACACTATTTCTGTTAATTTTTTCTCGATCATCACGAAGTTAAGGAAGCATAATCCTTTTAACAATAATTGAATGCATGACTCACATTAAAATCCACTAGGTTGGAAGGTTGCACCCTCAGATTCCCCTTTCCTCTCCACTGTTATTACTGTCTTTTCTGCCCCTTTCTTCTTGCATTGCCCTTTTACTTTCTCTACACGTACTATGTACTTAGTGCATAGAGAAAGTATTGAAATACACCCAAAAAAACGATATCGTGATTTCACCGGAAATACATGTTTTGGGTCCCCCCTGAATAAAAAAAAAAATATTTTCAGAAAAATAACCGTGTGTGTGTGTGTGTGTGTGTCTGTCTTTGTGTGTGTATGTGTGTGTTTGTGGGCTGCATAGCTCAAAAACGAAAAGACCGTTCAATACCAAACTTGGTATTTAAGTTTGGTATCTTCCAAGGATGCGACACGAATATTTTCAAGAACATCCCCGCCACCCTAACTAACCTTTACGAACATTTTCTCAAAAATGGCTCTAACGATTTTGATTAAAGTAATGTATATTAAAGATTAATTAACAAATTATTCTTAAAGAGCTTATGCTCTATTTACTTCAAACTAATCGAGATAAAATTACCAGAAATGGTGTTATTACTTGCTTCCTTGTATAAGTAGAAGTGAAATAAGGGAGTACCATAGGTTAAAGTGAAAGCCAAAAGCTGGTTGCTGAAGTTCGTTTGTTTGTATGGACACGAGTTGACTAATTCCTGTATGAGAAAACTATAAGTGTTTCAAAACTCAAATGAATAACAATGAATATCTGAAAAACTATCAACTCCGCGAAAAAATGTGTATAACATAAATTGTGTGTTTTGACAGATCTACAGTTTGTGTGTGGTAAGTTTTTGTCCATCTCTTACGGTTTAGCATTTATGAAAAATTCCGTAAAATGCATTCAAAATAAAGTAGTCATCAGAGGCTATTCTCAGAAAATTCAAGATATACATTTGATTTGTCAGGTAAATATCTTTAGTATACGATATCTTAATCAAAATCGTTAGTCTTTTTAAGAAAATCAAAATTTTCGGAAAAAGTTCCATGTAAAGGGTAGTTAGGGGTAGCAGGATTTTTCTCATAATCTTCGTGTCGCATCCCTGGAAGATACTAAACTTAAATACCCAGTTTGGTATTCAACGGTCTTCTCGGTTTTGAGCTATGCTGGTCACAGACATACCGACATTTTTATAAAAAATTCTTGTAATGCACCCAAAAATTCGATACCGAGATTTCACCGGAAATATACGTTTTGGGGTCCCCTGAGTCCGCAATAGCATTTTTAAAAAAAGGTCCGTGTGTGTCTGTCTGTCTGTGTATATAACATGACTGTGTATATAACTACCCTTTACATGCAAAAAAATTCAAAATTTTTGATTTTCTTAAAAATGGCTTTAACAATTTTGATTAAAATCCCGTATATTAAAGCTATTTATGTCCGAAAAAAATTTATATCTCGAATTTTTTGGTAATAGCCTCTGAAGACCTGTTTATTCTGGATGAATTTTGCTGAATTTTGCTTAACTGCTAAACCGTAAGAGATAGAAAAAAACCTACTATGCAAAAAATGTACATCATTTTTGTCCTTTACGTTTATGTTGTGGAGGTAACCGTTTTCAAGATATTCCTTGTTATTGGTTTCAATTGTGAAGTACTTAAACTTTTCTCATACAGGAAGTGTCTGTTTTTCTTTTGTTCTACTCCTGGTCAAGCAAAGAAGTGATTTGCAATGACAATGCATAACGATAGCTTTTAAAACATTTGAAAATAATTTTAGCATAGCGCATTCCCTTATTCCCTTCTACTTATAAGGAACTAAGTAATAACATTCGGCTAACATTTGTCTTGATTAGCATTGTGTACAAAGAAGAGTAATCTTTTGTAGGAGTTTTGTAGAGCAGGTAGAGAAAATCATGTGAGTGTAACGCATAAGATTTTTTACTTTTTCTACACGTACTATGCACATAGTGTATATAGAAGGTATTATATTGCACCCAGAAATTCGATACCGAGATTTTATCGGAAATACATGTTTTGGGTCCCCTGAAAAAAAAATATTTTTTTAAAAATTCCCTTTTGTGTGTGTGCGTATGTGTGTCTGGACAGCATAGCTCCAAAACGAAAAGACCGTTAAATACCAAACTTGGTATTTAAGTTTGGTATCTTCCAAGGATATGACACGAAAAGTTTCAAGAATGTCCCTCCGCCCCCAACTACCCCTTACGTGGAATTTTTTTTGAAAAGTTTGATTTTCTCAAAAATGGCTCTAACGATTTTTATTCAAATGTTGGTAATATTAAAGATATTTACCTGAAAAATAATATGTATATCTTGAGTTTTCTGAGGATAGCCTCTGAAGACTACTTTATTCTGGATTAATTTTGTATAACTGCTAAACCGTAAGAAATGGAGAAAAACTTACCACAAAAAATCTAGAGCACATTAAAACACACAGTTTATGTTATATAGATTTTTTTCTAGGAGTTGGTCGTTTTTGAGATATTCCTTGTTTTTGGTTTCAGCTTTGAAAAACTTCTACTTTTCTCATACAGGAATTTTTCAACTCGTGTCCATAGAAACAAAAGAACTTCAGTTACATAGCAACCAGCTTTTGACTACCACTTTAACCTATGGTACTCCGTTATTTCGCTTCTACTTACAAGGAAGTAAGTAATAAGACTATTTCTGCTAGTTTATCACGATTAGCATGAAGTAAATAGAAAAATAAGCTTATTAATAATAATTTATTACACAGAAGTAGAGAAAGTCATGCGAAGGGAACACATCTGGATTTTTTGTATTCAGGGGGACTCAAAACATGTATTTTCGGTAAATCTCGGTCTCGAATTTTGGGTGCATTACAATACTTTCTCTATACACTATGTACGTAGTACGTATAGAAAAAGTAAAAATGTAACCTAACTTTCCAAACACAACTTCGCAGTACTTCGAAACTCTAACATGAAGGAATTATGAGCGGGATGCCAATGCTGCCAATAGCTAAAGTAAAACTTTCCGATTAAGATATACAAACATCTCTTCTCTAACACTAAGATTTATAAAGATATTGATGTTTTACTAAGTGGGTGTACAAAAATGTTCCAAGAAACTGCTATGCAGGATTATTTCTAATAATAGTTTTAAGCTATTTAAAATTAGTGTACTTCTATGAAAATTAATCCAAAATGAGCTTGAAATTCAAAATATTCATATGCAATTAAAATCTAACTCTCTAACTTGTTCCCTTCACATTACTTTCTCTACATCTCTGCAACAAAAATATTGTTAAAATGCTTATGCTTCTATTTACTTCACGCTAATCGAGAAAAAGTTAGCTTTGTGCTTTGTGACTGAGGTTCCTTTGTATGCATATGAGTTGACAAATTCCTGTTTGAGAAAAGTATAAGATTTTTAAATCTAAAACCAAAAACAATGAATATCTCAAAAAAGACCAACTCCACGAAAAAAATGCATATAACATAAATTGTGTGTTTTAAAGGACTGTACATTTTTTGAGCGTTAACTTTTTCTCCATCTCCTACGGTTTAACAGTTATGCAAAATTCCGTAAAATTCACCCAGAATAAAGTAGTCTTCAGAGATTATTCCCAGAATGTTCAAGATATACATTTTAATTATCAGGTAAATATCTTTAATATATGATACTTTGATCAAAATCGTTAGAGCCTTTTTGAGAAGATAAACATTTTCAAAAAAAAGTTATATTTAAAGGGTAGTTTGGGGTTTTAGGTATTTTTCTCAAAATCTTCGAGTCGCATCCCAGGAAGATACTAAACTTAAATACCAAGTTTGGCATTTTACCGAATTTTTGTTTTTGAATTATCGTGTTCAGAGACACACGGACCTTTGTGTGAAAGTGGATGGTTTGGGTACAGGGGACCTCAAAACATGTATTACCGGTGAAATCTCGGTATCGAAGTTTTGGGTGGAGTGTAATACGTTCTCTATATACTAAGTATATAGTGTGTGTAGAGAAAGTAAAATTGGAAAAAAAAATTATGAAAATCCCTTTTCGACTCCCCTTAAGGGGGTAGACATATCGTGTGAATGTAACGGATTAGAAATGAGAATATAGTGCGTGTAGAGAAAGTAAAATTGGAAAAAAAATTATGAAAATCCCTTTTTGACTCCCCTTAAGGGGGTAGACATATCGTGTGAATGTAACGGATTAGAAATGAGAATCCTAAGTGTGTGTTTTCATGAAGTGTTAAGTAATAAGATGCTACTGAAGGTAAATAAACAAGTAAGCAAATAAATAGAAAATGATATAGGAGGTACGCTTGTAGATTTGGGTTGTACAAATCAGAATAGAGAGGAGTTGCAGACCGCCAATCCTATTTCTAATGCAGGAGGATTTGTGTATAGTAATGCAGGCAGACCTTTGACAACTTCGCCCCTTGTTCCCCGTTAACCGCGTTATTTAGTATGCACATACATCAGCGAAATGACCATTTATAATTAACTCTCGATTTACTCGCACCATGTTTCCTCTGAGATAAATTGGGCATTAGGCGGGCAGCGAACACAGTCCTATATAATCGCAACGACTGCTCTTCAAAGATTGGATTAACCTCAAAACTATTTAGGGCTCGTTTCACAAACAAACTCTGCCTTTTACAAATCTGGCGCCATGTAATGCAATCTGCAGCGGGAGGTTTACTTGGTGTGGGTCGTGACAAACCTGAAAACTGCTTACTAAATAGTTGCGACAATTCAGCTCAACTATTAGAGCACCAATGGAACAGGCAATTTCAACCTATCGCGGTATTGTCCAAACATCTCATCGCAACTGATGTCCATTTCTTTGAAATCTTGTCCCACATGACGTAAGTGTTTTACTTTCTCCACATGTACTATGTGCATAGTGTATAGAGAAGGTGTTGTATTCCACACAAAAATCCGATATCGAGGTTTCACCGGAAATACGTTTTAGGTTCCCTGTATCCAAGAAAAGGTATTTTCAGAAAAAGGTCCATGTGTGTGTGTGTTTTTTTTTTTTTTTTGATAACTCAAAAACGAAAAATCAGTAAAATACCAAACTTAGTATATATTTTATTATCTTCCAGGGATGCAACACGAAGATTTTCAGAAAATCCCTCCACCCCAAACTACATAGAAAAATGTCTCTAACGATTTTGATTAAAATACCTTATATTAAAGATATTTATATGGCAAATAAAATGTATATTTTGAATTTTCTGGGAATAGCTTCTAAAGACCTTTTCATTTTGAATGAATTTTGCTGAATGTTTGTGTAACTTTTAAACTGTAAGTGATAAACAAAAACTTACTACACAAGAAATGTAGATCACGTTAAAACACACAATTTATGTCATATACGTTTTTTTCGTGGAATTGACCATTTCTGAGATATTCCTTGTTTAAGCTTATTGCACACGGAAATTTTTCAACTCCTGGCCCAGCATAGAAAAGGATTTCATCTACATGGAAACCTGCTTTTAAAAGATTTGACTACAGTTTTACCCCAGTATATTCCCTTATTTTTCGTTCTACTTACTCGGAAGCAATTAAAACAAATTCTGCTAATGTTTATGTTGATTGTTATGAAGTATACAGAAGAATAAGGTGTTTAACAATAATTTGTTACAGATATGTAGAGAAAGTAATATGATTGTAATACATCAGATTTTTAATCTGCTGTCTTGGTTATTGGTAACAAGGTGACAATCCAGTGACATTGCGTGATGTCGGAAAGTTTGTTGATGACGATCAGGTGACCGTACAAGAAATTAGACACAAAAACACGAACAATATCCAACCATTAGAGTCTTCAAGTAGGACGCTTGGAGTACAACAGCTGGAATTGGTACAGATACATGCAAATTTGTCACCTCTAAAGGCGTATTTACAAATCATCGACCAGCAACAGGTCAATCTTCACTTTTAATAACTATGTTCCACAATTGTACTTTCAATTAATTCAGTTCCAGTGCTTATTTAAACTTTTATCCAATTCATAATGTATTTAGTTAAAAAATCTGATATAATCCACTCACATGACTTTCTCCATATCTCTGCAACAAATGTTTGTTAAAAAGCTTATACTTCTATTTACTTCATGCTAATCAGTAGAATATTAGCAGAAATAGCAATATTACTTGCTTCCTTGAAAGTAGGAGAGAAATAAGGGAGTACCATAGGTTAAAGTGATAATCAAAACCTGGTTGCTCTGTCACTGAAGTTACTTTGTTTGTATGGACAGCAGTTGACAAATTCCTGTATGAGAAATGTATAAGATTTTCATAGCAGAAACCAAAAACAAGGAATATCTAAAAAACGGTCAACTTCCACGAAAAAAAATTATATTACATAAATTGTGTGTTTTAATGTGCTCTGCATTTTTGGTGTGGTAAGTTTTTGTCCATCTCTTGCAGTTTAGGAGTTATTAAAATTCCGTAAAATTCATCCAGAATAAAGTAGTCTTCAAAGATTATTCACAGAAAATTCAAGATATTACATTTTATTTGTTAGGTAAATGTCTTTAATATACGATATTTTAATCAAAATCGTTAGAGCCATTTTTTAGAAAAACAAAATTTTGGAAAAAATTTCCATGTAAAGGGTAGTTGCGGGTGGGGGGATTTTCTTGAAAATTTTTGTGTCGCATCCTTGAAACATACCAAAGTTAAATACCAAGTTTGATTTTCAACGATCTTTTCGTTGTTGAGCTATGCTGTCCACAGACACACACACACGGTCCTTTTTCTGAAAATGCTTTTTTTTATTCAGGGGTACCCAAAACATGTATTTCCGGTGAAATCTCGGTATCGAATTTTTGGGTGCATTACAATACCTTCTCTATACACTATGTACATAGCACGTAAAGAGAAAATAAAAATGATATGAACTTCACAAAAGTCGGCAGATTTTGTAGTTAGGATACAAATATTGCCCCAAACTTGATCATAACAACCACTTGAAAACGAACTTTTGTAGGTAGAAGCTACACGATATGTCTAGTCAATTTTACTAGTTGTAAAACCAGCTGTAATACTCAATATAACGAATGTAACTGAAAGTAACTTTGTAAACTGAAGCATGTAATGGGGTATGCTCTCAATAAATAAATAAAAATTCTGATGTGTTCCATTCACATGACTTTGTCTCCATCTCTACAACAAGTTAATATTGTTAACAAGCTTATTCTTCTATTTACTTAATGCTAATCGAGAAAATAATAGCAGAAATCATATTGTTACTTGCTTCCTTGTAAGTAGAAGGGAAATAAGGGAATACCATAACTAAAAGTGATAGTCAACAGTTGGTTGCTATGCAATTGAGGTTCCTTTGCTTGTATGGATAGGAGTTGACAAATTCCCATATGATAAAATACATGTATTTTATAGCTGAAACCACTAATAAGGAATGTTCCAAAAACGATCAGCTTCACGAAAAAAATATATAAAATGTATATAAATTGTGTGTTTTAACGAGCCTTACATTTTCTATTCAGTAAGTTTTTGTCTATTTCTTACGGTTTACTAGCTATACAAAATTCCGCAAAATTCATCCAGAATAAAGATGTCTGTAGAGGATATTCCCAGAAAATTCAAGATATACGTTTTGATTTTCATTTAAATATCTTTAATATACGTGATTTTAATCAAAATCGTAGGAGCAATTTTTGAAAAAAATTAAATTGTCGAAAATTTTTCAATTTAAAGGGTAGTTGGGAGTGGGAGGATCTTGTTAAAAATCTTCGAGTGGTATCCTTGGAAGATACTGAATTTAAATCCCAAGTTTGGTTTTTAACGGACTTTTCGTTTTTGAGCTGTGCTGTCCACACAAACACACTGACAAATACAAACACTGATAGACAGGCACACGGACATTTTTCTAAAAATGCTTTTTTTTGGATTCAGAGGGTCTCAAAACATATATTTCCGGTAAAATCTCGGCATCGAATTTTTGGGTGAAATATATCTTTAATGTACGATATATTAATCAAAATCGTCATAGTCATCTTTGAGAAAATCAACATTTTCAAATTTTTTTCCATTTAAAGGGTAGTTTGGGGTGGGGGGAATTTTCTCAAAATTTTCCTGTCGCATCCCTGAAAGGTATTAAACTTAAATACCAAGTTTAATATTTAACGGACTTTTCGTTTTTGAGCTAAGCTGTACACACACACATACCCACACAAACTGATAGACACACGGATATTTTTTCTAAAAATGCTTTTTTTTGAATTCAGGGGGTCTCAAAACATGTATTTCCGGTGAAATCTTGGTATTGATATGTTGGGTGCAATACAATGCCTTCTCTATACACTGTACATAGTACAAGAAGAGAAAGTAAAAGTGTGCCGAGCAACGATGTTTTTTTCTGTGCATTAGGATAACGACAAAACGTTGCTATGATACAGGAATCGCCCTGCAGTTGTCAAACATTTGAATAGCGCCCTGTCGCTCAGATAAAAAACATCAGCTACAGACTTATTAGCCTCTAGATATAGCGACATTTCCTTTTTGAAATGCAGCCTTTGTACGAGCGTACGGATAGGAAAATCAAGTTTAATGGCTGATAAACAAAGAAACAGGCACAACCCTGTCCAATGAGAGCTGGAGTGGACACAAGCTGTTTTATCATGCATTTTTGATGTCGCTACGCGGGTTGGTTGTAAAAAAGGATGACCAACAGCGTTGCCAAATCAGTTTATGAAACTCATTAAGCACTAATTTGAAGGCCAGGGATGGTGAGAGGGGACTTTCTCGTGTAATAACTTTCTAATGACTGTAATGTTAAATCTCAAATTTCATACAATAAAGCCATACAGCGCAATTGTGTTGGCATTACGCGTTCTGTTTTAGAAAATTATAAACGTCTACTTCAAATTTATTCTATACAACATTTTGCCAGAGCCCCCTCTTAAAATAAGTCTCATCTAAAATATTTAACACTATTTTACTTTCTCTATATGCACTCTGTACATAGTGTTTAAGAAGGTATTGCACTCCACCCAAAATTCGATACCGAGATATCACCGGAAATATATGTTTTAGGGTCCCCAATATCCAAAAAATGCGTTTTCACAAAAAGGTCCGTGTGTGTGTGCGTGTGTGTGTGTGTGTGTGTGTGTGTCCTTGTGTCTGTGAACACGATAACTCAAAAACGAAAAGTCGGTAAAATACCAAACTTGGTATTTAAGTTTAATATCTTCCAGCGAGGCGACACGAAGATTTTGAGAAAAAATCCCCCCATCCCCAACTACCCTTTACATGGAACTTTTTTCGAAAATGTTGATTTTCTCAAAAATGGCTCTAACGATTTTGATTAAAATTTCGTATATTTAACACATTTACCTGACTAATAAAATGCATATCTTGAATTTTCTAGGAATAGCGTCTGAACAGTAGTTTATTCTGGATGAATTTTACGGAATTTTTAATAACTATTAAACCGCAAGAGATGGACAAACACTTACTACAAAAAAATGTAGAGCACGTTAAAACACACAATTTGTGTTACATACATTTTTTTCGTGGAGTTCGTCGTTTTTGTGACATTCATTATTTTTGGTTTCTGCTATGAAAAACTTATATTTTTCTCATACAGGAACTTGTCAACTCCGATCCGTATAAACAAAGGAACTTCATTGACATAGCAACCAGCTTTTGAATATCACTTTAACCTTTGGTAGTCCCTTATTTCGCTTCTACTTACAAAGAAGCAAGTAATAAGACTATTTCTGCTAATTTTTTCTGAATAAGAAAGAAGTATTTTTAGAAAAAAGTCCTAGTGTGTATGTGTGTGAATAACATAACTCAAGAACGAAAACCCAGTTAAAAATCTTACGTTTACCATTCACATAACTTTTTCTAGTTGTTCCATACACGAGTACTTTTGTCTACGTCGTGCTAATCAAGATAAACATTAGCAGAATTGGCTTATTACTTGCTTCATTGCAACTGAAAGGAAAATAAGGGAATATACTAGGCTAAAGCGACAGTCAAATATGTTAAAAGCTGTCGCTATGTGAAACCATTGAGATTCAGTTTGCTTTGCCTGCTCCCGTTTGAGAAAAAATAATTAGTTTATACCTAATACCAATAATAATTAATATCTGAAAAACGGTGAACTCTACAACAAAAACGCCCGCTTTAACTACTTATGGCACCGCAGGCGGTGACACTAATACGATGATACATGAATGGTGAGGAGCACTGGTGGAATGAGATGGTGGGGGAAACTGGAGTACCCGGAGAAAACCCGCCCCAACGCCGCTTTGTCCACCATAAATCTCACATGCTGTCGCTTGGGATCGAACCCAGGCCGTCTAGGTGAGAGGCGAGTGATCTAACCACTCGGCCACGGCGCGGCTAAAACGCACGTGAAACACAAGTTATGATACATATATATATATATATATATATATATATATATATATATATATATACGTGGAGTTGATCGTTTTTAAGATATACCTTGTTTTTAGTTTCAGCTTTGAACTTTTCTCATACAGGAATTTGTCAACTCCTGTCCATACAAACAAAAGAACATCAGTCACATGGCAACCAGCTTTTGGCTTTCACTTTAACCGATGGTACTACCTTATTTCGCTTCTGCTTACAAGGAAGCAAGTAATAAAACTATTTCTGCTAATTTTTTCTCAATTAGCGTGAAGTAAATAGAAGCCTAAGCGTTTTAACAATAATTTGTTGCAGAGATGTAGAGAAAGTCATATGAATGGAACACATAAGATTTTTTTTATTTATCTTTGAGATGAGTGCAATAACCTCAAATAAAATACCGTTTGTTTCCATTTCCCCATCCATGACATCTGTCATGGGCCGAGATGAGGAACGCAGCGGCCGGGCGGTAGGCGAAGGTTCCTTGAGAGCTCTTTGTGTTATGGAATTATTATTTATTTCCATTTTATGTATTAATTATTAAAATCTGAAATAAAATAACTGTTCCGTATTTATATTCTTGTTAACGATATTCGTACATTGTAGACACGGTCAGCAAATTATAATTCCGGAGATAATGAAGAAAGAAAAAAATTCGGTAAACAAACATGGTCGAATGCGTCATCTACCATTAGAGAACTAATATAAGTATTAGAATCATAACCTGATAAAGTCTCCCTTCCTATAAATTATCAATAGTATATTTCGCTGAATTGTCTTATTAATTTCATCTCTTAGTACAATTCACTCCCATTGCTTCGATCCGTTCGAGAACTATCGACAAGTATTACTTATGAAAATCTTCGTGTCCAAATCTTGGAAGTCATTAAACTTACCAAATTTAGTATTTGAAGGTACTTTCGTTTTTGAACTATGTTATCCATACCCTTAATCAAGAATCAGTAACAAAAAGATAGAGACAAATGTTGTAAGATATTTTGGACACATAAATAAGATGGATGAGAACAGGAAACCGAAACAGGTATGGGAGGTCAGAGAGGGAAGGATGAACAGAAAGAGGGAGACCAATGGTGTGACAATGTAGACAAAATATATTTTTAGTTTCTCTACATATACTATGTGCATAGTTATAGAGGAGGTATTGTATTGCACCCAAAAATTTGATACCGAGATTTCACCGAAAATATGTGCTTTCCCCGTGAATAAAAAAAAAAGTTTTGGAAGAAGGTCCGTGTGTGTTTGTGTATTGGTACTTAAGTTTGATATCTTCCGAGGATGTTACACGAAGATTATCAAGAAAATCCCCCACCCCCAACTACCTTTTACATGGAACTTTTTTCGAAAATGTTGATTTTCTGAAAAATACCTCTAACGACTTTGATTAAAATAAAATATTTAATATATTTACATGTCAAATAAGGTGTATATCTTGAACTTTCTGGGAATGACCTCCGAACACAACTTTATTCTGAGTCAATTTTATAGAATTTTGCATAACTGATATACCGTAAGAGATGTACAAAAACTTCTCCACAGAAAATATAGAGCACTTCAAAGCACACAGTTTGTGTTACATACATTTTTTGCTGGAGTTGATCGTTTTTGAGATATTCCTTGTTTTTTGTTTCAGCTTTGAAAAACTTATATATTTCTAATACAGGAATTTGTGAACTCCTGTCCATACAAAGGAACTTCCGTCACATGGCAACCAACTTTTGACTTCACTTTAAACTATGGTACTCCCTTATTTCGCTCCTACTTGCAAGGAAGCAAGTAATAAGACTATTTCTGCTAATTTTTCTCAATTAGCTTAAAGTAAATAGAAGCATAAACTTTTTAACAATAATTTGTTGCAGAGATTTAGAGAAAGCCATGTGGAATGAACATATCATAATTTCGGATGGAATACAATACCTTCTCTAACTATTATGTACATCATACATACGTGCTAGAGAAAGTAAAAGTGTAGGAGGTTTATAACGCAGACTACAGCTCGAAGGGGTTGGATAATGTTGCAGATTCTCTTGAGCAGTGACGTTGATCTGATGGGGAAAGGCTGGGAATTAAAGCACAGTTTCTCAGACATAATTCCCCGCTCATCCCCCCCCCCAACCGCCTCCCCTACAGTTTTAAACTGCTCCTCGTAGCTGCTATTGTTAATCCTTGGGCTAACTCTAAACTATGGAGGTCTGCTTTTCGTCTGATCCAAATCTAACCTCGTCTACGTTTTTGTTCTAGGAAGTTCTATTACTTTATCTAGTCTGTATGTACAATGTACATAGTAGATAGAGAGGACATTGTATTCCATCCAAAATCCAATACCGAGGTTTCACTGCAAATATATGCTTTGATGACACCTGGATCCCTAAAATGCATTTTTAGAAAAAAAAAAAATTCTATATGTATTGTTGTGGGCAGCTTAATTCGAAAGTCCATTAAATACCAAACTTGGCATTGAACTTTGGTATCTCCTTACCACTAATAATTACCTTCTCTACACCAACTACATACATAGTGTATAGAGAAAGTATTGTATTGCACCCAAAACTTCGATACCGAGATTTCACCGGAAATATATGTTTTGGGACTCTCTGAATCCAACAAAAGTATTTTTACCTCCTGTATACGCACTATGTACATAGTGAATAGAGAAAGTATTGCGCTCCACCAAAAAAGTCGATACCGAGATTTCACCGCAAATATATGTTTTAGGGTCCCCTTTATCTAAAAAAAAAAAGCATTTTCACAAAAAGGTCCGTGTGTGTGTGTGTCCGTGTCTGTGAACACGATAACTCAAAAACGAAAAGTCGGTAAAATACCAACTTGGTATTTAAGTTTAGTATCTTCCAGGGATGCGACAAATAAGATTCTGAGAAAAATCCCCCCACCCCAAAGTAGCCTTTACATGGAACTTTTTTCGAAAATTTTGATTTTCTTAAAAATGGCTCTAATGATTTTGATTAAAATATCATATGTTAAAGATATTTACCTAACAAATAAAATGTATATTTTGAATTTTCTGGGAATAGCCTCTAAAGACTACTTTATTCTGGATGAATTTTGCATAACTGCTAAACCGTAACAGATGGACAAAAACTTAACACACAAAAAATGTAGATCACGTTAAAACACACAATTTATGTTACATACATTTTTTCGTGGATTTGATCGTTTTTGAGATATTCCTTTTTCTTGGTTTCAGCTTTGAAAAACATACTTTTCTCATACAGGAATTTGTCAACTCTTGTCCATACAAACAAAGGAACATCAGTCACATAGTAACCAGCTTTTGGCTTTCCCTTTAACCTATAGTACTCCCTTATTTCGCTTCTACTTACAATAAAGCAAGAAATAAAACTATTTCTGCTAATTTTTCTCGATTAGCGTGAAATAAATAAAAGATAAGCTTATTAACAATAATCTGTTACAGAGATATAGAGAAAGTCATGTGAACGGAACACATCAGAGTTTTAGAAAAGTGTCCGCCTGTGTGTCTGTCTTTCTGTCTGTGTATGTGTGTGTGTGTGTTTGGACAGCTTAGCTCAAAAACGAAGGGTCCGTTAAATACCAAAGTTCATACTTAAGTTCAGTATTTTCCAAGGTCACGACAGGAAGATTTTCAAGAAAATCCACCCCACCCCCAACTACCATTTACATGGAAAATGTTTTGATAGTTTTGGTTTTCTAAAAAATAGCTCTAATTAAAATCTCCTGTATATCTTGAACTTTTTAGGAATAACCTCTGAAGACCTCTTTATTCTGGATACATTTTTCTGAAATTTGCTTGACTGGTAAACCGTAAGAGATGGAGTTGACCGTTTTTTAGATATTGCTTGCTATTAGTTTCAGTTTTAAAATATAAACTTTTCTCATACGGTACATTGTGAACTTCTTGCCACGCAAAGAAACGGATTTCAATCCCATAGCAACCACATTTTAAAACATTTGACTGTCGGTTTAGTCTACTATATTCCCTTATTTCCCTTCTACTTACAAGGAAGCAAGTAATAAGACCATTTTTGCTAATGTTTATCTCGATTTGCATGAAGTAGATAGAGGAATAGCTTTTTAATAATAATTTGTTGACACATAGATTCAGCTATATGTATTGAGTTTTTAAACTTTCCTATAAAGTGTTTATAATCATGACTTTTTCAATGCTCTCACCCTTGCACTACAGAGCATTTTTAGAAAAATGTCTATGTGTATCCGTGTGTGTGTGAACACGGTAACTCAAAAACGAAAAGTTCATTAAATACCAAACGATATCGATATGATAAGTTAATATATTTAGCATGAAGGAGATTTTTACCTTTATGTTTACATTTTTTATTTTTTTATTTAGGCTTAAAAATTTTCTTTTAAAGGTTTAGTTAAATAATAAAGTTAATAAGGGGATTTATCCCTTTCATTATGATTTCAAGACATAATTTGTTTAAGTTCAACATCTTCAAGGATACGTCGCGTAGGTTTTCATT
Organism: Hymenopus coronatus; assembly: GCA_030762935.1. Classification (NCBI taxonomy): domain Eukaryota; kingdom Metazoa; phylum Arthropoda; class Insecta; order Mantodea; family Hymenopodidae; genus Hymenopus; species Hymenopus coronatus. The sequence continues at coordinate 20,932,341 of CM060882.1, forward strand.
AAAATACTCCATCCCACACTACCTTTACGTGGAAAAATCTTCGAAAAATTTTATTTTCACAAAAATGGCTTATACGATTTTGATTAAAATAGCATATATTTAAGATATTCACACGACAAATAAAATGTTTATCTTAACTTTTCTGGGAATAGCCTCTGAAGACCTTTCATTCTGAATGGATTTTACATAATTGGTAAACCATAAGAGATAGACCAAACCTTACTACACAAAAATTGTAGTACAATATCTGTAAATGATTAACTATTTATTACTCTCAAACGGGGAGACATCTTTAGTCTCATATCTCTTTTGTTTTACTTATGTTTATGTAAGGAGAAGTGAATTTCAATTGCTTTTAAAAGATTCACCAGTTTTTAAAAGTTTTAACTATCGCTTTAGCCTAGTGTCTTCCCTTATTTCCCTTTATGTACAAGGAAGCAAGTTATTCGACAATGTCTACTAATGCTTAGCATGAGGTAAAAGAATAATATTTTGTAAGAAGTCTTTGTTTACGGAACATGTAGAGAAGTCATTTGAGTGGAACACATAAAATTTATTTTATATTCTAGATATTGACTTACAGATTGCAATTTCAGCTTCATTTTGAAGTTTAATTAACTCTCTGAAAAAAATAATAAATGACAATTTGTAATACGGCTGTGTTTTTTCTTGGTTCATTTCTAGAGCTCCCTTTAACTGTTATGGGTCACATTGGGGGCCTTGCATGAAACATTGGCGGTTTACTCTTTGAGCTTTTACGACAAGTTTTCATACGCGCACTCACTCTCATATGCATACTACCAGACTGTATGCAGGGTAGAGAATAATCCTAATTAAAGGAAAATGTCCATCTTCCGGCCCGGAACCGAAACTGGGACCTCCAGATAAGAAACCAGCTCATTGCGCACTCGACCATAGAGATAATCTTAAAATGTTTTTAACTTTCTCTAGCCCCGTATGTACAATGTATTGTATTGTATTCCACCCAAAAATTCAATGTCGAAATTTCACCGGAAATACAGGTTTTAGGACCCCCTTAATCAAAAAAAAAAAAAAAAAGGTATTTTCAGAAACAGGTCCATGTGTGTGTGTGGGTGTGTGTGGACAGCATAGCTGAAAAACGAAAAGACGTTTAAACACCAAACTTTGTATTTAATTTTGGTATCTTCCAAGGATGCGACACGAATATTTTCAAGAAAATCCCCCACCCCTAACTACCCTTTACATGGAAAAATTTTCAAAAATTTTATTTTTCTTAAAAATCGCTCTAACGATTTTGATTAAAGCTATTTCTATCACTAATAAAATGTATATCTTGAATTTTCTGGGAATAGCTTCTAAAGACCTGTTTATTTTGGATTAATTTTGTAAACCGTAAGAGATAGACAAAAACTTACAACACAAAAAATGTAGATCTTGTTAAAATACACAAGTAATGTCATATACATTTTTTTCGTGGAGCTTACCTACCGTTTTGAAGGTATTTCTTGTTATTAGTTTCAATTTATCTTTTCTAAGACGTTTATTGTAGAGTAACTAAAGAATGCCTGTGAGTGTAACACATCATATTTTTTATATTTGAAGTTAATTTAATGTTTGAATATATGCCCCGGTATAGTTAGTCACCAGGTTAGCATATTCGGATTTATTTATTTTATTTATTCGATTATTTATTTGTCGACAAGCTTCACAAACGAGTTGATGAATCGTCATTTTCATGCAATTGTCAATGTCAATACATAAAAAATTGACGAAAAGTTATATTGACGTCGAGCAAGCTAAAAGGCGTTTTCAGTAATAGCACAGAGTTAAACTTTTCAGAATCTTACTCTTAAATGTCAACGCACAGGAATCAGCGTGCAATAAACCATCTGATGTGTTACACTCATATGACTTTCTCTAACTACTCTACAAACAAACTTCTTACGAAAGATAATTTTTCTTTCAGCACCATGCTAAACGGGATAAACATTAGCAGAATGTTATTACTTAGTTCCTTATAAGTAGAATAGAACTAAGGGAATGCACCATGCTAAACTGATAGTCAAATGTTTTAAAAGGCTGTCGTTATGCGATTGTCATTGCAAATCGCTTCTTTGCTTGGCCAGGAGTAGAACAAAAGAAAAAAGGGCACTTCCGTCTAAAAAAAAGTATGACTTCACAATTGAAACCAACAACAAGGAATACCTCAAAAACGGTAAGCTCCACGAAGAAAATGTGTATGACATAACTTGTGTATTTTAACAAGATCTACATTTTTTGTGTTGTAAGTCTTTGTCTATCTCTTACGGTTTACTAATTAAGCCAAAATTAAGCAAAATTCATCCAGAATAAACCGGGTTTTAGAGGCTATTCCCAGAAAATTGAAGATATACATTTTATTTGTGATAGAAGTGGCTTTAATATGTGGGATTTTAGTCAACATCTTTACAGCCATTAATAAGAAAAACAAACTTTTCGAAAATGTTCCATGTAAAGGGCAGTAAGGGGTGGGGGAGTTTCTTGAAAATATTCGTGTCACATCTTCGGAACAGACCAAACTTAAATACCAAGTTTGTTATTTAAGCGTCTTTTCGTTTTTGAGCTATGCTGTCCACAGACCCACACACACATACAGACAAACAACCAGATACACAGACCTGTTTCTGAAAATGCTTTTTATTTGGATTCAAAGGGTCCTAAAACATGCATTTCCGATGAAATCTCGACATCGAATTTTTGGATGGAATGCAATACCTCTCTAACCCTTTGCACATTTTACATACGGGGTTACAGAAAGTAAAAAGAAACACATTTAAATTTTCACACACATCAAGATTTTCGGCGAGTTTATTTAGTTAAAACAATATAATAAAAACGTGATGTGTTACATTTACATGACTTTCTCTGCCTGTTCTATTCTTACAAAACAGCATTCTATATACACCATGCTAAACCAGATAGACTTTAACAAAATTAATTTTATTACTTAGTTCCTTATATGCAGAAGAGAAATAAGGGAATATACCAAGATAATAAAGCGATAGTCAAATATATGAAAAATTGATGTTCGGTTCGCTCTGCATTTCTAGAAAAACAAAAGGAAAATGAAACGAAAGATGACTAGAAATGCATAGTTTAAAATTGGAGCCAATAACAAGGAATAGCTCAAAAGCAGTCAACGAGAGTTACATTTTCGTGTATTAAGTTTTTGTCTATCCCTTACGGTTTACCTGTTATGCAAATTTCATTAAAAACATGTAAGACATAAATGTTATTTTTCATGTAAATAAATTTAATATACGGTATTTCAATCAATATCGTTTGAGCCTTTTTGAGAAAATAAATATTTTCGAAAAATGTTCCATATAAAGGGTAGTTTACGGTAGGGGATTTTCTTGAAAATCTGCGTGTTGCATTCTTGGAAGATACCAAACTTAAAAAACAAGATTTGTTTTTAACGGTTTTTAGTGACGATGTCCACACACACGGATATTATTCTATTTTTTTTTTGTTTTGGACTAATGGGACCTCAAAACATATATTTCCGGTGAAATTGCGGTATCGAACTTCTGGGGGGATACAATACTTCCTCTATACATTATGTACATAATACGTGTAGAGAAACTAAAAAAACAAATACAGTGTTGGGCAATAATGGAATTTACAAAATATTAGCGTTGGAGAAACAATGGGGTTTACACTCATTGGGAAGATGTCCGCCATTCTCTTCCTCAGCAGATGTGTTAGAATATTGATAGTTCCTTGCGAGACCATCCTTCAGTAGCCGTGAGGTTGTTGGATGTATCAGTAAAACTCGTTCTTTGAAGTTCTCCACAGCCAAATGTAGGCCACATTGAGATCTGGAAATCTCGGAGGCCACATAGTTAGGAATTGCCTACTGCTGACCCAATCGCTAATATCTGCGTAATTAATTCTTTTACATACGTGTAGATATGGTATTGTGCATGCAGGTTATGTTTTCCATATCGTGATTCCTGAGTCAGGTGATGAAGTTCTGTAACATGTCTTAGTAGCGTTCCCTGTTTAGTAACATTCTGTCTTATTCCATTATTGTCTTCATGAAGAAATTTGGGCAAATTATGAATTCAGAAGTGAAGCCACACCATGCAGTAATTACTTTCTCTATACGAACTATGTACATAGTGTATAGAGAAGGTATTGCATTGCATCCAAAAATTCGATATCGAGATTTCACCGGAAATACATGTTTTGTGACTCCCTCAATATAAAACAAAGCATTTTTAGAAAAATGTTCGTGTGGGTTTGTCTGTTTGTCTGTCTGTGTGTATGTGTGTCTGTGTGTCTGAGGGCAGCATAGCTCAAAAACGAAAAGACCGTTAAATACCAAACTTGGTATTAAAGTTCATACCTTCCAAGGATGCGACACGAAGATTTTCAACTACCCTTCACATGGAAAATTTTTCGAAAATTTTGATTTCCTAAAAAATGGCTCGAACGATTTTGATTAAAATATCTTGCATTAAAGATATATACTTGACATATAATATGTATATCTTTAATTTTCTGGGAATAGCCTCTGAAAACTCCTTTATTCTGGATGAATTTTACGGAATTTTGTGTAACTGGTAAACCGTAAGAGATAGACAAAAACTTACCACAGAAAAAATGTATAGCACATTAAAACACACAAATTATGTGTTATACTTTTTTTCGTGGAGTTGATCGTTCTTTTAGATATTCCTTGTTTTTTGTTTCAGCCTTAAAAAACATACTTTTCCCATACAGGAATTTGTCAACTCGTGTCCATACAAATAAAGGAACTTCAGTCACAAAGCAACCATCTTTTGCTATCACTTTAACCTATGTTACTCCCTTATTTCGCTTCTACTTACAGGGAAGCAAGTAATAAGACTATTTCTGCTAATTTTTTCCCACTTAGCATGAAGTAAATAGAAGTATAAGCTTTTTAACAAAAAATTTTTGCAGAGATATAGAGAAAGTCATGTGAATGGATTACATCAGATTTTTTTTCAAATCATAACGGTGGTGCTGAATTAAAGTCTGCAATTATAGTCTGTCAAGGCAATGAAAAAGATGCGCAGAACGTTGTGGGCGCAACTATTGTTGATTTCGTTACTCTCCCTTCTTCTGCATGTCCATGTGACATCAGACACGCAAAAGCATCGTGAAGTTTTTGTCAGTGATGGAAGAGGGGACACTGAAACTGGCAGTGAATGATCAGTTTGTGACAAAAAATCATAGATACTGTTTATTGTAAGAGTATACAAAGTGAGAACTATTAACAATAATAACGGGATCTTCAACACCTCAGTATATCTCTTAGAGGACAAGCTAGGCAGATTCTTTACAATGTTGTGACTTACTTGCAAAAACAAGTATTTTTCTCCTCTACATTAAGTCATGCACGCGCGTATTGTAACAATGTTATAGCCGTGATGGCAGATTCTACCTCCAGCCTCACCTTTCCTTCCATCTTCAAAGGGTGGCCAGCTAAAACGGAAGAAGGGAAGCAGTTGAAGGCGTGAGCTGCGCGGATCGCAATGTGGTAATATTTTTAAAAACCTTGACAAGCTATACGCGTATCGTTCGACTGAAGAATTTACCTACTTTGCCTATAGATATAGTCAGGGCCTTCGGGTCAAGTCTATACCCTAGCAAGTTACAGCCTTTCTGGCTCACCATGGTCTTTCAGGCTGCAGCTAAGAATCAACCGCTACTAACGGAGGTGCAACAGCGGTACTCCAATAACCCACTTCACTATTCCCTTGTTAACCTATTCTTCTCTTATACTCCTATCCTTTCCTTTGTTTCCCCTTCCCCCCAAAAAAGACTGAGGAATCACAATATGGAAAACTTCTTCATGCAAGATGGCCCTCCACTCTAACAATCCCACTGCAACTGAAAGATGCCATCTAGCAAGAAATTTCTAGACCTTATCTACAACACTCTATGCCTGATGCCGCAGACTTCGAACAAGAGAACGGTAGACATCTCAATTGTTTGCTCAATGCTATCCTGTTTTGGATTTTCTTGTGATCTCAAACATAATATTTATAGTTGCCCGCCTGGGTAGTGTGGTGGTAGCGTGTCTGTGTCACATTCAACAGGTCGCGAGTTCCAATCTCGCTTAGAGTGAGTTACCCGGATAAGGTTTTTTTTGGGGGGGGTTTACTCTTATCCTGAGAAGACCAAAGTTGAGTAACTTTAAGCACCATATACCCCAAGAATCATTTCACCAATTTCATTCATCGTCCAATATGACTAACTAGGTTAAAGGACGTTAAGCTACACAAGCTATTGTCTGTTCAGCGGTGTTATAGGTAGTGGGTTGGGGTGGCTTATCGCTGAAGTAACACTGTAAGTATTTTAAGCCCCAGGATTCATAGTTTTATCCAACTTTTATGGTCATTGTAGGCATGGTAGCTAAGTGGTAGACCTATCGGCTAGAGATCGGGAGATCCCTGGTTCAAATACCGGCTATGGCATTGAATTTTTCAGTCTGACTATCTAACTCCTGTCCTACACACGGCTTGTGTGCAAAAACAATTAAATCAATGTTCAACAGCCATAAACCTGTAGTTACATATTTGTGATACAATTTCAAGCCCAAGTGCAGCACACTGCTTTAAGCCTGTCCAAAGTGATCGAATTGGTTAAGCAACGTTGCCAAGTGGTTAATCACTTCATTTAGGAAGAAAGGCGGAACAAATCGAAGGAGGTTGTTAAACGTTTCGTTAAACGCTCGCCCGTTTAGGGCGCGGGGTTCGTTTAAAGAGCAAACCGGTAATTTGTTCCTAGCCGGGGCCAAGTGTTGCAAAATTTATACGCGCAGCTGTAAGCTTACTGCATGACGCTTACGAGCCTTCTATTATGTATGAAGACTGGTTTTAAAGCTCTTCTCACTTCCTTTCCCCTCCCCCACGTACTTTAGCCACCCCATTTCTTGCCATTCTCTTCATCACGATTGCTCAACAATCGCCATCCATCGATTGTCGCTCCGGTCGACTCGACTGCTCGACTTGGGGGAATCCCAAATGTGTTGCTAGCACTGCTGATGAACCATATTTGAACACCAGATCGGGCATGGCTTCCAGTCGTACACTAAGTGGACTTCTTCTTCTTGTTCTCCTCATGTATAAGACTTACATTAATTTTCCAAACATAATAATTAGGAATAGCATCTTATGAACCGATAGCGGGACAGAACATGAAATGGTGTTTTATTTATGGACGATCTTTAACTGTTGTAGCTCTCAGCGTCCCATTCTATACTGGGCGTGAAAGACCACTTAAGTTTGCTCAGAGGTCTCTCTATCAGACTTGAGGTCCTTCTGAAGGAAGCTGTGCTAAGGATTTTTACGGCCGAAAAAAATCCATCGTCCTCCGCTGGGTTTGAACCCGCGACCTTGGGGACAGAATCGAAGTTAGCGCATTAAGATATATAATTGTAATGTGTTAACAATACAGTGTGTATGTAGTGGTACTAATAGAACAAAATGGGGCAGTTGTTGTGTGTTAGACTGAGATATTTTCACTATTAGGGAAGGCGATTGAGGTTAGGTTGGGTGAGAAACATAAATACCTACCACTGATTTACGTGAACTAACAATTTTAATATTTACATACCTTCCATTACTGTTGTGCAACTAGTCATCATCATCATTATTCATTTCATTTTCTCTCAAGATACATAGATTACAATGTACAGCATGCATTCGTAATCTCAAATGTGAATCGTCTCCGATTGGCACGAAAGCAGGCTTTATATTGTGAAAAACACGAAAATGGGACACATCATCGACTATTGCGTAGCAACATCTTGTAGTACATTACGTATTTCACGCATTGTTGAAAATCAGACATGTTTTCCAAACACTGTCTTTACTTTCTTTTCTACGCGGTCTAAAACAAATGCCAATGGCCACTTATTAGTTGCTTGCACAAGCTCATCGGCAGCTTTCAGGGCTCGAGGCATTTTAATGTTCGATATTTCCAAATATGTGTTATTGTTGGAGATATATCTGCAAAATTCTTCTGTATCAATTACAAATCTTCATGCAATCCATTTGAAGTAAGAGGTTTTTACAATGTTGGTTGAGGAGCATGCACTATCATCAAAGGCAGCAAAGCATACTGCTGTCAAGACAGTTCCCCAACGCGTTACTACAGTTTGTTTATATGCGGTGGCCAATGCAGCTCGGTCTCTACTCGATAGGTATGCAACTAGTATTCCTATCCCCAAGTTTCTATCCCTCTGCTTAAGTTTTGGATGAGGAGATTTGCGGTTGGAAAATCAACCCTCGCAGTTGCCAAGTCTTCCATTTATTGGTCTCTTAACTGAGGCGCGAATCTGTACTTGTAAGTAGTCTTCGGTGTCTCCAGAAAATAGAGTTCCACGTTGCCTCTCCCTCCTAGTACAGGCTCATCTTTTCTTTGCTAATGGTTATTGCCCAGTGGAAGGGGGGATCATTCCCGTTTGAACGTCATCATGTTTTGCAGAAAACTACACACCTTCCGAGATGCAAGCTGATGAGCAGACGGACTATGGATCAGATAAGAGTATCCAGGGATGGGGGTTCAGCCCAATAATTAGTATAAACATGAGGAAGTAGATGATATAAAAAAGGGCTGATGTGTTCCATTCACATGACTTTCTCTACATCTCTGCAACAAATTATTGTAAAAATGCTTTGGCTTCTATTTATTTCATGCTAATAGAGAACAAATTAGCAGAAGTAGCCTTATTACTTGTTTCCTAGTAAGTAGAAGCGAATTAAGGGAGTAGCATAGGTTAAAGTGATAGTCAAAACTTGGTTACTATGTGACTGAAGTTCCTTTGCTTGTAAGGACAGGAGTTGACAAATTCCTATATGAGAAAAGAATATGTTTTTCAAATCTGAAAACAAAAGCAAGGAACTTCTAAAAAACGATCAACTCCACGAAAATGTATATAACATAAATTGTGTGTTTTAACGTGCTCTACAGTTTCTGTGTGGTAGATTTTTGTCCTTCTCTTACGGTTTAGCAGCTATGCGAAATTTCGTAAAATGCATCCAGAATAAAGTAGTATTCAGAGGCTATTCCCTAGAAAATTCAAAATACACATTTTATTTGTCAGGTAAATATCTTTAATATATTTTAATCAAAATCGTTAGAGCTATTTTTAAGAAAATAACAATTTTCGAAAAGTGTTCCGTGTAAAGGGTAGTTGAAGGTGGGGGATTTTTCTCGAAACCTTCGTGTCGCATCCCTGGAAGATACTAAACTTACTTGGTATTTCGAAACCTCGGTATCGAATTTTTGGGTGGAGTGTCATACCTTCTCTACTTACACAAAGAAATAAACACATTTCAAGTGTATCTACTAGTTATTTTCCTAGGAAATGCCAGTGTTTTTAATATCTAAACCAAAAGACCTATAGCTTTTGTAAACCCGAGGTTGCGTGCGTCTCTGAAAGAAACACGCCGACATGGTTTTGACGTCATGAATAATAAACGCGATAATAACAAGCTAATGTAAACAAACGTCATAATTATACGTTAACAGGTTCACTTATATAACTCAAATCAGAACATAAGCAGTTCAGTGCTTCTTTCATTAATATTATATCAGAAATTTATAAACCTGTGTAGTGCCCCTCATTATGTTCACTTCAAAATGTGCGACACAAATAAAACAACATCAAAACGCGAGCTCTTTGAAGGTGACAGGTTACTTTGAATTAATTACTTTCTCTATACGTACTATGTACATAGTGTATAGAGAAGGTATTACACTCCACCCAAAAATTCGATACCGAGATTTCACCGCAAATATATGTTATTGGGTTTCTTTACCCAAAAAAAGCATTTTCAGAAAAAGGTTCGTGTGCGTTTGTGTGTGTCTGTGAACACGATATCTCAAAAACGAAAAGTCAGTAACTTGGTATTTAAGTTTAGTATCTTCCAGAGATGCGACGCGAAGATTTTGAGAAAAATCCCCCCACCCCCAACTACATGACTTTTTTCGAAAATTTTCATTTTCTCAAAAATGGCTCTAACGATTTTGATTAAAATTTCGTATATTAAAGATATTTACAGGGCAAATAAAATGTATATCTTCAATTTTCTGGGAATAGCCTCTGAAGACTATTCTGGATGAATTTTATGGATTTTTGCATAACTGCTAAACCGTAAGAGATGGAGAAAAACTTACAAAACAAAAAATGTAGAGCATCTTAAAACACACAATTTATCTTATATATATATATATATATATATATATATATATATATATATTTTTCGTGGAGTTGATCATTTTTAGATACTCTTTGTTTTTTTGATTTCAGCTTTAAAAACATGATTTTCTCACACAGGAATATAGCAATTCCAGTCCATAGAAACAAAGGAAGTTCAGTCATATAGCAACCAACTTTTGACTATCACTTTAACCAATATTACTCCCTTATTTCGCCTCTGCTTACAAAGAAGCAAGTAATAGGACTATTTCTGCTGTTTTTTTTTTTCTCGATTAGTATGAAGTAAATAGAAGCATAAGCTTTTTAAGAATAATTTGTTGCAGAGATATAGAGAAAGTCATGTGAGTGTATTATACCAGATTTTTACGTATAGTGAAGGATAGAAGAACTTGCAGGTGGCGAGTTGAGATATGTGGTAACGGCGAAGAAATGAATACTCTCAGCCCGTCTTCCGAACCGATCTCGTCGTATTTTACGACACCCACATCGCGGGAGGCGGTCCATATATAAAGACATCGAGAAGTCGGCGGATTCGCTTGACAAATGTGATGCCATCTTCCGGCGCGTGCTGCAACCTTTGTTACACTTCAACTTCGCTAGCAAATCCCGTGTGACGTAACAGAAATTATAACCAGGCTCTCCGGAAAATTGTTATTACAGTATGACGTATAGAGTTCACTTACATTTCTACTTTCTCTATATGTACATATTGTATAGAGAATGTATTGCACTCGACCTAAAATTTCGATACCGAGATTTCACCGGAAATATATGTTTTAGGGTCCCCGGTATCAAAAAAAAGTATTTTCAGAAAAAGGTCCGTGTGTGTATGTGTGTGTGTGTTCGTGTGCCCTTGTGTCCGTGTGTCCATGTGTCTGTGAACACGATAACTCAAAAACGAAAAGTCGGTAAAATATCAAACTTAATATTTAAGTTTAATGTCTTCCGGGAATGCGATACGAAGATTTTGAGAAAAATCCCCCCACTCCAAACTACCCCTTACATGGAACTTTTTTCGAAAATTTTGATTTTCTAAAAAATGCCTCTAACGATTTTGATTGAACTGTCGTATATTAAAGATATTTACCTCACAAATAAAATGTATATTTTGAGTTTTCTGGGAATAGTCTGTGAAGACTACTTTATTCTGAGTGAATTTTACGGAATATTGCATAAGTACTAAATCGCAAAAGAGAGACAAAAACTTACCACACAAAAAATGTAGAGCACATTAAAACACACAATTTATGTTGTATACATTTTTTTCGTGGAGTTCATCGTTTTTGAGACGTTCCTTGTTTTTGGTTTCTGCTTTGAAAAAGTTATACTTTTCTCATACAGGAATTTGTCAACTGCTGTCCATACAAACAAAGGAACTTCAACGACTTAGCAACCAGCTTTAGACTATCAGTTGAACCTATGGTACTCCCTTATTTCACTTCTACTTAAAGGAAGCAAGTAATAAGACTTTTTCTTCTAATTTTTTCTGATTAGCATGAAGTAAACAGAAGTATAAGCTTTTTAAGAATAATTTGTTGCAGAGATAAAGAGAAAGTCGTGTGAATGGTACATATCAGATTTTTTTATAAGTAGCTTGAAACGTTCCTATTGGCTATCAGAAAATGACACGTTTAGGAAATAATTTCAGCTGGGAGATGTGTCACATTGGAAATAACATCAAATTTCAAAGGATCCTTACGCTGGCATTTACGTCGTTTTGAACATTTAATTCAACTTACACCTTTGCAAAAAGTTTTCTTAACGCTGTGTATGCTTAGCTACAACTGTTTTAAAATTACAGATATATCACTTTGAAAATAAGCCCTTCAATTATTTTCAAAGCTAATCGGTATGTGATAGTTTTGAAATTGTGTTCTCTTTGAATTCACCCTAAAAATCTGATGTGTTCCATTAATATCACTTTCTTTACATCTATATAATACATTATTGTTTAAAAGCTTAATCTTCTATTTATTTAATGCTAATCGAGGGAAAATTGACAGAAAGAGCCTTATTACCTACTTCCTTGTAGGTAGAACAGAATTCAGTAATGTAAGCGAAATTGATAGTCCAATATTTTATAAGTTGGTTGGTATGTGACTGAAGTACCTTTATTTGTGTGGATAGAAGTAGGCAAATTCAAGTATGAGAAAAATTTAAGTATTTTAAAACTGAAACTAATTAAAAAGAATATCTCAAAAACGGTGAACTCCACGAGAAAAAGAAATGTATATAACATAAATTGTGTGTTTTAACGAGCTCTACATTTTTTGTGGTGCGTTTTTGTCTATCTCTTACGGTTTACCAGTTATTCAAAATTCTGCAAAATTCATCCAGAATAAACATGTTTTCAGAGGCTATTCCCAGAAAATTAAAAATATACATTTTATTTGTCACAGAAATATATTAAATATAAGCGATTGTAATTAAAATCGTTAGGGCCATTTTGAGAAATAAATATTCCATGTAAAGGGTAGTTTGCGGTGAAGGGATTTTCTTGAAAATCTTCGTGTCGCATCCTTGGACGATAATAATCTTAAATACCATGTTTGGTATTTTACAGACTTTCCGTTTTTGATTTATCGGGTTCACAGACACACACACACACACGGTCATTTTTCTGAAAATACTTTTTTTTTTGGACACAGGGAACCCTAAAATATATATTTCCGGTGAAATCTTGAATTTTTTGGTGGAGTGCAATACCTTATCTGTACACTATGTACATAGTACCTGTAGAGAAAGTAAAAATGGTCAACTCCACAAAAAGAATATTTGACATACCTACTTTAACGACATATATATTTTTTGGGCATCAAGTTTTTGTCTATCTCTTACGGTTTATCAGTTTTGCAAAATCTAGTAAAAATAACTCAGAATTAGGAGGACTTTAGAGGCTATTCCTAGAAAATTCAAGATGTATATTTTATTTGTCAAATAAATAAGTTTCACATACCGAATTTTAATCAAAATTGTTACAGCCATTTTGAGTCGGGGATGGGGGGATTTCCTTGAAAATATTCTTATCGCATCTTCAAAAGATACTGAACTTAAATACTAAGTTTGGTATTTAACCGACTTTCCGTTTTTAAGCTATGCTGTCCAAAGACACACACACTAAAAATGTTTTTGTTTTTTTTGGACTCAGGGGGCCTCAAGCATACATTTCCGGTAACGAATTTTTGGGTGGAATACAATACTTTCTCTATCCACTATGTACTTGGGGCTATAGAAAATGTAAGACAAAACTGATGTTTATATTCAGATGTAGTGATGTCATGCTGGTAAGAAAAGTTGTGTTTTATAAATATGTTGGATGTTTCCACGTGGATGTTTTATCTCGCTCGGGTCATTCAGCGATATCGCTCTGTGGAATACTAATTCGCCATTCCCAACACAGCATTGCCTGACCTCATGGTCTTATTTACTTGTAAATATTTATGCATCACATTGCACTAAATAAATAAAGCAGGCCATGGGCTTGACCGCTGCGGCTTTGTTTTGTCTCTCTCTATCTCTCTCTCGATTCGAAGCTTTGATGCGTAAACAAACAGACAAAAAACTATCGAAGGATGTAGTGGATAGTTTAAATTGGGAAACGAGAACAAACGAACGCGAACAAACTTGACTAATGGCGGATACTCGACATGGGAGTTCGCATTTTTACTAGCTTTTGTTTCGCTTCAAAGAATAACTAATTATTTTGCATTTCTTTTAATCTTTAATGCTGTTCGGTTGGTCTTCACACAATACTTTCATTCAGATGGGAATATTCAGCACCAAAGACAATAGAACGAGTTACTAAAATGACAAAAAATGTATCGTATTAGAATACAAACTGTGTAGGAATAATACTACGTAATTATGAAAAAAAAAATAAAAATCCTAATGCAATTAGTGTAATGAAACAGAGTATTGATATAATTAGTGCTATCCCAAGGTGATGGAGTCAAAATAAGGCAATTAGGAAATATAAACTGTTACAAAATTTTCTCTTTTTGTTTTAGCTCTTGAACCCATTGTAAATGCTTTAAAAGGGAAACAGAGCGCCACCTGTCAAAGCATTACTTATGCAGTGGCAATACCAACGGGTGAAAAAAGCTCGCTAACTTTTAAGTGAAATACACTGTAAATTAGTCCAGACTAAATACACGGTGTCAGAGAATTATCACGCCCGAGTAGCGTAAAGTACTACACTCCAGTTCAAACTTTAGTTTAAGCTTTCTCTAGAGCGAGCACTGGCCGAGTGGTTAGAACACTCGCCTCTAACCAAGGCGGCCCGGGTTCCATCACAGGCGACCGCAGGGCGGGTTTGTGGTGGACAAGGCAGGGCGGGTTTCTCCGGGCTCTTTAGTTTCCTCCTTCACCGCATTACACCGGTATCCATCTTCATTTTAGTTTATCGCAGTAAGCACTATTACAGAAAATCTGATGTGTTACACTCACATGATTTTCTCTAGCTGCTCTACAAAACTCCTACAAAATATTCTTCTTCTTTGTACACAATATTAATCAAGATAAATGTTAGCAGAATGTTATTACTTAGTTTCTAATAAGTAGAAGGGAATAAGGGAATGCACTATGCTAAAGTTATTGTCAAATGTTTTAAAAGCTAACGTTAAGCGATTTTCATTACAAATCGCTTCTTTGCTTGGCCAGGAGTAAAACAAAAGAAAAAACGACACTTCCTGTGTGAGAAAAGTTGAAGTATTTCACAATTGAAACCAATAACAAGGAATATCTCAAAAACGGTTACCTCCACAACAAAAACGTAAAGGACAAAAATTGTGTGTTTTGTCATGAGGTACATTTTTTGTGTAGTAAGTTCTTTTCTATCTCTTATGGTTTAGCAGTTAAGCAAAATTCAGCCAAATTCAGCGAGAATTAGGATCTCTTCCGAGGCTATTCCCAAAAAGTTCGAGATATATATATTTTATTTCGGACATAAATAGCCTTAATATACGGGATTTTAATCAAAATCGTTAGAGCCACTTTTAAGAAAATCAAAAGTTTCAAAATTTTTCCATGTAAAGGGTAGTTTGTGGTGGGGGGATTTTTTTTTAAAATCTTCGTGTCGCATCCTTGAAAATACAAAATCTAAACACCAAGTTTGGTATTTAACGGTCTTTTTGTTTTGGGGCTATGCTGTCCACAGACACACACAGACGGACAGACACACACACACACACACACACAGACACACACGGACTTTTCTTTAAAAATGCATATTTTGGACTCAGGGGACACCAAAACATATATTCCCGTTAAAATCTCGGTATCAAATTTTTGGGTGCAATACAATACCTTCTCGTTCCCTATGTACATTGTACATATGGAGCTAGAGAAAGTAAAAAATCTAATGTGTTCCATTCATACCCTTGTGGGATTTTGGTGGACAAAGCGGCGTAGGGACGGAGTTTCTCCGGGTTCTTCGGTTTCTCCCACCATCGCATTCCACCAGTATCTATATAACAATTTCTATCCTAAAAATTAAAACAGCCAGGTTGGATTTCTGCTGGACGAAACGACGTCTGGGTGTTTTTCTATGGGTTTTCTGGTT
Organism: Hymenopus coronatus; assembly: GCA_030762935.1. NCBI lineage: Eukaryota > Metazoa > Arthropoda > Insecta > Mantodea > Hymenopodidae > Hymenopus > Hymenopus coronatus. Next base: position 20,948,123 of record CM060882.1, read on the forward strand.
TCCCCCGCCACTCATTCCACCAAATGCTCCATCATCTGTTTTCCTATTATCTATTTCGCTTGCATTTCGTATCAAACACATCCTCCCGCTCATGCCCGGTTAAGGGCCGACCACTCGTTCCAGATTCTCCTTTCTGTGGTTTCGTGCCGTTCGCTCCCCGACAGCTTTCTGACTCCTAGTCATCCGCTTGTAATCTTGGTCCTAAATACGGGGAGGGTAAGCCGACTACGAAAAAAACTGAGGGAGGTGGCGCCATGGTAACGTGAGCGACTCGCATTCTCAAACTGTGCTTCCTCACTTACCATGATTACCTTTCATGCCATTTCCTTCTTGGCTGTGCGTGAGGACAGATGGTGCGGGTGCATGCTCAAAGGAAAAAATACTCCCCGTTGGCACTAGTGTGCTGCCAGGTCGACGGATCGCTTTAACGTCCTCTCTAGCGGCTCCAGCAATAGGACAGCCCATCGAACTTGGAATTTTAAAATGACTACCGCGCGTCTTTGCGACCTGTGACCTCCGATAGTTTATTTTGTTTACCTTAGCCTCTTGGGGGATGTTAGCCACAACTGATCTATTGTAGTGTGCGTGATGTCATGTAACCTTTACCATTTTTTCGTATCCAAATAATAAAATTACTGTCATCCTGGTAGAGGATGAAGTTTGAGCACACCAAGTATGCCCAAGGTTGTGGATTCGATCTTAAGTGGGGCCGGTAGCATTTAAAGTAAATAAATATTTCTCCAACGGTAAGCCCTCATCCTTTTCATCTCTCTCTCCCTCTCTCACATAGCGACAGCTTTTAAACGATTTGACTTTATCTTTAGTCTAGTGTATTCTCTTCTACTTACAAGGAAATAATTAATTAGACTGTTTCTGGTGATGTTTATCTCGATTAGCTGGGGGTAAAAGCTTTTTGAGGAACATGTAGAGAAAGTCATGTGAATCAGGCACATCTGATTTTTTACAAAATCTGAGGTCCAATAAACCCTGTCTGTTACTTCAATTCCGTTGTAATTACAAGGAAAATTGAAACAGAATATTACGCGTTTGTATAAAAACCATGTGAGTAAAACGCATCCGATTTTTACTTTCTCCATACGCACTATATACATAGTGTATAGAGAAAGTATTGCACTCCACCAAAAAATTCGATACCGAGATTTCACCGGAAATATATGTTTTAGGGTCCCCAATATCAAAAAAAAAGCATTTTCACAAAAAGGTCCGTGTGTGTGTGTGTGTGTGTGTGTGTGTGTGTGTGTCCGTGTGTCCGTGTGTCCGTGTGTCTGTGAACACGATAACTCAAAAACGAAAAGTCGGTAAAATACCAAACTTGGTATTTAAGTTTATTATCTTCCAGGGATGCGACACGAAGATTTTGAGAAAAATCCCCCCACCCCCAACTACCCTTTACATGGAACTTTTTTCGAAAACTTTGATTTTCTCAGAAATGGCTCTAACGATTAAAATTTCGGATATTAAACATATTTACCTGACAATTGAAATGTATAGCTTGAATTTTCTGGGAATAGCCTCTGAAGATTAGTTTATTCTGGATGAATTTTACTACATTTTGAATAACTGCTAAACCGTAAGATATGGACAAAAACTTACCACACAAAAAATGTAGAGCACATTAAAACACACAATTTATGTTATATACATTTTTTCGTGGACTTCGTCGTTTTTGTGACATTCCTTATTTTTGGTTTCTGCTATGAAAAACATATACTTTTCTCATACTGGAACTTGTCAACTCCTATCCATATAAACAAAGGAACTTCATTGACATAGTAACCAGCTTTTGACTATCACTTTAACCTCGGTTGTCCCTTATTTCGCTTCTATTTACAGGGATGCGAGAAATAAGACTTTTTCTGCTAATTTTTTTATCTGATTAGCATAAAGTAAATAGAATTATAAGCTTTTTAAGTATTATTTGTTGCAGGGATATGGAGAAAGTCATGTGAATGGTATACATCAGATTTTTTTAAGATGCACTCCAGAATTTATTATATATGGCAACAGAGTTTATAGCAGTAGTTTACACCTAGGAGCAGAATAAATGTCATTAACTTATTACTTTCTCTACGCCAGTGTATAGAGAAGGTATTGTATTCCATCCAAAAATTCGATACGGAGATTTCATCCAACATATATGTTTTGAGACCCCCTGAATTCCAAGAAAAGCATTTTAGAAAAGGACACGAAGATTTTCAAGAAAATTCCCCCACCCCTAACTACGTTTTACATGAAAAAATGTAAAAAAATTTAGTTTTTCTCAAAAATGGCTGTAACGTTTTTGATTAAAATACCTTACGTTAAAGTTATTCACAACACAAGTAAAGTGTATATTTTGAATTTTCTATGAATAGCCCGGAAGACTCTTTAATCTGGATGATTTTTTTTAATTATACATAACAAGTAAACCGTATGAGATAACAAAAATTTACTGCACAAAAATAGAACTCCTTAAAACACACGATTTATGTCATATAGGGTTTTTTCCTGAAGTTGACAGTCTTCGAGATATTCCTTGTTACTGGTTTCAATTTTAAAATAGTCACTTTTCTCATTCAGGAACTTGCCAAAAATTGGCCACGCAAAGAAACTGATTTCCATCCCATAGCAACCACATTTTAAAACATTTGACTGTCGTTTAACAGCGATGTAGAGAAAGTCATGTGGATGGAACAAATCAGATAATTTACTTTCTCAAGCCCCTTATGTACAATGTACCTACATAGTGGATAGAAAAGGTATTGTATTCTATCCCAAAATTCGATGTCGAAATTTCACCGGAAATACATTTTGGGGTCCCTTGAGTCCGAAAAAAGCATTTTTAAAAAAAGGCACGAGTGAGTCTGGACAGCATAGCTCAAAAACGAAAAGACCGTTAAATATCAAACTTTGTATTTAAGATTGGTATCTTCAAAGGATGCGACACGAAGATTTACAAGCAAATTCTCCCACCCTTAACTACCATTTACATGGTACTTTCTTCGAAAATGTTGATTTTGTCATAAATGGATCAAACGATTTTAATTAAAATGTCTTATATTTAAGATATTTACATGACAAATAAAATGTATATCTTGAGTTTTCTGGGAAGGTCTCTAAGACCTCTTTATTTTAGATGATTTTTTTTTTTTTAATTTTACATAACTAGTACTAAAACTTATCAAATAAAAATGTAGAGCTCCACAATTTATGTCATTTACATTTTTTCCTGGAGCTGACCGTTTTTGAGGTATTCCTTGTATTTAGTTTCAATTTTAAAATATTTGTCAACTCCTGCCATGCAAAGAAACGGATTTCAATCCCATATCAACCACATTTTAAAACATTTGACTGTCGGTTTAGCCTAATGTGTTCCCTTATTTCCCTTCTACTTATAAGGAACTAAGTTAAAAGACCGTTTCTGCTAATGTTATCTCGATTAGCATGAAGTAGTTATGAGAATAAGCTTATTAATCATAATTTGTTACAGAGATGTAGAGAATAGCATGTGGATAGAACACTTTAGATGTTTTTTTTTACTTTCTCTATACGAACTATGTACATAGTGTATAGAGAAGGTATTACACTCCACCCGAAAATTCGATACCGAGATTTCACCGGAAATACACGTTTTGAGACTCCCTGAATCCAAAAAAAGAATTTTTTATAAAAATGTCCGTGTGTGTCTGTCTGTGTGTGTGTCTGTGTGTCCGTGTGTCTGTGGGCAGCATAGCTCAAAGACGAAAAGACCGTTAAATACCAAACTTGGTTTTAAGTTCAATATCTTCTCAGGATGTGACATGAAGATTTTCAAGAAAATCCTCTTACCCCAAACTACCCTTTACATGGAAAAAATTTCGAAAATGTTGATTTTCTTATAAACGACTAACGATTTTGTTTCAAATTTCGTATATTAAAGCTATTTACCTGACAAATAAAATGTATATCTTGAATTTTCTGGGAATAGTCTCTGAAGACTACTTTATTCTGGATGAATGTTACGGTATTGTGCATAACTGCTAAACTGAAAGAAATACACAAAAGCTAACTTAACAGAAGTTGTAGAGCTTGATAAAACAAACAATTTATGTTATATACATTTCCTTTTCGTGGAGGTGATCGTTTTCGAGATATTTCTTGTTATTGGTTCCAGCTTTAAAATACTTATACTTTTCTCATTCAAGAACTTGTCAACTCCTGGCCGCGTAAAGAAACGAATTACAATCCCATAGCAACCTCATTTTAAAACATCTGACTGTTGGTTTAGCCTAGTGTATTCACTTATTTACCATCTTCTTATAAGTAACAAAGTGATAAGACCGTTTCTGCTAATGTTTATCTCGATTAGCATGAAGTAGTTAGAAGAATAAGCTTTTTAATCATAATTTGTTACAGAGATGTAGAGAAAGTCATGTGGATGGAACACGTTAGATTTTTTTTATAAAATATAGAAGTTTAAATTCGTGGAATCTCACTCGTTTACTAGTAGTTTTACATAAGAAACGGAATAATGTATCTGCCGTGTGGTGTGCGACATTTTGAAAACAGCAGGAGCAATACCTGCGGTGTGCGGCGCATGCGCTGTGAGCGTCTAGAAGAAGATGGCGCGCTGCGTTGCAGTTCACTTGGACTTACAACTCCCTAGCACAGGGGCTCATAAATATTTCATTGCCGTCCGGACACTGGGTGAGGTGGGGAAGCGAGGGAGCAGAGTAAAGTTTGTCTGCTCTCTCCCTCTCTCTTTTGTTTCGGGATTTAGCTGCTAGGAGATGTATGAACAGCTGGATGATGGAAAACTGCACCATTCTCTTGTATCTACATGTCCGATGGTCAGTCTCCCCTACATTTACAGATATTCCAAAGAAAATTTGCTTCAGCTTATACAAATACGTCAGATGTAGCTAAAAGTTTCTTCTAATAAGACTTGTACTTCATTTAAACTTGCACTTCTGTTTGATCTGCCTTAACGTGATGTAATTACACAACCTTTAAACAAAAAAAATTGGATGTTCCATTCACATGATTTTCTCTACGTTTCTGCAACAAATTACTGTTAAAAACCTTATGCTTCTATTTACTCCTTGCTAATCAAGAAAACATTAGCAGAAATAGTCTTATTACTTGCTTCCTTGTAAGTAGAAACGAAATAAGGGAGTACCATAGGTTAAACGGATAGTCAAAAACTGGTTGCTATGTGACTGAAGTTCCTTTGTTTGTATGAAAAAGAGTTAACAAATTTCTGTATGAGAAAAGTGTGATTTTTAAAGCTGAAACCAAAAATAAAGAATATCTCAAAAACGATCAACTCCACGTAAAAACTGTATATAACATAAATCGTGTGTTTTATCGTGATCTATATTTCTTGTTTAATAAGCTTTTGTCTATCTCTTACAGTTTACCAGTTATGCAAAATTCAGTAAAAATCATCCAGAGTAAAGAAGTCTTTTGAGGCTATTCCTAGAAAATTCAAGATATGAGACTTATTTGGCAAGTAAAGATATTAAATATAAGAGATTTTAATCAAAATCTTTAGAGCCATTTTTAAGAAAATCAAAATTTTCGATTTTGTTCCATGTAAAGGGTAGTTTGGGGTAGGGGATTATTTTTTGAAAATCTTCGTGTCGCATCCTTGGAAGATACCAAACTCAAATACCAAGTTTGATTTTAAACGGTCTTTTCGTTTTTGAGCTATGCTGCTCACAGACACACACACACACACATACACACACAGATAGATAGACACACACAGACATTTTTCTAAAAATGTTTTTTTTTGGGTTCAGGCGGTCTCAAAACATATTTTACCGGTGAAATCTCGCTATCGAATTTTTGGGTGCAAAAGAATACCTTCTCTATACACTATGTATATAGTACGTATAGAGAAAGTAAAAACAGACGGCTATTTTATACAGAGGACTGAATTAGCTTTGCACTTAAACGGCTAAAGGTTTCATACACACTTTGCACACTCGCATGTTTCCCGGTAAACCATACAAGGTGATCTCAAATAATTTTGACATGCGAGTCAGTTGAGAAATTTAATGCTACGCCGGCATGTTCCCATGGTAGCTCAATGGTAGAGCAACCAGCTAGAGATCGGGAGATCCGTGTTTCAATTAAAATTATCACTATTGCCCTAATAGTTAGCTAAATTATGAAGCCCGGATTTTAAAATACCTGCGACATTGTAAGTCGCCATTGGGGTATGTCATATCAAAATAATTTGAGATCGCCTTGTGGTTTAACGTAAAAAAAAAAATCTGTGTTCCATTCATATGACTTTTTCTACTTCTCTACAACAAATTATTGTTAAAAGGCTTATGCTTCCATTTACTTAATGCTAATCAAAAAACAATAGCAGAAATAGTCTTATTATTTGCTTCCTTGTAAGTAGAAGTGAAATAAGAGACTACCATACGTTAGAGTGAAAGTCAAAAGCTGGTTACCATGTGACTGAAGTTCCTTTGTATGGACAGGAGTTTAATTCTGTACGAGTAAAGTATAACTCTTTTAAAGATGAATATTTAAAAAATAATCAACCACTCGAAAAAATGCATAAAACATGAATTGTGTATTTTAACGTGCTCTACATTTTTTGTATGGTAAGTTTTTGTTCATCTCTTACTGTTTAGGAGTTATGCAACATTTCGTAACATTCATCCAAAATAAAGTAGTCTTCAGACGTTATTCCCAGAAAATTCAAGATATACATTTTATTTGTCATGTAAATATATTTAATATACGATATTTTAATCATAATCGTTAGAGCCATTCTTAGAAAAAACAAAATTTAAAAAAAATGTAAAGTAAAAAGTAGCTGTGTGTGGGGGATTTTATTGAAAATCTTCGTGTAGCATCCTTCGAAGATACCGAACTTAAATACCAAGTTTGGTATTTAACGCTCTTTTCGTTTTTGAGCTATGCTGCCCACAGACACACACACATACACACAGTACACACACAGACCGACAGAGACACACATGAGCATTTTTTTAAAAGATTTCTTTTGGATTCAGGGGGACACAAAATATGCATTTCCGGTGAAATCTCGGTATCGAATTTTTGGGTGGATTAAAATATCTTCTCTATACACTATGTACATAATACGTGTAGAGAAAGAACTAAAAAATCTGATGTGTTCCATTCTCATGACTTTCTCAACATCTCTGCAACAGAAGCTTATGCTTCTATTTACTTCATGCTAAGTGAGAAAAAATGAGTATCCTAGGTTAAAGTGATAGTCAAAAGCTGGCTGCTATGTGACTGAAGTTCCTTTGTTTGTATGGACAGGAGCTGACAAATTCCTGTATGAGAAAAGTATGTTTTTAAGGCTGAAACAAAAAACAAGGAATATCTAAAAAAACGATCAACTCCACGAAAAAAATGTATATAACATAAATTGTGTGTTTTAATGTGCTCTTCATTTTTTGTGTGGTACTTTTTTGTCTATCTCTTACGGTTTACCAGTTACAACAAATTCTACAAAATTCACACAGAATAAAGAGGTCTTCAGAGGCTATTCCCAGAAAATTCAAGATATACATTTTATTTGTCAAGTATATATCTTTAATATATGAAATTTTAATCAAAATCTTTAGAGACCTTTTTGAGAGAATCAAAAGTTTCGAAAAAAAGTTCAATGTAAAGGGTAGTTCGGGGTAGGGGAATTTTTCTCAAAATCTTCGTGTCCCATCCCCGGAAGATATTAAACTTAAATACCAAGGACATTTTTCTACATTTTTTTATTCAGAGGGTCTTAAAACATGTATTTCCGGTGAAATCTCGGCATCGAATTTTTGTGTGGAGCGCAACACCTTCTCTATACACTATGTACATAGTACGTATAGAGAAAGTAAAAATAAAACATAATTATTAAATGTTCTAGGAATATCCTCTCAAAACCTCTTTCTTCTTCTAGATGGCTTTTACATATCTGACGAGCCGTAGAGAAAGATAATGCTTACTATACAAAGAACTCTGATTTTTTCTATTCACATTAGTTTCTCTAGCTGTTCTGCAAAGAAACTTTCCTTACAAATGCTTATTCTTTTATGTACTTCATTCTAATCGAGACGTTAACAGAAATTATGTTATTACTTTCTTCCTTGTAACTAGAAAGAGAGAGTATGCGCTAGACTAAAGTGATAGTCAAATCTTTTAAAATCTGGTCGAAATGTGAATTGAAGCTTTGCAACAAAAGAGACGTGACTCTGTTTGAGAAAATTTACTTAGGTAATTCAAAATTGAAAACAATAAGAACGTATCTTGGATACAGTCATTTCTATAGCAAACATACATATGGGTTTAATTGTATGTTTTAGAAGATCTACATGCCCTCATTGCAAATACTGAATATTCATACTAAATAGTTAATAACTGTTTTTCCACATAACCGTAAGCGTTGTAAAGCTAAAATCGCAGTGACAAATTCAATGTCATAGCCGGGATTTGAATGTAGCGGCCTCCGTAAAATTAACTATTCACCTAATATCTGGTTGAACAATGAAGCCCTGGAGGACCGAAACTTAAAGAACTTAAGATACATAAGTCGCCATTGGGGTAAGTCAGTTCATAACAATTTGAGAAAACCAGGAGAAAAATCTGATAGTCAAAAGCTGGTTGCTATGTGACTGAAGTGCCTATGTTTATATGGACAGGAGTTGACAAATTCCTATATGAGAAAAGTAAGTTTTTCATAGCTGAAACCAAAAACAATGAATATCTCAAAAACGATCAACTCCTCGAAAAAAATGTATGTAACATAAATTGTGTATTTTAATGTGCTCTACATTTCTTGTGCAGTAAGTTTTTATCTAACTCTTACGGTTTAGGAGATATGCAAAATTCCGTAAAATTCCGAATAAAGTAGTCTCCAGAGGCTATTCCCAGAAAATTCAAAATATATCTTTTGTTTGTCAAGTAAATAACTTTAATATGTGATATTTTAATCAAAATCGTTAGAGCCATTTTTGTGAAAATCAAAATTGTTGAAAAAAGTTCCATGTAAAGGGTAGTCTAGGATGGGGGGATTTTTCTTTAATCGACATGTTGCATCCCTGAAAGATACTAAACTTTTATACCAAGTTTTGTATTTTACCAAGTTTACATTTTAGAGTTATCGTGTTCACAGACACACGGACCTACGGACAACACACACACTCACACACGGACCTTTTTGGGAAAATGATTTTTTTGGATATAAGGAACCCTAAAACATATGTTTCCAGTGAAATGTCGGTATCGAATTTTTGGGAGGAGTGCAATACCTTCTCTATACACTATGCACATAGTGCGTGTAGAGAAAGTAAAAATGCGATTCTTTGGGGAATTTAATGTGTTAACATATTGCCAAGATAGCTCAAGTGATAGTGTCGATCATCGTTAGCCAGAAGATAACTCCATGGCACGGCAACTCACGGGGAACCTTGGCCTACCGCCCGGCCGCTGCGTCCCCCATCATGGATGCGGTGCAGTATTGGAGGGTGAGACGTGGTCAGCGCTTCGAGCCCCCCCCGGCCGGTTAATGCGGTTCTCATGACCTGGAGCCGCTACTTCTCCATCAATTGGCCCCTCTGGGGACCTTACGAGGCTGAGTGCACCCGGCCAGGTCTCCCAGCAGGGGAAAAATCCCCACGCCGGTACTGGGGATCGAACCCAGGTGTCCCGCTTGGTAAGCAGCTGCGCTACCACCGCGCTAAGGAGACGAGCTTAGCCAGAAGATCCGTGGCATAAATCCCAGCAATGGCATTGAAATTTAGAGCGTGACTCTATCATTACTAAAGTTTGTAATTCTATGTACTTCATTTAAATCGATAAATAGCCAGATATATCATTACGTTATAAATATAAAGACGTATACCCACATTCTTAACAACTGGATGCTATTTACAGGTTTTATAATTCAAAACACTATCGCGTAAAACAAATGAACTTCGAAAGGAATTTTAAAAAATGACCAAATATTGGGCAATTAGAACCATAGGAAAGGAATAGTGAAATTACCAACAACAACAAATATAATAATATTAATATATATATAAAGCGAACAACCCATACCAAGAAAATGCGTCGTAGTGCATTAAAGCAGGTTTTTAAAGTATTGCTTAAAGCAATAAGTTGACAACTTCTTAAATTTGCCCCTTAATGTAGCGGCAACTTCTCTGACACAAATACCAACGGGTGGCTGGTAACTCCTGAACACAACGATACTAAGGACTACAGTGTTGAGGTAAGGAAGGTTGTTTTACCAGTCCCTGCGCTACTATATTGTGTGTTCAGTCAGCAGTATCAGCAAGAAACTCCTGAACACGACGATACTAAGGACTACAGTGTTGAGGTAAGGAAGGTTGTTTTAACTTTACCTTCTCTACTATATTGTGTGTTCTGTCAGCAGTATCAGCAAGTAACTCCTGAACACGACGATACTAAGGCTAGTGTTGAGGTGAGGAAGGTTGTTTTACCAGTCCCTGCTCTACTATATTGTGTGTTCAGTCAACAGTATCAGCAAGTAACTCCTGAACACGACGATTCTAAGGCTAGTGTTGAGGTGAGGAAGGTTGTTTTACCAGTCCCTGCTCTACTATATTGTGTGTTCTGTCAGCAGTATCAGCAAGTAACTCCTGAACACGACGATTCTAAGGCTAGTGTTGAGTTGAGGAAGGTTGTTTTACCAGTCCCTGCTCTACTATATTGTGTGTTCAGTCAGCAGTATCAGCAAGTAACTCCTGAACACGACGATACTAAGGACTACAGTGTTGAGGTGAGGAAGGTTGTTTTACCTTTACCTTCTCTACTATATTGTGTGTTCAGTCAGCAGTATCAGCAAGTAACTCCTGAACACGACGATACTAAGGACTACAGTGTTGAGGTGAGGAAGGTTGTTTTACCTTTACCTTCTCTACTATATTGTTTGTTCAGTCAGCAGTATCAGCAAGTAACTCCTGAACACGACGATACTAAGGACTACAGTGTTGAGGTGAGGAAGGTTGTTTTACCAGTCCCTGCTCTACTATATTGTGTGTTCAGTCAGCAGTATCAGCAAGTAACTCCTGAACACGACGATACTAAGGACTACAGTGTTGAGGTGAGGAAGGTTGTTTTACCTTTACCTTCTCTACTATATTGTTTGTTCAGTCAGCAGTATCAGCAAGTAACTCCTGAACACGACGATACTAAGGACTACAGTGTTGAGGTGAGGAAGGTTGTTTTACCAGTCCCTGCTCTACTATATTGTGTGTTCAGTCAGCAGTATCAGCAAGTAACTCCTGAACACGACGATTCTAAGGCTAGTGTTGAGTTGAGGAAGGTTGTTTCACCAGTCCCTGCGCTACTATATTGTGTGTTCAGTCAGCAGTATCAGCAAGTAACTCCTGAACACGACGATACTAAGGACTACAGTGTTGAGGTGAGGAAGGTTGTTTCACCAGTCCCTGCTCTACTATATTGTGTGTTCTGTCAGCAGTATCAGCAAGTAACTCCTGAACACGACGATTCTAAGGCTAGTGTTGAGGTGAGGAAGGTTGTTTTACCAGTCCCTGCTCTACTATATTGTGTGTTCTGTCAGCAGTATCAGCAAGTAACTCCTGAACACGACGATTCTAAGGCTAGTGTTGAGTTGAGGAAGGTTGTTTTACCAGTCCCTGCTCTACTATATTGTGTGTTCAGTCAGCAGTATCAGCAAGTAACTCCTGAACACGACGATACTAAGGACTACAGTGTTGAGGTGAGGAAGGTTGTTTCACCAGCCCCTGCGCTACTATATTGTTTGTTCAGTCAGCAGTATCAGCAAGTAACTCCTGAACACGACGATACTAAGGACTACAGTGTTGAGGTGAGGAAGGTTGTTTCACCAGTCCCTGCGCTACTATATTGTGTGTTCAGTCAGCAGTATCAGCAAGTAACTCCTGAACACGACGATACTAAGGACTACAGTGTTGAGGTGAGGAAGGTTGTTTTACCCGTCCCTGCGCTACTATATTGTGTGAAGCAGAAGCAAGCCGAGTCGAGTATGTTTGCACTACCTCTCCGCAGAACGCGGACTGACTTTCAAAACTTGCCCCTTCTCCCCGCCACCCCCGCCGCCCCCCGACATCGATTCCAGTCGCTCAATAACTTACGCGTCCGGGAAACAGGTATGGTAGTGTACGGAATAGAGGTAACACTTGGAAAGGCACTCCATGTGACTGACATGACGTTTCTTAATTCCGCCTAACTAATTTCATACTAATTAGCCGGAAAGAGAAGCCGAGATGGCTCGTAAAATGCTTCTGGATTACATATTGATAACTGACATATACGAGCGCAATTATACAAATGGAATATTGTTGTTTCGAGAAAAACTGATGCTTATCATATTAGGGTGATTAAATGTTTGTCAGATAATAATTTAATTCATTCTCCAACGTTTAAGTAGCAAATATTAACACAATGTTTTACCTGCAATTCTTTTCTGTTCCAAATATTACGGATAAAATAGAGAACTCATAATTTCTATTTGAGCTTGCATGCGTAGTCATTAATTTTTTAGTCTATTCACTGACTTCGATCCTCAGATGGAATGGTTTCTAATTCTTCTACTAGAGGATCGAAAATATTGCTAACATAATTAATCTAACGCATTTTTATTAACGTGCGATAAAAAGTGAACAGTTGAAAGAACTGGAGACAAATGTTTTATTTTTAATATTACTGCTTAAAGAAATGCACGCACCCCTTATTCCAAAAGAAAAGGTATCTTTAGAGACATCCATGTGTATGTGTATCTATCTGTCTATGTGTGTCTGTGAGCAGCTTAGCTGAAATACTAAAATATCGTTAAATATCAAATTTGGTATTTAATTTTAGTATCCTTCAAGAGTGCGACACAAAGATTTTGTGGGAAATCTTTCCAACCTAAACTACCTTTTACATGGAAATATGTTCAGAAAGTTTGATTTTCTTGCTCTGACGATTTTGATAAGAAAAGCGTATACTAAAGATATTTACACGAAAAATAAAATGATTATCTTGAATTTTCTGGCAATAGCCTGTGAAGAGCTCTTTATTCTGGATGAATATCCCTGGATTTTGTATAACTGGTGAACCGTAAGAGATAGGCAAAAAGTTGCTATAGAAACATTGTAGATCACGTTTTAACACACAATTTGTTATATACGTTTGTTTCGTTGAATTCACCATTTTTTATACATTCCTTGCTACCTCTTTCAGATTTAAAATAGTTAAAACATTTTCATATGGAAAGTCGTAAACTCCTGGCCTTGCATAGAACGGACATCATCCGCATGGCAACCTGTTTTTAAAAGATTTGACCATCGTTTTAGCCTAGCGTGTTCCCTTATTTTCCTCCTACTTACAAGGAAGCAAGTAATTGAGACAATATCTGCTGACGTTTATCATAATGTAAATAGAAGAATATGCCTTTTAACCGTAATTTGTTACAGTGATGTAAAGATGTAATGGAATTGCTATTACTATGTACGTGGTATATACAGAAGATATCAATATTTCAACGGAAATATCTGTTTTGAGCTCCCCTTATTCCAAAAACAATTAGAAACATATCCATGTGTGTGCGTGTCTGTGGACAGCATAGCTCAAATACTAAAATATCGTTAAACACCATATTCTGTATTTAATTTTAGTATCTTCCAAGGATGTGACAGGTAGATTTTGGGGAAAATACCTCCACCCAAACTACCCTTTTCATGTAAAAATTTCCAAGACTTTTTATTTTCTCAAAAATTTCTCTAACAATTTATATTAAAATACCGTGTATTAAATATATTTACATGACAAATAAAATGTTTATTTTAAATTTTCTGTGAACAGCATCTGAAGACCTCTGTATTCTGGATGCATTTTGCTGGATTTTGCATAACCAGTAAACCGTAAGAGATAGGCAAAAACTTAATATACAAATATGTAAATCTCGTTAAAACACACAACTTATGTCATATGTGACCGTTTTTATGACATTCCTTGTTATTGGCTTCAGTTTTAAAATACTTTAACTTTTCACTTCTCCCCTCCTGGTAATGAAGAGAAGCGGATTTCATCCACATGGCAACCAGCTTTTGAAATATTTTAGCCTAGTATATTCCATTATTTCTCTGCTACTTACAAGAAAACATTTCTGCTAATGTTTATCTCAATAACTATATAGAGGAATAAGGTTTTTAACAATAACTTGTTATAGTGATGCAGAGAAAGTCATGTGAATGGAACACATCTGATTTTTCTATATTTTCAATTTAAAGTAATAAACTATAGTGATAGTTGTAATACCTCACAAGGTGTAATATATCCTGTGTGTAATATATCCTGTGTGTAATATATCCTGTGTGTAATATATCCTGTGTGTAATATATGCTGTGTGTAATATATCCTGTGTGTAATATATTGATATTGCACACACCAACAGTGATATTTCTGCCAAACTTCAAAACTCAAGTTTACATGATTATTTAAATAATAATTTAAAACTGTCTAAATGTATTATTTTAATAAAATGCGCTAAAAATATACTTTTTGAAATATTCGGATTAAAATCCAAGTCTTACAGCAAATAATATTACGAATATATCTATTATATTACAATTTAATTATAATAACCCCAAATTATTTCATAATAATCACCCCTTTTTGCACTTTTAAAATATTTATAATTTACTCTCAAAATTATAGAATTATTCCAAAAAGAATATACTTGCATTTAGATACTTTGGAGAGGCAGCAAACATTTTTGTAAACAGATTAGTAAAAAATCTTATGTTTTCAATTCACATGAATTTTTCAAGCTGTTCTGCAAACAAATTTTTCTTACAAAATATTATTCTTTTACCTAGGTCACGCTGATCTAGATAAAAATTGGCAGAATTGGACTTATTACATGTTTCCTTGTAAGTATAAGGGAAATAGATTAGGCTAAAGCGAAAGTCAACTCCTTTAAAATCTGGCCGCTATGTGAAGCAATTGAGGTTCGGTTCGCTTTGAATGGTGCCGTTTGAGAAAAGTTAAATTAGTTTAAAATTGAAACCAATAAGAGAACTCTATAAGAAAAACTATTTGACAGATTTAGGTGTTTTAACAAGATCTACATTTTTATATAGTAAGTTCTTGTCTATCTTTTACAGTTTAACCATTATGCAGAATTCTGCAAAATTCATCCACAGTAAAAGCGACCTTAGAAGCTATTAGAAGATTCAAAAAATATATTTTATTTGTGATGTAAATATATTTTATATACAGTATTTGAATCAAAATCGTTAGAGCCATTTTTTGTAAAACAATGTTTCATAAATGTTTCCAAGTGAAATCTAATTTGGGGTGTTGGGAGTTTCTTGAAAGTATCTTGATGAGCTATGCTGTCTATGGACACACACAAGCACATGGACCTTTTTCAAAAATCTGATGTGTTCCATTCGCATGACTTTCTCTGCATGTCTGCAACAAATTCTTGTTAATAACCTTATTCTTCTATTTATTTCATGCTAATCGAGGAAAGAGTAGGAGAAACAGTCTTATTACTTGCTTCCGTGTAAGTAGAAGGGGAATTAGGGAGTATCATAGGCTAAAATGATATTCAAATGTTTTAAAAGATGGTTGCCTTGTGAGTTGACAAATCGCCGTATGAGAAAAGAATATCATGTTATAACTGAAACCAATAACAAGAAATATCTAAATAATGGTCAACTGCACAAAAAGATGTATGACAAAGTGCGTGTTTTAATGAGCTCTACATTTTTTGTGCAGAAAGTTTTTGTCTATCTCTTACGGTTTACTAGTTATGCAATATTCCGAATACATTCCCAGAAAATTCAAGATATACATTTTATTTGTCATTTAGATAGCTTTAATATACGATATTTTAATCAAAATCGTTCGAGCCATTTTTGAGAAAATAAACATTTTCAAAAATTTTTCCATTCAAAGGGTAGTTGGGACTGGGGGAATTTTATTGGAAATCTTCATATCGTATCCTTGGAAGATACCAAATTTAAATACCAAGTTTGGTATTTAACCGTATTTTCGTTTTTCAGCTATGCTGGCCACACACAAACATAGACCTGTTTCTGAAAATGCTTTTTTTTTAATTTAAGGGGTCCTAAAACATAAATTTTCTTGGAATTGCTTCTAAAGATCTGTTTATTCTGGATGAATTTTGCTTAATTTGGTATAACTAGTAAACCGTAAGAGATAGGCAAAAGCTTACTATACAAAAATGTACCATATCTTGTTAAAATACACATGTTATGTCACATACAGTTTTTTCGTGGAGCTTACCGTTTTCGAGATATTCCTTGTTGTTAGTTTCAATTGTGAACCTTTCTCAGACGGAAGTGTGTGGGTTTCTTTTGTTCTACTCCTGGTGAAGCAATGACAATCGCATAACGACAGCTTTTAACACACTTGACTATCACTTAAGCCTAGTGCACTTATAAGGAACTAAGTAATACAATTCTGCTATTCTTTATCTCGATTAGCATAGTGTTGGGAGAAGAATTATCATTTGTGAGAAGTTTGTTTGTAGAGTAGCTAGAGAAAGTCATGTGAGTGTAACACATCAGAATTTTTTAAAATCATTTTCCATGAAAACTTAATATCTTTTAATTAAAGCCAAATAACATACGTTTAATTAAACATACATGAACCGCGGATGTTTTTAAAATACATCACTAAGTTGTAAAGTCTCTTTCTTATAAATTATATATTTTAATACTTTCGATATTAATTAACCAATGCCTTACAGTTTAGTAAGGTCTTCAGATATCCCTCAGAATTGACAGGCTGAAATAATCTGTGAATCTTATTACTTTCTCTACACTTACTATGTACATAGTGTATAGAGAAGGTATTGCACTCCACCCAAAAATTAGATACCGAGATTCCCCTGGAAATATATGCTTTAGGCTCCCTTGGATCCAAAAAAAAAACATTTTCAGAAAAAGGTCCGTGTGTGTGTCCGTGTGTCTTAAGAACACGATAACTCAAAATCGAAAAGTCGGTAAAATGACAAACTTGATATTTAAGTTCAGTGTCTTCCAGGAATTCGACACGAAGATATAGAGAAAAATTCCCCCACCCGAAAGTACCCTTTAAATGGAACTTTTTTCGAAAATTTTGATTTTTCTCAAAAAATGGCTCTAACGATTTTAATTAAAATATCATATATTAAAGACATTTACCTGAAAGATAAAATGAATATTTTGAATATTCTGGGAATAACCCCTGAAGCCTGCTTTATTCTGGTTGAATTTTACGGAATTTTGCATAGTTGCTAAACAGTAAGAGATGGACAAAAACTTACAACACAAAACATGTAGAGCACGTTAAAACATACAATTTATGTTATATACATTTGTTTCGTGGAGTTGATTGTTTTTTTAGATATTCCTTGTTTTTAGTTTCAGCTTTGAAAAGACTTACAGGAGTTTGTCAACTTCTGTCCATACAAACAAAGGAACTTCAGTCGCATAGCAACCAGCTTTTGACTATCACTTTAACCTATGGTACTCCCTTATTTCTCTTCTGCTTAGAAGGAAGCAAGTAATAAGACTGTTTCTGTTAATTTTTCTCGATTAGCATGAAGTAAATAGAAGCATAAGCTTTTTAACAATAATTTGTTGCAGAGATGTAGAGAAAGTCATGTGAATGGAACACATCAGATTTTTTTAAGTCTTACTGGCTTTATCATAAATAAATCAATAATAAATATAGCAGAAACCATTAAATCAGGCAATGCTTTTCCCCTCTTTGTT
This sequence comes from Hymenopus coronatus, assembly GCA_030762935.1. Classification (NCBI taxonomy): domain Eukaryota; kingdom Metazoa; phylum Arthropoda; class Insecta; order Mantodea; family Hymenopodidae; genus Hymenopus; species Hymenopus coronatus. The sequence continues at coordinate 20,965,879 of CM060882.1, forward strand.
TGATTTATCCACCCCGACATCCTTCCAATCAGGTAGAAAGAAACGCCATTAAGAGGCCCTTACGATTATTATCACTGATAATATCTTATTCAGATGGCATGGAAAAAAACTGGTGTGCTCCATTCACATGACTTTCTCTCCTTCATCTGCAAACAAACCACCCTTATAAAAGAGTATTCTTTTATCTACATCAGATAGTCGATTATCAGAACTGATCTTATTACGTCTTCCTTGTAAAAGGAGGGGAAATAAGGGAATCCACCAGGCTAAAGCGTTAGTCAAGTACTTTAAAATGGAAATTGAGTTTTATTTATGGACACCCTTTAGCTATTGTGGTTCTCAGTGTCCCATTTTATGTGCCGTAAATCTAAGACACGGGTCCAGCGGCTTTACTTCCCTTCCGAAGTATCCATGGTAAAAATTCATCGTCCTCCGCCGGGTTTGAACCCGCGACCTTGGATATATGAAGTAACCATTACACCACGAATTGCACTCACAGGACAACTAAATTTTAAAATATTTCACTATCATTGAACATTCGAAACCAATAACAAAACATATCTCAAAAATGGTCAACTTCACGAAAAAATTGGATGTGACATAAACTGTGTGTTTTAATGAATTCTATATCCTGAATAAAGATGTCTTTAGAGGCTATTCCCAGAAAATTTGAAATATACAATTTATTTGTCACGTAAATATGTTTAATATACGGTATTTTAATAAAAATCGTTAGAGCCATTTTTGAGTTAATCAAAATTATTAATTTTTTCCCCATATGAAAGGTATTTTGGGCTGGGGGCACTTTTTTTTCAGTATATTCATGAGGCATACTTGGAAGATACTAAACTTAAATGTCAAGTTTATTATTTTACTGGCTATTCGTTTTTTAGTTACAGAGTTCACACACACACACACACACACACACACACACACATACTTACATAGACTTTTTCTAAAAGGCCATTTTATGGATACAGGGGACCCTAAAAGGTGTACTTCTGGTGAAATCTCGGTATCGAATTTTTGGGTGGAATGCAATATCTTTTCGAAAATTGTGATTTTCTCAAAAATGGCTCTAACGGTTTTGATTAAAATGTCGTACATTAAAGATATTAGTGCCGAATAATATGTATATCTTGAATTTTCTGGGAGTAGCCTCTGAAGACTATTTTATTCTAGATTAAGTTTACGGAATTTTGCATAACCTATAAACCGTAAGAGATGGACAAAAACTTACTACACACATTTTTTTGTGGAGCTGACCGATTTTGAGATATTCCTTGTTTTTGATTTTACCTTTAAAAACTTATACTTTCCTCATACGGGAATTTGTCAACTCCTGTCCATATAAACAAAGGAACTTCAGTCACATAGCAACCAGCTTTTGACTGTCTCTTTAACCTATGGTACTCCCTTATTTCGCTTCTACTTACAAGGAAGCAAGTAATAATACTAGTTCTGCTATTGTTTTTCGATTAGCATGAAGTAAATAGAAGTATAAGCTTTTAACAATAATTTTTTGCAGTGATGTAGAGAAAGTCATGTGAATGGAACACATCAGATTTTTTTGTGATAATGCTTAACGCTCGTTATTATTACTATGGCACCGCAGGCGAAGACACAGATGATACATGGAGTGAAGATGGAGCACCGGTGGAGTAAACCGGAGCACCCCGAGAAAACAGCTTTGTCTACCACAAATCGCACATGCGGTCGCTCGGGAGCGATATCTGCTCACGCCAAATACGGGGCAGTTGGGCCACTGATATAGAGGCAAAAGGAAGCCATACCAATATTACAAATCAGATTCTTTTAAGCCTAATCGAGACTAAGATGTTTTTGACGTCTTTTCGTGCTTGAAAGTCCCGGGTCTAAGCATCAGGAATGCCATAAGAGACAAAGGTAATCGAGGAGAGACGCCTGTAGTCGAATCTTTGAACCAAGCAGGAAATGTTGGGTCTTGGATAGAGGGGGAAATTTGGGAGCCGTAAGTCAAGGTCAGGAAGGGTTTAACTTCTCGAGGCAATAAATTATTTGAGGAAATCCCTGCGAAATTAATCAGGAAAAGCGCTAATAACTCAGCCTAAGATAACGCTGTGGTAATACTCCCGCTACGATCTGCTAAATAGCTACAATTTGTCTGTAGCTCACAATTCACATGCTCTGGCATTTATCTCCTCTACCGGCAAAATTAAATGCCCTTCCCCTAGCCGCCCCAGGATTCAATTAGTCTAATAATGTATCCTAACTGAAGGTATTTATCTAACGGCACAACTTTCTTTCCCCAGCCAGATTCCTACGACTTCCGTGGAACACAAATAAATTGCTTACATTTCTTTCCCTTCCGAGGCGGCGCATGTAAATCTACGTGTTTATGACTAAAGTTAAAGTTTATATTGCATAGAAGATTCATCATAATTTTAGTCCTTTTAGTGCTTTTTTCGTATTACATTAATTTAGCAATAAAATTAACTTATTAATAGCTGTTTTATATTGTAAAACTGTTAATATTTTAGCAATAAAACTGTTAGTTTTTTTTAATAATAAAAGTCAAAGTGCACTCATCAGGATACAAGTGAGTCCTTACGCCAGTTATTTTACTTGGGCCCTCCCCATTCTTTGCCGTTTTACCACAATTCACATGTTCTGGCATTTATCTCCTCTACTGATAAAATTAAACGCAGTTTCTGTAGTTACCCCAGGATTTAATTAGTCTACTAATGTATCCTAACGGAGGGTATACATCTAACGGCACAACTTTCTTTCCCCAGCCAGATTACCATGAGCTTTGTGGAACACAAATACATTGCTAACATTTCTTTCCCTCGAGAAACTACACATGTGCTTAAAACCGAATTTCCATATAAGAGCAAAGATTTTATTATTATTTTTAGCGCTTCTTTTCTAATTTCTTGTTACACTAACCTTCATCAATAAAATTACGCTTTTTATAGCTGTTTTATAGTCTAAAATCTTAACATTTTTCCAATAAATTAAGTGCTTTTTATAATAAAGTGTAAAATCCATGCACCTGCAGGCAAATGTAACGACGCCTGCCCCCAATCCTGCTATCACACCGGCTATTTTACCTGGAACCTCCCCATTCTTTACCATAACTATATTTGATTACATCCGCTTGGATTCGAGCGCGCGATTTTCGGCTTTGAATGAATAACCGGTGGTATATAACAGCTTCAATTCCATTTGTCTTATTTAACCCTACATTGTACAGTGTTGCCATTTAGCATTAAAGACGATTAATCAAGGGTTTTAGTGTATTTTATGCTCTTCTTTTCTAATTTCGTATTATACTAACCTTCAACAATAAAATTAGACTATTTATAGCTGTTTTGTATTGTAAAAGTTGAAATATTTCATCAACAAAACTAATTTTTTATAATTAAATTTAAAATCCACGCAACTGCAGCCAAATATAACACCGTCATATCCAAGTGTGGTATCACATCGCTTATTTTACTTGGGCCCTCCCCATTCTTTGCTACTTTACCACAATTCACATGCTCTGGCATTTATCTCCTCTACCGGCAAAATTAAATGCTCTTCCCCCAGCCGCCCCAGGATTCAATTAGTCTAATAATGTAACCTAATTATCTAACGGCACAACCTTCTTTCCCAACTAGATTGCTTCGATTTCCGTGGAACACAAATAAATGCCTTGCATTTTTTTTCTTTACAAGCTAGGTGCTTAAAACCAAATTTAGCCCTACATTGTATGGTGTTGCCACCTGGCAATGAAGACGATTAATTAAAGGTTTTAATATTTTAGTGGGCTTCTTTTCTAATTTCGTATTGCACTAGCCTTCAACAACAAAATTAGCCTATTCAAAAGTGTATTACATTTTGAAAATATTAATATTTTTGCAATAAAACTGTTGTGGCCTTTTTTTTTTTTTTTTTTTTTTTACTTTTTCTGTACGTACTATTTACGTACTGTATAGAGAAGGTATTGTATAAAAAAATCGATATATATTCAGAAACTCATGTTTTGAGACTCCTTGAATCTAATTTCTTTTTTAGAGAACGCGCGAGCATAGCTCAAAAACCGAAAAGTCCGTTGAATACGAAACTTAGTATTTAAGTTCAGTATCTTCCAAAATGCGACACGAAGATATTCAAGAAAATCCCCCCACACCTAAGTACCCTTTACATGGAACATTTTTCGAAAATGTTGATTATTTCAAAAACGGCTCTAACGACTGTATGTTTAATATATTTTTATGACAAACGAAATGTATATCTTGGATTTTCTAGAAATAGCGTCTGAAGACCTCTTCATTCTGCATTACTTTTCTACAACTGGCAAATCGTAAGTGACAGACAAAAATGTACTCCTCAAAAAAATGTAGATCTCAGTAAAACACACAATTTAAATAATATGTAGTGTTAACCAGTTTCGAGATATTCCGGATTATTAGTTTCAATTTCAGTCAGAAACTTTTCTCAAACGGGAAGCTATCTTTCTTCTCGTTTCTCATATGTTTACTTCTGGAAAGCAAAGTGATTGGAATTTCAATTGTTTCACATAGCAAGCGGCTTTTAAAGAACGTTGTTTTGAAGATCTTCGTTGGTTTGAAAATTCTGCCCTCCTAGCAACGTATTCAGTTCACGGAAAAGGTGAAAATCGTTGTCAGGTCAGGACTGTGCGGTGGATGATCGAAAATGTCCCATTGAAATTGTTTAATTAGCCGATGGGTTGTGCCAGCAGTGTGTGGACGAGCGTTGTCATGGATCAACACAATTCCTGAACGCGCAAACGTCGTAAAGTCACTACGGAGATCTTCAAAACAACGTCAATGCTCTTTTGAAATCATTGGCGGCAACATTTTTGAAGCGGGTATTGCAAAGTTTGTGCACATGTACGTTACACGTCTCAATCTTTTCGGTGATTATGTTGAAAACTAACCATAAGTGTACAAAACTTTTAGTAATTGTTTTCTATGAATTTTTCTGTTATTTATAGCCTATCGGAGGTTGAAAAAAAAAAAAACAAAAAAAAACAAAACGGCCCTCGTAGATGCAAATTGTAAAGGTTTTTAAAAGCTGTGCTGTGGCACTACACGGTTTAATTGCCTAGGCTATGTCTTTATGATACTATCCACGTAAATAAATAAACATGTAAACAAAGGCTTATCCCCGAGAGGTTTGGTGAGTCTGAAGGCAGTTGCACATGTCTTGTTTAAATATTGAAGAAGGGTACCCGAGATTGCTTGTGCGATTTATTGAACGACGCCTAGTCCCACCTGCTCTCTCTCTCTCTCTCTCTCTCTCTCTCTCTCTCTCTCTCTCTCTCGATGCGCAGGCTTAGCTCCATCTCCATATGTGGCTTTGAGCTTTGCCACTTCAGGGCGCTTTCTATTGGAAAACATCACATCACTCCACTGTGCCATTCTCACCTTCTGTTATTGCTGAATAAAACTGCTTTAGTTTCTCTACCACATGCCCCAGGTAGAGCAAGTATTAGTAACACACGATTTAGCATAACTAAACAATAACGAAAGAAATCAACACAATAATTTGTTACAGTACCTTACTCTATTTCTCAACGTTATCTCCCTCCTTTCACATAACCAAGGTTATGGGTTCAAACCCGGCGGAGGACGATGGATTTTTTCGGGAGTACAAATCCTTAACATGGCTTCTTTCGCAAGGGAAGAAAAACCGTTGGTCCCGTGTCATAGATTTACGGCACGTAAAAGAACCTCAAGTCTAATAGAGGCCTCTGAGCAAAATTAGGCGTTCTTTCACGCCTAACCTAGAAGGGGATACTAAGAACCACAGCAGTTAGAGAGCGTCATTTACATTTTTACATTCTCTATACGTACTATGTACATAGCGTATAGAGACGGTATTATACTGCACCCAAAAATTCGATACCGCGATTTCACCGGATATATATGCTTTGAGACCCCCTGAATCCAAAAAGGCATTTTTAGAAACATGTCCGTGTGAGTGTCTGTCTGTCTGTGGGTTTCAGTCTGTCTGTGTGTGTATGTATGTGTGTGTGTGTTGCTGTGGGCAGTTAAGTTCAAAAACGAAAAGACCGTTAAATACCAAACTTGGTATTTAAGTTTGTTATCTTGCAAGGATGCGACACGAAGATTTTCAGGAAAATCCTCCGAACCCCAACTACCCCATACACGGAACTTTTTTCGAAAATTTTAATTTTCTCAAAAGTGGCTCTAGCGATTTTGATTAAAACATTATATATTAAAGATATGTACCTGACAAATAATATGTATATCTCGAATTTTCTGGGAATAGCCTCCGAATTCTGCTTTATTCTGGATGAATTTTACGGAATTTTGCATAACAGTAAGACATAGACAAAAACTTACCACACAAAAAAGTAAAGCACATTAAAACACACAATTTATGTTATATGCATTTTTATCGTGGAGTTCATCGTTTTTGAGACGTTCCTTGTTTTTGGTTTCATCTTTAAAAACTTATACGTTTCCCACACAGGAATTTGTCAACTCGTTTCCATACAAACAAAGGAACTTCAGTCACAGTTTTTTACTATCACTAAGCTATGGTACTCGCTTATTTTGCCTCTACTTACAAGGAAGCAAGTAATAAGACCATTTCTGCTAATGCTTTCTCGATTAGCATGAAGTAAATACAAGCAAAAGCTTACTAACAATAACTTGATGTAGGGATATAGAGAAAGTCATGTGAATGGATACGCTTTCTTAAATAGAAAGTTGTCATTTGGCTTTTCCTAACCTGTTCGGACAAACAGAACGTGATTTTAAGGCCAACACAGTTATTTACTGTCGCTTTAGCTTATGATATTATCTTATTTCCCTTGTACCTGCACGAATGAACACTATTTCTATTAATTATTGCCTCAATTAGCATGAAGAAGAAAATAATATGTTTCATAAGAATAATTTGTCCACGGATGTACGAGTACAATATACATAGTACGTAGAAAAGTATTGTATTACACTAAAAAATTCCATAGCGAGTTTTCACCGGAAATATATGTTTCGAAGGCTCCTTAAATCCATAAAAAAATGTATAAATCAAGGTTCATGTGTGTGTGTGCGCGCGTCTTTTAACACGATCATTCAAAAGTCGGTTAAACACCAAATGTAATATTTAGGTTCAGCATTTTCCAACGATGTCACGCGAAGATGTTCAAGAAACTCTCCTCACTCTAACTACCCTTTACATGAAAAAAAAAAAAAAAAAAAAAAAAAAAAAACCCTGTTATGTTCCATTCACATGACTTTCTCTACATCTCCGCAACAAATTATTGTTAAAAAGCTTATGCTTCTATTTACTTCATGCTAATCGAAAAAAAATTTGCACAAATAGTCTTATTACTTACTTCCTTGTAAGTAGAAGCGAAATAAGGGAGTACGGTTGGTTAAGGTGATAGTCAAAAGCTGGTTGCTATGTGACTGATGTTCCTTTGTTTGTATGGACAGGAGTTGACAAATTCCTGTATGAGAAACGTATGTTTTTTAAAACTGAAACTAAAAACAATCAGAATCTCTAAAACGATCAACTCCACGAAAAAAATGCATATAACATAAAGTGTATGTTTTAGCATGCTCTACATTTTTGTGTGGTAAATTTTTCTCTGTCTATTACAGTTTAACAGTTATGCTAAATTCATCCAGAATAAAGTAGTCTTCAGAGGCTAATCCTAGAAAATTCAAGAGATACATTTCATTTGTCATGAAAATATATTTAATATACGATATTTTAATCAAAATCGTTAGAGCCATTTTTGAAAACATCAAAATTTTCGAAAAATGTTCTATGTAAAGGATAGTTGGGGGTGGGGGAAAATTCTTGAAAATCTTCGTGTCACATCCTTGGGAGCTACCAAACTTAAATACCAAGTTTGGTATTTAACGGTGTTTTCGTTTTTCAGCTATGCTCTCCACAGACACACGGTCTTTTTTTCTTCAAAAATGCTTTTTCTGGATTCAGGGAGGTCCCAAAGCATGAATTTTAAAATCTCGGTATCTAAATTTTGGATGCATTACAATACCTTCTCTATACACTATGTACATAGTACGTATAGAGAAAGTAAAAACTGGTTCTCTCAAATAATGGCTCTACTAAGGATTAAAATATCGTATGCTAAATATACTTACATCAAAAATAAAATGTACATCTTGAATTTTCTGAGGTGTTCTTCTGAATGAGTTTTGTATAACTGGGAAACTGTAAGAGATTGACAAAAGTTACTATGCACAAAACGTAGAGCTCATTAAAATACAATTTATATTATACACATTTTTTGAGTTAACGATTTCCAAGATATTCTCAGTTATTGCTTTCAAATTTAAAATACTTAACACTTTTTAAAACATTTGTTTTACTCCCGGCCGTCAGAAAGCACGAAATTCAATCTAAAGCTCATAGCGACAGTTTTTAATAGATTTGACTATCACCTTAGTCTAGTGTACTCCCTTATTTCCCTCCTACTTAGAAGAAATAAGATCATTTATGCAGTTGTTTATCTCGATAGCATGATGTAGATAAAAGAGTAACGTTTGCACGAATAGTTTGTTTTGTAGAACAGATAAAGTCATGTGAATAAATCATATCACATATATATGTTCTTTTACTTTCTCTACACGTATTATGTACATGGTGTATAGAGAAGGTATTGCACTCCACCAAAAAATTCGATATCGAGATTTCACCGAAAATATATGTTTTCGATCCCCTGTATCCAAAAAAGTATTTTCAGAAAAATATCCGTGTGAGTGTGTGTCCATGTGTCTTCGAACAAGATAACTCAAAAAGGAAAGGTCTGTAAAGTACCAAACTTGGTATTTAAGTTTAGTATCTTCTAGGGATGCGACACGAAGATTTTGAGAAAAATCTCCCCACCCTAAACTACCCTTTACATGGAACTTATTCCGAAAATGTTTATTTTCTCAAAAATAGATCTAACAATTTTGATTAAAATCATATATTAAAGATATTTACCTCACAAATAAAATGTATATCTTGTATTTTCTGGGAATAGCTTCTGCAGAATATTTATTCTGGACCAATTTTATGGAATTTTGCATATCTGCTAAACCTTAAGAGATGGGAAAAAAAAACTTGGCGCACAAAAATTTTAAAGCATTTTAAAACACAGAATTTGTGTTCTATGCATTTTCTTCATGGAGTTGATCGTTTTTCAGATACCCTTGTTTTTGGTTTCAGCTTTAAAAAAGTATACTTTTCTCACACAGGACTTTGTCAACTCCTGTCCATACAAACAATGAAACTTAAGTCACATAGCAACCAGCTTTTGACTATCACTTTAACCTATGGTACTCCCTTATTTTGCTTCTACTTACAAGGAAGCAAGTAATAAGACTATTGCTGCTAATGTTTTTCGATTAGCAATAAGTAAATAGAACAATAAGGTTTTTAACAATAATTTGTTGCAGAGATGTAGAGAAAGTCATATGAATGGAACACATAAGATTTTCTGAGTTAACGATATCCAAGATATTCTCAATTATTGGTTTTAATTTTATAATACAAACTGGCCGCCATAAAAAGAAGCGAATTGAATATGAAAATGCTTAGGGAGAAGTTTTAGAAAATTCGACTATCCCTTTAGTCTAATATTTCTGTTTTTCTTACAAGGAAGCAAATAAAAGACAATTTCTGCTGATAATTATCATGATGTGGATAAACAAACACTAATTTGAATAATATTTGAGAATAGTTTGTTTGCAGAATAGATAAATTCATTTGTTTCAGCTATCTGGTGTTAGCCAACTTCGGGGGTTGCGTGATCGGGGTGTGGTCTACACAGTTTACATAAAACTTATGCCTATTATCATATAACGTGCCTGACAATTGCAAGTGAGCGATTTCGCTACCTGTAATAAACCTCTCTTTCAGGACATTAGACTAAATTAAAGAATGGAGGCATCAGATTTCCTTGACGTAAAAAATATGGTGAAGCCGTTGAGCTCTGGCGAGGAAAGGCGGGTTCATAAATAATTTACCAGGCAACTTAGTAGGTTTTCTGTCTCGTTCGCACGGTGCACTGCTGGCGAGGCATCTCTCCAAGGATCCTCGACACATGTGTCAAACATTACCGGAATAATTTACGTAGCCCAAACAAGACTGCAGCTAAACACTCCCCCTGGGCCCACCTTATGCTTTGATTCCTGTTAAAGAGTCCTCATTTTATACCTTCATCCTCTAATTACCCACTCAGACCAGCTTCTGATCAACAGAGACGTCTAGAAACATTGCAACCTCTAATAAAGCAACTGATAATCACTTTCTATATCTCTTCTGCAAAAAAACTGTTCTTATAAATGCTTAATCATCCCACAGATTCTATTTTTTTTCTTTTTCTAGCCCCGTATGTACAATATATATAGGAATAGAGAAGTATTGTATTCCACCCAAAAATTCGATGTCGAGATTTCAATAGAAATATATGTTTTAGGACACCCTGAGTTCAAAAAAAGCATTTACAGAAACAGATCCGCCTGTGTGTGTTTGTGTTGTGTGTGTCTGTGTATAGCTCAAAAATAAAAAGACGGATAAATACCAAACTTGGTATTTAAGTTTAGTATCTTCCAGGGATGTGACACGAAGATTTTGAGAAAAATCCCCCCACCCTCAACTACCCTTTACATGTAACTTTTTTCGAAAATTTAGATTTTCTCAAAAATGGCTCTAGCGATTTTGATTAAAATATCATATATTAAAGGTATTTACCTGACAAATAGAATGTATATCTTGAATTTTCTGGGAATAGCCTCAGAAGACTGCTTCATTCTGGATGAATTTTACGGAATTTTGCATTACTGTTAAACCGTAAGAGATGGAGAAAAACTTACCACACAAAATATGTAGAGTACTTTAAAACTCACAATTTATGTTACATACATTTTTTTCGTGGAGTTGATCGTTTATGAGATATTGCCTGTTTTTGGTTTCGGCTTTAAAAAACTTTTCTCACACAGGACTTTGACAACTCCTGTCCATACAAACAAAGGGACTTCAATCACATAGCAACGTGCTTTTGACTATCACTTTAACCAGTAGTACTCCCATATTTCGCTTCTACTTACAAGGAAGCAAATAATAGGACTAATTCTGCTAATTTTTTCTCGATTAACATGAAGTAAATAGAAGCTTAAGCTTTTTAACAATAATTTGTTGCAGAGATGTAGAGAAAGTCATGTGAATGGAACACATCAGATTTTTTTTTGTAAAAAGAAAAAAATGGAATCTATGAGAATAAAAATCTGATGTATTCCATTCACATGACTTTCTCTACATCTGCGCAACAAATTATTGAATTGGTCTTTCTACTCAGTTGCTTATAAGTAGACGGGAAATGGGGGAGTACACTAGGCTAAACCGACAGTGATATGCTTCAAAAGTTGGTTGATATATATATATATATATATTTTTTTTTTTTTTTTGGTACTAGTGCTTAACGCCCGCTTTTACTACGTGTGGCACCGCAGGCGGTGACACCGGTGTTTCATGGAATTACGATGAAGCACCGGTGGAGTGCAATGGCGGGGGAAAATGGAGAACCCGGAGAAAACCCGCCCCTGCGCCACATTTTCCACCTCAAATTTCACGTGTGGTCGCTTGAAATCAAACTAGGTGAGAGGCGAGTGGTCTAACCCCTCGACCACTTCAATTTAATCGAATTAAAGATTAGCAGAAATTGTCTTATTATTTTCTTCCTTGTAAGTAGAAGGGAAATCAGAGAATACCCAAGGTTAAAGCGTTAGTCAAATCTTTTAAAAGCCGGTCGCTATGTGATGCAATTGAACTTTCAATAGCTAAAATAAAACTTCCCGATCAAAATAAAAGCGATTTCTTCTCTAATACCAATATTTATAAAGTTATTGATGGTTTACCAACTGAGTGTACCTAAATGTACCAAAAACTATAAGCAATTAAAACATGAAAATGGAAAAAATCTCGAAAATCCCATTTCGATTTCCCTTAAATGGAGGTTTCTTTTAAATTGGATTTCTCAAAAATTGCTCTAACGATTTCAATTAAAATACTGTATATTAGAACATTTAAATCGCAAATAAAACGTTTATCTTGAATTTTCTGGAAATAGCCTCCGGTACATTTGCTGAATTTTGCATAAATGCTAAACCTTAAGAGATAGAAAAAAACTTTCTACACAAATAATGTAGTTTTCGTTAAAATAGATAATCCATTTAAATTAGGTATTTTGTGTGGAGTTGACTGTTTCCGGGATATTCTATGCTATTGTTTTCATAAATAAATAATAAAATTTTCTCAAACGTTAAGTCACCTTTCGCTTCGTCTTTCCTTGTTTTACTTCAATTGATCCCAGAGACCCGCTTTTAGAAGATCTGAGTATCGCTTTAGCCTAGTGTATTAATTTATTTCCTTTCTGCTTAGAAAGGAGTAAGTAATAAGACTGTTCCTGCTATGCTTATCTGACTAGCATGATGTAGATAAATGAATAATTTATTTGCAGAACAGGTAGAGAAATGCATATGAATTGGTCACATTCCGCAAATAAATCTTATTATTGGTTTCGACTATAAAACACTTTAAATGTTTCTCAAATTTAAAAGTGTTATTTCGTTTTCTTTTGTTTTATTCAATTCGTGCAAATGAAACCGAATTTAATTTACATAACAACCAGTTTTTATTTTCTCTAGCTCCGTATGTACAATGTACATAGGTATAGAGAAGAATTGTATTCCACCCAAAAATTCGATACCGTGATTTCACCGGAAATACTTGTTTTAGGACCCCCTGTATTAAAAAAAAAAAGCATTTTGAGAAAAAGGTCCTATGTGTGTGTGTGTGTGTGTGTCTGTGTGTCCGTGTGTCTGTGAACACGATAACTCAAAAACGAAAAGCAGCTAAAATACCAAACTTGGTATTTAAGTTTAGTATCTTCCAGGGATGCGACACGAAGATTTTGAGAAAGATCCTCCAACCCCAAACTACCCTGTACATGGAACGTTCTTCGAAAATTTTGATTTTCTTAAAAATGGCTCTAACGATTTTGGTTAAAATATCATATATTAAAGATATCTACCTGACAAATAAAATGTATATCTTGAATTTTCTGGGAATAGCTTCTAAAGACCTGTTTATTCTGGATGAAAAATTGCTTAATTTGGCATAACTAGTAAACCGTAAGAGATAGACAAAAACTTACTATACAAAAAATGTATGTCTTGTTAAAATACACCACTTACATCATATACATTTTTTTCGTGGAGCTTACTATTTTCGACGTATTCATTGTTATTAGTTTCAGTTGTGAAGTACTTATACTTTTCTCAGACGGCAGTGTCCGTTTTTCTTTTGTTCTACTCCTGACCAAGAAAAGAAGCGGTTTCTAATGACAATCGCATAACGACAGCTTTTAAAACATTTGACTATTGGTTTAGATTTAGCCTAGTGTATTCCCTTATTTTGTTCCTACTTATAAAGAACTAAGTAATAAGACCATTTGCGCTAAAGTTTATCTCGATTAGCATGAAGTAGACAGAAGGACAAGTTTTTGTATGAATAGTATATTACGGAATAGGCAGAAAATGGAACACTTATATTTTTTGCCAATGAATATCAATAATAGTATACTGCGTACTAAGAACTGTAAGTTATACTGATCAGGTTGAGAATGCATATTGGCAATACGAGGCCCACAGGCCGATTGATATCTGATAAGTAACTTATAGTTCGTAATTAGCCAATTACTTTTTGAAATACTTGGAAAAAACTGTAAAAGACAATAACTAATCAAAATTGCTTTTCAATATTTTATTTAACATTAAGAAAAAAATCGTATGTGTTGCATTCGCATCAGTGTCTCTACGTCTCTGCATCAAATTATTGTTAAAAAGTTTATGCTTCTATTTACTTCATGCTAATCGAGAAAAAAGTATCACAAATAGTATTATTACTTGCTTCCTTGTAAGTAGAAGCGAAATATGGGAGTACCATACGTTAAATGATAATCAAATTTGGTTGCTATGTGACTGAAGTTCCTTTGTTTGTACAAACAGGAGTTGACAAATTCCTGTATGAGAAAAGTAAGTTTTTCAAAGCTGAAACCAAAAATAAGCAATACCTCAAAAACTATCAACACCACGAAAAAAATGTATATCACATAATATGTGTGTTTTAGTGTGCCTCATATTTTTTGTGTGCTAAGTTTATGTCTATCTCTTACGGTTTACCAATTATGCAAAATTCCGTAAAATTCATCCTGAATAAAGTAGTCTTCAGAGGCTATTTCCAAAAAATTTAATATACACATTTTATTTGTCAGGTAAATATCTTTAATATACGAAATTATAATCAAACTAGTTACAGCCATTTTTGGGAAAACAACAATTTTCGAAAAAAAGTCCCATGTAAAGGGTAGTTTGGGGTGGGGGAATTTTCTCGAAAATCTTCGTGTCGCATCCTTGGAAGATGCTGAAATTAAATACCAAGTTTGGTATCAACCGTCTTTTCATTTTTGAGCTATGCTGTCCTCAGACACATGGACCTTTTTCGAAAAATGCTTTTTTTTGGATTCAGGGGAACACAAAACATGTATTTCCAGTGAAACCTCGGTATCGAATTTTCTAGAGAAAGTAAAAATGAATTCTCGATGTGAACAAATGCAGGGATACATATCATTTATATGGTCAAAGCCTTCTTATACACTCTTTTGTTAATGAACTTTGCAATAGATTCTTTACTTGAAGTAGCACATGTCTTGAGTGCTACGTCATTTCCTGATTGTACTGTAAGTATTAATGACCTCTCAAACTCTTACTGTATGTACTTACAGTGCTTGTTGGCATGTAAATTTAGCTTACATTACCAAATATGAGTTCCGAATGATTAACTTACATAACCAGTATTTCAAAAAGGCACCTTGGGGATTGATTAACTTAGAGGTTGAAATTGTTTCCTGTCTATTGATAATTTGCCTGTATCATATATTATAATGACTGAAGCAGCTATAGTGAAGAGATGACTTATGTGATGGTTGTGGTGGATGTTTTAGGGAGATCTGTTCAGCGGGCTGAACGACGGGCTACTGAGTCGAGCTGAGGCTCTGGCGGCAGTGGACATCGGCAAGCACCAAGCGAGTTCAACGCCGGGTCTGCCCCAACTGAAACACGACATGATGTACCATCACAGTATGGGGGCGCCGCACCCCGGAGCACCCAACACACGGCCACATCAGGTAACTGCTTGTCCCGGTCATCAGCATTTATTGGTCGTTAAGGAACTTCGGTGAACGTGACAGACTCAGGCGAATTAGATAGGTAGAGTCAGAGTTGATAGCCGGTTGCTCTATCACTGAGCTACCATGGCAACATGCCGCCATTGAATCTCTCAACTGACTCGAATGTTTCCCGGTAAACCACAAGGTGTTCTCAAATTATTTTGAGATGACAACCCCAATGGCGACTTACAATAGTATACCCAACTATTATGGTCAATTGGTATTGGATTAATTGTTTTTTCACACAAGCCATGTGCAGGACAGGAGTTAGATGGCATTGAAGTTTTTAGTCTGACTCTACCTATCGAACTCCTGTCCTACACATGGCTTGTGTGAAAAAACAATTAATCCAATACCAGGAGAATTAATTGTAAAGGATGTGTTCACATCAACAACTCCAACATTTTCTGAGAAAGATATTATTACTTTCTCTACACGTAGGTACTATGCAAATAGCGTGTATTGCACCCCAAAAATTCCATACCGAGATTTCTCTCGGGTCCCCTTGACTCCTTGACTCCAATAAAGCATTTTTTAGAAAAAGGTCCGTAAGTGTCTGTGGGTAGCATAGCTCAAAAACTTGTATTTAAATTTTATATCTTCCAAGAATGTGACACGAAGATTTTCAAGCAAATTCCCCCACTCCCAACTACGCTTTACTTGGAAAAATTTCGAAAATGTTTATTTTCTCAAATTTAAGATTAATTTAAGATATTTACATGACAAATGAAATGAATATCATTAATTTTCTGGGAATAGCCTCTTAAGATCTCTTTATTCCGAATGATTTTTATTGAATTTTGCAAAACTGGTAAACTGTAATAGATATACAAAAATTTATCACACAAAAGATGGAGATCTCCATAAAAACACAATTTTTGTCAAGTACATATTTTTCGTCAAGTTGTCTGTTTTCAAGATACTCCTTGATATTGATTTCAGTTTTTAAATAATTAAACGTGAACTCATGGCCACGCAAAGAAACGGACTTCAATCCCATAGCAACCACATTTTAAAACATTTGACTGTCGGTTTAACCTAGTATATTTCCCTTCTAATTATAAAGGAACTAAGTAACTAGAACGTTTCTGCTAATATTTATCTCGATTAGCATGAAGTAGATAAACGAATTAACTTATTAACAATAATCTTTTACAAAAATGTATAGAAAATAGTGTGAATAGAACACATCAGATTTTTTATATTGGACAATTAATTATTGTTATCATGGTTTTTGGAGTTTTCCAGAATGATAAAAAGCATTAAAAAGGATTTACCACAACAGAAGAACTTCTACCGGAAGATTTCTTACAAAGGTACTTTAAGAAATGGTGCATTCAGATCAGTATATGTAATTAAATATAATACATATCTGACTAAAGTTTGGTATGAACACTTATTGTCTTTCTAGTAATGGCTGTAAAAATCTTGTGTTCCATTCACATGACTTTCTCTACATCTCTGCATGAAATTAATGCTAAAAATCTTATTCTTCTATTTACTTAATTAGCAGAAAGGGTCTTATTATTTGCTTCCTTGTAAACAGAAGGAAGATAAGGGAGTACCATAGAATAGATCGTAAAAGCTGGTTGCTATGTGATTGAAGGACCTTTGTTAGTATGGACAAGAGTTGACAAATTCCCGTATGTGAAAAGTATAAGTATTTTAAAGCTGAACCCAGTAACAAGGAATACTAAAAAACGGCCAATTCCGCGAAAAAAAATATATATACAATAAACTATGTGTTTTAATGAGCTATACATTTTTTGTGCTTTAAGTGTTTGTCCATCTCTTACGGTTTACCAGTTATGCATAATGCAGCAAAAATCATCCAGAATAAAGAGGTCTTCAGAGGCTATCCCAGAAAAATCAAGATATACATTTTATTTGTCAAGTAAATGTAAAATCTTTAGAGCCACTTTTGAGAAAATCAAAATTTTCGAAAAATGTTCCATATAAAGGGTAGTTCGGAGTTGGGGAGTTTTTTTTTTGAGCATCTTCGTGTCGCTTCCTTGGAAGAAACAGAACTTAAATATCCAGTTTGGTATTTAACGGACTTCTCGCTTTTGAGCTATGCTGCCCACACACATACATACACACACAGACATTGTAAAAAAAATTCAATTCAGGGGGACCCAAAACATGTAGTTCCGGTGAAATCTTGGTATCGAATTTTTGTGTGGAATACAATACTTTCTCTATACGTTATGTGCATAGTACATATAGAGAAAGTAAAAATTACAGCTTAGAAAATCTGTTTTATCACTTCAGTGTTCCATAAAGGACTCAAAACAAACAAATCTGATGTGCTCCATTCATAAGCTTTTCTCTACCTATTCTGCAACAAATTATTCCTACAAAAGTCTTACTCGGGGACCCCGGGTTCGATTACCGGCTGGGGCGGCGAATTTTTCTTTAGCCACAATTATTCCCTATCCCCCACAGAGTCTGGAAGTTTGTATGTGGGTGTGAATGTGTGCGTGTTTGAGTAAAACTAAATGATTTAAACTAACGTAAAAGTACCTAAATGGAAATGGCGTGTTATTTATGGACGCTCTTTAACTGCTGTGGTTCTCAGCGTCCTATTCTAAATTGGCCGTGAAAGACCACTTAATTTTGCTCAGAGGCCTCTCCTATCAGGCTTGAGGTTCTTTTTCGTGCCGTAAATCTACGACACGGGACCCACGGCTTTGCTTCCCTTCCGAAAGAAGCCATGCTCAGGATTTTTACACCCGAAATAATCCATCGTCCTCCGCCGGGTTTGAACCCGCGACCTTGGGTATATGAAGTTAGCATGGTAACCATTACACCACGGAGGGCGACTGAAAGTACCTACAGACAAAAAGTGTTTCAAGTGGAAAGCCCCCGATATGACCTTAGATATTAAAGGGAGCTATATAAATGAAACAATAAAAGAAAGAAAAGAAGAGGAATAAGGGACTACACTAGGCTAAACCGGCAGTCAAATCTTTTGAAAGCCGTTTCCCATGTGATACAATCGAAATTCAGTTCCCTTATTACGACATCCTGTTTGGGAAGGGTATAGATATTTTAAAAATAACCAACAACAAGGAATATCTCAGAAATGCTTAGTTAAGAAAAAAAGTCAACTGACATAAATTGACAACAACTTTTGTGCTGTTTACCAATTATACAAAAGTCATTCACAATGAAGAGGATTTCAGAGGTCTCCACAATTCCACTCCGCGGTAAAAGTGTAACTGTATATCTACTGTTTTGATTTCTTATTTGTTGTTTAAATTCTCTTGAGGTTGGAAAATCCACAGTACGTAAGATATTTTGTTTTCATTATCTAAATTCATTCTGTTAATAAAAGTCTGATGTGTTCCATTCATATGACTTTCTCTACACCTCTACAACAAATTATTGTTAAAACGCATATTCGTCTATTTACTTCATGCTAATTGAGAAAAATATTATCAGAAATACTCTTATTACTTGCTTCCTTATAAGTAGAAGGGAAATAAGGGAGTACCCTAAGTTAAAATGATAGTCAAAAGCTGGTTGCTAGGTGACTGAAGATCCTTTGTTTGTACGGACAGGGAGTTGACAAATTCCTGTATGAGAAAAATATAAGTATTTTAAAACTGAAACTAATAACAAGAAATATCTCAAGAACTATCAAATACATGAAAAAATTGTGTATAAAATAAATTGTGTGTTTTAATGAGCTCCATATGTTCTATTCAGTAAGTTTTTGTCTATCTCTTACGGTTTACTAGTTAAGCAAAATTCTGCAAAATTCATCCAGAATAAAGATATCTTCAGAGGCTATTCCCAGAATCAAGATATACATTTTATTTTTTACGTAAATATCTTTAATATTTGACATTTTAATCAAAATCTTAAGATGCATTTTTAAGAAAAACAAAATTTTCGAATATTTTTCAATGTAAAGGGTAATCGGAGTTGGGATTTTCTTGAAAATCTTTATGTCGCATCCTTGGTAGATACCAAACGTAAATACCACACATAAACACAGACACACACCTACACACTCAGACAGACACGTATATGTACATTTTTCTAAACAGTTTTTGTTTTGTTTTAGGGACTTCAAAACATGTATTCCCGGTGAAATCTCGGTATCGAATTTTTGGGTGCAATACAATACCTTCTCTATACACTATGTACATAGTACGTGTAGAGAAAGTAAAACCAATTTTAATAATAATAATATTTATTTGAACCATATTATTATTATTATTATTATTATTGAATCGTAAAGATGACTGTAAAATTTAGCAATGACTCATTTAACCAGAGCAATGCTTTAAAATGGCTTATATCCGCCCTAGAAGAATCAAGCTTTTAAATATGCACTTTAAAGTATGGTGCATTTCTTGTGTCAAAATCCAAAAACGAAATTTTTGACCAGAATCGCTAAAACAGCACTTCCACGCCCCTTTAACGAACATAATGGTTGATACCGTCTGATTTCATGTTAAAAAGAACATTTATTAACCTGGTCACAAGTTTTTACTTCCTCTATCCCGCATGTACAATGTACATTGTGGATAGAGAATGTATTGTATTCCATGTCGACATTTCACTGAAAATACATGTTTTCGGGTCCCCTGAGTCCGAAAAAATATTTTTTAAAAAAAGTTACGTGTGTGTGTCTGTGGACAGCTCAAAAACGAAAAGGCCGTTAAATACTAAACTTGGAATTTAAGTTGAAGGTTTTCAAGAAAATCCCCGGACACTAAACTTCCCTTTACATGGAAAATTTTTCGAAAAATTTGATTTTCTCAAAACTGGCTCATACGTTTTGACTAAAATACCTTTATTTAAGATATTTTGATGACAAACGAAATGTTTATGTTGAGTTTTCTTGAAATGAGCTCTGAAGACCTCTGCATTCTGAATGCTTTGTTTTAACTGCCAGACCGTAAAAGATATCTGTACAACTTATTGCACAAAAAGTGTAGGTCACATTTCATGTCATAAAAATGTTATACAGAGTTAACCATTTTCGAAATATTTCGGATTATTGGTTTCAATTTTAGCCACTTAAACTTTTCTCAATTGGGAAGACATCTTTCTTTTCGGTTCTCGTTTATTTCTCCCTGGAAACTAAAGAGATTAGAATTTCAATTATGTTTCATGCTACCTGCTTATAAAGGACTTGACTGTCACTTTAGCATGTGCCTTTCCTTATTTCGCTTCTGCTTACAAGGAACCATGCAATCAGGAAAATTTCTGCTAATATTTATCTCGATTATCATCAAGTAAATAGAAAAATACGTTTTTTTACTTTCTCTAGCTCCGTATGTACAATGTAGAAGTATTGTATTTCACCAAAAAATTCGATGTCGAGATTTCACCGGAAATACATGTTTTAGGACCCCTTGAGTCCAAAAAAAAAAAAAGCATTTACAGAAACAGGCCCGTGTGTGTTTGTCTGTCTGTGTGTACGTCTGTGGACAGCATAGCTCAAAAAATTGAAAAGACGGTTAAATACCAAACCTGTACTTAAGTTTGGCATCTTCCAAGGATGCGACACGAAATGTTCAAGAAAATACCCCCACCCCTAACTGCCCCTTACATGGAAACATTTTCAAAAATTTGGTTTTTCTTAAAAAAGGCTCTAACGATTTTTATTAAAACTCCACATATTAAAGCTATTTCTATCACAAATAAAATGTATATCTTGAATTTTCTGGAAATAGCTTCTAAAGACCTGTTTATTCTGCAAGAATTTTGCTTTATTTGGTATAATTAGTATACCGTAAGAGATAGACGAAAACCTACTTACAGAAAATATAGATCTTATTAAAATACACAAGTTATGTCATATACATTTTTTTTCGTGGAGCTTACTGTTTTCGAGGTATTCCTTGTTATTAGTTTCAGTTGTGAAGTACTAATACTTTTCTCAGATGGGAGTGTCCGCTTTTTCTTTTGTTCTACTCCTGGCCAAGCAAGGAAGCGATTTGCAATGACAATCGCATAACGGCAGTTTTTAAAATATTTGACTGTCACTTTAGCCTAGTGCATTACCTTAATTCCCTATAAGGAACTAAGCAATAACAGCATTCTACAAGTGTTGTTTCGGTTGGTATTGTGTAGAAAGAAAGATAATTTTTTGTAAGAAGTTTGTTTGTAGAGTAGCTAGAGAAAGTCATGTGAGTGTAAGACAGATTTTTTTTTACAGAGTTAACTGTTTTACAAATATTTCGGTTCTTTCTTTTCGGTTCTCGTTTATTTATCCCTGGAAAGCAAAGATATTAGAATTTCAATTGCTTTTCATTCTACCCGCTTATAAAGGAGTTGACTATAACTTTTTTTTTTTAAACAGTAACGGAGTCTGATTACTGGTTTACTGGTTTTACTGTTTCTTTTACAAACATATACACATTGCACAAACATATAACACCCATGCCCAAGGCGGGCCTCGAACCCACGATCCCCTGCCCACGAAGCACCAAAGAGAGAGACGCTTTAGCGAGCGTGGCCATGGGGACCGGCAACTTTAGCATGTGCATTCCTTCTTCTTACAAGGAACCAAGAGAATTTCTGCTAATGTTTATGTTGATTAGCAAGAAGTAGATAGAAGAATATGCTTTTTAGCAATAATTTGTAACTGAGATGTAGGGAAAGTCATGTGATGGAACATGTGTTGAATTAGGGTTAACATTTCATTGTGAATGAGGAGGTTTGTAAGAACACGCCCACGAACATAACCACTGTGAATAGGGGGGAAGTTTGCTGACTCAGATTAGCTCAGGCAAATGAAATTAGTAAACAAGTAATTATTTTAAAACACTTGTGTAGCCGGTTAATTCCATTGCGCAGTTGACAAGCGACGTACACACCTAACGTAAGCCGCGCAGGTTCCCTGGGGAAGAGCTCTGCAAGGAGGATAACGAGGTAATCGACAGGCCGCCCCTCCGACATCGACACACATGATTCACCAGTGGGAGCTGCAGTCGCCCCAGCACTCCCATATTTCATCATTACAACAACGAAGCATACCTCTAAAGTGGTCATTTGAAGGATGCACTACAACTATTTGGGGCGGTAAATGGAAACGCATAAACTCGTCCCCTGCTTCATTTGTCTGCAGCCCTTGCCTCCTCCGGTCTCTATGTCTCCCTCAGGGACGCGCCTCGCGATCGCCGTGCACAGGGACTGCTTCCCATAATCCGAAAACTTGGGGCAAGACGTGCAAAATGGAAATTCATGACCTGAATATCATTTGTACGGCAACTGCTTTGGATTCGTGTAGGAGTCTCCGGATCGCGTCTCTCCCCAGGGATCTACCTTACCTGGCAGAATTACTGCCGAGTTGTTCCCTCCCTAACACCTTGTTTCTCTCTGCGTCCCGCAGGTATTACTGGAAATTCTGGATACACTCAGGTTCTCCCGCATTGCCTACTGGGTGCGCACGAGTACACAGTAACATCGTCATCGAAACCAATGCGTACATACCTACTGCACTTCCACAGAAACTATATATTCCTAACTCTCTGATGTGATAGAGGGCACAAAATTAAACGTTTTTTTCTCGCTCTACACATTACTATGTACGTAGTGTATAGAGAAGGCATTGTAATGCACCCAAAAATTCGATACGATATTTCACCAAAAATATATGTTTTGGGACCCCTTGAATCCAAAAAAAAAAAAAAAAGCATTTTTACAAAAATGTCGGTGTATATCTGTCTATGTGTGTCTGTGTGTGTGTGTCAGTGGGCAGTATAGCTCAAAAAAAAAAAAAAGCCGTTAAAAACTAAACTTGGTATTTAGATTTGGTATCTTCCAAGGATGCGACACGAAGACTTTCAAGAAAATCTACCCTTTACACACAAGTTATGTTGTACCCATTTTTTTCGTGGAGTTGATCATTTTTGACATATTTCTGTGAAAAATTATACCTTTCTCATACACGAATTTATCAGCTGCTGTCCATACAAACAAAGGAAATTCAGTCGCATAGCAACCAGCTTTTGACTATTACTTTAACCTATAGCACTCCCTTTTCTCGCTTCTACTTACAAGGGAGCAAGTAATATAGTTATTTATGCTAATTTTTTCTCGATTACCATGAAGTAAATTGATTCATAAACTTTTTAACAATAATTTGTTGTACATATGTAGAGAAAATCTTGCGAATTGAACACATAAGATTTTTCTTAGTAAAGTAATGTCAGGAAACACTTCGTTTTCAAGAGTATAAATTTAAAAAATCCGATGTGTTCCATTCAGATGACTTTCTCTACCTCTCTCCAACAAATTATTGTTAAAAAGCTTATATTTCTATTTACTTCATGCTTATCGAGAAACAATTAGCAGAAATATTCTTATTACTTGTTTTTTTGTAAGTAGAAGCGAAATAAGGGAGTACCATAGGTTAAAGTGATAGTCTAAAGCTGGTTGCTATGTCACAGAAGTTCCTTTGTTTGTATCGACAGGAGTTGACAAATTCCTGTATGAGAAAAGTATGTTTTTTAAAGCGGGAAACAATAACAAGGAATATCTAAAAAACGATAAACTCCACGAAAAAAATGTATATTACATAAATTGTGTGTTTTAACATGCTCTACATTTTTGTGTGTTACGTTTATTTTCCATCTCTTACGGGTTGGCAGTTATTCAAAATTCCGTAAATTTGATCCAGAATAAAGTAGTCTTCAGAGGCTATTCCCAGAAAAATAATATATACGTTTTATTTGGCAGGTAAATATGTTTAGTATACGACATTTTAATCAAAATCGTTACAGCATATTTTAAAAAATCAAACTTTTCGAAAACAGTTCCTTGTAAAAGGTAGTGGGGTGGGGGAATTTTCTTGAAAATCTTCGTGTCGTATCCTTGGAAGATATCAAACTTAAATACCAAGTTTGGTATTCAACGGACTTTTCGTTTTGAGCTATGCTGTCCACAGACACACGGACCTGTTTTAGGGGTACCCAAAACATGTATTTCCGGTGAAATCTTGGTATCGAATTTTGGGTGGAATGCAATACCTTCTCTATACACTATGTACATAGTACGTGTAGAAAAAGTAAACATGTTATGTGTTCCATTCACATGACTTTCTCTATATCTCTGTTACAAATTATTGTTAATAAGCTTATTCTTCAATCTACTTCATGATAACCGTGATAAACATAAGCAGAAACAGACTTATTAGTTCCTTATAGATAAGTAGGAGGGACATAAGGGAATACACTAGGCTAAACCGACAGTCAAATGTTTTAAAATACAGTGGCTATGAGGGTGAAATTCGCTTCTTTGAGTAGCCAAGCGTTAACAAGTTCCCATATGGGAAAAGCCATTAAGTATTTTAATACTGAAACTTATAACAAAGAACATCTACAAAAAACTGTCAACTCTACAAGAAAAACATATATAACCTAATTACGTGTCTTAACAAGATCTACATTGTTTATGCAGGATATTTTTCTTTCTCTTACGGTTTAACCATTATACAAAATTCTGCAAAATTCAAACAGAATAAAGCGCTCTTCAGAGACTATTCCCAAAAATTCAAGATACACATTCTATTTATGTTGTGAATAACTTTAATATATGATATTTTAATCAACATCGTTAGAGCCATTTTTGAGAAAAGCAAAATTATCAAAAAATGTTCCATGTAAACGGTAATTTGTGGTGAGGGGATGTTCTTGAAAATCTTCGTGTCGCATCCTTGGAAGATAAACTTAAATACGAAGTATTTATGTATATTTTGAATTTTCTGAGAATAGCCAGGGTTTTAAAAATATTCACACATAATTTCAGGTTTTATAGTAAATGAGTTTACAAAAGGATATATCAATTTATATTTTTGTATTAACGCTCAAATTCTATACTTTTAAAACATAGTAATTTATTCTTCAAAATTAGAGCATTATTTTAGGGGTACACTCTAGTACCAAATGAAACTTTTAATCTATTAAAAATAGCCTGATTAAATGTTTAAAAAGTGCCATATATTATACTATGCACTACACGAAAGATTGTTAAAGTCTTTCATTCATTATTCTTTAAAATATGAATTGTTAATTTGTTATAAATTTGGGGTATACTTTTTAAATTACTATTTGAACTAGTTCGTAAAAATCTACAACTTAATAGTGGCGATAACTATTAATAAATATGTGCATGGTTATTTAAAGCTCCTTCATTTTTGTGGAATTATTAATTTTTCAACGTTTTAGCGTAAATTAAATACTTCTCCTAAACTTTTAAAATATAAATTAATATTACATCAATAAAATAAAATAAAAAAAAAACATGATGCACCTTTCTACTTTCTCTATAGGCACTATGTACATAGTGTATAGAGAATATATTGCACTCCACCCCTGTATCCAAAAAAAGTATTTTCAGAGAAAGGTACGTGTGTGTGTGTGTGTCCGTGTGTCTGTGAACACGATAACTCAAAAACGAAAAGTCGGTAAAATACCAAACTTGGTATTTAAGTTTAGTATCTTCCAGGGATGCGACACGAAGATTTTGAGAAACATCTCCACACCCCCAACTACCCTTTACATGGAACTTTTTTGAAAATTTTGATTTTCTCAAAAATGGCTCCAATGATTTTGATTAAAATTTCGTATATTAAAGATATTTACCTGACAAATAAATATATCTTGAATTTTCTGGGAATAGCCTCTGAAGACTACTTTATTCTGGATGAATTTTTCATAACTACTAAACCGTAAGAGATGGACAAAAACAAAAAATGTAGAGCACGTTAAAACACACAATTTATGTTATATACATTTTTTTCGTGGAGTTGATCGTTTTTGAGATATTCCTTTTTCTTGGTTTCAGCTTTGAAAAGCTTATACTTTTCTCATACAGGAATTTGTCAACTCCTGTCTATACAAACAAAGGAACATCAGTCACATAGCAACCAGTTTTTGGCTTTCACTTTAACCTATGATACTCCCTTATTTCGCTTCTACTTACAATAAAGCAAGAAATAAAGCTATTTATGCTAATTTTTCTAGATTAGTATGAAATAAATAAAAGATAAGCTTATTAACAATAATAATTTACAGAGATATAGAGAAAGTCATGTGTATGGAACACATCAGATTTTTACTTTCTCTACGCGGCGGACTATGTATATAGTGTATAGAGAAGATATTATATTCCACCCATAAATGTGATACTAATTTTTCATCGGAAATTCATGTATAAAAAAGGCATTTTTAGAATAAGGTGTGTGGGTGTGTGTGTGTGTGCGTCTTTGAACAGCTTTTTTCAAAAATCTGATGTGTTCCATTCACATTAATTTCTCTATATCACTGCAACAAATTATTCTATTAACTTCATCTAATGCAGCAAAATAAGGGGATACCATAGGTTAAAGTGATAGTCAAAAGTTGGTTGCTCTGCGAATGAAGTTCCTTTGTTTATATGGTCACGAGTTCACTAAGTGCTATATGAGAAAAGTATGTCTTTATAGCTGAAAAAAAAGAAGGAATATCACAAAAACAATAAAATCTACGAAAAAAATGTGTATAACTTAAATTGTGTGTTTTAAGGTGCTCTACATTAGTTGTGTGGTACGTTTTTGTCCATCTCTTACGGTTTAGTAGTTATGCAAAATTCCGTAAAATTGATCCAGAATAAAGTAGTCTTCAGAGGCTGTTCCCAAAAAATTTAAGATATACATTTTAATTGTCAGGTAAATATTTTTAATATACGATATTTTATTCAATATCGTTAAAGTAATTTTTGAAAGTTCCACGCAAAGGGATTTTACTCAAAATCTTCGTGTCTCATCCCTGGAAGATACTAAACTTAAATACCAAGTTTGTTATTTTACCCAGTTTTCATTTTTTGAGTTATCGTGTTCAGAGACACACGGACATACACACGGACTTTTTTTCTGAAAATGCTTTTTTAGGATACATGGGACCCTAAAATATATATCTCAGTATCGAATTTTTGGGTGGAGTGCAATACCTTCTCTAGCCACTATGTACATAAAATGTACAGAGAAAGTAAAAAACAATTATTGCTAATGTTTATCCCGATTAACAAGGTGGATAGAAGAATAAGCTTATTAACAATAATTTGTTACAGGGATGTAGAAAGAAATCATATGAATAATACGTATAAGATATATTTAACATGTCCAGTCATATGAATTATAAAGCTTTTATCTTTATCTGTTAAAAGTTAATAGTAAAACTATATCCTGAAATGAAAATAGTATGTTTTGTGGGAAACTCAATTAAAGTTTAATATTCAAAGAATCTTGGTACGGTTATTTAGAACTAACCCTTACGACCTTGCAAACATCTTAACCAGCCCTAAAACATTTTTTGACATTGTTACATGGTAGAAAATACTTTTGAAAACGTGTTGCAAAGTATTTTACTTTTTTTTCAATTATAACTTAATTTAAAAATTCAAAAACCTTGGCGGTGCAACTGGACTTTTTCCTTTTTTCATATTGGTCACCGGTTCTTTTTTTGTTTCAACATTAGTTTCAAAAGTATTTATTCCACTCAAAATCGGACAAATTTGTTTAAAAACTACAGCTGATTAATTACAAGGCAACCAAATGGCTGGTTAGCATACAATATTTAGTTAAAATGAGTATAGTCACGTGGTTTGAAAATTTACAAACAAAGCCAAAAGCAATTATCATCAAAATGATTTTTCTCTAGTACTTATTTTAGTGTAGTTAAAAATGTTGGTGGGTAAAAATACTATAAAATGTGTAACTTTCTAGCGTAAGTTTTTGAACAGTCAAGCATTTAACTGCCTTCCAGAAGGAATTTAATCAAAAGCAATATATACATATATTCTATAATTATCAAGGATTCAATTTCCTACAAACATAAATTCACCTCAAAAGACACAAATTTTAAAATGTCGTACTATAACCTTAAATATGCTAATAATTTTAAATGCAGACAGGAAGTAGAATCTGTAAGTGGAAAAATCTAATGTGTTACACTCACATGACTTTCTCTAGCTGCTCTACAAACCTCCTACAAGAGATTATTCTTCTTTGTACACAATGCTAACCGAGATAAATATTACCAGAATGTTATTACTTAGTTTCTAATAAGTAAAAGAGAATAAGAGAATGTGCTACGTTAAGTGATTGTCAAATGTTTTAAAAGCTATTGTTATGGGATTGTCATCGCAAATCACTTCTTTGCTTGACCAGGAGTACAACAAAGGGAAAGCGGACACTTTCTGTGTGAGAAAAGTTTAAGTACTTCAAAATTGAAACTAATAGCAAGGAATATCTCGGAAACAGTTACCTCCACAACAACAACGTAAAGGACATAAATTGTGATTTTTGTCGTGATGTACATTTTTTGTGCAGTGAGTTTTTCTTTTTCTATCTCTTACGGTTTAGCAGTTAAGCTAAATTAAGACAATGTATCCAGAACAAAGAGGTCTTCAGAAGCTATTCCCCAAAAATTCGAGATATACATTTTATTTCGGACATAAATAGCTTTAATATACGAGATTTTAATCAAAATCGTTGGAGTCATTTTTAAGAAAATCAAAATTTTCGAAATTTTTTCCATGTAAAGGGCAGTTTTTAGTCGAGGAATTTTTTTTAAAATCTTCGTGTCGCATCCTTGGAAGATACTAAACCTAAATACCAAGTTTGGTATTTAACGGTATTTTCGTTTTGGGGCTATGCTGTCCACAGACACACACACACACACACACACACACACACGGACCTATCTTTAAAAATGCTTTTTTTACGGACTCAGGGGACCCCAAAGTATGTATTTCCGGTGAAATCTCGGTATCGAATTTTTGGGTGCATTACAATACCTACATTGTACATATGGAGCTAGAGAAAGTAAAAAAAAAATACTATTACAGCTACAAAGTAAAGCAACAATTGGATGGGGTAAAGAAACATATATTCTAGCATTGGATACGAAACACAGGGTGGGGATTGCTTAGTTTGTGAAGGTGGAAAACTCGTATGGTTGTTGATTGGTAGGAGGATTTGCCCATTATACGGGGAACAGGAAGAGTGAGTGATTTTGACAGTTTGTTTCAGACGGAGGGTATTAGGAAATGTTATTGCCCGAGGTATTTTTAGCTTCAAACATGTGGAGGACAGTAGGCTGGGAATTGATTTTAAATAACCAAAACTGGCCAAACTTGGGCACATATTTAATGGAAGTACAAGTGCTAAGAGATAAGGTGTTTCTGTAAATATTATATGGACGTAGTTGTTATTAACACATTTTATGTGTGAGTGTGTGGATGTGGGGCATCAGTGTGTGTGTGTGTGTGTGTGTGTTTTTAGTTTACGTGTGTGTGTATTTACAGTGCTGTGGTCATAAAATAGGAATATGTAATATTTTCAATTGCAGTATTTTTCTAGAGAGGATGCATGGTCTTCTGACCCATGTTACTGTGTAGCGAATTGATGTTAACGCTATACCCTACTACGACAACGACCACCACCACCATCACCATTATTATTATTATTATTATTATTATTATTATTACTTTTACTACTACCACTATTTTAATGTACATTTGAGGGGCTGTGCAAAATTCGTACGAAGCATTTTGAGTATGGAAAAATGCTGCAAAAATGTTTGTCAAGAAAAAAGGTTTTAAGTTTGGGCGTGCTTATTAATAGGCAGGCAGCTATCCGTTTATGGTTTCAACTAATTGGTGGTTTAAAGCCTCAAGTGGAATAATTATATATGTTCTTCGGGTTTAAAATCCTAACCTATTACTTTATTATGTTAAACTTCATTATTTTTAATTTTTGCCAGGTTTTAAAAATTCATTAGCTTAACATTACAAAGAAAAAGCTTTAAGGGGACACAGGAGTATTTTTTAGTAATTTTGGTCAAAAATGTCGATTTTAGGATTTTTGTGTACAAAATGCACCATACTTTAAAGTACATATTTATAATGTATGATTCTTTTAGGGCGGATGTCACAATGTTTTGGATGCCATTTTAAAACCGATTAAACTACTCCAGCTTTAACACCATTTTCTCAGGTTCAATTGCTTTTATTATTATTATTATTTTGCCATATTCAAAATCTATCCTCTCCCACAAAAATACAGCTATAAATTTTCAAAAGCAGTCTGGTTAGTTGGTAGTAGATTACTTTTTAAAAAAGTAATTAGTATAATCATACGCTTTTTCTTGCAGTTTGTGACAAAATATTTTTCTTAAAACAGACTATCCATCATAGGAAAATTTGAACCAAATAATTTGTTACATAGATATTAAGAAATATCATTTGTAAAAATGGTGCATTCAGCTCAACATATTTAGGAGAAGATAGATTTTGAGTATAGGCAATTAAATCGAATAAATTAATTAATAGATCCAGAATGAAAACAAGATATGAATACTACTTATTTTGTTACCTATACAAAAAATTTAATTTCTAACTTTAATAGTTTAGAAAATGACGTTCATCACTTCTTTGTACCCTCAAAGTTGCCAATTTATTTAGAGAGGCCTGACAGTAAAAATTATTGCTGAAATGCATGTGTAAACGATTTGTACGAGGGTCGTTTTTTTTTCAACCTCCGATAGGCTATAAATAAAAGACAAGTTCATAGTAAACAATTGGTTTATTACTAAAAGTTTTGTATACTTATGGTTACTTTTCAAAATAATCACCGAAAAGATTGAGACATTTATCGTACCTGTGCACAAGCTTTGCAAAACCCGCTTCAAAAATATTGCCACCAATGATTTCAGATGAGCACTAACGTTGTTTTGAAGATCATCTTTGGTTTGAGAGTGCTGCTCTGCTAGCCACGTCTTCAGTTCAGGGAAAAGGTGAAAGTCGTTGGGTACCAGGTCAGGACTGTACGGCGGATGATTGAAAATGTCCCATTGAAATTGTTCAGGGAGCCGATGGGTTGTGTGGACGAGCGTTGTCATAGATCAACACAATTCCTCAAGTCAGCATTCCCCTTCGTTTGTTTTGAATGGCACTCCGCAAACGTCGTAAAGTACGAAGATCTTCAAAACAACGCCAATGGTCATTTGAATTATTGGCGGCAACGTTTTTTGAAACACGTATTGTAAAGCTTGCGCTCAAGTACGATACATGTCACAATCTTTCCAGAGATTATGTTAAAAAGTAACTATAAGAGTACAAAACTTTTGTAATAAAATAATTGCTTTCTATAAACTTGTTCTTTTATTTATAGCCTATCGGAGGTTGAAAAGAAAACGGCCCTCGTATTTCACTTCAGAAAACTTTTGAGTAGTTACCGACAGTTAGCTGAATGTGGCTATCAAAATAAATAAACTGTGGAATATTGTTTCAGATGGGCCACCACGGAATGGACAGTCTCGACATGCTCGACCCGATCTCGACATCCTCCATGACGACACTGGCGCCGATGTCAGACAGCACGGGAGGCGGTCACGGCGGCCACCACCCCCAGCTGCACGGCCCCTCGGTGTACGGACCAGCGGCGGCCATGAACAGCATGATGTCCGGCCACCACCACCATCACCACCACGGCGGCCCTCTCTCCGGGCACGGCCCTCCCGGACACCACGGCCCCCATCACCACCCCGCACACCCTGCCGCCCATCACCCAGCCATGGCTGCAGCGGCGGCGGCAGCAGCGGCGGCGGGACTCCACCCGGACTCCGACACGGACCCTCGCGAGCTGGAAGCCTTCGCCGAGCGCTTCAAGCAACGCCGCATCAAGCTCGGCGTGACCCAAGCCGACGTGGGCAAGGCCCTGGCCAACCTCAAGCTCCCCGGCGTGGGTGCGCTCTCCCAGTCGACCATCTGCCGGTTCGAGTCCCTCACCCTGTCCCACAACAACATGATCGCCCTGAAACCGATCCTGCAGGCCTGGCTCGAGGAGGCGGAGGCGCAGGCCAAGAACAAGCGGCGAGACCCCGACGCTCCCAGCGTCCTGCCCGCGGGCGAGAAGAAGCGCAAGAGGACCTCGATCGCCGCCCCCGAGAAGAGGTCACTGGAGGCGTACTTCGCCGTCCAGCCACGACCCTCGGGCGAGAAGATCGCTGCCATCGCCGAGAAGCTCGACCTCAAGAAGAACGTGGTGCGTGTCTGGTTCTGCAACCAGAGACAGAAACAGAAGCGCATGAAGTTCGCAGCGCAACACTGACAGGTGTCGGGAGGGGGGTCGCTAGCCCCTCCCTCCACCCCAATTCCTGCCCACTGTATATAAACTGCCGAGAGACAGACCTTGTACATATCGACCTAGTCAAATAGTCTAGTTTCTAGTCAATCACCTTACTCGCACACATTATCAAGAGTTATAGACGCTTTTGCGCTTTCTCAAGACAATTATTATTATTATTATAATACTCAACATGGGCCCAGAGACGTTACGCCCAAAAGTGAACAGTGCAATATATTTATATATATACCGTGTATATGAGATATACACAGATATCACAATACGTACATAGCTCAACACCCCCTACCTACCTTGTTTCTTGGAAGGAACGGCTACAGTTTTGCTGCATATAGACGAGCCACACCTTGCCAGCCTCCCCTGAGGCTCACGTAATTAGTGCTGCCGGGTTCTCTGCCACGCCTTCTTTAATTGGAGCGGGAACACGATTTTTGTGTAACTTTAAATATCCGATGAAACTAAATTAACACGAGCACGTTTCCAACACGTAACTACAGCTCTTGCCAAAAGTTTACTACGCTCATGCGAACAAAAGCAACAGCACACAAAACCTGCAGTTTCCACCTATTTCATGATTTATTTTTACAATGGTTTTCAGTTAATGCTAACCCTGAGAAGGATTGCTTATTAAACTATGCAACATTCAACCAAGCTATGGAAAATGTTCGATGAAAGTAAATACAGATGAAAAGGAAAAATGATATTACAAATAAAAAAAATATAATAGCACTTTGTTTTTCCAAATTAAATGATTTCTTTAACGATAGTCGTTTTAAAATGGGTAGAGTAACCCATTTCTGACCTAGTTTCGGTATTAACTAATTGAAATCATACAAGGTTTTTAAATTATTAATCATTTTTCGAGTACCGTTTTGCCGACGTAAAGAGTTGGAGACATACATAGGCAACGTTGTTAGGAAATGTATGTTAATGTGAGAACGGTTTATGAACAGTATATCCGGGAGGTGAGATCAGCGGGTTTATTGGCGCTGCAACTTTGCCAGCATGTGCGCTTTATATTATCGAAAAATCTGAAATATCTCGGCAGGAAATGTTGATAGAAAAAAAATGAAAGTCGCCAAATCGGTTTCAAATAATTATTAATGCGTTTCCTTACACCCAGTATTCCTTACAATTGCTATCGGCAGTAGCCGCCACTGTCTTTCTAAAAAGTGCTTCAGTTCCCCGTCCCCAGGTATTCACAGAAGCCGCTCAATTTCTTATTCTGGTTTCATTATTTTTCATTTTTAATATCCTGGTAAAACTTATATGAAGAGGTTATTTCTAAAGTGATGTAAATCCAAAATCGTTGACTATTTAATTTTTTATAATAAATAATATATATTTTGCTTCTATCATGTCTCAAATAGTATGTCTATGGCGTTGAATGATTGTGAAAATCTATTAGTAATGATATAAATCCATAAATTATATTAAACTACGCCCCTAAGTTTCTAATGCGGCATGTGACTACTTCTAGTCGTGAAGGATTTGCTAACTCAATGATAATATTACCAGCAAAGTTATAAATAGCAAAAAGTGTTTATCTCACCATATAAAATTATTTTTTGAGATTTCTTTAACATGGATTTAAAAATTTTTGGAAATAAACTCTTCACATACTCCCCAGTATAAAGAGGATAATTGTGTTTTGGGAACATGATTATCTAGTTTCTGTAGCAGTCAGTCCACCAGTGTAACACTGACGAATAAAAGGCACACAATATATGAACCTGTATATTATATTAGTGTCAACATGTTTAAGTTCCAAAATTACATTTATAATAATTACGAACTTTAGAATGCTACATTATTATAAAAAGACCTAATTTTTTTTAATTTTACAAATCAGTCATTTCAACGGCTAATAATAATAATAATAATAATAATAATAATAATAATAATAATAATAATAATAATAATGTACGTTCAATTCTCCGTATGTTGAGCACCCCCATCCAAATATTTTCTTCGTTCCAGATAAATAAATATCTCAATTTTAAGGTAATATATCTGTTAAATTTGAAAAATTCAACAGTATATAAAATATTTTCTTAAAATTTGTTCCAAACAATCTTTCTGAACAGTTTAAAAGTACTAGCTTTTACGGTTAGTTTTATATTAATTGTTTTATTCTGTAAATGCATTACTTTAATAAAAAGAATGCTCTACATGATGAATTTTTAAGCATATTCACAACAAAACGTCATGTTTTACAGTAAATGATTTTATAAAAATATCTGTTTTATGATTGTTAATATTTGCCCCTTAATTATTCTAGAAAAATCGTTACTTATGTACTGAAACGTTAGTATTTTATTTATAAAAACAGGTGTTATACATTTTAAAAAAATATATATGATGCTTTTTTGAGAGGAAGTGAACAAGTTTTCAAAAAATTAGTAAAATTACATCAAGTGGAGAATTATAGTAAGGAAAAACATTGAAAGCAGTTGTGAGAAAACAAGCATTAAACACCTACCTAACTATAAGCATTCGCCGCTTTTATAGCTTCAGTTAATTGGTAGGTAGTTTAAATATGCCAAGTTAAAATCATGTGTTTTAATTAAACTTTAGAGCACATCTTATTTTATTAAGAAAGCATTTAATACATTACATTTCCACATTTTTTGCCCAACTTTAACAGATGTGTTACCTTGAGAATAACAATTTTGACCAATACAGGGCGGAAACTCAATCCGCAGAAAACTAGAGTAGAAAGAATGTAAGTATTTTGAGGTTAAGAACATGGAGTCACAGATGCAAATATTAATTGCTTCGTTTCCCTGGGGAATTTAAGTTGATTTGAGTTCTATTCCATCTGAAAATGAACCTCCTTTCACATGTTAAACTCAGTAGGAATTGAAATCGTTTGGATACGCAAGGTTTGAGGATAAATAATTCAAACTTTTATGTCTGTCGACTTGGGTTTACGTTGGCGAACCTGTTAAACTTAGTTCTGTATATTCTCAGCAGGTTTTGAGGTTATTGAATGTTTTTTAGAAGAACAAATTACGAGATTATGGATATATAAAAATGACTCTATTGTGTATTTTAATACATTAGTTGCTGGCAAGTTTATTGCAAAAGAACAAAATTCCAGCGTGCAGTGTGTTGCAAAGAGTATAGTGGAATATAGCATCTCTGCTGTATTCAATACAATTTAAATACGGAGGTGTTTTAATGAAACATATTTCGATCTGTATCCACCTTTTCATGCAATATTCAATACAGCATGTGCATTCTAATGAAATCTGAATATATATAAACATTTTCATTTTCCAGTAACACTCACACGACAAGTGTGTAATACTAATGAGTATTGGTAGGCAATGAGAAAGAAACCATTACTACAATCAACAATACGTCGTTAAAACGTTGAACGTAAAAAATCAAATATTTATGCAATTATTATAATATTTAAAAAAAAAAAAGCTTCTTAGACCAAGTGATCCTAATCTCAAAATGCCTATTTTGGTACTGACTTTCTACTCCACAATTTTATATACATTATTTTTTCCCGCACGGAATATACAAAAACATTTTTAAAATCATTATTATTTTTTTCTTAAACTATTACCTATTCTAATAAAAAACTTATAAATCTGCAGAACTCAAAGGTTGGTCTATAAAAACTTATGTATGTTTCGAAATCCAAGGAATATAAAGTTGACATCAGCAATTTAAACCCAAGAAAATATTTCAGTATATTCGCCTCTTAAATTTACAATTTTATGCAAGCTATTTCTTAATTTATTGTGTTTTTTTCTGTTCTACGAGTACCTTATTGTGTATTTCTTTTTGAGACGTTTCAGTAGCTCCAAAAGCTGTTATTTTCATGCTACACAGTTACGGTATACTCTTGTAATTAGATTTATCTAATATTTCCATCTACCGGCACTCACTATGCTTGCCTAATTTCTTGGGCTTCTTCCGCCCAAAATCATGAATATAAAAGTACAAAAAATTAAATGAAAGGTTCGTCTTAAATGCTTCTAACAGTGTGTGGCAGGGAATCCAATAAATAGAAAACAAAATTTGTGTTACCTTTCTTCGATTGTTTGCACTTAATCTGCCGATGTTCCTAACCCAACAATGCCCATCTCTGTGTTTGTGCTGCCCAATGAAGTGCAGGGAAACTAAAAGCAATACTCATGTCAAAATAAGAACTGTTTGTGTTTCTAAGTTTTATTGTCACGTTAAACCTCGTACCCAGATGGTAAAATAAAACAAAGTATAGATATTTTGTGATCGAAGTGTTGATTTTGTGGTGTTTAACTTATCTGAGCGTGTCAAACGGTAGAAACAACATTCGATCTATCGAAAGTGGAAGCAGTATTATTGCGTTGCTGGCGCTTAAAAGTGGTTGCGCTTACAATGATATCGCATAGTCCAGGAGCAATAGACATATTATTTATAATGTATTATACGAAGAATGTTGAAAGATACATGCATTTAAATGGGCAAAATAGATTTCTTGAGAATTAATCTTTGCAATAGTAACCGCTCATCATTACAAAAACTTATTTAGATCAAAAAGTTGGAATTTTAAAAACTATTGCGTATAAGTGGGGGAGATGGCTTTGTTGTACAGGGATTGGTGGACAGACAGACATTTTCGTTCACTATACTCATATTGCAAGTACCTCAACATTTTTCCTGGGTCATCAATATGAAATAAGGAGTCTATGCTCCAAACATGAGCTGCTGTTTTCAACTAGAAGTACCGGAATAGAACTTGGAAATGTCGGGTCAAAACAGTCTGCTTCAGGAGATGGACATCCATTATCTGCAGGTAAAATGGGCAACCTTGGGCGCCTCGTCTCGGACTGGCATTCAGGATGTTGTGGGTTCATTCCCTCCCTTATTTATGCTTTTTACAGGAAATTTCAAATGTTACCAGCCAAATACTGGGGAGATTTCGACATTTCCTGAATGTTCTGCCCCTTCAATTCGTCTCCATTTGATTCCAACCAATCTCTTCACGGCTGTGTCAGTGAGACTGTGGGATGTCGTCTCTCTGTGGTGGTGAATGCGGCGGGGTGGCGCTGGAGCCGCCAGCAAGACTTGGAAGGTTAAGTCAGGCTTAGGTCGCGGGTTCCTAGCGCTCTCCGCGTTGAGATGAACTGCTTGTGCTATGTTATTGAACCACCACGGTGGCTCTTTCCCTGCGGTCGATTTCGGCCACCCGTTGGATATTCCCATATCTTCCTAGCCTCCTGGGGTCTGACGCATAATAAGCTCTAGTAGCTGCAGTACGAAACCCTCTCCGGAATATACCAACATCCTACCAACCGTCCGGTTAGCGCCCTGCATGGGCGAAAGCGAAACTAAGTGACTAGTGTTGATGAAATGATTAAAACACAACTCGTTAGGCATCTTGCACAACAAATAATTGTGTCACATGTTAATAAGCTATGTTATGTTTCCCATATATTACAAGATATTCGTAACCGATTTGAGGATATTTCAAGCTGAAAACACCAGCTTATATTTGGAACATTGACTTCTTATACGACGAAAACATTTTGATGTATTTGCGGTATGAGTATAGCGATAGATTGATTGTTAGTGATTTATTAAAATAGCAATAATTATCCTACATATTTTAATTTTGTTTATACATTTTAAGGATGCGACGCCATGGTCGAGTGATTAGACCGCTTGCCTCCCACCTAGACGACCTGGGTTCGCTCCCAAGCGCCCGAATGTGGGGTTTGTGGTGGACGAAGCGGCTTTTAGTCGGGTTTTCTCCGGATCCTCCGATTTCCCCTCCACTCATTCCACCGATTGTTCCATCATCGCCTTTCCTATCATTCATTTCGCTTGCATTTAATATCATCCACTTCCTCACTCTCATACCTGTCTACGGGCCGACACCTCGTACCAGCTTATCCATTCTGTGGTTCCGTGCCGTTGGCTCCCCGACAGGCTTCTTACCCCTAGGTATCCGCTTGTAAGTCTTAGGGGCATGTCAGCCCTACATAAGCGGAGGGTAAGCCGACTACGAAATTGTAAGTAATGGTGCCTGTAGAAAAAAATTTAGAGAAATCTATGAAATAAATGTGAAATTAATTGTTCTTCGTTATAGTGCTCAGGCAAAGTTCTTTTGACGAAATTGTTAGAGAGCGAGTTTCTTCTAACGTTAGAGGAAAACATACTCTGGATGTTCTTAGCATGTAGCATCAGCCTCTCTTAACTGTCGTTGCTCTAACACTTATTGGTCCTTTTGAGAAGACTTTGCTATTGTCACCCTTCGTCCCAGACAGAGTGTTTCTTGGCAAATGGAATGACACACTGAGACTCCATTAGCAAGCAGCCTTCTTCAACTCTTCACGTTTCCAAATACCGCCAACATTTACAACAGTCGATAACAGTAACCAGAACGAGAACCGGTATCTTTAAACACATGTGTTTTAATGGAAGCTTTCACAACTGAAGCCCTAGGAACGAGAATCAAGACTTTCCCTGGTTCAAGTTTCATGTTCTCGTTCTCGAGCATATCTGATCCATATTGTAGGAACGAGAATCAAGACTTTCCTTGGTTCAAGTTTCATGTTCTCGTTCTCGAGTATATCTGATCCATATTGTAGGAACGAGAATCAAGGCTTTCCCTGGTTCAAGTTTCATGTTCTCGTTCTCGAGCATATCTGATCCATATTGTAGGAACGAGAATCAAGACTTTCCCTGGTTCAAGTTTCATGTACTCGTTCTCGAGTATATCTGATCCATATTGTAGGAACGAGAATCAAGACTTTCCTTGGTTCAAGTTTCATGTTCTCGTTCTCGAGTATATCTGATCCATATTGTAGGAACGAGAATCAAGACTTTCCCTGGTTCAAGTTTCATGTACTCGTTCTCGAGTATATCTGATCCATATTGTAGGAACGAGAATCAAGACTTTCCCTGGTTCAAGTTTCATGTACTCGTTCTCGAGTATATCTGATCCATATTGTAGGAACGAGAATCAAGACTTTCCCTGGTTCAAGTTTCATGTTCTCGTTCTCGAGCATATCTGATCCATATTGTAGGAACGAGAATCAAGACTTTCCCTGGTTCAAGTTTCATGTTCTCGTTCTCGAGCACATCTGATCCATATTGTAGGAACGAGAATCAAGACTTTCCCTGGTTCAAGTTTCATGTTCTCGTTCTCGAGCACATCTGATCCATATTGTAGGAACGAGAATCAAGACTTTCCCTGGTTCAAGTTTCATGTTCTCGTTCTCGAGCATATTGTGCATATCAGACTATTGTTCTTTATTTTAAGGCCTCTTCATTGTAGCAATTATTCCACACGACCGTGACATAAAACGGCCGCTAGACTTTTCTCTGGTCGCAATCGTAAGTTGGGAAAATCAAACCAGCGGGAAATCTAGCAAACGTGTTTTATTTTTATTTCAAATTAAGCGTACATTTTAGCTGCTTAAGAAGTTCTAAGAAACTGGAAATATCTTCCATTTACAAAAATCTGTCTATTGAAATTTGAGGGACCGCTTCTCCCTACCACTGGGAAATCACCATTAGCAAACAAAACACGATCCCGTACTAGGGGCGAGGGGCAACGTAGTAAAATCTGTTTCCTGGAGGCACTTTTTGCAAGTCGAGAATCGCGCATCAGTTAAGGGACCAGTAATTGAAAGACTTGGCAACAGTGAGGGTTGGTTTCCAACCGCATACACCCTAATCCCAAACTTCAGTCAGGCCACTTTGGAAGAAGAGTGGGGTAGGGCCACCATGTTCTGAAAAATACTCTAATGATGAGCACTATACCAGAACAAAAGAAGTAACATGGAGAATATGTATTTACAATGAAGGAAATATCTCGGTAAAGACTGGACAACATAATAATTATCTTAGGGCGAAAGAATTTTAAACCACGTCCGGCATTTTCTGGATGTTTCAAAAAAAATACATTTCTTGGAATCATGAGCACTATTCATGAACAGTCACCAAAGCTAGGTTTTGAA
The DNA here is from genome assembly GCA_030762935.1 of Hymenopus coronatus. Taxonomy (NCBI): domain Eukaryota; kingdom Metazoa; phylum Arthropoda; class Insecta; order Mantodea; family Hymenopodidae; genus Hymenopus; species Hymenopus coronatus. The sequence continues at coordinate 21,006,263 of CM060882.1, forward strand.
CATTTTATTACTCTCCAAAGTTTATTTTATTGTTTTATGTACAAACGCGTAACATACTGCAATTTTATACAACTACTTTTGCGTTAGGACTTAATAGGACCTATGTTGTAGTAAAACTTATAAATACCTAATTTGGTTATTTAAGCAAATAATATACATTTATTTATATAAAATACTTTCGTAGGGAAAGGACACAGTTCGAATAATGAAAGATTAAGTACTTCTGATCTTAAGAAACACTGCATAACTTTCCAGATATTAAAGAAATCAGAAGTTGTTTTAGTGTACAGTCCAGATTTCAAGATCGTAGTAATAATAGATCACGTTCTCTATTGGAAAATAGTTCAAGAATCATTAATTTGAAACAGTAAATAAACAGTCGAAACTAAGTTTCTCTGCTTTAAAATGCATTTTAACGAAAGACTGAAAGATTCTCAGGTCTTCTAAAGTCTACATTGTTCAGAGTCACACTAGGAGTGTAAATGAGTGCTGAAAACTATTGAACATGTAATGTTTAATAGTTATTTATGATTTAAGAGCGTAAAGTTATGGTTTTTGATTCGAGTGAGAATCAAAAAGAAGCTTTACGCTTGCGTAAAATGTTTTTCTACAAGAATTTTCTGGTATTAAAAGAAAAGCAACGATAGATAAAATAAATTTGAGGTTAAGTTTAAGTCATTCATCAAGGGCTATAGTTCGTTCTATTCTTTACAGCACTTCATACATTTTCTCACATTGTGCGTCATAAACTTTTCGGAATTTATCAGTTAGTAAATTTGAATCTTCTTCTTTCGCAGATCTGAAGGATATCATAATTTCAAAATCTGTCATTTTCTCAAAATACATCACAGAAAAACAATAATATTTGCTTGTCACGGCCTGCTATAATTTGAATTCTTAATGATGATAAATGTACGGTCCATATCTGCTTATTTTGGCGAGCGTACAGCTGGAACAAAATTACTTTACGCTTGCATTTTTAGCTTGCTGCACTTTTTGGCGCGTAGATTCCGTAAAAATCAAGTTTGCGATCTGAAATAAGCTCGTGAAGTACTCAATTACTCTTGGTCGTAGAAATAATTAGGTAACTTAATTTCTTCGGCGTCACAATGTAACTCCATGGCGTGACAGTCCATAAGCGACCTTGGCCTACCGCCCGGCCGCTGCATCCCCAGGCATCATGAATGGGGTGCAGTGTTGCAATCTTCTCGATCTTAAGCCGACGCTTCTCCATCAAGTAGCTCCTCAATTGGCCCCTCAAGACCTCAGGAGGTGAGTGTACCCCTGACCAAATCTCCCAGCGGGGGAAAATTCTACTGGGAACTTTTCGCATGCAGTGTTCGAAATTACAAGTAAATTATGTGTTTTACTAATACAAAATTAGTATATTGAACATTGTTCACGTGTAATATTGAAATTAATATTTTTCTTTTATTTTTTGATTTCATGCTTATCGTAGATGTATTAAAGTTGGTTGATGTATTCGATTCTTGGAGGTTCTCGAGATATTTCGAATCCTGAAAGCTGTATTGGATAGGTTCGGGTACATCAGTCGCCCTCCGTGGTGTAATGGTTACCATGCTAACTTCATATACCCAAGGTCGCGGGATGGATTTTTTCGGGCGTAAAAATCCTTAGCATGGCTTCCTCCGGAAGGGAAGTAAAGCCGTGGGTCCCGTGACGTAGATATACGGCACGTAAAAGAACCTCAAGCCTGATAGAGAGGCCTCTGAGCAAAATTAAGCGATTTTTCACGCCCAATATAGAATGGGACGCTGAGAACCAAAGCAGTTAAAGAGCGTCCATAAATAACACGCCATTTCCATTTCTTTCGGGTACATCGTACTGAATCGAGATCTCGTCTCGAGGTGGTGCTGGCATCGCTTCACTTAAATCTGATTGGTGCTCACCCTGGCTCATGAATAATCCATTTTATTTTGCAAAAGAATTTTCGGATATTCAAGATCCTATAGTTTATAATGTTTTACGTTTTGCACTGACAATATGTCAACTGTTTCCTGTCAAGATTAGCTTTAGAACCAATGTAGTTGAGCGTCCACACATATAGAGCAAATCAATTAAGCTCATGAGCGCTGTAGTGAGTGAATGGTTTGGGATCAAAGATTACAATTTGATGAACAGCACAGCAGTACTATATACATTGTACCTATCGGCTGTTTATCTTTGTCAAAGAAGAACTCCGGCTATGGAGAAATTAAGTAAATTTAACACCTAATTGTCAGCACCTAACTGTTGTATTTCTCGTCAATCATTTGAACTGAATGCATTATTCGACAACAACCAGAAGAGCATCACTCGAGTGATATAACACAGCACTAGCATCGAGAACTTGCACAGGAATACTTGCATTTTCGATTAGCGAAAACCTCAATGAGTGATTGCAGTATTCTAGTACAGAGTATTCGATTATTGAAAACATTCGATTCTGCTCATAACTACTTCATCCTTTCCTCGCAATAGATCTACCATATTTCTCAGTACGGGCGTGTCTTGAGGTGACATCTGTCAGTGTCTATGAGAACAATAGAACGTCAGTAACGCGAATTTAAATTGATAACAAAAGCGAATACGATGCATTCTACAGCTCCCGAAATGAGACGCGCATTACATTCGTTGATGTTTCCTTTGTGAAACCGAATAATGCACAGATAATATTTGGAGTATTCCTATACAAACTTCCCTATGTTACTAAGAAAACAAATCACACATTTCATGCTAACCTCTAGTTCAAACCCAGCGGAGGGTCATTGATTTTTTTCGGGCATAAAAATCCTTAGCATTTGTTCCTTCGGAAGGAAACTACAGCTGGTGTCCCGTGTCGTAATTTGCGTCAGTAAAAGAACCTCAATTCTGATAAAGAGTCCTCTGAGCAATTTGAAGCAGCCTTCCATGCCCAAATATAGAATGGCACAGCAGTTAAAAAGCTTCTAACACTATTCTACTTATATTTCTTATATGATCGTTTTGTGTCTATTTACCTAGAAAAGATATAACGCTTTATTTGTCTGTTTTCATATTCAAAACAGAAATGAGTATGTTAGAATTAAAGAAGCGATTACCTAGACTGATATACAGGTGCACCTATTGTTAATACTCCACAGGTGTATGCGGACAGCACATTTCTTTGCCACTGACATGGGGCAAGAAGTTCCTTTCAAGCTATTTACCTTCACAAGCCGAACAGTCTTACAGCAAGCTAAAACACGTCTCAGGAGCCATTCACTATTCCCTTGGCAGAAAATGTAGCTATCCAACTCGCATCAAGAGTCGCCTACCACTGGACCAGCTCTCACAGCAGGACATTTTCTAAAATAAAAACAAAAAAATGTACCTACTTATTAAAGGCCCAATGGGGCTTACCTCATTTCAATGTTATTTAGTACCATGCATGTAAATAATGTCTAAAATCAATTATCTGTAGATCGCACATGCGCTGATCGATCAAAAAGTTATTAAAAAAAAAACTATTTACGTTATTAATTAATTAGACGTCTCCTTGCCCAGCTGCTTGCAAGCGGGAGACCTGGGTACTGGCGTGGGAGACCTGGTCCGGGGTGTACTCAGCCTCGCGAGGTCCCTGGGGAGCCAATAGAAGAGCTACTTGATTGAGAAGTAGCGGCTGTAGATCGAGAAGACCGCATTAACCAGCCGGGAGGGACTCGAGGCGCTGGTCGCGTCTCACCCTCCAGCACTCCACCCTCATGACGCCTTCAGGCCGAGATGGAGTATGCAGCGGCCGGGCGGTAGACCATCGTCCCTTGTTGATTGTCATGCCATGGAGTTACGTTTACTAATTATTACGAAGATGTCTGTTAATATTAAAAAAAAAAACGGAAATGGCGTGTTATTTTATGGACGCTCTTTAATTACTGTGGTTCTCAGCGTCCCATTCTAATTTGGACGTGAAAGACCACTTAAATTTGCTCAGGCTTGAGGTTCTTTTACGTGCCGTAAATATACGACACGGGACCAACGGCTTTACTTCCCTTCCGAAGAAAGCCATGCTAAGGATTTTTACACCCGAAAAAATCCATCGTCCTTCGCATGGTTTGAACCCGCGACATTGGGTATATGCAGTTAGCATTATAACCATTGCACCACGGAGGGCGACTGTTTATACTCAGTGCTCACACGTGATTACAATGGTATCAACCAAGTTACGGAGCTTGTTGCTTTATTATTTAAATGCTTTAATGATTGCAATTCTTTATGTTACGAGTACTAATTAGTATCACCGAGCGAGGTAGTAACGCGGTAACGGGTGCGACTCACCTTCGATAGGTCGCTGGTTCGATCACTTTGTTTCATTCATTCCTTTTCGTGTTATTTCCTTATCATCTTTCACATGTGTGTGCAACTACTGTGGGGCAGGTGCTACACGGATTAGTGAATACTTTTCTAGGCGTTGTGATCGCTGTTCTCATGGTGTTGACGGCGCCGAGATGAATAACTATTGGCTTAACAGTTAGAGACTTCCGCGTGAATCAGTAGCCTGTGGTTTTCTCACTTCATCCCCATGGGGGCTGTTAACGCGCAATGGATCTGTATATGTTGCTGTGCGTGAACGGTTCCTTCGTTGTTTCCTAGTCCTTACCTCCCCATTACCATCAAACCTATGTATATGTCCATAGCTGAAGTATAAATACCAATACAAAATACACCCTAGAGCAAATGTTTTACCAATCATTAACCTATAATAGCTCTGTTAATCTATGGAAGGTGAAAGGTATTTCAAAAACAAAATGTCAAAGCAATAAAGGACAGGTCTGTTCTTGTTTACCGCACATGTGGTCACTGTGTAAAACAGCTGATTCACAGAAGAATTTTTCAATTTTTTTTTTTTTTTTTTTTTTTGATTTCCATAGACTGACCAGTTTATAACCCTTTAGTTGCCCTCCGTGGTGTAATGGTTACCATTCTAAGGTCGCGGGCTCAAACCCTGGCTTTTTTCGAGTGTTAAAGGGAAGTAAAGCCGTTGGACCCGTGTAGTAGATTTACGACACGTAAAAGAACCTCAAGCCTGATAACGGGTTCTCTGAACAAAATTAAGCAGTCTTTCACGCCCAGTATAGAATAGGACACAGAACCACAGCAGTTAAAGAGCAACTCCATTTTTATTTTGGATGACTCCTGTTTTAATACATTTCCACTAGAATTTTTGTATTGCCTGTTGATCGCATATTAAAATGAGGTCTATAACTCCTGGACTATGGATTTACTGTTTAACATTATTTTCTTAAATAATAATTTCAGGCTATTCTAGATCAATTATTAAAATGTTTCCATCTGGGTACCTACATAACCATGCAATGCTACTATTGTTTACTCAAATAAATAAAAAAGGTGTACACTAACTTTCAAGACCACAACAGAAGATGCTTTCTTTCATTTTGTTTACATGGAAACAAGTGAGATAACAAGTTTGTTACAGGGTAACAGTTATATAACATTCCAGTGAAACAAGAGGAGTTATTTATACCAAAGAATAATTAAAAAAAAAAAAAAAGACGAAAAGTTTTATTGTGAAGCGTCTATTCGGTAACGTAGCTACAAAGACGCGGTGCACAAACCAACTAACATATCATAAATATATATAATGGTACAAGTCACTGCTTGTTCTTATATATACTAATAATGATTATTATTATTGTAAAATATGATAATGATTATATAGTAATAAAACTTAAAAACACGTGCCATTTCATTCTGAGCTGCTAAGTGGCTTGAAGAAAAAACTTGATAAGCTCATTTTTTATATTTAGTCTCCAGAGGTCACATAATGCATAGAGCTGTTTCCAGCAAACCTTTACTTTGAATGTCATGTTCTAAAACTTCATTCATTCCAAATAAAGTCTTGGTGTTAACAATATTCATAATGAAGTGTTGTTTATTTTATTGTTCTCAGTGTTTCCTTGTCCTTGACGTTTATATTCTCTCTACACGTACTATGTACGTGTATTGCACCCAGAAATTCGATGCCAAGATTTCACCGGAAATATATATTTTGAGACTCCCTGAATCCAAAATAAGCATTTTTAAAATGTGTGTATGTTTCTTTATCTACTTATGGCACCGCAGGCGGTGACACTGATGATACATTAATGAAGATGGAGCACCGGTGAAATGAGATGTCGGGGGAAACCGGAGAACCCGGAGAAAACCGCCCCAGCGCCGTTTTGTCCACCACAAATCTCACTTGGGATCGAACCCGGGCCGTCTAGGTGATAAGTGAGTGGTCTAACCACTCAGCCACGACGCAACATGTGTATGTGTGTGTGTGTGTGTGTGCTGCATAGCTAAAAAAAAAAAAAACCGTTAAAAACCAAACTTGGTATTTAAGTTTGGTATCTTCCAAGGATGCCAGACGAAGATTTTCAAGAAAATCCTCCACGCCTAACTACCCTTTATATGGAAAAAATTCGAATATTAAAAATGGCTCTAATGATCTTGATTAAAGTACCACACATTAAAGCCATTTCTATCACAAATAAAATGCATAACTTGAATTTTCTGGTAATAGCTTCTAAATACCTGTTTACTTTGGATGAATTTTGCTTATTTTGGCATAACTAGTAAACCATAAGGGATAGACAAAAACTTAGTATAGAAAAAATGAGGATTTTGTTAAAATACACAAGCTATGTCATATACATTTTATTTTTTTCGTGGTGCTTACCGTTTTCGATGTATTCCTTGTTATTAGTTTCAATTGTGAAGTGTTAATGCTTTTCTCAGACGGAAGCGTCCGATTTTCTTTTGTTCTACTCCTGGCCAAGCAAAGAAGTATTTTGCAATCACATAACGACAGCTTTTAAAACATATGACTATCATTTTAGCCTAGTGCATCTCCTTAGTTCTATTCTACTTATAAGAAACTAAGAAATAAAATTCTGCTAATGTTTATCTGGATTAGCATGGTGTTAGAAGAGGATTTGTCTTTCGTAAGACGTTTATTTGTAGAGTAGCTAGAGAAAGACATGTGAGTGTAACACATAAGATATTTTTTGTAGTGTTTAACGCCCGCTTTTACTATTTGTGGCACCGCAGGCAATTACAGAGGTGATACATGGAATGAAGATGGAGTACCGGTGGAATGCAATCGCGGGGGAAACCGGAGAATCCGGAGAAAACCGCCCCTGCGCCGCTTTGTCCATCACAAATCTCACATACGTCGCTTGGGATAGAACCCAAGGTGACAGGCGAGTGTTCTAACCACTCGACCACGGCGCGGCCTCGTTCTTCATGTGACCTTCATATCACTGAGGATCGTCTATAAAGCTGGCGCAAGTTAATAGTTTCTGGAAATCTAATGGCTGAGTTGAGAAATAAATTTACCACAAAAAAATCTGATGTGTTCCACTAACACGACTTTCTCTAAATCTCAGTGATAAATTATTGTTTAAAAAATTATTTTCTATTTACTTAAGGCTAATCATGGAAAAATTAGCAGAAGTTGTCTTAGCTGCTTCCTTGTAAGTAGAAGGGAAATAAAGGAGTACCATAGGCTAAATCGATACACAAATCTTTTAAAATCTGGTTGCTATGTAATTGAAGTACCTTTGTATGGACAGGAGTTGACAAATTCCTGTATGTGAAAAGTATAAGTGTTTTAAACCTCCAAACTAATAACAAGGAATATGTCAAAAACGGTCCACTCTACGCAAAAAATGTATGTAACATAAATTAAGTGTTTTAACAAGCTCAGCATTTTCTGTGTGGTAAGTTTTTGTCTATCTCTTATGGTTTACCAGTTTTGCAAAATTCAGCAAAATTCATTCAGAATAAACATCTTCAGAGGCTATTCCCAGAAAGTTGAAGATACATTTTATATGTAGCATTAATACTTAAATATAATTTTAATCAAAATCGTTAGACATTTTTCAGAAAATCAAAATTTTCGAAAAATTTTCCATGTAAAGGGTAGTTAGAGGTGGGGATTTTCTTGAAAATCTTCGTGTCGCATCCTTAGAAGATAACAAATTGAAATACGAGGTATTTCGTTTTTGAGCTATACTGTCCACAAACACACACACGGAGCTTTTTCCAAAAAGGTTCTTTTTGCGATTCAGGGGGTCTCAAAGCATATATTTCCGGTAAAATTTTGGTAACGAATGTTTGGGTGCAATACAGTAAACTATGTACATAGTACACGTAGGGAAAATAAAAATGCTATGTTTTACATTCACATAGCTTTCTCTACATATGATGCATCAAACTATTTCTACTAAAACTGATTCTTCTTTGTACTTCATGCTTATCAAGATAAACATTAGCAGAAATGGCGTTATCACAGGGGAATACAGGAATACAATAAGTTAAAGCGATAGTCAAATTTTAAGGTAAGTATTGGAAAATTTGAACGTATAAGCAGCAATATCTCTGAAATGTATTTCACAGCAATGTGTATTTAGCATAAATGTGTTGTTTTTTTTAACGAGAACTACATTTTTACTTTCTCTATACGCACTATGTACATAGTGTATAGAGAAGGTATTGCACTCCACCCAAAAATACATTACCGAGATTTCACCGGAAATATATGTTTTAGGGTCCCCAATATCCAAAAAAGACATTTTCACAAAAAGGTCCGTGTGTGTGTGTGTGTGTGTGTGTGTGTGTGTCCGTGTGTCTGTGAACACGATAACTCAAAAACGAAAAGTCGGTAAAATACCAAACTTGGTATTTAAGTTGAGTATCTTCCAGGGATGCGACACGAAGATTTTGAGGAAATTCCTCCCACCCCCAACTACCCTTTACATGGAACTTTTTTCGAAAACTTTGATTTTCTCAAAAATGGCTCTAACGATTTTGATTAAAATTTGGTACATTAAAGATATTTACCTGACAAATAAAATGTTTGTCTTGAATTATCTGGGAATAGCCTCTGAAGAGTAGTTTATTCTGGATGAATTTTACTGAATTTTGAATAACTGCTAAACCGTAAAAGATGGACAAAAACTTACTACACAAAAATGTAGAGCACGTTAAAACACACAATTTATGTTATATACATTTTTTTTCGTAAGTTCGTCGTTTTTGAGACATTCCTTACTTTTGGTTTCTCCTATGACAAACTTAACTTTTCTCATACAGGAACATGTCAACTCCTATCCATATAAACAAAGAAACATCATTGACATAGCAACCAGCTTATCATTTTAGCCTATGCTAGTCCTTTATTTCGCTTCTACTTACAAGGAAGCAAGTAATAAGACTATTTCTGCTCATTTTTTTCTGATTAATATAAAGTAAATAGAAGAATAAGCTTTTTAAGAATAATTTGTTGCAGGGATATAGAGAAAGTCATGTGAATGGTACACATCAGATTTTTTGTAGGAAGTTTTCGTCTTTCTCCAACGGCTTACCAGCTATGCAAAAGTAGTTCAGAATGAAGACTACTTCAGGAGCTACCCTAATGCATTTTATTTGTCATGGCATTTTAAACAAAAATCGCTACTCATTGTTATAAACTAGAAAATCTCGAAAAATATTCCATGTAAAGAGAAGTTATAGATGGTGGATTTTACTAAAAATCTTATTTTTGCATCTTTGGAAGATACTGAACTTAAATACCATCCGAGTTTTACTTTCTCTGCATATACTATATATAGTGTATAGAGGATGTATTGTGTTCCACTCAAAAATTCAGTAACAAGATTTCACCGGAAATACATGTTTTAGGATTCCTTGAATCCAAAAGAAGCATTTTCACAAAAAGGTAGTGTGTGTATGTGTGTGTATATGGACAACATAGCTCAAAAACGAAAAGACGTTAAATACCAAACTTGGTATTTAGGTTTGGTATCTTCCAAGGATGCACACGACGATTTTCAAGAAAATCACCTCATCCCCATCTACACTGTTAATGAATATTTTTTAAAATTTTGATTTCCTTAAAAATGACTAACGAGTTTGATTAAAATACCGTATATTAAAGATAAATAAACATACCAAATAAAATGTATATTTTGAATTTTCTGGGAATAGCCTCTGAAGACCTCTTTATCCTAGATGAATTTTGACGTATTTTTCTTAACTGTTACACCTTAAGACAATCTTACTACACAAAAAAATTTAGATTAGAATAAACCTACCACGCAACAAATGTAGAGCACCTTAAAACACACAATTCATGTGGGAAACATTTTTTTCGTGGAGTTGATTGTTTTTGAGATATTCCTTGTTTTTTTTTTTTCAGCTATAAAGACTTATACTTTTCTCATACACGACTTTGTGAACTCTTGTCCATACAAACAAAGGAGCTTCAGTCACATAGCAACCAGCTTTTGACTATGATTTTAACCTATGGAAGTCCCTTATTTCCCTTCTAATTACAAGGAAGCAAGTAATAAAACTATTTCTGCTAATGTTTTCTTAATTAGCAAGGAGTAAATAGAAGCCTAAGCCTTTTAATAATAACTTCTTGCAGAGATGTAGAGAAAGTCATGTGAATGGATCGTATCAGATTTTTTTGAACTGATACTCAATTGGAGCTTAAAGTTACTCGACATTTGTCTTCTCAAGTAAAGGAAAAATCCCGAAAAAAACATTATATGGATAACACACCTTAAGCGAGATTCGAACTCGTGACCAATTGAATGTGAGGCAGACACGCTACCCCCACACTAATTAGGCGGGCTTAAAAGGTTTGGTAATTATAGAGTTGATTTTCGTATGTAAGGAAAAGGGGTGCTGTATGATATTTATGTGTCATAAATACTTTTCTTGTGAAATGCCTGCATCCTCTACGTCCCCAGGAAACTTAAAACTCCTCCATTCAGAGGCGTTTAGAATAATGACTTCTGCAGTTTATTTGATAAAAATTGATATGTTCCATTCACATGACTTTCTCTACATCTCTGAAAAAAATATTATTAAAACGACATTGCTTCCATTTCCTTCATTCTGATCGAAAAAAAAATTAGCAGATACAGTCTTATTATTTGCTTCCTTGAAAGCAGAAGTGAAATGAGGCATTATCATGGGTTAGAGTGATAGTCAAAGTAGTTTTCTATGTGGCTGAAGTTCCTTTGTTTGTATATACAGGAGTTGATAAATTCCTGTATGAGAAAAGTTTTAAGTTTTTCATAGCTTAAATCAAAAACAAGGAATATCTCAAAAACAATCAACTCCAGGAAAAAAATGTATGTAACATAAAGTGTGTGTTTTAAAGTGCTCTACATTTGTTGTGCGGTAAGTTTTTGTCCATCTCTTACGGTTTAGTAGTTATTGCAAAATTCCGTAAAATTCACCCAGAATAAAGTAGTCTTCAGAGGATATTCCCAGAAAATTCAAGATATACATTTTATTTGTCAGGTAAATATCTTTAATATTCGAAAATTTAATCAAAATCGTTTGAGCTATTTTTGAGAAAATCAAAATTTTCGAATAAAGTTCCATGTAAAGGGTAGTTTGGTGTGGGGGATTTTTCTCAAATTCTTCGTGTTGCATCCCTGGAAGATGCTAAACTTAAATACTAAGTTTGGTATTTTACCGACTTTTTGTTTTTGAGTTATCGTGTTCACAGACACACGGACAAACGGACACGGACCTTTTTCTGAAAATGCTTTTTTTTTTGGATACTAGGGACCCTAAAACATATATTTCTGGTGAAATCTCGGTATCGAATTTTTGGGTGGAGTTCAATACCTGCTCTATAAACTATACATAGTGCGTATAGAGAAAGTAAAAGTTGATGTGTTCCATTCACGTGGCTTTCAGTATATCACTGTAACAAATTATGTGAAAAAGCATATTCTTCTATCCACTTTATTACAGTCAACACAACCATTAGCAGAAATGTCTTAGTTTCTTGCTTTCTTTTAAATAGAAGTAAAATAAGGGAATACACTAGGCTAAAGCGAGAGTCAAATCTTTACAATCTTCGGTGTGAGAAAAGTTTATTTTACATCTGAAAAAATAACAAAGAATATCTAAAATAACATAAATTTTGTTTCTCATAGAGGTCTACATATTTTGAGTAGTAATTTTGTGTCTATCTCTTACGGTTTAGCAGTTATGCAAAATTCCATAAAATTCATATAGAACAAAGATGTCTTCAGAGGCTATTCCCAAAAAATTCAAGATAAAAATTTTATTTTTCATGTAAATGTCTTAAATATAACAGATTTTAATCAAGAGATACACAAAAACCTACAACACAAAAAATGTAGAGCACGTTATTTTTTTCGTGGAGTTGATCGTTTTTAAGATATTCCTTGTTATTGGTTTCAGCTTTAAAACACTTATACTTTTCTCATACACGCATACACGTGATTGTCAATTTCTGTCTATACTAACAAAGGAAATCCAGTCACATAGCAACCAGCTTTTAACTGCCACTTTAACCTATTGTGCTCCCTTATTTTGCTTCTGCTTACAAGGAAGCAAGTAATAAGACTATTTCTGCTAATTTTTTCTCGATTAATATAAAGTAAATAGAAGCATAAGCTTTTTACAGTAATTTGTTGCTGAGATGTAGAGAAAGTTATGGCATGGTACACATAAGATTTTTGAGTACATAATGTTTTCAATAATTCTAATAATAGAAATGGTATTTAAATAGTGATTGTCCACCTAAAAATCCAGTTCTTTTTTTGTTTTTTTTTTTTTGGGACCGATATCACCAAAATGGCGATGGTCGCGTAAGTTATAAAAGCCGTCGCAAAGTTCCACTTGAAATAGTCAAAAGCGTATTGCCCATTTCTGCTAACCTCATCTGGTATTGTGATAACAAGAAAACGGTTGACGTTGAATGAAACGTTTTAATAGATTGCACTGCCTCGCAGGATAATCTCAAAGGAACTGCCGCGCATGTTGGGCTTGTTAATGTTCAGTTACACACTTACGTAATCAACGTAATTAATGTTTTTCAGCGCTCAGTGCAACAACACCCTACAGTCGCAGAACCTCGGGCTCAGGGAAACATGTGACCTGAAATCAGAGCAACATTGAAACATAAAGCAGTCTATAGCTTCATCAAATCTCAAATTGTAAGCTCTAAAATCCTGTTTTATCAACAATTTTACGTGCTCTACAAGTACATAATATATAGAGAAGATTCATAGATTTCACCAAAAATATGTTTTGAGGTCCCCTAGGTCCAAAAAACTTTTTAGAAAAAGGTCCGTGTCTGTCTGTAGACAGCATAGCTCTAAAATGAAAAGGCCGTTCAATACCAAACTTAGAATTTAAGTTTGATACCATCCAAAGATACGACACGAAGATTTTTCAAGTAATGACATGGAACAATTTTTGTAACTCTTGATTTTCTCAAAAACGATTAAAATCTCTTATATTTAAGATATTTACGTGACAAATAAAATGTATGTCCTGAATTTCTGGAAATAGCCTCTGAAGACCTCTGTTTGCTTTCTCTACACGTTCTATGTAAATAGTGTGTAGAGAAGGTATAGTATTCTAATAAAAAAAATTCGACACCGAGATTTCACCGGAAATAGATGTTTTAGGTTCCCCTGTATTTAAAGAGAACGCTTTTTCAGAAAAAGGTCCGTTTGTTTGAGTGTGTGTCTGTGAACAGGATAACTCAAAACGAAAAGTAGGTAAGTTCCAAGGAATCGACACGAAGATTTTCAAGAAAATTCCCCCACCCCAGACTACGCTTTATATGGGAAAAAATTGTAAGTTTTGATTTTCTCAAAAATGGGTTTTGCCTAATATCCCTTACATTTAAGATACTTACATGACAAATAAAATGTATATCTTGAGTTTCTGGGAATAGCCTCTGAAGACCTTTTTTGCTGAATTTTCCATAACTGGAAAACAACAAGATATTAACAAAAACTTACTACACAAAAACTATAGATCTTTTTGAAACACACAACTTATGTCATGTACACATTTTCGTGGAGTTTTTTTTTTAAATACAATCCGGAGTCTTTCATTTATCTAATATGTTTAATTTGCTGTATGATTACTGATTTGCTGTTTTCTTCTTTTACACACACAAACATATACACAAATATATAACACCCATGCCCAAGGCGGGGCTCGAACCCACGATGCCCTGCACCAAAGCGAGACGCGCTCGGCCATGAGGACCAGCTGGAGCAAACCGTTTTCGAGATATTCCTTGTTATTGGTTTTAGTTTTGCATTACTTTAACTTTACGCTAACCTAACGCGGGGTAGCGTCCTTAACGATTCCAGATAGAAAGCCTCTGAGCCCCGAGTCTCCGAAAAGTTTCCAAAGCGCTTCTAGACCGGAAGTTACTGCCTAGACGTAACCAATCTCCCATGGGTATCGGTAATTACTCCACCGAGTCCAACCCAATCCCGCTGCAGCTCCTTTAAGGGAGACGCTCAAATGTGCCGAAGGTCCACAGCGGCTACACCATGGTTACTGAAGAGGTAGGAACTCCCTCTTTGGGAAAGAATGATGGAAACTCGGGGGATATAATGAACCTTTGTCTGGCGAGCTGACGAAATCCACGAAAGAACTCATTGGTGAGGAAGGCCCGCAACAGGTATCGAATTTATGACCTACGCTTTGTGGGTTGCACAAGTTACCGTGGCGTCACTTTCTATGTCCAAATCAGTAGATAATAGCAAAACAGACATTATAATTGTAAAACCTCATATTTGAGATTCAAATTTCTACTTTAGTTCTTTTTAAAGAGAATTAAGTGCTGAAGTTTGATCTGAAAAACATTTATTGAAAACCTTTACAATTTGTTTTGGCAGTGCACTTAACCTCCCCGTATTTTTTCTTTCTCTACACGTATTATGTAAATAGTGTATAGAGAAGGTATTGCATTCCACCCAAAACTTTGATACCGAGATATCACCAGAAATAAAGGTTTTGGGTCCCCCTGAATCCAATAAAAGCATTTTCAGAAAAAGGGGCATGTGTGTCTGTGGACAGCATAGCTAAAAACGAATACCAAGCTTGGTATTTGGCATCTTCCAAGGATGCGACACGAAGATTTTCAAGAAAATCCCCCCACCAACAACTAACCTTTACATGGAACTATTTTCGAAAAGTTTTATTTTCTTAAAAATGGCTATAACGATTTTGATTAAAATATTGTATATTAAAGATATTTACTCGACAAGTAAAATGAATATCTTGAATTTTCTGGGAATAGCCTCAGAAGGCTACTTTATTTTGGATCAATTTTACGGAAGTTTGCTTAACTACTAAACCGTACGAGATGGACAAAAACTTACTACACAAAAAATGAAGAGCACATTAAAACACACAATTTATGTAATGTACATTTTTTTAGTAGAGTTGATCGTTTTTTAGATATTCCTTGTTTTAGTTTCAGCTTTAAATAACATACTTTTCTCATACAGGAATGTGTCAACTCCTGTCCATACAAACAAAGAAACATCAGTCATATACCAACTAGCTTTTGACTATCACTTTAACCTCTGATACTCCCATATTTCTCTTCTACTTACAAGGAAGCAAGTAATAAGACTATTTCTGCTAATTTTTTTCTCGATTAGCATGAAGTATATAGAGGTATAAATTCAAATTCAATATACATATATTTTATTTGTCATTTAAATATCTTTAATATACGGTATTCCAATCAAAATGTTAGAGGCATTTTTAGGAAAATAAAAAATTTGGAAAAAAATGTCCATGTAAAACTTAGTTTGGGGTGGGGGGATTTCTCTCTTAATCTTCGTGTCGCATCCCTGGAAGATCCCAAACTTAAATACCAAGCTTGGTATTTTTCCGACTTTTCGTTTTTGGGTTATTTTGTTCACGGACACACGGTCACATGGACACACGCACACACACACACACACACACACACACCGATTTTTTTTGAAAATGCTTTATTTGGTTACAGGGGACCCTAGCACATATATTTCCGGTGAAATCTAGGTATCAAAGTTTTGGGTGGAGTGCAATACCTTCTCTATACACTATGTACGTATTACTTGCAGAGAAAGTAAAACAGTGAATTTTGGATCCCGAGATCCTCAAAACATGTGTTTTGGTGAAATCTTGGTATCGAGTTTTTGGATGAAATACAATAACCTCTCTACCTACTTTGTAGATAGTACTTGATAGCGAAAGTAAAATTGAAATAAATAGAAGAACAAGCTTTTTAAGCGCTATTTGTGGGGAGCGAGATCAGAAATTCATGTTAATGCATCGCAGAAAAATAAAAAAATCTGATGTGTTCCATTCACATGACTTACTCTACATATCTGCAACAAATTATTGTTAAAAAGTTTATGCATCTATTTACTTCATGCTCATCGAGAAAAATTTAGCAGAAATAGTCTTATTACTTGTTTCCTTTTAAGTAGAAGCTAAATAAGGGAGTATAATAGGTTAAAGTGATATTCAAAAGATGGTTGCTATGTGACTGAAGTTCTTTTGTTTCTATGGACACGAGTTGACAAATCCCTGTATGAGAAAAGTAAGTTTTTCAAAGCTGAAACCAAAAACAAGGAATATCTAAAAAACGAACAACTCCACGAAAAATGTATATATTAACGTGCTCTACATTTTTTGTTTGGTAAGTTTTTGTCCATCCCTTACGGTTTAGCAGTTATGCACAATTCGGTAATATTCATCCAGAATAAAGTAGTCTTCAGAGGCTAATCCTAGAAAATTGAAGATATACATTTTGTTTGTGAGGTAAATATCTTTATTATATGATATTTTAATCAAAATCGTTAGAGCCATTTTCTAAAAATGTTCCATATAAAGGGTAGTTGGGGGTGGGGGATTTTTTGAAAATCTTCGTGTCGCATCCTTGGAAGATACGAAACTTAAATACCAAGTTTGCTATTCAACGGTCTTTTCGTTTTTGAGCTATGCTGTCCACAGACACACACACAGACAGTCAGACATACACGCACACACACACACATGGACCTTTTTGTAAAAATTCTTATTTTGTATTCACGGGGTCCTAAAACATGTATTTCCGATGAAATCTTGGTATCGAATTTTTAGGTGGAGTACAATACTTCCTCTATACACTACGTACATAGTACGTGTAGAGAAAGTAAAAATCCGATGTGTTACATTCTCATAACCTTCCATAACTGTTGCATAAACAGACCATTCTTACAAAAGTTTATTCTTTTATCTAAAACATACAAATCGAGATAAAGCTTAACCGGGTTAGTCTTATTATTTGCTTCCATGTAAGTAGGAGGGAAATAAGGGAATACACTAGGATCAAGAAATAGATCTTTTAAAAGCTGGTTGCTGAGTGAATCAATTGACATTTGGATCGCTTTGCTCGCTCCCGTTTGAGAAAAGTTAGTTTAAAATTGAAACCAGTAACAATGAAATCCCGAGAATGGTCAACTCAAAAAAATAACACATATCACACAAAATATTACTTTAACGAGATCTACATGTTTACTTTCTCTGCACGAACTATGTACATAGTGTACAGAGAAGGTATTGTATTGTACCCAAAATTTAGATACTGAGATTTCACCGGAAACACATGACTCCCTGAATCCAAAAAAAAAAAAAAAAATTTTTAGACAAATATCCGTGTGTGTGTGTGTGTGTCTGTCTGTCTGTCTGTATGTGTGTGTGTCTGTGGGCAGCATAGCACAAAAACGAAAGGACTGTTAAAGCCCAAATTTGGTATTTAAGATTATTATCTTCCAAGGATGCGACACGAAGATTTACAAGAAAATTCCCCCCACCACAAAATACCCTTTACATGGAACTTTTTTCGGAAATTTTGATTTTCTTAAAAATGGCTCTAACGATTTTGATTAAAATATCATATATTAAAGGTATTTACCTGACGAATAAAATGTATATCTTCAAATTTCTGGGTATAGCCTCTGAAGACTACTTTATTCTGGATGAATTTTACGGAATTGTGCATAGCTGCCAAACCGTAAGAGATGGACAAAAACTTGCTGTACAGAAAACGTAGCTCGCAATAAAACACACAATTTATGTCATTTACAGTTTTTTTCGTGGAGTTGATCATTTTTAAGATATCCTTGGTTTTTCGTTTCTGCTTTGAAAAACGTACTTTTCTCATACAGGAATGTTTAACTCCTGTCCATACAAACAAAGGAACTTCAGTTACGTAGCAACCAGCTTTTGCCTATCATTTTAGCCTATGGTACTCCCCCATTTCGTTTCTATTTACAAGGAAGCAAATAATAAGACTATTTCTGCTAATGTTTCTCGATTAGCATGAAGTAAATAGAAGCATAAGCTTTTTAACTAAAATTTGTTGCAGAGATGTAGAGTAAGTCATGTGAATGGAACACATTAAATTTTTTAAGTTAGTTTTGGTCTACCTCTTACGGTTTAACCGTTTATCAAATTATGTTATTCAAAATGCAGGTTATTCCCAGAAAATCAAAATATACATTTTATTTATGGTATAAATATCTTTACTATACAGTAATTTAATAAAAATCGTTAGAGCCTTTTTTTTATTATGAAACCCGAATTTTCAAACATTTTTCCGTGTAAAGCGTAGTTTGGGGGGGGGATTTTTCTGAAAACCTTCGTGTCGCATCCTTGGAGGATACTAAACAAATACCAAGTGTAATACTTAACAGTATTTTCGTTTTTGAGCTATCCTGTCCACAGACATTTACACGGATCTTTTTAAACATGTTTTTTGGGCTCAGGGGACCTCAAAACATATATTTCCGGTAAAAGCTCGACATCCATTTTTGGGTGGAATACAGTACCTTCGCTACTATGTACATCATATGTATATACGTGTTAAAGAAAGTAATTATATGCGTGTATATATATATATATATATATATATATATATATATATATACCATTTGCTCTCTGTTCAGCAGTGTTATAGCTAGTGGGTTGGGGTGGCTTAGCGCTCAAGTAACACTTTAACCTGCGGGAGGGTTACACGAATGTTGAACTCGAGCCACGCGTGTCGCGTACAGGCAAAACAGTCAACAGTGTTGCAATACGTTACTCACAGTCGGATAACTTTGCCGAAGGGCACACAATTCTCAAATTTTATGTAGTGAAGACACAAATATTGTCGGTGACAGTGCTTCCTTCTTCCACTCTGTCACGCGGCTTTACCCCGCGCTTGCTTCAGACTAAGAAAGCACAACCTCCTTCCAATTACTGAACCCCTACCTGCTTGGAAGGGCGCCCCAACCCTCTAGCTAAAACACCGTTGAACAAATAGTAAACAAACGTGCAACCCAGGGATAGGTCCGTGGGGTTTTTCCGTTAGCCCAGTATCTATTTTGTACACTGAGCTCGCCTGCGTACAAGTACGGAAGTGGATGCGCCACTTAGGCGCGTCAACCTCAAAGGGAAGACCACCGTTAACCTCGACAGGGATGTCGTTTACCATCTTAGGTCTACTAAGTTTCCAGGTTAGCACCGGAGGACATTAAGGTTCTCACAACACCGTCCAAATTTCCTTATTTAGTTGAAATTAAGTAAGAAGCAAATTAATTGTAATCAGGATACAATTCTCTATCAACAATTATTTTTTTACTTTCTCTACACGTACTATATACATAGTGTATAGAGAAGGTATTGTAATTCACTAAAATATTCGATACCGAGGTTTCACCGGAAATACAGGTTTTGGGTCCCTCTGAATCCAAAAATAGTATTTTTAGAAAAATGTACGAATGCGTCTGTCTGTCTGTCTGTCTGTGTGTGCGTGTCTGTGGGCAGCACCTTTACATGGAACTTTTTTCGAAAACTTTGATTTTCTCTAAAATGGCTTTAACGATTTTGATTAAAATATCGTATATTAAAGATGTTTACCTGACAAATAAAATGTATATCTTGATTAGCTTCTGAAGACTACTTTATTCTGGATGAATTTCACGGAATGTTGCATAACTACTAAACCGTAAGAGATGGACAAAATCTTATCGCATAAAAAATATATAACACGTTAGAACACACGATTTATGTTATATACATTTTTTTCGTGGACTTGGTGGCTTTTGGGATATTCCTTATTATTAGCTTCAGCTTTGAAAAGCATGCTTTTCTCATACAGGAATTTGTCAACTCCTGTCCATACAAACAAAGGAACGCCAGTCACATAGCAACCAGCTTTTGACTATCACTTTAACCTATGGCACTCCCTTATTTTGTTTCTACTTACAAGGAAGCAAGAAATAAGACTATTTCTGCTAGTTTTTTTTTCTCAATTAGCATGAAGTAAATAGAAGCATAAGCTTTTTATTAATTTTATTGCAGAGATGTAGAGAAAGTAATGTGAATGGAACACATCCGATTTTTTGGACAACCTGAAGTCTTCATTTTAATTCTTCCAGGATTCAGAATAATTTCTCATGTAATTTCTCATGACGTACCCAATCTCCCACGGGTATCGGGCTATTGCCACGTCGAGTCCAACCCAATCCGAATAGCTTCTTTTCGGGAGGAGCTCCGATGTAACGTCAGAAGTAGCACGGGTGCTCAAGGTCGGAACCTCTCCCCTAAGGAACCGAAGAGACAGTGCGTATAGTTTAACTAAATAAACGATTTCGCTGAGACCGCAAATCTGAATATTTTGGACTGTTCCGCGGGCTCTCGCCAAAGCCAAGTTATAACCAGTCAGAAACGAGTGTTTGTGGCCAATACAGCAGGAGAAACATTTGTTTAAAGTCATTTGTTTGTGATCCGGTGTAACTATTGATATATTATCATGGTTCAAGCTGACAGGGTAGGGATACATTCCTCTAGGGGAGGTCTGTCCCCTACGTTCTCTCTTTTTTATTTCCTCCCTCACCCTCTGCCTGATATTATATTTGTGCTAATTGCTCTCTGCCGGTGTAAATACATTGCTGAATGATTAATGGCTTTGATTAAAAAGGTTTTTATGACCGTGTTTATTATCGTCGCAAATTTGCTTAGTTCTTAATAGGACGATAAGATAAAGATATTGAAAACAATGAACAATAGTATTCTCTGATATGAAAAGATTTTAGCGGTTTGTTCTCAAAATCCCGGGTTCAGATCCGCGGAGGGAGATGGGATTTTTTCGGGCATAAAATCCTTAGCATAGGAAGGAAAGTATAGTTACGGACGTAAAATAACCTCAAGCCAATAGAGAGGCTTCTGAGCAAAACTAAACAGTCTTTTTACTTTCTATAGCCCATATGTATTTACCTAAAATGTATATAATGGATAGAGAAAGTAATAAAAGTATATAAATGGCTTGTTATTTATGGACGCTCTTTAACTGCTGCTGTTCTCAGCATCCCATTCTAAATTGGGCATGAAAGACCGCTTAATTTTGCTCAGAGGCCTCTTTATGAGGCTTGAGGTTCTTCTACGTGCTGTAAATCTACGACGTGGGACCAACGGCTTTAGTTTCCCTTCCGAAGGAAACCATGCTAAGGATTTTTACTCCCGAAAATATCCATCGTCCTCCGCCAGGTTTGAACCCGCGACCTTGGGTATATGAACTTAGCATTGTAACCATTACACAACGGAGGGCGACAAGGAGAAGGTATTGGGTTCCACCCAAAAATTTTATTCCGAGATTTCACTGGAATTATAGGTTTTGAGGTCCCTTGATTCCGAAAGAATAATTTTTACTTTCTCTATACGTACTATGTACATAGTGTATAGAGAAGGTATTGTTCGGTAAAGTACCAAACTTGGTATTTAAGTTCAGTATCTTCCAGGGATGTGACACGAAGATTTTGAGAAAAATCCCCCCACCCCAAACTACCCCTTACATGGAACTTTTTTCGAAAATTTTGATTTTCTAAAAAATGGCTCTAACGAATTTGATTAAAATATCATATATTAAAGATATTTACCTGACAAATAAAATGTATATTTTGAATTTTCTGGGAATAGCCTCTGAAGACTACTTTATTCTGGATGAATTTTGCATAACTACTAAACCGTAAGAGATGGACAAAAACTTAACACACAAAAGATGTAGAGCACGTTAAAACACACAATTTATGGTATATACATTTTTTTCGTGGAGTTGATCGCTTTTGAGATATTCTTTTTTCTTGGTTTCAGCTTTGAAAAACTTATAATTTTTTCATACAGGAATTTGTCTACTCCTGTCCATACAAACAAAGGAAAATCAGTCACATAGCAACCAACTTTTGGCTTTCACTTTAACCTATGGTACTCCCTTATTTCGCTTCTACTTACAATAAAGTAAAAAAATAAGACTATTTCTGCTAATTTTACTCGATTAGCATGAAATGAATAAAAGATAAGCTTATTAACAAGAATTTGTTACAGAGATATAGAGAAAGTCACGTGAATGGAACACATCAGATTTTTAGAATACGTTCCGCGAACGCGCGCATGTGTGTGGCATATGAACAACATAATTCAAAAAGGCAAAGGCCGTTACACACCAAATGTGGCATTTACGTTTTTAGTCTTCCAAAAATGCGACACGAGGATTTTCAAGAACCTCCCACCCACCACAGACTACATTTTACATGCAACCAATGTTTGAAAATTTTGATTTTTCTCAAAAATGGCTCTAACGCTTCTGATTAAAATGTCGTATAAAGATATTTACATAACAAATAAAATGTATATTTTGAATTTTTTGGCAATAGCCACTGTAGACTTTGTTTATCTAGATGAGCTTTGCACATTTTGCACACCGGTTAAACTGTAAGACAGGGACAAAAACTTACTGCACAAAAAATGTACATCTGGAAAAAATACACACTTTAGGTCATATATACTTTTTTTCGTACAGTTTACCGTTTTCGAATATTCCTTGTTATTGGTTTCATTTTTAATACACCTACTTTTCTCAAACGGGATCCCGCAAAGCGAACCGCACCTCAAGTTTTTACTTTCTCTTCACGTACTATGTACAAAGTGTATAGAGAAGGTATTGTAGTGCTCCCTAAAATTCGATACTGAGATTTCACCGAAAATACACATTTTAGGACCCCTTGACTCCAATAAAAGCATTTTTAGAAAAACGAAAAGTCCGTTAAATACCAAACTTGGGATTTAAATTCATTATTTTCTAAGGATGCGAAGATTCCCCACCCCTAACTACCCTTTATATGAAAAAGTATTCGAATTTTGATTTTATCTAACGACTTTGATTAAAACATCGTATGCTTAAGATGTTTACTTCACAAATAAAATGAATGTCTTCAATTTTCTGCGAATAGCCTCTGAGGACATCTTTATTCTGGATGAAATTTTCGGAAATTTGCATAACTTGTAAACCGTAAGAGATAGACAAACTTCCTACTGTACAAAAAATGCAGATCTTGTTATAAAACACACAACTTATGTATTATGAATTACCATTTTTCAGTTATTCTTTGTTATTGGAATAAGTTTTAAAACACTTATACTTTTCTCATAGGGGAACTTATCAACTCCTGGCCACGCAAAGAAACGGATTTCAATCCCATAGCAACCACATTTTAAAACATTTGACTGTCACTTTAGCTTAGTGTATTGTCTTATTTCCGTTCTACTAATAAGGAAACAAGCATTAAGACCCTTTGTGGTCATCTTTTTTCTTGATTAGCATTAAGGAAATAGAAGAATGAACTTTTTAACAATAATTTATTGCACAGATGTAGAGAAAGTCATGTGAATGGGATACATAAGATTTTTCATATAGCGACCAACTTTTAGATTTGACTTTCACTTTAGCCTATGTATTCCCTTATTTTACTTCTATTTACAAGGAAGCAAATAATAAGATAATTTCCGCTAATGTTTATTTCGATTAGAAAGATGTATATAAAAGAATACTCTTTTTACTTTCTCTACACGTACTATGTGCAGAGTGTATAGAGAAGATATTGCACTCCACCAAAAATTCGATACCGGGATTTCACCGGAAATATATGTTTTAGGGTCCCCTGCATCCAAAAAAAAAGTATTTTCAGAAAAAGGTCCATATCTGTGTCAGTGTACGTGTGTCCGTGTGTGTGTCAGTGTACGTGTGTCCGTGTGTCAATGTGTCCGTGTGTCTGTGAACACGATAAACGAAAAGTTGGTAAACTACCAAACTTGGTATTTAAGTTTAGTATCCTCCAGGGATGCGACACGAAGATTTTGAGAAAAATCCCCCCACCCCAAACTACATTTTACATGGAACTTTTTGCGAAAATTTTGATGTTCTGAAAAATGCCTCTAACGATTTTGATTAAAATATTGTATATTAAAGATATTTACCTGACAAATAAAATGTATATTTTGTATTTTCTGGGAATAGCCTCTGAAGACCACTTTATTCTGAGTGAATTTAACGGAATTTTGCGTAACTGCTAAACCGTAAGAGATAGATAAAAACTTACCACACAAAAGAAGTTGAGCACGTTAAAACACACAATTTATATTATATACATGTTTTTCGTGGAGTAGGTTGCTTTTTAGATATTCCTTGTTTTTGTTTTAGCTTTAAAAACTTATACTTTTCTCATACAGGAATTTCTCAACTCCTGTCCATACAAATAAAGGAACTTCAGTGACATAGCAACCAACTTTTGACTATGACTTTAACCAATGGTAGTCCCTTATTTCGCTTGTACTTTCAAGGAAGCAGATATGAAGACTATTGCTGCTAATTTTTCCTCGATTAGCGTGAAGCAAATAGATGCACAAGCTTTTCAACAATAATTAGTTGCAGAGATGTAGAGAAAGTCATGTGAATGTAACACATCAGAGTTTTTAAGAATCGTTTGTAAGAATAGCTTGTATATGGAACAGTTAAAGAAAGTCACACCAGAATTTCTTAGATCTGTGACATAGTTCGTGTTTTAAAATACGTGTACGAGTTAGTATCCAAGCCAAAGTCGTCTTCTACTACGAATTCCTTCTTACTTTCTCTAGCACTTATATAAAATATACATAGTGGATAAAAAGATAGATGTTGTATGCCACAAAAAATTTGATACCAAGACTTCACCGGAAAAACATGTTTTGAGACCCCGTGAATAAAAAAGGGTATATTTGTAAATATGCACGCACGTGGCTGTGTGCTTCTGTGTGTGTCTGGGTCTGTGAACATAATAAATCTAAAACGAAAAATCGGTTAAAAAATAGAATTGTTGGTTAAGTTGAATATCTTCCAAGAATGTGACACGAAGATTTTCAAGAAAAGCCCCCCACCATAAACTACCCTTCAAATGGAAATATTTTTGAAAATGTATTTCTAAAAAATCTAATTGTATCTTTACATGACTTTCTCTGCATCTCTGCGACAAATTATTTTTAAAAAGCTTATAGTTCTATTTACTTCATGCTAATCAGTAAAAAATTAGCAGAAATAGTCTTATTGCTTGCCTTCTTGAAGCGAAACAAGGTTAAAGTAATAGCCAAAAACTGGTTGCTATGTTACTGAAGTTCCTTTGTTTGTATGAACAGGAGTTGACTTATTCCTGTAAGAGAAAAGTGTAAGTTTTTTAAAGCTGAAACCAAAAACAAGGAATATCTCAAAAACGATTAACTCCACGAAAAATGTGTATATAACATAAATTGTTTGCTTTAACGTGCTCTACAGTTTTTGTGTAGTAGGTTTTTTTCCATCTCTTACGGTTTAGCAGTTATGCAAAATTCCGTAAAATTCATCCAGAATAAAATAGAAGCTACTCCCAGAAAATTCAAGATATACATCCTAATTGGCAAATAAATATCTTGAATATAAGAAATTTTAATCAAACTCGTTAGAGCCGTTTTAAAGAAAATCGAAATTTTCGAAATTTTTCCATGTAAAGGGTAGTTTTGGTTGGGGGTATTTATTTTTAAAATCTTCGTGTCGCAGCCTTGGAACATACCAAATTAATATCAAGTGTGGTTTTTAACGGTATTTTCGTTTTTGAGCTATGCTGCCCACAGACACACATAAACAGAGACAGACAGAGACACATGGACATTTTTCTAAAAATGTTTTTTTTATTCAGGGGATCTCAAAATATATATTTCCGGTGAAATCTCGGTATCCAATTGTGAGTGCAAAGCAATACCTTCTCTATACACTACGTAATAGTACATATAGAGAAAGTAAATAGTGTAAGACTCCGTATGTGTGTCCGTGTGTTAGTCGACACAACAATTCAAAAACAAAAATTCGAGTAAATAATATTTAAGTGTGATATCTTTCAAGGTGCGACTCGAAGATTTTCCTACCCTCATACCCAAGTTCTATTTATATGAATAATTTTTCGAAAACGTTAATTACTTTAAAAAAATATTTAACGATTTTTTTTAAATTCCATATGATTAAAAATAACCTTGTGTGATTTTTCTGTCCTAAGATGTAAATAATTTCCACCCGCGTTGCTCGCATGTGCTGTGTTAAGTTAGGTTAGTGTGTATTTGTATGTGCGAGTGTGTGTGTGTATGTATGTGTGTGAGTGAGTGTGTGTCAATTAACTGGTTTTCATGTGTTTAAGTTTCAGTAATTTCTACTGAGTTTCTTCTCTGGTGAATATTTATACATTGACAGCAGGTACATGTTATAGCTTCTGGCCCGGAAACAGTTGCTTCCCTCATAGAAACTGTTGTTATATCTCTCCCTTATATGCACATTTTCGAAAATGTTGCTGTATAAGAAAGTGTGGAGTTGTACCACCTTCAGATGACAACATATTAGCTTCTAGACGCCTCTTCATTGGATAATAAGGTTAATCTCACTTCTTAAAATGCCTTAACCAAATGAAGTAACCAACGTATATCTTTACTTACTGTTCACCAGTTCAGTAAAAGTCATTCAGAACGAAGAGAACTTCATTCAAAATATACATTATTTTGTCATATAAATATCATTACTATATGGTACCTACTTTAGTCAAAGTCATTCTTGAGTCGTGCTGTTTACAGTCATGCGGACACACAAACACACAGACAGAATCATGGACCTTTTTCTAAAATGCTATATTTTTACTTTCTCTACACGTACTATGTACATAGTGTATAGAGAAGGTATTGTAATGCACCCAAAATTCGATACCGAGATTTCACCGGAAATTATGTTTTAGGGTTCCCTGTATCCAAAAACGTATTTTCAGAAAAAGGTCCTTATGTGTGTCTGTAAACACGATAACTAAAAACGAAAAGTCGGTAAAACACCAAACTTGGTATTTAAGTTTAGTATCTTCCAGCGATGCGACACGAAGATTTTGAGAAAAATCTCCCCACTCATAGAAAAAATTTCGAAAATTTAATTTTCTCAAAAATAGCTTTAACGAATTTGATTACAATACCGTATATTAAAGATATTTATATGACAAAATATGTGTATATTAAATTTTCTGCGAATAGGCATTAAAGATCTCTGTATTCTGAATGAATTTTGTTGAATTTTACGTAATTGGTAAACCGTAAGAAATGGACAAAAACTTACTTGATAAAAATGTAGACTACGTTAAAAAACACAATTTATGTCATATACGTTTTTTCGTGGAATTCCAATTTTGTAGATATTCCTTGTTATTTGGCAACCGGCTTTTAAAGATTTCACTATCGTTTTAGTCTAGTGTACTCTCTTATATTCCTTCTATTTACAAGGAAGCAAGTAATTACGACAATTTCTGCTAATTTTTATCTCATAAAGTATATAGAAGATAATTTGTTACAGCAATGAAGAGAAAGTCATTTGAATGGAACACATAGAATTTTGTTTTAGGAAACCTCAAAAAATATATTTCCAGTGAAATAAAAGTGTCGAACTTTTGGTGAAATCTCTAGCTTCCCTACCTTCTATGTACACATTACTACGTGGTAGAAAACGTAATTGTGTTTTTGTTTTTATATCAGGGGATCTCATAACATATATTTCTGGTGAAATCTTACATTGAATATAACACTTCCGCTTCATACTGTACGGTGGTAGTACACGCGCATTTCATTTGTAAGACCAGCCCGGCTAGCTCAGTCGGTAGAGCATGAGACTCTTAATCTCAGGGTCGTGGGTTCGAGCCCCACGCTGGGCGTAATATTTTACTCAAGGAAAACTACTCCAAAACACAGTGAAACACCCGAAATTTTCAATTCAAATAACTTTCTCTAGCTGTTCCATATACAAACTGTTCTTACAAATCATTATTCTTTTATCTGTATCATGTTAATCGAGTGTAAAAAACGAATTTGAAATACATAGCAACCAGCTTTTGAGAATCACTTTAACTTATGGTACTCCCTTATTTCGCTTCTACTTACAAGGAAGCAAGTAATAAGACTATTTCTGCTAATTTGTTTTCGATTAGTATAAAGTAAATAGAAACATAAGGTTATTAACTATAATTTGCAACACCCGCTTTTACTACTTGCGGCACCGCAGGCAATGATACTAGTGATACATGGAGATGGAGCACCGGTGGAATGCGATGGCGGAGGACACCGGAGAAAACCCGCCCCTGAGCCGCTTTGACCACTACAAATCTCACATGCGCAGCCTATACTTTTCCTGTGTTGATTTACGTTCATAAATGCTGCCATCACGCCAAACGACTGTCCTGTGCGAAGTTGAATAGCCTTCTTCAATTTCTTGGAGACAATTCTCAAGTTGGTTATTGCTAGCGAGGATTCAGCGTTCTCCGACGCGATGCAATTTCTTCAAGAGCATTCTCACAGCTCTGCATTTTATCGAATACAATTTTGACCGTGCTCAACAGATAACAGAATTCTTACGAGGGCCGTTATTTTTTCAACCTCCGATAGGCTATAAATAAAAGACAAGTTCATAGAAAACAATTATTTGATTACTATACGTTTTATACACTTATGGTTATTTTTCAACATAATCACCGAAAAGATTGAGACATTTATCGTACCTGTGCACAAGCTTTGCAATACCCGCTTCAAATAATGTTGCCGCCAATGCTTTCAAATGAGCATTGACGTTGTTTTGAGCATCTTCGTTGGTTTGAAAGTGCTGCCCTCCTAGCCACGTCTTCAGTTCAGCGAAAAGGTGAAAGCCACTGGGTGCCAGGTCAGGACTGTACGGTGGATGATCGAAAAACGTCCCATTGAAATTTTTGAAGGAGCCGATGGGTTGTGCCAGCAGTGTGTGGACGAGCGTTGTCATGGATTAACACAATTCCTGAAGTCAGCATTCCTCTTCGTTTGTCTCTCCACAAACATCGTAAAGTGCGAAGATCTTCAAAACAACGTCAATGCTCATTTGAAATCATTGGCGGCAACACTTTTTGAAGCGGGTACCTTCTCTGAACACTATGTACATAGTACGTGTAGAGAAAGTAAAAATGTAACCTTACTTTCCAAACACACTTTGCAGTACTTCGAAACTCTAACATGAAGGAAATATGAGCAGAATTCCAATGCTGCCAATAGCTAAAGTAAAACTTTTCGATCAAAATAAAGAAAATATCTCTTCTCTAACACTAATATTCACAAAGATATTGAAGGTTTAACAAGTGAGTGTATGAAAATATTCTAAAAAATTACTAAGTAGGGTTATATTCAATAATATTTTAGAGTGTCTACAATTAGCGTACCTCTATGAAAGTTATACCAAACTGAGCAGGACGTTTGAAATATTCATAAGCAACTAAAACATGAAAATGGAAAAAATTATGAAAATCCTATTTCGACTCCCCTTAATATTATTTCTGTATCAAAAGATTTCTCACACGTCTCCGTTTTATCGAGTAGAATTTTGACTGTGCTTACAGAGAGGTGAATTCCTAATTTTGTCAACTTTATCGATAACACCCAATAGTTATTTCTGTAGCATTGGAATTTAACTCCAACCCCTTCGTCTCAAAACCCTAAAAATTACGCAACATCCAAAATCTCACTTCAGAAATCGCAGTTCATTTGTTGATGCAGGTACTTGGCATATAAAGCGAATTTAACATATAGATATAGCATTTCTATTTCTATATCAAGTGATTGATTGATTGGGTGATTGATTGCATTCTGTAGGTATAATTAGGAGCGGTGTGTCGTTAATAATTTGCGTGGAAAACCGCGTGGGTTATCAATCAGACACGCTCACTGATGCAGAACTGTATGAAACGGTTCAGTGAATCGTGTAATTTGCAGTCTGATTAATTGTGGGAGTGAGCCAAGAGCTGCACACAGTATTGCTGCCGCATAGACAGACAGACAGACATTGCGGGAGCGAGCGAGAGAGAGAGAGAAAAACAACCTGCACTTTTCCTCAGGGGAAAATAAAAAACAACATTCATTGCATCGCTGATTATTTTCTTTGCATTTCAACCGTGACATCATCAATTTAATTTTCGACCGCAAAGTTGCATTCCTCTGCTATGCAAAGAATAACTTCCAATTTGTTTGTCCGTTTTCATGATTTTAAAAACCTGGATATCTGTTTTATGAAAAGCGAAATTATACACAGGGCCTTCCAATGGCCACTTCAAACGTCAAAGTTTGTGATTTTGGTGTAAAAATCTGACGTGTTCCATTCACATGACTTTCTCCACATCTCTGCAACAAATTATTGTTAAAAAGCTTATGCTTCTATTTACTTCATGCTAATCGAGGAAAAAATAACAGAAATAGGCTTATTACTTGCTTCCTTGTAAGTACAAGCGAAATAGGCGAGTATTCATAGGTTAAAATGATAGTCAAAAGCTGGTTGCTATGTGACTGAAATTCCTTTGTTTGTGTGGACAGGAGTTACAAATTTCTGTATGAGAAAAGTAAAAGTTATTCAAAATTTAAACCAAAAACAAGGAATATCTTAAAAACGATCAACTCCACGATAAACATGTATATAACATAAATTGCCTGTTTTAATATGCTTTACATTTTCTGTGAAATAAGTTTCTGTACATCTCTTATGGTTTAGCAGTTATGCAAAATTCAACCAGAATAAAGTAGTCTTCAGAAGCTATTCCCAGAAAACTCAAAATATACATTTTATTTGTCAGGTAAATATCTGTAATATACGATATTTTAATCAAAATCGTTAGAGCTATTTTTAACAAAATCAAGATATTCGAAAAAAGTTCCATGTAAAGGTTAGTTTGGGGTGGGGGGATTTTCTTGAAAACCTTCGTGTCGCATCCTTGGAAGATACCAAACATAAATATGAAGGTTGGCTTTTAACGGATATTTTGTTTTTGAGCTATGCTGCCCACAGACACATACACACAGACTCACACATGGACATTTTCCTAAAAAGGTTTCTTTTTGGATTCAGGGGGTCTCAAAATATGTATTTCCGGTGAAATCTCGGTATCCAATTTTTGGGTGCATTGCAATACCTTCTCTATACACTATGTGCACAGTACGTATAGAGAAAGTAAAAATAGATTATTATTATTATTCTATATACTTAATTTAATCACATAGGCATTTGCACAGCTGTTCTTATTACGTGCTTCCTTATAAGTAAAAGGAAAATAACGGTATACTCTACACTAAACTGATACTCAAATGCTTTAAAAACGGGTTGCTACGTAACAGAATTTCGGTTCTTTTTGGATGGCCAGAGACAAACCAAAAGAAACAGGAATAACAAAATCACGTTTTAGAAAAGCTTGACGATTTTAATATTGCAACTTATAACAAGGATTATCTCGGAAATGGTCAACTCATCGAAAAGGTGTATGACATTAATTGTGTGTTTTTACATCTACATTTTCTGTGTAGTAGGTTTCTGTCTGTCACGGTTTACCAGTTATGCAAAAAAGAATTCAAGGGGACGCGGTCTTCAGAAGCTATTCCTAAAATATTCAAATATATATCATATATAAATGATTGGAGTCACATTGTAGAAACAAATCGGAATTGCAGTTACAGAACGTAATAAAAAGTGGGTGGGGTAAAGAAAGATATATTGAAATTAGGTATGAAACAAAGATAGGGAATAGCGTGGCTCAGGTTGGGAGGGTGGAAAACACATAAGGTAGTAGGCGGATTTACCCATTATACGGGGATCAGGAAGACGGGGGCATATTTTGGCAGATTGCGTGCAGATGGACGATGCTAGGAAAAATATTGCCGGAAGTATTTTTAGCTTCAAACAGACGAAGGACAGCATTCTGGGATTTGATTCTAAACAGCCAAAACTGGCCAAGCCTGGGCACATACTTAATGCAAGTTCGTACACTAAGAGATAAAATATTTATGTAAATATTGCATAAACTTTTTTGGTGTTTGACTAATCTATATGTATGAATGCGTGGTGTAGTTGCCAGTGCAAGTGGGTGAGGGTCTTGGTGTGTGTATGTGTGATATCAGAGTGATTTTTCTTTTATTGTTCTGTGGTTCTGTTGTCGTAGCGCGCAACGTGTTTGTGTGCGTATTTCCAATGTTGCTAAGATATATACAATATAAATATGTAGGTAATATTTTAAACTCAAGTATTTTACAGAGCATATACGGTCACCCGACCCATGCGACTGTGTGACGCAAATATCGTATTGTAAACTTAATAAAATAATAATAATAATAATAATAATAATAATAATAATAATAATAATAATACCATCACCACCACCCCCACATATTTGAGAAACTCCAAATTTTCTAAAAGACTTCTATGTAAAGGGTAGTTTGGGTAGAGGGAGTTTCCCTGAAAATATTTTTGTCGCATCCTTTGCTTTAGAGCGATGCTGTTCAGATACACACACACAAACACACTCACACACTAACACGCATGTGCCCACGCACACGCACATTGACTGACAGAAAGACGGGCACACTTGGACATTTTATTGTAAATTCCTTTTGGGGGGATCCATGGGTCCTCAAAACATGTATTTAATTGCAATCTCGGAATCGAATATTTGAGTGGACTAAAATACCAAAATTTACCTATTATGTGAATAAGTACATTATACTGACAGAGAAAGTAAAAAACAAATAAATTGTAACTCTCTTCGCCAAGAGTGGGAGTTTTTCTTCACTAAGGAATCCGACGTGTTGCACTCACATGACTTTCTCTGTTTTATAGTTGTTACGAAAGATTACCTCTCTATGTACTTCATTGTTTTAAATTCTATTCAATGTTACGTCGTTGACGGTAAGTGGCGGACAGTAGCCTTGGTCCCAAAACAGGTATGGAAATTTTGGACGCAATACAATACCTTCCCTATGCACTATGTGTAAAGAAAGTAAAACCACGACTGCAACACCAACTTGATTTAGGAACTCCATCTATTTTGAAACACGGCTACTTACTGAAGCTCTGTCAGTTGTGATCTATCCTCTGCTGTGGTTTTCATCTGCTGGAATCATTGGTATTCAGTTATGAAGCCATTTTCCACAATCAGGAAAAATGTACAGATATAATGCTACAATAAGAGGTCTGCAAAAGCCTAGATGTTATGTGAAGCATGTACGCGATACCCATAAAGTGAATGTTTTTGCGCTATTAGCAATGTAAACGCGTATGGAACTTTTCCGACGAGCCCATAGTCGCGAGAATCACATTATTGTTAAAAAGCTTACGGTTCAATTTACTTCATCCTAATCGAGAAAAAATTAGCAGCAATAGTCTTATTACTTGCTTCCTAGTAAGTAGAAGCGAAATAAGGGAGTACCATAGGTTAAAGTGATAGTCAAGTTGCTATGTGACTGAAGTTCCTTTGTATGTATGGACAGGAGTTGATAAATACCTGTATGACAAAAATATAAGTATTTTAAATCTGAAACAAAAAACAAGGAATATCTAATAAATGATCAACTCCACGAAAAAAATGTATATAACATAAAGTGTGTAGTTTAAAGTGCTGCACAATTTTTGTGTTGTAAGTTTTTGTCCATCTCTTACGGTTTAGCAGTTAGGCAAAATTCCGTTAAGTTGATCAAGTATAAAGTAGTCTTCAGAGGCTATTCACAGAAAATACAAGATATACATTTTAACTGTCAGGTAAATATCTTTAATATACGATATTTTAATAAAAATCGTTAGGGCCATTTTTAAGAAAATCAAAGTTCCATATAAAGGGTAGTTGGGAGTGGGGGGATTTTCTTGAAAATCTTCGTAACACATCCTTGGAAACTATCAAACTTGAATACTAAAATTGGTATTTTACCGACTTTTCATTTTTTGAGTTGTGTTCACGCGGACACACGGACCTTTTTCTGAAAATTTTTTTTTGGTTACAGGGGCCTTTCCGGTGAAATCTCGATATCGAATTTTTGGGTGGAGTGCAATACCTTCTCTATACATTATGTACATAGTACGTGTAGAGAAAGTAGAAAGGCTTCTTCGACCTGGTTCAGGATATCCAAGATCTCTTTATTCAGCAAAATAGAGTACCTCTTAAATTCTGCTTAGATGTCAGACAAGAGCAGAATATGCCACTGCGAAACAAATGCATTTGGACGTGCAGCCTGTTTCGCTATTGAACGTTTGCTTTGGCATCCACGTTCTCCTGTTACTTAACCCTACGTATGTACAATATACTTAGTAGATATTATAGTGTTTCACCCAAAAGTTTGATACCGAGATTTCACTGGAAATATATGTTTTGAGACCCCCAAAATTAATAAAAAGATCTGATGTGTTCCATTCATATGATTTTCTTTTATCTCTCTAACAAATTATTGTTAAAAAGCATACGCTTCTTTCTACTTCATTCTAATAGATACAAGTATTAACAAAAAGTTTTCTTGTAAGCAGAAATGACATAAGCGAATACACTAGCCTAAAACGACATTAAAAGTTGGCTTTCATGTGGATGAAATCTGTTTCTATGCATTGCCTGGAGTTCACAAAGTCCCGTATGCTTTAAGTATTTTTAAACTGAAGCAAACAACAAGCAATATCTCAAAAAAGGTCAGCTCAGAAATAAAATGTATATGATATAAACTGTGTGTTTTAACGAGATCTACATTTTTTTGTAGTACGTTTTCCTCTATCCCTTACAGTTTACTAGTTATGCAAAATACAGCAAAATTCATCCTGAATAAAGAGATCTTCAGAGGCTATTACCAGAAAATTCAAGGTATACATTTTATTTGGTGTTTAAATATCTTTAATATATTGTATTTTAATTAAAATTGTTAGGGCCATTTTTGAGAAAATCAAATTTTTTGAAAATGTTTCCATGTAAAGGGTAGTTTAGGGTGGGAGGGATTCTCCTCAAAACTTTCGTGTCGCATTCTTGGAAAATAATAAACTTTTTGTTTGTGAGTTATCCTGTTCACAGACACACGGGCACATTGACATACGGACTCACACACACGGAACGTTTTTCTAAAAATGCTTTTTTTGGATGCAGAGGACCCTAAAACACCTATTTCCCGTGAAATCTCGATATCGAATTTTTGGGTGGAATGCAATACCTTCTCTATACGTTATATACATAGCACGTGTAAGAAAATAAAATTAGAAAAACGTCAATAGTTAATTTTTAATTTGTCTGCTTTACTCTGTGCTTGTTGGCAACCCATAAATATGGGGAGTTATTATTGTAATATTTGTGTATGTGTGTGCGTCCGAAAACGGAAAGACAGTTAAATAACAAACTTGGTATTTAAGTTTGGTATCTTCCGAGAATGCGACACGAAGATTTACAAGAAAATTCCCCCACTCCAAACTACCCTTTACTTGGAAAAATGTATTAAACTTTGATTTTCTAAAACATAATTGATTAAAATATCGTATATTTACATAACATATAAATAAGTATCTTGAATTTCTGGAAATATTCTCTATAGTCCTCTTCGTTGTTAATGATATTTGCATTTCTGGTAAACTGTAAGTGATAGACAAAAATGTAGATCTCGTCCAAACACACAATTTATGAGCTTTACATTTTTACCGTGGGTTAACTGTTTCCGAGATATTCACTGTTATGGGTTTCAATTTTAAAATAATTATATTTTTAACAGACAGGAAGCTGCCCGTGATTTTTTTACTGTATTTAACGCCCGCTTTTACTACATAAGAAGCACTGTTGATACACTGAATGAAGATGGAGCACTGGCGGGGGAAACCAGAGAACCCGGAGAAACCCCGCCATAACGCCGCTTTGTCCACCACAAATCCGAACCGAGCGAACCCGTGCCGCGTTAGTGAGAGTCAAGTGATCTAACTACTCGGCCACGTGGCGGTCTTTGCCCGATTTTCTTTTGTTTTACTCCTGGCCATGCAAAGAATTGAATTTCAATGACAATTGCATAGCGACAGCTTTTCGTATAGACCAGGCCGATCAATCTCACTGGGGCTTTTTCGTGGTTTGGGCGGCATCAATTCTTCCCAGCATAATTTCGTCCAAAATTAAAATTCTTAGAAAAATGTTACACTACGTGTGCATAGCATTTGGGCACATTAGCAGTTTGGCGAGCTCACTTTCAGGTAAATGGAGAGAAGGGGTTACCTGTGTAGGTCACTTTGAGTTTGTAACTGGGGAAGAAAAGTTTGTTTTCCCCCGTTGCTGACATGGAACTCACAGAATCAGAGAAATTCAATTTGCTCTACGACTATTTTGTGGAACAGTGGCTGGATAATTCTTCAATACCAAAAGATAATATGGAACTGTCACGGAAAATGTCGAAGGATCGATGCACCGGCTCAACAAAATCGTGCAAAGACCACAACCTAACATACTCGTGCTAGTTAAGGATGATGCAGAGAATCAGGGATTCCTTCTCGACCAAAAAGAACTAAACTTGAAGGGGAAAAAACAAAGAATGTCTGCA
This sequence comes from Hymenopus coronatus, assembly GCA_030762935.1. NCBI lineage: Eukaryota > Metazoa > Arthropoda > Insecta > Mantodea > Hymenopodidae > Hymenopus > Hymenopus coronatus. The sequence goes on from CM060882.1 coordinate 21,042,836, forward strand.
GTTACACCTGACAACAGTGTTGCCACAAGCATTTCTCAAAATTTCACCTGAATCATTAAAATAATCGCAAAGTTTCAGTTGAAATCGCCCAATATTTGAATTAAAATATGCAATTTTCTTTACTATATTATATACACAAATACACTCTTGGAATATCATCAGAAGATTCTTATAGCCGGTATCTCTGTAAGTATATCACAATCATAATAAATTACATAAACTGGAATACTAACTGGTGTGAGCTGCGCTGACACAAATTCAGGAAAGAGTATGAAAATACTAGGCGTTTGCGCCGATAATTATATGGAAATATTACCTGAAATATTTTATTAATTACTTTCCTCAGTTGAGGGTTGCCTTTAGACACATAGACTTATAACCATACAATCTTATTAACAGAACGATAAATGTTACATTTTAGGAGCCGATTCTCCGATGTGTTGCTATTGGGGAACATACCTTTTATTCGTGTGGTTTTACTTCCCGCACTAACGTTTTTGATCATGATTAAATTAAACTGTTAAAATATCGATATAACAGTTCCAATATATAAGAAGTCTAATGAAGTTTTAACTATCAACACGGAAATTTCTATTGCTTTCATTGAAACCACATTGCAAGTGGGAATGCCAACGTATTATCCATCCATTGCAACAATATTAATAAGTAACGCAAATGAACTATACCGCGCAAAAAAAAAAAAATCTGATGTGTTACACTCACATGACTTTCTCTAGCTGCTCTACAAACTTCTTACATAAGATTATTCTTCTTTCTGCATCTTGCTAATCGAAGTACTCATTAGCACAATGTTCTTATTACTTAGTTCCTAAACTAATAATGAATACCTCGAAAACAGCAAACTCCACGAGAAAAATGTATATGACATGACTTATGTATTTTAACAAGACCTACATTTTTATACAGTAAGCTTTTATCTATCTCTTACGGTTTACTAGTTATGCCAAATTAAGCGAAATTCATCCAGAATAAACAGGTCTTTAGAAGCTATTCCCAGAAAATTCAAGATATACATATTATTTGCCAGCTAAATATCTTTAACATATGATATTTTAATCAAAATCGTTACAGCCATTTTTAATAAAATCAAAATTTTCGAAAAAAGTTCCATGTAAAGGGTAGTTTGGGGTGGGGCATTTTTCTCAAAATCTTCGCCTCGCATCCCTAAATGATACTAAACTTAAATATTAAGTTTGGTGCTTTAATGACTTTTCGTTTTTGAGTTATCGTGTTCAAAGACACACACACACATGGACCTTTTTGCGAACATGCTTTTTTGGATACAGGGATCCTAAAACATATATTTCCGGTGAAATCTCGGTACCGACTTTTTGGGTGGAATACAATACTTCTCTAAGCCCTATGTACATTGTACACACGAGGCTAGAGAAAGTAAAAATAAGTAATTATTAAAATAACGTTGTACGACGTATAAATAGTTTTACTCACGTCAGAGAGGGTTTACTATTTGTTTCGTCAATTTAGATTTCGAGCTCTCTTCCCTATCAAACGGCGCATAAAGTTAAAAACAAACATTAATAAAGGTTATATTTTGCAGAAACATTTTAGTCGCCCAATCGGCGAATTTTCGCTCAATCTGGCAACACTGCTGACAGGATTACTAATAGATTGAAAGATGTTGAGATCTAAGAAACCGTCTCAAAACTCTTGCCCATGTGCATAAATTAAGTTAATGACAAATTCCGTTTTATACGAATCAACTTAAATACTACTGAAGAAAAAACTGATGCGTTCAATTCACATGACTTTCTCTATATCTCTGCAATAAATTATTTTTAAAAAGCTGATGATTCTATTTACTTCCTGCTAATCGAGAAAAAATTAGCAGAAATAGTCTTATTTCTTGCTTCCTTGTAAGTAGAATCGAAATAAGGAAGTGCCGTAGTTTAAAGTGATAGTCAAAAGCTGGTTGCTATGTGAATGAAGTTCCTTTGTTTGTGTGAACACGAGTTCACAAAGTCTGTATGAGAAAATATAAGTTTTTATAGCTTAAACTAAAAACAAGGAACATCTAAAAAACAATCAAATCTACGAAAAAAATGCATATAACATAAATTGTGTGTTTTAATGTACTCTACATTTTTAGTGTGGTAAGTTTTTGTCTCTCTCTTAAGGTTTAGCGCTTATGCAAAATTCCGTAAAATTCACTTAGAATAAAGTAGTCTTCAGAGGCTATTCCCAGAAAATTCAAAATATACATTTTATTTTTCAGGTAAATATCTTTAATATACGATATTTTAATCAAAATCGTTAGCTATTTTTCAGAAAATCAAAATTTTCGAAAAAAGTTCCATGTAAAGGGTAGTTCGGAATGGGAGGAGTTTTCTGAATCTTCTTCTCGGATCCCCGGAAGATACTAAACTTAAATACCAAGTTTGGTAATTTACCGACTTTTCGTTTTTGACTTATCGTGTTCACAGACACACACACGGACCTTTTTCTGAAAATATTTTTTTTGGATACAGGGGGACCCTAAAACATATTTCTGGTGAAATCTCGGTATCGAATTTTTTTGCGGAGTGCAATACTTTCTCTATACACTATGTACATAGTGCGTATAGAGAAAGTAAAAATGACAAGTTCATGCTGAAGAGTTTGTAAATAAATTAAATTTTAATTATGGACTAACAAAATCAAAACCCATCGACGAGTTCTAACAGAACGAAAATAAGATAACACAATATAAATATTTGGTTGCGATAAGAGGTCACCTCCTCGTGGTGTGTGCCCTGGAAACAGTAAGCTCTAAATAAGCATAGTTGGCGCAGAATCTCTTAAATACGAGTTGCAACAAAATAATAAGCATGCTATGAGCAATTAACACTTAATGTGCCTCCCTTTATGCCCAGCGCCTGAATCCGGTTTGGCTAGTTGCTTAATCCACGTGTCCAATTGCACTATTACTTTCTCTAACGTACCATATACATAGCGATACCGAGATTTCACCGGAAATATGCGTTTAGGGAACCCTGAATCCAAAAAATTATTTTCAGAAAAAGGTCCTGTATGTGTGTGTGTGTTCGTGTTTCAGCGAGTCCGTGTGCCTGTGAACACGATAACTCAAAAACGAAAAGTTGGTAAAATACCAAACTTGGTATTTAAGTTTAGTATCTTCCAGGGATGCGACACGAAGATTTTGAGAAAAATCTCCCCGCTCCAAACTAATCTTTACATGGAAAAAAATTCGAAAAGTTTGATTTTGTCGAAAATGGCTCTAACGATTTTTGTTAAAATTTCGTATATTAAAAAATGTATAGTTTGAATTTTCTGAGAATAGCCTCAGAAGACTACTTTATTCTGGATGAATTTTACGGAATTTTGCACAACTGCTAAACCATAAGAGATAGACAAAAACTTACCACAAAGAAAATGTAGAGCACATTAAAACACCGATTTATGTAACACACATTTTTTTCGTGGAATTAATGTTTTTAAGATATTCCTTTTTTTTTTTTTTTGTTTCACTTGTACTTTTCTCATGCAGGAATTTGTCAACTCCTGTCCATACAAAGGAACTTCAGTCATTTAGCAACCAGCTTTTGGCTATCATTTTAACCTACGGTACTCCCTTATTTCGCTACTACTTACAAGGAAGCAAGTAATAAGACTATTTCTGCTAATTTTTTTCTCGATTTGCATGAAATAAATAGAAGCATAAGCTTTTTAACAATAATATATTGCAAAGATGTAGAGAATGTCATGTGAATGGAACACATCGACATTTTTACTTTTTCTAGCCCCGTATGTACAATGTACATAGGGATAGAGAAGTATTGTATTCCACCCAAAAAGTCGGTACCGAGACTTCACCAGAAATATATGTTTAAGGGTCCCCTGCATAAAAAAAAAGCATTTTCACAAAAAGGTCCGTGTGTGTGTGTCCGTGTGTCCGTGTGCCTGTGAGCACGACAATTCAAAAATGAAAAGTCGGTAACATACCAAACTTGGTATTTAAGTTTAAAATCTTCCAGGGATGCGACACTAAGATTTTGAAAAAAAATCCCCCCACCCCCAACTACTATTTACATGGAACTTTTTTCGAAAATTTTGATTTTCCAAAAATGGCTGTAACGATTTTGATTAAAATATCATATATTAAAGACATTTACCTGACAAAATGTATATCTTGAATTTTCTGGGAATATCCTCTGAAGAGTAGTTTATTCTGGATGAATTTTCCTGAATTTAGAATAACTGCTAAACCGTAAGAGATGGACAAAAACTTACTACACAAAAATGTAGAGCACGCTAAAACACACAATTTATGCTATATACATTTTTTTCGTGGAGTTCGTCGTTTTTTTAGACATTCCTTATTTTTGGTTTCTGCTATGAGAAACTTATACTTTGCTCATACAGGAATTTGTCAACTGCTGTCCATACAAACAAAGGAACTTCAGTGACATAGCAACCAGCTTTTGACTAGCACTTTTACCTAAGGTACTCCCTAATTTCGCTTCTAGTTACAAGGAGGCAAGTAATATGGCTATTTCTGCTAGAAGTATAAGCTTTTTAAGCAGAATTTGTTGCAGAGATGTAGAGAAAGTCATGTGAATGGTACACATCAGATTTTTTGCTTTGTACCCAATTGCTATTGTACCCAACTGCTACAGATTCGCTCACTACAGCTTTACGGATCCTTAAGGACACCTGTAGGGTGAGAGAAGCGATTTCCATGTACAATTCCAATGCAATATATGTTAGTGTTTCTTGAAAGCTATGCAATCTATCATAATGAAACTTTTACCACTTATATATTAGCCTCTTCTGATTTAGAAACCATAATTAAATCATAAATAAAATTGATAAATTTTGCTCTATTGATATTCCAATAAACACAACATTTTTCAAACATTTTCGCGCATTATCTCCTAAACACTTAAAGTGACAGATTTGAAACTTTGTAATCACTTTATAAATATGCTATTCAATATAACTGGTGAACCATTAAGACATTTTAATCAATAATAGCAATTTAAAAAGTAAATAATGTACTCCTTATTTTTTTAATTTTTTATAAATGAAAATGTTTCTTTGAGGAGTTTCATGAAAGTGTAACATAGAAAGCTTTTACCAACTGTTTAGAGCAGTATTTTCTGCACATGCACTAAAATTTTCAAATCTCTATAGAAAAGTGTACCTAAAAAAGAAAAATGTGTGAACATCTTTGACAATTTTGTGTTTATTGGAATATCAATAGAGCAAAAATTATTAATTTTATTTTGATTTGATTATGGTTTCTAAATCAGAAGAGGGTGATATATAAGTGGTAACAGTTTCATTATGATAGATTGCACAGCTTTTAAGAAACACTAACATATATTGCATTGAAATTCTACATGGAAACTGCTACTCTGACACTAACTAGCAAGTGTCCTTAAATAGTATAATGAGTTGTTAATGAGCATCATATCGTCCCCCCAAAAACAGGAGTTGGACCACGTACCTGACTTAAGCCATTAGGAAACTTTTTAAGAAGTCTCTCTTTCTTTATCCAAATGGACTAAAATGTTGGAATAATGCTGTGATTTGACGTCAGACGCTGATATTTTATAATATACAATTTAACATTATAATTCTTACTAATGTGTTATGTATATAAATTAACTGACAAATTATTGGTATATTAAATATAAGGATAGGTAGAGTCAGACTGAAAAATTGCAATGCCATAACAAATTTAAGTCCCCATTGTAAGTAAAAATGTACACAATATATTATGTCATACATATTGTTTTCGTGGAGTTTCCTTTTTTTGAGATATTCCAATTAATGGCTATAGTTTCAAAATACTTAATACTTTTTACTCTCTATACGCACTATGTACATAGTGTATAGAGAAGGTATTGCACTCCACCAAAAATTCGATTCCGATATTTCACCGGAAATATATGTTTTAGGCTCCCCTGTATCCAAAAAAAATATTTTCAGAAAAAGGTCCGTGTGTATGTGTGTCCCTGTGTCCGTGTGTCAGTGTGTCCGTGAACACGATAACTCAAAAACGAAAAGTCGGTAAAATACCATACTTGGTATTTAAGTTTAGTATCTTCCAGGGATGCGACACGAAGATTTTGAGAAAAATACCCCACCCCAAACTACCCTTTACATGGAAAATATTTCGAAAATTTTGATTTTCTAAAAAATGGTTCTAACGATTTTGATTAACATATTGTATATTAAAGATATTTACCTGACAAATAAAATGTATATTTTGAACTGTCTGGGAATAGCCTCTGAAGACTACTTTATTCTGGGTCAATTTTACGGAATTTCGCATAACTGCTAAACCGTAAGAGATGAACAAAAGCTTACCATGCAACAAATGTAGAGCACTAACACATAATTTATTATATACATATTTTTCGTGGAGTTGATTGTTGCTGAGATATTCCTTGTTTTTGGTTTCAGCTATAAATAGTATACTTTTCTCATACAGGACTTTGTGAACTCGTGTCCATACAAAAAAAAAAGGAACTTCAGTCATATGGCAACCAGCTTTTGACTATCACTTTAACCTATGGTACACTCTTATTTCGCTTCTACTTACAAGGAAGCAAGTAATAAAACTATTTCTGCTAATTTTTTCTCGATTAGCAGGAAGTAAATAGAAGCATAAGCTTTTTAAAAATAATTTATTGCAGAGATATAGAGAAAGTCATGTGAATGGAACAATTCAGATTTTTACTTTCTCTACACGTATTATGTACATAGTGTATAGAGAAGGTATTGTAATGCACCCAAAAATTTGATATGGAGATTTCACCGGAAATACATGTTTTGGTTCCCTCTGAAAAGCATTTTTGGAAAGAAAAAGTCCGTATGCGTGAGTTCAGTATCTACCAAGAATTTGACACGAACATTTTCAAGAAAATCCTTTCACCCCCATTTACCCTTAACTGGAACTTTTTGAAAAGTTTGATGATCTCAAAAATGCCTCTAACAAGTTTGATTAAAATACCGTATTTAATTACACTTACGTAACAAATGAAAGTTATATCTTGAATTTTCTGGGAATAGCCTCTGAAGACTACTTTATTGTGGATGAATTTTATGGAATTTCTCATAACTGCTAATCCGTAAGAGTTGGATAAAAACTTACCGCACAAAAAGTGTAGAGGACATTAAAACGCACAATTTATGTTACATACATTTTTTCGTGGAGGTAATCTTTTTAGAGATATTCTTTGTATTTAATTTCAGATTTGAAAAACTTATACTTTTCTCATACAGGAATTTGTCGACTCCTGTCCATACAAACAAAGGTACTTCGGTCACAGATCAACCATCTTTCGACTGTTACTTTAGCCTATGGTTCTCCCTTATTTCGCTTCTACTTACAAGGAAGCAAGTAATAAGAGTTTCTGGTATTTTTTTTTTCTCGATTAGCATGAAGTAAATAGAAGCAAAAGGTTTTTAACAATAATTTGTTGCACAGATGTAGAGAAGTCATGTGAATGGACCACATGAGCTATATGAGTTTTGAACTATGCTGTCCACAGACAAAAATACGTGGACCTTTTTCTAAAAATGTTTTTTACTTTCTCTACAAGTACTATGTACATAGTGTTTAGAGATTTTGCATTCCATCCAAAAATTCGATAGTGAGATTTCATCGGTAGTACATGTTTTGGGTCCCCGTGAATCCAAAAAAAGCATTTTTGGAAAAAGGTCCATGTGTGTGACTGTGTGTGCATTTTTGTGTCTGTGGACAGCATAGCTAAAAAACGATAGGGCGAAATTTTACCTTTCCTTCCAAGGTAACAAAAAGATTTTCAAGAAAATCCCTTCACCACAAACTACATTCCAAATGGAAACAATTTCGAAAATGTTATTTCTGAAAAATGACCCTAAGAATTTTGATTAAAATATCTATATTAAAGATATTTACATCACAACTAAAATGTAAATTTTGAAATTTCTGGTAATAGCCTCGCAAAACCTCTTTATTTTGTATGTGTTTTGAAGAATTTTGCAAAACAGTTAAACCGTAAGATATAAATAAAAACTTACTGCACAAAAAGTGTAACTCTTCTTAAAACATATAATTTATGTCATATACCTTTTTTATGTAGAATCACTGCTTCTGAGATATTCTTTGTTATCGATTTCAGTTTTAAACTAACGTTTCTCAAACGGAAAGAGACTTTTCGTCTCTCTTGCTTTACGTAGACCATGCAAAGCGAACCGAACTTCAATTGTTTCGCATATAACCTGGGAGTCAAAATGTGATTTTCATAACTTTTTTTCCATTGTCATGTTTTAATTGCATATGAATATGTATGCATAATTATTAATACAATATAATTACAATGTAATAGAATTATAACTTATTATGAACAATCTTTTGTAAGAAGTTTGTCTGTAGAACAGTTAGAGAAAGTCATGTGAGTGTAACACCTCAGATTTTTGTTTCAAATTTCCAATACTCAGAATTTTCTCCAATTTGAATTCATGGTTGGCCTTTGCTCATTCAATATGGATTTTTTGGGACACAAAAACCCTAAGCATGGCTTCCTTCGGAAGGTTAGTCAAGCCACTGGTGCCTTGTAATGTTTCTTTGCACGTAAAAGAATCCCATAATTTGAAAGATGAACGTTCCGGGCAAAATGCGTCCATAAGTCGTGATTTTGTTCTACAATGCCATCTATGGACGACAAGCTGATCCATGGTGCATGCTGCGGAAACGTAACAATTTCCTATGTATAATAAGAGCAGTCATGCTAATGCTTATCTCGATTAGCATGGTGTAAAAAAAGAATACTCTTTCTAAAGAAGTTTGTAAAAAATGAAAATGACATGGCGTTTTATTTATGGACGCTCTTTAACTACTTTGGTTTTCAGCGACTCATTCTATACTGGGCGTGAAAGACGGTTTAATTTTGCTCAGAGGCCTCTCTGTCAGGCTTGAGGTTCTTTTACGACACGGGGCCCACGGGTTTACTTCCCTTCCGAAGGAAGCCATGCTAAGGATTTTTACGCCTGAAAAAAGCCATTGTCCTCCGCCGGGTTTGAATCTGCGACCTTGGGTATATGAAGTCAGCATGGTAACCATTACACCACGGAGGGCGGCAATTTGTCTCTAGAACAGTTAGAGAAAGTCATGCGAGTGTAACACATCAGAATTTTATGGTCCCCCTGGAGGAAAGTAATCACAGGGGGCTATAGGCCGGCCGACAGTGACGCGCAGAGGTGCCTAGCGGGCAGAGGGATTTTCTTTGCTGTAGATGTAAGGCTGCAGCACCTCCGGGTCGGGAGCAAAACCGCAGGGGCAGCTGGAAACAAAAAAAAAAATGGGAGAGGGAGACTGCATTGTATACACCTGCAGGAGTCAACAAATCAGTGTTTAGCAATTACCGACCGGACTCATCCAGTTGAATGGTTGAGTGACTGGAAGCTGTTTCATATTATACGTACAGCAGCAGGCAATCAATGGTCGGTTCCCTTGCCTCGCCTTGCCATGTCCACAGGATGAATTAAACATCGTGCGAGCGAGCGAGGTATGCATGACAGAGACGGTCCCTCAGCGAGCCGCCGATCTGAAGCAAGCAAACACACACACACGCCCTTAGCTCCAGGGCTACTTACAATGACATAGCGGCGAGGACGTCGCAATAATGCACACCCGCCTCATTTCATTACACCAACCGCATCACACACGAGACCGGCCGGCTTAAGAGCATTGAAAACATCAGCAACTTCAACCAGCCAATCGTCTCAAACCAGGTTGCTAAATGTTATAAGTTGCTGATACGGAACTGATACCGGATATGACGAGAGGCATTAAAAATACGAGGTACGTCCAGAAAGTAAGTTCCGTTTGGTAATATGATTAAATTGTGTACAGACACAGAATAATTATTTATTGCACAAAATTCTACGACTCTTAAACTACTTTTCCACATAACTGCCGAAATTTTGTAGGCATTTGTCATAGCGTGGCGCAAGTTTTTGTATACCTTCTTCATAGAAGTTTGCTGCCTCTGTATTCAAAAAGTTGGAAACATTTTCTTTCAGCTCTTCGTCATTGTTGAAGTGTTGACCGCCAAGGAGAGATGTAAAAACAGATGAAAGTCGCTAGGAGCGAGGTCAGGGCTGTACGGAGGATGGTCAAACACGTCCCAGCCAAATCCCTGTAGGAGGTTTTTCGTCACATTTGCAGTGTGTGGTCGTGCGTTGTCGTGAAGGAAAACAACACCTTTTGACAGCAAACCTCGGCGCTTATTCTGTATTGCGCGGCGCAATTTCCTAAGTGTCTCGCAATAAACATCTGCTTTGATTGTTTGACCACGCGGTAAGAAATCAATGAGTAAGATGCCTTTCCAGTCCCAGAACACTGTACACATCATTTTTCGAGGTGTCAAGATTTGTTTCGGCTTAACATTTGCTGGGGATGAATTGTGCCTCCATTCCATTGATTGCCGCTTACTTTCAGGTGTCTTGAGAAACCCAAGTCTCATCTCCTGTGACTATTTGTGTCAGAAATTCTTTGCCGTCTTCATCATAACGGGTTAAAAACTGAAGTGTACTTACTACCCATCCGTTTTGTTTTGTGTTGCTCAGTAAGAATCTTTGGTACCCAGCGTGAGCAAAGTTTACGAAATTTCAGTTTTTCGGTAAAAATTTCATGAATTAGTGATCGTGAGCTTTGGGAAAATTCCATAGCGAGAGCACTAATTGTAAACTTGCGGTTTTCCTGGATCTTGTCATCAATCGCGTGAACCAGTTCTTCTGTAACCAAAGATGGACGCCCACTTCGTTCTTCATCGTGCATTTCACTACGCCCTTCATTGAACTGTCGGACCCATCTTCTCACCATTGAATCACTCATCGCATTTTGTCCGTAAATTTCGCAAATGTGGCGATAAATTTCAATTGGTTTCACTTTCCTAGCATTCAGAAAACGAATCACAGATCTGATTTCACAAGCGGCGGGATTTTCAATCAACACCGACATTGTAAACAAGCACAGCAAAGCGTATGTGGCTGACATCGATCTCAAAATGGCGCGCGTTTCTTCTCCTTGATACAGAGCGTCTACCGCGCATGTGCGGAATTGCGATCGCAGCGCTGCAGCGGAGATAAATTGAAACGGAACTTACTTTCTGGACGTAGCTCGCATCAGCAAACACCTGAAAATCTTCAACAAATACATCGTCTCAAACTGGGCAGTTAAATATTATAAATATCCTATCTGACAAGGAAATGATACTGAATAAGATAGGCGTTGAAAACATAACACACACCTCAACAGCCTCAACAAGACAGTCGACTCAGTATGCGCAGCTAGTATTATAAATGTCTCATCTGATAAGGAAATTATCCAGGTGGCTCAATCGTTTAGTCTGGTACTGCCATTCGCTTAGGTGAATGCTGCGGTGCTGTACATCTACCACAGTTCTTTTCCCTTTCCTTCTTTCATTTCCTTCTTCATCTTTCGGTGCACGTTTGCTTGCTCCAAGTAAAACTCTCTTCCTCCTCTGTCTAGGTGTTGTTGTAGAGGCCTCCATGGCGCGCCAGGGCTGCCTCTAGTCATCAGTTAGGGACTTCCGTGCGTCTCTGTGCTCAGCTCTTTCGTTTCCCTCCTCTCAACCCTTCTTGCGGGGATGGTAGGCCAAAATAGATCAGTACGTGGTCGCAGTTGCCGTGGTGTTCCCCGCTGTTAATCTCTGACAGAGAAGCATTGAAAATATCAGCAAACACCTCAACAACTTCAACAAGGCAATCGCCTCAAACTGGGAAATTAAATATCAAAAATATCTTATCCGATAAGGAAATGATACTGGATATGATATAGAGGCATTGAAAAAATGAGTAAACACCTCAACAACTTCAACAAGACATTCTTACATTTTGGACACTTAAATATCATAAATGTCCTATATGATAAGGAAATGATGCTGGATATGATAGAGAGGCATTGAAAAAATCTGTAACACCTCGACAACTTCAACAAGATAATCGTCTCAAACTAAGCAGTTAAATATTAAAAATAGCTTATCTGTTAAGGACATGATACTGAATATGAAGAGAGGTAGTGAAAACACCAACAAACACCTCAGAAACTTCAACAAGACAATCGTCTCAAACTGGTCAATTAAATATTATAAACGTCCTATCTCATAAGGAAGTGACACTGGATAAGATAGAGAAGAATTGAAAACATCAGAAAACGCTTCAACAACTTCAATAAGACAATTTTCTCAACCTGGGAAATTAAATATTATAAATGTTCTATCTGATACGGAAATAATACTGGATAAGATAGAGAGGCATTGAAAACATTAGAAAACACGTCAACAACTTCTACATGACAATAGTCTCCAACTGAGCAATTAAATATTATAAATATCCTATCTGATAAGGAAATGACACTGGAAAAGCATAGAGAGGAATTGAAAACATCAGAAAAAGCTTCAACAAGACAATCGTATCAACCTGGTCAATTAAATATTATAAACGTCCTATCTGATAAGGAAATGATAATGGATAAGATAGAAAGGAATTGCAAACATCAGCAAAAGCTTTAATGTGACTATCGTCTCATACTGCGCAATTAAATATTATAAATATCCTATCTGATAAGAAAATGATACTGGATAAGATAAAGAGGCATTGAAAGCATCAGAAAACACTTCAACAACTTTAATAAGACAAACGTCTCAAACTGGGCAGTTAAATATTATAAATATCCTATCTGATAAGAAAATGATACTGGATAACATAAACAGGCATAGAAAGCATCAGAAAACACTTCAACAACTTTAATAAGACAAACGTCTCAAACTGGGCAGTAAAATATTATAAATATCCTATATGATAAGAAAATGATACTGGATAAGATAAAGAGGCATTGAAAGCATCAGAAAACACTTCAATAACTTCAACAAGACAACCGTCTCAAACTAGGCAATTAAATATTATAAATATCCTATCTGATACAGAAATAATACTAGATAAGATAGAGAGGAATTGAAAATATCAGAAAACACTTCAATAACTTCAACAAGACAACCGTCTCAAACTGGGCAATTAAATATTATAAATATCCTACCTGATACAGAAATGATACTGGATAAGATAGAGAGGAATTGAAAACATCAGAAAACACCTCAACAGCTTCAACAAGACAACCGTCTCACACTGGGGAATTAAATGTTATAAATGGCCTATCTGATAAGTAAATGATACTGGATAAGATAGAGAGGAATTGAAAACATCAGAAAACACTTCAATAACTTCAATAAGACAGTCGTCTTAACTTGGGCTATTAAATACTATAAATATTCTATATGATACAGAAATAATAGTGGATAAGATAGAGAGGAACTGAAAACATCAGAAAACAGTTCAATAACTTCAACAAGACAACCGTCTCAAACTGGGCAATGAAATATTATAAATATCCTATCTGATACAGAAATAATACTGGATAAGATAGAGAGGAATTGAAAACAACAGAAAACACTTCAATAACTTCAACAAGACAACCGTCTCAAACTGGGCAATTAAATATTATAAATATCCTACCTGATACAGAAATGATACTGGATAAGATAGAGAGGAATTGAAAACATCAGAAAACACCTCAACAGCTTCAACAAGACAACCGTCTCACACTGGGGAATTAAATGTTATAAATGGCCTATCTGATAAGTAAATGATACTGGATAAGATAGAGAGGAATTGAAAACATCAGAAAACACTTCAATAACTTCAATAAGACAGTCGTCTCAACTTGGGCTATTAAATACTATAAATATTCTATATGATACAGAAATAATAGTGGATAAGATAGAGAGGAACTGAAAACATCAGAAAACAGTTCAATAACTTCAACAAGACAACCGTCTCAAACTGGGCAATGAAATATTATAAATATCCTATCTGATACAGAAATAATACTGGATAAGATAGAGAGGAATTGAAAACATCAGAAAACACTTCAATAACTTCAACAAGACAACCGTCTCAAACTGGGCAATTAAATATTATAAATATCCTACCTGATACAGAAATGATACTGGATAAGATAGAGAGGAATTGAAAACATCAGAAAACACCTCAACAGCTTCAACAAGACAACCGTCTCACACTGGGGAATTAAATGTTATAAATGGCCTATCTGATAAGTAAATGATACTGGATAAGATAGAGAGGAATTGAAAACATCAGAAAACACTTCAATAACTTCAATAAGACAGTCGTCTCAACTTGGGCTATTAAATACTATAAATATTCTATATGATACAGAAATAATAGTGGATAAGATAGAGAGGAGCTGAAACCATCAGAAAACAGTTCAATAACTTCAACAAGACAACCGTCTCAAACTGGGCAATGAAATATTATAAATATCCTATCTGATACAGAAATAATACTGGATAAGATAGAGAGGAATTGAAAACATCAGAAAACACTTCAATAACTTCAACAAGACAACCGTCTCAAACTGGGCAATTAAATATTATAAATATCCTACCTGATACAGAAATGATACTGGATAAGATAGAGAGGAATTGAAAACATCAGAAAACACCTCAACAGCTTCAACAAGACAACCGTCTCACACTGGGGAATTAAATGTTATAAATGGCCTATCTGATAAGTAAATGATACTGGATAAGATAGAGAGGAATTGAAAACATCAGAAAACACTTCAATAACTTCAATAAGACAGTCGTCTCAACTTGGGCTATTAAATACTATAAATATTCTATATGATACAGAAATAATAGTGGATAAGATAGAGAGGAACTGAAAACATCAGAAAACAGTTCAATAACTTCAACAAGACAACCGTCTCAAACTGGGCAATTAAATATTATAAATATCCTATCTGATACAGAAATAATACTGGATAAGATAGAGAGGAATTGAAAACATCAGAAAACACTTCAATAACTTCAACAAGACAACCGTCTCACACTGGGCAATTAAATATTATAAATATTCTATATGATACAGAAATAATAGTGGATAAGATAGAGAGGAACTGAAAACATCAGAAAACAGTTCAATAACTTCAACAAGACAACCGTCTCAAACTGGGCAATTAAATATTATAAATATCCTATCTGATACAGAAATAATACTGGATAAGATAGAGAGGAATTGAAAACATCAGAAAACACTTCAATAACTTCAACAAGACAACCGTCTCAAACTGGGCAATTAAATATTATAAATATCCTACCTGATACAGAAATGATACTGGATAAGATAGAGAGGAATTGAAAACATCAGAAAACACCTCAACAGCTTCAACAAGACAACCGTCTCACACTGGGGAATTAAATGTTATAAATGGCCTATCTGATAAGTAAATGATACTGGATAAGATAGAGAGGAATTGAAAACATCAGAAAACACCTCAACAGCTTCAACAAGACAACCGTCTCACACTGGGGAATTAAATGTTATAAATGGCCTATCTGATAAGTAAATGATACTGGATAAGATAGAGAGGAATTGAAAACATCAGAAAACACTTCAATAACTTCAATAAGACAGTCGTCTCAACTTGGGCTATTAAATACTATAAATATTCTATATGATACAGAAATAATAGTGGATAAGATAGAGAGGAACTGAAAACATCAGAAAACAGTTCAACAACTTCAACAAGACAACCGTCTCAAACTGGGCAATGAAATATTATAAATATCCTATCTGATACAGAAATAATACTGGATAAGATAGAGAGGAATTGAAAACATCAGAAAACACTTCAATAACTTCAACAAGACAACCGTCTCAAACTGGGCAATTAAATATTATAAATATCCTACCTGATACAGAAATGATACTGGATAAGATAGAGAGGAATTGAAAACATCAGAAAACACCTCAACAGCTTCAACAAGACAACCGTCTCACACTGGGGAATTAAATGTTATAAATGGCCTATCTGATAAGTAAATGATACTGGATAAGATAGAGAGGAATTGAAAACATCAGAAAACACTTCAATAACTTCAATAAGACAGTCGTCTCAACTTGGGCTATTAAATACTATAAATATTCTATATGATACAGAAATAATAGTGGATAAGATAGAGAGGAGCTGAAACCATCAGAAAACAGTTCAATAACTTCAACAAGACAACCGTCTCAAACTGGGCAATGAAATATTATAAATATCCTATCTGATACAGAAATAATACTGGATAAGATAGAGAGGAATTGAAAACATCAGAAAACACTTCAATAACTTCAACAAGACAACCGTCTCAAACTGGGCAATTAAATATTATAAATATCCTACCTGATACAGAAATGATACTGGATAAGATAGAGAGGAATTGAAAACATCAGAAAACACCTCAACAGCTTCAACAAGACAACCGTCTCACACTGGGGAATTAAATGTTATAAATGGCCTATCTGATAAGTAAATGATACTGGATAAGATAGAGAGGAATTGAAAACATCAGAAAACACTTCAATAACTTCAATAAGACAGTCGTCTCAACTTGGGCTATTAAATACTATAAATATTCTATATGATACAGAAATAATAGTGGATAAGATAGAGAGGAACTGAAAACATCAGAAAACAGTTCAATAACTTCAACAAGACAACCGTCTCAAACTGGGCAATTAAATATTATAAATATCCTATCTGATACAGAAATAATACTGGATAAGATAGAGAGGAATTGAAAACATCAGAAAACACTTCAATAACTTCAACAAGACAACCGTCTCAAACTGGGCAATTAAATATTATAAATATTCTATATGATACAGAAATAATAGTGGATAAGATAGAGAGGAACTGAAAACATCAGAAAACAGTTCAATAACTTCAACAAGACAACCGTCTCAAACTGGGCAATTAAATATTATAAATATCCTATCTGATACAGAAATAATACTGGATAAGATAGAGAGGAATTGAAAACATCAGAAAACACTTCAATAACTTCAACAAGACAACCGTCTCAAACTGGGCAATTAAATATTATAAATATCCTACCTCATACAGAAATGATACTGGATAAGATAGAGAGGAATTGAAAACATCAGAAAACACCTCAACAGCTTCAACAAGACAACCGTCTCACACTGGGGAATTAAATGTTATAAATGGCCTATCTGATAAGTAAATGATACTGGATAAGATAGAGAGGAATTGAAAACATCAGAAAACACTTCAATAACTTCAATAAGACAGTCGTCTCAACTTGGGCTATTAAATACTATAAATATTCTATATGATACAGAAATAATAGTGGATAAGATAGAGAGGAACTGAAAACATCAGAAAACAGTTCAATAACTTCAACAAGACAACCGTCTCAAACTGGGCAATGAAATATTATAAATATCCTATCTGATACAGAAATAATACTGGATAAGATAGAGAGGAATTGAAAACATCAGAAAACACTTCAATAACTTCAACAAGACAACCGTCTCAAACTGGGCAATTAAATATTATAAATATCCTACCTGATACAGAAATGATACTGGATAAGATAGAGAGGAATTGAAAACATCAGAAAACACCTCAACAGCTTCAACAAGACAACCGTCTCACACTGGGGAATTAAATGTTATAAATGGCCTATCTGATAAGTAAATGATACTGGATAAGATAGAGAGGAATTGAAAACATCAGAAAACACTTCAATAACTTCAATAAGACAGTCGTCTCAACTTGGGCTATTAAATACTATAAATATTCTATATGATACAGAAATAATAGTGGATAAGATAGAGAGGAGCTGAAACCATCAGAAAACAGTTCAATAACTTCAACAAGACAACCGTCTCAAACTGGGCAATGAAATATTATAAATATCCTATCTGATACAGAAATAATACTGGATAAGATAGAGAGGAATTGAAAACATCAGAAAACACTTCAATAACTTCAACAAGACAACCGTCTCACACTGGGCAATTAAATATTATAAATATTCTATATGATACAGAAATAATAGTGGATAAGACAGAGAGGAACTGAAAACATCAGAAAACAGTTCAATAACTTCAACAAGACAACCGTCTCAAACTGGGCAATTAAATATTATAAATATCCTATCTGATACAGAAATAATACTGGATAAGATAGAGAGGAATTGAAAACATCAGAAAACACTTCAATAACTTCAACAAGACAACCGTCTCAAACTGGGCAATTAAATATTATAAATATCCTACCTGATACAGAAATGATACTGGATAAGATAGAGAGGAATTGAAAACATCAGAAAACACCTCAACAGCTTCAACAAGACAACCGTCTCACACTGGGGAATTAAATGTTATAAATGGCCTATCTGATAAGTAAATGATACTGGATAAGATAGAGAGGAATTGAAAACATCAGAAAACACCTCAACAGCTTCAACAAGACAACCGTCTCACACTGGGGAATTAAATGTTATAAATGGCCTATCTGATAAGTAAATGATACTGGATAAGATAGAGAGGAATTGAAAACATCAGAAAACACTTCAATAACTTCAATAAGACAGTCGTCTCAACTTGGGCTATTAAATACTATAAATATTCTATATGATACAGAAATAATAGTGGATAAGATAGAGAGGAACTGAAAACATCAGAAAACAGTTCAACAACTTCAACAAGACAACCGTCTCAAACTGGGCAATGAAATATTATAAATATCCTATCTGATACAGAAATAATACTGGATAAGATAGAGAGGAATTGAAAACATCAGAAAACACTTCAATAACTTCAACAAGACAACCGTCTCAAACTGGGCAATTAAATATTATAAATATCCTACCTGATACAGAAATGATACTGGATAAGATAGAGAGGAATTGAAAACATCAGAAAACACCTCAACAGCTTCAACAAGACAACCGTCTCACACTGGGGAATTAAATGTTATAAATGGCCTATCTGATAAGTAAATGATACTGGATAAGATAGAGAGGAATTGAAAACATCAGAAAACACTTAAATAACTTCAATAAGACAGTCGTCTCAACTTGGGCTATTAAATACTATAAATATTCTATATGATACAGAAATAATAGTGGATAAGATAGAGAGGAGCTGAAACCATCAGAAAACAGTTCAATAACTTCAACAAGACAACCGTCTCAAACTGGGCAATGAAATATTATAAATATCCTATCTGATACAGAAATAATACTGGATAAGATAGAGAGGAATTGAAAACATCAGAAAACACTTCAATAACTTCAACAAGACAACCGTCTCAAACTGGGCAATTAAATATTATAAATATCCTACCTGATACAGAAATGATACTGGATAAGATAGAGAGGAATTGAAAACATCAGAAAACACCTCAACAGCTTCAACAAGACAACCGTCTCACACTGGGGAATTAAATGTTATAAATGGCCTATCTGATAAGTAAATGATACTGGATAAGATAGAGAGGAATTGAAAACATCAGAAAACACTTCAATAACTTCAATAAGACAGTCGTCTCAACTTGGGCTATTAAATACTATAAATATTCTATATGATACAGAAATAATAGTGGATAAGATAGAGAGGAGCTGAAACCATCAGAAAACAGTTCAATAACTTCAACAAGACAACCGTCTCAAACTGGGCAATGAAATATTATAAATATCCTATCTGATACAGAAATAATACTGGATAAGATAGAGAGGAATTGAAAACATCAGAAAACACTTCAATAACTTCAACAAGACAACCGTCTCAAACTGGGCAATTAAATATTATAAATATCCTACCTGATACAGAAATGATACTGGATAAGATAGAGAGGAATTGAAAACATCAGAAAACACCTCAACAGCTTCAACAAGACAACCGTCTCACACTGGGGAATTAAATGTTATAAATGGCCTATCTGATAAGTAAATGATACTGGATAAGATAGAGAGGAATTGAAAACATCAGAAAACACTTCAATAACTTCAATAAGACAGTCGTCTCAACTTGGGCTAATAAATACTATAAATATTCTATATGATACAGAAATAATAGTGGATAAGATAGAGAGGAACTGAAAACATCAGAAAACAGTTCAATAACTTCAACAAGACAACCGTCTCAAACTGGGCAATTAAATATTATAAATATCCTATCTGATACAGAAATAATACTGGATAAGATAGAGAGGAATTGAAAACATCAGAAAACACTTCAATAACTTCAACAAGACAACCGTCTCAAACTGGGCAATTAAATATTATAAATATTCTATATGATACAGAAATAATAGTGGATAAGATAGAGAGGAACTGAAAACATCAGAAAACACTTCAATAACTTCAACAAGACAACCGTCTCAAACTGGGCAATTAAATATTATAAATATCCTATCTGATACAGAAATAATACTGGATAAGATAGAGAGGAATTGAAAACATCAGAAAACACTTCAATAACTTCAACAAGACAACCGTCTCAAACTGGGCAATTAAATATTATAAATATCCTACCTGATACAGAAATGATACTGGATAAGATAGAGAGGAATTGAAAACATCAGAAAACACCTCAACAGCTTCAACAAGACAACCGTCTCACACTGGGGAATTAAATGTTATAAATGGCCTATCTGATAAGTAAATGATACTGGATAAGATAGAGAGGAATTGAAAACATCAGAAAACACCTCAACAGCTTCAACAAGACAACCGTCTCACACTGGGGAATTAAATGTTATAAATGGCCTATCTGATAAGTAAATGATACTGGATAAGATAGAGAGGAATTGAAAACATCAGAAAACACTTCAATAACTTCAATAAGACAGTCGTCTCAACTTGGGCTATTAAATACTATAAATATTCTATATGATACAGAAATAATAGTGGATAAGATAGAGAGGAACTGAAAACATCAGAAAACACTTCAATAACTTCAATAAGACAGTCGTCTCAACTTGGGCAATTAAATACTATAAATATTCTATATGATACGGAAATGATACTGGATAAGATAGAGAGTATGGTACAATCAATAAAATGGGAATCCTCTTATTCTTCTCAATTTAGTAGGTCTGCGTACTATTTCAAAAATTTCACCATGTAAAGGGAGTTTGTGACGGGGACACTTACTTGAAAACCGCCGTGTCCCATTCTTGGAAGACACCTAACTTAAATACCAAGTTTGGTAAGTAACCTACTTTCGTTTTTGGGCTATTATGCCAACAGACACACACACTCAGACAGACACACATGAACCTTTTTCTAAAAAAAGTTTTTTTCGGACTCTGGGTTCCAAAAACATGTATATACATTGTATATACATTTGGCTAAATAAAGTAAAATATATATAGATCTCCTAAAACAAACATTTTATGTCATACATTTTTTTCGTGTAGTGGACAATTTCCGAGATGATATATCAGAAAGGTAAGCAGAGAAAGTAAGAAACTAAGAAAGAAAGAAATGGTAGAACTTTGGGTCGTGGCATTGCATATCAAATTCCGTAAGCGAAATAAGGGAGTACCATAGGTTAAAGTGCTATCAAAAGCTGTTTGCTATGTGACTGAAGTTCCTTTGTTTGTATGGACAGGAGTTGACAAATTTCTGTATGAGAAAAGTATAAGTTTTCTTAGCAGAAACCAAAAATAAGGAATGTCTCAAAAACATCGAACTCCACGAAAGAAATGTATATAACATAAATTGTGTGTTTCAACGTGTTCTACATTTTTTGTATAAGTTCTTGTCCGTCTCTTACGGTTTAGCAGTTATTCAAAATTCAGTAAAATTCATCCAGAATAAACTACTCTTCAGAGGCTATTCCCAGAAAATTCAAGATATACATTTTATTTGAAAGGTAAATATATCTTTAATATAGGATATTTTAATCAAAATCGTTAGAGCCATTTTTCAAAAATCAAAATTTTCGAAAAAAGTTCCATATAAGGGTAGTTTGGTGTGGGAGGATTTTTCTCAAAATCTTCGTGTCGCATCCCAAGAAGATACTAAACTTAAATACCAAGTTTGGTGCTTAAGTCTTTTCGTTTTGATCTATACAGTCCACAGACACACACGCACACACATACACACACAGATACACACACATATGGACCTTTTTCCAAAAATGCTTTTTTTGGATTCAGAGGAACCCAAAACATGTATTTCCGGTGAATCTTCGGTATTGAATTTTGAGCGCAATACAATACCTTCTCTATACACTATGTATATAGTACGTGTAGAGAAAGTAAAAGCACTCGCCAGATTGATCGACCTACGGAAGTTGAGCTTGGGACTTTCCGATTGCTGGACACAGACCTTACCGCTTGAAAAAAAAATGAAATTGAGTTTCTGTATCAAGGTTTTGGTCTATCTTTATGGTTTACTATTAATGCAAAATTAAGCAAAATTCAGCCAGAATAACGAGAACTTCAAAGATTATTTTCACAAAATTGAAGATATACATATTATTTATCATGAAAAGCTCTTTAATACACAGTATTTTAACTAAAACCGTTAGAGAAAACCATTTTTGAGAAAAACAAAATTTTCAAAAGTTTTACCATGTAAAGGGTACTTTGGGGTAGAAGATTTTTCTCAAAATCTTCGTGTCGCATCCCTGGAACATATTAAATTTAAATTCCAAGTTTGGTATCTTATCGACTTTAGGTTTTGAGTAATCGTGTTCACAGACACACGGACACGCACACGGACCTTTTTCTAAAAATCTGATGTGTTTCATTCACATGACTTTCACTACATCTCGGTAACAAATTATTGTTAGTAAACTTATTCTTCTATCCACTTCATGTTTATTGAGATAAACATTAGCAGAAACGGTCTCATTAATTAGTTCCTTATAAGTAGAAGGGAAATAAAGAAACACACTAGGCTAAACCGACAGTCAAATGTAAAATGTCGTTGCTATGGTATCGAAATACGTTCCTTTGCGTGGTCAGGAGTTGACACGTTCCTTTATTAGATTTAAACGAATAACAAGGAATATCCCGAAAACGCTCAACTGCACGAAAAAACGTATATGACATCCATTGTGTCTTTTAACGTGATCTACGTTTGTTGTGTGTTTACCTATCTCTTACGGTTTACTAGTTAAGTAAAATTCAACAAAATTCATTATGAATAAAAAGGTCTTCAGAGTCTATTCCCAAGAAATTCTAGGCATACATTTTTTTTTGTCATGTAAATATCTTTAATATACGTTATTAATCAAAATCTTCAGGGACATTTTTGACGAAATCAAATTTCTCAAAACTTTTCCATGTAAAGGGTAATTCGGGGTGGAGGGTTTTTCCTCAAAATTTTCGTATCATATCCTGGAAGATTCTAAACTTAAATATCAATGTTGGTATTTTACAGGCATTTCGTTTTTGAGTTATCGTGTTCACAGACACTAATATTAGGAGCACCAGATATAGCATTTCCTCGAATAAATAATATAAGCTTTTGACTTTTACCTCCTTCTATTATTCTATTAATTATTAGGCATTAAAAGGAATAATTCTTATAGGAGGTCAAAGTGATCCAATATCAATAGCAGGAGCATTTTTCTAAAAATGCTGTTCACTTTCTCTAGACGTACAACTGTACATAGTGTATAGAGAAGGTGTTGCATTCCAGACAAAAATTCGATACAGATATTTCACCAGACGTCCTAGGGTCCTCTGAATCCAATAAAAGCATTTTCAGAAAAAGGTCCATGTGTGTGTGAGCGTGCGTGTGTGTGTGTGTGTGTGTGTGTGTGTGTGTGTGTGTGTGTGTCTTTGGAAAGTACAGCTCAAAAACGAAAAGTCCATTAAATCAAACTTCGTATTTAAGTTTGGTATTTTCCAAGGATGCGACACGAAGATTGTCAAGAAAATCATCTCACCCCCAACTACCCTTTACATGAAAAATTTTCGAAAAGTTTGATTTTTTCAAAAACGGCTCTAACAATTGTGATTAAAATATCGTATATTAAAGATATTTACCTGACAGTAAAACGTATATCTTGAACTTTCTGGGAATAGATATGAAGGCTATTTTATTCTGGATGAATTTTACTGAATTTTGCAACTGACAAACCGTAAGAGATAGACAAAAACTTACTGTACAAAAAATGTAGATCAGGATAAAACACACAAGTTATGTTATTTACATTTTTTTCGTGGAGTTGATTGCTTTTGAGATATTCTCCGTTATTTATTTCGTATTTAAAATACTTACCTTTCACACACAGAAAACTGTAAATTCTGGCACTGAGCTATTTAAAGAGTTGAATATCGTTTTAGCCCAGTGTTTTCCTTTATTTTCCTTCTACTTCTGATTATTATAGAGTGGATAGAAGAATATCTTTTAACAATAATCTGTTACAACGGTGCAGAGAAAGTCATGTGAATGGAACACTTAAGATTTGTTTTTTGGATTTAGGTCCCAAACATGTATTTCCGGTGAAATGTCTGTATCGAATTTTTGGGTGCTTTACATCATTTCCGCTATACACTATGTACATGGTACGTATAGAGAATGTAAAAAAATCTGAAATGTTCCATTCACATGACTTTCTCTGCATCTCTGCAACAAATTATTGTTAAAAAGCTCTGAAAAATAAAATAGCTGAAAAATAAAACAAGGGATATATTAAAAACGATCATCTCCACGAAAAAATGTGTATATAACATAAATTGTGTGTCCTAACGAGCTCTACATTTTCTGTATGGAGCGTTTTTGTCCATCTCTTACGGTTTAGCAGTTATGCAAAATTCCGTAAAATTCATCCAGAATAAAGTAGTTTTCAGAGGCTATTCCCAGAAAATTCAAGATATACATTTTATTTGTCAAGTAAATATCTTAAATTTACTAGATTTTAATCAAAATCGTTAGAACCATTTTTAAGAAAATAAACATTTTCGAAATTTTCTCCATGTAAAGGATAGTTTGGGTTGGGGGACTTTCTTGAAAATCTTCGAGTCGCATCCTTGGAAGATACCAGGTTTGTAACGGTCTTTTCATTTGTGAACTGTGCTGCCCGCAGACACACACACACACGGACATTTCTCTAAAAATGCTTTTTTGCTTTCTCTATACGCACTATGTACATAGTGTATAGAGAATGTATTGCACTCCACCAAAAAATTCGATACCGAGATTTCACCGGAAATATATGTTTTAGGGTCCCCTGTATCCAAAAAAAGTATTTTCAGAAAAAGGTCCGTGTGTGTGTCCGTGTGTCCATGTGTCAGTGTGTCTGTGTGTCTGTGAACCCGATAACTCAAAAACGAAAAGTCGGTAAAATACATAACTTGGTATTTAAGTTTAGTATCTTCCAGGGATGCAACACGAAGATTTTGAGAAAGATCCCCCCAACCCAAACTAGCCTTTACATGGAACTTTTTAGAACATTTTGATTTTCTAAAAAATGGCTGTAACGATTTTGATTAAAATCTCATATATTAAAGATATTTACCTGACAAATAAAATGTATATTTTGAATTTTCTGGGAATAGCCTCTGAAGACTACTTTATTCTGTATGAATTTTGCATAACTACTAAACCGTAAGAGATGGACAAAAACTTACCACACAAAAAATGTAGAGCACGTTAAAGCACAAAATTTATGTTATATACATCTTTTTCGTGGAGTTGATCGTTTTTGAGATATTCCTTTTCCTTGGTTTCAGCTTTGAAAAACTTATACTTTTCTCATACAGGAATTTGTCAACTCCTGTCCATACAAACAAAGGAACATCAGTCACATAGCAACCAGCTTTTGGCTTTCA
Organism: Hymenopus coronatus; assembly: GCA_030762935.1. Lineage (NCBI taxonomy): Eukaryota > Metazoa > Arthropoda > Insecta > Mantodea > Hymenopodidae > Hymenopus > Hymenopus coronatus. The sequence goes on from CM060882.1 coordinate 21,068,568, forward strand.
CTTTAACCTATAGTACTCCCTTATTTCGCTTCTACTTACAATAAAGCAAGAAATAAGACTATTTCTGCTAGTTTTTCTAGATTAGCATGAAATAAATAAAAGATAAACTTATTAACAATAATTTGTTACAGAGATATAGAGAAAGTCATGTGAATGGAACATATCAGATTTTTTGGATTGAGGGGGTCTCAAAACATATATTTCCAGTGAAATATCGGTATGGAATTTTTGGGTGCAACACAATACCTTATCTATACACTATGTATATAGTACGTGTAGAGAAAGTAGTGGTATCGAGATATGTAGCCCTTAAGCGCTTGTTGTGACTACCAGGGAGAGTGGATATGATGTTTATTAAAGCTTCCAAATGTCATATCACACACATAAGTCTCTCGCAAATGAAGTTAAGAGAAATGTGGTGAGAGAATATGAAATCACGTGACCCGGGAGCCATGCTGCCAGAGTTAAAGCCGCGTTCTGATTGTATGCAGCACTTCATTAATTTACGTTAGTGAAATGTATTCATCAGTAATCCGCGAAATGGCGACAAGCAGAGCTCTGATGGAATGAGTTTCTGGCCCCGCTAATCCTTCAGCCTGCCGCTGGGAGCGCACTTCGATTCCCGGCGCAACTATAATAACTGTGTTCTTAATCAGCTCTCCGAACCGTGACTTAGTCCCGCTGGAGCGGAAACAGCCGAGCTACATACTGATTGGTGCCATGCTTGCAGCAGGGCGGTCCGTTCCCACTTTAAGGAGAATGGCTATTCTATCGAAACGGGTCCCGGGTTCGATTCCCAGCACGTAGTGGATAGAGAAGGTATTCATTTGCACCCAAAAATTCGATACCGAAATTTCTCCGAAATAAACATTTTAGGGTCACCTGAATTAAAAAAAATTCCTCACGTGTTACATTCACATGCCTTTCTCTACATCTCTACGATAAATTATTATTAAAAAGATTATTCTTCTATTTACTTAATGCTAATCGAGAAAAAATTAGCACAAAGGGACTTATTACTTGCTTCCTTATAAGTAGAAGAGAAATAAGGGAGTATCATAGGTTAAAACGATGGTGAAATCTTTTAAAACCTAGTTGCTATGTGACTGAAGTTCCTTTGTATGGACAGGAGCTGACAAATTCTCGTATGAAAAAAGTATAAGTATTATAAAGCTCAAACCCTAACAAGGAATACCTCTAAAACGGTCAAATCCATGAAAAAAACCTTTTTAACAAAAAATATGTGTTTTAACGAGCTCTAGATATTTGAGTGATACGTTTTGTCCATCTTGTCAAGTGTCAATTTTACCAGTTATGCAAAATTACGCAAAATTAATACAGGATAAACATGTCTTCATAGGTTACTCCAAAATTGAAGATAGACAAAAACTTATCGTTAGAGCCATTTTTGAGACAATAAAAATTTTCGAATTTTTTTCCATGTAAAAGGTCGTGTCGCATCCTTGGAAGATACCAAAATTAAATGTCAAGTTTGGTATCTAACAGCCTTTTGTTTTTGAGCTATGCTGCCCACTGATACACACATACAAACATACTGACACACACACGGACATTTTTCTAATTTTTTTTTGGGGGGGGGGTTTTTGGGGTTTCAAAACATGTATTTCCGGAGAAATCTCGGTATCGAACTTTTGGGTGCAACACAATACCTTCTCTATACACTATCTACATAGTATGTGTGAAGAAAGTGAAAAGCTTTTTTAGAAAAAGGTCCGCTTGTGTGCCTGCGAACACGATAATTCAAAATAATCGCTAAAATACCAAATTTGATATTTAAGTTTAGTAACTTCCAAGGATGCGGCACGAAGATTTTCAATAACATACCCCCACCTCAAAATACCCTTTACATGGAAAAATTTTGGAAAATTTTGATTTTCTCTAATCATTTACATTAAAATCATATATTAAAGATATTTACATCCCAAATAAAATGTACATCTTGAATTTTCTAGGAATAGCCTCTGAAGACCTCTTTATTCTGGATGAATTTTGCCGAACTTTTCTTAATTGTTAAACTGTAAGAGATAGACAAAAACTTACTGCACAAAAATGTAGATCTCGTCAAAACATCGACATTGTTTTGAAGTTCTTTGTTGGTTTGAAAGTGCTGCCCTCCTAGCCACGTCTTCAGTTCAGGGAAACGGAGGAAGTCGCAAGGTGCCAGGTCAGGACTGTACGGCGGATAATCGAAAATGTCCCATTGAAATTGTTCAAGGAGCCGATGGGTTATGCCAGCAGTGTGTGGACGACCGTTGTCATGGATCAATGTCTAAAGTCAGCTTTCCTCTTCGTTTGTTTTGAATGGCTCTCCACAAACGTCGTAAAGTACAACAGTTTTCTCAACAGGACTTTGCAATTCGTATTTCAATTATTTTACTCGGTACCATGAGAGAACCGAGGTTCATAGTGAATTGCATAGCAACAGCTTTTAAAAGACTTTGGTCAAGCGTATGTACATAGTGTATAGAGAAGGTATTGTATTGCACCGAAAAATTCGATACCGAGATTTCACCGGGAATATATGTTTTGGGTTGAATCCAAAAAAGAGCATTTTCAGAAAAATGTCCGCGCGCGTGAGTGTGTGTGTCTGTAGATAGCATAGCTGAAACACGAGAAGACCGTTAAATAGCAAACTTGGTATCTAAGTTTAGTATCCTTGAAGGATGCGACACGAAGATTTAAAAAAAAAAATCCTCCCACCCCAACTATCCTTTACATGGAAAAAATTTCGAACATTTTGTTTTTCTCAAAAATGGCTCTCACGATATTGTTAAAATCTCTTATACTTAAGATATTTACATGACAAATGCAATGCACATCTTGAATTTTCTGGGAATAGCTTCTGAAGCTTCTTTATAAATGATTTTTATTGAATTTTGCATAATTGGTAAACCATAAGAGATAGACAAAAAATTATTACACAATGAATGTAGATCACGATAAAGCATACAATATATATTTTTTTCGTGGAGTTGGCCGTTTTCGAGATATTCAATGTTATTTATTTCAGCTTTAAAATACTTTTTTTTATACACTTTATTATAGTCGCTTCAACAATGACGTCATATCGCGACCGTCACTGAGTTGTACAATGAAGTAGAATTACAAAATGTTACATTAAATCTTACAGTGGTTAATTAACAATAACAAACTTGGCAACAATTTAAATATCATTAATAATGTTGCACATTTTCATGAAGTTGATGACCTTCCTGCGGCAATGTTGGTCACCCTGTAGGTTTCCAGGAACTGCACAGTTAAGTCGCTCAGCAGTATATCTCGGGCAAGCTGTGATCAGACATGAGCGGTAACTACACGACCTTCAGAAAGGACTCACCTCTGACATCCTCACCTACGTCGCTACCGGTCCGGCCCCCAGGGGAAGGAAAATCCGGTAGTACCGACATCATCACCACAGGGAGAGACTGGCAGCTCAACTCCTCACCTATACTTTGCTACGGGGACCGGCTGCTAGCAGTACCCTCTCCCCAGGCGGCCGCACAGCGGGCCAGTTCACCTTCACCTTAGATTGCGCGGGTGCAACAGCGGTACCGCAGCATCCTCACCTTCCAATACCGGTGGAAGGGTTACTTAGTCGGTAGGCCCACTCTGGGAGACCCCGACACTCCGGGCTTGCCAGCCCGGGTTAGTCCTTAAGGTGGATTTTCCCCCTCCACTCGAAGCTTAAAAACAAAAACAAAAAAAAAAAAAAAAAAACAGACGTGAGCAGAGTTACATAGAGTACATGTAGGAGGAGGTTCACGAGAGACAGGATGTAGGAATAGGTTAGCGCAGTGTGACCGATACATAGTCGAGTTACTAGTATCTGGTCTCGCCGGGTAAGAGTCGTAGCTAGATTAGGTACAGGCAGGCATCATGTAGTTTACTGGTGGATGTTGTAGTCCAGTCTGTCTTCCACTGCGTCTTAAATGGTCTTCATGAGGAAGCTTGAGATCTGGTAAAGCACATGGATGTTTTGTAGGTTCCTTAGCGGCAGTGTCAGCAAGATCGTTACCTGGTGAGATGGTATCCATCAAAGATGAGTTGTTTGCCAGATGATATTAAGTCATTTTATAATAGGCGACTCTCGTTTACCAAAGTATGACGAGGAGATCGCTGCTGTAGGGAATCACTGACAATAATGCAGGAGTTCAAGTCTTTGTTCTTTGATATATAGTCTAGGGCAAGAGAAAATGGTGAGAGCTTGTGGCAGACAATAGAGCATGGTGTGATTAGAGACAACCACCGCGCAGCCATTATTGCTGTCACATCGCGAACCATCGGTGTAAATTGGTTCGCAGTTGGGGTATGCTTCACGCAATTCTTTGAATAAACTGTAGTAGAAAGTTCTTTTGGTGCCATTTTTAGCATATTTTGTGATAGTGGTGCTGATTGCAGAAGTTTTAAGCCTCCATGGTATAACATATAACATACTTAAAACGTTTCATATACGGGAACTTGTCAATTCCTGGCCACGCAAAGAAACGGATTTCAATGACATGGCAACCACATTTTAAAACATTTGAATGACGGTTTAGACTAGTGTATTCCTTTATTTTTCTAATGCTTATAAGGAACTAAGTAACAAGACGGTTTCTGCCAGTGCTTTGGCATCAAATAGATAGAAGAATAAGCTTATTGACGATAAATTGTTACAGAGATGTAGAGAAAGTCATGTGAATGGATCACATCGGATTTTTCCATTTGTACCCCACCTTTAACTGCATGGTCCTATCGGCAGTGCTGCGGTTCTCAACGTCCCATTGTATATTGGGCGTAAAAGACACTTTAATACTGCTTAGAGGTCTTTTTATCAGGCTTGAGGTTCCGTAAATCTACGACACGGGACCAACGTCCTTACTTCCCTTCCGAAGGAAGCCATGCTAAGGATTTTTACGCCCGAAAAAATGCATATCGCCCTCCGCCGGGTTTGAACCCGCGACTTTGGAACCACATACTAGCATGTTAGCGCTAGATCACGGAGGACTACTCCCTCACCAGATGGCTCTACAGTAACGTGTGGCTGGCATTTGGGAGGTTCCAGATTTGTTTCCCATCAAAGACACTCTGAGTTTGTTCTTTTGTGGTTTTCCATGATCGGTTGGCGAATGCTAGGTCTGTTTCTCATCTACCACAGTGTCTCCTCAATTATTTCCCTTTCAGTTTACTTCTTTCTCGTGTTTTAAGGTTCTTCAAACCTGTCTCTTTAATCTGGCGGTGGCGTGTCTGCCTCACAGTTAACTGGTCCGGAGTTTGGATCTCGGTTAGGTTCAGTTACCCGGGTAAGTTATTTCGGACCCCGGGCTCATTTGACCATCATTTCAACCGATTTCATTCTTCGGGCTATATAAGCTGCCAAATTAAAGAACATTAAATTATGAATAAATAAATAAAACGATCAAGAGCGTTTGCCCGATTTTTTAGAAAACCAAAATTTTCTAATTTTTTTCCATGTAAAGGGTAGTTGGGAGTGGGGACATTTTCATGATGCATCGTTGGAAAATACTTAACTTAAATATCAAGTTTGATACGTATTGGACTTTTCATTTTTTGAGCTATGCTGTCCATAGACACACACACACACACACACATATATATATATATATATACATATATATATATATATATATATATATATATACTAGCGGACCCGACAGACGTTGTCCCGCAGTCACGTCTTTAATTCGAAAATTTAAAACCTTTTTTAGGTTAGGATGGCTGTTAATTAACGCACGTGAAAATTTGATAGAAAATTATACAAAGTACTCACATCAATTCCACACTGAATTTGCAAAATGTATAGTTTTTTATACACACTTTAAAACTCTTGAAACATCAATTGAATCTTATTGTAATATTTCAATTATCACACGTTTTTTTTTTTGTTTTTTTTTAACACAATAGTAAAAGGAAGTTATAACATATTTGCCTGAATTTGATCGTAGCACCACTTGTCGGGAAAAACTGGAATTGGAATAAAATATTATTGAATATTCGAATCTGCGATTGTAGCGCAGTCTGCCGGATCCAATCTAAAACATTCCAAAATCAACAACAATAATTTAAAAATTAAACATTAATTAAATAAACAATTTCCATTGAACCGAACTGAGAGTCTAAACCATTCTCGAATCCACTGGAACACACACAAAAAGATTCATTAAAATCGGTCCAGTCGTTTAGGAGGAGTTCAGTCACATACACACGCACAGAAGAATTATATATATATATATATATATATATATATATATATATATATATATATATATATATTATATATGTGTGTGTATATATATGTATACACACACACAGACAGACACACATATGGACATTTTTATAAAATTGTGTTTTTTTCAGGGGGTCCCAAAAGATGTATATCCGGTGAAATCTTGGTACATGGTACATAGTACATAGTACGAGTAGAGAAAGTAAAAATGTAAGAGCTTATCCATTTGTTTCTGCAAGGCTGATGAACAAGTGTAACCTAAGGCTCAACGTAGTAGCGATAAATCATGAAACTACGGGCAACTGCAAATATATAATCTATTTCTAATCATAAATATATTTACCTCCTGATATAGTATATTAGGATACAAGTGTGAGAAATTCTGTTTCGTACTCGAGGAAAACTTTGAAAAGATGAAACGAAGTTGAATCTTTTCAATTTACAAAATTCTCCACTACACTCAACCCATGTGTATCACGTGCTCTTTTTGGACGGTGAATATTAATATTAATTAAAATATAACAATAAATGAATTAAAATATTGGTTGGATGCAAGTGACTTCTTTAAGAAAGAAACATTTGCTAGTCAAGCTATATAGCTTTTCTAAACAAGCTATGTTGGCTGTGGAGACATTTTTACTTTCTCTATACGTGCTATGTATGTAGTGTATAGAGAAGGTATTGCACTCCACCAAAAAATTCGATACCGAGATTTCACCGGAAATATGTTTTAGGGTCCCCTGTATCCAAAAAAAGTATTTTCAGAAAGAGGCTCGTGTGTGTCAGTGTGTCCGTGTGTCCGTGTGTGTGTCAGTGTGTCCGTGTGTGTGTGTGTCAGTGTGTCCGTGTGTCTGTGAACATGATAACTCAAAAATGAAAAGTCGGTAAAATACCAAACTTGGTATTTAAGTTTAGTATCTTCCAGGGATGCGACACGAAGATTTTGAGAAAATTCCTACCCTTTACATGGCACTTTTTTCGAAAATTTTGATTTTCTAAAAAATGGCTCTAACGATTTTGATTAAAATATCGTATATTAAAGGTATTTAGATGACAAATGAAATGTATATTTTGAATTTTCTGGGAATAGCTTCTGAAGACTACTTTATTCTCGGTCAATTTTACGGAATTTTGCGTAACTGCTAAACCGTAAGAGATGGACAAAAACTTACCACACAACAAGTGTAGAGTACCTTAAAACACATAATTTATGTTATATACATTTTTTTCGTGGAGTTGATTGTTTTTGAGATATTCCTTGTTTTTTTTTTTCAGCTATAAAGACTTATACTTTTCTCATACAGGACCTTGTGAACTCGTGTCCATACAAAGGAACTTCAGTCGCAGAGCAACCAGCTTTTTACTGTCATTTTAACCTATGGTACCCCCTTATTTCGCTCCTACTTACAAGGAAGGAAGTAATAAGACTATTTCTGCCAATTTTTGCTCCATTAGATGAATTGTTGAATAATTTGTTGCAGTGATATAGAGAAAGTCATGTCAATGGAACACATCAGATTTTTATTTTCTCCAGCACGCATGTACAAATATAGGTATTGTAATCCACCCAAAAATTCTAAACCGAGATTTCACCGTAAATGCATGTTTCGAGACCTCTGAATCCAAGAAAAAGCATTTTTAGAAACATATCCGTGTCGGTGTTTATGTCTGTGCGCAGCATAGCTCAGAAACAAAATCACCATTGAGTACCAAACTGGGTATTTATACTTAGTATCTTCCATAGATGTGACTCGAAGATTTTCAAAAACACCCCCACCACAAACTACCCTTTACATGGAAATATTTTTAAAAATGTTTTTCTATACAATGGTTCTAACGGTTTTGATTCAAGTACCGTATATTATAGATATTTACATCGCGAATAAAATCTATATTTTCAATTTTCTGGGAATCCCCTCTGAAAACCTCTTTAATCCGGATGAGTTGTGCAGAATTTTGCAACACTGTTAAACGTAAGAGATAGATAAACTTAAAAAAACAGTCACATAGATCTTAATATAGATCTATTCATTTCGAACCTGGTCTAGATTGGCGTTCACATATTAATTATATCACCAACAAAGTAAGCAGAGGTATATTTATGTTACGTGTGTGTTCCAATGTTTTATTATCAATTTATTATGGACAAATCCATAGCCATTTGAGTTATGGTATTTTATTTTGGAGGAACCATGCTTTAGCTAAAAAGATATTTTTATTACAGAAAAAGGCAATTCGAATTTTATGTGGTGTAGCCTCCAGAACTCATTGTAAACCTTTGTTTATTAAGTTGGGTGTTTTAGCTTTGACTTCATTGTTTGTGTTCCACTGCCTCTTATTTGCTAAGAAAAATAGTCATAAATACAGTCTATGTTCCGAAATCCATCTTCATCACACCAGAACTAGTTCCAATATTTACATAAATAGATGTAAATATAGTAATTTACAACATTCCTTTGAAATAATATAATTAAATCTATTTAACAAACTCAGTAACAGCACTAAATCTCTCTCCATTGAATCTTTTAAGAGGGCAGTGAAGCACACTTTGATTTTAAATCCATTTTATTGTCTGGATGAATTTTATAATACTGTCAATTGTTTTTGATATTATTTGTAATTGACGTTGCTAAACAATGTACTTTGTTCTGGCAAATAAACTTATCTATCCATCAAAACACATACACTTACATATATATAAGGTGGTTCACCTGTCCCTTTTCTCTGGTTTTATGCAACCCGCAGATTACACTCTAATCTGAAAACATCGTTCCCAATTCCATCTTCTGCATACCAACATTATAGACTGTGGCGTTGCAAGTAATAGTTAAACAATAGCGTTTATGGTAAACGTACGCTCGATGCTCGATTCAGTTCGAAACTTACCAAAATGTTGAAAAAACATTTTCCCCCCGCTTTCTTTCTTCCTGATTTGGCACAAAGCTAGATGGGATATCAGAACATTTGTTAACTTGCTTATTTATTTCTTTTATTGTTGTTCTCTTCATTTATGTTTATTCTAACTTTGTCAGTTCAGTATAATTTAAAGTCTTAGTGAAGTTTCTTTTTCAAAACTATTAGAATTAAAATTAAGGATCGAAAACAGAAGAACACGTAAAAAGAATTGCCGTTTGTTCTTAATTTGTATACCTTTTAGTTTACACCTAAATGTATTAATGTGACAAACACTGAACTAACTTTGCACCTTGATGGATAATTCGTAAAGAAGATAAAAAGTGTACACAAGCTGTGGGAACCAAACCGATGACAAGTGATGAGGTAACTTGAAATTTACCAGTTGAGTTACAATAAAACTTGTAGGTACAGTGTCCCACATGTCTCCCTCTCCGCTTCCGATCTATTTATAACCCCTTTTTACTTCTACACGTATCATGTACATAGTGTATAGAGAAGGTATAACACTTCACTCAAAAATTCGATACCGAGATTTTACCGTAAATACATGTTTTGGGTCACTCTGAATAAAAAAAAAAAAGCATTTTTGGAAAAAAAGTCTGTGAGTGTGCATCTGTGTGTGTGGGATCACATTATTTTTCAGGGGTTCTCCAAACATGTATTTCCGACGAAATCTCGATATCGCATATTTGGGTGGAATACACTTAACTTGTCTATATACTATATACATTGTATTTATGTGCTAGAGACGATAAAATGAGTAGTAATATCTAAATGAATGTAACACAGTATTTGAGGTTATGTGAATGTGTGGTATCAGTACGTCACGTGTGTGGCAGTTTGTGCTCCCTCAGCTCTGAGTGGTGCTTGCAAACAAGGTTCGGCAGGCGATTAAGGCCATCAGGAAGCTGACATGTCTAATGCAACATTGAGCAGATCGGAAGACATGGAAATTCTCCAGAGGTCATCGACGGTTTCTGGTCCCTCCGCGATTATCTGCCCTAATACGAACGCAATCGGGAAAACCGTTCATGCGTTTAAAACAATTTACTGATTGGGATTTCTTTTTTTTTTTTTTTAAACTGGCCGGTGGACAGCGGCGGTGGCGGCGGCGTTGCCATTTTGTTTTCTGCACCAAGTCCCCGAGGATACCTTGCGTTTTATAATATCCTCCCCATCCTATCTGTGTGAGCAAGGGATTGGGAAGGCAAGGGGAGGTATATTCCGCAGTGCATCGCAGTTTTAGGCCCCGGCTTGCGAGTTCCTGGTTTTACCTCTTTCTATACACTCCTCCCCCTGGAGCCTCCACGGATTTAATCTCCGCGGGGATTACTTGGCTGTTCATATTTTACAGCTAATTTAACTCATGTTATTATTTGCTGGCAGTTGTGTTTAGAGGGGAATGGGATTAGGAAGAGATTAAATGGAATATTTCCACCTCCATTAAAGTTTAAGAAAGCTTCCAGTAGAGGGCTATGCTCTCACTCCACCTCCTTCTCGGATTATGGATTAGTTTTGCTACTCTTCTCTTGCCAAAGTAATATTCTGCTCGCCAAATCCCTCGTTTAACAAATTCTGTACAAAAAGCGTTGGCTTTGCTCATTAAAATTCTTAGCTTTCTCCCTCTTTTTTCTCTGTCTCTCCACTCTTCCGCTTTTCTTCTGTTTTCCCACCCTCCCTCCCCGCGTGCTGATCACCAAGGGATAGAGGTGAGAAACAACAAACTACAGGTGCGTTACACGCAGTAGGAAGTGCAAAATGTGTTTGCAAATCAAAGTTTTATGTCCTTTTGTAGGTTTAAGATTAATAAAGCAACACGACTGTGTTAGGTTTTGTGGATTAGAAGGCTTTTAACGTTTTCATAAAAGTTACTCGGTGGAGTTATTAGTTTCATATTTCATAAGAGAAGTAGATGCTTTTCTTATGCACACAGGGTTACAACGACAAATGTCATATCAGTTTGGGCGGCCTATAAACAAGAACCAGTTTCGGCTTTAAAATACTCATACGGGAATCTGTCCATACAAACAAACGTACTTCAACCAGCTTTTAAAACATTTAGGCTATGATACTCCCTTATTTGCCTTCTACTTACAAGGAAGAAAGTAAAAAGACCCTTTCTGCTAATTTCTTCTGAATTAGGTTTAAATAAATAGAAGAATAAGTTTTAAACAATAATTTACTGTAGAGATGTAGAGAAAGCCATTTGAATGGAACACATCACATTTTTTTTTGGAGTTAACCATTTCCGAGATATTCCTTCTAGTTGGTTTAAATTGTCTAATAATTATACGCTTCTCAAATGGTATGTTATCTTTCGTTTGGTTCTTTTTACTTTATCGTGTACGGTGAACACAATACGAGAATTTAATGAATATAGTTTAGAGGAATATTTATTGAAAAAAAAATCTGATGTGTTTCATTCACATAGCTTTCTCTAACTGTTCCACAAACAATTTTTCCCTATAAAAGATTATTATTTTAAGTACGTCAAGCTAATAAAGATAAACAATAGCAGAACTTGGGTCCTTGTAAGTACAAAGGAAATAAGCGAATGCACTAAGCTACAGCGATAGTCAATTGTTCGACTCACTTTGCATGGTCTCGTTTGAGAAAAGTTTATTAGTTTAAAGTTGAAACCAATAACAATGAATATCTGGAAAACGATCAACTCTATAAGAAAAAAATCTGATGTGTTCCATTCACATGACTTTCTCTACATCTCTGCAACAAATTATTGTTAAAACACTAATGCTTCTATTTACTTCATGCAAATCGAGAAAAAATTAGTAAAATAGTCTTATTACTTGCTTCCTTGTAAGTAGAAGCGAAATAAGGGAGTACCATAGGTTAAAGTCAAAACATATATATATATATATTGTTTTTTATGTGAATTTCTTTAATTAAAGTGATATTCCAATCAAAATGGTAAGAGCCATTTTTAGAAAATCAGACTTTTTCGAAAAGTGTTCCATGTAAAGGGTAGTAGACGTTGGAGGATTTTCTTGAATATCTTCGTGTCGCACCCTTGGAAGAAACATAACTTAAATACCAAGTTTGGTATTTAACCACTCTTCGTTTAGTAGTTATGTTGTCCACAGACACACACTCGCGCGCGCGGACCTTTTCCTAATAATGCTTTTTACGGACTTAGGAGTTCAAAAATATATTTCCATCTCGTTATAAAATTTTCCATATGTACATACGAATTGAAGAAAGTAAAAAGGCATTTTAGAAAAGGTCTATATGTGTTATCGGACTGTCTATATGTATGTATGGGCCTGTGTGCGTATGTGTGTCTGTTTTGACAACATAGCTCAAAACCTAAAGTCGGTTGAGTACCAATCGTGGTATTTAAGCGCAGTATCTTCCAGGGCTTTGCCACAAAAGTTTTCGGGAAATTTCTTCAGCCAAACTACCTATATATTGAACATTTTTCAAAATTTTTGACTTCTCGGAAATGGCTCTAAAATTATGATAAAATGCCACATATTAAAGCTATTTAAATTAAATACAAAATATATATCTTTAACATTCTGGGAAGACCGGGAAACCGTAAGAAATAGACAAAAGATACACAAACGTGTAGATCTCATTAAGGCACACAATGTAGTAATGTACATTTTTGTGGAGTTGCCCATTGGAGATATTCTTTGCTGCTGGTATATATCTATACTTTCCTCAAGTGGTGTGTCATTACGTTTTCTTGTTTCTGGTCTAGCAATACCAATTAAATCGCGACCAGCTATTAAAAGACCTGACTATCGCTTTAGTCAATGTATTTTCCTATTCCTTTCTATCTACAAGGAAATATTTATAAAAAAATCTGATGTGTTCCATCCACATGACTTTCTCTACATCTCTGCAACAAATTATTGTTAAAAAGCTAATAGTCTTAACACTTTCTTCCTTGTAAGTAGAAGGGAAATAAGGGAATACCTAAGGTTAAAGTCATTGTCAAAAGCTGGTTGCTATGTGACTGAAGTTCCTTTCTTTGTATGGACAGGAGTTGACAAGTTCCTATATGAGAAGGAATGTGTTTTAAAGCTGAAACCTAAAACAAGGAATATCTTAAAAACGGTCAACTCCACGAAAAAAATGTAAATAACATAAATAGTGTGTTTTAACGTGCTCTACATTTTTTGTTTAGTAAGTTATTGTCCATCTCTTACGGTTTAGTAGTTATTCAAAATTCAGTAAAATTCATCCAGAATAAACTACTCTTCAGAGATTATTCCCAGAAAATTCAAGATATACATTTTATTTGTCAGGTAAATATCTTTAATGTACGAAATTTTAAAAAAAACCGTTAGAGCTATTTTTGAGAAAATCAAAATTTTCAAAAAAAGTTCCATGTAAAGGGTAGTTGGGGGTGGTGGGATTTCTCTCAAAATCTTCGTGTAGCATCCCTGGAAGATACTTAAGTTAAATACCAAGTTTGGTAATTTACCTTTTTTTTCGTTTTTGAGTTATCGTGTTCAGAGACACACGGACACACACACGGACCTTTTCCGAAAATGCTTTTTTTAGATGAAGGGGACCCTAAAACATATATTTCCGGTGAAATTTCGGTATCGACTTTTTTGGGTGGAGTGCAATACCTTCTCTATACACTATGTACATAGTGCGTATAGAGAAAGTAAGAATCTGATGTGTCCCAATCACATGACTTTCTCTACGAGATAATTAATTGCAGAGATTGCAACAAATTATTGTTACAAGGTTAATGATTTAATTTACTTAATTCTAATCGACAAAAAATATTATGATGTGTTACACTCACATGACTTTCTCTAGCTTTTCTACAAACTTCTCGCATAAGAATATTCTTCTTCCTGCACATTGCTAATGATATAGTCATTAACAGAATGTTCTGATTACTTATTTCCTTATAAGTAGGAAGAAAATAAGGGAATACACCATGTTAGGCCGATAGTCAAATGTTTTAAAAGCTGTCGTTATTCGATTGCCATTTAAATCGCTTCTTTGCTTGTCTAGGAGTAGATCAAAAGAACAACGGACACTTTCTGTCCCAAAAAAGTAAAAGTACTCACAAGTGAAACCAAAAACAAGGAATATCTCGGAAACGGTTACCTCCACCCTCCACAACAAAAATGTAAAGGACATAAATTGTGTGTTTTGATCAGATCCACATTTCATGAATAGTAAGTTTTTGTCTATCTCTTACCGTTTAGCAGTTAAGCAAAATTCATCCAGAATAAAGGGACCTTCAGAGGCTATTCCCAGAAAATTCAATATATACAGTTTATTTGGTATGTAAATACCTTTAATATACGGGATTTTAATCAAAATCGTTAGAGCCACTTTTTAGAAAATCAAAAGTTTCTAAAATTGTTCCATGTAAAGGGTAGTTGTGGGTGGGGAGATTTTCTTGAAAATCTTCGAGTCACATCCTTGGAAGATACCAAACCTAAATACCAAGTTTAGCATTTAACGGTCTTTTCATTTTTGAGCTATGCTGTCCACAGACACACAAACACACACATAGACAGACAGACACACACACACACGGACGTTTTTCTGAAAATGCTTTTTTTGGATTCAGGGAGTCCTAAAACATGTATTTCCTGTGAAATTTCGGTATCGAATTTTTGGATGGAACACAATACTTACTCTATACATTATGTACATAGTACGTATAGAGAAAGTAAAAAATCTGATGTTTTACACTCACATGACTTTCTTTAGCTATTCTACAAACTTCATACATAAGATTCTTCTGCTTTCTGCACCTCGCTAATCGTGGTACTTATTACTTAGTTCCGTATAAGTAGGAAGAAAATAAGGGAATACACTAGGCTAAACCAATAGTCAAATGTTTTAAAAGCTGTCGTTACGCGATTGTCATTACAAATTACTTCTTCTCTTGGCCAGGAGTAGAACATAAGAAAAACGAACACTCGCGTCTGAGAAAAGTGTTAAGTACTTCATAACTGAAACCAATAACAATGAGTTCCTCGAAAACGGTAAGCTCCACGAGAAAAATGTATATGACATTACTTGTGTATTTTAAATAAACCTACATTTTTTGTACATTAAGTTTTTGTCTATCTCTTACGGTTTACTAGTTATGCCAAATTAAGCAAAATTCATCCAGAATAAACAGGTCTTCAGAAGCTATTCCCAGAAAATTCAAGATACACGTTTTATTTGCTAGGTAAATATCTTTAATATACGAAATTTTAATCAAAATCGTTAGAGCCATTTCTTAGAAAATGTAAATTTTCGAAAAAAGTTCCATATAAAGGGTAGTTGGGGGTGGGGGGATTTTTCTCAAAATCTTCGTGTCGCATCCCTGGAAGTTACTAAACTTAAATACCAAGTTTGGTATTTTACCAACTTTTAGTTTTTGAGTTATCGTGTTCACAGACACAGAGACACACGGACACAAGGACACACGGACACACGGACACACACACACACACGGACCTTTTTGTGAAAATGCTTTTTTTGGATATTGGGGACCCTAAAACATATATTTCCGGTGAAATCTCGGTATCGAATTTTTGGATGGAGTGCAATACTTCTCTATGCCTATGTACATTGTACATACGGGGCCTGAGAAAGTAAAAATAGCATAGTCTTTTTTCTTTTTTTTTAAAACAGTAACGGAGTCTGATCAGGACTGGTTTTACTGTTTCTTTAACAAACATATACACATTGCACAAACATATAACACCCATGCCCAAGGCGGGATTCAAACCCACGATCCTCTGCCCACGAAGCACCAAAGCATCTAATACTTGCTTCCATAGAAGCGAAATAAGGGAGTACCATAGGTTAAAGTGATAGTCAAAAGCTCGTTGCTAGGTGACTGAAGTTCCTTTTTACTTTCTCTATATGCAGTATGTACATATAGTATAGAGAAGGTATTGCACTCCACCCAAAAATTCGATACCGAGATTTCACCAGAAATATATGTTTTAGGGTCCCCTTAGGGTCCCCTGTATCCAAAAAAAAAAAAAAAAAAAAAAAAAAAAAAAAAAAAAAAAAAAAAAGCATTTTCCCAAAAAGGTCCGCGCGCGCGCGTGCGTGCGTGTGTGTGTGTGTGTCAGTGTGTCCGTGAACACGATAACTCAAAAACGAAAAGTCGGTAAAATACCAAACTTGGTATTTAAGTTTACTATCTTATAGAGATGAGATATGCAGATTTTGAGAAAAATCCCCCCCACCTCAAACTACCCCTTACATGGAATTTTTTTCGAAAATTTTTATTTTTGCAAAAATGGCTCTAACGATTTTTATTAAATTATCATATATTAAAGAGCTTTACCTGACAAACGAAATGTATATCTTGAATGTTCTGGGAATAGCCTGTGAAGAATAGTTTATTCTAGACGATTTTTACGGAATTTTGCATAACTACTAAACCGTAAGACTTAAATACTTACTACATAAGAAATGTAGAGCACATTAAGACACACAATTTATGTTTTATTCGTAGATTTGATCGTTTTTTAGATATTCCTTATTTTTGGTTTCAGCTATGAAAAACTTACTTTTCTCATAATTTGCCAACTCCTGTCCATACAAACAAAGGAACTTCAGTCACTTAGGAACCAGCTTTTTACTGTCATTTTAACCTATTGTACTCCCTTATTTCACTTCTACTTACAAGGAAGCAAGTAATAATATTTCTGCTAATTTTTTCTCCAGTATCATAAAGTAAATAGAAGCATATGGTTTTTAACAATAATTTGTTGCAGAGATGTAGAGAAAGACATGTGAATGGAACACATCAGATATTTTTGTATGGACATGAGTTAACAGGTTAATGTAGGTATTTTAAAGCTGAAACCTAAAAACAAGGAATATGTCAAAAACGAATTCCTAGTTATTCTTAGTTTATGGTTTCAATTTCAAACTAATTAAACACACACACACACATGTGGATATGTTTTTAAAAATGCTTTTTAGGATTCAGTGGGACCCAAAACATGTATTTCCGGTGAAAGCTCGGTATGGAATTTTTGAAATAGAATACCTTTCCTATACACTATGTAGAGAAATTAATAGGTAGTAGTATGTTTGTTTTCCGGAGAAATATCCCTTGCGCACACCTAATGTATGGCATGTGGTGCTATTATAACAGTAATGCCAACTTACTGCAACAAGAAGGAAAAAGCTGAATCCTGGCGAGCAAGGCGCTGTGTTGAAATAAAGCCGTTTAAAGAGCTAGCAAGCCAGGCACCCAGCTTCTTGGCGAGGTAATCAATTGGAAGTTACGCGGGCTCCGGTGAGTTATGGGTAGCGTCGGCAGTACATCAGACCCTCCCGTTGTCTGGGAGCACCCCCTCCCCTAGGGTCTCCAGGGGCAGCTGACCGGCTCCACGTACAAGCGTTCTGCAACGTAGGTGCAACAACCAACACCTTATTCCTGTACCAACCTGAGTGCAGCTAAATATTCCTTCAACTTATATCTAAAGCAATGCTTTCCAAAAACTATCTGATGTGTTCCATTCACATGACTTTCTCTACATCTCTGCCAGGAAGTTTATGCTTCTATTTACTTCATGCTAATTGAGAAAAAAATAGCAGAAACAGTCTTATTACCTGCTTCCTTGTAAGTAGAAAAGAAATAAGGGAGTGCCATAGGTTAAAGTGACAGTCAAATGCTGGTTGCTATGTGACTGAAGTTCCTTTGTTTGTAAGAACACGAGTTGACCAATTCCTGTATGAGAAAAGTTTTTTTTTTAAACTGAACTCAAAAGCATCTAAAAAAAAACGATCAACTCCACAATATATAATTGTGTGTGTTGTCGTGATCTACATTTTCTTGTGTAGTAAGTTTTTGTCTATCTCTTGCGGTTTACCACTTACACAAAATTCAATTACAAATCATCCAGAATAAACATGTCTTCAGAGGCTATACCCAGAAAATTTAAGATATACATTTTATTTGTCACATAAATATCTTAAATATAACAGATTTTAATCAAAGACGTTAGAGCCATTTTTCAGAAAACCAACCTTTTCGAAAAATATGCCAAGTAAAGGATAGTTGGACTGAGGGGATTTTCTTGAAAATCTTCGTGTCGCATCCGTGGAAGATATCAAACATAAAAACCAAGTTTGGTGTTTAAGGATGTTTTCGTTTTTGAGTTCTGCTGCCCACACACACACACACATTTCTAATTTTTTTTTATTCAGGGGGTCACAAAACATGTATTTTCGGTGAAATCTCGGTGTCGAATTTTTGAGTGCAATACAATATGTACCTTCTCTGTACTCTATGTAGATAAGTAGTGCGTGTAGAGAAAGTAACTAGTTAACAACCTGAAATTTTCTATTTCTATTAATTTAACTGCCCACTAGCGTTTATTACTTTCTCTAGCACGCATATACTACATATATAGTAGGTAGAAAAGAAATTGTATTCCACGCAAAACTTCGATACCGAGATTTTACCGGAAAAACGTATTTTAAGAACCCCTGAATTGCCGCGCCGTTGTCGATTGATTAGACCACACGCCACTCACCTTGACAGCCCGGGTTCGATCCCGAGCGACGACATGTGGAATTTGTGGTGGACAATGCGGCGTAGGATAGGGTTTCCTCCGAGTTCTCCGGTGCCCCCTCCCATCTCATTTCACCATGCTCAATCTTCATTCTATGTATCATCCGTGTCATCACCTGCGGTTCCATTTGTAGTAAAAGCGAGCGTTAAACACTATCAAAAAAATCGGATGTGTTACACTCACATGACTTTCTCTAGCTGCTCTTCAAAACTACTACAAAAGATTATTCTTCTTTGTACACAATGCTAATCAAGATAAATGCTAGCAGAATGTTATTACGTAGTTCCTTATAAGTAGAATGGAATAAGGGAATGCACTATGCTAAAGTGATTGTCAGATATTTTAAAAGCTATCGTTATGCGATTGTCATTGCAAATCACTTCTTTGCTTGGCCAGGAGTAGAACAAATGAAAAACAGACACTTCCTGTGTGAGAAAAGTTTAAGTACTTCACAATTGAAACCAATAACAAGGAACATCTCGAAAACGGTTACTTCCACAACAAAAACGTAAAGGACAAAAATTGGGTGTTTTGTAATGAGGCACACTTTTTGGGTAGTACGTTTTTCTCTATCTCTTACGGTTTAGCAGTTAATCATAATTCAGCAAAATTCATCCAGAATAGAGAGGTCTTCAGAGGCTATTCCCCAAAAAATCGATATATACATTTTATTTCTGACATAAATAGCTTTAATATAGGGGATTTTAATCAAAATCGTTAGAGCTATTTTTAAGAAAATCAAAATCTTCAAAATTTTTTCCATGTAAAGGGTAGTTTGTGGAGGGGGAGGAGATTTTTTTGAAAATCTTCGTGTCGCATCCTTGGAAGATACCAAACCTAAATACCAAGTTTGGTATTTAACGGTCTTTTTGTTTTGGGGCTATGCTGTCCACAGACACACACACACACACACACACACACACGGACCTTTTCTTAGAAATGCTTTTTTCGGACTCAGGGGACCCGAAACTATATATTTCCGGTGAAATCTCGGTATCGAATTTTTGGGTGCATTACAATACCTTCTCTACCCCTATGTACATTGTACATATGAGACTAGAGAAAGTAAAAAAACTTCAGAATCCTGAAATGCTTTTTTAGAAAAAGGTCGTTATGTGTTAGTGAAAGTCAAAGTATGTTAAGTAGCACCCTTGATATTTATTTTCAGTATCTTCCAAAGATGCGATTCGGAGATTTTTATGAAAATCCCCCACCCAAGCTACCCTTTACATGGAACATTTTTCGAAAATATTTATTTTGTTAACAATGCATGGAATGATTTTGATTAAAATATTAGATGTTTAAGATGTTTTCTAACAAACTAATATATATCTTGAATTTTATGGGAATAAGTTTCTTCATTCTGGATAACTTCTGTGTAACTGATGAACCGGAAGAGATAGACAAATACTTGCTTCACAAAAATATAGTTCCCGTTAACACACTATTTTATGTAATATACACGTTTTCGTAGAGTTAACCGTTTCCACCATATGCCTTGTATTGGTTTCAATTTTGAACTATTTAAACTTTTCTCAAGCGGTGGTCATCTTTCATTTTATGTCTTATATTTTAATCCGGCGAAATGCAAAAGAAAGCCGAATCTCAATTGTTTCACGTAACGATGAGCTTTTAAAATAGCATAAGTAGAGGAGGTATTGCGCTTCATCAAAACAACGGATACACAGCTTTCACCGGAAATACACGTTTTGGGTCCCCGTATAAAAAAGTTTGTGTGTTCCATTCACATGACTTTCCGTTATCTCTGCAATAAATTATTGTTAAAAACCTTATTCTTCCATTTGTTTCATGCTAATCGAGACAAAAAAAAAAAAAGAGAGAAATATCCTTAATAATTGCAATATAGTAGGCTAAAATGATAGTCAAATATTTTAAAAGCTGGTTGCCATGTGACTGAAGTGTCTTTGTACGGTCAGGAGGTGACAAAGTCCCGAATGAGTAAAGTATAAACGTTTTAAAGCTAAAACCACTAACAAAGAATATCTCGAAAACGGTCAACCCCACGTAAAAAAGTTTTATAACATAAATTGTGTGTTTTAACGAGCTCTACAAGTTTTGCAGAGTAAGATTTTGTCTATCTTTTACGGTTTACCAGTTATGAAAAATTCAACAAAACTCGTCTAGAATAAAAAAAGTCTTCAGAAGCTACTCCCAGAAAACTCAAAATATACATTTGGTTTGTCATGAAAATATCTTTAATATACGGCATTTTAATCAAAATCGTTAGAGCCCGTTTTGAGAAAATCATAATTTACGATTTTTTTCTAAGTAAGGGTAGTTGTGGGGACGGGGATTTTCTTGAAAATCTTTGTGTCGCATCCTTGAAACATACCAAACTTAAATACCCCCTTTGGTATTTAACCTTCTTTTCGTTGTCTACAGACACATACACACACGGATCTTTTTCTAAAAATATTTTTTTTAATTCAGGGGGACCCAAAATATGTACATATTTCTAGTGAAATCTCGGTATCGAATTTTTGGGTGCAATATAGTACTTCTCTGTACATAGTATATGTAGAGAAAGTAAAACATAGAAAAACATCTGTGTTCGTGAGCGTTGAGTGCGTGGTGTGTTTTTGAACATGATAACTCTAAAGCGAAAAGTGGGTAGAATACCAAATTTGGTGTTTAAATTTAGCATCTTCGAAGGATGTGACACTGATATTTTGATGAATATTATCTCACTATAAACTGCTTTTTACAGAGTTTTTTTTTTTGTAAATTTTATGTTATCAAAAATATCTCTAATTAAAATACCATATCTTAATTAAAATACCGTATTTTAAGTTGTTTACTTACCAAATAAAATGTATACCTATGTTGAATTTTCTTGGAATAGCCCTTGAAGGATTATTCATCCCGGATGACTTTAAATAACTATAAAGAGTAAGAAATTAGTAGATTTCGTTAACACACACAATTTATGTAGAGTTAACCGTTTCCAAGATATTCGTTTCAGTTTCAAACTACTTAAACTTTTCTTAATCAGGAAGTTGCCTTTTGTTTCATATCTCATTTTTACTTTCTCGATACGTACTATGTACATAGTGCATAGAGAAGGTATTGCACTCCACCAAAAATTCGATAATGAGATTTCACCGGAAATATATGTTTTGGGGTCCCCTGTATCCAAAAAGGTATTTTCAGAAAAAGGTCCGTGTGTCCGGGTGTCAGTGTGTCAGTGTGTCCGTGTGTCCGTGTGTCTGTGAACATGATAACTCAAAAATGAAAAGTCGGTAAAATACCAAAATCGGTATTTAAGTTTAGTATCTTCCAGGGATAAGGCTACTTTTTTCTCGGTCAATTTTCCGGAATTTTGCATAATTGCTAAACCGTAAGAGATGGATAAAAACTTACCACACAACAAATTTAGAGCACTTTAAAACACACAATTTATGTTACATACATTTTTTCGTGGAGTTGTTTTTGAGATATTCCCTGTTTTTGGTTTCAGCTATAAAAACATACTTTTCTCATACAGGACTTTGTGAACTCGTGTCCATATAAACAAAGGAACTTCAGTCACATAGCAACCAGCTTTTGACCACCACTTTAACCTATGCTACTCCCTTATTTCGCTTCTACTTACTAGGAAGCCAGTAATAAGACTATTTCTGCTAATTTTTTCTCGATTAGTATGAAGTAAATAGAGGTATAGGCTTTTAACAATACTTTGTTGCAGAGATGTAGAGAAATTCATGTGAATGGAAGACATCAGATTTTTTTCTTCTACTTACAAGAAAGCAAGTAATAAAACAGTTTCTGCTAATTTTTATCTCGTCTAGCGTGAAGTAGTTAGAAGAATAACGTTTTTAACAGTAATTTTTTACCAAGACGTAGAGAAAGTTCAACGAAATATTGAAAAGCAGTTTTGAGTTATTATTGCTTTTTTAATATTTTTTTCAAGTATTTGATAAAATAATTGGCTAACCATAAACTGCAAGTTACCCATCAAATCTCGAATGCATTCTCGAGCTGATAAGTATAACTTACAGTTGTTATACGCAATATAGTAGTTGTATATTGAGTTAATAACAAGATTTGATTTAGAGTGTGGTTACATTAGTGTTGTATTTGTTATGGAATGTTTTGAAAAAGCTGTCTAGGCAGGTAGCTGACCCGAGCGAGGGAGAGAGAGTCGAAGCGACGTTCCCATATGCTTATACAAACACCTGAACTAGCGCTTGTTTGCTAGCTGGAAGGCAATATCGCGACGCATATGTCAATGGCCAGGCCTAATGAACCGCACATTGTCACAGGATGTATACAAAACGGGGAAAAACAACAACAGAATCATCTCCATTTGTGCTCTGGGACAAGATAATGACACTTAACATCAAAAACATCTAGGTATAATGCGGCGCTGTTGTCAGTCAGTCGACCAGGCGGAGTGATCCATCAGGCAGTGAAGAGACGTTATTCATTATTCACGAGCTCCTGTCGGAAATCACGCGTACAGTCAATCACCGGGGACGGGTGAGGTGGGGAGGAAATAAAAACCAACAGGGAACACAAAAAAACACGGCAGCGTTGCTGGAAACCGCGTTAAAAATAAATATATAACAATACCGATACATGTGAGGTGGACTGCTGTCTATCTAATGTGCGGACGTGCAGCGGCGCGTTGTCGCCGTGGCACGGCTACTAATTGCGCGATTGACGCACCAGGGCCACTCCACCATCACCTACATCATCATTGGTGAACGCACGGCTAGAAAATTTGATCATCGTCAAATAAACCGACCGAAAATTAAATCTATACATCGGGGAGAGCTGTGCGTTAGTTTTTTTTTTTTTTCTGTTTTGTTTTCGACGTTCACTAAATGAGCAAACTAATGAACTGATCTAATTAATAGCCGCTTGTATGAGAATTGGCAACAGTTGCTGTATGTCACAAATTTCTTGCCTGGCTTTGCAGTGCATCCCAAAAACAAAGACAATCGTTTCTTATTATCAGCAATTATCCATTAATTTCGTGTTTCTCTACCACGTACATAGCAGACAGTGTATAAACTATAACGAGTTTTCAACAGAAATGCATTTTTTTTAGCACCTGATGTATTCCATGCACATGATTTTCTGTACATTTCTGTAACAAATTACTACTTTTTCGAGTCTGCTTACCCTTTCCCTTTTTAGGACTGAAGAGCGAATGCCTAGGGGCCAAAAGTAAACGGCACGAAACCTCAGTCGGCCCATAGCGTGAGGATGTGGCTGATATGAAATTCAAGCGAAATGAACGATAGGAAAGGTGATGATGGAGTAAGTGGAGGAACGGTTGGCGGAGGACCCGGAGAAAACCCGCCCAGACGTCGCTTCGTCTACCACAAAGTCCACAAGCGGGCGCTTGAAACCCATCGAACGGTCTAACCACTTGGCTACATCTTATCTACTTCATGCTAATCGAAACAAACATTGGCAGAATTGGTATTACTCGCTTCCTAGAAGGGAAATAAGGGTAAAGCGATAGTCAAATCATTTTAAAAGCTGGTCGCTATGTGAAACAATTGAGGTTCGGTTCACTTTGCGTGGTCTCGTTCAAGAAAAGTTAGTTTAAAATTGAAAACAAACAGAAGGAATTTCTCAAAAAGGTCAAATTTACATAAATTATGTGTTTTAACGAGATCTTCGTTTTTTGTACAGTAACTTTTTGTCTATTTCTTACGCTTTGTCAGTTACGCAAAATTCAGCAAAATTCATTCAGTAAAGAGGTCTTCAGAGGCTATTCCCAGAAAGTTCAATATATACATTTTATTTGGGCTGTAAATATCTTTAATATACGGTATTTTAATAAAAATCGTGAGAGCCATTTTTGAGAAAATCAAAATTTTCGAAAACGTTTGCATGTAAAAGTTAGTTTGTGGTGGGGGGATTTTCTTGGAACATACAAAACCTAAATACCAAGTTTGGTATTTAATGTTCTTTTCGTTTTTGACCTATGTTGTCCACAGACACACGTGCACACACATAGAACTCGGACCCCAACAGTTTCTGTATGTCACAAATTCCTTACGTGGCTTTGCAGCGCGTTCCAAGTACATACTTCTGTAACACAACGTCTTCATATGATCACTAATTCAGCAAGTATCCATTAATTTCTCCTTTCTCTACCACGGACATAGTAGACAGTCTATATTCTATAACGAGATTTCACCAGAAATGCATTTTTTAGCACCCCTCAAAGAAAAAAATCTTATGTGTTACACTCACATAACTTTCTCTATCTACTCTACCAACAAACTTCTTACAAAAGATAATTCTTCTTTCAACATCCTGCTAATGAAGATAAAATTAGCAGAATTGTATTACTTAGTTCCCTATAAGTAGAATGGAACTAAGGGAATGCACTAGGCTAAAGTGATAGTCAACATTTTAGAAGCTGTCATTATGCGATTGTCATTGCAAATCGCTGCTTAGCTTGGCCAGGAGTAGAACAAAAGAAAAACGGGCACTTAAGTCTGAAAAAAGTATAAGTACTTCACAATTGAAACTAATAACAAGGAATACCTCGAAAACGGCAAGCTCCTCGAAAAAAATGTATGCGACATAACTTATATATTTTAACAAGATCTGAATTTTTTGTAGAGTAAGTTTTTTATATCTCTTACGGTTTACTAGATATGACAAATTAAGCAAAATTCATCCAGAATAAACAGGTCTTTAGAAGCTACTCTCAGAAAATTCAATATACAGAATGAAAAAAACTTCATTGACTATTCCCAAAAAGTTTAAGACATACATTTTGTACTATGTAATGAAAATAGTTTATACACAAGCTATATTACAAATCCTTATAAAGCTTTGAGAAAAAAAAAACTGCAATTGTACATTCCATGTAAAGGGTATTTTGAAGTTCAGAGATCTTCTTGAAAGCCTACTAGTGATATTCTCCGAAGATAGGTTTTGGTATTTAAACATATACACGCATACACGTTTCTTCTAAAATGTCTTCTTTGGAATCAGTAAAACATACATTTCTGGTAAAATGTCGTCATCACAATGCAGTACTTTTCACTTCTTGCTGGAATTACGTGACAGAGAATGTAAAAGTCTGATGTGTTCCAATCATATGGATTTCTCTACCAATTCTATAACAAACTATTCTTATAAAAGCTTATTCTTCTATCTCCTTCACGTTAATTAACATAAAAATTAGCAGAAATAGTCTTATTACTTGCTTCCTTGTAAGTAGGAGCGAAATAAGGGAATACGCTAGGCTAAACTGATAGTCAAATCTTACTCTTTCATTTATATAGCCCTCTTTTAATATCTAAGGCTTTGCACTTGAAACAACTCGTCTGTAGGTTGTTTTACTTTTGGGTTAATACATTCTTTTTTCCTCAAACACACACACACATACATTCACTCTCACATACATTCTTGCAGACTCTGTGGGGGATAGGGAATAATTATAGCTAAAGAAAAATTCCCCGCCTCAGCTCGCTGACCACTCGATCACGGAGACAGTCATCGAATATCTTTGCACGGCCGGGAGTAAAACAAAAGAAAAAGGAACAAAATGTCCCGTCTCAGTACAGCTTAAGTATTTTAAAATTGAAAACAATAAGCACTGGAAATATCTGTAGTAATTCTGTCTCACATTCAAGAGATCGCGGGTTCAAATCTTAGGGTAGGCTTGACTGGTTAGGGCTTTTTTCGGGGTTTCCGTTATCCTGGGAAGATGAACATCAGGTAACTTTAAAATCCGTGGACTTCCAGATCATTCAAGCATCATATCGCAAATTTCATTCATTGTCCGATATGACCAGTCAGGTTAAAGAACGTTAAGCAAGAAAGAAATAAAAATCTGATGTGTTCCATTCACATGACTTTCTCTACATCTCTGCAACAAATTATTGTTAAAAAGCTTATGCTTCTATTTACTTCATGCTAATCGAGGAAAAAAAATGTCAGAAATAGTCTTATTACTTGCTTCCTCTTAAGTAGAAGCGAAATAAGGGAATACCATAGCTTAAAGTGAAAGCCAAAAGCTAGTTGCTATGTGACGGAAGTTCTTGTTTGCATGGACAGGAGTTGACAAATTCCTATATGAGAAAAGTATAAGTTTTTGAAACGTGAAATCAAAAACAATGAATAACTAAAAAACGATCAACTTCACGAAAAAAATGTACATAGCATAAATTATGTGTTTTAACGTGCTCTACATTTTCTGTGCAGTACGTTTCTTTCTATCTCTTACGGTTTAACAGTTAAGCAAAATTCGGCAAAATTCATCCAGAATAAAGAGGTCTTCAGCGGCTATTCCAAGAAAATTCAAGATATACATTTTATTTGGTATGTAAATGTCAGTAATATATGGGATTTTAATTAAAATCGTTAGAGCCATTTTTTAGAAAATCATAATTTTCGAAAAAAGTTCCATGTGAAGGGTAGTTGGCGTTGGGGAGATGTTCTTGAAAATCTTCGTGTCGCATCCTTGGAAGATACCAAACTTAAATACCAAGTTTGGTTTGTAACGGTCTTTTCGTTTTTGAGCTATGCTGCCCACAGACACACACACACATACATACACACAGACAGACAGACAGACACACACACAGATATGTTTCTAAAAATGTTTTTCTTCTTTTTTTTATATATTTCCGGAGAAATCTCAGTATCGAATTTTTGGGTGCAATACAATACCTTCTCTATACACTATGTACATAGTACGTTTAGAGAAAGTAATAATACTTCGGAATACTTATAAAAATTGAATATGACATACATTTTTGTTCTAACGAGATCTTCATTTCTTGTGTAGTAAAATGTTGTGTATATCTTACAGTTATACAAAAGTCATCGAAAATGAAGAGGACTTCAGCAGCCATTCCCGTTAATTCAACAGGTTTATACGTTTTATTTGTCAAGTAAACATATTTAATGTAGGGCATTTTAATCAAAATCTTTGGAGCTGTTTTTGAGAAAATCCAAATTTTCGAAAATTAGGCATATAGTTGGGGATGGGGGTATTATTTTTGAATATCCTTGTGTCGCATCTTTGGAATATCCTAAACTTAAATAGCAAGTATGGTATTTCACCGATTTCTTGTTTTTGAGTTACAGTATTCACAGACAGACGGACATACTCAGGTGCGAGTGCGCACATACACAATCCCACCGTTTCTCTACATAGTGTATAGAGAAGGTATTGCACTCACCCAAAAATTCGATACCGAGATTTCACCGGAAAAACATGTTATGGGTCTCCCTGAATCCAAAAAAATAATTTTTAGAAAAAAGGTCCATATGTGTGTGGTTTTGCGTCTGTGTGCTTGTGGACAGCATAACTCAACAACGAAAAGACCGTTCAATACCAAACTTGGTATTTATGCTTGGTATCTTCCAAGGATGCGACACGAAGAGTTTCAAGAAAATGCCCCACCCCCAACTACCCTTTACCTAGAACGTTTTTCGAAAATTTTTATTTTCTCAAAAATGGCTCTAACGATTTTGATTAAAAGCTCTTATATTTACGATAATTACATGCCAAATAAAATGTATATCTTGAATTTTGTGGGAATAGCCTCTGAAGACTACTTTATTCTGGATGAATTTTACGCAATTTTGCATAACTGCTAAACTGTAAGAGGTGGACAAAAACTTAGCAAACAAAAAATGTAGATCACGCTAAAACACACACTTTATGTTACATACATTTTTTCCGTAGAGTTGATCGTTTATGAGATATTCTTTGTTTTTGGTTTCAGCTTTGAAAACATACAATTTGTCAGCTCCTGTCCATACAAAGGAACCTCAGTTACATAGCAACCGGCTTTTGACTATCACTTTAACCTATGGTAATCCTTTATTTCGCTTCTACTAAAGGAAGCAAGTAATAAGACTATTTCTGCTATTTTTTTTCTCAATTAGGATGAAGTAAATAAAAGCATAACTTTTTTAACAATAGCTTGTTACAAAGTTGTAGAGAACGCTATGTGAACGCAACACATCGGATTTTTTCCCTTCTACTGATTTGGAACTAAGTAATAAGACCGTTTCTGCCAGTGTTTGTCTGATAATTTGACGTATACAGAAAAATAAGCTTATTAACAATAATTTGTTGCGGAGATGTAGAGAAAGTCATGTGAATGCAACACATCCGATTTTTCCTTCTACTTATATGGAACTAAGTAATAAGACCGTTTCTGCCAGTGTTTATCACGATAGCACGAAGTAGACAGTAGAATAACACATCAGATTTTTTATACTGTTTAACGCCCGTTTTTACTACAAATAACACCGCAAGCGATGACATTGATGAAACATGGAATGAAAATGGAACACTGTTGGAATACGATGACGGGGGAAACCGGAGAACCCGGAGAAAACCCGCCCCTGCGCCGCCTTGTCCACCACAAACCCCCACATGCGGTCGCTTGGAGTAGTACCCGGGCCGTCTAGATTAGAGGCGAGTGGTCCAACTCCTCGACCACTGCAAGCACCCAAATATATACGTAACTTCAGTATTCCAATTTTTTTTTAAGTTCAGGGGGCCCTATAGCGTGTACTTCCGGTGAAACATGGGTGTCATTTTTTTCCGGAACGCAATACCTTCTCTAACTTTACAACATATCTTTAAGAAATAAGAAAGGCTGGATACAATTTGGCGATAACTTTCCATAGACATGGTCATTAAGAACTTTGGATAATAAGAGATTGGAAAGGATCCAAATCGATGAGGCCTGGAATTCGAACCCCTTGCCACTGGTAGGGAGTTAAAGGGAGTATATCTGTCTTTCTTTTGTGTCGGTACAAAGGCGAATTCTTTTTGCTCCCCTCTCAAATATGCATGCAGCTACATTATGCCTAACTGGCTGTGTGAGGTACTTGCAACTGGTTATGATTCCGCCTCGTACACAGCCAGAGCGGACAACGTGGTATAAAGAGAGAGAGAGAGGGAGGGAGGGGATGAGCGCCTGTCAATTTTCTAGTCAATTTTCAGTGAATGGATGGCTAATCCTTGTACAAACCCCTAGTGAAAGGAGTCTGTATGCAAAAGGACCATTACTCCAACCCCCTATTGCTCTCACGCGTTACTGCCTGCAAGACGGGCCTACAGCTCACATCTCCTGCTATAAAGAGAGGCGCGGGCTGGCCTGCATGCCATGCAAGCTGTATCACTTTGCTATCATTACTGACACAAATATGTGTTACATTCACATGACTTTCTTACATATTCTACAACAAATTATACTTACAACACTTTATTCCTCTATTTCATATTAATCGACATAAACACTAGCAGAATTTTTACTCCCTCTACACGTACTATGTACATAGTGTATAGAGAAGGTATTGCATTCCACCCAAAAATTCCATACCGAGATTTCACAGGCAAAAAAAAAAAAAAAAAAAAAAAAAAAAAAGCATTTTTACAAGAAGATCCATGTGGGTGTGCGTGTATGTGATGTGTGTGTATATGTCTGTGGGTGTGGTCTGTGTGACCAGCAAGGCTCAAAATCGAAAAGACTGTTAAATACCAAACTTGGTATTTAAGTTTGGTATTTTCCAAGGAAAGGCCAATATAAAACACAGTTTGTATCATAAATAACTATTCTTTTCAAGCTTTTAACGTTCTTTAACCTGGTTGGTCAATTGGACGATGAATGAAATTGGTGAAATGATGCTCAAATGATCACGGGGTCCATGGAGCTTAAAGTTACTCGACATTCGTCTTCTCGGGATAAGGGAAAACTCCGAAAAAAAAAAAAAAAAACCGTTTCCGGGTAACTCACGACCTTTTGAACGTGAGGCAGACACGCTACCACCACACTACCCGGCGGGCAACTATTTTCTTGTAGGTAAGAGGAAAATAAGGGAATACGCAAGGATAAAGTGATAGTTAAATCTTTAAAGCCTACCTTATTAGTCCGTCTGCCTAACTTTCAAGAGGCCCCGAGTTCAAATCTCCAATACGGTGAGCTACTCATATAAGGTTTTATCCGGGAGTTTTCCCTTATTCTGAGAAGACAAATGTCGAGTAACTAAGTTCTATATACCCCAGAGTCATTTGATTATCATTTTACTTGTTAGACATTGCCTACCAGTTTAAAAGAGGTTAAACTACAATGGAAAAAATATATACATTTTCTGGTATGTGATGCATTGAAATTTCGTTTTTCTTGTATGACTGGGATAGAAAAATAAAATAAACACGAATGATGACTTCTCATTTAAGAAAAGTAAAAGTATTTACAAATTTAAAGCAGACAAGAATAATATATAGGGAATAGCCGAGTATAGCTCGTGACGCGAGACAAGAACAAAATATTAAGTTGCGCAGTAGCAATTCTTTACCTGAAGGGCTGATGGTGGGAGAAGTTGCACCAGAAATTACAACGTCTGTGTTCATAAAGGGGTGAAGTGCGAGGGTCGGCTGATAAGTTCCGGGCCTCACATAGATATGGCACAACTAGGCCAGTTAGACGGTAGCATGGTATAGTTTAAGTCTAGACTAGCTTATTACCATAGTTACAGGTCAACAGCTTCATTAGTTTTCCAATGACACCATTTTAAATAAGACAACTTTAGAGTTTTCACAAAAAATGTAGGATTTAGAAAAACGAGCAGTGATTAAATACTTCCATTTGAAAGGTTTAACGCCTAAAGAAATAAAAGGAGGAAATGGGCAGCACATTGAAGAGTCTGCTCCTTCATATTCAATGATTAAAAGGTGGGTTGCAGAGTATAAAATGGGACGTACGAGCACTAGTGATGAGCCTCGCTCTGGACGCCCTGTAGAAGTGACAGCTCCAGAGATTATTGAAAAATTTCAGGTTTATGTAGTACTGGAAGACTGCAGATTAAAGTTGTTTGAGATAGCAGAGGCTGTAAACATATCAAAAGAACGTGCAGGTAATATGTTAAGTAATGTTTTGGCTTTCACAAGGTCTGCGCAAGATGGGTGCCGCGTTTGTTGACACCTGATCAAAAGTTGCAAAGAAAAACTATTTCTGTTAAGAATGTGGAGCTCTACCGTAAAAATCCCAGTGAATTCTTGAGACTGCTTATTGCCATGAATAAAACTTGGATACATCACTACACTCCAGAAAGTAAATCACAGTCAGAACAGTGGATTGCGCAATAACGTCAATTTTGTCAGCAAACAAGGTTATGGCTAGTGTTTTCTGGCATGCATAGGGAATTATTTTTATTGATTACTTAGGAAACCATAAAAGAATCACTGATGACTACTACGCAGGCTTACTAAAATGTTTGAGTGATGAGGTGAAAAGAAAAATACTTCATTTGGCAACAACAAAAAATATTGTTTCATCACGACAATGCTCCGGCCCATCGTTCAGTCACTGCAATGGGAAAAATGTGCAATTTAAAGTTGGAATTGCTTGAACATCCATCCTATTCGCCAGATCTAGCACCCAGTGACTACCACCTGTTCCCAAACCTCAAAAAGTGGCTTGGAGGACGCAATACCTTCTCCACCTGTATACTGTATACTATGTACTAAGCAGAGGAAGCAAAACCGGTGCAGCTAGCTTAATATTCGTAGATGAAAGATTCATAAATATAGAAAAGAGTATGTGAAAAACTGAAAAAATTAGCAAAAACGAATATTGTTTGTGGAAAATGCAACTTATATGTCTTTTGAATTTTCCACAAACAAACATATGCTATGAGTGACCGAGTGATATGGATGAATTCGAATGATTATGTGATAATATATAGGAATTGGTTTAAACATTAACCTTCTTAAGTTAATTTAAAATATGATTTTAATCCTATTTTTGCTTCTTATAGTACAACATTTCTTACTTAATTCAATTAATAAAGAGCTAATTCTTACACAAAAAATGCAAATACAACAACCATAAGGTCAAAATATAATGGTGGACTTTATTTAGGCTTTCATATGACTTTCTCTACCTCTCTGTTACAAATTATTGTTAAAAAAGCTCATTCTTCTATCTACTTCATGGTAATCGAGACAAACATTAGCAGAAATTGTCTTATTACTTGGTTCCTTGAAAGTAGAAGGGAAAAATCTAATGTGTTCCATTCACATGATGTCCTCTAGCTGTTTGGTAAACAAACCTTTTATTCAAAACATTAATCTGTTATCTATATCATGCTAACCAAAATAAACATAGGCAGAATTAGTCTTATTACTATTTTCCTTGTTAATAAAAGGGAAATCACAAAATACACAGGCCAAAGCGCTAGTCTCGTTCTTTAAAAGACGGTCGCTATGTGAGAAAATTGTAGTTGCAATCTCTTTGCTTGCCAGGAGCAATCAAACGAGAAACGAGAAAACATATATCTTCCTGTTTCAGAAAATGTTAAGTGTCTTAAAATTGAAACTAACAATTCGGAATATCTTGAAAACGGTGAACTCCACAAAAAATATATGACATAAAGCGCATATTTTAATGAGATCTACATTTTTTTTTTTTTTTTGTAGTAAGTTTTTGCGGTATGTCTCTTGCGGTTTGCCAGTTATATAAAAGACATCCAGAATGAAGAGGTCTCCAGAAACTATTCCCAGAAGATTCAAGATATACATTTCGTTTTTCATAAAAAGATCTTAAACACAAGGTATTTTAATCAAAATCGTTAAGAGCCATTTTTTAGAAAATCAAAATGTTCCATGTAAAGGGTAGTTTGGAGTGAATGGTTTTCTTGAAAATCTAAGTGTCGCATCCTAGGAAGATACCAAATTTAAATACCAAGTGTGGTTTCGTTTTTCAGTTATACCTTACAGAGACATACGTATACAGACACACACATACCTTTTTCTAAAAATGCTTTTTTTTTTATTCAGTGGGTCCCAAAACATGTATTTCCGGTGAAATCTCGGTATCGAATTTTGAGTGTATTACAATATCTTCTCTGTACACTATGTACATAATACGTGTAGAGAAAGTAAAGAAAGTATGATGTGTTCCATTTCCATGACTTTCTCTACATATCTGTAACAAATTATTATTAAAAAGCTTATTCTTCTGTCAACTATATACTAATCGAGATAATCATTGGTAGGTATAAGCAAGGTAAGGGAATACTCTAGCCTAAAACGATTGCCAAATCTTTTAAAACTTGCTTGTCATGTGAATGAAATCCGTTTCTTTGCATCGCGAGCAGTTGACAAATTCCCTTATGTGAAAAGTTTTAAGTATTTTAAAACTTAAACTGATTAGAAGTTATGTCTAAAAATGGTCAAATCCACGAACAAATCTGATGTGTTACACTCACATGACTTTCTCTAGCTGTTCTACAAACTTCTTACATAAGATTATTCTTCTTTCTGCACCTTGCTAATCGAGGTACTTATTAGCATAATGTTCTTATTACTTAGTTCCGTATAAGTAGGAAGAAAATAAGGGAGTACACTAGGCTAAACTAATAGTCAAATATTTTAAAAGCTGTCGTTACGCGATTGTCATTACAAATCGCTTGTTTTCTTGGCCAGCAGTAGAACAAAAGAAAAACGGACACTCCAGTCTGAAACTAATAACAATGAATACCTCGAAAACGGTAAGTTCCGTGAGAAAAGTGTATATGACATAACTTGTGTATTTTAGCAAGACCTACATTTTTTGTATAGTAAGCTTTTTTCTAACTCTTACGGGTTACTGATTATGCCAAATTAAGCAAAATTCATCCAGAATAAACCGGTCTTCAGAAGCTATTCCCAGAAAATTCAAGATATATATTTTATTTTTCAGGTAAATATATTTAATATACGATATTTTAATCAAAATCGTTAGAGCCATTTTTAAGAAAATCAAAATTTTCGAAAAAAGTTCCATGTAAACGGTAGTTTGGGATGGGAGTAATCTCAAAATCTTCATGTCGCATCCGTGAAAGATACTGAACTTAAATACCAAGTTTGGTATTTTAGCTACTTTTGTTTTTGAGTTATCGTGTTCACAGACACACGGACACGCGGACACACACACACGGACCTTTTTCTGAAAATGCTTTTTTTTTGGATACAGGGGTCCTAAAACATGCATTTCCGGTAAAATCTCGATATCGAATTTTTGGGTGGAATACAATACTTCTCTATCCCTATGTACATAATACATATGGGGCTAGAGAAAGTAAAAACGTATATGACATAATGGTGTTTCAACGAGGTCTACATTTTTGTGTAGTGCGCCCTTGTCTATTTCTTATGGTTTACTAGTTATGCAAAATCCAGCGAAATTCATCCAGAATAAATAACTCTTCAGAAGCTATTCCCAGTAAATTCAAGATATGTATTTTATTTGTCGTGCAAACATCTTTAATATATTGTATTTTAATCAAAATCTTTAGAGACATTTTTGAGAAAAACAAAATTTTCGAAATTTTGTACATGTAAAGTATAGCTTGAGGTGGGGGGACTTTTCTCAAAATCTCCGTGTCACACCTCTGATGGATACTAAACTTAAATACCAAGTTTGGTAATTTACGGTCTTTTCGTTTTGTAGTTATCGTGTTCACAGATACACGGGTACACGGACACACACACGCACACGGACCTTTTTTGAAAATGCTTTCTTTTGGGATTCAGGAACCTTAAAACATGTATTTCTGGTGAAATCTCGGTATCGAATTTTTGGGTGGAATGCAATATCTTCTCTATAGACTATGTACATATGACGTGTAGAGTAAGTAGTTAGCACAAAATAAGACTCATGTATTGATCTGTACTCCAATTCAGAAGAACAAAGGGAGGTTGTAAGTGAGAATTGGCATTGCATGTTCATTTCCAATCTTCTGCTCCGGAATTCATCTTCCTGTCGATGCTCCATCTATCATTCCATTCGTCAGCCTCCTTGCGTTAATTTCTCCATTAATCCATATCCCTTCCTCCCCCCTAGTCAGATCGCGGTACACTCTGCTAAGCATCACAAATGGCACAAGCTTCTGTCGTCCTTTGCCAATTTCCTATCAAACATCACTTCATAGATGAAGTGCTTCAGGCTCACTTGAAAATTTCTCGATGTACAGCACAGATGATGCCACAGATTTTGAAATTGTTCTTATTTTACCAGGATCATACGGAAAGTAAAGAATGATTTATCATCACCAGAGCTAGGAAATTTGTACCGTTCGCCGTTCCTTGTATAGGTTGCGACCGGCCTTCCCGCCGCACCTAAACAAGTCATTGATAAGAACAGAGCGGGGAGAGGTAAACTAACGTGTTGTCAAGTAAACAGCACTGTTTCCAGAGAACAAATAACATATGTTCCATTCACATCACTTTCTCTGCATCTCTGCAACAAATTAATGTTAAAAAGCTTATGTTTCTATTTACTTCAAGCTAATCAAGAAAAAATTAGCAGAAATAGTCTGATTATTTGCTTCCTTGTAAGTAGAAACGAAATAAAACCATACATTAAAATGATAGTCAAAAGCTGATTGAAGTTCCTTTGGTTTTATGGACAGGATTGACAAATTCCGGTATGAGAAAAGCATAAGTTTTTCAAAAGTTAAACAAAAAATAGGGAGTATCTCAAAAAGAATGAACTCCACGAAAAAAATGTATATAACATAAATTGTGTGTTTTAACGTGCACAACATTTTTTGTCCTGTAAGATTTTGTCCATCTTTTACGGTTTAGCAGTAATGCAATATTCTGTAAGATTCGTCTACAATAAACTAGTCTTCAGAGGCTATTCCCAGAAAATTCAAGATATACATTTTATTTGTCAGGTAAATATATTTAATATACGATATTTTAATCAAAATCGCTAGAGCCATTTTTAAGAATATCAACATTTTCGAAAAATATTCCATGTAAAGGTTAGTTTGGGTTAGGGGGATTTTTCTCAAAATCTTCGTGTCGCATCCCTGGAAGATACCAAACTTAAATACCAATTTTGGTATTTTACCAACTTTTCATCTTTGAGTTATCGTGTTCACAGCCACAGGGACACACACACACACACACACACACACAAACGCACACGGACCTTTTTCTGAAAATGCTTTTTTTGGATACAGGGGACCCTAAAACATATATTTCCGGTGAAATCTCGGTATCGAATTTTTGGGTGGAGTGTATATAGTACGTATAGAGAAATTAAAATGACACATCTATTTTGATCATTATTTAGAACATACAAATTGTTACATATGTAAGGCTAACTCTAACTGATTTCCTTCTTTACAAATACATTATGAAGAAACCCCAAGCACTTAAACACGAATTGCAATATTTACTGATCGAATGTACAATAATGTCCAAATAATAACATTAATTTCTTAAATATTTTCAGATTCTTACCAGGTAAAACGAAATCGAGAATTAAACTAAATTTTTACTCATTTGCAGCCATATTACTGAAAACTATATGTACTTCTGGAGCCTTTCAAATGAAAACCTCCGCCTACGTTCCGACAAACAAGATTTGTATTGCGAAAAAGTTTGTTCCACTTCGCATGATGTATCAGCATCACCAAGCAAATAGCATTTGTTGGGATCTGAAAGTGCAGCTTGTATGCAATACATCACACTGAACTATCTCGTCAAATATCACTATTTCTTTCTTCTCTGATGAGATACGTCAGAAAAGTAATTATTTCGTAGAATTACACACTGACTTCGTTCTCTGACGTGGTCCGTCGAAGAAGTGGTTGTCTCTTAGAATTTACCTCCTCCTTTGACGAGGTCTATCGAAGAAGTGATTAAAATTTAGTATTGCCAGGTTACTGTGAAACATTTTATGTAACTAAAACAATTTATTTGTTCAGAATCAAACGGCTCGTTATCACACACAAAAATTGACTGACGAGAAGCAAAAACGCAACAAAACTCGGTGTTTCCAAAATGAATTCACGGAGTAATAAATAAAAATGTGATGCCTTTCTCTAGCTGCTCTGCAAACTTCTTACAAAAAATTATTCTTCTTTCTAGACAAAGCTAATAATCTAAACAGTTGAATGTGGTAATAAAAAATTATTTTAATGACTAGAATGAGTTTATTTCTAAAACAAAATTTAAGTGTATATTGTTATGTATTATTTATCCTAATACTTATCATTATTATATAATTACCAACAAAGGTAAAAAAAATCTGATGTGTTCCATTCACATGACTTTCTCTACAACTCTGTAATAAATTATTGTTAAAAAGCTTATGCTTCTATTTCCTTCCTGCTAATCGAGAAAAAAATATCAGAAATATTCTTATTACTTGCTTCCTTGTAAGTAGAAGCGAAATAAGGGAGTGCCATAGGCTAAAGTGATGGTCAAAAGCTGGTTGCTATGTGATTGAAGTTCCTTTGTTTGTATGGACACGAGTTCACAAAGTCCTGTATGAGAAAAGTATGTTTTTATAGCTGAAACCAAAAACCAGGATTATTTCAAAAACAATCAACTCCACGAAAAAAATGTATATAACATAAAGTGTGTGTTTTAAAGTGCTCTACATTTGCTGTGTGGTAAGCTTTAGTCCATCTCTTACGGTTTAGCAGTTATGGAAAATTCCGTAAAATTGAACTAGAATAAAGTAGTCTTCAGAGGCTATTCCCAGGAAATTCAAGATATACATTTTATTTGTCAGGTAAATATCTTTAATATACGATATTTTAATCAAAATCGTTAGAGCCATTTTTTTAGAAAATCAAAATTTTCAAATAAAAGTGCCATATAAGTGTAGTTTGGGGTGGGGGAATTGTTCTCAAAATCTTCGTGTCGTATCCCTGGAAGATACTAAACTTAAATACCAAGTTTGGTACTTTACCGACTTTTCGTTTTTGAGCTATCGTGTTCACAGACACACGGACACACACACACACACACACACACACACACACACACACACGGACCGTTTTCCGAAAATGCTTTTTTTTAGATAAAGGGGACCCTAAAACGTATTTCCGGTGAAATCTCGGTATCAAATTTTTGGGTGGAGTGCAATACCTTCTCTATACACTATGTACATAGTACGTATAGAGAAAGTAAAAAAACTAATCGAGATAAACATTAACAGAATGTTCTTATTACTTAGTACCTTACACGTAGAAGGGAAATAAGGGAATGCACAAGGCTAAAGCGATATTGAAATATCTTAAGCCATCGTTGCACGATTATCATTGTAAATCGCTTCTTTCCTTTGCCAGGAGTAGAACAGAAGAAAAACGGACACTTCCTATATGAGAAAAGTATAAGTACTTTACAACTGAAACCAATAACAAGGAATATCTCGGAGACGGTTACCTCCACAACAAAACATCAAGCACATAAATTGTGTGTTTTGACGAGATCTAAATTTTTTGTGCCGGATGTTTTTGTATATCTCTTACGGTTTAGCAGTTACGCAAAATTCGGCAAAATTCATCCAGAATAAAGAGGTCTTCAGAGGCTATTTCCAAAAATTTCAAGATATATATTTTATTTGGGATGTAGATATATTTAATATACGGGTTTTAATCAAAATCGTTTGAGTCATTCTTCAGAAAATCAAAACTTTCGAAAACTTTTCCATGCAAAGGGCAGTTTTTGGTGGGGGATTTCCTGGAAAATCTATGTGTTGCATCCTTGGAAATTGCCAAACTTTCATACCAAATTTGGTAATTAGCAGTCTTTTCGTTTTTGAGCTATGCTGTCTAGAGACAGATACACACGCATACACCGACACACACGGAACTTTTTCTAAAAATGCATTTTTTGGACTCGGGGGACCCCAAAACACATATTTGCAGTGACATTTCGACATCGAATTTTTGGGTGGAATACAATACTTCTCGATCCCTATGTGCATTGTACATACGGGGCTAGAGAAAGTAAAAAAGAAACATGGCAGATATAAATATTGCTCCACAATAATAAATATTGCTTCCTCATCCACTCCGGTTACATTATCACCTTAGATTTGCGTTGTATGCCTATAAAATTCGATAGCTGAACATTTCGTGCATTCAAAACCGAATAAGTTTTTGGCAGTATCTGTATTGAAAAAATCTGATGTGTCCCATTCACATAACTTTCTTTACATCTCTGCAAAAAATTATTGTTAAAAAAAACTGTATTCTTCTATTTACTTCACGCTAATTGAGATAAAATTATCAGAAATGGTCTTATTACTTGCTTCCTTGAAAGTAGAACCGAAACAAGGGAGTACAAAAGGTTAAAGTGATAGTCAAATGTTGCTATGTGATTGAAGTTCCTTTGTATTGCAAGGAGTTGTTAAATTCGTATATGAGGAAAGTATAAATATTCTAAAGCTGAAACAAATAACAAGGAATATCTCAAAAAACGCTCAAATACGCGAAAAAATGTATATAACATAAATTGTGTGTTTTAATATGATCTACATTCTTTGTGCAGTAAGTTTTTGTCTATCTCTTTCGTTTACCGGCTACGTAAAATTCAGCAGAATTCATGCAGAATAAAGAGGATCTATTCCTAGAAAATTCAAGATATACATATCTTTAATATATGGTATTTTAATCAAAATCGTTACAGCCATTTTTCAGAAAATCAAAATTTTCTAAATTTTTTCCATGCAATGTGTAGCTTGGGTAGGGTTATTTTCTCAAGAGCTTCGTGTGGCATCCCTGGAGGATATTAAAGTTAAATACCATGTTTGGTATTTTACCGACGTTTCATTTTTGAGTTATCGTGTTCACAGACACAGACACAGGGACCTTTTTATGAAAATACATTTTGTTTTGATACAGGGGACCCTAAAACATCTATTTCCTGTGAAATCTCGGTATAGAATTTTTGGGTGGAATGCAATAACTTCTCTAAAGCATGTGTAGCCAAGTATAAGTAGATGAATATTCTAATTTGAGTATTATCGATATTGTAAGACGCAACATTTCCTAATGTACGTATAGTGAGACTTTGTGTTGGTCCATTGTTCCACTCAGACATTCTCGAGTATTCACTTTTGGTGCTCATGTTTTAACCCCGAGATTTTGAGCCCAGCAAGAGGCAGTATTGTAGCAGTAATTTGATGAAGCTCCTCCCGCGTCCCAGATGGCTGCCCCTTCACGGAGCAGAAGGGGGGGGCGGTAATCGACTGCTAATACTT
The DNA here is from genome assembly GCA_030762935.1 of Hymenopus coronatus. Classification (NCBI taxonomy): domain Eukaryota; kingdom Metazoa; phylum Arthropoda; class Insecta; order Mantodea; family Hymenopodidae; genus Hymenopus; species Hymenopus coronatus. The sequence goes on from CM060882.1 coordinate 21,109,289, forward strand.
GCAAGTGTAACAATGAAAGAAAGAAACAACAATAACACCAGCCACAATCGGATTGGCAAATAAAAATCTTTCTCAGATGACTGATATTTGGAAGGGGAGTGCAAAATTGTTTCACCGTTAGCAGCAGCCGCAGACCGGACCTCCTTACCTTGAAACGGTAGGTACTTCGATCATCAAACGAGTGTTACGTTATGTAATTTTTACTTTCTCTACACGTACTATGTGATAGCGTATAGAGAAGGTGTTGCATTCCACCCAAATATTCGATACCCAGATTTGAGTATGTTTTGAGGACTCCTGAATCCAAATAAGCAGATTTTAGAAAAAGATCATGAAAATCTATGTCTTTTTTTCGTTTTTTTTTATAGGTTTAGGGCCCACTTTTACAACTTAAGGCATCGCAGGTAATGACACTGGTGATAGATGGAGCACCGGTGGAATGCGATGGCGGGGGAAACCGTAGAACCCGGAGAAAACCCACCTCTGCGCCGCTTTGACCACCACATGCGGCAGCTTGGGATCGAACCCGGGCCCAGAGGCGAATGGTCTAACCACTCGGCCACGGCGCGGCCCGTAAGTCTATGTGTGTGTGGACAGCATAATTCAAAACGAAAAGACCAAATTTGGTATTTAATTCAAGTATCTTCCAAGGATGGTCGTCTCCTTAGCGCGGTGGTAGCGCAGCTGCCTACCAAGCGGGAGACCTGGGTTCGATCCCCAGTACCGGCGTGGGGATTTTTCCCCCGCTGGGAGACCTGGACCGGGGTGCACTCAGCCTCGTGAGGTCCCTGGGGGGCCAATTGAGGAGCTACTTGATGGAGAAGTAGCGGCTCCAGGTCGTGAGGACCGCATTAACCGGTCGGGAGGGGCTCGAGGCGCTGACCACGTCTCACCCTCCAATACAGCACCCCATCCATGACGTCTGTAGTGGACCGAGATGGGGGACGCAGCGGCCGGGCGGTAGGCCAAGGTTCCCCGTGAGCTGTCGTGCCATGGAGTTATAGTTATCTTCCAAGGATGCAACGAATGTTTTCAACAGAATTCCCACCCCAAACCATCTCTTACATGGTAATTGAATATTTTGTTCTTGTCAAAAATGGCATGACAAATGACAATGAACTGCATATCTTGAATTTTCTGGGAATAGACGCTAAAGACCTGTATACTATACATGCCTTTGAGAGATAGACAAAAAATCTGATGGTTCCATTCACATGACTTTCTCTACTTCTCTGCAACAAATCATTGTTTAAAAGCTTATGCTTCTATTTAGTTCATGGTAATCGAGAAAAAATTAGCAGAAATAGTCTTATTACTTGCTTCCACGTAAGTAGAAGCGAAATAAGGGAGTAATGTAGGTTAAAGTGATAGTCAAAACCTGGCCGCTATGTGACTGAAGTTCCTTTGTTTGTATGGACAGGAGTTGGCAAATTCCTGTATGAGAAAAGTAAAAGATTTTCAAAGCTGAAACCAAAAGAAGGAATATCTTTAAAATGATCAACTCCATGAAAAAATGTAATAACATAAATTTGTGTGTTTTAACGTACCTTACATTTTTGTGTGTGGTAAGTTTTTGTCCATCTCTTACGGTTTAGCGGTTATGCAAAATTTCGTAAAATTCATCCAGAATAAAGTAGTCTTCAAAGGCTGGTCCCAGAAAATTCTAGATATATATTTTATTTGTCAGGTAAATATCTTTAATGTACGATATTTTAATCAAAATCCTTACAGCCATTTTTAAGAAAATCAAAATTTTCGAAAAAAGTTCCATGTAAAAGGTAGTTCAGGGTGGTGGGATTTTCTTGAAAATCTTCGTGTCGCATCCTTGGAAGATGCCATGCTTAAATATCAAGTTTGGTATTTAACGGTATTTTCGTTTTTGAGCTAAGCTGTCCACAGACACACACACATGGACCTTTTTCCGAAAATGCTTTCTTTGGATCCAGGGGGACCCAACACATGTATTTCCGGTGAAGTCTCGGTATCGAATTTTTTGTGGAATACAATACCTTCTCTATACACTATCTACATAGTACGTGTAGAGAAAGTAAACATTTATATCTCAATAAAACACACACTTTATGTCCGGAATATTCGTTGTTAAGGTTTCAATTTTTAGGTACTTTTCTCAAATGAAAGGTGACTTCTTTTGCTTTACTCCTGTCAGTGAAAAGAGAACCTTGATTTGGCTTAGTGCATTACCTTATTTTCCTTCTCTTTAGAAGTAACTAATACATACATGTTTCCTATTATTTATCTCTAGTGCCACAAAGTAGACGAAGGAACAATGTTTTTTAGAATATTTTGTAGAGAAAGTCATGTGAATGGAACAAATCATATTTTTTAAACATGCTTAAAGCTATACAGGCCATTTAATAAAAATGTAATATAAAATCATTTACCATGCTAGTCTCATATACCCAAAGTCGCGGGTTCAAACCCGGCGGAGAAGGGTGGAATTTTTCGAGAGTAAAAATCTGCAGCATGGCTTCCTTCGGAAGAGAAGTAAAGCTTTTGGTCTCGTATCCAAAAGTACGGCATGTAAAAGAACCTCGAGTCTGATAAAGAGGCCTCTGAGCAAAATTAAGCGGGCTTTCACGCCTAATATAAAATGAGACGCTGAGAACCGCAGCAGTTGAAGAGCGTCCATAAATGAAACTCTATTTCCATTTTTGTCAACAAACGAGTGTTACCTCATGTAATGTTTACTTTCTCTATGCGTACTATGTACATAGTGTGTAAAAAACGTATTTGCATTCCAGCCAATAAGTTGATACCGAGAATTCACTGGAATCATTTTTGAGGATGCCTGAATCACAAAAAAAAAAAAAAAAAAAAAAAAAAAAAATAGAAAAATCAGTGGATGCCTCTATATGTGTGTAGTATTTTTTACTTGCTCTATACGCACTATGTACATAGTGTATAGAGAAGGTATTACACTCCACCAAAAAATTCGATACCGAGATTTCACCAGAAATATATGTTTTAGGGTCCCCTGTATCCAAAAAAAAAATTATTTTCAGAAAAAGGTCCGTGTGCCTGTGACCATGATAACTCAAAAACGAAAAGTCGGTAAAATACCAAACTTAATATTTAAGTTTAGTATCTTCCAGGAATGCGACACGAATATTTTGAGAAAGATCCCCCCACCCCAAACTACCCTTTACATGGAACTTTTTTCGAAAATTTTGATTTTCTAAAAAATGGCTCTAATGATTTTGATTAAAATATCATATATTAAAGATATTTACCTGACAAATAAAATGTATATTTTGAATTTTCTGAGAATAGCCTCTGAGGACTACCTTATTCTGGGTCAATTTTACGGAATTTTGCATAACTGCTAAACCGTAAGAGATGAACAAAAACTTACCACACCGGAAATGCAGAGCACTTTAAAACAGACAATATATGTTATGTATACATTTTTTCGTGAAGTTGATTGTTTTTTAAATATTCCTTGTTTTTGGTTTCAGCTATAAAAAACATACTTTTCTCATACAGGAATTTTCCAACTCCTGCCCATACAAACAAAGGAACTTCAGTCACATAACAACCAGCTTTTGACTATCACTTTAACCTATGATACTCCCTTATTTCGCTTCTACTTACAAGGAAGCAAGTAATAAGACTATTTCTGCTATTTTTTTCTCGATTAGCAGAAGTATAAGCTTTTTAACAATAATTTATTGCGGAGTTGTATAGAAAGTCGTGTGAATGGAACACATCAGATTTTTTATAAGGTTAACACCCGCTAATACTACTGTGACACTGCATGCAATCACACTGACAATGCAGATGGAGCAGCGGTGGAATGCGATGGCGGGAGAAACCGGAGAACCTGGAGAAAAATCGCCTCTGCGCATATTTATCCACCACAAATATCACAAGCAGTCGCTTGGGATTGAACCCGGGCCGTATAGGTAAAAGGCGTGTGGTCAAACTACTCAGCCACCGTGCTGCTCCGTGGTGTAATGGTTGCCATGCTAACTTCATACACCCAAGTTCGCGGGTTCAAACCCGGGGGGAGAACGCTGGAATTTTTCGGGAGTAAAATTCCTCACCATTGCTTCCTTAGGAAGTGAAGTAAAGCCGATGGTCTCGTGTCGTAAATTTATGGCATGTAAAAGAACCTCGAGCCTGATAAAGAGACATTTGAGCAAACTTGAGCGGTATTTCACGCCCAGTATAGAATGGGACTCTGAGAACCACAGCAATTAAAGCGCGTCCATAAATAAAATCCCATTTCCTATTTTGACATCAAAGGACTGTTACGTTGTGTAATTTTTACTTTCTCTACACATACTATGTGCATGGTATGTAGAAAAGACATTCCATTCCACCCAAAAATTTGACACCGATACGTCGCTATAAACATATGCTATGAGGTCCCCTGAATAAAAAAAAAAAAAAAGGAAAAAAATAGAAAAAGGTCATGTGCGGTTAGACAGCATAGCTCAAGAATAAAAAGGCTATTAAATACTAAATTTCGTATTTAAGTTTAGTTAGTTTAGTATCTTCTAAAGATGCGACACAAGGATTTTCGAGAGGAATGAGAATAGTGGATAAGTGGCGTCTGGACGGGCTTTCTCCGGTTACCCCCACCACTCAAATTGCTCCATAATCCCTTTTCCTATCATCCACTTCCTCACGCTCATGCCTGGCTATGGACCAATCACTCGTTCCAGGTTCTTCATTCTGTGATTTCGTGCCGTTGTGTCTCCGACTGACTTTCGACCACTGTCATTTGTTTGCAAGTCCTAGGAGGTATCAATCCTAAACACGGGCAGGATAAGCCAATTACGAAAATGTTCCAACAGACAAAACGAATATTTTCATTAAAATTACCAAACCATGGCACATTTTTCTCAAACGGGAAAGCAAAATCCGTTTAATATATCTTGTGATTCCCCTGGCCATGGAAAAAGAACCGACAATTTAGCTCAAATATGCAATGGTGAAATTTCAACCAATCGCGGTCACCTGGCTGGAACGATATACTCGCAACTCTTAGCAGCTGATGTTCATTTCTTTGAAATCTTGCTGCACCTGACGTTCGTTTGTATAATCTCCTGCCTTGGTTATCAGTAACAATGGGACAATCCAGGCAGCTAACTTTCACTTTTAATAACTGACAGTTCCACAACTGTAATTTCAGTTAATTCAGTGACAATGTTTTTTGGTTTTTTTTTTTAAAGTTTTATCCAGTTCATAGTGCATTTCATTCAAAAAGGAAGTAAAAATAGTAATTATTTGTGTTTCTTTTATGTGAGATGGGGGCAATTAAATAGCGTTTGTTTCCAATTCATGTATTAGTTAATAAAAGATATAATAAAATAAGTGTCCCCTATTTCTATTGTTGCTATCGATATTCGTACATTGAGTGTGGACACGGTCGGCCATATCGTAATTCAGGAGGCAGTGAAGCAAGAAAAAGAAACCTGAATAGTTAGCGCATGAGTATTTTAAAGCTGAAACTAAAAATAAAGAATGTCTCGAAAACGGTCAATTCCACGAAAAGCTGTACCTGACATAAATTGTGTGTTTTAACCAGATCTACATTTCTTATTTAGTGCGTCTTTGTCTATCTCTTACGGTTTACTAAGTAGACAAAATTCAGCAAAATTCTTCCACAGTAAAGAGGTCTTTATAGGCTATTCCCCAGAAAATTAAAAATATACATTTTATTTAGCATGTAAATATCCTTAATATACGGCATTTTGATCAAAATCGTTAGAGCCATTTTTGAGAAGATCAAAAATTTCGAAACTTTTTCCATGTAAAGGGTAGTTTGAGATGGGGAGATTATCCTCAAAATCTTCGTGTCGCATCCTTGAAAGATACTAAACTTATATACAAAGTCTGGTATTTTATTCACTTTTCGGTTTTTAGCTGTTGTGTTCACAGATACACCGATGAAATCTCGGTGTCGAATTTTTGGGTAGAATGCAAATCCTTCTCTATACACTATGTACATAGTACGGTAGAGAAAGTAAAAAACCATTCGGTAAATAAATATGATCGGGTGCGTCATCTACCATCTGAGAATTAATGTATCACAATCATAAACTGATAAAATCTGTCTTCCTATATATTATAAACTCTTAATAGTCTATTTCGCTTAATTGTCTTCTCGTGTTTTCATTTCTTATGCCGCTTCGCTCCGGTCGACAAGATGAAAACACACGTGGTATTATTTATAATAGCAGAACGACAGATTTAAAAATAAAATCTGATGTGTTCCATTCACATGACTTTTTCTATATCTCTGCAACAAATTAGTGTTAAAAAGCTATGCTTCTGGTTACTTCATGCTAATCAAAAAAAAAAAAAAAAGTAGAAGCGAAACAAGAGAGAGAGTAGCGTAGGCTAAAGTGAGAGTCAGAAGCTGGTTGCTATGTGACTGAAATTACTTTGTATTGACAGGAATTGACAAAATACCCTGTGAGAAAATGATGTTTTTCAAAGCTGAAACCAAAAACAAGGGATATCTCAGAAATGATCAACTCAACGAAAAAAATGTATAAAACATAAATTGTGTGTTTTAATGTGCTCTACATTTTTTGTGTAGTAAGCTTTTGTCTATCTCTTATGGTTGAGCGGTTGAGCAAAATTCCGTAAAATTCATTCAGAGTAAAGTAGTCTACAGAGGCAATGCCCATAAAATTCAAGATATACATTTTATTTGACATTAATATACGATATTCTAATCAAAATCGTTAGAGCCATTCTTAAGAAAATCAAAATTTTCTAAAAATTTTCCATGTAAGGGGTAGCTTGGGGTGGGAGATTTTCTTGAAAATTTTTGTGTCGGATCCTTGGATGATCCCGAACTTAAATACCAAGTTTGGTATTTTAGCGACTTTTCATTTTTGAGCTATCGTGTTCACAAACACAGGGATCTTTTTCTGAAAATGCATTTTAGATACAGGGTACCCTAAAACATATATTTCCGTGAAATCTCGGTATGGAATTTTTGGGTGGAGTGCAATACCTTCTCTATACATTATGTACATAGTACGTATAGACAAACTAAAAATACTATCGCTTTAGCCTAGTATACTCCCTTATCACTTTCTTCTTACAAGGAAGCAAGTAATAAGACAATTTCTTGATTATCATAATCATATAAAACAATATTTTTAAGAACAGTCTGCTGTAAAGTTAGAGAAAGGCATGTTAACGGCTTTTATAAATAAAAAATGCTAAAGTTTTGTTAACAGTTTTATTATCCGTATAAATGTACAGTGTGCTTTACGGTTATAAACTTGGCGTGACATTAATAACTACCAATATAATAATAGTTTAATGTTTTGTTTACATATTTACTGTCCATATAAATGTTTAACGTCTTGCTTACATTTTATTATCAACCTAACTGTTTAATGCTCTGTAACGAATTCTACCACAAACGTTCCAATGAAATATTTATTAATCAAAGCTGTAAAACAGACTCTACCTGGCAGACATATAAAACACCAGCAATTTTATAAAATGCACTCACACCCTTCTTTGAAACCGTTCTTCTACACTTTAACAAGGTAAGATTTTCAAGCCTTTTTGATTATTCTCTATGAATGGATTATCTGACGTGAGGTTGTTGTGCTTGAGATCATAACACAGTAAACACTGATTTTTTTTAGGAAGGGAGGGCTTCATAACTTCATAAAATGAAACTATTATTATGGTTAATTGGTGTTTGTTTTCAGATTGATATAATGAAAACTAATTGGCCTTGACTCTACTACTGGCAACATTTATATGTGCCACAGAGATCCCAAGATATTGTCACCACAACACTGAAGCTGAACATCCGATAAGTCTATACGGGGTGGTGATGTGGCTAGCATCACGGTTCCCCATGCCTGAAAATTGGGCTTCACCGCTGACTATCGAAACTCCTCACTTTGCTCACGATGTTGTGTGGGCAAGGTTTTATACCTTTTTGATGTGTGGTATGGAACACTGGTACATTTCGTGGCCGGGAACACTATAATCAGGGTTCACTGTACCTGATTAGAATGAATCTACTCTTACAAAATCTTTTTGCCCGTCTGGTGGTAACGTGTCTGACTCACGTTCAACAGGTCACGAGATGGAATCTCGCTTAGGGTGAGTTATCCGGATAAGGTTTTTTTCGTGACTTTCCCTTATCCTAAAAAGGCGAATTTTGAGTAACTTTAAGCTTCATAGACTCCGAGATCATTTGAGCATTATTTCACCAATTTCATTCATCGTTCGACATTACCAACCCGGTTAAAGAAGATTAAGCTACAAAAACCTGGTGTGTTCCATTCACATTACTTTCTCTACATCTCTGCAACAAAACATTGTTAAAACACTTATGCTTCTATTTACTTCACGCTAATCGAGAAAAATTTAACAGAAATAGTCTAATTAATTGCTTCCTTGTAAGAAGAAGCAAAATAAGGGAGTACCGTAGGCTAAAGTGATAGTCAAAAGCTGGTTGCTATGTGACTAAGGTTCCTTTACTTGTATGGAATGGAGCTGCAAAATCCCTGTATGTGAAAAGTGTGTTTTTAAGGCTAAAAGCAGAAACAAGGAATATCTCAAAAACGATAAATTATGTGTTTTAACCTGCTTTACATTTTTTGTGTTGTGTGTTTATATCCATGCCTTAAGGTTTAGCAGTTGGGAAAAATTCGGTAAAATTGATCCAGAATAAAGTTCTCTTCAGAGGCTATTCCCAGAAAATTTAAGATATATATTTTATTTATGAGGTAAATATCTTTACTATACGATATTTTAATCAAAATCGTTAGAGCCAATTTTAAGAAAATCAAAATTTTGGACAAAGGTTCCATGTAAAGGGTAGTAGGGGGTTGGGAGATTTTTCTCAAAATCTTAGTGTCGTATCCCTGGAAGATAAGAAACTTATATACCAAGTTTTGTATTTTACCAACTTTTCATTTTTGAGCTATGGTGCTCATAGACACACACACACACACACACACACAAACACACACATACGGGCCTTCCTCTGAAAATGATTTTTTTGGTTACAGGGGACCCTAAAACATGTATAAACATTGGTATCCAATTTTTGGGTGGAGTGCAACACCTTGTCTATACACTATGTATATAGTACGTGTAGAGAAAGTAAAAATAAACAAATTACCTATTTAATTAATTAATAAAAAAGCTCTTTTCCTATCTTGCATTCTCTTTGCCTAAGCAGGACGGAATACAGAAAACAAACAAAAGCCCATAAGTGCTAGAAAATTTAAATCTTTAAGGAACACTTCGAAAATATTAACTCCAAAAAAGTATGTCTTTGACACACATTGTATGTTTTAACGAGATCTCCTTTTTTACTTTCTTTAGCACGTATGTACAAAATAAAATATGTAAAAGAACATCCTGACGTATATTGCAGAACTTATAATTTATTTGCTACTTTTATAAACTTGTCATACATTATTTTACAGATGTTACTTATATACTAATAGATAACCTAAAATCTGCTGTGTTCCATTCACATGACTGTAACAAATTATTGTTAAAGGCATATTCTTCTATATACTTTATGATAATCGAGATAAACATTAGCAGAAATTGTCTTAATTATTTGCTTCCTTGTAAGTAGGAGGAAAATAGAGGTTTACAATAGGCTAAAGTGATAATCAAATATTTTAAAAATAGGTTGAAATCTGTTCTATGCAGGGTCAGGAGTTTACAGCTTTCCGTGTGAGAAAAGTTTAAGTATTTTAAATCTGAAACAAACAACAAAGAATATCTCAGAAATGCTCAGTTTGACGAACAAAAAAACATATACGACATAAATTGCGTGTTTTAACGTCATCTACATTTTTGTGTAGTACGTTTTTATCTATCTCTTACGGTTTGCCAGTTACAAAAATTTCAGAAAAATTCATTCAGAACAGAGTTTTTTAGAGGCTATTACAAGAAAATTCAAGATTGCAGTTTATTTGCAATATAATTAGATTTAATATAGGGTATTTTAATCAAAATCGTTACAGCTGTTTTTGAGAAAATCAAAATTATCTAATCTTTTTCCGTGTAAAAGGTAGTTTGGGCTGAGGTAATTTTTCTGAAAATCTTCGTGTAGCATCTCTGGAAGATGCTAAACTTAAATCCCAAGTTTGGTATTTTACCGACGTTACGTTTTTGAGTTATTTTGTTCAAAGGCACAAGCACACACAGACCTTTTTGGATTCAGGACGACTCAAAAAAGTATTTCCGGTGAAATCTCGGTATCGATTTTTTGGTACAGTACAATAGCTTCTCTGTATATTATTTACATAGTGCGTGTAGAGAAATTAATTAATTAATCAATCAATACAAAGTGAAGCAAATTAATATAATATAAGTGAGTGAAGTAAATTCCAGTAGTAATATCATTTTCACTCACACTAAGTACAGTAACACAATTAATTGGCAGCCAGTTTTTTTTTTCCCTATAAAACTATGCTATAAAGCATTAACAAAAGTGATCCTATACGACTGGTTTCCAGTAAAATATGCACTGGAACCAGAACAATTTATTTAATTCATAGTTTCCCAATAATTACTAGACATTGCAGTGAACTATAGTAAAGTGGATTTTACTCCATTTATTCTAATATCCTTTAATACTGCTCTTATATATAATTCATAAAACCCTTAATAAAAGTTGGTCCTTCAATTACTTTACGCAACTATCATAATTATCTGATGTGTTCCATTCACATGACTTTCTCTACATCTCTGCAAAAAATTATTGTTAAAAAGCTTATTGTTCTATTTGCTTAATGTTAAACGAAAAAAATAGCAGAAATAAGTAGAAGCGAAATAAGGGAGTACCATACGTTAGTCAAAAGCTGGTTGCTATGTGATTGAATTTCCTTTGTTTGTATGGACAGGAATTGACAAATTCCTGTGTGAGAAAAGTATTAGTTTTTAATGCTGCAACCAAAAACAAGGAATATACCAAAAACGATCAACTCTATGAAAAAAAAATGCATATAACATAAAAGTGCTCTACATTTTTATGTGGTAAGTTTTTTTCCATCTCTTGCGGTTTATGCAAAATTCAGTAACATTCATCCAGAATAAAGTAGTCTTCAGAGGCTATTCCCAGAAAATTCTAGATATACACATCTTTAATATACGATATTTTAATCAAAGTTGTTAGAGCCATTTTTGAGAAAATCAAAATTTTCGAAAAGATTTCCACGTAAAGAGTAGATGGGGTGGGGGATTTTCTTGAAAATCTTCGTGTCGCATCCTTGGAAGACACCAATCTTAAATACCAAGTTTGTTATTTAACGGTCTTTTCATTTTTGAGCTATGCTGTCCACAGACACACACACATACACATAGACAGACAGACACGGGCAATTTTCAAAACATATATTTCCGGTGAAATCTCGATATCGAATTTTTGTGTGCAATACAATACCTTCTCTATACACTATATACCTATTACGTATAGAGAGAGTAAAAATGTTCATATAAACAAAACAACGTCAATGTTCATTTAAAATCATTGGTGGCATCATTTTTTTAAGAGGGTATTACAAAGCTTGTGCACAAGTACGATAAATATCTCAATCTTTTCGGCGATTATGTTGAAAAGTAACCATAAGTGTAGAAAAGTTTTAGTAATAAAATAATTGTTTTCTATGAACTTATCTTTTATTTATAGCCTATCGGATGTTGAAAAAAACGGCTCTCGTATGTACGCTAACAATTAATCTCTCGGTTTTGTGTTTTTTCCTCGAAATGTAAATGGTGTTTTGTTTATGGACGCTCTTTAACTGCTGTGGTTCTCAGCGTCCCATTCTATACTGGGCTCAGAGACCTCTCTATCAGGCTTGAGGTTCTTTTACGTGCCGTAAATTTACGATTCGGGACCAACGGCTTTACTTCCCTTCCGAAGGAAGCCTTGCTAGAGGAATTTTACGCCAGAAAAAATCCATCGTCCTCCACCGACCTTGGGTATATGAAGTTAGGCGACTGTTATTACTTCGTCTACAATATTTTATAAGTAGGGTAAGTATTGCATTCCGCCTTAAAATTCAATGTCGAGGAAATAAAATAAGGTATTATATTGCATCCAAAAATTCGTTCCTGCGACTTCACCAGAAATACATGTTTTTATATCCCCTGAATCCAAGAATTCACTTTTGGAATAATGTCCGTTTGTTTTTCAACCTTCTACCTCTGAGTCTGTCTGTCTGTCCGTCTGTCTGTCTGTGGGTGTTTGTGGACAGCATGGCTTAAAAAGGATTTGCCAACTCCTGTCCTTACAAACAAAGGAACTTCAATTACATAGCAACCAGCTTTTGACTATCACTTTAACCTATGGTACGCCCTTATTTCACTTCTACTTACAAGGAAGCAAGTAATAAGACTATTTCTGCTAATTTTTTTCAATTAGCATGAAGCAAATACAATAATTTGGAACAATAATTTGTAACAGAGATGTAGAGAAAGTAATGTGATCATCTTTTTTGGCTGTAAGGAACCAGCCCCCGATCTTTGTGAAAGTATTTTTGAATCATCCTGTATAGCGGAGCCGCCACGCTCCGAGTTCAGTTTAAATAAAGTGTTATAGGGTAACATTGCATGTTCATCATACGCAGGGTTGCCAGACTATGGGTATTTAAGAAACAGCTGTTATTTTTAATGTCTCCAGCCCCGTGTGTACAATGTATATAGGGATAGAGGAGGTATTGTATTCCACCCAAATTTTTTGGTGTCGAATTTCATCGGAAATATATGTTTGAGGTTTCTTGCGTGTGAAAAAAGCATTTTTAGAAAAAGATCCATGAGTGTGCGTCTGTGGACGGCATAGCTCAAAAACGCAAATACCGTTAAATACCAACTTGGTTTTTTAGGTTTATGGTCTTCCAAGGATGCGACACGAAGATTTTCGAGGAAAATCTGCGCACCACAAAATACACTTTACATGCGAAAATTTTCGAAAATGTTGATTTTCTAAAAAATGGCTCTAATGATTTGGATTAATATCACGTATATTAAAGCTATTTACATTTATAATAAAATGTATGTCTTAAATTTTCTGGGAATAACCTCTGAAGACCTGCTTATTCTGGATGAATTTTGCCAAATGTTGCTTAACTGCTAAACTGTAAGAGATAGACAAAATCGTAGTACATAAAAATGTAGATCTCGTCAAAACAACCCTTTATATTTTTGTTGTGAGGGTAATCGTTTCCGGGATATTGCTTGTTATTGGTTTTAATTGTGAAGTACTTATACCTTTCTCAGACAGGAATCCCTTAGTAATAAGAACATTCTGCTAATGTTTATTTCGATTAGCATTTTGTGGCAAGAAGAATAATCTTTTGTAATAAGTTAGCAGAGCAGCTAGAGTAAGTCATGAAAGTGTAACACATCACACTTTTAGAGAAAGATCCGTGGGTCTGTGAGTGTGTGTGTCTGTCTGTGGACAGCATAGCTGAAAATGAAAATACCGTTAAATACCAAACTTGGTATTTAGATTTAGTACTAGGGCAGGGTGATAAATCCCGGGCCTCTCAATGAAAACAACATTTAAGGAAATGGTTTTATTTCTCAACATAATCTCCAGAAAAGCTAATACATTTGCCATGTCGATATTCTAATTTAATTAAACCATCTCTGTAGTGCGATTTACCAAGGTCCTAAAAATAGATGTTTACCGCATCAATAACCTCCTCGTTGATATGAAATCTTCGGCTTCCAAGACATTTGTTGAGGTTTGGGAACAGGTGGTAGTCACTGGGTGCTAGAACTGGTGAATAGGGTGGATGTTCAAGCAATTCCAACTTTCATTCGCACATTTTTCCTATTGCAATGACTGAACGATGGGCCGGAGCATTGTCGTGATGAAACAAGATTTTTTTTTTTTTTTTTTTGCCAAATGGGGTAATTTTCTTTTCACCTAATCACGCAAACATTGCAATAAGCTTGAGTACTAGTCACCAGTGATGCTTTTACCCTTTTCCAAGTAAACAAAAAATAATTCCCTGTGCATCCCAGAAAACACCCGCCATAACCTTGTTAGCTGACAAAATTGAATTTGCATTTTCTTGAAGTTGGCTCACCTGGCGCAATCTATACTTTGACTGTGATTTACTTTCTAGAGTGTAGTGATGTAACCAAGTTTCAGACCTTAACAAAGTCCAAAATATTACTTAAAAGAATACCTTCACGTTCTTTTGATATGTTTACAGTCTCTGCAGTCTCAAACATTTTTAATCTGGTGGTCTTCCAGTACTAGATGGTGGATTTTTTCAATGATCTCTGGAGCTGTCACTTCTACAGGGCGTCCAGAGCGAGGCTCATCACTAGTGCTCATACGTCCCATTGCAACACACCTTTTAATCATTGAATATGAAGGGGCAGAGTCTTTCAATGTACTGTCCATTTCCTCCTTGATTTCTTTCCTTTCAAATGGAAGTATTTAATCACTGCTCGTTTTTCCAAATCCTCCATTTTCGTGAAAATGCTGTCATTCGAAAGCTAAATTGACCTGTAATCACGGATACAAGCTGGTCTAGAGTTAAACTATACGATGCTACCGTCTAACTGGCCTAGTGCGCCCGGGATTTATCAGCCAACCCTCGTATCTTCCAAAGATGCGACACGAATATTTTCAACCACAAACTACCCTTTATATGGAAAATTTTTCGAAAATCATTATTCTTTATAGTTTCGTGTACGGTATAATATAGTTACTGAAATGCAAATGCTTCTAGTTTCAGTCTTCCATGCTGGGAAGCAACGCCACAACTCCAACGAACATGGAATCTGGGTATGTATTCATGTTTGGAAAAAATGTCTCCAAAAAGGGGAACGCTTAAAAATCGCGTAGGTGCAACTAAGAAAAATATTTACACAACATTAACACATTTTCATTTGGAATAGAAATCTAAATAATAAAAACATACGCTATTTTTCAAAACCTTCACATGACATTCTCAATATCTCTGCAACAAATTATTCTATTTACTTCATCTCATCGAGAAAAAATTAGCAAAAATGGTCTTATTACTGGCTTCCTTGTTAGTAGAAGCGAAATAAGGGAGAACCATAGGTTAAAGTGATAGTCAAAAGCTGGTTGTTATGTGACTGAAGTTCCTTTGTTTGTATGGACAGAAGTTGACAAATTTCTGTATCAGAAAGGTATGTTTTTCAAAGCTGAAACAAAAAAAAAACAAAAAAAAAAAAAAGGATTATCTAAATAACGATCAACTCCACGAAGCAAAAAAAAAAAAAATGCATATAACTTAAATGAGTTTTAACGTGCTAAAATTTTTTGTGTGGTAAGTTTTTGTCCATCTCTTATGGCTTAGCAGTTATGCACAAAGTTCCAATAAAGGGTAGTTGGGGGTGGGAGGATTTTCTTGAAAATCTTCGTGTTGCATCCTTGGAAGATACCAAGTTTGATATTTAACGGTCTTTTCGTTTTTGAGCTATGTTCCCCACAGACACATACACACACATACACATAGACACACGCACAGACACACAGGGACATGTTTCTAAAAATTGTTTTTTTTATTCAGGTGGTCTCAAGGCATGTATTTCCGGTGAAACTTGGTTTTCCTTTTTTTGGATGCAATACAATACTTTCTCTATACACTTTGCACGTAGTACGTATAGAGAAAGTAAAAATGATTAACCTGGCGTTCTATACCTACAGTACGAGTTGTTTTACAAGTCAAAGCCGCGGAAATGGTCATTGAAGTTAAACAATAAAAAACAAAACAAAAAAAAAACAAAAAAACGGACGACTGCCTATGTGGCAAAGTACAAGTATTTTAAAATTGAAAGCAAAATATGGAATGTTTTGGAAACGATTATTAGTTATACACATAAAGTATAAAGGACATATATTGTGTGTTTTAATGAGATCTTCATTATTTTTGCAATAAGTTATTGATAATCTCTTATGGTTAACCGGTTATGCAAAAGCCTTCCGGATGGAAGATGTCTTCAGAGGCTATTTCCAGGAAAATCAAAATGTACATTTTATTTTTATGTAAATATCTTTAGAATACGGCATTTTAATCAAAATCGTTGATGCCAGTTTTAAGAAAATCAAAATGCTCGAACATTTTCCTTGTAAAGTTTGGGGTGGTGGGACTGGAAGCTATTAAACTTAGTATACACAAGCTTTCCTCCCGCACATCAGACCATATTGAAAAATTACCGCAACGCCACAACGTTGACACTGTCTTCAAGCCAACCAAACAGATCTGTAACAATCTCCATTCAGCCAAAGACCCTAGGGAGTATACAGAATACCATGTTCATGCGGCAAAGTGTATATTGGAACCACACAACGAAGCGTAAAAACTCGCATCAACGAGCACAAAACCAATTGTCGCTTGGGTCAGACGGAAAAATCAGCAGTTGCAAACCAGGGGAACATAGCATCCAGTATAAAGACACAGATATTCTAGCATTAACCTCCCATTACTACTCTCGTTTTTACCGGGAAGCTATTGAAATACAGAAGCATAGAAATAACATCAATCGCAAAGAAGAAGGCAGAATATGGCAAACGGTACTAACCAAAGTCAAATTCAAGAGCTCCAAACGAGCCAATCAGACACCAGCAGAGCACAGCACTCCGCCGACAGAAGTCCAGCCGACCGCCAACCCGAACCAATCACCACACGCCTCCCCACCGGCCGCTGATATAAATACTGCGGTCCACAGTGCAACCAGCACAGAACCTGCAAATTCTACAAAACAAAGCACTCCGAATCATCACTAAGGTCCCCAAGACAGTCCCATTGGATTTGCTACACGACGACACCAAGGTATATACCATAGAGCAGCCAGGCCAGAAAAAGCTATAATCCGGCAATACAAGAACTAGGTCAATATGACACAACCATAGATAAGCACAAGAGACCACTATCGCTGGTCGACCGCACAATTCCACTAAACAGACATACTGCCGACGATGACGTAACTACACTTAAATACCAGAATCACCTCATACCACCCTAATTCAATTGCAAGCACAGGTGCCCAATAAGTCCCCGGGTGGATGACATCCCCTGCTAGGGGTGAGAGGGCAGCCCCAAACTGAGGACGACCAAGCGCTTCATTGGAAAGGACAGGCATGTACAGATTCTTATTAATCTCTTATTTCTCCAGCAGGTGTTGTAATTAAAACATAAAAGAAAAATTAAAAAAAATAACAGAAAATAATAATAAAATATATATATACAAATAAATCAATATATATGTGTACAAAAAAAGTGAAATAGATGTGTATTCGGATAAGAACTTGCTATGACATGAAACTGTGTATTTATTTTTCCCGCTTGTACATACCCATCCCAACCTGTTTCCCAAGTATGTTTTTTCAGGACCATCAGTAACCAGTTGAGGAGCAGATTCAATGGTGACCCCCTCTTCGGTTCCAGCCACAATAGAAGGTAATGTATACCATAATTATTTCTCTTAGCATGGTACCTAGCTTATCTCCTATAGCATGAGCATGAAATACCTCCACTAACTCCTGGCCTGGGCATCTGCCAAGGCCAGTACCTACTCCCCACTCTGTCTGCATACTCCCTTGTATGCGGGCGCCTTTTTAGTAATCACCCACTAATATTCGGTTTGCTTCGGCGGTACCGGACACCACCATTACCTAATCTTCCCATCCATCACTGTAGTGTAGCTAGTGCATGGAAGGGGAGACGATGTAGATCCCCTTCTGATGATCGTCACCAGGTGAAAAAAAAAAAAAGAAAAAAAAAAGCAACCAGCACAGTCGCAGTTGAAACGTCCACTAGAACACTTCGGCCTCGCCGCTGCCACCGAAGATGTCTGCCGTAGTCGCAAACGAAACGTCTGGGAAGAAGAAGGAGGAGCCCAGTAGACCACGGCCCACAAGCTCGGATTATACTCCAGCCAGTATTATTATATACATACTTTGGTTTTTATCGAAATTTTCGTTGTTCAGTTATGTTGTACACACACACATTCACACGAGAAGGAAGGACAGGGACATACACGGACAGATCTGTATGTAAAACTTGTTTTGTGTTTTGGATTCAGGAGTCTCAAAACATTTATTTCCGATGTAAGCTTGGTATTGACTTTTTAGATGGAAAAACGTGCTGGAGAAAATAAAAAATATTTGTTTTATCGCTTTATAAATTCAACATACACATTTTATGTATATGGCTCTAACGATTTTGATCAAAATATAGCATCTTAAAGATATTTACATGAAGAGTAAAGTGTATATCTTGAATTTTCTGGGAATAGCGTCTGAAGGCATCTTTATCTTGGATGAATTTTGCGGAATTTTGCATAAGTGGTAAACAATAAGAGATAGACAAAAACTTGCTTGACAAAAATGTAGGACTCTTTAAAGTACACGATATATGTTATATACATTTTTACTTTCTCTACACGTTCTATGTACATAGTGTAGGTATTGCATTGCACCCAAAAATTCGTTACCGAGATTTTGGGTCCCCCTAAATCCCAAAGTAAGCATTTTTGGGAAAAGTTCTGTGTCTGCGTGGGTGCGTGTATGTGTCTGTGGACAGCAAAGCTCAAAAACGAAAACACCGTTAAATATCAAACTTGGTATCTTCCAAGGATACGACACGAAGATTTCAAAGAAAATCCCCCATCCCCAACTACCCTTTACATGGAAAACATTTAGAAACGTTTTTATTTTCTCAAAAATGGCTCTAACGATTTTGATTAAAATCTCTTATATTTAAGATATTTATATGACAAATAAAATGTATACCTTCAATTCTCTGGGAATAGCCTCTGAAGAGATATTTATTGTGGATGAATTTTACGGAATTTTGCATATCTGCTAAACCTTAAGAGACAGACAAAAACTTAACCCACAAAAAATGTAAAATACTTTTACCTTTCTCATACGCGAATTTGTCAACTCCTGTCCATACAAACAAAGTAATTTCAATCACATAGCAACTAGCCTTTAAAACTTTAACTATTACTTTAGCCTACGGTACTCCCTTACTTCCGTTCTACTTAAAAGGAAGCAGGTAATAAGACCCTTTCTGCTAATTATTCTCGATTAGCATGAAGTAAATAGAAGAATACGCTTTTTAACAATAATTTATTGTAGACACGTAGATAAAAACATATGAATGGAACATATTAGATTATCTAATGTAGGAATTTATTTATTCTTTTAGAAAAACAAATCCCTGACATACATTTAAGCTGGTAGATGTACATAGTACACATGAGGCTTGAAAACATCCAGATGTGAATAGAGTTCATGCAGCTTAAGAAACATTCTGTACACTATTGATCTGTAGTTCTTCAAAAGACCCTCTGCAAGTCCCTGTAATTGTCCATTCTGTGATTATCTAGGAAACTATTTACAACATCCCCAAAGATCTTCCAGGTCTTTTTCTGAACTGGTAGAAGCTTACTGATGAACGTGTCATCATTAACTAATTTTTTCACTTAGGGGACCACAAAAATTCCACCCTTTATCTTAGCTTCTGATAGTTTAGGGAACACAACCTGTATACTTTATTGCATCTGATGTATCTAATGCTTTTACGAATTGCTTGATGAGTCCAAGCTTGATATGGAGGGGAGGCATTAGTGTATTTTCCTGCTCGACAAGGGGTTCACATTTTTTTGGTCAACCACAAACTCCGGCCTCAATGGTCACTCAACAGTGAGAAGACACGTCCGTGGTGTATGATTAATGGTGAACACCACTTTTTGGTTCTCGACGGTTTGTCGAGTTGAAGATCGTTGGAAATTCAGTATTGGGCGATCTCAGGGGCGAATCTCGTCGTTGGTGTCTTCTCCTCCGGCTAGCTAACTATATGTACGTGGGAACTTCGATGTTGTAGGTGAAAATTAAATAATACAACAATTGTCTGTTTCGTAGCGGTGAGTAATTTAAAATCTGTTTTCTTTTACCGTTACTTGACGCGAATCTTGCACTTCCTTAATCTTTGACTTATTTATGGTTACATTTGTTCGCGCCTGATTTAACTATAATAGAGTATCTATATTAGGAGCGACGCGTATTACGACGTACTAGTCCTACTTCCCGCGTGTTTTTGTCCTGTCTGCATTTGTTTGACTGCCCCTAACTTGGACAAAAATGTATTTATATGGACAGCAACCCACGCTAATCTCGGCAGTTAGAAAAACCGATGCCTGACGTCGACTGGGGGACACTTTTGTTTAAATTTAAATATTATTTCCTCATTGGCCCAAAAGTAGTGTCAGAAAGCCTTTGCCGACTGCCTCCTTGGTCGAGTGGTCAGCGAGCGAGAGGTCCCGGGTTCGATTCCCAGCTGGGGCGGGGAATTTTTCTTTAACCGGAATGATTCCCCGTCCCCCATAGAGTCTGGAAGTATGAATGTGAGAGTGAATGTGCGTGTGTTTAGTACCATAAAGTTGAACCTAATGTTCTGAACCTACAGTTTCACAAGTGAAAGCCCCCGATATGACCATTGATGTTAAAGAGGGCTATACAAATGAAGCAATAGAAAAAAAAAAAAAAAGCCTTCGCCAACGCTTGGGGGTGAAGAGGCGCCTTACTATCGCTACAGCAGGTGTTCGAGAGTTTCACCCTCCGAGAAAATTATATTTTGCTTATCTATACAGCTTTACCGAGAAACAGATCTTAAGCTGTGTCGCTATTTATTCCTTGATATATCTCAAACTTAAAACAGATGTTCAGTAGAGTATTGGCTTTCCTATGGTACATCTACGTTGCTTTTGTTCCAGAAATTGCCGATTTATATTAATTTGACTTTTGGGTTTTCATTAATTTATATTATTATTGTTATTATTTAACTATTTATTTTTGGTTGGCCTGATATATCACCTCAACAGTCTGAAAATATCTACCAGTATCCCTAGCATCCCAAAGACAGAGAAATCAAGGATTGTTTGTGTCCCTCCTTGTAATCCCATCATAGATGCAATCATTTTGAAATAAATTATATCCCACTGATGTTCAGCTTATTTTACCACCTGAAGGAGATGTTGAACACTTAGTATTCTCCCTTTAGTTGAGTCGAATGAGCGATTGGAATTGAGGGATATCTGTTTCCATTATGGAGGAGAACAGCTTTCAGACTCTTGCAGGAACTTTCAATGAAAAGGCATAGCACTTTGTAGCAATAGCACAGCTTGTCCGTCAGAGTGAAATATTGTGAGAAAGTTTCATGGCATTTCCATCTGGACATCTTGTAACTCTTACTCAATAGGTTCCAGTGCTTTAGCCTGGACGATGTAATTTCTGCTTTGGATTTTGTAAGTCCTAGATCAATGATCAAGTCATTTAACTCATATTGTGTGGGGTAATGAGGCATCTTCATCCTCTGAGAAGTCTTCTTCGTGGACGATTTCGGTATTTGATCCACTAGTGTCTTCACACTCTTTCAGTACTGGAGGAGGAGGAATAGGAAGCTCTTCACCATGTGGAACAGGCCTGAGAGTTGATGCCAAGTCTGGATATGCACAAACATTAATTTTCTTACACCTCTTAATATGTGACAAGTCAGAAACACAGAAATAGCAGTTAGATAGTTGATCTGTTGGTTCTCGCCAGTTTCTAGGTACACCAAACTTCTCCTCTATACCAGGCTTCAAGATTGGATCAGCACCACCCATACACAACTTGTGGTGCTCAGTTCTTGTCTTGGTCTCCCAAAAATAAGACCTGTATGCCTAGCAGAAGTTATTAGCATCCTTTGTTCTATATTTTACTGCTGTCGATCCCATCGAAGACGCCACACACATAACAAAAACAGTCTGGATTCTGCTTACAACAACAGGAAGATGTCATTATTCATCAATAAATCAATTTGAAACAGTAAAACTTTGAGTGGCACCGTTGTTTATCTCATATATAAGGTTTTCTTAGATAACATATTTGTAACCAATTAATGTCATATTATTGCGCATAAAAAGCAAATAAACGATTGTATAAAAATAGGAACTCAGTGTAGTTTTGTTGTGATCCAAAACAAGCATAAAATTCACTTAAACAAGAAAAATATATTTTTTGTTGTTGCATGGTGTTATCCTTTTCATTTCTTTCGAATAGTGCATCTCTATATCAATATGTTTCTTGAATATTTTTTACCTTTTGAATCGAGTTTTTCCAGTCATTTTCTGATATTGACTCAATAGCATTCCAAGAAATTATGCTGTTTGAGCCACTACGCCAGAACCTTCTCTCAGTGAACTTCAATTATCTTTACACTTTTTAAATCGCACTATTTTCCTAAGCGTTTCCTTACAACCAAAGAATCAATTTCCTTCATGCAAAAGTTTAATAATTTTCGGAGAGTAGGGATTTCTTATTGACCTCGTGATACACCTGATATTTTCTTCTAATGATACACTGGTCTATATCGTCCAAAACAACTTTGTTGCAAGAGGTTTACCAATCTTGTGAAGTGATATAACTTTGCTCACCCACCTACTTCAAGCCGGCCCTCCTTTCTGATCTTGTATTTCATTGCCTTGTTCTAACCGGTAAAACCGACAACTCCAGTAACATTTGTAATAAGTATTTTTGAGCTTCTTTCTTCTCTTCGTCACAAATCTTAAGAACATTATAAATAACACACTTTGCCTTCCATTAGTCACTTAATAATTTGCGGCGTGCTAGTGAAGTAAACTGGACTGAACATCATTTCATGTGTATTCGTAAAGTCGTATTTCCTCATCACGTTAGATAATTAAAGTAGACTTTTTTATTATTACTTTCTCTATACTCACTATGTACATAGTGTATAGAGAATGTATTGCACTCCACCAAAAAATTCGATTACGAGATTTCACCCGAAATATATGTTTTAGGACCCCCTGTATCCAAAAAAGTATTTTTAAAAAAAGGTCCATGTGTGTGTGTGTTTGTGTGTGTGTGTGTGTGTGTCCGTGTGTCTGTGAACACGATAACTCAAAAACGAAAAGTCGGTCGAATACCAAACTTGGTATTTAAGTTTAGTATCTTCCAGGGATGCGACACGAAGATTTTGAGAAAAATCCCCCCACCCAAAACTACCCTTTACATGGAACTTTTTTCGAAAATTTTGATTTTCTAAAAAATGGCTCTAACGATTTTGATTAAAATATCGTATATTAAAGCTATTTACCTGACAAATAAAATGTATACTCTGAAAATTCTGGGAATAGCCTCTGAAGACTACTTTATTCTGGATGAATTTTTCATAACTAATAAACCGTAAGAGATGGACAAAAACTTAACCCATAAAAATGTAGTGCACGTTAAAACACACAATTTATGTTATATACATTTTTTTTATTAAATACAGTTCCGGAGTCTGATCGGGACTCCGGCGCTGTATACCCTTCTTTTTATTTACCTAATTTGTTTACTTTGATTACTGTATGATTACTGAATTTCTGTTTTACTTTTTACACACACATACACAAACATTTAACACCCATGCCCAAGGTGGGACTCGAACCCACGATCCCCTGCGTTGCGAAACACCAAAGCGGCCATGGGGACCGGCATTTTTTCGTGGAGTTGATCGTTTTTGAGATATTCCTTTTTATTAATTTCAGCTTTGAAGAACTTACTCTTTTCTCATACAGGAATTTGTCAACTCCTGTCCATACAAACAAAGGAACATCAGTCACACAGCAACCAGCTTTTGGCTTTCACTTTAACCTATGGTACTCCCTTATTTCTCTTCTACTTACTATAAAGCAAGAAATAAGATTATTCTTGCTAATTTTTCTCGATTAGCATGAAATAAATAAAAGATAAGCTTATTAACAATAATAATTTACAGAGATATAGAGAAAGTCATGTGAGTGTAACACATCAGATTTTAGGTTTATGTATTGTAATAGTCAGAAGGTTATAACAAAATTTTAGGTGATGTTCTAAAGTTACAACACTTAAAGGTTGCATAAGCACGGGTATTAATTAACCATTCTATTGTTGTTATTTTAATTTACCTGCAAAACATGTACTGAAAAGCAAATGAAATTGTTTCAGAATCGCTTCCCTTGGAAACAAAGTGACATAGCCACCAACAGACAACAATTCAACGTATGTATACAATAAATTCTATTGTTTTAATAACAAGTCTATTTATCTTTAATGCACAATTATGTGTAACTAAGAAGAAAAATCATATGTATTCCAGTCATATGACTTCCTCTACATTTCTGCAAAAACATATTATTAAAAGCTTATGCTTCTATTTACTTCATGCTATCGAGAAACAATTAGCAGAAATGGTCTTATAACTTGCTTCCTTGTAAGTAGAAGCAAAAAAAAAAAAAAAAAAAGGAGTACCATGGGTTAAATTGATAGTCAAAAGCTGGTTGCTATGTAACTGAACTTCCTTTGTTCATATGGAAAGGAGTTGACAAACTCCCGTATGAAAAAGGTATAAACTTTACAAAGCTAAAGCCAAACACAAGGAATATCTAAAACCGATCAACTCCACGAAAGAGATGTATATAACACAAATTGTGCATTTTTCTGTGCTCTACATTTTTTGTATGGTAATTTTTTGTCTATCTGTTACGGTTTAACACATATGCTAAATTCCGTAAAATTTACCCAGAATAAAGTAGTCTTTACAGGATATTCCCAGAAAATTAAAGATACACATTTTATTTTGCCAGGTAAATATCTTTAATATACGATATTTTAATCAAAATTGTTAGAGCCATTTTTTTAGAGTATCAAACAGTTCGAAAAAAGTTATATGTAAAAGGTAGTTGGGGGTGGGAGAATGTTTTGAAAATCTTCGTAGCGAATCCTTGGAAGATACCAAACCTAAATACCACGTTTTGTTTTTGACGGACCTTTAGTTTTTGAGCTATACTGTCCACGCACACACACACATATATTTTTCTAAAAATGTTTTTTTTTTTTTTTTTTTTTGGATTCAAGGAGTCTCAAAACATGTATTTCTGGTGAAAACTAGTTATCGAATTTTTGGAGGCATTACAATACTTTCTGTATACACTATGTATATAGTACGTATAGAGAAAGTAAAATTCATGTGTGTTCCATTCATACGACTTTCTCTACATCTCTGCAACACATTGTTAATACGCCTATTCTTCTATCTACTCCATGCTAATCGATAAACATTAGCAGAAATGTCTTTATTACTTAGTACCTTATTAAGTAAAAATCTGATGTGTTCCATTCACATGACTTTCTCTGCATCTCTACAACAAGTTATTGTTAAAAATCTTATGCCTCTATTTACTTTATGCTAATCGAGAGAAAATTAGCAGAAATAGTCTTATTACTTGCTTCCTTGTAAGTAGGAGCGAAATAAGGGAGTGCCATAAGTTAAAGTGATAGTCAAAAGTTGGTTGCTGTTGACTGAAGTTCCTTTGTTTGTATGGACAGGAGTTGAAAAACTCCTATATGTGAAAAATAAGATTCTTATACATGAAACCAAAAACAAGGAATATCATTAATCTATGGTACTCCCTTATTTCTCTTCTACTTACAAGGAAGCAAGTAATAAGACTATTTCTGCTAATTTTTTCTCGATTATCATAAAGTAAATAAAAGCATAACTTTTTTAAGAATATTTCTTGTAGACATGCAGAGAAAGTCATGTGAATGGAACACATCAGAGTTTTTATTTTATTTTTGAAAGCAATTTCTGAAGAAGTAAATGTTTCTATACAAATGCCCCATTATCTCAGAAACTAGTTCCACTGAAATGTCTACCAATGTTCACCTAAATAGGCTTTATTTTAACGAAAAAGATTTTATGTATATGGATTAGTATCATAATATTCCAATAAAATTTGAGAGGTTTATTCAAAAAATCATACCTCTCCTTCTAATCAACAGAAGTATTCTATTTTGCATCAATCAACAGTAAAGGTATTGCTGAAAATACTTGAAAAAGCTGATGTGTTCCATTTACATGACTGTCTCTACATCTCCGCTACAAATTATTGTTAAAAAGCTGATGCTTCTATTTACTTCATTACAATCGAGAAAAAATCAGCAGACCTTGCTTCCTCGTAAGTAGAAGCAAAATAAGGGACTACCATAGGTTAAAATGACAATCAAAAGCTGGTTGCTATGTGACTGAAGTTCCTTTGTTTGTATGGACAGCTGTTGACAAATTCCTGTATGAGAAAAGTATAGGTATATAAAAGTATATATAAAACATAAATTGTGTGTTTTAAGGTGATCTACATTTATTATGAGGTAAGTTTTTGTCCATCTCTTACGGTTTAGCAGTTATGCAAAATTCCGCAAAATGCACCCAGAATAAAGTAGTCTTCAGAGACTATTCCCCGAAAATTCAAAATATACATTTCATTTGTCACGTAAATATCTTTAATATGCGATATTTTAATCAAACTCTTTAGAGCCATTTTTTTAGAAAATCAAAATTTTCGAAAAAAATTTCATGCAAAGGGTAGTTTGGGTTGGGGAAATTTTTCTCAAAATCTTCGTGTCGCATCCCTGGAAGATACTAAACTTAAATACCAAGTTTGGTATTTTACCGACTTTTCGTTTTTGAATTATCGTGTTCATAGTCACACAGACACATGGACACCAACACGAACCTTTTCCTGAAAATACCTTTTTTGGATACAGGAGACCCTGAAACATACATTTCCGATGAAATCTCGGTATCTAATTTTTTGGTGGAGTGCAATACCTTCTCTATATACTATGTATATAGGGCGTAAAGCGAAAGTAAAAATGTCACAATTGTGCGTTTTAATGTTCTCTATACATTTTGTGTTGTAAGTTTTTGCCTATCTCTTACGTTTAGCAGTTATGCAAAATTTCGTAAAATTTATCCAGGATAAAGTAGTCTTCAGAGGCTATTTCCAGAAAAGTCAAGGTATATATTTTATTTGTCATATAAATGCCTTTAATATGCGGTATTTTAATCAAAAGGTCGTCTCCTTAGCGCGGTGGTAGCGCAGCTGCCTACCAAGCGGGAGATCTGGGTTCGATCCCCAGTACCGGCGTGGGGATTTTTCCCCCGCTGGGAGACCTGGACCGGGGTGCACTCAGCCTCGTGAGGTCCCTGGGGGGCCAATTGAGGAGCTACTTAATGGAGAAGTAGCGTCTCCAGGTCGTGAGGACCGCATTAACCGGCCGGCAGGGGCTCGAGGCGCTGACCACGTCTCACCCTCCAATACTGCACCCCACCCATGACGTCTGTAGTGGACCGAGATGGGGGACGCAGCGGCCGGGCTGTAGGCCAAGGCTCCCCGTGAGCTGTCGTGCCATGGAGTTATGTTAGTTATGTTATTTTAATCAAAATCGTTAGTCGATTATGAGAAACACAAGAGTTTCAACAAAATTTCCATGTAAAAAGTAGATTGTGTTGCGGGTATTTTCTTGAAAAATTTTTTTGTCGCTTTCTTGAAAGATACTAAAAATAAATACACACGGATCTTTTTATAAAAACGCTTTTTATCGGACTTAAGGGACCTGACAACATAGATTTCCGGTTAAATCACAAAATCGAATTTTTTGGTGGAATAAAATATGTACATTTTCTATTCACTATGTAGATTGTACATACAGGCTAGAGAAAGTAACAAATTTCCTTTTAGATGCCCTCCGTGGTGTAGGGGTATCATGCCTTTGGTTCCTAAGTTCGCGGGTTAAGGCCCAGAGGAGGGTGAGGAATGAGTTATGAGGTCACCAACATTTTCGACGAAGTACGCGACGCCGACACACGACAGCGTTAAATGCTTGGTGACTAAAGTACCAAATCAGAAACACTGAAGATTGCCTTGGTGGAGACGTACAGGATAACAATTCCTACCCAGAAGATCAAGAATATTCAATACGGCCGGGACAGAGATTAAATGAGGGACATCGAGGAACATCTTGCAGTTTGTGTTGTGGGTGCAGCTAGCCAGAACATACAGTAAGGAAACCGTCCACACCAAGCAGGCAAAACCCTGGATATCGCGAGCATGTGGTGAGAACAGCTCCCAACGTAGAGGTTAGGATTATTCGGTGCCACGGGGACAGAGAGACAACTCAGGGACGGCTTTCTAGAGGCGTGGGTGGCCACGATACCTGGCAAATCAACCCAACAAGCGCCAAGTGCAGTATGTTGGAATTCGGCCTAATAAGGGGTTCACAGTTTATTCGACGAGCAGCCGATATACGAATAAGGAACGGCATTTGGTGCACACCCCAGCATTCATCGTCAATAACTTGCCGTGACACCGTGCGCGTTTGGCAGAATAATGGATGACAGCCTCGTCGTAGATGTTTGGGTACGAGGGTCGCTGTGCCAGATACCAGTACACGTAATTACACCTGACGAGTCGGAGGGCTTGCCGTTAAGGAAACCGGAAATAAACTATTTATGAATTGTAATTATTTAACATTTATTGAAAATATTATTTAAGTTTTTTGAATTGACCATTATATAGGAGGTGAAATAGTTGACTAGATGACTTCTGGTCAGTGTGTATTAAAATAATATTGCATCCATTACCATAATTATCTTAAACTTTTTGTTTAGGTAAATGCGCCTTCGGTTGCACAAATGAGATCTATGGTTGATGGCTTGGACGAAAAACTCATTTCACTTAATTGTAATAGCAGCGGACTTCTTACAAATGGACTGAGAACACTTATTAATATGTATGAAATGCCCAGCAGATCAATTACTGAACGATCCAATGTCAGATCACTCATAATTGTTGAAGCACTTAAGAACATAGCTAAAATAGCACTATCTATAGCTAAAGCTGTAGTAGATGGGCTACTGAATCTTATAACTTAACTAACACAAGTTTTATAGAATGTCACTGTTCGCAACATAAAAACTCTGATATGTACCATTCACATGACTTTCTCTATATCCCTGCGACAAATTATTCATAAAAAGCTTATACTTCTATTTACTTTATGCTAATCAGAAAAAAATAGTAGAAATAGTTTTATTACTTGCTTCCTTGTAAGTATAAGCGAAATAAGGGACAACCGTAGGTTAAAGTGATAGTCAAAAGCTGGTTGCTCTATATCAATGAAGTTCCTTTGTTTATTTGGATAGGAGTTGACAAGTTTCTGCATGTGAAAAGTATAAGTTTTTCATAGCAGAAACCAAAAATAAGGAATGTCTCAAAAACGACGAAATGTATATAACATAAATTGTGTGTTTTAACGTGCTCTACATTTTTTGTATAGTACGTTTTTGTCCATCACTTACGGTTTAACAGTTATTCAAAATTCCGTAAAATTCATTCAGAATAAAGTACTCCTCAGAGGCTATTCCCAGAAAATTCAAGATATGCATTTTATTTGTCAGGTAAATATCTTTAATATACAACATTTTAATCAAAATCGTTAGAGCCATTTTTAAGAAAATCAAAATTTTCGAAAAAAGTTCCATGTAAAGGGTAGTTGGGGTGGGGGATTATTCTCAAAATCTTCGTGTCGCATCCCTGGAAGATACTAGACTTAAATACCAAGTTTGGTATTTTACCGACTTTTCGTTTTTGAGTTATCGTGTTCACAGACACAAGGACACACTGACACACGGACACACACACACACACACACACACTGACCTTTTTGTGAAAATGCTTTTTTTTTATATTGGGCACCTAAAACATATTTCCGGTGAAATCTCGGTATCGAATTTTGGGTGGAGTGCAATACCTTCTCTATACACTATGTACATAGTGCGTATGGAGAAAGTAAAAATCAAGGACAATTAGGTGAAGTACTTTTGGACGGTAAACCTAGGAAACAAAAATGTAAACGTAAATAAACGTAAATTCAGATCGAACTGCTTGGTTTCTATCACCCATCCAATCCTAAATATGCTTCTTGATATTTACTACCAGCGCTCAAATATAGTTTGCTACAGGACTCCGACATGGTGTTCCTTGCAGTTGAATGGTGACTGCTTTGTTGAATGAACACCAGTTAGCACAATTCTTCATGACATTTCCTAACAAGATGCTGCAAATGCATGATGACAGCCATAATTGACTACTACACATGTCTGCTCAAAAATTTCTTCATAATATATACTGACTCGGCTCCAACATAAGGTTTCTAGCAGCTGCATGAAGACATCTCAGCTGTGTTTTATTACCTTCACACGCCAGTTTGTAAATTGCTGACACGGCTCCAAAATAAATAAGCTATCACTTAGATGACCTCAGGTAAGTTGGTTTCATTACTTGTATATGTATATTCACAAACTCCTTGAGGATATACACTGACATGGCTCCAAGATAAAGATACTAGCAGCTAGATGATTACCGCTCAGTCATCTAACTACTTGCATATCTATGTTCACAAACTGCTTAAGGATATGCACTGACATGGCTCCAAAATAAAAAAAAATCTGATGTAGTCCATTCACATGACCTTCTTTACATCTCTGCAACAAATTATTGTTATATAGCTTATGCTTCCATTTATTTCATTCTAATCAAGGAAAATTTGGCAGAAATAGTCTTATTACCTTGCTTCCTTGTAAGCAGAAACGAAATAAGGGAGTACCATAGGTTAAAGTGATAGCCAAAATCTGGTTGCTATGTGACTGAAGTTCCTTTGTTTGTATGGACAGGAGTTGACAAATACCTGTATGACAAAAATGTACTATTTTTAAAGCTGGAATCAAAAGCAAGGAATACCTCAAGAACCATCAACTCCACGAAGAAACTGCATATAACATGAATTGTGTGTTTTAACCTCCTCTACATTTGTTGTGTGGTAAGTTTTTGTCCATGTCGCACATTTAGCAGTTATGCAAAATTCCGTATAATTCATCCAGAATAAAGTAGTTTTCAGAGGCTGTTACCAGAAAACTCAAAATAAACATTTTATTTGTCAGGTAAATATCTTTAATATACGATATTTTAATCAAAATCGTTAGCTATTCTTAAGAAAATCAAAAATTTCGAAAGTTTTTCCATGTAAAGGATAGTTTAGGGTGGGGGAGGGATTTTATGGAAAATCATCGTGTCGCATCCTTAGATACCAAGTTTGGTTTTTTAAACGGGTCTGTTCGCAGGAGCATCAGGAAAGATGAGATGCACACCGGGACTCATAAGTCTGACACCGTGTAGGGAACCCGCGTCGAGTCGCAGCTCGTAGCAAAATGGGAAGTTACCAGTCCGCGATGTGAAAACGTTTATTCACAGGGGAAGGGAATTAAGAGGGAGATTGGCGCGAAGGGAAGGTGAAACAGCTAAAATAATTTGTGATCGGATTTGTTTTGGGGAGGCTAATGAGTTCTTGTACTTTGGACGGCCAGGGGAAAAGTGAAACATTACGTACGGAAAAGTAAAGGGCATTAGAAACAAGTAACAGAGTTTCATTCAGGTTTCTCTCCGCACACCCTGAGACCATCACACAGTTCCTTAGCTAGCGGGCAATCCAACCTGTTTCCTTATTCCCCTCCAAAGCCCCGAAACAATAATTCCCGCCACACCACATAGACGCTGAAAAGCATGGGGGATAGTACAGAGCCTTCGGGTGTCCGCCTCTTATAGGCTTTGTGTATATTTGTGTCCCGCAACTGAAACAACAGAAGATCAGTGTTTTAGATATGAGTGCAGTAGATGAAAGATGTGTGCTGGAAGCTCCAAACAGACGAGCTTTAGAAGACCTACAGAAGGCTATAAAAGCATTGTTATGACAAATAATAGAGTCCTCGCACAATAAGCCTAGCATCATATGGAACATTATTAAAATGGAGACTGGTAAGCATCGTTCAGAAAACGATATAAAATATTACAGAAACCAAGAGATTATCAGCAGATAGCAACTGCATTTAATGAATATTTCATCCAAGTAACAGAAAACATATTCATAAAGAATCAACTTAAGGATGATCCAATTTATTACCTTTCTTACCGTCTAGAAAATGTCACGTCTTTGCAGAAAGTACCCCACAAGTGCAAACGAATTAAAAAAGCAATGCAGTTGTTTAAAAGCAAGAATTCATCAGCATTTGACGAAATAACCACAAAAATATTAAGACTATGTGATTATACTATTTGCAAACCTTTAAGCCATATATGTAGCACGTCACTTTTAACATGGACATTCCCAGACAGCTTCAGATATTCAGTTGTTAAACCATTATACAACAAAGGGCAAAACTCACAAATGTCAAACTATAGACCGGCAATTTTACTTATATCTATTCCAATATCTTTGAAAATGTATTTCAAAGAACTTATCACCATCTAGATAAACATGATATTTTAGTAAAAGAACAGTTTGGATTCCGAAGAAATATCACGAAGCGATCCCATCCAATATTTTACTTATATCCTTGGATGACAAACTTAATGCACGAAGAATATTCTGTGCCCTATCACAGGCGTTTGACTGTGGTATTCATAAAATTCTTCCAAGAAAATTATCACACTATGGTATTAGAGACAAAGGGTATCCATGGATTGCATCTTAACTTATCGAAAGCAAAAGCAAATGGTTATAATAACCATTTCAATTAATAGAAATGCATACTCTGAACGGACTGAAATAAAGCATGGTGTGCCACAAAGTTCTATACTGGATCCTTTATTAGTTTAACTCAATATTAATAATCTACTTGCAGTCGTAAACAACAATACTTATCCAATTATTTTTGCAGATTATACAAGTATTACAATTAAAGAACCCAAAACCAGTCAGTTCAAAATCTTCAGTATACCAAATATCTGGCTTGAAAGTAACAAACTTTGCATAAATGTTTTTAAAAGACTAACTACATTAAGTTTTTCACAAAGCAAAGAAGCATTTCAGACTTAAGGCTAGAATATGAAAATAATCAAATTGCAGATACTAACAATATAAAATTCCTGGGTTTTATTATACATCGCAACATGAACTGGAAACACCATATTGATTATATCTTACCCAAACTGGTCTCTGCGTGTTTTGCAATCAGTTCATTAATTCAGCTTATAAATAAAAGTATTCTAAACACAGCTTATTATACTTATTTTCATTCACTGATGAGCTATGGAATAATATTTTGCGAAAATTCGGTAGATGCCAAAAAATGTTTATTATGCATAAAAAGGTAATAATAAAATTGATAGGGACAAGACAATCAACTCGAATGTTTGGAATTTTTAGCTTGCGAAAATTTTCTAGCCGTATTCTTATTTGCAATAAATATCTGAGAAAATTTACAAAAATGCATATATATATATATATGTTTTATAACAAAGAGAGTAGTCACAGACAGGACTTACATAGACCAAGAAATAATTTGAAGATATTCTAAAAAGGGGTTCACTACAATGATATAGTTTTTTTAATTCACTTTCGTCTCCTATAAAGAAGTTGCATCTGAGCAAAGGCAAGTTTAGGTCAGAATTAAAAAAAAAAACACTCATTAGTGCACCTTCTATACAGAGGAACATTTCATTGTCAAAAAATACTAGGACTATTACTTTAGTGTCGTAAATATATGAATGCATACTTTACAAATTGGTTTTTGGAAATCGACATCTAATTGTAAATTATGCAGTATTAATACCTTGAAATGTTAATATCTGCTAATCTTTGTAAATAAATGTATTCATAATTATTATAGTAACCAATAAATGTAATTTCTGACTTGATCTACACCATAAAGACGGAGAGATTCATAGTGAATCTTAACAGTTGACTTACCTCATGACCGCTCCGTCACACTGTTGCCACGTCTTCCCGTCCACAGCTGCAACAGGACCATAAGCCATTTTCAAACAAACTAAAACACTTGTGTAATTGCACACAGAACAACAGCACATAAACAGTAAGTAGCAAAGCAAACTAGGGTAGTACAAACGGGTACTCGCGTCAACTGAAACTGCATTGGCGAACGTTCGTTACATCTTGCAATAAGAATGACATCATTGCTTACGCAACATGAATCTATTGGCAGAGAGGCAGACACACCTCTTATGTCTCTATGCTTGCGAAGTATGGGGCATGGCAGCAGACACCTGATTTCTCTGGTTACAGCGGATACAGAATAGAGGACTACAGTCAATCTATTCTGTATGTTGACGTTTCTCATTGAAGCTACTACACGAAGCTTCAGTCCTTCCATATGGGGAGAATGTAATTAGGTGCCGGGTTAAAAAATTCTACGCCAGGATGGACGAACGTGAGAACGGACTTGTTCGATCACAGGGGGGCTACTTTCTAACTGATCGCCGATAGAGGCAGTACCGGGTTCCCGGCATGGCTTGCGGGCAGCCCTGGTAACAACGGCTTCAATCCAGCCAACAGCAGCAAGTTAAACTAAATACTCTCCCCTTCCAACTTTGGGAGAGGTTACTAAAAAAATTGAACTCCAACAAAAACAAATATTCAAACAAAGAAAAACACCAGCAGAGCAGATGAAAAGTATACTGCTCCTGAGATGGTAGCCGATAGGGAGCCTATCATTAGCGCTACCTCCTTAACACCAATACCCGAAACTCCATCAAGGCACCAAAACGCAACAATCCGTCATTCCTGTCGTTAAACCCAGCAACAACACCTAGGCTCACCACATGTCTACCAGATCTCGCAAAAACGCACATCTCTTATCAGCTGAGAGTATGTGCTGACTCAGGGATCTCTGAGGATCTCTTCGACTTTAGACTTGGACTTTGTGTCTAATCACAAAAAAGGATACAATAAATGCAATGTAATGAAATGCAAGAAACCTTCTTTGATTGGCAACGCTGTAGTAAAATGGACAGGAGAGCTCTCTCTTCTTCCCCCGGTCCTCGCTTTCCCATAAATCTAGTAAGCAGGAAAGGGTGCGTACGTAGTACAAACTACAACGTAAACTGATATGGAGCTGATTACGGAGGTCGTCAAGCTGACATCCATGGCATAGCAGGATGAGTAAAGAAACCAGTAACCAAGGTCTCTGTTTCTCGGGAGAAAGTTCTTCATCATTCGGAACAAGAAGAAATAGCAGGGTTCCGGCAGCAATTCATAACGTAATTCGTCCAGTTTGGTTACGATAGCTCATGACGAATTTGCTGTGGTTGTCGTGTTTAAGCAAAAATGTCTTTATTCGCCAAATGTCTCTTACAATGTACATACAGATAGAGAAGTATTGTATTCCATCCAAAAATTCTATGTCAAGATTTCACCGGAAATACATGTTTTAGGACCCCCTGAATAACAAAAAAGGCATTTTCAGAAGCAGGACCGTGTGTCTGTGGACGGCATAGCTCAAAAACCAAAAGACTGTTAAATACCAAACTTGGTATTTAAGTTCAGTATCTTCCAAGGATGTCACACGAAGATTTTCAAGAAATGGGAAATTTTTCGAAAATATTGTTCTTCTTAAAAATAGCTATAACAATTTTCATTAAAATACCACCTATTAAAGCCGTTTCTACCACAAATAAAATGTAAATCTTGAATTATCTGCAAATAGCTTCTAAAGACCTGTTTATTTGGGATGACTTTTGATTAATTTGATATGACTAGTAAACCATAAGAGATAGACAAAAACTTAGTACACAAAAAATGTAGATCCTGTTGAAATACACAAGTTATAACATATACATTTTTTTTAAATTATCATGTAAAATATGAATTGCCGCTTCCATTGACAATTATGGCCTCAGCCACTTCGGAAACTTTCGTTCAATGACCAGCGAGATTCATATCGCCGACTTTTTCATTAATTTCTCCACTAACCATATCTGCCAGGCATCCTGGGCGCTCATTATCAAAAACTGATGCTTGATCATGTTTAAAGTCATTGAACCTGTTCTCATAGATAGCGCAAAATCCCCACAAATAGCATACAATGTCGCTTTTATCTACTCGCAAGATTTCCAATCCAAAAGTAAAAACCTTATGTGTTCCATTTACGTAACTTTCTCTAGCTATTCCACAAACAAACTTTACTTTCAAAAGATTGTTCTTTGTAAACGTCTTCCTACTCTAGATAAACGCTAGCAGAACTGCATTTCTCACTTGCTTTCTTGTAAGTTGAAGGGAAATAAGGGAATACATTAGCCTAAAACGATAATCAAATCTTTTAAAAGTTGATCACTGTGTGAAACAATTGTTGTTCGGTTCGCTTTCATGGTTTGAGGAAAGTTAAACTAGTTTAAAATTGAAACGGCCAACTACAAGAATCGCATATATCACATAAATTATGTGCTTTAACAAGATATACATTTTTAGTAAGCTTTTGTCCAGCTCTTACCAAAATTCTGCAAACTCCTTCAGAATAAAGCTATCTTCAGAAAAAAATCCCAGCACATTAAAAAAAAAAAAAGTTATTTCTCATATAAAAATCCTTAATATACGGTGTTTTAATCAAAATCATTAGAGCCATTTTTAAGAAATTCCAAATTTTGTAAGTTGTTCCATGTAAAGGATAATAGGGAAGGGGATTTATGTCGCATCCTTGAAAGATACTGAACTTAAGTACCAAGTTTGGTATTTAAGCGACTTTATTTTTTGAGCTACTCACTCCCAAGACTTACACACGGACATTTTTCTAAAAATGCTTTCTTCGGACCCAAAGGACTTCAAAACATAGATTTCCAGTGAAATCTCGATATCTACATTTTTGAATCCAATACAATACCTTCTCTACCCACTATGTGCATATGGGGTAGGGAAAGTAAAAAGTGAATCACTACAAAATTCTGCAATTTTTCAATTTTAGCGAAAACACATTAAAGCAATAACTCCCCATTTGTAGTAAAAGCGGGCGTAAAACTCTATCAAAAAAACTAAAATATCTGATACGCTCCATTCAATGACATTCTCTACATCTCTACAATAAAGTATTATTAAAAAGTGTATTCTTCTATTTACTTCATGCTAATAGAGATAAAATTAGGTCTGATTACTTGCTTTCTTGTAAGTAGACGGGAAATAAGGGAGTACCTTAGGCTAATGCGAAAGTCAAATGTTTTAGAACTGTCGTTATGCGATTGTCATTGCAAATCGCTTCTTTGTCGACCAGGAGTAGAACAAAAGAAAAACGGACACTTTCTGTCTGAGAAAAGTATAATTACTTTACAATTGAAACCAATATCAAGGAATATCTTGGAAACAGTTACCCTCCCCCCCCCAACAAAAACGTAAAGAGCATAAATTGCGTGCTTTGACGAGATCTACAGTTTTGTGCAGTAAACTTTTCTCTATCACTTAGGGATTACCACTTAAGAAACCTTTGGCAAAATTCATCCAGAGTAAAAAGGTCTTCAGGGGCTATTCCCAGAAAATTTAAAATATACATTTTTTTTTGGATGAAAATATCTTTAATGTACGGGGTTTTCGTTAGAACCTATTTTTTTAAAATCAAAATTTTCGAAAATTCTTCCATTCAGCAGGGTATTTTGTGGTGGAGGAATTTTCTTACAATTTTCTAGTCGCACCCTTGGACGACGGTAAACTTAAATACCAATTTATGTATATATATACTTTATTTTCGTAGAGTTCACCGTTTTTGAGATATTCCTTTTTATTGGTTTCAGTTTTAAAATACTCCTACGTATCTCATACGGGAATTTGTTAACCTCTGGCCATACGAACCAAGGAAGTTCCATAACATACCAACCAGCTTTTAAAACATTTGACCATCGGTTTAGCCTATGGTACTCCCTTATTTCCCTCGTACTTACAAGGTAGCAAGTATTTAGCCCATTTCTGCTAATTTTTTCTGAATTAGGATGAAGTAAATAAAGCTATGGGGTCTTTACTTTCTCTTCACGTACTATGTACATAGTGTTTAGAGAAGGTATTGTAATGCACCCAAAAATTAGAGTTCGAGATTTCGCCGGAACATACCTACGCTTTGGGTCACTCTGAATCCAAAAACGGCATTTTTAGAAAAAGTCCGCATGCGTGTGTGTGTGTGTGTGTGTGCGCGCCCTCGCGTGTATGTGTGTGTGTGTGTGTGTGTGTGTCCTTGGACAACATTGCTCAAAACCGAAAAGTTTTTGATATTTAAGTTTGATATCTTCCTCGAAGATTTTGAAGAAAATCCCCCTAACCTCAACTACAGTTTACATGGAAAAAATTTCGAAAATGTTGATCTCAAAAATTGCTCTGACGATTTTGATTATAATCTCTTATATATAAGATATATACATGGCAAATAAAATGTAATCTGGAAATTTTGGAAATAACGTCTGAATATGTCCGAATTCTGAATGATTTTTATTGAGTTTTGCATAACTGGTACACAAGAGATAGAAAAAAGCTTATTACACAAAATACGTAGATCTCGATAAAATGCACAATTTATGTCTGATCCACCCTTTTAGTGGAGCTGGCTGTTTTCGAGACATTCCTTGATATTGATTTCAGTTTTAAAATAAACTGTTCTCATACGGGAACTTGTCAACTCCTGACCACTCAAAGAAGCGGATTTCAATCCCATAGCGACCACATTTTAAAAAATCTGATGTGTACCATTCACATGACTTTCTCCATATCCCTGCAACAAATAATTCTTAAAAAGCTTATACTTCTATTTACTTTATGCTAATCAGAAAAAAATTAGCAGAAATAGTCTTATTACTCGCTTCCTTGTAAGTAGAAGCGAAATAAGGGACAACCGTAGGTTAAAGTGACAGCCAAAAGCTGCTTGCTATGGCAATGAAGTTCCTTTGTTTATATGGATAGGAGTTGACAAGTTCCTGTATGAGAAAAGTATACGTTTTTCATAGCAGAAACCAAAAATAAGTGATGTCACAAAAACGACGAACTCCACGAAAAAAATGTATATAACATAAATTGTGTGTTTTAATGTGCTCTACATGTTTTGTGTAGTAAGTTTTTGTCCATCTCTTACGGTTTGGCAGTCATTCAAAATTTAGTAAAATTCTTCCAGAATAAACTACTCTTCAGAGGCTTTTCACAGAAAATTCAAGATATACATTTCATTTGTCAGTTAAATATGTTCAATATCCGAAATTTTAATCAAAATCGTTAGAGCCATTTTTGAGAAAATCAAAATTTTCGAAAAAAGTTCCATGTAAAGGGTAGTTGGGGGTGGGGGGGATTTTTCTCAAAATCTTCGTGTCGCATCGCTGAAAGATACTAAACTTAAATACCAGGTTTGGTATTTTACCGACTTTTCGTTTTTGAGTTATCGTGTTCACAGACACACGGACACACACACACACGGACCTTTTTGTGAAAATGCTTTTTTTGGATATTGGGGACCCTAAAACATATATTTCCGGTGAAATCTCGGTATCGAATTTTTGGAGCAGTGCAATACTTTCTCTATACACTATGTACATAGCGCGTATTGGGAAAGTAAAAATTTGACTGTCAGTTTAGCCTAGTGTATTCCCTTGATTCCCTTCTGCTTATAAGAAACTAAGTAATAAGACCATTTCTGCTAATGTAGGTAGGTAGGTGGTTGGGAGGGAGGGAGGGAGGGAGGGAGGGAGGGAGGTAGGGTAGGGTAAGGTTAGGTACTAGGTATGTATGTATTTATTCTCTGCAATTGGGCACTGCTCGGTGGCAGAGTTAAATTCACTTACAATAATAATTTTACAGTTAAATTAAGCATAGTAATACAACTAACATATTATATATACATGGTTTTTTTTTAATGCCTAACTTCTTATTATTCACTATAACAATACTTATTTCAATTACCAGCTTGATTATAGGCAGTTATTATGAAGCCTCAACATTAATACTATGCATTACTAATATATTAATAATAATATATACACTAATACAATTTTTGAAATCCTTATTTACCTCACAGTATTTACTCAAATTGACTAACATTTAGTCTCTTTAAATTATCCCTAAACTTCTTTAAGGTCAGAGGGCAGCACTGAAAGGCTGCTACAGACAATTCATTTCATTTTTCAATGGTCCTATTAACAAAAAAAAATTTCCCTACGTCGGTTCTGTACCTTCTACCCTTAATTGTATAAAAATGGTCGTTTCGTTCGTAGTATACCGGGCTTTCTAACCTCTTTCTAAAGTGTATTTAAACCAGTATAAGATTTAAACAGCGCGACTATTTAAACTAACTTTTAGCGGCTCCCATTTATTCACTTCGCCTTTCGTAAGTCCAAAATCTCTTCCACTCTTTAGGAATTTAACCGCCCGTCTCTGTATTTTTTCTAGCGAATCAGTTTGGTTAACCCTGTATGCGTCTCAGCATGCTACTCCATGTTTTAGCATGAAATAGAAGAATAAGTTTACTAAAAATAATTTGTTGCAGAGATGTAGAGAAAGTCATGTGAATGGAACACATAAGATTTTTATACTGAAATGTACACCGTTACCAAATTGGTATCCGCGATTCGAAATTTCACCGTAGATCCTTTGTGGCTATATTTCGTCCAGGTTGGTATCGCATTAATATGATAAGCGTTGTATGATAAGGAATTCATCAGTTTATATCCCTTTTTATACTGTTCATTAACATTCTTATTGCTTTTAGTAAATTTTGGGTAACTGTGACTGTTAACTTAATCAGATGTTATGTTTTAATTTACGGCACATGTTTCTCTAATAAGCTACAGGATTCTCCAAAAAATCTGATGTGTTCCATTCACATGACTTTCTCTACATCTCTGCAACAAAATATTATTAAAAAGGTAATGCTTCTATTTACTTCATGATAATCGGGAAAAAATTAGCAGAAATAGTCTTATTACCCGCTTCTTTGTAAGTAGAACCGAAATAAGGGAGTACCATAGGTTAAAGTGATACTCAAAAAGCTGGTTGCTATGTGACTAAAGTGTTTTTGTTTGTATGGACAAGAATTAAAGCTGAAACCAATAACTAGGAATATCCTAAAAACGATCAACTCCACGAAAAAAAGTATATGATATAACTTGTGGGTTTTATTGTGATCTACATTTTTGTGTAGTATATTTTTGTCCACCTCCTACCGTTTACCAGTTATGCAATGTTCAATAAAAACCATCTAGAATAAAGTAGTCTTCAGAGGCTATTCCCAGAAAATTGAAGATATAAATATTACTTTCCAGGTAAATATCTTTAATATAAGAGATTATAATCAAAATCGTTAGAGTCATTTGTGAGAAAAGCAAAAATTTCGAAAAATGTTCCAAGTAAAGGGTAGTTGTAGTTGGGGGGATTTTGTTGAAAATCTTCGTGTCGCATCCTTGCAAGATAAAAAAACTTAAATACCAAGTTTGGTATTTAACAGTCTTTTCGTTTTTGACACACACACACACACACACACACACACACACACACACACACACACACACGCATAAACACGCGCGCGCACACAAACACGCGGATTTTTTTCCAGAAATACTTTTTTGGATTCAGGGGGACCCAAAACATGTATTTCCGGTGAAATCTCGGTATCGAATTTTGCGTGCATTACAATACCTTCTCTATACACTATGTGCATAGTACATAGAGAAAGTAATACTGATTATTTTCCTTCCTGTTTGAACTAAATACATTATTAACTGGATGAAACTTTAAATAAACATTGTAATTGAATTAAATGAAAGTACAATTATGGAACTAACAGTTATTAAGAGTGAGGATTGGCTGCCTGGATTGTCTCCTTGTTACCAATAACCAAGATAGGAGATTAAACAAACGAACGTCAGGTGCGACAAGTCTTCAAAGAAATGAACATGAGTTGCGACAAGATTTTTTGAAATATCACTCGTCAGATGACCGCGAATTGTTGAAATTGCCTAATCTTGACCATTGCATTGGCACTTTTATAGTTGAGCTATATTGCTACACTAATAAGATAAGCATTCATTAGAAATTTTCCGCAGAATATGCCGCCGATATTAAGATGCCGCGTCTGCTAAGTGCCTAGCTTTGGTGATTCGTGGCGCAGGGGATGGTAGGTTCAAGACCCGCCTTAGGCGTGGGTGTTTGTGTTCTAGTAAATGTGTGTATATGTGTAAAATGAAAAAAAAATAGAATAACGTAGGAAGAAAACAAAGAAAGGAATCGCCATGTGGATGGATCTCATCAAAACACACAATTTTGTTTTTTCGTAGAGTTGACCGTTTTTCGGGATATTCTCTGTTATTGGTTTTAGTTTTAAGAGATTTTCTTATCCGGAACTGGTCAACTCCTGGCCAAGCAAAGAAAGTCATGTGAATGGAACTCATCAGATTGTTTTATTTACATGTTGGTCCTACCAGTACCAACATCAGTTGGGAGATACCTTTACTGTCTATTCTATACAACCCAGTAAATATTACCCAGATTCCACTGTTCAAATGAGCGTATATAGTTTTTATAAGAACATGGCAACCAACTTTTAAAAGATTTGAGTACCGCTTTAGCCTAGTGTACTCCCTTATTTCCCATCTACTTATGTACAAGGTAGCAAGTAATATAGACAATTACTGCTAATGTTATCTCGATTAGCATGAAATAGATAGAAGTATAAGGGTTTTAACGATAATTTGTTACACAGATGTAGAGAAAGTCATATGAATGGACACATCAGATATTTGAACAATAAAACCACATCTTGTGGTTTAGAAGTAAACGTATGTTTATGAACTACGCTCTACATCTCTGCAACAAAGTATTGTTAAAAAGCTTATGCTTCTATTTACGACATGCTAATGGAGAAAAAATTAGCAAAAATATTCTTATTACTTGCTTCCTTGTAAGTAGAAGAGAAATAAGGGAGTACCTTAGGTTAAAGTGATAGTCAAAAGCTAGTTTCTATGTGACTGAAGTTCCTTTGTTTGTATGGACAGGAGTTGACAAATTCCTGTAAAAGAAAAGTATAAGATTTTCAAAGCTGAAAACAAAAACAAGGAATATCTCCAAAATATCAACTCCATGAAAAAATACATAGAACATAAATGTTGTGTTTTAACGTGCTCTACATTTGTTGTGGTAAGTTTTTGTCCATCTCTTACGGTTTATCAGTTATGCAAAATTCGGTAAAACTCATCCAGAATAAACTAGTCTTAAGGGGATATTCCCAGAAAATTCAAGATATATATATTTCATTTGACAGGTCAATGAATATCTTTAATATATGATATTTTAATCAAAATCGTTACGGTCATTTTTGAGAAAATCAAAATTTTCGAAAAATGTTTCATGTAAAGGGTTGTTGAGGATGGGGGGATTTTCTTGAAAATCTTCGTGTTGCAACCTTAGAAGATACCACACTTAAATATCAAGTTTGGTATTCAACGGTCTTTTTATTTTTGAGCTATGATGTCCACAAACAGACAGACAGACAGGCATACACACACAAATATACCCGGACCTTTTTCCAAGAATGCTTTTTTTGGATTCAGGGGGATCCAAAACATGTATTTCCGGTGAGATCTCGACATCGAATTTTTGGGTGCATTACAAACCTAATACACTATGTACATTGTACAAATGGGGTTAGAGGAAGTAAAAAATCTGGTGAGTACCATTCACGTAAGTGTCTCTACTAAATGCTGTTCCGTTTTCTACATCTTGATAATCGATATAAAGATAAGCAGAAAGTCTCTTATTACATGCTTTTTATAACTTGAAAAATAAGGGAATACCATAGACTATAGTGATGGTCAAATGTTTTAAAAGCCGGTCACTATGTGAAACAATTAAAATTGGATTCACTTACCACGGCTAGGAGTTTGCCAAAGAGAGATTTACGTTTGAGAAAAGTTTAAATAACCTAAGTTTGAAACCAATAACAAGGGACACTTCGGA
Source organism: Hymenopus coronatus (assembly GCA_030762935.1). Taxonomy (NCBI): domain Eukaryota; kingdom Metazoa; phylum Arthropoda; class Insecta; order Mantodea; family Hymenopodidae; genus Hymenopus; species Hymenopus coronatus. The sequence continues at coordinate 21,152,946 of CM060882.1, forward strand.
AATGGCTAGCTCTACAAAAAATTGTATATAACATGACGTGTGTATTTAACGAGAACTACTATCTCGTACAGTTTACCAGTTAAAAGTCATCCAGCGGTTATTCAGAGGTTATTCCCATAAAATTCAAGATACACATTTTATACATTTTATTTGTCATGCAAATTCCCTTAATGTACCTATTTAACTCAAAATCGCTTCAGCCATTTTTAGAGAAAAGCAAAATTTTTGAAAAATATTCCAAGTAAATGCTAGTTGTGGATGGAGGGATTTTATTGAAAATCTTGATGCCGAAACTTTCAAGATTATACCAAATTTCGTATTTAATGGTTATTTCGTGTTTGAGCTATGCTGCCACACAGAGCACACACACACACACACACACACACACACACACACACACACACACACACGTTTTCTATTTTTACTTTCTCTATTCCCACTGTGTGCATAGTGTATAGAGAAGGTATTGCTTTCCATCAAAAAATTCGATACCGAGATTTCACCGGAAATATATGTTTTAGGATCCCCAATATCCAAAAAAAAAGCATTTTCACAAAAAGGTCCGTGTGTGTGTGTCCGTGTGTCTGTGAACACGATAACTCATAAACGAAAGTTGGTAAAATACCAATCTTGGTATTTAAGTTTAGTATCTTCCAGGGATGCGACACGAAGATTTTGAGAAAAATCCCCCCACCCCAAACTACCCTTTACATGAAACTTTTTTCGAAAATTTTTATTTTCTCAAAAAGGGCTCTAATGATTTAGGTTAAAATGTTGTATATTAAAGATATTTACCTGACAAATAAAATGTATATCTTGAATTTTCTGGGAATAGCCTCTGAAGAGTAGTTTATTCTGGATGAATTTTACTGAATTTTGAACATCTGCTAAACCGTAAGAGATGGACAAAAACTTACTACACAAAAAATGTAGAGCACGTTAAAGCACACAATTTATGTTATATACATTTTTTTCGTGGAGTTCGTCGTTTTTGAGACATTCCTTATTTTTGGTTTCTGCTATTAAAAGCTTATACTTTTCTCATACAGGAACTTGACAACTGCTATCCATATAAACAAAGGAACTTCATTTACATAGCAGCCAGATTTTGACTATCAATTTAACCTATAGTAGTCCCTTATTTCGCTTCTACTTACAAGGAAGCAAGTAATAAAATTATTTCTGCTATTTTTTTCTGATTAGCACAAAGTAAATAGAAGTATAAGCTTTTTAAGAATAATTTGTTGCAGGGATATAGAGAAAGTCATGTGAATGGAATACATCAGATTTTGACTTTATCAAAACGTACTATGCACATACTGTATAGAGAAAGTATTAAAGTGCACCCAAAAATTGGTACCGAGATTTCACCGGAAATATATGTTTTGGGTCCCCCTAAATAAAAAAAAAAGCATTTTTGGAAAAAGGTCTGTATGTATGTGTGTGTGTATCTGTGGACAGCATAGCTCTAAAACGAAAATACCGTTAAATACCAAACTGGGTATTTAAGTTTAGTATCTTCCAAGGATGCGACACTAAGATTTTCAAGAAGTTCCCCCAACCCCAACTACCCTTTACATGGAGCTTTTTTCGGAAATGTTTATTGTCACGTAGTTCACGTTTTTCAATGCCGATGTTATACGTTTTTACCGCCAAGAACTTTTTTTTTTTTTTTGGAATGCACAAAATGTTGGGCCAAATGAATTGTATAGGCAAGTGTATGGTAATAACGCAATGAACAAATCACTAGTGAGAAAATGACGCATAATTTACGAGTAATCAAGGATGAACCAGTTTGTCCATCAATCGTTATGGAGGAGTTGAAAGCAAATGTTGATGAGAGACCGGTGTTTCACCGTACATGTCTTTGTGGATAGAAAATATTTCCCAGCCATGAAGACGACAAAGTGACAGAGACATCTTGGCTCATATGTTTAGCGGTGGAAGAGTAGAACATCTGCATTGAAAAACCGGCACCACGTGACACTATATACCTTTATAGCAATGGCGATTGCATTAAAGGTGTTGTAACTTAGTAAATAAAGTTTTATTATGCCAAGTCGTCTGTCACTTTCTGGTTGGCCCTTTTATGCAAAATTTCATTTCTAATACATAAAGGTTAAACTTGTGGAACTGTGTATACATCATTTTGATAGACTATACATTATTTTATAAGAACTTTCTTACGCTTTTATTATCAATTAAAATATATAATGTTTTATGCGCTGCAGTTAATATTCCGCCATAAAAGTTCTAATAAAATGACCACTAATCAAAAGTTATAAAGTGTTATTCCACCTCGCAGATATTCCAAAGACCAGGAAATTTAGTCGTGGACATACATACTCCGCTGGGATCGTCATTCCCAACTTGCACAAGGTAAGAGTTTCTAGTCTTTCTGATTTAAGGACAGGTATGACTCAAAGTTTGAAATTCCACACAAATAATATTAGTTTTTTTAAATTTATGACACAGTGCAAATTTAAATCACTTTGTTCTAATGGTTGGAAAGTTATAATCAAATCTATGATTTTTTCATGTCACTTAAAATTCCCTTGCAACAAAAAATTAAAACTTGCTCTAATATTTTAACCCTTGATTCACAGTACATCTAATTTTTGAAATTGACCCAGGTTTCTCTGTGTCTTCCTTAGGCTACAAACATGTTTAAAGTATCAATATTTGTGTTTGAAAATTGAAAATATATGCTTAGGTACATCTGCCAATAAAATCTAGAGCAATTATTATTCATTGTACCTCTATGAATTTTGTTTGAGTAACAGAAAATGATTTGAATGCATAGTTCACATTAAAATCCTCCACGTTGATAGGCTAGATCCACATTTTTCCTTTTCCTCTCCTCTGTTGGTGTTTTTTCGAACCTTTTCTTCTTGAATTGCTGCTTTTCTTCTGCACAACTTTGTTTTTTACATTGCCTGATGCTAATGAGATCTCGAACTGAAGTTTTTCTTGCCGAGTCCTTACAGATCCAGCTCTAATGCTTTGCTGTAACTCCAGTGACTTAAGGATACCCATCTATGAAAAACCTTAAATCTACAATTTTGCTTGGATTGATTTGAAACCACAGCAATTGCAGTGTTAAGAATAGTTTACATGCTAATTTTAAGACTTTTGTTCAAAATAGTTCCAGTGACATTAACATATTTATAGTATTTTATTGTCATTTTATTGAATCATTCCACACGATGCAATTTCAGTTACATAAATATAATACTTTGCAGTTATACTGATAAATACAGTTTTACTAAATGATGAGATGAATTTGTTATCTGGCTATTGGTTTAGGAGAAAAAAAGTATTTAATTGTCATTTTATTAATTTTTTATTTTTGCTATGGTGATATAAGTTTATTATTTAATTATACAAGCACTGATGATATCAGAAAAAAAAGCATGTCATAAATTTTATTTTGTACTATTTTAATCAAAGCATAAGCATTTTGAAGCTTCTGTTTCGAAAACTGCACCGTGTGGAACAATTTGAAGTTTTTAAAACGCTGAAAAATAAAAACACCAGAAAATAGGTTTTAAAGTTAACATACAATTTAACACTGTTTCTTTTTAAGTCTTAAAATTTCATATTCTCCTGCAGCAATTTTTAAACCATGAATATCTGTCAACTCTCACGGACTGTTTACACAAATTCCGAATAATATATAAAGCAAAGAAAATCTGCAAGTCATTTGGTCCGAGTCAAGCTACACTCTGCTGCCAAACAGTCTGTATTTCACGGCCGGAAATATGCTGTTGGTGGGATGTGGGGAGGCCTGCCGGGTGCTCCATCTCGCCTGTGGTTAAGGATGGGGAGGGCCCAGGTTAAATAATGGGTGGTGCGACATGCCTGGATGATGACTGGGCAGGTAGAAGCACCCGATGCGAGACCTGTTTTGTAAATTTTGAAACATATTACTATACTCACTTTTTTAGTTATAAGTGCATATAATTGTATTTTCAACTTAAAATAGTCATATTTAAGGCCAAATATTATTGGTCGAAACCAAATTTCGGATTTTTACCAATTTTTCACCATAGAAAAAGGTTAAAGCACCACACCCACTTACAGTCATCCATTTAAATGGTCACGTGACACGGTTTAAAGCGCTGCATGGTAATGAAATCACCAGGAAATTGAACTACAAGTATTTCATTATTTAATTAGGCAATTTTTTTTTAATTTTTTGCAGTTTTTGATCAATTTTCACAGATAGGTATCCTTAAGGTATTTAGAAATAATGCTTCTTAGCCGATTATACCTTGCTGGAATTCAGGAATTTTTAATTCATTTCTTCTACGATCGAGCGTAAATGAGTAGTTTACGAGTTCATTTTAGATCGCAAACTTGATTTTTACGGAATCCATGCGTAAAAAGTTCAGCAAGTCTAAAATGCAAGCGTAAAGTAATTTTGTTTCAAGTTTACGCTCGCCAAATAATTCACAATCACTGATCAACAGACATTACTATATTGTGCCTCATAAATTTATTGGGACTTAGCAAGTAATAAATCGATTCTTTCGCAGCTCTAAGAATATCATAATTCTCAAAATCTGCCATTTTCTCAAAATAAAGCACAGAATAACAGTAATTGTTTATGCTTTTGTCACGTCACTAAAGAATTCCCTTGCGACAAAAAATTAAAATTTGCTCTAATATTTTGATCCTAGGTCAACAATACATCTACTTATAGAAATTACCCTAGTTTCTCTGCATCTTCTTTACTTTAGGCTCCAAACATGTTTAAATTATGCTAAAACCATACGTCATCGCGCTCAGCACGCAACAATGTGAAAATATATCACTGAATGCACCCTATCCTAACGCTCTGAAGTAAATAACGAACTATAACCGTTGGTGAATGGCTCAAACTTAACCTCTAGTTTATGCCATCTTTCGTTGCTTTTCTTTAAATAGCAGAAAATTCTCGTATAAAAAACATTGTATGCTACGAGAGCGTAAAGTGTTTTTAATTCTCGCGTGGTTGTGAAACAAGACGCTCCTACATCATAAATATTTATTATGGAATTAAAATAAAATAGTAAATTTGTTGTGATTTTCATGAAATTCCAGTGATGCGTATCCTTAAGGGGGGACGTATGCAGAAATACATTGACACACAAAAATTCTACCATCGGCATAGTTTTTGTCTTAAAACAATGACATGGTTAGTTGTCTTGGTGCATTCTATGACTGTGGTATTTTATAAGTAATTACACCACATAGGAGTTTTCAGAACATCATAAAACTTGTGTATCTTTTTCTCAGTATCCATTTGGAGAACTTGATTGAAAAAAAGTGCACATAAAGTATCGGAAAAGTTTTTTCTCCCTTCAATGATTTTTAAAGTATCTTTCAAAGTATTTAATTTCAAATTATTATGTATTTCATACCATAATACCTTTAGAATCAAACCAAAAGAAAACTAGCAGCGCCAAAATATTTATGGTGTACTGAAATATGTGTGTGCAAAATGTCATTGCAATATCTCAAGTAGTTTCCAAGAAAAATAGGTCAGGCGTCAAAACATGTCACAACACTCACTTGTTTATCTATAAACAACAGCCCTCTATACAGTGGCTCAGGAGTTTTGATGCCTTTAGAACTAAAGAAATATAGCTTCTAAATCTATATTTGCCTGTAAGAAATATAGAAAAACAAGGAATGAAAGTTTTATGAAACTTTTAGAACATAAAGCTGAAGGTATTAATAATTAATTAGTGAAACAAACGTCTACGTTCCCCCTTAAAGACATAATACTTTATTGTTCTGCAGGAATGGTTTCTAAAAACGACGTTCTTGTACCTACTCTAAGTCATAACATATTGAAAATGGTCTTTTATCCGGAATGTAGGGATCCATAACGTCATAAACTGAATTATTATTTTGTTTCAGATCAAAATGATGAAAACAACCTTGTTCCTCTCTCTGCTGCTGGCAGCATTTCTATGTGCCACAGCAGACTCAGAGACCACGAGCGATACTCCGAAATGTCCTACGGTAATCCACGCTTGTATTATCTGCAACATTCTCATTTAAATCATATCTTTATTCATTTAATAATTATTTATGATACAAGTGGTAAAAAAGTGCTTTATATTGTGCAAAGAAAGCTTACAATCCTACGCACATTATAAAACAATTCTAACACGTGTGTCAAACACTATTTACTTTCTCTACACGTTCTATTAACATGGTGTATAAGGAAGGTACGTGTGTCCATGTGTCTGTGAACACGATAACTCAAAAACGAACTGTCGGTAAAATACCAAAGTTCCAGGGGAGTGACACGAAGATTTTGAGAAAACTCCCCCCACACCAAACTACACTTTACATGGAAGTTTTATCGAAAATTTTGATTTCCTCAAAAATAGCTGTGACGATTTTGACTAAAATATCATATATTACACATATTTACCTAACAAATAAAATGTATATCTTCAATTTTCTGGGAGTAGCCTCTGAAGAATACTTTATACTGGATGCATTACGCGGAATTTTGTATAACAGGTAAAACGTAAGAGATGGACGAAATCTTACAACACCAAAACTGTAGAGTACGTTAAACCACACAATTTATATTATATACCTTCTTCTCGTGGAGTTGAACTGTTTTTGAGATATTCCTTGTTTTGGTTTCAACTACACGAAACAAACTATATAACATCAATCGTGTGCTTTAATGTGCTCTACATTTTTTGTGTGTTAAGTTTTTGTCCATCTCTCACGGTTTAGCAGTTATGCAAAATTCCGTAAAACTCATTCAGAATAAAGAGGTCTTTAGAGCCTATTCCCAGAAAATTCAATATATATATATATATATATATATATATTATTTGGCACATAAATATCATAAATGTACAAGGAATTTCAACCAAAATCGTCTGAGCCATTTGTGAAAAAATCATATTTTTCAAAAAAAAATTCCATGTAAAGGGTAGTTTGGAGTGGTGGGATATTTCTTAAAATCTTCGTATCGCATCCCTGGAAGATACTAAGCTTAAATATCAAGTTTGGCATTTTACCGATTTTTCGGTTTTGAGTGATCGTGTTCACAGACACACGAACTCACACATGGACGTTTTTCTAAAATGCTTTTTTTGCAATTCAGCGAGACCCAAACCATGTATTCCAGTGAAATTTCGGTATTTCAGTGGAATACATACCTCCTCTATGCACTATATACATAGTGTATAGATAAGGTATTGCACTCCATCCAAAAATTCGATATCGAGATTTCACCGGAAATATATGTTTTAGGATTCCCTGTATCAAAAAATAAAATCAGAGAAAGGTGCGTGTGTGTGAGTGTATATCTATGAACACTATAACTCAAAAACCAAAAGTCTGTAAAATAACCAACATGGTAGTTGAGTTTAGTAAATTCCAGGGATGCGACACGGAGATTTTGAGTAAACTCCCCGCCCCCAACTACTACTTTTCAGGAAATTTTTTCGGAAATTTTTATTTTCTCAAAAATGGCTCTAACGATTTTGATTAAAGTATGTAGATTAAAGATATTTACCTGAGAAACAAAACGTATATTTTGAATTTTCTGGGAATAGCCTCTGAATAGTACTTTACTCTGAATGAATTTTACGGAGTTTTGCACGACTGTTAAACCGTAAGAGATGGACTAAAACTTACCACACAAGAGCACGTTAAAACACACAATTTATGTAACATACATTTTTACTTTCTCTATACGCACTATGTACAAAGTGTATAGAGAAGGTATTGCACTCCACCCAAAAATTCGATATCGAGATTTCACCTGAAATATATGTTTTAGGGTCCCCAATATCCAAAAAAAGCATTTTCACAAAAAGGTCCGTGTGTGTGTGTGTCAGTGTGTCCGTGTTCTGTGAACACCATTACTCAAAAACGAAAAGTCGGTAAAATACCAAACTTGGTATTTAAGTATCTTCCAGGGATGCGACATGAAGATTTTGAGAAAAAATCCCCCACCCCAAACCTCCCTTTACATGGAACTTTTTTCCTAAAATTTTGATTTTCTCAAAAATGGCTCTAACGATTTTGATTAAATTTCGTATATTAAAGATATTTACCTCACAAATAAAATGTATATCTTGAATTTTCTGGGAATAGCCTCTGAAGAGTAGTTTTCTCTGGATGAATTTTACTGAATTTTGAATAACTGCTAAACCGTAAGAGATGGACAAAAACTTACTACACAAAAAATGTAGAGCACACTAAAACACACAATTTATGTTACATACTTTTTTTTCGTGGAGTTCGTCGTTTTTGAGACATTCCTTGTTTTTGGTTTCTGCTATGAAAAACTTATACTCATTCAGGAACTTGTCAACTGCTATACATATAAACAAAAAACTTCATTAACATAGCAACCGGCTTTTGACTATCACTTTAACCTATAGTAGTCCCTTATTTCGCTTCTACTTACCAGGAAGCGAGTAATAAGACTATTTCTGCTAATCTTTTTTGAATAGCATAAAGTAAATAGAAGTATATGCTTTTTAAGAATAATTTGTTGCAGGGATATAGAGAAAGTCATGTGAATGGTACACATTAGATCTTTTTCGTGGAGTTGATCATTTTTGGGATATTCCTTGTTTTCATTTCAGCCTTAAAAGCATACTTTTCTGATAAAGGACTTTGCCAACTCCTTTTCATACAAACAAAGGAACTTCAGTCACATAGCAACCAGCTTTTGACTATCACTTTAACCTATGCTAGTCCCTTATTTCGCTTCTACTTACAAGGAAGCAAGAAGTAGGACTATTTCTGCTAATCTTTTCTCGATTAGCATGAAATAAATAGAAGCATAAGCTTTTTAACAATAAGTTATCGCAGAGATGTAAGAACGTCATGTGAATGTGAAGCATCAGACTTTCTTTGTACTCATTTAAACTCAAATTACTCCACGAAGAAAATGTATATGAAAATAATTTTGTGTTTTAACGTACTCCACATTTTTTGTGTAGTAAGTTTTTGTCCATCTCTTACGGTGTAGCATTTATGTAAAATTCTGTAAAGCTCATCCAGAATAAAGTAGTCTTCAGAGGCTATTCCCAGAAAATTCAAGATACACATTTTATTTGTGACGTAAATATCCTTAATATACGGTATTTTAATCAAAATCGTTATAGTCATTTTTGAGAAAATCAAAATTTTATAAAACAGATGCATATAAAGGGTAATCTGAGGTGGGAGGATTTTTCTCAAAGTCTTCGTGTCGCATCATTGTGAGATACTAAACTTAAATACCAAGTTTGTGTTTTACCGATTTTTCGTTTTTGACGTATCGTGTTCACATACACAAGGACACACGGACCTTTTCAGAAAATGCTTTTTTTTTTTTTTTAATACAGAGGACCCTAAAGCATATGAATGTGTTATTGCAGAAAGGGACCTAAGTCTGCGTTTTTGTGAAATTGACATTATGTGGTTTTTCGAGTCCCTACACGAGACACATATTCTGGGCAGAAATTTACCCATGTTATCAATCTTTGTAAGAATGAAAATCGAATGTGAAAATAACGTGTATACTTCAGAAAGGTTCCTAAGTCACTGACTGAAGTACTTTTCTGCATTCCCACATGAGAGCGCTAGCATCACTAACAAAACGTATAGCTGTAAAATGGCGGAAATCGAGACTGTGGTTAATGTTTCTCCGAAGAAAAGGAGGAAAGGCATTGTGAATAATGAAGAATATAAAAGAAATAGTAATAAGAAAGCACGTATACATGGTGAAGAAAACATTTCCTATAATGGGAAGACAGTACCTCGTCGAGAAATTGGCTCAAAATGCAGGTAAATAGTAAAGTGTTGTATACTGATTTCTGGTGCTGTCCTGACAAAAGTTGTTATAGGGCGAAGTTTTCAAACCATGGCACGTGTACCTTCTGCTATTGGTGCACCTTTGTATTTATATAATATTCTGTTTAATTTTGAAATATTCCATAAGCACATTGCTCGTTAGTACGATTGATGACTAAAATGATTTTAAAAAATATAAAATAAACCAAAATATCAGGCCTAAGTAATATCATTCATATCACCCTCTCGTTAATGCTCAAAGTTGTAGCAACAGTCCGGTATGATAACATCATTTTTAATTTACAGATGCCGTAAGAAATGTTTTGAGATGTTCACCGATGAGGATCAGGAAGAGATATTCTTAACCCTCTATAGGATGAATTCAAAAGACGAACACGATCTTCACTTGCAAAGAATGATTAAAGCAGTGGATCCTGCAACATATAGACCTCGCAGAGAAAACCCTTCTGTGATGGACAAATCTTTTACATGCCATATACTGTTGCATGATAAGAAAGTACAAGCATGCAAGGAAGCATTCTTTTCTTTATATAGTGTGTCTGATAAACCACTCGGCCACGGCGCGACCTGCTGTTAATTCAAAAACTCGCTTGGCAATAGAGGTATAGCCCGGGGGGAACTTTTCACTACAGCTAGACGTGCAGCTCTTGTTGTATCAGAGAGCCCAGGAGACATATTCTATATGATACAGTAAATTGACGTGGATGTGTTAGCTAATCTACTAATTTAAAGAGAAATACTTCCTAATAGAAATAGTTATTATTGTTACCATTACACGAATCCACATAAAACTTGCAACCATCTCGGCGTGGAGCCAAGCTTGGCCTCTGGAGGAGCCAATGCTCCTTCTTATTACTCTCCCATACCAAATGCACAGTACAAAATAGATATTGGGCGATTCATGAACGAACTGTTCATATTATCAAGGAAAGAATCGCATGAATCGAGTCAATCTTGGTATTAATCGTCATTCAAAAAGAATCGTTTGAATCGAAATGAATAGCATGAATCGTGACAACATAACAGGTATCGTCGTTTAAAAATGAATCGCGAGAATCACGCTAGTCTCGACATGAATCGTTCAAAAAGAATCGCACGAATCGAAAAGAATAGCATGAATCGTGTCAACTATAGCAGGTCTCGTCGTTCAAAAATGAATCGTAGATTTGAAGAATCGTGGTCAGGTATCGAGGTTTGTTTTTCTTTTGCTTCCATCTTTCGAAGTACCAAGCCGAGCTTCGACGAAAATTACCGAATACGCACGATGATGTGTACTGTGATTTATAACCATTTATTTTACTGTGAGAAAATAAATAGTGCTGAGGCCATGATGCTAAATATAAGAATATATAAATATGTAACATATATAAAATAAAAGCAAGGGTTAGAATTTGCAACTTTTAAATATATTATTTATTTTTTGCAATATACTTACAGCTAAATCATCACTACATTAGCAAGATATATAAAGTCAGAAATAACATTTTACGACAAATAAAGCAACTATGCTCCAACATAATAGGTAGTGAAACATACTATTCTAATGCATTAAGATTACCTCGAATATTAGAAAATAATAATTATTGTGGGTACTAGCGTTGCCTTACAATGACGTATTTATGAAAGTTACGTGACTTTTAACGGCGCGCAACTGCGACAATGATGAATAAGACTACTCTCCGTATTAACATTACACAAATACCGCCATGCAGTCCAAGTTTAGACATAAAACATATCGAATTTTTGGGTGGAGTGCAATACCTTCTCTATGTACATAGTGCGTATAGAGAAAGTAAAAAGGCTACTCTACAGACTGCTTATATAAACAGCAAAGCTGGCAACGTATGAAACGCTAATCTTTACAATGGTACCACATCCTGTGCACGCAACCAAAATATGTTGAGGTTGTCATGTTAGATTGTTAGTCTGCTTTCCACTGTTGGGAACAATTCCTTTTTGATTGTGATTCATTAAAGTAATTAATTTCAGCTCTTTATTTCAGAATTGAGCATTGTTAGATAGTATCGACAGTTCATGGTGAGTATGTATTAATCTAACAATTATAATGATGTTAATCTTTTGTTTTTTGTTGTTGTTGTTTTAGGTTACTCCCGCTTCGCTTGAAGCTTTGAAAAACTTTGTAGCTTCCATGGAAAAACTATTCACTGAATTTCGTATAGAGGATGGCAAAAAAATCACAGGTTCACTATCAGACCTCATTGCTACAGTTGAAAAGAGTAACAAACCACGTGTAAGATCCATTTCAGCAATGGCCATAACTGCTCTGTTGGTTAAGAAGTTTTCTGAGGCAGCAAAATTTGTATCTGAAGCTGTACTACAAAAGATAGTGCAAGACGGAATATAGCCTCTCTTCTAATCATCTTACAGTCTGTTTAAATAACAATATGAGAAGTAAAGCAGTTTTAAGCATTATAATACCGCTGTCAATTGAATAAAGGATTAATTAGATAGAGCTGTGCTTTTATTTACACTCGTTCAATCCTGAACACCTTTAGGAAACGTATTTGCAGGGCTCCACCATATTAAATTACATGAGAATCGCCTTTTTTATTTCCTCTACACCTACACCAAGTTGTGTATTCCAGATTTCACCGCAAATACACATTTTAGGATCCCCTGTGTCTGTAGACAGCACAGCTCAAAAACGAAAACACCGTTAAATACCAAAACTTGCTAAATAGCTTTGGTATCTTCCAAGGATGCGAAACAGAGATTTTTAAGAAAATCCCCCCACCCACAACTACACTTATTAAAATCCCATATATTAAGGATATTTATATCCCAAATAAAATGTATATCTTGAATTTACTGGGACTAGCCTCTGAAGACTACTTTATTCTGGATGAATTTCTCCTAATTCTGCCTAACTGCTACACAGTAAGAGACAGACAAAAAATATCTATACAAAATTGTAGATCATGATAAAACACACAGTTTATTTCATATACCTACATATTTTTCGTGGATGTGATCGTTTTTAGATATTCCTTGTTATTCGTTTCAGTTTTAAAAAACATATACTTTTCTCATACAGGAATTTGTCAACTCCTGTCCATATAAACAAAGGAACCTCAGACACAGAGCAAACAGTTTTTGACAATCCCTTTAACCCACGGTACTCCTTATTTCTGCTATTTTTTTCTCGATTAGCATGAAGTAAATAGAAGCATAAGCGTGTTAACAATAATTTGTTGCAGATACGTAGAGAAAGTCATGTGAATGGAACACATTATATTTTTTTTTAATTTTAATTCCATAAAATAATTTAAACATTTCTAAATACAAAAAAGGTACATTCATTGACCCTTAAGTCATTAGAGCAACAGTAAAGCATTACAGGCGAAACTAAACTTGCCAATCTGATGCGTTCCATTCACAAGACTTTCTCTACATCTCCGTAACAAATTATTGTTAAAAAGCTTATTCTTCTATATACTTCATTACTTATTACTTGCTTCCTTGTAAGCAGAAGGGAAATAAGGGAGTAGCATAGGTTAAAGTGAAAGTCAAAAGCTGGTTGCTATGTGACTGAAATTCCTTTGTTTGCATGGACAGGAGTTGAAAAACTCTTGTAAGAGAAAAGTATAAGTTTTTTGAAACTGAAATGAATAACAAGGAATATCTCAAAATTGATCAACTACACAAAAATTTGTGTGTTTTAACATGCTCTTAACTTTTTGTGTGGTAAGTGTTTGTCCATCTCTTAAGGTTTAGCGGTTAAGAAAATTCCGTAAAATTCATCCAGAATAAAGTAGTGTTCAGATACTATTCCCAAAAAAGTCAAGATATACATTTCCTTTGTCATGTAAATATATTTAATATACGATGTTTTAATTAAAATCATTTTTGGAAAACCAAAGTTCTCGAAAAAAGTTCTATGTAAAGGGTAGTAGGGGTTGGGGTTGGGGGATTTTCTTGAAAACCTTCATGTAGCATCCTTGAGAGGTTCCAAACTTACATACCAAGTTTGGTATTTAACGGTCATTTCGTTTTTGAACTATGCTGTCCATAGTCACACACATATACACGGAACTTTTGCCAGAAATGCTTTTTTTTTTTGGATTCAGGGGGACCTAAAGCATGTATTTCTAGTAAAATCTCGGTATCGAAATTTTGGGTGCATTACAATACCTTCTCTATACACTATGTACATAGTACGTGTAGAGAAAGTAAAAACCGAAGTTTTGCAGAAGCTAAGCAGCAATGTAAGAATAAAAAATCGTATATGTACCATTCACATGACTTTCTCTACATCTCTGCAACAAATTATTCTTAAAAACTTATACTTCTATTTACTTCATGCTAATCAGAATTAAATAGCCGAAATAGCCTATTACTTGCTTCCTTATAAGTAGAAGCGAAATAAGGGACTACAATAGGTTAAAGTGATAGTCAAAAGCTGGTTGCTATGTCAATGAAGTTCCTTTGTTTATATGGATAGGAGTTGATAAGCTCCTGTATGAGAAAAGTATAAGTTTTTCATAGCAGAATCCAAAAATAAGGAATATCTCAAAAACGACGAACTCCACGAAAAAGATCTATATAACATAAATTGTGTGTTTTAATGTGCTCTACATTTTTTTGTGCGGTAAGTTTTTGTCCATCTCTTACGGTTTAGCAGTTATTCAAAATTCAGTAAAATTCATCCAGAATAAACTACTCTTCAGAGGCTATTCCCAGAAAAATCAAGATATGCATCTTATTTGTCAGATAAATATCTTTAATATACGAAATTTTAATCAAAATCGTTAGAGCCATTTTTGAGAAAATCAAAATTTTCGAAAAAAGTTTCATGTAAAGGGTAGTTGGGGTTGGGGGGATTTTTCTCAAAATCTTCGTGTCGCATCCCTGGAAGATACTAAACTTAAATACCAAGTTTGGTATTTTACCGACTTTTCGTTTTTGAGTTATCGTGTTCACAGACACACGGACACACACACACACACACACGGACCTTTTTGTAAAAATGCTTTTTTTTGGATATTGGGGAACCTAAGACATATATTTCCGGTGAAATCTCGGTATCGAATTTTTGGGTGGAGTGCAATACCTTCTCTATACACTATGTACATAGTGCGCATAGAGAAAGTAAAAAACAGAAAGGACAAAGTAGAGGAGAGGAAAAAGAAAGCTAAGGGTCCAACCTACCAACCTGGTGGGTTTTAATGTGATATGTGCAGTCAAATCTTTTATTTTCTCGCTATTAAAATCACTTTTCCTCCTGTAAAATGCTCCTTGTGGAGCAGCTCTTTTCTTACACAAATAACATTTGCTGTATATGTTCCCAGAGGTACAATGAATAAGAATTGCCCTAGATTTTACTTTCAGAATTACTTAAGCATGTGTTTTCAATTTTCAAGCACAACATTAAATTTTTATGACAAAGAAAGGCACATTCATGACCTTTTTGGAGTTTAAAGAGAAACCTAAGGCAATTTAAAAAAAAAAAAAAAGCAGATGCATTGTGAACCGTAGTTTGACTACATATCCTTTGCAAATTCATCTGTCACCGCAAAGAGAGGGTACGTGTTTCTGTTCTAGACCTGACAAGTCACAGACTCTAGTGGGCGCTATTTGCGACTGGGTATCCATCATATTATTTTAACTCCATGACAGGACAGCTAACAAGGAACCTCGGCCTACCGCCCGTCTCGGTCCATGACAGACGGCACATCTACCGCACTTCCACATATTCATTCGGAAACAACTCTGGCAGTTGGAAAAATGGATCCTTGTGTTTGGACCTCCGCATTTAAGGAAACTCTGGGTACCGACATGTGACAGGACCCACTATTACTCCCCTCCACAGAAAGCACACCGTCACATCCTCAGTCTCACACACTCACTCACTCTCTCACACACTCACTCACTCTCTCACACACACACTCTCAAACTCACTCTCTCACTCACTCTCTCACACACTCACTCTCTCACACACTCACTCACTCACTCTCACTCACTCTCACTCTCTCACTCACTCTCTCACTCACACTCTCACTCACACTCTCACTCTCACTCACTCTCACTCTCACTCACTCACTCTCACTCACTCTCTCACTCACACTCTCACTCACTCTCTCACTCACACTCTCTCACTCTCACTCACTCTCTCACTCACTCTCACTCTCACTCACTCTCTCCTCACACTCTCACACTCTCACTCTCTCCTCACACTCTCACACTCTCATACTCTCACTCACTCTCACTCACTCTCACTCACTCTCACTCTCTCACTCACTCTCTCACTCACACTCTCACTCACACTCTCACTCACACTCTCACTCTCACTCACTCTCACTCTCACTCACTCACTCTCACTCACTCTCTCACTCACACTCTCACTCACTCTCTCACTCACACTCTCTCACTCTCACTCACTCTCTCACTCACTCTCACTCTCACTCACTCTCTCCTCACACTCTCACACTCTCATACTCTCACTCACTCTCACTCACTCACTATCATTCACTCTCACTCACTCTCACTCACTCTCTCTCACTCTCATTCTCTCACTCACTCTCTCTCACTCACTCTCACTCACTCTCACTCACTCTCACTCTCTCTCACTCTCTCTCACTCACTCTCTCTCTGTTCCCTGCATCATTTCCTTTTAGATAATAAACTGGAAAACAGAATAAAAAAGAAATATATCACGATATAAAACAGTGCAAAAGTAAAAATCTGATGTGTACCATCACATGACTTTCTCTATATCCTTGCAACAAATTATTCTTAAAAAGCTTATTCTTCTATAAACTTCATGCTAATCAGTAAAACATCAGCAGAAATAGCAATATTACTTGCTTCCTTGTAAGTAGAGGTGAAATAAGGGAGTAGCATAGGTTAAAGTGATAATCAAAAGCTGGTTGCTATGTGACTGAAGTTCCTTTGTTTGCATGGACAGCAGTTGACAGATTCCTGTATGAGAAATGCATGTTTTTCATAGAGGAAACCAAAAATAAGGAATGTCACAAAAACGACGAACTCCACGAAAAAATGTATATAACATAAATTGTGTATTTTAACGTGCTCTACATTTTTTGTGTAGTAAGTTTTTGTCCATCTCTTATGGTTTAGCAGTAATTCAAAATTTAGTAAAATTCATCCAGATTAACTACTCTTCAGAGGCTATTCCCAGAAAATTCAAGATATACATTTTGTTGGTCAGGTAAATTTCTTTAATATACGAAATTTTAATCAAAATCGTTAGAGCTATTTTTGAGAAAATCAAAATTTTCGAAAAAAGTTCCATGTAAAGGGTAGTTGGGGGTGGGGGGATTTTTCTCAAAATCTTCGTGTCGTATCCCTGGAAGATACTAAACTTAAATACGAAGTTTTGTATTTTACCTACTTTTCGTTTTTGAGTTAACGTGTTCACAGTCACACGGGCACACGGACACACACACACACACGCACACACACACACACACACAAAGCGACCTTTTTCCGAAAATGCTTTTTTTATATAAAGGTAACCCTAAAACATATATTTCCGGTGAAATCTCGGTATCGAATTTTTTGGTGGAGTGCAATACATTCTCACTATGTACATAGTGCCTATAGAGAAACTAAAAAGTCATTTAACATATATAGAATGCCTAAAGAAAATCTGATGTGTTCCATTCACATGACTTTCTCTACTTCTCTGCAACAAAATGTAGTTATGCTTTCTATTTACTTCAAGCTAGTTAGCAGAAATATTCTTATTACTGGCTTCCTTGTAAGTAGAAGCGAAATGAGGGAGTACCATAGGTTAAAGTGATAGTCTAAAGCTGGTTGCTATGTAACTGAAGTTCCCCATGTTTGAATGGACAGGAGTTAACAAATTCCTGTATGAGAAAAGTATAAGTTTTTCAAAGCTAAAACGAAAACCCAGGAATATCTTAAAAATGATCAACTCCACGATAAAAATGTGTATGACATAAATTGTGTATTTTAACGTGCTCTACATTTTCTGTGTAGTAAGGTTTCCCCATCTCTTACGTTTTAGCAGTTAATTCATCCATAATAAAGTAATCTTCAGGGGCTATTCCCAGAAAATTCAAGATATACATTTTATTTGTCAGGTAAGTATCTTTAATATCCGATATTTTAATTAAATTCGTTAGAGCCATTTTTAAGAAAATCAAAATTTTCAAAATGTTTCCATGTAAAGGGTAGTTTAGGGGGGGGATTTTCCTGAAAATCGTTTTTGAGCCATGCTGCCCACAGACACACACACGGACATTTTTCAAAAATGCTTTTTTTATATTCAGGGAGGGTGAAATCTCGGTATGGAATTTTTAGGTGCAATTCAATACCTTCTCTATACACTATGTACATAGTTCGTATAGAGAAAGTAAAAATCTGGTGTGTTCCACTCACATAACTTTCTCTACAGCTCTGTACCAAATTATTGTTAAAAAGCTTATGCTTCTATTTACTTCATGCTAATGGAGAAAAATTAGCAGAAATAGTCTTATTACTTGCTTCCTTGTAAGCCGAAGCGAAATAAGGAAGTACCATAGGCTAAAGCGATAGTCGAAAACTGGTTGCTATGTGATTGAAGTTCCTTTGTCTCTATGGACAGGAGTTGATAAATTCCCGTATCAGAAACGTATAAGTATTTTAAAGATGAAACCAATATCAAGGAAAGTCTAAAAACGATCAACTCCACGAAAACATGAATATAAAATAAACGGTGTAATTTAACAAGATCTACATTTTTATTGCGTAAGCTTTTGTCTATCTTTTATGGTTTACCAGTTATGTAAAATTCCGCAAATTTCACCCAGAATAAAGATGTCTTCATAGGCTATTCCGAGAAAATTCAAAAGATACATTCTATTTGTCATATAAATATCTTAGATATACAATATTTAAATCAAAATCGTTAGAGCCATTTTTTAGAAAGTTAAGATATTCGACATTTTTTGCATGTAAAGCGTAGTTTGGGTTGGGAGGATTTTCTTGAAAATATTCCTGTCGCTTAAATACCATTTTTATATTTAACGGACTTTTCGTTACTGAGCTATTCTGCCCACACACACACACACACACACACACACACACACACACACACACACACACAGACAGAGAGACACACACGGATACTTTTCTGAAAATGCTGTTTTTAATTTAGGGGTCTTAAAATATATATTTCCGTTAAAATCTCGGTGTAGACTTTTTAGGTGAAATGCAATACTTTTCCTATACACTATGTACATAGTACGTGCAGAGAAAGTAAAAACAGATAGAACTATAATATAAGGCAGCTAGTACAGTTCATGCAAATAGACGAGAGCAGACCAGTTGAGCACTACAAGGAGTGGGGGAAAGAGGCGGAGCCATACAGTATGTAAAGGTCGCGAAATGGTTCTTGTCAGGCGGTATCGGTTTCCCCGCATTGCTTGCGAGCACCCCCGGTAACAACGGCTTCAAACCAGCCAACAGCAAATTAGTTGAACCAAGTACTACCTCTTCCCACAATTAGGAGTGGTCAATTGAAATTCCCAACAAGAACAATTTTTCACAAATAAACACCAGCGGAACAGAGGAAAGTATGCTGCTCCTGAAAAATGCAACCTTTCGAGGAAATGTAAGCGGCGTGTTATTTATGGACGCTATTTAACTGCTGTGGTTCTCAGCGTCCCATTCTATATTGGGTGTGAAAGGCCGCTTAATTTTGCTCAGATGCCTCTCTATCAGGCTTAAGGTTCTTTTACGTGCCGTAAATCTACGTCACGGGACCAACGGCTTTACTTCCCTCCCGAAGGAAGCCATGCTAAGGACTTTTACAGCCGAAAAATTCCATTGTCCTCCAGCGGGTTTGAACCCGCGACCTTGGGCATATGAAGTTAGCATGGTAACCATTACACCACGGAGGACGATACTGTTCGAGAAGCCTAACCAGCGTTACCTCCTTAAGATCACCACCCGAAACCTCAAAATACAAAACCTCATTCCTGTGGTTAAACCCTTTCTAGGGTAGGTACACAGCAGCTACACCTAGACTCACCACGGGCCTACCAGATCTCGCACGCGCATGAGATTCCTTTCAGATGGTCAATTCTCTGTAACGATACAGCACCAGTTGCAACCGTAGAACCACACCGTTATTACCGTGCTACTGAAAAAGTTAACACGCCCGCATAAAAGGCTGCGATAAGATTGCCGTATTCAGTGACACAGAAGGCAACGTTGTCACGTTTTCTTCTAGTAAACTCGGTTACACGCATGGGCATTTATTTCTTAGAGCACGAAGTGAATAATAGCATTAGAAAGGTGCTTATTAAGTGCAACGAGAGTACTACACCAATAATATCTAACCATATTGTCTATTTACATTACGCTGAGTCTTCGTGTTCCTCACTATCACGGCTGTTTTCACTCAAATGTACTTCAAACGAAGCACTGTCGTGTGAAACAACCCACAGTTGAAATTGTCGCTCTTGTTGGAATGGTGTGCTAAATACATCTTTCCCAAATACTCGATTCTATATTCGGTGCACATTCTCTCAAATGCTCTGTACACACAGTCACTTAAACTATGAGTCACATTTCGCTTTCTTAAGGCATGTTTAAGGACTACCCATATCAGCTCAATCGGATTGAGACAACAGTGATATGGTGGTAACCTGAAGACTTCATGGCCATCATGTTTACCATATTGGCTTCCAGAATGTTCTCTAAACTCAAGGATGCTATAGGTACTGGACGGGTAAGCCAAAATTATGTTCTTCATGAATCTGATAATTTCGTCTTTTCTGCTGGATATAGTGGGAATTTGATCTTAAGCGCTTTCTAACAGAAAGGAAGAATCAACGTACAAATATGTCAACAATCACCTGTGATGTGAATCAAGGATTCCCGAATATTTTTAAAAGCAAAATATAAGCAGCCCTCAATCCAACCCTGGCTACCGCCAGCATGCAAGATGATTCTTTTTCCACCTGACACAGGAGTTGAAAGGCAGCAAAAGAACTGCTGTCAATCCAACCTTTTCTTACAACATCAAGAGTATCGTTCCAAGATTCATTTAAATAAATTATATGATACCCTTTATAAAATAGTTTATAGTCTACTCAAGTACCGATATCTGCGTGCCACAATCCTTGCCGATTCCTTAGTCACGCGTCTGTTACTCGTATTTAACGAGCGAAAGTGGAGCCCTAACTTCATTAATAACTGTCTAATCGAATCCCTTTTATAAGGAAAATTATCTGGATTATTGATTATTACTATTATTTCTAGTATCAAACTAGATACATCCCAAGGCTTCTACATATTTAAGAATACAGGTTTACAAGATGATTTCTTGAATGAGATAAGCGAGAGAAAACAGTAAAGATGTTTTACTCCACGCGTAGTTAACATCTTTCGGTCATTCGTGATTTCTACGCATTCAGAATAATCAGTGAATTATATTAACAAAGATAAGGCGCATGTTAACCTTTTCAGTAGCACGGTAATATATGAGAGCGCTGAATCACACACTTCCTGCCTACTAGTGTGCAACACCGAGCGCAACAGCAAAAACCGTACTTCTGACTGCGACGACACCCACTTCCAAACATCTAAATGGAATCACACGAATAGAGCCATTCATACAGTCAGCTTGATAACGAGCATAGCAACAGGAATTCGATATCGAGTGGTTTATTCTATCACTTGAAAGTAAGTTAGCATTCATTGATTGTCGAGTGGAAGAATGTGCAAATAAAGTTTTTCTTGGATAGAAGTGTAATAAGATTTGGTGGCGCATTTCAGAAATGTGTCAGGAAAAAGACAGAGAGAATTGATGATTGTTCTGCATTACTATTACACTGGTATTGTCTAGGTTTCAGGGGCAATCCCAGCAAGTAACACTAACGCGCATGCAATGCACGCCAACTAAGTAGCTTTCACGTACTAACCGAGGTGCTATGCGGGACCCGACTAATGAATGTGCGCACAAAAGTTCACAGCATGTTACGATTAACACGTGGACGGGGATTTTTAGTGGATATACCAACCCGAAAGGTAAGCTCCACATATCCTCCTAACCATTAACTTAGGCTAGAGGTTGAATGCAGGAATGCATTTTTCCCCTCCTCGGTAATAAATAAATAAATAAATTTAAAAAATCTGATGTGTTCCATTCACTTTCTCTACATCTCTGCAACAAATTATTGTTAAAAAGCTTATGCTTCTATTTAATTCATGGTAAGTGAGAAAAAATTAGCAGAAATAGACATTACTTGCTTCCTTTTAAGTAGAAGCGCAAGGGAGTACCATAGGTTAAAGTGATAGTCAAAAGCTGGTTGCCATGTGACAGAAGTTCCTTTGTTTGTATAGACAGAAGCTGACAAATTCCTGCAGGAGAAAAATATTTTTTTCAAAGCTGAAACCAAAAACAAGGAATATTTCAAAAACAATCAACCCCACGAAAAAATGTATATGACAAATTGTGTGTTTTAACGTTCTCTACATTTTTTGTGCGGTAAGATTCTGTTCATCTCTTACGATTTAGTAGTTATGCAAAATTCTGTAGAATTCATCCAGAACAAAGTAGTCTTCAAAGGCTACTCCCAGAAAATTCAAGATATAGATTTTATTTGTCTTTAATATACGAACGTTTAATCAAAATCGTTAGATCAATTTTTGAGAAATTTTCAAAAAATGTTCCATGTAAAGGGTAGTTTACGGTGGGGGGATTTTTCTCAAAATCTTCGTGTCACATCACTGGAACTTAAATATCAAATTTGGTATTTTATCCAATTTTCGTTTTTGAGTTATCGTCTTCACTGACACACAGACACGGACCTTTTACTCAAAGGACTCTCTAAATAACGATCAACTCCACGAAAAAAAATGTATATGACATAAATTGTGTTTTATCGTGATCTACAGTTTTTGTGTAAAACGTTTTGTCTATCTCTTTTGGTTTACCAGTTACGCAAAATTCAATAAATACATTTTATTTATAATAGAAATGGCTTTAATATGTGGTATTTTAATCAAAATCGTCAGATGTTTTTAAAATAAAAAAACATTTTCGAAAATGTAAAGGGTAGTAAGGGGTGGGGGGATATTCTTGAAAATCTTCGTGTCGCATCCTTGGAAGATACCAAACCTAAATACCAAGTTTGCTATTTAACTGTCTTTTCGTTTTTGAGCTAACCACACACACACACACACACACATTGAAGTTCCTTTGTTTGTATGGACAGGATTTGACAAATTCCTGTATAAGTTTCTCAAAGGTGAAACGAAAAACCAGGAATGTCTTATAAACGAACAAATCCACGAATAAAATGTATTTATCATAAATTGTGCGTTTTAATGTGCTCTATATTTTCTGTGTAGTAAGTTTTTTGTCCATCTCTTACGGTTTAGCAGTTATGCAAAATTCCGCAAAATGCATCCAGAATAAAGTAGTCATCAAAGCCTATTCCCGGAAAATTCAAGATATATGTTTTACTTGTCAGGTAAATACCTTTAAATTACCTCTCCAACTCTTACTATAAGTACCTACAGTGCTTGTTGGAATGGCAATTAATAAATGAATTGTAAATTTAGCTTACATACAAAATACATATTCAGAATGATTAACTTACATATAAAAAAAGACTTACCTTATCTGAAAGTTACGCAAGTGTTGAGTTTCTGCTCACAAATGTGCAGCACAATTTGCTAAAATATTCTCACTCACTTGTTTAAGTTTAGCAGCAGGAATCCTTGTGAATTATTGCATGATGTTATCACTAAGTTTCTATAGATTACACAGGAGTTTCTGCTGCTGAGTGAGAACATCTTTAACTTGTTATACTGCCTGTTCGGGAGCAGATGCTCAATATTTTCAGCATTTATTTAAGGTAAGGACTTCAGTGCACCTATGCTGGCACCACTTTCCCAGTAACTCTCGGAATTCTCGCGCAGTGGAGAGAGGACCTGAAAGGGGTTACCTTACAATTTAATGATCCTATATTTTATTTAGGCTATATTGACCTTGTAGCGCCCTTCCATCATCATGACCATCATCATCTCATGGTTCAGTTAGTAATTTATTGGTTTCGTATATTTAAATACTGAAATTTACACATGCTCTCAACACTGTACCGGAGTGTCTTTTTTGGCGAAGTTGCTATCGCATAAATACTCGCATAATAAGCATAAAAGATTATAAGAGATTGTTCGCAATTTATAGTCTTTTATATAGTGCTCAGTAATAATATTCAAACTGCTTCTGATAAATTTATCGGCATTTTTATGGCAAATGCGTTTGTTTGTAACACCAAAATCACACTTTATCTCTTGTAATTATAGCAAGCGTATGATTTGTGAACTACAAGATTTGTAAAAAGAATGTATATACATTTGAACATATGGCATCTGCGTACTATTTTCTGAGATGCTTTGAGTTATCTATGGTAGTTTCTCAACAGTCTTCGGTAATATAGATACTGTCTCATTTTAAATATTTTCTGACAAGCAATTAACTAATCTTCACACTACAGAGCATTAGATTCTATGATCTTGAGCTTCTATCAGCGAGGTTCATTATCCCATGATGGTACCAGTCTCTGGTTTTTGATGCGAAGAATTCGGTGAGACCCACTTTCACTGCTTCAATGTTTTGAACATTTCCTTCACGTGGCAAATGGGCCATGGATCGATGGTGCGAGATCACGGCTATTTGCTGGGTGTGGTAGTAGATCTATTCCTCCCAATTTCTGAATTTTTTCCATGATTGTTCGTGCAATATGGGGTATTGCATTGTGTTGTTGCAATAGAACTCTATTTCGATTAACTGATGCTGGGTATCTTCGTCTCAAAAGTTCATGAATTCATTCCATTTGTTGAGAATGAAGAACCGCATCAATCTCCCGCCCGTTTGCAACAAACTCTCAGTGAATCAAAACTTCCAAATTCCACCAGACACACAATATTACTTTGGGACCGAATCGATTTTTTTAACGATAACTTTGGCAGGTTGCGGGGATCAAGGCACTGTTTTGAGGCATCAGGGTTTCGGTAATATACCCATTTTTCATCACAAGTGACAATAATTCTCCCGACAAATCTATCATCCATGAGATTACGGATGAACTGACGACAGATATCCACATCCAGAATAAAATAGTCTTCAGAGGCTATTTCCAGAAAGTTCAAAATATTGATTTTATTTTTCAGGTAAATATTTTAATATACGATATTTAAATCAAAATCGTTAGAGCCATTTTTGAGAAAACCAAAAAGAGTTCCCTGTAAAGGGTAGTTTGGGGAAGGGGGATTTTTCTCAAAATCTTCGTGTCGCATCCTTGAAAGATACCAAACTTAAATACCAACTTTGGTATTTTACCGACTTTTCGTTTTAGATTATTACACGGACACACGAACCTTTTTCTGAAAATGCTTTTTTTGGATACAGGTGACCCTAAAACATATATTTCCGGTGAAATCTCGGTGTCGAAATTTTGGGTGGTATGCAATACCTTCTCTATACACTATGTACATAGTACGTGTAGAGAAAGTAAAAACCGAGACAATCTAACATATAGCTCTTACGACTAAAGGCGGGTTTTCCAAGCGGCGCACTTATTATGCCAAGTATAACTTAAAACGCAGACCTTGAACACATCACGTAATGCGTTGCGTATTATGTTTTTTCTAAAAACAGATTAAAACGTTTCTAGTCGCACTAATTTTCTAGTTGTGAACGGATTAAACATGAGTAGTGTGTTAAAACAGAATAAAGTGCTAATTGTGGCTGTTTGAAGACTGTGCGAATATAGAGGACGAAATTATATATATAGTTAATCATTATTGTATTATGAATTCTGTTAATAAAGTATTTTCTTAATAAGAAGACGAGGGAGTTTTTAAAATGTTAATTCAGAAACACCTCTTGGAAGACGATGTGAAATTTAAAGCCAAGTTTAGATTCACCCGAGTACAGTTTCGTTTCCTGGTTAATTCAAGATGATGTCTCGAGGGCAATTCGGAAAGTAACAACCGATTTGGCATAACTAAATAATAAAGAAGGATATCAACACAAAACCTTAATTACAAAGTTACAGTACCTTGATCTATAACTTTCTCTAGTCCCGTATGAACAATGTACATAGTTGATAGAGAAGGTATTGTATTCCACACAAAAATTCGATACCGAGATTTCACCGGAAATACATGTTTCAGAAGCTCCTGAATCAAAAAAAATACATTTTCAGAAACACGTCCATCTGTGTCTGTGGACAGCATAGCTCAAAAACGAAAAGACGTTAAATACCAAACTTGTTATTTAAGTTTAGTATCTTCCAAGGATGCGACACGAAGATTTTTAAGAAAATCCCCCACCCCTAACTACTCTTTACATTTTCGTAAATGTTTTTCTTAAAAATGCCTCTGACGATTTTGATTAAAATACCTCATATTAAAGCTATTTCTATCATAAATAAAATGTATATATTGAACTTTCTGGAAATAACCTCTGGATGAATTTTATTGAATTTTGGGTAACTGGTAAGCCGTAAGAGATAGCAAAAACTTACTACACAAAAATGAAGATCACGATAAAACATACAATTTATGTCATATACATTTTTTTTTCGTGGAGTTGATCGTTATTTAGAGAGTCCTTGTTATTGGTTTCAGCTTTGAAAAACTTACACTTTTCTCTTAGAAGAACTTGTCAACTCGTGTCTATACAAACACAGGAACTTCACCCACATAGCAACCAGCTTTTGACCATCACCTTAACCTATTGTACTCCCTTATTTCGCTTCTATTTACAAGGAATCAAGTAATAAAAATATTTCTGCTATTTTTCCTGGATTAGCATGAAGTAAATAATAGCATAAGCTTTATAAAAATAATTTGTTGCAGAGTTATAGAGAAAATAATGTGAATGGACCCTATCAGAATTTTTTAAAATGTATGCTATAGCAAGTCTCTTTTCCTATGACAAGCTTTAAATGTTTTATAAGCAGAAAAGCAAAACTAATGACATATAAAAGCGATAAGTGGGCGTAGGTAGTGACAATAGTATAACTGTAAATTGATATGCATAATGTATTTTAATGATATATCGTGATCGACTATGTATAGTCTTATCACGTAAAGTCAAAATGACTCTGTTTATTTTATTTTGTAGCTTCCTTTATTGTAAGGTTGCCTCATAGACAAAGCTTAACAAATATAAACATTAACAAGAATGCATAAAAATGGTTGAATATAGCAATAAGATATACAGCAATATACAACATACAGTATCAAAATTCAAGTTATGTATTTACAAGTGAAGCTATGGAAGAAACATGAGTCATTATTAATGATAATCAAGAAGCATGGATTAAAGTGATAGTCAAAAGCTAGTTGCTATGTGACTGAAGTTCCTTTGTTTGTATGGACAGGAGTTGACAAATTCCTGTATGAGAAAGATTTTTCAAAGTTGGAACAAAAAACAAGGAATATCTCAAAAACGATCAACTCCACGACAAAAAAAATGTAAATGACATAAATCGTGTGTTTTAATGTGCTCTACATTTTTTGTGTGTAACTTTTTGTCCATCTCTTACAGTTTAGCAATTATGCAAAATTCCGTAAAATTAATTCAGAATATAAGAAGCTATTCCCATAAAATTCAAAATATACATTTTATTTGTCAGGTAAATATTTTAATATATGATAGTGTAGTCACAATCATTAGAGTCCTTTTTGAGAAAGTAAAAAATGTCAAAAAAAGGTTCAATGTCAAGGGTAGTTGGGGGTGGGGTATTTTCTTGTAAACCTTCGTGTCGCATCCTTGGAAGATACCAAACTTAAAAACCAAGTTTGTTATTTTACCGACTTTGAGCTATCCTGTTCACGGACACACATACGAAACTTTTTCTGAAAATGCTTTTTTTTTTTGGATACAGGGGACCCTAAAACATATATTTCCGTTAAAATTTTGGTAACGAATTTTTGGGTAGAGTGCAATACCTTCTCTGTACACTATGTACATAGTACGTATAGAGAAAGTAAAAATAGTTGAGTTTAGCAATATACAATATAGAGTATCAAAATTGAAGTTATAAATTTACAATAGAAGTAAGTAGTGGAGGAAACGTGAGGTGATCATTATTAGTGACAATGAAGACTATAATTATCATACCTTAAGAGAGCTATCAAGCCTTCAAACATAAAATATAGCATCAAACCAGACGAAGTACATCTTCTTCTCCTCCTCCTATTTTATACGTTCATTCGGTTTTTTCTTGTGTTCCTTGTGTTTTCTAGTGGTGCTATACATGTTGGTGATTGACAATAAATATTGTCGTTA
The DNA here is from genome assembly GCA_030762935.1 of Hymenopus coronatus. NCBI lineage: Eukaryota > Metazoa > Arthropoda > Insecta > Mantodea > Hymenopodidae > Hymenopus > Hymenopus coronatus. The sequence continues at coordinate 21,181,084 of CM060882.1, forward strand.
CTTAAATTGGTGCTACTTCTCCCCAACTGAGACGCTCTCTATAAAGAAGAGCCAACCTGAATGTCACAGCTGCTTTGACAAGAAACTATCATTATAAACTGCGATGTGCTATTGTTTTCTCGATTGTTTTTAACTAATATTTGTTTGGGTGTGTGGTTTAATAATTGTTAAATATGGCTGAGGAAACGCACGACTATTTGAATAAACAACCTAAGCCCGCTTGTGTGGTGTGATGGTAGTGTGTATGCTTCACATTCAAAAGGTCGTGAGTTCGAATTTCACTTAGGGTGAGATACCCGGATAAGGTTTTTTCGGGGTTTTTCTTTATACTGAGACGACGAATGTCGAGTAACTCTAAACTTTACGGATCCAGAGAACATTTGAGCATCATTTCACTAATTTCAATCATCATTTCAATATGACCAACTAGGTTAAAGGACAATAAGGTATAAAAAAAAATCTAAGGCTAAATGTGGAAAGGATAAACCGTGAAAATTCGGATATTTCAGCTAGTTTATTTATAAAAAATCTTATGCACTCCATTCACATAAACCTTCCCTAGCTCTTCTAGAAAATACAAAAGATTATTCTTTTTATCTACGTCATACCAAGGTAAACATTGACAGAATTGCTCTTATTACTTGTATTTTTGTAACTAGAAAGGAAATAAGGGAGTACACTAGGCTAAAGCCTTAGTCAGATCCTTTAAAAGCCGGTCGCTAAGTGAAAGCATTGAAATTCCGTTCGCTTTGCTTGCTAGGAGTAAACAAAAGAGACGAAAATAAAGATGTTTCCCGTTTGAGTAAAACCAAACCAAAGCAGTATCTCGAAAACCATTCTTTATTTTTTTTTTTTTTTTTGGAAGCTTAACGTCCTTTAACCTGGCTGGTCATATCGGACGATGAATGAAATTGGTGAAATGATGCTCAAATGATATCAAGGTCCATGGAGCTTTACTCGACATTCGTCTTCTCGGGATAAGGGAAAACCCCGAAAAAAAACCTTATCCGAGTAACTCACCCTAAGCCAGATTCGAAAACACGACCTGTTGAATGTGAGGCAGACACGCTACCACCACACCAGGAGGGTAACGAAAACGCTTAATTCTACAAAAAAAAATTGTTTAAGTCATAACTTATGTGCTTTAATGAGTTCTACATTTTTGTGTAGTACGCTTGGTGTATATCTTACGGTTTACTAGTTATACAAAAATTATACAAAAGTCACTCAAAATGAAGAGATCTTCAGATCTTCCCAGAAAACTCAAGATATATATTTTATACGTTATGAAAATATCTTAAACATATTATATTTTAATAAAATTGCTACAGCCATTTTTTTTCCATGACCTGTGTTTTTCTTGGTTTGGGATTGGATGGAAATTCCTCAATATCTTCGTGTCATGTCCTCTTGCTTTTTGAGTTATCGTTTCCATATATACACGGACACACACATATACACGGACATTTGTCTAATTCTTTTTTAAACAGTGGACCCTAAAACGCGTATTTCCGGTGGAATCTCGGTATCGAATTTTCGGATGGAATGCAATACCTTTTCCATTCACTATGTACATAGTACGTGTGAAGAAAGAAAAAAAAAATTTTAGAAAAACTTGTATGTGTTTGTGTGTATGTGTGTGGCTGTGGACAGCATTACTCAAAAACCTGATGTGTTACACTCAAATGACTTTCTCTAGCTACTCTACAAATTTCTTAGAAAAGATAATTCTTCTTTCAACACCATGCTAATCGAGATAAACTAGCAGAATGTTATTACTTAGTTCCTTCTAAGTAGAATGGAAGTAAGGGAATGCACTAGGCTAAAGTGATAGTCAGATTTTTTAAGAGCTGTCGTTATGTGATTGTCATTGCAAATCGCTTCTTTGCTTGGCCAGGAGTACAACAAAAAAAAAACAAAAAAAAAACGGATAGTTCCGTCTGAGAAAAGTACCTTACAATTGAAACTAATAAGAAGGAACACCTTGAAAACGGTTACCTATACAATTAAAGTGTATATGACATAACTTGTGTATTTTAACGAGATCTTCATTTTTTGTTAGGTAAGTTTTTGTCTATCTCTCTAGTTATACAAAAGCAAGAAAAATCCATCCAGAATAAACAGGTCTTTAGAGGCTATTACCAGAAAATGCATTTTATTTGTGATATAAATGATTTTAATATGAGGTATTTTAATCAAAATCGTTAGAGCCGTTTTTAAGAAAGACAAAATTTTCGAAAAGTTTTCCATGTAAAGGGTAGTTAGGAGTGGGGGGGATTTTCCTGAAAATTGTCATGTCGCATCCTTGGAAGATATCAAACTTAAATACTAAGGTTGTGGTATTTAACCGTCTTTCCGTTTTTGAGCTATGCTGTCCAAAGACACACACATATAAACAGGCACACAGGGACCTGTTTCTGAAAATGTTTTTTTTTATTCAGAGGGTCCTAAAACATGCATTTCCGGTGAAATCTCTACATCGAATTTCTGGGTGGAATACAATACTTCTGTATCTCTATGTACATTGTACATATGGTAGTGGAGAAAGTAAAAAAGAAAAATAAGTTAAATACCAAACTTTGTATTTAAGTTCAGCCCCTTCCAAGGAACGGACATGAAGATTTTCAAAATACTACTACTTTCACAACTACTTTCACATATTACATTTTTCGAAAATGACTAACAACTTTGATTAAAATACCATATGATCAAGTTACCTTAATTAAAAACGAAATGTATATGTTTAATTTTCTGGGAATAGCCTCTGAGTATCTCCTTTTGTTTTAACCGGTAAACCGTAACAACTAGAAGAAACAAAAGCTACTGCAGAAACCTGATGTGTCACGTTCTCTAACTGTTCTATAAAACACACTTCTTACAGAAGAGTAATCTTATTTCTAAACCATGCTAATCGGGATAAGTACTAGCAGAATATACTCATTATTTAGTTCCTTACAACTAGAAGAGAACTAAAGGAATGAGTTTGCTAAACTCAAATGCTTTAAAAGCTATCGTTATGCGATTGTTATTGAAATTGGCTTGGCCAGGAGAAGAACTTGTCTTAGAAAACAAAGTATTTTTTTTAAACTGAAACCAATAACAAGCAACATCTTGGAAACGGCCAACTCTACAATAAAACTGCATATGACCTTAATTGTGTGTTTTAAGGAGATCTAAATTGTTTGTGTAGTAAGTTTCTGTCTTTCTCTTACGGTTTAAGCGTTATGTAAAATTGTGCAAAAATCAACCAGAATAAAGTGCTCTTCAGAGGCAATTCCCAGGAAACTTAAAATATACATTTTATTTATGTTGTGAATAACTTTAATATACGGTATTTTAATCAAAATCGTTTCATCCATTTTTGAGAAAAACAAAATTTTCAAAAATGTGTCCATTTATAGGGGAGTTCAATTCGCATGTTTGCAAGATAATAGACTTAAATACCAAGTTTGAACTTTTCGATTTTGAGCTATGCTGTCCACAGACACACACGGACCTTTTTCTAAAAGTGTTCTTTTTTGTATACGGGTGGTCTCAAATATATTTCCAGTGCAATCTTGGTATCGATTTTTGGGTGGAATACGATACATTCTCTATACACTATGTACATAGTAAGTGTTGAGAAAGTAAAAATTTAGATCTTCATAAATGTAAATGGCATGTTATTTATGGACGCTCTCTAACTACAGTGGTTCTCAACGTCCCATTTTATAGTGGGCGTGAAAGACCGCTTAATTTTGCTCAGAGACCGCTCTAACAGGCTTGAGGTCTTCTACGTGCCGTAAATTTACGACACGAGACCAAGGGCTTTACTTCCCTTACGAAGGAAGTCATGCTAAGGATTTTTACGCCCGAAAAAAATTGATCGTCCTCTGCCGGGTTTGAACTCGCAATCTTGGGTAAATGAAGCTAGCATGCTAACCATTAAACCAAGGAGGGCGACTACATCTTCGTAAAAACCTAGTTTATGTCATATACTCTTTTTCTTTTTCTATATATTCTTTTAGAGAAGTTATTGTACTCCACTCAAAAATTCAATACAGAATTTCACCAGAAATATACGTTTTAGCGTCCCCTGTTTCCAAAAGAGCATTTTTAGAACGAACTCTTTGTGAGTGCGTATGTCTGTGTCTGTGAACATGGTAACTTAAAAACTAAAAGATATTACAATACCAGACTTAGTATTATAAGTTTAGTATCCTCCAAGCATGCGACGCGATTTCGAGGAAAAGTTCACCACCTCGAACTACTCTTTACATGGAAAAAAAATCGAAAGTTTTGATTTCCTCAAAAATTGCTCTAACGATTTTGATTAAAATAACGTATATTAAAGATATTTTCATGGAAAATAAAATGTATATCCTGATTTTTTTAAGGATGGCCTCTGAGGACCTCTTTATTCTCTAAGAATTTTGCTGATTTCTGTAAAACCAATAAACTGTAAGAGATACACAAAAACTAGCATAAAACTGAAGCTCTTGTTAAACGACACAACTTATTTCACATGCATTTTTCGTATAGTTGACCACTTCCGAAATATTCCTTGTTACTGGTTTCAGTTTTAAAATATTTTACTTTTCTCATATGGAAAGTTGTCAACTCCTGGCCATGCAAAGAAACAATTTTCAATAACATAGCAACTAGCTTTTAAAACATCTTTCGTTTTAGCCTGGTGTATTCCCTTATTGCCCTTCTGCTTATAAGGAAGCAAGTAATTAGGCCATTTTTGCTAATTTTCATCTTCAGTAATTTGTAACAGAGATGTAGAGAAAGTCATGTGAATTTAGCACATCATGGTTTTTAGTTCAAAGATTTTCATTCTTTTCTATATTTGACACCCCTCTACGTTACTATTATCCAAAAGACCATGAGAATGATTTCTCTTTTCCCTGACGTTTCAACTAATTTACTTTCTATACACGTAAATAAAATGGCGTTTTGTTTATGGACGCGCTATAACTACTGTTGTTCTCAGCGTCCCATTCCAAATTGGGCGTGAAAGACTGCTTAATTTTGCTCAGAGGCCTCTCTATCAGGCTTGAGGTTCTTTTACGTGCCGTAAATCTACGACACGGGACCAATGGCTTTACTTCCCTTCCGAAGGAAGCCATGCTTAGGATTTTTACACCCGAAAAAATTTATCGTCCTCCGCCGGGTTTGAACCCGCGACCTTGGGTATACGAAGTTAGCATGGTAACCACTACACCACGGAGAACGATTTTGCTCTATACGTACTATGTACATAGAGTATAGAGCAGGTATTGTAATGTACCCAAAAAGTCGATACCAAGATTTCACCGGAATCTCTCTGAATCCATAAAAGGCATTTTTGGAAAAAGGTTCGTGTGAATATGTGTCTGTCTGTCTATCTGTATGTGTGTCATTGGACAGCATAGCTCAAAAATGAAAAGACAGTTTAATGCCAAACTTGGTATTTAAGTTTTTTTTTATTTTTATTTTTTTTTAAATACCGGAGTCTGATCAGGACTCCGGCACTGTATACCCTACTTTTATTTACCTTTTTTTTCCTTTTTACCTTGTTTTGCTGTATTATTACTTCTTACTTTTACAACACACACATATACACAAACATATAACACCCATGCCCAAGGCGGGACTCAAACCCGCGATCCTCAGCGCTACGAAGCACCAAAGCAGGACGCCTTGGCGAGCGCGGCCATGGGGACCGGCAGTTTGGTATCTTCCAAGGATGCGACACGAAGATTTCCAATAAAATCTCGCCACCCCCAAACTACCCTTTACATGGAGCTTTTTTCGAAAATATTGATTTTCTCAAAAATGGCTCTAACGATTTGGATTAAAATATCGTGTATTAAAGATATTTACCTGACAAATAAAATATATATCTTAATTTTCTCGGAATAGCCTCTGAAGACTACTTTATTCTGGATGAATTTTGCATAACTGTTAAACCGTAAGAGATGGACAAAAACTTACCACAAAAAAAATGTAGAGCACATTTAAACACACAATTTATGTTATGTACATTTTATCGCTTTTTAGATATATCTTGTTTTGGGTTTCAGCTTTAAGAAACTTGTACTTTTCTCATATAGGAATTTGTCAACTCGTGTCCATACAAACAAAGGAACTTCAGTCACATAGCAACCAGCTCTTGATTTCACTTTAACCAATGTTACTCCCATATTTCGCTTCTACTCAAGGAAGTAAGTAATAAGACTATTTCTGCTAATTTTTTCTCGATTAGTATGAAGTACATAGAAGCATAAACCTTTTAACAATAATATGTTGCAGAGATGTAGAAAAAGTCATGTGAATGGAACACATCAGATTTTTATTCGTAGTCGTCTATTGTCACTAAGATTGTACACATACAGATTTGATAATTCAGTCTATTTTATATTTAAGCTGTTTCTTTACATAAATTACCTTATTAATCAATTACAGGTTCTTGCAATCAAAATAACGCCTCAGTTACACATCCCTTTAACACACCTTGTTGTTCATTTAAAGCAGTTTTATTATAAGTACAAATTTTTTATGTTGTGTGACTAATGCTGCTATAAAACGTTTTCATTACGTTTTATTAATCAAAAGCTGTAAAACATTAATGTACCCTGCAGAGCTATAAAAGGCCTGGAAGTTGGTAGTGGATGTCGTTCTTTGAGATTCTCGCACTGAACTTACACAAGGTAGGAGTTTCAAACGTTTCTGATTTAAATTCATACTTCATTGTTCTCTATAAGCGGATTACTCTGTTAAGAATTTGTATTAGTATATCATAACACAGCAAATATTGTCTTTTATCTGGAATGATGGAGTTCATAACTTGCTAACTATTATTATTATTATTATTATTATTATTATTATTATTATTATTATAGCACAATTAATGTTTACAGGAAGATAAAAAAGATGAAAAGTGCCTTAATATTTATTCTACTCTTGGCAACTTTTCTGTGTGTCACAGCGATCTCAAAGGATGTCGAGGTCGTATATAGAGGCCTTCCTGAGGTAAGTGATATGGTAAATCTTGCATTAAAAGAAATATCTCACAATTTTAATTTAAATATATTTTTAATCAGTTGAGAATTATGCTTCCAACTGGAGCAGTTGAGAGCTGAGTTTTTTCTTGCTATATTTCGGCAATAGTGTTAACACATACCGGGTGATCCAAAGTCGTCCGAACCGGCTGCGTGGTGTTTTGCCTGTCCACAACCTCGGCTCTCGTTGCTGCCTGCCGCTGTCATAGAAAGGCGCGGATGAAACCATACAACAATTTTTACTTTCTCTACACATACTATGTACATAGTGTATGGAGAAGGTTTGTAATACACCCAAGAATTCGATACCGAGATTTCACTGGAAATACATATTTTGGTTCCCCTGAATCCAAAAAAAAGCATTTCTGGAAAAAAAGTCCGTGAGTGTCAGTGTGTCTGTGGACAGCAGAGTTTGATTAAAATCTCTTATATTTAAGATATTTACATGCCAAATAAAATGTATATCTAGAATTTTCTGGGAATAGCCTCTAAAGACTCCTTTATTCTGGATGATTTTTATTAAATTTTGCCTAAGTGATAAACAGTAAGGGATAGACAAAACCTTACAACACAAAAAATATAGATCACGATCAAGCACATAATTTATGTCATATACATTTTTTACGTGCAGTTGGTCGTTTTTGAGATATTCCTTGTTATTGGTTTCAGCTTCAAAAAACTTATACAGGAATTTGTCAACTCTTATCCATACAAACAAAGGAACTTCAGTCACATAGCAACCAGCTTTTGACTCTCTTTTTAACCTATGGCACTGCCTTATTTCGCTTCTACTTACAAGAAAGCAAGTAATAAGGCTATTGCTGCTAATTTTTCTCAATTAGCGTGATGTAAATATAAATATAAGCTTTTTAACATTAATGTGTTGCTGGGATTTAGAGAAAGTCATGCGAATGGAACACACAAGATTTTTAAAATAGTTTTAAAGGCTTTACTTGCCAAATTTATTAAAGGAGATGCTGGAACATGCCACCGCCGTTGTCCATACATTGTTTTAATTCTTCCAGGTTGTGTGGGTACAGCATCCATGTGTTGTTATGTTTCCGGGTGCACAGTGGAAAACACCACGCTGTTTCGGATGTTTTTGGGCCTCAATTTTGTTCGAGTCAGCAGTTGACGCCCATACATACGTGAATACAATTTTGGCCCCTTATTTTATTTCAAAAGGCTTGACTGTCTTAATTATTTCCTTGTAAGTAGAAGGGAAATAAGGGGGAAAAATTGGCTAACCCTATAATCAACTTGCTTAAAAGTTGGTCGCTATGAGAAACAATTGAGGTTCGGTTCCCTTTGCATACTCTCGTTTGAGAAAAGCTATTAGTTTAAAATTCAAACCAATAATATCTCGAAGACGGTCAACTCTACAAGAAAAACGTATATGACATAAATTATGTGTTTTAACGAGATTTACAGTTTTGTGCAGTAAGTTTTTGTCTATCTCTTACGGTTTAACCGTTATGCAAAACTCAACCAGAACAAACAGTTCATCAGTGGCTATTCCCAGAAAATTCAGAATATACATTTTATTTGTCATGTGAAGATCTTTAATATACTGTATTTTAATCAAAATCGTTAAGAGGCATTTTTGAGAAAATCAAAGAAGGCTTCACTTGCTAAGTGAAGTGTGTGTAAATTTAACGCTTTTATTAATTCCTTCACTGTAAGTAGCTTCATAGATTACATTACTTGTAATATTCATACAAACAAGTCTTTCGAAGCATAGTTTCCAACAACAAAATGGCGACCCAGGAGGTAAGCAATATAAACAGCATTGCAACATCATATAACAGTAGCTTTGAACAATCCGAAACAAAAATTATACCTCAACCTACAGATCAAAAAAACACTACTTTACAGTAGATCTGGGGTTTTTAAAATTTTACGTGCGCAATAAAATTGTTCCGAATTTCGTCAGGAAAACAGCAGAGATTGACCATACTGTGCACCAATTAGCAGCGGAGAAAAAAGTTATCCAAACAGAAATTTGCTTACAAAACATATATTGAAATTGAAAAAATCTGATGTGTTACACTCACATGACTTTCTCTAACTGCTCTACAAACCTCCTACAAAAGAGTATTCTTCTTTGTACACAATGCTAATCGAGATAAATATTAGCAGAAAGTTCTTATTACTTAGTTCCTTATAAGTAGAAGGGAATAAGGGAATGTACTATGCTAAAGTGATTGTCAAATGTTTTAAAAGCTATCGTTATGCGATTGTCATTGCAAATTACTTCTTTGCTTGGTCAGGAGTAGAACAAAAGAAAAATAGACACTTCCTGTGTGAGAAAAGTTTAAGTACTTAACAATTGAAACCAATAACAAGGAATATCTCGAAAACGGTTACTTCCACAACAAAAACGTAAAGGACAAAAACTGTGTGTTTTGTCATGAGGTACAATATCTGTGTAGTACGTTTTTTTCTATCTCTTACGGTTTAGTAGTTAAGCAAAATTCAGCAAAAGTCATCCAGAATAAAGAGGTCTTCAGAGGCTATTCCCAAAAAAATTCGAGATTTACATTTTATTTCGGACATAAATAGCTTTAATATACGGGATTTTAATCAAAATTTTCGAATTTTTTTCCATGTAGAGAGTAGTTTTTAGTAGGGGGATTTTTTTTTTTTTTTTTTAAATCTTCGTGTCGTATCCTTGGAAGATACTAAACCTAAATACCAAGTTTGGTATTTAACCGTCTTTTTATTTTGGGGCTATGCTTTCCACAGACACACAGACAGACAGACAGTCACACACACGAGCCTGTTTTAAAATCTGATGTGTTACTTTCATATGACTTTCTTTACATCTCTGCAACAAATTATTTTTGAAAAGCTTATGTTTCTCTTTATTTCATGCTAATCGACAAAAAATTAGCAGAAATAGTCTTATTACTTGCATCCGTGTATGAAGAGAAATAAGGGAGTACCATAGTTTAAAGTGATAGTCAAAAGCTGGTTGCTAAGTAACTGAATTCCCTTTATTTGTATGGACAGGAGTTGATAAATTCCTGTATGAGAAAGGTTAAGTTTTCGAAGCTGAAAACAGAAACAAGGAATATCTCAAAAACAACCAACTCCACGAAATTAATGTATACAACATTAAGTGTGTGTTTTAATGTGCTCTTAATTTTTTGTGCTGTAAGTTTTTGCCTATCTCTTACGGTTTAGCAGTTATGCAAAATTCCGTAAAATTTACCCAGAATAAAGTAGTCTTCAGAGGCTATTCCCAGAAAATTCAAAATATACATTTTATTTGACAGGTAAATATCTTGAATATACGATATTTTAATCAAAATCGTTACAGCCATTTTTTAGAAAATAAAAATTTTCGAAAAAAGTCCCATGTGAAGAGTAGTTTGGGGTGGGGAAATTTTTCTCAAAATCTTCGTGCCGCATCCCTGGAAGATACTAAACTTAAATACCAAGTTTGGTATTTTACCTACTTTTCGTTTTTGAGCTACCGTGTTCACAGACACACGGACACATCCGACCTTTTCTGAAAATACTTTTTTTGGGATACAGGGTGCCATAAAACATACATTTCCGGTGGAATCTCGGTATCGAATTTTTTGGTGGAGTCCAATGCCTTCTCTATACACTATGTACATAGTAGTGTAGAGAAAGTAAAAATTAGTTGTAGTAACATGTAACATTTTCCTAAACACTATATTACCTCAAAACATGAGAGGAAGACTGGCTGACTTGTTCACCTGTTACTCTGGGGTGGAAACAACTCTCTGCCCTTCAGGAACAAATGGATACATATTTGACAGATCTTTCTTAGTCCCAATAGACAAATGCAGTTGATCTTTCTCCTGAAATGGAGTTTGCTTTATAGCAACTGCTGATTTTCCTCTCTTTAAACAATTTACTACCTTCCACTTTTCTAATGTTGAGTAAGTGGTTTTCATAGCTATTTGAGAGCGATGAGATTGTGACACTTTCAGCATTGTGCACTTTGAAATGTTGAACTTGTTTAATGTTATCAGTGAATCAGCAACATTCTTCAAATCAAAGAAATCTCTTTCTTCCATTGGAACTGCATTTAAAAGATTTTAGCTGACTGTGCCATCCTATGTAGAATTTGTACTATTTACTATAAAATTAACACCTAACAATATCGTATATTAAAGATATTTACCTGACGAATAAAATGTATATATTAAATTTTCTGGGATTAGTCTCTGAAGACTAGTTTACTGTGGGTGAATTTTACCAAATTTTGCATAACTGCTAAACCATAAGAAATGGACAAAATCTTACCACACAACAAATGTAGAGCACGTTAAAACACACTTTTTATGTTAAATACATTTTTTTCGTGAAGTTGATCGTTTTTGAGATTTTCCTTGTTTTTGGTTTCAGGTTTGAAAAACTTAACTTTTCTCATACAGGAATTTGTCAACTCGTGTCTATACAAATAAAGGAACTTCAGTCACATAGCAACCAACTTTTGACTATCATTTTGCCTACGGTACTCCCTTATTTCGCTTCTACTTACAAAGAAGCAAGTAACAAGACAATTTCCGCTAATTTTTGTCGATTAGCATGAAATAAATAGAAGCATAAGCTTTTTAACAATAATTTGTTGGAGAGATGTAGAGAAAGTCATGTGAATGGAACACATCAGATTTTATTTTAGACGTAATATGTTATATAAACACATATAGATGGTTTTCGCTTCTCCTGAAAAATTTACGAAATGGCACTTTGAAGTTTGATATTTCTACTCTTCAATTGTTTATTAGATTACTTAAATTAACAAGTTACGCTTAAAATAATATTTTGCTTCTTGCACTTGTGTTTATGTTATTTTATTACCAATTGAATTAAAATACTGATGTTACTGTTTTTGTAGATTATTGTTCACATTTACATATTAGCATCTGTAAATTCATAAAACGCCGCATATATAAATATCTTATTTGTATTGTTCACTGCATTCGATAAATTGAATTCTAGGGTGACAATTAGATTTTCTGCCTCGCAAAATGGCCTCAGTCAAAGGGAAAAAACTTTTTGTGAATTTCGATTAGTTAAAACTGATCAAATAATGTTTTAAGCGTTTGTTTTGGGATTCTATGTGTTATGTCTGCATTGAGTATATGTGTGTAAATGCCTGATAAGTATGAATTAATTTAGTATTTCAGATTTATAATACTTATGTTAATCCTTTTGTTTAGGTGAACTCCTCTTCGGCTGCATCTTTGGATTCCGTGGTAGACGCCGTGGACCAACTTCTCATTACACTCGAAGTTAAGGAACGGGAACAAATTATAACTTCATTGAAAAAAGTTGTTAGTGAGTTATTAAGTGGTGGCCAATCAAATTTAAGATCTGCCAGTATAATGCCCATACTCAGTGCACTAGTTAAAATGATAGCCAGTGCACTAGGATTTAAAGATACCGGTATGATAGAAACTATACTCCATATGATACCACAACTATTGTCTGTATAAATAATAAAACTAAGCAACACTAACTGAAGCAGCTTTTGTACAGTAATTCTTACAAACCAAATGTAAGCTTAATAAATGAGCAAATAAATGAACGCCATGTTTGGTTCTGCCCATCCAGTATTAAACTTCCTCATGATTATTGCTGACAGGCTTCTAACAACAAACGGTTAGCATTTGGAAGATCACAACTTAGATGAGTGTTTACGCTCATGAAATCCTAAATATCTTCCATATATGGACTGATAAGGTTCCAACATAAAGATACTAGCAGTTGCATGGTCACTATCTAGCCCTGTGTTTACTTCAGCCATGAATACCAAATATCTTCAACATATGGACTGATAGGTTCCAACATAAAGTTACCAACACTTGGAAGGTCACTAATCAGCTGAGTGTTTACCTCCGTCCATGCAATTACAAATATATTCAACATATAGACTGATAGGGTTCCAACATAAAGCTACCAGCAATTGGATGGTCACTATTTAGCCGAGTGTTTACCTCCGTCCATGCAATCCTAAATCTCTTCAACATATTGACTGACAAGTTTCCAACACAGAGCTACCAGCAGTTGGTGGGTCACTACTTAGTTGTGTATTTACCTTGGCTGACCCAATAGCGAATGTCTTAAACATAATGACTGACAAGGTTCCTACCTAAGCCTACCAGCAATTGCTTGGTCACTACTTAGCTGTGTATTTACCTTGGCTCATCCAATAGCGAATATCTTAAACATATTGAATGACAAGGTTCCAACATTAAGCTACCAGCAATTGCTTGGTCACTACTTAGCTGTGTATTTACCTTGGCTCATCCAATAGCGAATATCTTAAACATATTGAATGACAAGGTTCCAACATTAAGCTACCAGCAGTTGGATGGTCACTGCTTAGTAGTGTATTTACCTTGGCTGACCCAATAGCGAATGTCTTAAACATAATGACTGACAAGGTTCCTACCTAAAGCTACCAGCAATTGGTTGGTCACTACTTAGCTGTGTATTTACCTTGGCTCATCCAATAGCGAATATCTTAAACATATTGAATGACAAGGTTCCAACATTAAACTACCAGCAGTTGGATGGTCACTAATTTGCTCGGTGTTTATCTCCGCTCATCCAATCGTGAATATTTTGAACATATTGACTGACAAGGTTCCTACATAAAGCTACCAGCAGTTGGATGGTCACTACTTAGGTGTTTGTTTACCTCCGCTCATCCAATCGTGTATATCATCAACATATTGACTGGCAAGTTTTAATATAAGCTACCAGCACTCGGATGACCGCTAATTAGCTGAGTGTTTACCTCCGCACACCCAATTGAGAACAATTCAACATGGCAAGGTTCCAGCATAAAGCTATCAGAAGTTGGATGGTCACTACTCAGACGAGCGTTTACTGACGTCCATGCAACCCTAAATATCTTCAACATATCGACTTATAAGGTTTCAGCATTAAGCTGTTAGCAGTTGGGTGGTCAGTACTTAGCAGAGTGTTTACCTCTGCCCATCCAATCCAAAACATCTTCATGAGTATTAGAATAAAGCTGCAACATAGTCTTTGCAAGAGTACCACTGAGCTGAATATTTGCTTCTATCAATCCCATCGTAAATATCTTGAAGATTCTTACTGCTATGGATGCAACATAAAGCTGCTAGCAATTGGATGGTTACTGCTTAACCAAGAGTTTACCTTCACCCATGCAATCCTAACTATCTTCAACATATGGACTGATAATGGTCCAACATGTGTTGCTAGTAGTTGGATGGTCACTACATAGACGAGAGTTTACCTCCACCCATGCAATCCTAAATGTCTTCAACATAGGAACTAATGAGGGTCCAATATGAGCTGCTAGCAGTTGGATGGTCACTACTTAGCTGAGAGTTTACTTCCGCTCTTCCAATCCCACTTCCACATATTTGCTGATGAGCCTTCAACATAAAGCTGTTAACTGTTGGAAGATCAGTACTTAGCTGAATTTTACTTCCGTACATGCAATTTTAAACAACTTTCACATATTAAAATCAGGACATCTATTACCAACACGTGCTTCACTTGGTCATGGTGTAGATGGAGTAGCCTGGACACGCGTTTCCATTACTTTCGTTGTCATCCTCTTGCAGGTTTGCAGATGTCTGAGGAAGTTGGACAACATTGGCATCTAATATAGGCGTCTGACCGACAGTAGTGGCGTCTGGTGGTAGAAGTAGGACATTCATTGACAACTGCCTTCTTCTTTCTGGTCATTGGTATGGCCATTAATTCTCCTTCAGAATTAGATATTTGTGAAAAAGTTTGCATCCAAGTAATTGTAGTAATGTGGTTAATTTCGAAATATCACCAGCAGATGTCATTTTCAAATTTGTACAAAAAATAATAGAAAGTCAAGCTGTAGACTTTAAGCAGTTCCAAGATGTCCCACCAGAGGTCACCAAGGACTAGAAAGAAGGAGGCAGTTCTCAATGATGTCCGACTTCTACCACCAGAAGTCACTACTGTCGGTCAGACGCCTATATTAGATGCCGATGTTGTCCAACTTCCTCAGACATCTGCAAACCTGCAAGAGGATGACAACGAAAGTTGTGGAAACGCGTGTCCAGGCTACTCCATCTACACCATGACCAAGTGAAGCACGTGTTGGTAATAGATGTCCATATTTTAATAAAATTGAGAGCTTCGCTGTATGTAATGGCTTTTTTTAACATTTTAAACCTTTCACATATTTACTGGTGAGGCTTCAAAATATAATTGTTAATGTCTTGAGGATAACTACTTAGATGTGTGTTTATTTTTCGCTTATTGAATTCTAAATAAAATTCAACACATTGTTGTTACTCCAAAATGAATCTGCTAGCAGTTCGAAGACCATTGTTAAGTGTGTGTTTATTTCCCGTCCATTCAATCCAAAATCCTTAATGATTATTACTGATAAGGCTCCAATTTAAAGCTGCTAGGTGAGTTCTCGCTTCCGCCCATTTGATTATAAATGTCTTTTAAGGTATTTACAGAGAAGGCTGTAAAGTAAAGCTACCAGCAGCTGGAATATTACCACTTATAAATGTGTACGCCCCTGACCATCAAACCGTAAAAATCTCCAAGATATTTACTGATAAGGATTCAATATAAAGCTGATATTTGTTAGAAGACTACTTAGATATGTTTAGTTCCGCCCATGCAATCCAAAATGTCTTCATGATTCTTACAGATAAGGACCCGACCTAAGAGTACGACATAGCTGAGTGTTTGGTTCCATTCTTCTCATAGTGAATGTCTCTAAGTTATTTAATGGCGAGGCTGTAATATACAGCTGCTAGCAATTTGATGGTCACTACCTCGCTGAGTGTTTATTTGCTCCTATCCAATCCTAAACATATTTAGCATAATTGGTAAACAGTCCAAAATAAATCTACGTATTAGTAGCTAAGCTGCGTATTTACTTCAGTCCATCCAATCCTGAGCTCCTGCTCCGACTTAGTGCTGCTAGCTATTGGAAGATGAACACTTAGTTGAGTGTTTTCCGACCATCCTATTACAAATGTCTTAACGTACTTATTGATAAGGTTGCGAAATAAAACTGCCAGTCGTTGGAAGATTATCATTTAGCCGATTGTTTGCTTCTACTCATTCAATCGTAAATTTACTTATAAGGATTCAAATTAAAGCTGTATGTAGTTGGAAAATGACTACTTAGCAGCTTCTAAGGAGTTAAATATTCAGTGGTAAGCTCAGCATTTTCTTCTGCCCAGCCAATCTTCAAGCTATTTACTGATAGGGATCCAACAAAGCGCTGTGCGGATGGATGATCGTTGCTAAGCAGCTGATAGCTATCTAATTAATATATTCAAGATATTTACTGATCGGTACCAGCATTTGGAGGGGTATTATTAACTTAATATATTCATTAATGAACAATATACAATGTTTATTTTGGTATCACCTTGTTAATAGAAAGTAAAAATGCACTTAAAACATTGCACTCAAAACTTCGATATCGAAACTCACTAGAAATAAATGCAAAATAGAATAGTTTTATTATTCGCCCTATTTATACATGAACTGCATAACTCAAATCGAGAGGTCGGATAAGTACCAAGCTTGGCTATTAAGTATAATGTATTCAAGATAAATCTATTGTTTACGTGAAATAATGTTCTTTGTCTGATATTTTTTCTCAAAACCACATGAGTAACCTCCAAGACAAAGACACGCAATCTGCAACACAAAATTATGAAAGAAACTCACACTCCCCTCTGTCTAACTTTACTAGAATAAGATTGTCGTTACGTTTATATTCTCAGAATTTTTTTTTCAAATTGTATTAAAATGTCATATATTGAACAGATTTATTTTACGAATAAACTACCTACATCTCTGTATTTTCTTCGAATAGGCTTACAATACTGTTTACTTTGAATGAATTTTGCAATTTAGAATTAAAAGTAAAACGCTGTGTCTGAAAAGTAAAGAAGAGCTAGAAAACTGGAGGCATGCAGCAGAATTTACAGCCGTTTTCCATCTTTTGATTTAATGGGAAGATAAGTAATTCTATCTCTGCAGTTGACATAACGTAAAAGCTATAAGACACCAGATTGTTATATGGTGGTGGGTCGGTCAGTCAGTCAGAGTGCTCCTGTAGTTCCTAAGTGCAACATAGGGCAACGTTACGATGTTTCCGTGATCGGATTTGAATTTCTAGTTCGTGAATTCACCGCTATGCGTCATGGTGACGAGGGATCAGCTAGTCGCCCACAGATGGCACTGTAGGACAAATTCAGGACTTGCGGTTGCGAAATGGCCGAATTTTGTCCAGGAATCTTTTCCTTTCAAGGTATGGAGTTTTTTTACGTGAAATAAACATAACACACGACCATTTTCTTTACTTCACTTCTGAAGATAGTCATTTATGACCGAAAAAATCCATCGCCCTCCTTCAGGTTTGAACCTAAAATCTTCGTTTTAGAGGTAGCCACGGAGAGCGACAGATTGTTGTATTACGATCAGGTTAGATATTAATATATCTACAAAGATGAAAATTATGATGATATTTTCTGGTGTTGTGTAGGTATAGCATGACTTTCAAACGCCAAGTTACTAATCTAAATGTCTATTATGTTGTCCTCGGTGGTCTAGGGTTCCCACGGTCGCGGGTTCAAACTTAGTGGAGACCAATGAATGTTTTACTCGGGAGTAAAAATCATTAGCATGGATTCCTTTTGAAGGGAAGTAAAGCTGGTGGTTCCGTGTCGTATATTTACGGCACGTAAAAGAGCCTCAAGCCTTATAGAGAAGCCCCTGAGCAAAATTAAGTGGTCTTTTATGTCCAATATAGAATGGAATGTTAAGATCCGCAGCAATTAAAGAACGTATATAATTAGAACTTAATTTTAATTTCTTTTTTCCTTTCATACAATTTTAATTCGGTATTAAGGAATAATATAATGCAGTTAATAGCAATATATAAGAATTACATCAAATCGCAATTTTGGTTTTGAAACAGCTGACTGGTACTGACATTTCGTTGATGCAGTGTGATTATTTCCTTATATATCTATTTATTGACGAGGAAGATAAAGTAAATATTTATTTAGTGTTAGTATGTGTATGTGTCTGTGTGTGTCTGTCTGTGGGCAGTAAAGCTCAAAAACGAAATGTCGACTGAATATCAAGCTTGGTATTGGGGTGCGTCACGAAAATTTTCAAGAAAAATTCCCAACTACCATCTACTTGCAAAATTTTTCGAAAATTTAGATTTTTTAAAATGCCGCTAATTATTTTATTAAAATGTCATATAATTCAGTGGACGTGCTGTGGCCAAGTGGCCAGACCACTCGCCTAGACGGCCCGGGTTCGATCCCAAGCGATCGCATTTGGCATTTGTGGTGGACAGAGCGCATAGGGGCACTTTTTTTTTCAGGTTTCCGGTTTCCCCCACCATCGAATTCCAGCGGAATAAGACACTTTATGCAAAACGAAATATATAATTTGAATTTAAGGGAATAATCTCTAAATATCTCTTCATTCTGGATGCTTTTCCATAATTTTTGTATAGCTGGTAAACCGTAAGAGATAGATAAAACTTACTGCACAAAAAATGAAGATGATCTCGTTAAAAGACACATTTTATGTCATGGACATTTTTGTACCGATATTCCCAGTTATGGGTGTCAGTTTTAACCTACTTAAACCTTTCTCAAACGGGAAGACATCTGTATTTTGTCTCTTTTTACTTTCTCTAGTCCCGTATGTACAATGTACGTAGGGATAGAGAAATATTGTATTCCACCCAAAACCTCGATGTCGAGATTTCACCGGAAATACATGTTTTGGGTCCCATTGAATCCAAAAAAGACATTTTTAGAAGCATGTCCGTGTCTGTGTGTGTGTGTCTGTGTCTGTGGAGAGCGTAGCTGAAAAACGAATAGGTCGTTAAATACCAAACTTGGTATTTAAGTTTAGTATTTTTCAAAGATGCAACACGAACCTTTACAAGAAAATTCCCCCACCGCAAACTAACTTTTACATGGAACTTGTTTCGAAAATTTTGATTTTCTCAAAAATGGCTCTAACAATTTTGATTAAAGTATTGTGTATTAAAGATATTTACCTTGCAAATAAAATGTATATCCTGATTTTTCTGGGAATATCCTCTGAAGACTACTCTATTCTGGAAGCATTTTAAGGAATGTTGCATATCTGCTAAACCGTAACAGATGGACAAAAATTTACAACACAAAAATGTATGGCACGTTAAAACACACAGTTTATGTCATATACATATTTTTTCATGGAGTCGATCGTTTTTGAGATATTCTTTGTTTTTGGTTTCAGCTTTAAAAACGTATATTTTTTTCATACAGGAATTTGTGAACTCGTGTCCATACAAACAAAGGAACTTCAGTCACATAGCAACCAGCTTTTCACTATTACTTTTACCTATGGTACTCCCTTATTTCATTTCCATCTACAAGAAAGCAAGCAATAACACTATTTCTGCTCATTTTTTCTCGGTTAGCATGAAGTAAATAGGAGCATCATTTTCATAATCATTTGTTGCAGAGATGTAGAGAAAGTTTTGTGAAGGGAACACTTCAGATGTTGTGTTTACTCCTAGCAACCAAAGAGAACCGAATTTGAATAGCTTTACACAGCAACCAGATTTATCGTTTTAGCCTAGTGTGTTCTCTTATTCCCCTTATACTTTCAAGGAAGCAAGTAATATGATCAATTCTGGTAAAGTTTATCTTTATTAGTATCATGTATATAAAAGAATAATATTTTGTAAGAAAATCTTATTTGTGGAACAGCTAGAGAAAGTAAAGTGAATGGAACATATCACATTTGTATACCGGGGATCTTAAAACGTGTATTTACGGTGAAATCTCGGTATCGAAATTTTTGGGTTAAATGCCATACCTTCTCTACCTGCCCTCTATATATTAAGTAGAGGAATATTCTGTCCAGTTAAATTATTCACCATAATTCTTCTAGATAGTATATATATATATATATATATATATATATATATATATATATATATATATATATATATTAAACAAAACCCCTTTATTATATACAAAAATACTCATCCGACTTCCTCTACCTATTGTGCAACAAACTATTCTGAAAATTGAACCTGCTGACCAAGATATAATACAAATCGACTTATTATTTACTTGTTTGTAAGTAGAAAAGAACACACTAGGCTAAAACGATAGTCAACTCTTTAAAAAGCTAGTCACTACATCATGAAATTCTATTCTCTGTGCACAGCCAAGAGTAAAACGAAAGAAAAAAAAGCTGATGTGTTACACTCACATGACTTTCTCTAGCTCTTCTACAAACTTCTTACATAAGATTATTCTTCTCTCTGCACCTTGCTAATCGAGGTACTCATTAGCACAATGTTCTTATTACGTAGTTCCGTAGAAGAAGCAAGGAAATAAGGGAATACACTAGGCTAAACCAATAGGCAAATGTTTTAAAAGCTGTCGTTAGGTGATTGTCATTACAAATCGCTTCTTTTCTTGGCCAGGAGTAGAACAAAAGAAAAACGGACACTCCCGTCTGAGAAAAGTATAAGTACTTAACAACTGAAACTAATAACAATGAGTACCTCGAAAACGGTAAGCTCCACGAGAAAAATGTATATGACATAAGTTGTGTATTTTAAAACAAACTACATTTTTTGTATAGTAAGTTTTTATCTATCTCTTACAGTTTACTAGTTATGGCAAATTAAGCAAAATTCATCCAGAATAAACAGGTCTTCAGAAACTATTCCCAGAAAATTCAAGATATGCACTTTATTTGCCAGGTATGTATCTTTAATATACGATATTTTAATCAAAATCGTTAAAGCCATTTTTAAGAAAATCAATTTTTTCGAAAAAAGTTCCATGTAAAGGGTAGTTTGGGGTGGGGGGATTTTTCTCAAAATCTTCGTGTCGCATCCCTGAAAGATACTAAACTTAAATAGCAGGTTTGGTATTTTAGCTACTATTCGTTTTTGAGTTATCGTGTTCACACACACACACACACACACACACACACACACACACACACGCGCGCGCGCGGACCTTTTGCTGAAATGCTTTTTATGGATACAGGGGGTCCTAAAACATGTATTTCCGGTGAAATCTAGACATCGAATTTTTGGGTGGAATGCAATACTTCTCTATCCCTATGTACATTGTACATACGGGGCTAGAGAAAGTAACAAATTATGACTTCAAATTTGAGAAAAGCATAAATATTGGTAAATTCAAACACATAACGAGTATCTCCACAATTTTTAAAATGTATCTGGTTATAAATGATGTGCTTAAACGAGGTTTATACTGTTTATATAGTAAAAGTTTTATATGACTTACGATTTAACAGTAACATAAACGTCATCCAGAAAGCAAAGGGTTTCAAAAGCTATTTTAAGTAAAACCTTGATATACAATTGCCGTTTTTTTCAATCTCCGATAGGCTATGAATAAAAGACAAGTTCATAGAAAAATTATTTTATTACTAAAAGTTTTGTACACTAATGGTTACTTTTTAACATAATCACCGAAAAGTTTGAGATATTTATCGTACCTGTCCACTTTACGACGTTTGCGCAGAGCCAAACGAAGAGGAATGCTGACTTCAGGAATTGTGTTGATCCATGACAACGCTCGTCCACACACTGCTGGCTCAACCCATCGGCTCCTTGAACAATTTCAATGTACATTTTCGATCATCCGCCGTACAATCCTGACCTGGCACCCAGCGACTTTCACCTTTTCTCTGAACTGAAGACGTGGCTAAGAGGGCAGCATTTTCAACGAAGATCTTCAAAACAACGTCAATGCTCATTTGAAATCATTGGCGGCAACATATTTTGAAGTGGGCATTACAAATCTTGTGCACAGGTACGATAAATGTGTCAATCTTTTCGGTGATTATGTTGAAAAGTAACCATAAGTATACAACAATTTTAGTAATTAAATAATTGTTTTGTATGAACTTGTATTTTATTTATAGCCTATCGGAAGTTGAAAAAAATCTGATGTGTACCATTCACATGACTTTCTCTATATCCCTGCAACAAATTATTCTTACAAAGATTATGCTTCTATTTACTTCATGCTAATCTAGAAAAATTAGCAGAAATAGTCTTATTACTTTTTTCCTTGTAAGTAGAAAGGAATTAACGGAGGTTAAAGCGATAATAAAAAGCTGGTTACTATGTGTCTAAAGTTCCTTTGTTTGTATGGACATGAGTTGACAAATTCCTGTATGAGAAAAGTTAAGGTTTTTGCCCCTGAAAACAAAAACAGGGAATTTCTCAAAAACAATCAACTCCAAGAAAAAAATGTATACAACATAAATTGTGTGTTTTAATGTGCTCTTCATTTTTATGCAATAAGTTTTTGTCGATCTCTTACGATTTAACAGTTATACAAAATTCCGGAAAATTCACTCAGAATAAAGTAGTCTTCAGAAGCTATTCCCAGAAAATTCAGAATATACATTTTATTTATCAGGTAAATATCTTTAATATGCGATATTTTAATCAAAATCATTAGAGCCATTTTTTAGAAAATCAAAATTTTCGAAAAAAGTTCCATATAAGGGGTAGTTTGGGGTGCGGGGATTTTTTTCGAAATCTTCGTGTCGCATTCCTGGAAGATTCTAAACTTAAATATTAAGTTTGGTATTTTACCCACTTTTCGTTTTTGAGTTAACGTGTTCACAGACACACGGACACACTGACACACGGACCTTTTTCTGAAAATACTTTTTTTAGATAAAGGGGACCCTAAAACATATATTTCCGGTGAAATCTCGGTATCGAATTTTTTGGTGGAGTGCGACCTTCTCTATACACTATGTACATAGTTCGCATAGAGAAAGTAAAAAATCTGATGTGTACCATTCACATGACTTTCTCCATATCCCTGCAACAAATTATTCTTAAAAAACTTATACTTTTATTTACTTTATGCTAATCAGAAAAAAATAACAGAAATACTCTAATTACTCGCTACCTTGTAAGTGGAAGCGAAATAAGGGACAACTGTAGGTTAAACTGATAGTCAAAAGCTGGTTGCTATGTCAATGAAGTTCCTTTGTCTATATGGATAGGAGTTGACAAGTTCCTGTATGAGAAAAGTATACGTTTTTCATAGCAGAAACCAAAAATAAGGAATGTCACAAATACGACGAACTCCACGAAAAAAATGTATATAACATAAATTGTGTGTTTTAATGAGCTCTCCATTTTTTGTGCAGTAAGTTTTTGTCCATCTCTTACGGTTTAGCAGTTATTCAAAATTTAGTAAAATTCATTCAGAATAAACTACTCTTCAGAGGCTATTCCCAGAAAATTCAAGATATGCATTTTATTTGTCTGGTAAATATGTTTAATATATGAAATTTTAATCAAAATCGTTAGAGCCATTTTTGAGAAAATCAACATTTTCGAAAAAAGTTCCGTGTAAAGGGTAGTTGGGGTGGAGGGATTTTTCTCAAAATCTTCCTGGAAGATACTAAACTTAAATACCAAGTCTGGTATTTTACCGACTTTTCGTTTTTGAGTTATCGTGTTCACAGACACACGGACACACACACACACACACACGGACCTTTTTGTGAAAATGCTTTTTTTGGATATTGGGGACCCTAAAACATATATTTCCGGTGAAATCTCGGTATCGAATTTTTGGGTGGAGTGCAATACTTTCTCTATGCACTATGTACATAGTGCGTATGGAGAAAGTAAAAAAGGCCCTCGTACATTTCAATTGTCATAACAATAATATAAACCAGACTTGTGCCACAAACGGTAAATTTCCAAAAAGTCGCTGTACTGGCGAAGAACCCGCCTCAGTGGCAGCAGAATAGTACGCCATACTGCGTAAATGTAAACAGAGCGGCGGCACTAGCCACTGGCTTGCTCTCCTCCGTGTATCACGTGACTTCTTT
The DNA here is from genome assembly GCA_030762935.1 of Hymenopus coronatus. NCBI lineage: Eukaryota > Metazoa > Arthropoda > Insecta > Mantodea > Hymenopodidae > Hymenopus > Hymenopus coronatus. The sequence continues at coordinate 21,205,047 of CM060882.1, forward strand.
GCAACTCGGGCAAGTATGTAATGGCACCGGTAAAGCCTGTCTAAAAGATGTGATATAAAATCTGGTGTGTTCCATTGACATGACTTTCTCTACATCTCGGTAATAAATTATTGTTTAAAGCCTTATTCTTCTGTCTACTTCATGCTAATCAAGATAAACATTAGCAGACATGCTATGCTGGTTGCCATGTGGATCAAATCCTTTCTTTGCATTGCCAGGAGTTGACTAAATCCCGCATGTGAAACGTTTCAAGTATTTTAAAACCGAAACAAATAATAAGCAATATCTCAAAAATGGTCCGCTCTAGGAAAAAAAATCTGATGTGTTACACTCACATGACTTTCTCTAGCTCTTCAACTAATTTCTTACATAAGATTCTTCTTTCTACACGATACTAATGGAGATAAATGTTCTTACTACTTAGTTCCTTATGAGTAGAAAGAAAATGAGGGACTGCACTAGGCTAAACCGATAGTAAAATGTTTTTAAAGCTGTCGTTATTCGATTTTCATTACAAATCGCTTCCTTGCTTGGCCAGGAGTGGAACAAAACAAAATCGGACACTTCCTGTCTGAGAAAAGTATAAGTACTCACAACTGAAACCAAAACCAATGAATATCTCGGAAACGGTTACCACCACAACAAAAATGTAAAGGACATAAACTGTGTGTTTTGATCAGATCAACAATTTCTGTGTAGTAAGTTTTTGTCTATCGCTTACCGTTTAGCAGTTAAGCAACATTTATCAAAATTTATTCAGAATAAAGAACTCTTCAGAGGCTATTCCCAGAAAATTCAAGATATACATTTTATTTGATATGTAAATATCTTTAATACAAGGGATTTTAATCAAAATCGTTAGTTGGGGGTGGGGGATTTTCTTGAAAATCTTCGTATCGCATCCTTGGAAGATAACCAAACTTAATACCAAATTCGGTATTTAACTGTCTTTTCGTTTTTGAGCTCTGCTGTCCTCACACACAGGCATACACACACGGACCTTTTTCCAGAAATGATTTTTTTTAATTCAGGGTGACCCAAAACATGTATTTCTGGTGAAATATCGTTATCGAATTTTTGGGTGCAATACAATATTTTCTCTATCCATTATGTACATAGTATGTGTAGAGAAAGTAAATATTAACTCTTATAGATTTGCACCAAAGTTATCATAATTTTAACGGGCAGTGCTTTGTGGCGAAGTTTTGCCCAAGGTGTTATCGCATTCTTAGCATTAACAATTATTGGATATAAGCTGGCATTTATAGTCTTTTATATTGTCTACAGCATTAACATTCATATTGTTCCTGATAAGTTTATCAGGGCTTTATGGTCAATTTTGTTTGTTTGTAACAATAAAATGACGTTTATCCTAATTAACGGCACACTTATGACTTGCGAAGTACAGGATTCGTAAGAAACACAGTGCATATCTTGCAGGTTCTTTCTTAAATAAGTTGTTCCGTGAAGATCCCAGACAGATGCTTAGAAACATTTGTGTATTCCATTCACATGACTTTATCTATTCCTCTGCAAACAAACTATTCATACAACAGATAATTCCTTTGTTTACACAAGACAAATATTACCTGCAAATAGTGGACTTATTCCTTAGTTCTTTACAGAGAAAAGGAAAATACTAGGTTAAAGCGATAGCCAAATCTTTTGATAGCTGTAGATACACGATTGTTTTGGCCTGGAGTAAAACGAAAGAGATGTGAAACGAATGAGGACTTCCCGTATGGGAAAAGTTTAAGCATTTTAAAAGTGAATATACTCAAAATGGAAGGTATAGGACATCAGTTGTGTGTATTAACGAAGTTTACATTTTTACTTTCTCTATACGAACTATGTACATGTACATGTTCGAACTAGAAATTCGATACCGAGATTTCACCGGAAATCCAAGTTTTAGGACCCCCTGAGTCCAAAAAAGGCATTTTCAGAAACAGGTCCGCGCGGGTGCGTGCGTGCGTGTGTGTGTGTGTCCACGCGCGCATGTGTGTGTGTCTGTGGACAGCATAACTCAAAAACGAAAAAATGGTTAAATACCAAGCTTGGTATTTAAGTTTGGTATCTTCCAAGGATGCGACACGAAGATTTTCAAGAAAATTCCCCCACCGCTAACTACCCTTTAGATGGAAAAAATTTCGAATATTTTGTTTTTCTTAAAAATGGCTCTAAGGGTTTTGATTAAAATATCGCATATTAAAGCCATTTCTATCACAAATAAAATGTATATCTTGAATTGTCTGGGAATAGCTTCTAAATATGTATTTATTCTGGATGAATTTTGCTTCATTTAGAATAACTAGTGAACCGTAAGAGATAGAAAAAAAACTTACTGTGCAAAAAATGTAGATCTCGTTAAAATACACAAGTTATGTGATATACATTATTTTCGTGGAACATACCGTTTTAGAGGCATTCCTTGTTATTAGTTTCAGTTGTAAAGTACTTGTACTTTTCACAGACGGGCGTGTTCGTTTTTCTTTTGTTCTACACCTGGCCAAGCAAATAGGCGATTTGCAATGACAATCACATAACGACAGCTTTTAAAACATTTAACTATCACTTTAGCCTAAATCATTCCCTTAGATCCAGTTTACTTATAAGGAACTAAGAAACAAACTTTTGCTAATGTTTATCTCTTTTAGCGTGGTGTTGAAAGACGAATTATCTTTTGTAAGACGTTTGTTTGTTAAGTAGCTAGAGAAAGTAATGTGAGTGTAACACATCAGATTTTTTTCTGCACGGTCATGCTAAAATCATCTCAAGTCATCTAGCATGCAGAGCTCTTCTGAGCCTATTTCTAGAAACTTCAAGATATACTTAATTCGTCATGAAAATATAAACATATCGTATTTTATTCAAAATCCTTACAGCCATTTTTGAGAAAATCAAAATTTCGAAAAAATGTTTTAAGTAAAGGGTAGTTAGGGGCTAGTGCAGATTACTTAAATCTTTGTCTATATGTTACAGTTCACCAGTTATGCAAAATTCAACAAAAATCTTCTAGAATAAACCGGTCTTCAGAATCTATTCACAGAAAATTCAAGATATACATTTAATTTGTGATTGTCATGGCTTTAATATGTGGTACTTTAATCAAAATCGTTTGAGCCATTTTTAAGTAAAACATAACTTTCGAAAAATATTCCATGCAAAGGGTAATTTGGGCTGGGGAGATTTTCTTGAAAACCTTCGTGCCGCATCCTTGGTAGATACCAAACTTAAATACCAGTTTGGTATTTAACCGCATTTTTGTTTTTGAGCTTTGCTGTCTACACACACACACACACACACACACACACACACACACACACACACATGCATGCACCTTTCTCTGAAAATGCTTTTTCTGGATTCAGAGGGTCCTAAAACATGTATTTATGGCGAAATCTCGGTATCGAATTTATGGGTGGTATACAATACCTTCTTTATCCACTATATACATTGTGCATTCAAGGCTAGAGAAAGTAAAACGTATACTATACAAAAAATATAGATCTAATTAAAATATACAATATACATTTTTACTTTACCTATACGTACTATGTACTAAATACATTGTTTGAAAAATACCGTGTGCGTGTCTGTGTGTGTAATTGTGTGTGTGTGTGTGTGTATGTGTGTGTGTGTGTGTGTGGGTAGCATAGCTTAAAAACAAAAAAATCGTTGAAAACCATACTTGGCATTTCAGTTTGGTATCTTCAAAAGATGCGACAGGAAGTTTCTCAAGAAAATCCCCCCACCCCAAACTACGCTTTACATGGAAATAATTTCGAACATTTTGATTTTCATAGAAATGGCTCAAACGATTTTGATTAAAATCTTTTATATTAAAGATATTTATTTGCCAAATAAAATGTATATCTTGAATTTTCTGGGAATAGCCTCCGAAGACTACTTTATTCGGGATTAATTTTACGGAATATTATAAAACTGGCAAATTGTAAGAGATAGACAAAAACTTACCTAACAGAAAATGTACAGCTCATTACAATTCACAATTTATGTTATATACATTTTTTCCGTTTTTGAGATATTCCTTGATTTTGATTTCAGCTTTGAAAAACTTATGCTTTTCTCATACAGGGATTTGTCAACTGCTGACCTTACAAACAAAGGAACTTCAGTCACATAGCAACCAGCTTTTGACTATGACTTTAACCTATGCTACTCTCTTATTTTTCTTCTACTTACAAGGAGGAAAGTAATAAGACTATTTCTGCTAATCTTTTCTTGATTAGCATGAAGTAATTTCACAGATGTAGAGAAAGTCATTATAAATGGAACACATAAGATTTTTTTATGTTGTCTATGATATCCGCAGACATCCACGCACACACACAAACACACACTGATGTTTTCCTAAAGCTACCTTTTTTGAATTCTTGGGTTTCAAAGCATGTGCTTCCGGTGAAATTCCGGTGTCGAATTTATGGGTGAAATACAATGCCATCTCTATCTACTATGTACATTATGCATACTTGCTAGAGAAAGTAAAAACCATGGATATTAATGTCTCCACTATAATGAGAAAATGAGGTTATAGTACTACCTCTTAACGCCATCTTAATATTAAATAAAGTTCAGAGTATTCATGCGCTATATATGCTCCATTACTGTTGCACCTATTTTGACCAAACTTGCTACAGATAATTTTTGAGACACAAGATAAAAATTACTGTCTAGCTTAGAGTTCGAAATTCTGTCCCATATCACAAAATTAATTTTTACTTTCTCTAACGTACTATGTATATAGTGTATAGAGAAGGTATTGTATTGTACCCAAAAATTCGATACCAAGATTTCACCGGAAATACATGTTTTGAGACCACCTGAATTCAAAAAAATCATTTTTAGAAAAATGTCCATGTGTGTGTCTGTCTGTGTGTATGTGTGTGTCTGTGTGCCTGTGGGCAGCATAGCTCAAAAACGAAAAGACCGTTAAATACCAAACTTGGTATTTAAGTTTTATATCTTCCAAGGATGCGACACGAAGATTTTCAAGAAAATCTCCCCAACCCCATCTACCCTCCACATGGAAAAATGTTCGAACATTTTTATTTTCTAAGAAATAGCTCTAATAGTTTTTATTAAAATATCATAAATTAAAGGTATATACTTGACAAATAACATGTATGTCTTGAATTTTCTGGGAATAGACTCTGAAGACTACTTTATTGAGGATGAATTTTACGAAATTTTGTGTAACTGGTAAACCGTAAGAGATAGGCAAAAACTAACCACACAAAAAATGAAGAGCACATTAAAACGCACAATTTATGTTATATACATATTTTTCGTAGAGTTGATCGTTTTTGAGATACCCCTTGTTTTGGTTTCAGCTTTAAAACTTACAAACAAAGGAACTTCAGTCACATACAAACCATCTTTTGCTATCACTTTAACCTATGTTACTCCCTTATTTCGCTTCTACTTATAGGGAAGCAAGTAATAAGACTATTTCTGCTATTTTTTTTTTCTCACTTAGTATGAAGTAAATAGAAGCATCAACTTTTTAACAAAAATTTGTTGCAGAGATATAGAGAAGGTCATGTGAATGGATTACATCAGACTTTTTAATTTCATATAATGTCTAAAAACTATGGCAATACGATATATATTTTGTCAACTATATCGATATAACTCGAACATTGCCAATATAAGAAAAAAAAATCTGATGTGCTCCATTCACACGACTTTCTCTACATCTCTGCAGCAATTTTTGTAAGATTTTTGTTTTGTGGAGAAGTCAATTTTTGAGTAATTCCTTGCTATTGATTTCTGTTTTAAAATAACGTTATAATTTGTTAATTCCTGTTCATGCTTAGAAACGAATTTCCACCACATGGCAACCAGCTTTTAAAAGAATTGACTATCACTTTAGCCTAGTTCACTCACTTATTTCTCTTTTACTTATAAGGAAGCAAGTAATAAGACCATTTCTATTAAATGTATATCTCGCTTGGCATGAAGTAGATGAAAGAAAAAGCATTAATGTATTACAGGGATGTAGAGAAAGTCGTGTGAATGTAACATATCAGATGCATTCCTTTTATTCTGAAAATGTTCGCTATCAGCTGTTATACTTTAGCGAATGATTTCTTAAAGATCCGGAAACCTTCTGTAAGTGCATGTAACGTTCAATACTAACACACAATAAAGATTTTACTTTCTCTATACGTAGCAGGTATATAGTGTAAAGAGAAGGTATTGCATTTCACCCAGAAATTCCATACCGAGATTTCATTGGAAATAGATGTTTTAGGTCTCCTGTGTGTGTGCGTGTGTGCGTCTGTGAACATAACTCAAAAGCGAAAAGTCAGTAAAATGCCAAAATTGTATAAATGTTAACTTCCAAGGATGCAACACGCAGATTTTCAAGAAAATCCCCCCACCCTAAGCTACCCTTTACATGGAAAAGTTTTGAAATTATTGATTTTTTCAAAAATGACTCTAGCGATTTTTATTAAAACTCGGTATATTAAAGCTATTTAAATCACAAATAAAATGTATATCTTTAATTTTCTGCGAATAACCTTTGAAGAACTCTTCATTCTGGATAAATTTTGCCCAATTTTGCATAACTGGTAAATCGTAAGAGCTAAATAAAACCTTACCACACAAAAAATACATATCTCGTCAAAACACACAATTTATGTCCTTTACATTTTTCTTCTGGTGGTAACTGTTTCCGAGATATTTCCTGTTATTGACTTGAAATAGTATATTATTATACTTTTCTCAAAGAGGAAGTGTCCGTTTTTCTTTTGTTTTACTCCGTGCCAAGCAATGAAGCGCGTTACAATGACAATCGCATATCGAAGTTTTAAATCATTTGACCACGCTTTAGCGTAGTGCATTCCATTAGTTCCGCTCCACCTATAAAGAACTAAGTAATAAAAACATTTGCTAATGTGTATCTCGATTATCATTGTGTGGAAAGTAGAAGAATCTTTTGTAATAAGTTAGTAGAACAGGTAGAGAAAGTCCTTTGAGTGTAACACAGCAGATTTTTTAGTTAGGTTATATATTTTTATGCACAGTCTCTTTTAGAAAGTTATTACCATACATTTTTATTACCAATATAAATGTTTAAGTTATAGATCTATTTCAGCTATCAAAAGCTCCATTAAATGTTCATTAATCAAAACTCTAAAACATAATTGCACCTCACAGATATATAAAAGAAGTGTAAATATGCATATACAGTTTTCTCTGGGATCATATATCAGAATTTCCTCAAGGTAAGAATTCCAAGTCTGTGTTATCTAACTTCATACCTCATTGTTCTCTATTAATGGATTATCAAAAGTGAAGTTCTTCTTAGTTGCAGCATATAATGCAGTAAATACTGTGATGAATTAAATTTGAATGAGGAACTTAAATGTTTGGAATGAAATCATTAGACTGTTTGACAGGAATTCAAATGTACCATTTAAAGATATTTCAGAGTTTATTATCTTACTTATTAATTTATTTTTATTAATACCTATCGCAATTGAATCTACTGCTGCCAATCAATTGATTAAATGATGGTGCATTATCCACTTTCAGATCGAAATAATGAAAACTACATTGGTCTTCATCCTGCTTCTGGCAACATTTCTATGTGCCACAGCATCACCAGTGGACACTGACGTGGTGTTACGTGCGGTGAGATAGTCATGCATGCATTACATTTAAATTCTAAAAGTTTTTAATTTGAATTATAAATGTAAACAGTTAAAAAACCTAATGAGTTCCATTCAAATGATTTTGTCTACGCCTCTGTAACAAATTGTTGGAGAAAGCTTATGCTTCTGTAAATTTCATGCTAATCGAGATAAACATTAGGAGAAATGCTTTCTTTTGAGTATAAGGGAAGTCATGGAATACACTAGGCTAAAACGATAGCCCAACCCGTTTCTTTGCATTGCTAGGAATTGAAAAATTCCCATGTGTGATAAATTGAAGTATTTTAAAACTAAAACTAATAACAAGAAATATATCAAAAATGTATATGACATAAATTGTATGTTTCAACGAGATCTACATTTTCTGTGTAATAAGCTTTTGTCTACTCCTTACGGTTTACTGGTTATGCAAAATTCAGCAAATTTCATCCAGAATAATGAGGTCTCCAGAAGTAATTTCCAGAAAATTCAATATATACATTTTATTTGTCGTGTAAATATCTTTAATAAACGGTATTTTAATCAAAATCGTTACAGCCATTTTTGAGAAAATCAAAATGTTCGAAAATTTTTCCATGTAAAGGGTAGTTTGTGGTGGAGGTATTTTCTTCAGCATCTTCGTGTCGCATCCTTGGAAGATACTAAACTTATATACCAAGTTTGGTAGTTCATCGACTTTTCGTTTTTGAGTTATCATATTTACGGACACTGATACATGGACACACCTTTTCCTAAAAATGCAGGGGGTGCAGGGGACCCTAGAACGTCTATTTCCGGTGAAATCTCTATGTATAATACATTATGTACATAGTACGTGTAGAGAAAGTAAAAATACACTTTCAGCTGCAGAATTTGAGAACTAGTTTGTTCACAGGACGGAAATGACTAGCGTTTTACTGAAGCACGTTTTGTGACCATATGCTATCTTTCGATTCTGCGCACTACCAAATCTGTCAAATCAATTGTTTTTCCAAGTTTTTGCAGCAAAATACAAAGGAAAATGGAAGGGGAGAGATTTCTAATTGAAGGAATATTTAATACAATCACATTTTTTGGCCTGTCAGAAGCAATTATTTCCCTATCACTTGGCAGTTTTGTTCTTCAAGTCCAACATTAATTTTATCTTTCTTGGGCTTTGCAGTACAACACTATTGTCAGTATCAGTTTTCTGGGTGGAATTTTCAGTTATTGTTTCACACACACACACACAATTGTGGTACTTCCACTTTTGAGGGGTCTATCTGGCGGTCTATGTGGAGATGTAGGACACTTCTGCAAATAAGAGGGATAAGCAGGAAACAAAGAAGGAATAACTCCTTCTTTAGTCTCCTGGCTTGCCCTGATAAGCCAAATTGTTGGATGTAAGTGATGTAAGCACACACCAGAAGCCGGAGTAGGTTGCCAATTTTTTCTGCGAATTTCCTTCACACACGCTTCTCTAAGGTGTTTCCGAGTTGGAAATCTACAATACAGAATCGTTCTGTTGATAATGTATAACATGTTTCACTAATTGTATGGGCAAGATGTTGTGCTTACGAAAGGCGAAGAGAATAAATGGGAGCCACTAAAAGTTAGGCGTAAAACACATAGGTTGGTCGCACTATTTAAAGTGTATACTGGTTTAAATGCATGGGTGGACGTTTGAAAGAGGTTAGAAAACCCACCATACTACGGACGAAACGATCATTTGTATAAAATTAAGGGTAGAAGGTACAGAACCGACATAGGAAAATTTTCTTTTGTTAATAGGACAATTGAAGAATGAAATGAATTGCCTCTCAGGCCTGCCCTCAGACCTTAGGTATAATTTAAAGAGAATAAATGGTAGTTAATTAAGGTAAATATTTATAGTAATAATGTTGAGACTTCGCAATAACTGTTTATAAACATGCTGATAATTGACATAAGTATTGCTATACTGAATAATAAGTAGTTAGACATTTAAAAAATCTGATGTGTTCCATTCACATGATTTTTTCTATATCACTGCAAAAAAGTATTCTACTTACTTCATCTAATGCAGCAAAAATTAACAGAAATAGTCTTATTACTTGCTTCCTTGTTAGTAGAAGCGAAATAAGGGAGTACCATAGGTTAAAGTGACAGTCAAAAGCTGGTTGCTCTGTGACTGATGTTCCTTTGTTTGTATGCACACGAGCTCACAAAGTCCTGTATGAGAAAAGTATAAGTTTTTATAGCTGAAACCAAAAACAAGGAATATCTAAAAAAACAATCAATTTCACGAAAACAAATGAATATAACAAAATGTGTGTTTTAAGGTGCCCTACATTTGTTGTGTCGTAAGTTTTTGTCCATCTCTTACGGTTTAGCAGTTATGCAAGATTCTGTAAAATTGACCCAGAATAAAGTAGTCTTCAGAAGCTATTCCCAGAAAATTAAAAATATACATTTTATTTGTCAGGTAAATATCTTTAATATACGATATTTTAATCATAAGTGTTAGAGCCATTTTTTAGAAAATCAAAATTTTCGAAAAAAGCTCCAAGTAAAGGGTGGTTTGGGGTGGGGGGATTTTTTTCAAAATCTTCGTGTCGTATCAAGTTTGGTATTTTAACTACTTTTCGATTTTGAGTTATCGAGTTCACAGACACACGGACACACACGGACCTTTTTCTGAAAATACTCTTTTTGGATACGGGGACCCTAAAACATATATTTCCGGTGAAATCTCGGTATCGAATTTTTTGGTGAAGTGCAATACCTTCTCTATACACTATGTACATAGCAGGTATAGAGAAAGTAAAATACATGAATCTATAATATGTTGTATTACTATTCTTAATTTAACTGTAAGAGTATTATTGTGAGTGCATTTTGTACATTCAACTCTGCCACTGACAACAATGCCCAATTGCAGAGAATAACTACATACATACCTATTCACCATTATACTGGTTTAAAACCTGCAGTCCAAATGTACTGCTTAATTGACATCTAACACCACAAAATCTTATTTTTGGGTGGTCATATGACCCACACAAGGCGTACTCATCTGAGAAGTGTTGCATCAAAATATGGCGGCTTGACAAAAACATGCTTCACCAACCACTACAGCACATTTCCAATCTAAACTCTCTATATCTGTGACTTTATTCTTGTTCTCTCACACTCATTGGCCACACCATCAACAATTAACATGTTCTGTAGAAGCTGCCCAATGAAAACAAAGGTCTTAAATCACGACATACAACAGTGTCTTCAAAGAACAGGTTTTAGTATTCGACAGCGGCGACTCTAAACCAGCGGACCACTTAATGTTCCATTCACATGGCTTTCTCTACATCAATGTAACAAATTATTGTTAAAAAGCATATTCTTGTGTCTACTTTATAATAATCAAGATAAACATAAACAGAAAATGTCTTAATTGCTTGCTTCCTTGAAAGTAGGAGGGAAATAAGGGAATACGCTAGGCTAAAGCGATAGTCAAATGTTTTAAAATATGTCGTTATGCGATTGCCATTGTAATTTACTTCTTTAGTTGGCCAGGAGTAGAACATCAGAAAAACGGACACTTCCTGTCTGAGAAAAGTATTGTGTGTTTTGACGAGATCTACATGTTTTGTGAAGTAAGTTATTGTCTACCTCACGGTTTACCAGTTATGCAAAATTCATCCAGAATAAAGACATATTCAGAAGCTATTCCTAAGAAATTCAAGATTTACAGTATATTTGTCATGTATATGTCTTTAATATATTTTAATCAAAATCGTTAGAGCAATTTTTGAGAAAATCAAAATTTTCAAAACATTTTCCTTGATGATTATGATGGTTAGTGTTTAAGGCGATAAAGTACAAGGTCATCAGCACCCTTAACAAACAAATCATGGCAAAAGGCCAAAAGCCAAAACTAAAGCTCAATAAAATGTATTATAAATAAGAATGAAGTTTAAATCTAAAATTCAATGTATAAAAGTAATGACGGCAAAGCCCAGAGATAGCTGACTTCAGCAAAATATTTCAAAACTGATGGAAACATCTAAATCCGTAATTTAAAGGTTATCTTTGATAAAATTTAAAAATCTTAGTACCGCTCGATTATCGTCCGCAAGACTGACCGGCAGTTGTATTGATTCCCGAATATGTGCTAGATTAACACACTCTGGTAAAACATGACGCAAAGGCAAATCTTCTGCACATAGCGGACACAAAGGAGCAGATTCACTCTTAAGAAGGAGACTATGTGTAAAATTGCAGTGGCCAATACGCAAACGAGCCAAAATTACTTCCTCCCATCGAGATTGACGAGAGGAAGTTACTCAGTTTGTTGGAAGGACCTTCACTACTCTAAGCTTGTTTCTGCGGAGAGCTGACCACTCTTCATACCAGCACGCAAGTATCACTCTGCGCAAAACAAGCTTAAAGTCTTCCGGTTTTACACAAGAAATATTTGTACTGGACTAGGTGGTTGCTGTCTTTGCCGCAAAATCTGCCAGTTCATTCCCCGGCAAGCCAATGTGGTTCGGAATCCATGCACACTCCACATTAAGCCCAGAAGCATATAAAGCGTGGAGGACATCCTGGATATGCTGCACAATAGGATAGTAGTTGTGCAGATCACTAAGGCTCTGAAGTGCACTAAGGCAATCACTCATTATGAGGCATCCACTCAAATTTCGGCGGCCAACATGCAGAATGGCTGAATATATTGCGTACAGCTCTGCACTATAAATGTATAAGCCATTATGCAAACCGAACCGAATGCATATTGTTCGATAACATAAACAAAGGCACATAATGCCATCGCTGCACTTACTTCCGTCAGTATATACAAGTTCGGTCATTGTAATTTGACAATTCTAAATTTAAAAAAAAAAAAAAAAAAAAAACTCTACGAATAATAGAAATACGCTGTGTAGACTTTCGGTATGCCGTCATTCCGATGTTTACATGGGATGTTGTACGTAACCAAGGTGGGTGCATCTTATCCCCCTTGTGAAACATTCTAGGCATTATGATATCGCGCTTATGAAGAAGCCCTCGGAAGCCAAGACCCGGAGGCCGTGGACTAATTGAGATATTTCTATAACGTTCGTCCAGCTCGGTGTTAAAAAAAGGAGTTAGCGTTGGATGCGAAGGCATGCACTCTAGCCCACAGCCATAATTTGTTAATAGGATAGTACACCTACACTGCAGAGGGGGGTTCTGCCGATTCAGCATAAAGGCTGAATACTGGACAGGTCAGAAAAGCTCCAACAACCAGACGAATGCCCTGATTATGGACAGTGTCAAATTATCTCAGCACAGATGGTCGTGCTGAAGAATAAACTAAGCATCCGTTATCTAACTTGGTTCGGATCAGAGCGAAATAAACTCGCAGCAAGACTGCCAGATCCGGTCCCCAAGATTTGAGACTTAGTATCCGTAAAATATTCAGATAACGGTTACACCGCGCCTTCAGCTGTGCTATATGTGTTGACCAACACAGTTTTCAATCGAATATCAACCCAAGGAATCTCGTTTCATCCGCGAATGGTAGTAAAACTGTACCAAACCGCAGCGAAGGTGGTAAATGCCTCTTGCAGCGCCAGAAGTTCACGCAGAGTGACTTCTCAGTGGAGAAAAAAAAAACAGTTTTTAGCGCTCCAATCTGTAAGGTTGTCTAAACATCGCTGCAGACGGCGTTAAGAAAAAAAGTGTGCGCTGAGAAGTACAATAGGTGGCAAAGTCGTTTACGAATAAGCAGGAAGATACTCCTGGGGGTATACATTTCGAGATAGATTTAATTGCTATAGCAAATAGCGTGACGCTTAGTGCCAATCCCTGTTGAACTCCGTTCTCTTGAACAAAAATTGTTGATAAAACCGAGCTGACCCTTACTCGGAAAACGCGGTTCCTCATAAACTCCTAAATGAATTACGGAAGGCCTTCACGTATGTTCCAGTTATATAGAGAACGTATTAACCCTGCTCGCCAAAACGCACCACAAGCCTTTTCGAGGTCAAATAATACCCCAACTTTTTGACAGTTCTTCATGAATCCATTCATTATCAGCGTCGAAATCGAGACAAGGTGGTCAGCTGCTGAACAACTTCGTCGAAAACCGCACTGGGTGTTGGTCAGCAGGTTGAGAGCTTCCGGCCACAATATCAACCTCCCATTGATCATGCGTTCCATTACCTTGCAAACGTAACTGGTGAGGGAAATAGGACAGTAGCTGGGTTGAAAGAAAACGATCCTTTCCTTTCAAAATAGATACGACGGTGGTTTTCGCTACATTTCTGGAAAAGTGGCGTCAACTCAAACACGATTATAGACCTCGAGCAGGAAAGTCTTACCTTGAGGAGAGAGAGGTTGCAACATTTGGACGTGTATTTCATCAGGACCTAGTGCAAAGTTACTCGAAGATAATATTGCATGGTCTAAGTCCCTCATGGTGAAGAGGCGATTGTAATCTTCAACCAAGGTTGAAACCTTGAGATTGAATAGTTCTCTGAGCTAGACACCTGAGCGAAAGCTCTGCCAAAAGTGTTGGCCACGTCAAACTTATTAACAACATCTCCTACAGCTGTTTTAGGATCGGCGATTGGCGTATGAGTCGTTTTTCCGACCACGCGCTTAACTTATCCCATACGGTACAGGAAGGTGAATGTCGACTGAATGACGCTATAAACTTGCTCCATTATGTCTTTTTGCTATCATTAATAACTTGCCTACATTTGACACGCATCTTTTTATACTAAATCACGTTATCCAGTGTTGGGTGACGTTGGAAAATCCTGAGAGCGCACCTGCGAGCACGAATATCCGTCCAACAAGGTACCGGAAATCGACAGGTTTGGGACGTCGACCGTGAAATAGACTACTCAGCAGCATCAAGAATATTTTTCGTGAGGTGTTCCACTAAAACATTTACAGAGTCGTGGTCGTAATAAACAGCCAGCCGGCTGTGTCAAGAGACTAATAAGGCATGGAAAGTGGTCACTAGGATGTAAATCAGAGATTATATTCCTCGGTAAGGGAGATGTTAATTGTGGTGAACAAACTGCTAAACCCAGGTGTGAAAAACTGTTGAAAACATCAGAAAGAAATGAAGGCTCTCCGGTGTTGAGGAGAGTGAGGTTATAATTGTTAAAGAAATTGGCAATTAGCTTACCTGTCGCAAGCCCGGGATGAGTCCCAAAATGGATGGTCGGCATTCACATCACATACCAAAACAAAAGATTTTGGTAGTTGAGAAACTAGATCCTCTAGATCAGTGAGCGAGAGGTCGTCACCGGGAGGAAAATATATATTATAAATGGTGAATCTGGTAGATGACAGTTTAATTCTGACTGTTTTAACGAGCTCTACATGTTCACTCAGTAAGTTTTTGTCTTTCTCTTACAGTTTACCAGATATACAAAATTCCACAAAATTCATTCAGAATAAACTTGTCTTCAGAGGCTATTCCCAGAAAATTCAAAATATATATCTTATTTGTCAAGTAAATATCTTTAAAATACGATATTTTAAACAAAAACGTTAGAGCCATTTTTGAGCAAATCAAATTTTTCGAAAATGTTTCAATATAAAGGGTAGTTGGGTGTGGGGGATTTTATTGAAAATTCTCGTCTCTCATCCTTGGATGATACTGAACTTAAATACCAAGTTTCGTATTTGAGGGACTTTTCCTTTTTGAGTAGACAGACAGACACACACACACTGACATTTTCCTAAAAATATGTTTTTTTGTATTCAGGCTGTCTCAATATATATATATATTTCCGGTTAAATCTCGGTGTCGAATTTTTGGGTTCAATACAATAACTTTTCTATACACTGTGTACATAATACGTATAGAGAAAGTAAAAATCCGATGTGTACCATTCAAATGACTTTCTCTACATCTCTGCAACAAATTATTGTTAAAAAGCTTATGCTTCTATTTACTTCATTGTAATTGAGAAAAAATTAGTAGAAGTGGTATTACTTGTTTCCATGTAAGTAGAATTGAAATAAGAGAGTACCATAGGTTAAAGTGATAGTCAAAAGCTGTTGCTATGTGACTGAAGTTCCTTTGTTTGTTTGGACAGGAGTTGACAAATTCATGTATGAGAAAAGTATAAGTATTTTAAAGCTGAAAACAATAACGATGAATATCTCAAAATCGATCCGCTTCTGTTAAGCTAGCTTTTGTCTATTTCTTACGGTTTACCAGTTATGCAAAATACCGTAAAATATATCCAGAATAAAGCCGTCCCAAGAGGCTATTCACAGAAAATTCAAGATATACACTTTATTTGCCATATAAATATATGTATCATACGGTATTTTAATCAATATCGTAAGGCCAATTTTGAGAAAATCAAAATTTTCGACTATTTTTTTCATGTAAAGGGTAGTTAGGGATCAGCTATTTTTTTTTCAAAATCTTCGTGTCGCATCCTTGCAATACACTAAATACCAAGTTTGTTGTTTTACCGACTTTTCGTTTTTGAGTTATCGTGTTCACGGACGCACTGGCACATGGACACACTGACAAAGGGACACACACGTACCTTTTTTTTAAAAATGCGTTTTCTATATACAGTGACCCTATAACGAATATTTTCGGTGAAATATTAGTATCGGATTTTTGGGTGAAATGCAATATATTCTCTATACATTATGTACATAGTTCGTGTAGAGAATGTTAAAATAGGTCCTATTGTGTTGTATCCACTTATGCGCACCATATCCCGATTTTTTGATCATGCAAGGTAGTTTCACGAAGAAAATTTGTCGGTAGCATAACATCGGTTATGCTGTGATGATACATGAGCATGTAAAAGAAACCTTGCTTCGTCACTCAACAGTATTAATCGTAGATCGGTTGTTCCAACATTAACATTTCTCAAAATGCTTTACAGAAATCTCCCTGTCTCTAGTGATCACGTGGAAGCAATTTCTAGACTACAGTAACCTTGTATGGCTAGATTTTTAAAAGTTTTGTTGATTTCCATGCTGTATGTTTCGAAATGTCAGTTTCTTGTGTACTTTATAGTGCATTTTGAAAGCATTCAAGCAAAACTAAACACTTGAAAACGTCCATAACGCTATTTACCTGCTAACGGGACTAGAAAATAATTAAGACTGGCGCTCCTGTGACAACCGAACGGATGTAGGACGTGCGCACAGGGAAATGCAGTGAAAGTCACATGGGCCCACTTCCTGACGGCCAAGTTTTGTAACAAACATACTGTAGAATTGCGTATTAGAGTACATAAATTAACAAGAGTTGTTGTCTTTCTCATGGAAGACTGCTGAACACTTAAATGTATTATTTGTATTAATCACTACCTGTCTTAACTGTTTACCAGTTTTAATTTTAAGGCGCCAAATATGAAAATCATATTATGTACTAGATGTGTTTTAAATAATCTTAAGACTTTTGTTTCAAAGGTGAGTAGATAATAAAAGCATGGAATGGAGACGCACAAACTCTTGGTGCATGTGTATTTAATTATCACTGTAATTATTATAGCGAATGTTTATCATTTTGTCTAGGGTACTGGTGCTCTTACCACGACAGGCTTGAACTTAACGGCAGATACCTTGGAAGAAACACCCAGTGAAAGGAATAATACAGAGGAAGACATTGTACTTCGTTTGGATAGACTTATAGGAATATTTAAAAATGGCGGCAATCCACGTGAACGAAGTCTTGGACTGATGTCGCTGATCATTAGCGTAGTTAAGCATATAGCTAAGTGTATAGGAATTGATATATGTTATTTTGTACAGAAGATATTGGAACTAGCAGTTAAAACGTTAAAATGGCTCTGTGGAGGGTATAAACAAATAGAGGGAGACTTCACTATTTGTGAAAAAAGAAGACAATACTAATAAAACCAAAATAAATAATCAATACAGTGGAAATGTTTGTATAATTACGCTTATCCAATCCTAAACTTCGTAATGACACTCACTGAGAGACAACATGTAGATAATTTTCCTGAATCCCAACATGATATTCACTAATCCGTCTCCAATAAGAAGCTGCTAGCAGTTCCATGATCACCGTCTCATCTTAAACTCCTCAGAACTGCAACATTAAACCAAAAAGAGTTGGATCATCATTGTGTTCATGCTTCCTACCGTCCCGTCTTAAACTCCTTCGTGATATATACTGACTGAACTCCAAAATAAAACTGTTTGCAGTTGGATGATCACCGTGTATCTATTTCCTCCCGTCTCATGCTAAAATTCCTTCATGATATATACTGACCGGAATCGAACATAAAACTGCCACGAAATGGTTGATTACTTTATGTTTACTTCCTCCCGTCCAGAACTAAACTCCTTTATCATACATACTAACAGGATTCCGACATAAAACTGATAGCAGTTGGATGATCACTGTGCGTTTATTCCCTCCCTTTTTGTCCTAAATTTCTTCATGATATAAACTGACAGATATTCAACATAAAACTACTAGCTATTTGATGACCCCTGTCTGTTTATTACCTGCCCTCTCGTCCTAAACATTTTATGACCTATACTGACAGACATTCAACATAAAACTACTAGCTATTGGATGACCACTGTCTGTTTTATTCCTGCCCCCTCGTCCTAAACATTTTATGACCTATACTGACAGACATTCAACATAAAACTACTAGCTATTGGATGACCACTGTCTGTTTATTACCTGCCCTCTCGTCCTAAACATTTTATGACATATACTGACAGACATTCAACATAAAACTACTAGCTATTGGATGACCACTGTCTGTTTTATTCCTGCCCCCTCGTCCTAAACATTTTATGACCTATACTGACAGACATTCAACATAAAACTACTAGCTATTGGATGACCACTGTCTGTTTATTACCTGCCCTCTCGTCCTAAACATTTTATGACCTATACTGACAGACATTCAACATAAAACTACTAGCTATTGGATGACCACTGTCTGTTTATTACCTGCCCTCTCGTCCTAAACATTTTATGACATATACTGACAGACATTCAACATAAAATTACTAGCTATTGGATGACCACTGTCCGTTTTATACCTACCCTCTCGTCCTAAACATCTTTATGTTATATGCTGACAGAGAATCAACATAAAACTATAAGCAGTTGGATGATCACTGTGTGTCTATTTCCTACCGATCAGCCCTTAGCTCCTACATGATATATACTGACAGGAATCCAACATAAAACTGCCAGGATTTGGCTGAGCGCTGTGTGTTTATTTCCTCCCTTCCCATCCTAAACTTCTTTATTATATATGACAGGACTCCAACATAAAACTTGTAGCAGTTGGATGATCACTGTGTGTCTATTTCCTACCGATCAGCCCTTAGCTCCTACATGATACATACTGGCAGGAATCCAACATAAAACTGCAAGGATTTGGCTGAGCGCTGTGTGTTTATTTCCTCCCTTCCCATCCTAAACTTCTTTATTATATATGACAGGACTCCAACATAAAACTTGTAGCAGTTGGATGATCACTGTGTGTCTATTTCCTACCGATCAATCAGCCCTTAGCTCCTACATGGTACATACTGATAGGACTCCAACATAAAACTGGTAGCAGTTGGATGATCATTGTGTGTCTATTTCCTCCGGATTCATCCTAAACTTCTGAATGATATATATATTGATAAGACACCAATATAAAACAGCTAGTAGTTGGTTTATCAACGTATGTTTATTTCTTACCTTTTCGTCCTAAATATCCGCTCCAATATAAAACAGTTTGCAGTTCGATGACAACTGTGTGTTTATTTCCTGCCGTCCAGTCCTAGTCTCCTTCATGATATATATATTGAACGAGACCCTAACATAAAACTGCTACTAGTTGGATGATCACTTTGTATTTACTTCCTCCCGTCCAGTCTAAAACTTATTCATGATACGCACTGATAAGTAACCAACATAAAACTGCTAGCAGCTAGATGACCACTGTAAGTTTATGTCCTAAACTACCACATGATATATACTGACAGTGCTCCAATATAAAGCTTTTATCAGTTAGATGATCACTGTGTTCTTATTTCCTCTCGTCCCGTGCTAAACACCTTCATGATATATACTGACAGGACTCCAACATAAAGCTGCAAGAAGTTGGATGATCACCATTTCCTCTCGTCCCGTCCTAAACACCTTCATGATATATACTGACAGGACTCCAACATAAAGCTGCAAGAAGTTGGATGATCACCATTTCCTCTCGTCCCGTCCTAAACACCTTCATGATATATACTGACAGGACTCCAACATAAAGCTGCAAGAAGTTGGATGATCACCATTTCCTCTCGTCCCGTGCTAAACACCTTCATGATATATACTGACAGGACTCCAACATAAAGCTGCAAGAAGTTGGATGATCACCATTTCCTCTCGTCCCGTCCTAAACACCTTCATGATATATACTGACAGGACTCCAACATAAAGCTGCAAGAAGTTCGATGATCATCATTTCCTCTGTCCCGTCCTAAACACCTTCATGATATATATTGAATAGGACTCCAATATAAAGCCGCAAGGAATTGGATTATCAGTGTGTTTTATTTCTTCACGTCCCGTCCTAAACTCTTTATGGTATATACTAAGTAGGACTGCAATATAAAACTGCTAGCAATTGGATGATCCCGTGTGTTTATTTGCCGTCCCGTCTAAACACCATCGTGATGTATACTAAATATGACTCCAATATACGAGGGTCTGCTGATACGTCCCAGGGCTCTGAATGAAAACGGCATTGAATTTGTTTTCCTTTATTCCTCAACATAATCTCCAGAAATGCTAATACATTTGTCATATTGGTGTTCTACTTTAATGAAACCATCTCTGTAGTGTGATTTATCAAGGTCCTCAAAATATTTGTTTACCGAATCAATGACCTCCTCGTGGCTGTGAAAATTTTGTCCGCAAAGAAATGTTTAAATTTTGGGAACATGTGCTAGTCACTGGGTGCTAGATCATGCAAATCGGGTGGATGTTTAAGCAATTCGACTTTAATTCACACTTTTTGCCCATTGTAATTACTGAATGATGGGCCGGAGCATTGTCGTGATGAAACAAGTTTTTTTTTTTTTTTTTTTTTTTTTTAGGTTATTTTCCTTTCACCTCACCATTGAAACGTTACAGTAAGCTTGCGTAGTAGTCACTAGTGATACTTTTACCGGTGCATCCCAGAAAACACTCGTCATAGCCTTGTTAGCTGACAGATTTGACTCTGCCGTTTTTGGAGTTGGTTCACCTGGTGCAATCCACTGTTTTGACCATGATTTACTTTCTGGAGTTAGTGATGTATCCAAGCTTCATTCATGGTAATAGGCCGTCTCAAAATTTCACTGGGATTTTTATGGTAGAGCTCCACATTCTTGACAGAAACAGTTTTTCTTTGCAACTTTTTATCTTGTGTTAACAAATTCGGCATCCATCCTGCTCAGACCGTGTGAAAGCACTAAACATTGCTTAAAATATTATCTGAACGTTTTTTTAATGCTTACAGCCTCTGCTATCTCAATCAACTTTAATCAGCAGTCTTCCAGTACTAAACGATGACATTTTTCAATGATCTCTGAAGTTGTTACTTCTACAGGGCATCCAGAGCGAGGCTCATCACTAGTGGTCGTACGTCCCATTTTAAACTCTGTAACCCACCTTTTAATCATTGAATATGAATGGGTAGAGTCTTTCAATGTACTGTCCATTTTGTGCTTGATTTCTTTAGGTGTTAAATTGAAATTATTTAATCACTGCTCGTTTTTGCCAAATCTTCAATTTTCGTGAAAACTCTAAAGCTGTCTTGATTAAAATGCCGTCATTCGAAAACTAAAAATCTATTGACCTGTAACTATGGATACAAGCTAGTCTAGAGTTGAACTATACGATACTAACGTCTAATTGGCCTAGTGCTGCCATATCTCTGTGAGGTAAGGGACTTATCAGCCGACCCTCGTGAATCTGCTAGCCGTTGGATGAACTCTGTGTTTTTTTGTTTTTGTTTTTTTTTTTTTCCTTCCGTCTCATCCTAAACTCAATCAGGATATATAGTGAAAAGGACTCCAACATGAAATTGTAAGTAATTGGACGATCATTGTGCTTTTATTTCCTCCCGAACTCTAAACTCTTGATGATAAATATTGATAACGTTGCAACTATTAGCTGTTGGAAGGTCATTATAAGAATTCCTCCTGACTCATTCTAAACTCCTTCACGATATATACTGACTGGATTTCAACAATAAACTGCAAGGAATTGGATGCTCACTGTATGTTTATTTCCTGCCGTCCCGTACTAAACTCCTGCACGATACATACTGACTGGATTTCAACAATAAACTGCAAGTAATTGGATGCTCACTGTATGTTTATTTCCTGCCGTCCCGTATACTAAACTCCTGCATGATATACTGACTGGATTTCAACAATAAACTGCAAGTAATTGGATGATCACTGTATGTTTATTTCCTACCCTCCCGTACTAAACTCCTGCATGGCATATACTGGCAGGCTCCTTACATATAGTTGCTAGCAGTAGGATTATAAGTGTAGGTATGTTTCCTTCCGTTCCATTCTAATCTCCTTCATGAGCGTATATCTATAGAGTTCAAGCATATGGTTATCTTCAGGCTGCTCCTCCTATCGACTGAGCAATAACCATAAGCAAACAAAAGCTGACCCTGCACTATGGATGAGAGGTAACGTAGAAAGATCTCTGTTTCCTCGACACTCAAAAACTCTGCTTATAAGTAGAGATTCGCACCTCATTAATTGCGACAGTAAGAGAAAGACTTTGCAAATGCGAGGGTAGGTTTCCAATCGCTAGCCTTACAATCCTAAACTTTAAAGACTTTGGCAGAGAGTTATCAGATTCTGAAAAATACTGTAAAGCTGTCAGCAATTGGATGATCACTGTGTCTATACTTCCCATCTATCTCCAAACTGCTTCATGAGATATCTTTATGGACCTCTAGAATAAAACTGTCAACAATTGGATAATCACTGTGTCTATACTTCCCATCTACTAACTCCAAACTACTTCATGAGATATATTGATAGGTCTCTAGAATAAAACTGTCAACAATTGGATAATCACTGTGTCTATACTTCCCATCTACTAACTCCAAACTACTTCATGAGATATATTGATAGGTCTCTAGAATAAAACTGTCAACAATTGGATGATCACTGTGTCTATACTTCCCATCTACTAACTCCAAAGTACTTCATGAGATATATTGATAGGTCTCTAGAATAAAACTGTCAACAATTGGATGATCACTGTGTCTATACTTCCCATCTACTGACTCCAAACTACTTCATGAGACATATTGATAGGCATCTAGAATAAAACTGTCAACAATTGGATGATCACTGTGTCTATACTTCCCATCTACTAACTCCAAACCACTTCATGAGATATATTGATAGGCCTCTAGAATAAAGCTGTCAGCAATTGGATGATCACTGTGTCTATACTTCCCATCTACTAACTCCAAACTACTTCATGAGATATATTGATAGGCCTCTAGAATAAAACTGTCAGCAATTGGATGATCACTGTATCTATACTTCCCATCTACTAACTCCAAAGTACTTCATGAGATATATTGATAGGCCTCTAGAATAAAACTGTCAACAATTGGATGATCACTGTGTCTATACTTCCCATCTACTAACTCCAAACTGCTTCATGAGATATATTGATAGGCCTCTAGAATAAAGCTGTCAGCAATTGGATGATCACTGTGTCTATACTTCCCATTTACTAACTCCAAAGTACTTCATGAGATATATTGATAGGCCTTTAGAATAAAACTGTCAGCAATTGGATGATCACTGTGTCTATACTTCCCATCTACTAACTCCAAACTGCTTCATGAGATATCTTTATGGGTCTCTAGAATAAAGCTGTCACCAATTGGATGATCACTGTGTCTATACTTCCCATTTACTAACTCCAAACTACTTCATGAGATATCTTTATGGGTCTCTAGAATAAAGCTGTCAGCAACTGGATGATCACTGTGTCTATACTTCCCATTTACTAACTCCAAACTACTTCATGAGATATATTGATAGGCCTTTAGAACAAAGCTGTCAGCAATTGGATGATCACTGTGTCTATACTTCCCATCTACTAACTCCAAACTGCTTCATGAGATATCTTTATGGGTCTCTAGAATAAAGCTGTCACCAATTGGATGATCACTGTGTCTATACTTCCCATCTACTAACTCCAAACTACTTCATGAGATATATTGATAGGCCTCTAGAATAAAACTGTCAACAATTGGATGATCACTGTGTCTATACTTCCCATCTACTAACTCCAAAGTACTTCATGAGATATATTGATAGGTCTCTAGAATAAAACTGTCAACAATTGGATGATCACTGTGTCTATACTTCCCATCTACTAACTCCAAAGTACTTCATGAGATATATTGATAGGCCTCTAGAATAAAACTGTCACCAATTGGATGATCACTGTGTCTATACTTCCCATCTACTAACTCCAAACTACTTCATGAGATATATTGATAGGCCTCTAGAATAAAACTGTCAAAAATTGGCTGAACACTGTGGCTATACTTCCCATCTACTAACTCCAAACTGCTTCATGAGATATCTTGATTGGCCTCTAGAATAAAGCTGTCAGCAACTGGATGATCACGATATGTTTACTTCTTTCCGTC
Source organism: Hymenopus coronatus (assembly GCA_030762935.1). Taxonomy (NCBI): domain Eukaryota; kingdom Metazoa; phylum Arthropoda; class Insecta; order Mantodea; family Hymenopodidae; genus Hymenopus; species Hymenopus coronatus. Next base: position 21,229,378 of record CM060882.1, read on the forward strand.
CCATTCTGAACGTCTATATGGTTTTTACTTCTTCCCTTCGCACCTAAACTCCTTCATGATATACACTTAAGGAGCTCTTATATAAAGCGTGCAAGCAGTTAGATGCTCACTTGTGTTTGTTCCTTCAGTTCCATCTAAAACTACTCCATTTTAAAAATTAATAGTTCTCCAAAAAAAATGGGTGTTATAAGTTGCATGGTGACTGTGTGTTTACCTCCTCATGTGCCATCCTAAACTCCTGACATGTACTGGCATGGCTCCAAAATAGAGCTATTAGCAGCTGAATGCTTATTTTGTGTTTACTTTCTCCCATCCCATCCTAATCCTCTTAATGGTATCTACTGATAAAATCCTGTAACAAATGACTCTATTCACGCACAAACTGGTTACGAAAAAAAAACATTTAATTCACTGCTGTAAACAATTCCTCGGCACTTCGATCCTTAGACTTATGACGGCTCGCCCGCTAATGCGGGTTAATACTCCAGTCAGAACTAATTATAATCACAACATATGTTGGCTTTCAATTCATCATTTTATAGGTGGAAGACAGCGTCACAGAACTTTAAGGAAGCTTGTGGAAACCAAAACTTCTAAGACAGTACAGACGTGTTGCGTTCCAAAGCCTCCGGTTACCGCGCGCCAAACTTCCTGTCTTGTAACACATTTCAAGGTCTTCAACTGCACCGATTCACATACCAAGGCGATTGTGAGAATGTCAGCACAAGGACATAATTTTCACACTGGTTGCTACTCAGGGTGAGTGTTTTCAGCAAGCGCCAAAGCAGACTGGACAATCAAAATGTATTAACAGTTTCTTCCCTCGGATGAGACGCTCAATGCGATGGAGGTCTTTGCCCACTTGCTGTGGCTGTTTGAGTTGGTGGTAATGCCCCATGGTCCGGATATGGTGATATAGATATTCCAGCTCAACTTGCTGGTCTTCATACGATCGCTCTCTACCTGAGTGCTTTGATGAACCGTTCTCATGCAAATAATGAAGTCGGTCTACGAGATTTTCCACATAATTGACTGCTGACTTTTCTGTATCGGGAAAATACCTGAACATCAGATCGAAGGTAGAAACAGGTCTCTCTCAAACACCCATCTGACCGGTGTGAAGTCGGTGGTGTCATGGTTTGAAGAGCGGTAGGCCAACAAAAAGGTGGCACACTCACATCCCAGCCTATTTGGTGTTTGGCCACAGCCTTCTTCAGATGTTCTTCTAGAGTCTTGATATACCACTCATGCATGTCTTAGGACTGTGGATGGAGAGGTATTGTAAATGTCTTGTGCACTCCGAGTCCCTTCAGAGTTTGATTGAGACGTTGGATCCAAAGTTGGTGCCCTGAGCTCTGTGTAGCTCCATAGTGATAAACCATGCTTCCAATGATGATCTTAACCTCCTATTTAGGGATAGATTCCACTGAGTGTTTTTTATGGACACTCTTCAAAAGCTATTGTCCAAATCCATACTGGGAGCGACAGACCAGTTAAGTTCGGACAAGGGCCTCATTATCAGGTGTGAGGTTCTACGATATGGGACCACCGGCTTTACTTCACCTTCCGAAGAATGACATGCTAAGGATTTTTACGTCGGAAAAAAACCAAAGCCGTTCAACAGGTTTGAACACGTGAACTTGGGAACTACTGGTTAGCAAGTTACCCCCATACTATAGAGCACGACATTAGTTAGGAGTTGTGAACATCGCCGGTCATTTGGTGTGAACTGGTTCAGGGCGACCAACAGATACCTGAAGCTCCTGATTGACAAGTAGCCCAGGTACATCGATGGCTATGCGTTCGAAGGCCACTGCCGCATTTTCCTGCTGCATGCTCCTGGTCTGCGAGCCGCAATTTTCCGCACATATATGACATTGGCGGCGGCACCTCTCAGCTGTAGAACCGTTGTCGGAACTTATCGATGGTTCTATGAGTTCGAAATATGTTCACATAATCCACGAATATACTTCCTGCAGTACTTCCACGACCTTATTGCTGCGGTCTCTGGGTCCTCCCATACTCTGAATAATACCCCGTCCTCGAACCTCAATAAGTCCTTTTGAGCCGAGTTGAACATGCACATAGTACTCCTTGGTACGGTCCTCACAGCTCGGTCTAGTCGGTGCCTCCATTTCTTCCAAAAGTGTTCCAAAGTCGGCGTCCGACAACTATTTCCTCCTCAATCCTACTCTATACTAGGAGATCTGCGACATAATTCTTCTCTTCAGTCCTAAAACAGCTACTGCACTCATCAGAGCCATCTCGACATGGAATCCGCATTGGAGTGGCTCCTTCCTTTCCTATATTCTCACGTACAGATGGACTCTTCCAGTCTCTGAACAGAACGGTCTGTCCAACAGCTTGACACTTAGCATCCAAGTGAAGGCGTATAGGTCAGTCCTCAGGAGGAATGACTGAGACCGCCCGTACTTGTGTAAATGCTCCAGCGCCATTATTACTGTCAGGAGCTCTCAAATGGATAAAGCAGTCATTCCTTTGAGGAGTATCTTACTAGCTCCTGAAAATACTGAACCTGTGATAGAATGCTGGTGTTACTGGCACCGGTCTTCACAATAAATTTAGTTAGCTGCCTTCAACATCGGTATCTTGGGCAATGTCTCGAGATCCTTATCGAAATTACTGTCCAACAAGATGTTATCCAAATAGAGCAGGGAGCCGCGAAGGCCAACCTTCTCATCGTTGATTCCATGAGGCACCGGAAGGTGGCTGGAACATTGCAGAGACCAAAAAGGCATAACTCTTAACATTTCAATTCCCTTGGCTTTGGGATGTAAGGCCATTTGCCAATATACTGATTTCAAATTCCAAGTTGAGAACCACTGGGCACCAGCAACAGCCCTCAGTGTGGCGTGAATCCATGATAAGGGGAAACATTCCTTTCTGGAGACAGCATTCACCTTCCTGTAGTCCACACAGAAGCCTACTATACCAAGACACAGGGAAACACCAAGGGCTGTTGAACTCTTCAAAGATTCCCGTAGATTTCATGTCCTAGAATATGTCCCGTAGTTCCGATTGCTTTGCCAGGGAAACACGTCTTCGTGGAATGATAGGTCGGGCGTTTCCGGGGTCGATTCTATGGAGTATTCGGTCAGTACACGGCAATGCCCATTCCCTTTGCTGGAGATAGACCGATTTCAGCTGAGTAGACGCTGGACCCTCTCAAGTTGTAAAGTGGTCAGATGGTGCTGGCTGGTCGGATCCGTCTTACTTGCTACACTTTCAGCTGAATCGCTCCATGCTCACCGAGATCATTTGAACATCATTTCACCAATTTCATTCATCGTCCGATATGACCAACCAGATTAAAGTGCGTTAAGCTACAAAAAAAGGAATACACTGGTCTAAACCGACAATCAAATCTGGTTGCTATGGAGTTTCTTTGCGTGGCCAAGAGTTGACAGGTTCCATATATGAGTAAAGTTTAAGTATTTTGAAACTCAAATCAATAACAAGAAATATCTCGAAAAGGCCAACTCCACCAAAACAGATGTACATGACATAAATTGCGTGTTTTATCGTGATCTATATGTTTTAAGAAATAAGTTTTTGTCCTTTCTTACGGTTTACCAGTTATGCAAAATTAAGTATTGTATCGAATTTTTGGAGGCATTACATTACTTTCTCTATAAACTATTTACATAGTATGTGTAGAGAAAGTAAAAATCGCCTTTATGGTACATATCTCGTTCAATTCAAATACACTTAATTCAATTTTAATCATATATTCCTTCCTTTTCGTTACATTTCCCAATTGTATGTACTTTTAAATATGTTGCATGTGTAATTATTTTAAACTTCTATTCAGTACGCCTTTGCGTGTATGAACTAAAAATCTCATGTGTTCGATTCAGTACATCTGTTCGCCCTTTAATCTGGTTGGTCATATCGGACGATGTATGAAATTGGTGAAATGATGCTCAAGTGATCTCTGGGTCCATGGAGCTTAAAGTTACTCGACATTCGTCTTCTCAGGATGAGGGAAAAACCCTTCGGAAAATTCTTTTTTGGTAACAGGGGACCCTAAAAAATCTATTTCAGGTGAAATCTCGGGATCGAAATTTTGGGTGGAATGCAATAACCTTTCTGTACACAATGTGGATAGTACGTGTAGAGAAAGCAAAACTTGTTTAATTTTGTCTACAAAAGCAATCCCAAATAGGGGTAGCTGAAAGGTAAATAAAACTTTCTTTTATTAATTATTATTATTATTATTATTATTATTATAGATATTATTATTGACATTATTAATGATATTATTAATATTATTATTGGTATTATTATTGATCTTATTATTGATATTATTAATTATATTATCAATATTATTATTAATATTATTATTATTAATATTATTATTGATATTATTATTGATATTATTAACCATATTATTAATATTATTATTAATATTATTATTATACATTTTCTTAGACTAATTGAAGTCAAAGTTGCAGTATTCGTCAGTTAATTAGAACCATTGTGATACATTGGTTTATAAAACTGCGAGATGAGAGAATGGCTGCCATACCTCTGAACTGAAAAGGAAGCACATTGTTATTCTTTTTTTTTTTTTTAATACAGTTCCGGAGTCTGATCGGGACTCCGGCGCTGTATACCCTACTTTTTTTTTATTTACCTAATTTGTTTTACTTTGATTACTGTATAATTACTGAATTTCTGTTATACATTTTACACACACACACACACACACATACACAAACATATAACACCCATGCCCAAATTCTTTAGCCATAGGTGGTAACGCCTGAGAATTAGATGACCCTTCGCACTGTCAAACAAAAAGCGGGTATTTGTTATAGCACTAGGGCACTGGAAAGGGCAAGACGTATATTTAAGTTGCAACCACCTTTACCACACTTATTTCCTTTGCTCTTTTTTCTTTTGAGGGGTTAGGCGGATTCCATGTATCACACCTAAGCTGGAAGCTACACAAAAGGAACTCGTTTAAGAAATCATTCGCTGCTGTGATTTCTCTATAGCTCGTGATGGCGACAATATTAAGAATAAAAATCTGATGTGTTCCATTCACATGACTTTCTCTACATCTGTGCAACAAATTATTGTTAAAACGCTTATGCTTCAATTTACTTCATCCTAATTGAGAAAAAATAAGCAGAAATAGTCTTATTACTTGCTTCCTTGTAAGTAGAAGGGAAATAAGGGAGCACCTAGGCTAAGGTGATACTCAAAAGCTGGTTGGTGACTGAAGTTCCTTTGTTTGTATGCACACGAGTTGACAAATTCCTGTATGAGAAAAGTACAAGTTTTTCAAAGCTGAAACTAAAAGCAAGGAATATCCCAAAAATGATCAACTCCACGAAAAAAATGTATATAACATAAATTGTGTGTTTTAATGTGTTCTATATTTTTGTGTGGCAGGATTTTGTACATCTCTTACGGTTTAGCAGTTATGCAAAATTTCCTAAAAGTCATCCAGAATAGCCTTCAGAAAATATTCCCAGAAAATTCAAGATATACATTTTGTTTATCAGGTAAATATCTTTAATATATAATATTTTAATGAAAAACGTTAGAGCAATTTTTGAGAAAATCAATATTTTCAAAAAAGTTCCATGTAAAGTGTAGTTGGGGTGGGGGTATTTTCTTGAAAATCTTCGTGTCGCATCCTTGGAAGAATCCAAACCTAAATAACAGGTTTGGTATTCAACGGCCTTTTAGTTTTTGAGCTATGCTCCCACAGATACACAGACAGACACATACACACACACACACGGAGATGTTTGTAATAATGTTTTTTTTTTAAGGAGTATTTCCGGTGAAATCTCGGTATCGAATTTTTGGGTGGAGCGCAATACCTTCTCTATACACTATATAAATAGTACGTGTAGAGAAAGTAAAAAGTATTTGAAAAAGGTAGGAAAGCTGTTTTATTCCAATAAAATATAATGACCCGTACTGACACACAATAAAGGACTTCTGAAAGTAACATGAAGATCATAAAATCCTGTTGATACAAAAAAGATTGAGCCGAAGACTGAGTCAATTATTGGGTAGAAGATATAAAGTGAACTATTTTCTAAGTTTTCATATAAGTGTAGGAGTAATTTATAATAAAATAATAAACTCATAGGAAGGTAATTAGTAAAAATGTAATTAGTAACGAGCTGATAAAATGAGTATTACATTCCTATAATCAACATAAATGCTAAATGCTTCAATTATTTTTATTAAGATACAAATGCTTAACGTTCCGTAACCTTGGTGTGAACAAAAGTTCCATTAAATGTTTATCTATCAAAAGCTGTAAAAGATAATTGCACCCCAGGACATATAAAAGAGCAGGACCTTGCTTAGTCTTCACTGGGATCGACCTTCTGAACTTCTACAAGGTAAGTTTCAAGCCTTTCTGATCTAAATCCATACTATGAAGGGATTGTCAAATGTAAAGTTCTTGTACTTGTAAAGCATAACCCAGTAAACATTGCCATATATCAGAAATGAAGCAGTTCATAACTTCATAAAATGAACTATCATTCCAGTACATTTATTTACTTTCAGATCAAAATAATGAGAGCGACATTGGTGTTCATGCTGCTTGTGGCAACATTTCTATGTGCCACAGCAACACCAATGGCAACCAAACTCAGGCAGAATATTCCGGTGAGTGTGAATGTAATATTTGCTTCAAATTTAAATTCAAAAACATTTTAATTTGAATTAGAAGTTTGATCAGTTAGATAATACGCTTTCGATTGGAGAATTTACGGGCTGAACTTTATATTGCACTCTTAGTCACTTTGGTTACACTATCAGTAACTGAACATACTACTGTGTCAAGAAAGTTCCGGGAATTTGCCAATAAAACAAAAAAAAAATGGATTATTTATCCAATTTTATTTTATCGCCTTCAAAGTAGGCCAGTCGCCCTCCGTGGTGTAATGGTTACCATGCTAACTTCATATACCCAAGGTCGCGGGTTCAAACCCGGCGGAGGACGATTTATTTTTTCGGGCGTAAAAATCCTTAGCATAACTTCCTTCGGAAGGTAAGTAAAGCTGTGGGTCCCGTGTCGTAGATTTATGGCACGTAAAAGAACCTCAAGCCTGATAAGAGAGGCCTCTGAGCAAAATTAAGCGATCTTTCACGCCCAATATAGAATGGGACGCTGAGAACCAAAGCAGTTAAAGAGCGTCCATAAATAACAGGCCATTTCATTTCAAAGTAGGCCACCTCTGAAATTATACATTTATGCCAACAAATAATCCAATCATCAAAACATTTTTTCCAGGCACTTTTAGGAATCGATATCAATTGTCGCCACGAATTTTCCTTTATGTCTTATATCGACTGAAAACGGCTGCCTCGAACTGGTAACTTGAGTTTTGGAAAGAGAAATAAATCAGCAGGAGCCAGATCAGGTGAATACGGTGGTTGTTTGATGAAACTTGTTGAGTTTTTGGCCAGAAATTCGTTCAGAATAATAGCCTTGTGAGCTGGTGTGTTATCGTAATTCAGAATCCATGAGTTGTCATTCCACAAATTTGGCTTTTTTCGCCATATTTGTTCTCTGAAACGCGACATAATGCTCAGTTAATAGTCTTTATTTACCATCTGACCTTCTGGCAAGAACTCTGAGTGCACGACACCGCGATAATCGAAAAAAACTATGAACATGTCCATCAGTTTTGATCGAGTTTGGGTGCCCTTTTAGGTTTCGGTTCAGTTGGAAGGCGCCATTCGGAAACTTGTTAACTGATTTGAGTGTCAAACTCGTAAACCCACGTCTCATCACCAGTTACAATGCGCTTCATGAATGTGGGGTTGGAACTGGCTCGTTCTAGCAGGTCTTCAGCAATCCTTACGCGATTGAGTTTTTGTAGAAAATTCAAGTATTTCGGAACTAACCGAGCTGCAACGCGTGTCATGGCCAAACAATCGTTTAAAATGGTACGACTCGATTCGTGCGACACAGAAAATTCAGTGGCAGTCTCACTCAGACCTAAATGACGATTTTCAGACACCATTTTCTTAACTTTAGCGATGTTTAGTTTAGTAGAAACCGTTGATGGCCGACCAGAGCGAGGCAAATCTTCCACCACAATTCGACCACTTTTGAGTGCACTGTACCACTCATATGCACGTGCTTTTGATAAAGTCGATTCACCGTAGGTCCTCTGTAACATTTTCAGCGATTCGGCACACGAAATACCATTTGCAATGCAAAATTTGAGACAAATTCTTTGTTCAATATTTGTAGCCATCGTAAAATCGCAAATAACCTTTGAGATGAACTAAAAAAAATAGCGTACTGTAAACAAACTAGATGACAGATGACGATCAAACTCCGGTGGGTATAGAGGAAAGTTGTACCAACTTGGGAACAACAATAATTTCGAATCCCTTTTTAAACAAGATTTTTAAATGATCAATCCCCGGTACTTTCTTGACAGAATGTATTCTTTAGAACGTGATCAATTATACAACAATGAAAATAAAACTCTGAAATAACAATATACAACAGTGTCCGCTTTTAGTATTCCACAGAGGCGGCTCTAGAAGAGAGTCCCAAGTTAGCCTTAACCTCAAAAAATGTGTAACCAGCTGATGTGGTGCATTCACAGGAATTTCTCTACTTGTTCTTCAAGCAATTATTTATTTTCTGGCGAAAGATCAGTTAATCCAGACAAATATTAGCACAAACGGTCTTATTTGCTTCTGTACAAGGAAGAGCTATATTGCAAAGTTTCTAGACTGAAGCGATCAAATGTTTTAATATCTGTTACTGTGCGAATGACATTCAATTTCGGTTATCTTTATATGAGCAGGCTTAAACTAAAAGGGATATTAAAAGAATACGTTGATAAGAAGTAAAACAAAAACATATATTAAACGAACGACGTCGATCAGGGGTAAAACCAATAAGAATGGAATGAATGACTCATTCCCGTATGACAAATTTAAATTATTTTTAAATTGAAACCAATAAAAGAGTATATCTCAGAAATGGTTAATTCTATAATACGGTATAGGACATGAGCTGTACCTTTTAACGAGAACTACATTTTTACTTTCTCTAGCCCCATATGTACAATTTATACAGGGATAGAGAAGGTATTATAATGCACCCAAAAATTCGATTCCGAGATTTCACCGGAAATATATGTTTGGGGTCCCCTGAGTCCGAAAAAAGAATTTTTAAAAAAACGTCCAGGTGTGTGTGTGTCTGTGTGTAGCGTAGCCACAAAACAAAACGACCGTTAAATACCAAACTTGGTATTTAGGTTTAGTATCTTCCAAGGATACGACATGAAGATTTTCAAAAAAAATCCCCCACCACAAACTACTCTTTACATGGAAAAAAATTCAAAAATTTTTATTTTCTTAAAAATGGCTCTAACGATTTTGATTGAATTCCCTACATTAAAGCTATTTATGTCCGAAATAAAATATATATCTTGAATTTTTTGGGAATATCTTCTGAAGACCTCTTTATTCTGGATGAATTTTGCTTAACTGCTAAACCGTAAGAGATAGAAACAAAACTCACTGCACAAGAAATGTACATCACGACAAAACACAAATGTTGTCCTTTACGTTTTTGTTTTAGTGCCATTTTGCAGCATATAGTTTTGTGTAAGTAATTCTTTTCTGAACTCCATGGGGAAGGGATGAACACTAAAAATTAAAAGATTCTAGTATTCTTAAGATAATTTTATTTAGTATCCTGGCGATTACAAACTTATATAAATAAACGCAATGCTTTTTACTTTCTCTATACGTGCTATGCATATAGTGTATAGAGAAGGTACTACACTCCATCAAAAAATTCGATACCGAGATTTCACCGGAAATATATGTTTTAGGGTCCCCTGTAACAAAAGAAAAGCATTTTCAGAAAAAGGTGCGCGCGCGTGTGTGTGTCTTTGTGACCGTGAACACGATAACTCAAAAACGAAAGTACTTGGTATTTAAGTTTAGTATCTTCCACGGAAGAGATACAAAGACTTTGAGAAAAATCCATCCACACCAAACTACCCTTTAGATGCAACTTGTTCTTTCGAACATGGCTCTAGCGATTTTGATTAAAATGTCGTATATTTAATATATTTAAGTGACAAATAAAATGTATATCTTGAAATTTCTGGGATGCATTTTAAGGAATTTTGCATAGCTGCTAAACCGTAACAGATGGACAAAAGTTACAACACAGCAAACGTAGAGCACGTTAAAACACACAATTTATGTTATATACATTTATTTTCGTGGAGCACCGTTTTTGAGATATTCCTTGATTTTGGTTTCAGCTATGTGACTGCAGCCCTTTGTTTTTATGGACAGGAGTTGACAAATTCCTGTATGAGAAAACTATAAGTTTTTAAATCTGGAACCAAAACCAAGGAATTTTTAAGAAACGATCAACTCCACGAAAGAAGATGTATAACATAATTGTGTGTTTTAACGTGCTCTACTTTTGTGTGAGCTAACTTTTTGTCCTTGCCATACGCTTTATCATTCCGTAAAATACATACAGAATTAAGTAGTCTTCAGAGGCGATTCCCAGAAAATCCAAGATATACATTTTATTTGTCAAGTAAATATATTTACTATACGATATTTTAATCAAAATAATTTCACCAACTTTTGAGAAAATCCAAATTTTCGAAAAAGATTTCCATGTAAAGGGTTGTTGGGCGTGCGGAAACTTTCTTGAATATCTTAGTGTCGCGTCCTTGGGAGATACGAAACCAAGTAAAGTATTTAACGGTGTTTTCGTTTTTGAGTTATGCTGTCCACAGACACACACGCGCACACACGTACCTTTTTCCAAAATGCTTTTTTTGGATTCAGGGGGACCTAAAACATGCATTTCTGGGGAAACGCCGGCATTGAATTTTTGGATGCAATACAATACCTTCTCTATATACTATGTACACAGTATGTGTAGAGAAAGTAAAGATTAAGTGAAACTTATTTCTACAAATATTTTAATTTTGTTTAGGATTCAAACAAAGAAATGTAAATCTGGAGTGCACTTTATATCCTTAATCACCTACTTTATTCTGTATATAAACCGTACGATTACTCTCAAGCAATCTTGAATTACATCTTTGCAACAGTTATTGTTAAAAAGTTTATACTTCTATTTTCTTCATGCTATTCAAAAAAATTAGCAGAAATAGTCTTATTACTTGCTTCCTTGTAAGTACAAGCGAAATAAGGGAGTAACATAGGTTAAAGTGATAGCAAAAGATGGTTGTTACATCACTGAAGTTCCTTTGTTTGTATAGACAGTAGTTGACAAATTTCTGTATGAGAAAAGTATAAGTTTTCCATAGCAGAAACCAAAAACAAGGAATGCCTAAAAATCGATGAACTCCACGAAAAAAAAAATGTGTATAACATAAAGTGTGTGTATTAACGTGCTCTACATTTTTGGTGCAGTAAGTTTTTGTGCATCTCTTACGGTTTAGCAGTTATTCAAAATTCCGTAAAATTCATCCAGAATAAACTACTCTTCAGAGGCTATTCCCAAAAAATTCAAGATATACATTTTATTTGTCAGGTAAATAAATGTCTTTAATATATGACATTTTATTCAAAATCGTTAGCCATTTTTGAGAAAATCGAAATTTTCGAAAAATGTTCCATTTAAAAGGTAGTGTGGGGTGGGGTGGTTTTTCTCAAAATCTTTGTGTCGCACCCCTGGAAGATACTCAACTTAAATACCAAGTTTGGTATTTTACCGACTTTTCGTTTTTGAGTTATCGTGTTCACAGACATACGGACACAACACGGACCTTTCTGTGAAAATGTTGTTTTATATATATATATATATATATATATATATATATATATATATATATAGGGACCCTAAAGCATATATTTCCGGTGAAATCTCGGTATCGAATTTTTGGGTGGAGTGCAATACCTTCTCTATACACTATGCATATATTACGTGAAGAGAACGTAATAACATTAGGTCAAAGATACAGCGAAAGAATGTCATCTTGCAAAAGATTTCTAAATATGCCAGAAATATTAGTAAGTTTTATAACTTAAGTGTGAATAGCAACGCTAAAGTTTTAAAACTCTTACACGAACATTATTTCTAAAAATTAGTTGAGATGGGTTACGATTATACATTTATCAAATCGAACATTCTATATACTTTTAACAACGTAGAAGTGTAAATTACATTACATAAATGAATAAGATAATTTTTGAACAATAATTCCATATGTTTCATGCAGGTTATCTTTGTTTATTTCTGAATCAAAATGTCGATGTTATAATTCATGAATAGTTATACCTATAAGAAACAAATTAATTCGGATTTTCCTGGACATAACAGACTGCTGGAGAATTAAATGTATAATTTGTATTGTTCAGCTTTTGTCATAACTGCTTAACGTTTTGAATTTTAAGATACCAAGTACGAATACAAATGTACTTCATCAGATTTTATTCAAATGCTTCACCTTTTTTATTTCTAAATTGAGCAGAGTGTATTAGCATGGAGTAGTAATGTATAAATTGCTTTTAGAGCCGAGAAATACTTATATAAGTAATATAGTTGTAATAGTATTTATATTGGCTACAGAATTTGAATTTACTGTTTAGTGTGTATGAAACTAATATTACAATTATATAATGTTCATCACAGAATATTTCCTGTGTTCCAACTGGCACTCCAACTGGTGCTCCAGTGGGTGTTAGAGCTTTGGACCCCTCTCCAGGTGCCTTGGAAGATGTACCAAGTAAGGATTTTCAAAAGATACTGGAGGAACTTATAAATGACTTGGAAAAGCTTATAGAACGCTTTCAAAATATACACACACCACAACAACAAGCTGCAGCAAAGGAACAGGTCACAGCAGTGATTCAGAAAATATCTAAGGCATTTGGAATTATTTGAAGGATGTATTACACAAGGTATAAACAAGGATTACAACTGTTAATGTGACCACTGCTCTAGTAATGTCAATGCACTCATAAATAATAAAAGAAAATCCAGTGTTTCTGAAAAAATTGTGAAGCAGCAATAATAGCAGAATAATCAATCCAAAACAATGGAACTGTGTGTTTACTTACCAATCCCAAACACCTTTATTACATTCACTGAAACCAAAACTCTTTCCGATCTTACAGGCCAGAAACTTATGATATTTACTGACAGACCACAAGCACAACAGTTGGATGCTCAGTACTAAGTTGTGTTTACTTATACGCGCTCAATCCCTAAACACCTTCATGATATTTCCTGTCCAGGCTCCTATGAAAAACTGATATCACATAGATGCTCAGTGTTTGTTTGCTTCCTGTCGTTGCCTCCAAACATCTTTCATTAAATTAACACAGATCCACCAATAAGCTGGTAGCAGATGATTGGCCACCGTGTGTTTTCTTTCTCCCGTGCCATCGTAATCTTCGTCATGATATTAACCAACGGGGCTCCAACAAAAAGCAGTTAGCCGTAGGATCATCAGAGTGTTTACTTCCCTCTGTCCTATCGTAGACTCCTTCATCGTATATACTGACAGGACTACAACATAAACCTGTGAGCTGTTGGATCATCACAGTGTTTACTTCCCTCTGTCCTATCGTAGACTCCTTCATGATATATACTGACAGGACTACAACATAAACCTGTGAGCTGTTGGATCATAACAGTGTTTACTTCCTTCTGTCTTATCGTAGACTCCTTCATGATATATACTGACAGGACTACAACATAAACCTGTGAGCTGTTGGATCATCACAGTGTTTACTTCCTTCTGACCTATCGTAGACTCCTTCATGATATATACTGACAGGACTACAACATAAACCTGTGAGCTGTTGGATCATCACAGTGTTTACTTCCTTCTGACCTATCGTAGACTCCTTCATGATATATACTGACAGGACTACAACATAAACCTGTGAGCTGTTGCATCACAGTGTTTACTTCCTTCTGACCTATCGTAGACTCCCTCATGTTATATACTGACAGGACTACAACATAAACCTGTGAGCTGTTGCATCACAGTGTTTACTTCCCTCTGTCCTATCGTAGACTCCTTCATGATATATACTGACAGGACTACAACATAAACATGTGAGCTGTTAGATCATCACAGTGTTTACCTCCTTCTGTCCTATCGTAGACTCCTTCATGATATATACTGACAGGACTACAACATAAACCTGTGAGCTGTTGGATCATCACAGTGTTTACCTCCTTCTGTCCTATCGTAGACTCCTTCATGATATATACTGACAGGACTACAACATAAACCTGTGAGCTGTTGGATCATCACAGTGTTTACTTCCTTCTGTCCTATCGTAGACTCCTTCATGATATATACTGACAGGACTACAACATAAACCTGTGAGCTGTTGGGTCATCAGAGTGTTTACTTCCTTCTGTCCTATCGTAAACTCCTTCATGATATATACTGACAGGACTACAAGTAAGCAAATACCACATAGATAACAAGATACTCTACAACAAGAAGCTGCTAGCTTTTGGATAATCTTTGTGTGTTGACATCTTTCTGTTAGCAAAGTGAGTGAAAGTCTTTAATAATAAATAATAAGCAAATAAGAAGAATCGTTGCTTGTTTAGTTAAACAAATGAGGAAGGCGTTACTGAATTTGTTGAGGCGCTAAACTCCAAATATTTTATATAAATTATGTATTTCTTTCATAGGCTTGTGCTTTCTTTATACAAAATGGTGAACAAATCAGGTAGTGTCAATATCAGTCTATGCAGAATGAACACATGCAGCTTATACTTTTAATATAAACACGTTTTCTTGTTAGCCTTAGCAAGTTTAGATAATGACAGTAATAGTGATTTGTGTGGATATGTGGACATTAAATTGATTTTACCATATGTACTTGCTTTTTTGCTTTCAAATACGTATTAATATGCAATTAATACAAGTTGATATTGAAAAAGACATATAACTTAGGGCTAATCCTGATACATTCCCCATATTTCTTTGTTGCTTACAAGATCCTTATCGCCATTTAGCCTTAGATAGTTGCCTTCTCGTCATGTATCATTTTTGCGATCGTTCTTGGAGTTTATGAGCTTTGGGAACTTAAAACTACTAGAATTATACAAACAAATTTGTAATCTAATAAAATAAATGTTAGATTAACAGAAATTGCATGAATAAAACGAAGCACTTCAACAATAAAATAGAATATCAAATTTAATTTCACATATAGCTCAGCATCCACAGAATAACAGAAAACAATTACAAAGAAAGATGAGAAAGCGCACGGGTAATTATGGGACGTTCTCTCTTGCACACTAGCGCCACCAACTGTTCTCACACGGCAGCCAGCGGAAACATATACGAGTCCAATTTGGTCAATGGAGTTGGACGGGGAGGTTAAACGAACCAACATTTATCATATTCTGCTATTTGAAATAAACTATAGATCTAACTGTTGCCAACTATTAAGAGAGCAAATAATAATCAACACTACTCAATCTATAAAAGCGGGCAACCAAAACCTCACCGACGCTAACTGGCATTCACCGAATGTGGAAAACAAGAAGTTGTTCAGTAGGGTTATATAAACCTTTAGTGGAAAGCTCACTAGGAAAATTGTTTTCACACAATATTCTTAATAGTCATCATCGTTTTCTTCTTTCTTTTTTTTTTTTTTTTTCCTTCGTCATTTTCTAACTGCAACTTTTGATTGAAGTTTCTACTGTTTATGATGGTATTGTATTTTCATGTGCTATCTGAACAGATAAACAGAACAGGTGTACTGTTTATTGTTCTAATTACAACTTTGCTGTTAGTCCAGCTTCAGTTTTGCTATGTTTTTTTATTCTTTTTGTAATCATCACCAGAATTACTGTAAGTAAATTTTCATGATGTAGTTCAGTAACTTAACAGAATGTTTAAGTTTGATAGAGAGTTGGGATTTTCCTAGCGGATTCTCGCTGTGAGGGAATAGTTTCAAGAAATTAACATTCCCACTTGGTACATTACAAATAGACACGTTTAAAGAGTAGTAATACTTCCACGTGTGCAGTAGTTTAAAACCAATATTGAAAAGTGTAATTTTCCTTCAAATTCATCATAACGTTAGGGCCGTTAACTCTGCATTTTGTTTTTTGTTCTACATTAGGTACTTTGTTATGATTTTGTGTAGCATATTTGGCAGATATTTTTGAGCAAATCTTGAAAGTTGTAAAAGTTTTCTACCATGTCTTCTAAAACAGGCAAAGCTAACAAACCAACCCAAGTGTGTAGCTTCCACAGCTACAGTTTGTGATCATATTATCAACTTATTGGAGGATATCTTGGCTGACGTTGCCTTAAGTTGGTGCTTGAATCAGGATTTTGAACCTTAGCAAAATAAATCGCAAATGATTTAATGCCTAGCTCTGATATGATGCCTAGAGCAAATTCTTCCTCAGCTGTACAGAAAATTCGGTTTTCCAATGCTATTTGAAAAGAACTCATGTGTCTTTGTATGGAACGTTTTACCATAGAGTACCCATGCATTACTGGACTGTATTAAGATCTGAATCTTTGTCTGCCTTTCAAACTGCACATCACGATGAATTGCCTGGAACAAGTGAATCCGCAGCTTTCGGAGGCTGAACAATCTAAAAATCTCTTAAAGAGATTAAAACTCAATATGTGCAGAGACTTTTGTCTTTAAACTTGCAGACAGTTGGTCAGGTTTTGCAAGGCATTCAGCGCGTATATTACTAGTTCTATGTTCATCAACCACAACATTTGTTTCAGCACATACACCTGTTGCTACTTCTGTTTTGGTAATATCTCTGTACAACCTCCAAGTTTGTCTCTGCCTTCTACTCCTATATAGGGTCCTGTTGCTTACTCACCAAGCTGAAATCCTGTCTTCCACAGCTACATGCTAAGTAACAACATATGTCTTACGATGCACGGGACTTATGGAGGTTTAGCTACCTTTTACCTAATTCTGATACAGTTTGTTGCACATGTAATCAAGTTGGACATAAGACTCGCTCATGTCATTTGCCAACACCATTTCGGAATTTGAAAAAATAGTAAAAAATTAAAGAAAAATCTAGCGCAAGGTTACACTATATTTCCTGCAACCCATGTAGCAACGGTTACAACTTTTGGCTACTACAATTCAACTTTGTTTTTACCATTAGGTCATATCCGAACTATATGGTAAAAAGACAAACATTGTGGAAAAAGCGTTTAAAGTTACGTTTAGCCAAAGCCGCTGGGGTATTATTATCATAAGACAATAAGACAATATAATGCATTATGTCCCTGTTAGAATGTTGTGTGGCAATTTACAACACTGTGGCCAAATAAACAAAAGTTGATGTGAATATAACTAAGGCCTAATTGGAAATCTTAAGTTTTGATAACAATTTAAAACCCTTTTTAACCGCTCGTTTATCATCCATCAGGTACTTTGAAAGACTGGCAGTCTGTTTCAGAGATTTCCGAACGAGTGCCAAGGAATACACTGTAACAACACATGTCTGACAAACAAATCAGTTTCATTTAGCGAACAGAGTCCTCTTTATAAAGCTAACCGTGTAAAGAGTACAGTAGGAAATTCAAAACTGAGCCAAAATTACTTCCTTACTACGAGGAGAAGTTACACAGTTCTTTCACTACTCTTGGGTAGTTTAATCGCAGAGCTGACCAGCACGTAAGCATCGCTCTATGTACAAAAGCCTAAACTGTTCGGATGTTACACAACAAATTGCAACACTGGGTTGCCCTCCTTTCTGCCAAACTTTCCAGTTCATTCCTCAACAAGACAAGGAGAACCAGGAACCACATCATCGCTGGAAACATGTAAAACATATAGAGCTTCCTGGATATGCTGCACAATTGTGACCGATGAAGTGTATTAAGGGAATTACACCTTTTGGGATTGTGTTGAGAAACAAACGTTGCCTCTTAAATTGGATAGACTGAAATATACGATATCATAGAGTGGATTTCAACAATTTATCTCCCCGTCTCTAACCGGTTGCTCTACCAATCCACCTTCAAATTATATTTTCAATAACAATCCATATTATCAATAACATTTATTGTAATCCGTTAAATCAAATGAATTAAAATAATCATTACCATGAGTACGAATTATTGACACCAAAATAGATAAACTGAGCTACCATGGCAACATTCCGGCACAGCATTAAATATCACAACTGAATTCCATGTTTCCCGCTATACCACAAGGTGATCGCAAATTATTTTCGGATGAATGCCCCAATAATGTAAGTACTTTAAGTCACGGCTTCATAATTTATCCAACCATTACTGTCAATCAGTGTTAACTCAATTGTTTTTTCACATAGGTGTGTGCAGGACAGAAGTTATTTAGATAGTGTCAAGACTCGACCAAGGATATCCCGGTATTTTTCACACGGCTTGCCTCGTAACTTACTCGCGATTGGACCAGTGTCCGTTAAATTCATAGTAAGGCTATCCAACCCCTCCCAAGCTTTACTTATTTAGTACTCCTAAAAACATTCACGTCATGTTTTCAGCTGTTCTGGATTTGATGACGACAAAGAGCCGTGTCTCATTTTTATGTGATCGTAAATGTGCGCGAATTAAGAACGCACCTTGCTCTTATGGCGCTTTAAGCTAGGGAAAATTGACTTTCTTAGTTCAGACAGAAAGCCGTTTGAAGCACTCCATTCTGTTATATGGTTTAATCATTGCTAAATTCCAACAGGCGTTTATAAATAATCAGGACGATACACCTGTGGAAATAGATTTGGAGGCACAATTACTTACAATTGTAGTTAACCTCTTGCTTAGCACCGATCTATGAGACACTCAGTATCCTTTAACTAAACAAATTAAAGAAATTAGAGGATAAATCTGATGTGTACCATTCACATGATTTTCTCTATAGCCCTGCAACACATTATTCTTAAAAAGCTTATACTTCTATTTACTTTATGCTAATCAGTAAAACATTAGCAGAAATAGCCGTATTACTTGCTACCTTGTAAGTAGAGGTGAAATAAGGGAGTACCATAGCTTAAAATGATAATCAAAAGCAAGCTGCTATGTCACTGAAGTTCCTTTGTGTTTATGGACAGCAGTTGACAAATTCATGTATGAGAAATGTATAAGTTATTCATAGCAGAAACCAAAAATAAGGAATGTCTCAAAAACGACGAAATCACGAAAAAAATGTATATAACATAAATTGTGAGTTTTAACGTGCTCTACATTTTTTGTGTAGCAAGTTTTTGTCCATCTCTTACGGTTTAGCAGTTATTCAAAATTCCGTAAAATTCATCCAGAATAAACTACTCTTCAGAGGCTATTCCCAGAAAATTCAAGATATAAATTTTATTTGTCAGGTAAATATCTTTAATATATGAAATTTTAATCAAAATCGTTAGAGCCATTTTTGAGAAAATGAAAATTTTCGAAAAAAGTTCCATGTAAAGGGTAGTTAGGGGTGGGAGGATATTTCTCAAAATCTTCGTGTCGCATCCCTGGAAGATACTAAACTCAAATACCAAGTTTGGTATTTTACCGACTTTTCGTTTTTGAGTTATCGTGTTCACAGACACACGGACACACACGGACCTTTTTGTGAAAATGCTTTTTTTGGATATTGGGGACGTTAAAACATATATTTCTGGTGAAATCTCGGTATCGAATTTTTGGGTGGAGTGCAATACCTTCTGTATACACTATGTACATAGTGCGTATAGAGAAAGTAAAAAGGCAAGTCAATCCTTACTGATAAATCACAGGCCTTCATAAACTCCTGAACCATAAACGGTAAACCTCCGCTAATATCCCTGCACGCTTTCTCGATTACCAAAAGCATTCCAAGGTTCTGACAGTCCTGCATGGATATGTTCATGATATGAAAAGCTTACAGAGTGTGGTTGTGAGTATCAAGCCAAAATATCAACCTTCTACTACTCAAGGGTTCCATTATCTTGAAGACGCGACTCATGCGGGAAATAGGACGGTAGCTGGACGAACGTTGGCGGTGTCTTTCAGCTTTCAAAATCGGCATGATGATGTCCTGCTGACTTTTCTGATATTCAATGTAAAATGCTTTAACGACTTCACCTATTATAACCGCAGACGCTAATTCCGCTGATTAAACTTAAGTTTATAAAGAAAGCACCCAACACTTCTGGTGAACCAAACTACCGCTTTTACTATTTGTGGCACAGCATGCGATGACACTGTTGAAACATGAAATGAAGATGGAGCACCGGTGGAATGCAATGACGAGGAAACCGGAGAACCCGGAAAAAACCCGCCCCAGCGGCAGTTTGTCCATTACAAATCTCTCATGCTGTCGCTTAGGCACTACTAAATGGAAACAAAATAAGCAAACATTTTGTTTAGGTGAATTAAAGTTGAATTCTCAATATCTTCCTGCTTGTTTACAATAACTGTTGAGACATTGGTTTCCACTGCGAGATGATAAGATGGCTGCCATTTCTCTTGAACAGGAAAGAAAGCTTATGGAAATCTCATTCTCATACTACACACAATAAGAATTAAATGACTTAGAAACTGAGTATCTACTTTTGTGAAGGATAGTAAAAGGACACTGGAAAGGCAAGGCGTGCCTTTGAGTTCCAACCACCTTCACCACACTTAACTCATCTACTCTTTTCCTTTTGAAAGTTCAGAAATAAGTGGTGTTTCGCAACTAAGCTGGAATCTATTCAAAAAGAAATTACATTTGTGCATGCAGAAATTCCCGCGAACACATTAAACAGCGTTTTCTAAGCAACCAATCTGCGATGGCAACAATTTTCAGAATGAAACGTGTCTAAAAAGGTGAGAAATACTGTTTTAAGCCTTTGATATAAGACGCTCAGCAATTACATACAATAAAGAATTTTGTTAGTTATCATACACATATTTTTACATATTCTTTCATTAAAGGAAAGTGTCAACTTTTTTAATCGACATAAATACTTAACATTTTATATACTCTTTTAATATCACTCTGCAACTATTTTGGTCATCAAAAGTTACAGTACATTTCTGTTTATCTAAAGCTGTAAAAGATTATTCCAACTCGCACACATATAAAAGAGCAGGAATTTGCTTAAAGGGCACATACAGCCTTCACTGGGATCGTTCTTCTGAACTTCTACAAGGTAAGAGTTTCAAGCCTTTCTTAATATCAATTTATACTTCATTGTTCTCTATGAAGGGGTTATCAAATGTAAACTTCTTGTACTTGAAAATAATATCGCAGTACACATTGTCTTATATCAGGAATGAACAAGTTCATAACTTCATAAAATGAACTATTACTCTAGTACATTTAATTACTTTCAGATCAAAATAATGAGAACTACATTGGTCTTGATCCTGCTCGTGACAACATTTGTATTTGCCACAGCAATACCAATGCCAGACCAGCACGAGGTAAGTACGTACGTCCGGTAATACTTGCAGTAAATTTAAATTCTGAAAGATTTTATTTTGAATTAGAGGTTTGATCACTTAGATAATACGTTTTCGATTGGAGAATTTGCGGGCTGGGCTTTGTATTGCACTCTTAGTTACTTCGACTATAATATCAATAACTAAACATATTCTTCAGAACCTGATCAATTATACAACAATGGTAACAAAACTCTGAAACAACAATATACAACAGTGTCTTTCATGTTAACGGGCAGATTTTAGTATTCCACAGAGGCAGCTCTAGAAGTCTTAGCCTCAAACCTGCAAACCTTTTCATAAAAATCTGATGTATTCCATTCACATGACTCTCTCTATATCTCTGTAACAAATTATTGTTAATAAGCTAATCTTTTATTTATTTCATGCTAATCGAGAAACATTAGCAGAAATAGTCTTATTTCTTGCTTTATTGTAAGTAGAAGCGAATTAAGGGAGTACCATAGGTTAAAGTGAAAGCCAAAAGCTGGTTGCTATGTGACTGAAAAATTCCTGTATGAGAAAAATATGTTTTTCAAAGATGAAACCAAGAAAAAGGAATATCTCAAAAACGATCAACTCCACGAAAAAAAGGTATATAACATAAATTGTGTGTTTTAACGTAATCTACATTTTTTGTGTGTTACGTTTTTATCCATCTCTTACGGTTTAGTAGTTATGCAAAATTCATCCAGAATAAAGTAGTCTATAGAGGCTATTCCCAGAAAATTAAAAATATACATGTTATTTGT
Organism: Hymenopus coronatus; assembly: GCA_030762935.1. NCBI lineage: Eukaryota > Metazoa > Arthropoda > Insecta > Mantodea > Hymenopodidae > Hymenopus > Hymenopus coronatus. Next base: position 21,251,567 of record CM060882.1, read on the forward strand.
CAGGTAAATATCTTTAATATATTCTATTTTAATCAAAATCGCTAGAGCTATTTTTTAGAAAATCATCATTTTCGAAAAAAGTTCCATGTAAAGGATAGTTTGGGGTGGGGGATTTTTCTCAAAATCTTCGTGTTGCATCCCTGGAAGACACTAAACTTAATACCAACTTTGGTATTTTACCGACTTTTCGGTTTTGAGTTATCGTGTTCACAGACACACGGACACACACGGACCTTTTTCTGAAAATACTTTTTTTGGATACAGGTGACCCTAAAACATATATTTCCGGTGAAATTTCGGTATAAAATTTTTGGGTGGAGTGCAATACATTCTCTATACACTATGTACATAGTGCGTGTAGAGAAAGTAAAAATCTGATGTGCTGCATTCACAGGATGGTTTATACATGCAAACAAATATTTATTTTCTGGAAAATAGTTTAGTTTATCTACGTCATGTTAATCCATTTCATTCTGTACAAGGAAGAAATATAAGGAAAAAGTCTAGACTGAAGCATTGACATTCAGTTTCAAGGATTAAACCAAAATGTAGACGTTGACCAGGAGTAAAACAAAACAGATATTAATCGAATGATTCGATCAGGGATGAAACCTATGGGAATGAAACGAATGACGTCTTTCATAATGAGAAAAATTAAATGTATTTTAACTTGAAACTAATAAGACGGTATATCTGGTTATTTCTATAAAAAAAAGGTATTGGACATGAGCTGTATCTTTAACGAGATCTGCCTTTTTAGTTTTATAAACTTTTGTCTACATCTTAGGTTTACAAAAGTCCTCCCAATTAAGAGGACTTGAGAGGCTATTTCTAGGAAATTCAAGCTGCACATTCACTTGTGATCAAAAGTCATAATCACCTTGTATTTTAGTAAAAGCTTAAATCTTTTGATGTTGTTAGATATTAACAGAGTGAGAGGGATTTTCCTGAAATTTTCGTGGCATTCCTGAAAGGTGCTCAACATAATTATTAAAGTTGGTATTTAATGGACTTTTCTTTTCTACAGTTATGCTGCACATACATACACACACAAGCACACACTCTCATAAAGAGATAGAGGTGGATAGTGAGAGAGAATCAAACTGACACACATACGTATACCTTTTTCTAAATATGCTTCTTTGAATTCAGATGTTTCAAAACGTATACTTCAGACGAAATCTCGATATTGACCATTTTGGAGCAATTAAACAGCTTCTCAACTACGAAGTATATGGTACATACGTCCTAGACAAAGTAAAACGCGCTATCAGAACTCTTAAAAAGTGGTTGTTATGTGTTGGGAACTTGTTTGCTCATGTATACAAGTTGTATTAACAAAGCCTCTGCTAATGCGATATGGAACCTCGAGGGGAAGGTGCGGAGGTAGAGGTGTTATTGTTAACACACAGATTTATGAGGTGTATACACTTAGCAGAAGGATGAAGACTCCGCCAAAAACAGTGCTGCCATTATACTGTTGCCAGGAACACACTACGGCAAGCAGGCTGAGAAGGATTCTTTTGGAGCAGCATTCCTTTATTTATCATCACTCCCTCGTGATTGTTTTCCATTAATTAATGTTTAATACCGGCATTTTTGGAATAACACATAGCTAATGTCTTCAATAATTACTATAAAAGTTTAATTTTATTGTCATTTTCCAGCTAATAGTTCTATATATATTTTTTTTCCTGAAAGTCATGGGCAGTTAGTGACAACAATGGAATGCATAAGAGCATTGGCAATGAGCTTCTCACTCAGGAATAACACGTTCTAGTGTTCCTGAAAGTAAATGTATTTGTCATCCTGAACTTAACGACCTTAAGGGGAGAAGGTACCTTCTATCTCCGCCATGTTAAATTTGACATTTTCAATGTACCTTTTCTGAAGAAATATTAATAATTATGTAATGATTTTTTATCACATATACATACACTATTGGGCAATAAAATGGTATTTTTATGAGTATATAGCATTAAAAATGGAACTTAAATAACTTTTTTTAATAATAACCCTTTTTTGGTGCACTTGAAAAGAAAAAAAAATATATATCAGACCCTTGATAATAATATCTAAGTGTTGAAAAAGTCACTTTATACATATGTGTGAGGGAAACCGTCTGTGGAAATTTCATTGCTCTAGGATAAGTAGTTTCAAAGAAAAGGTACAAAAGGCTTACAAAAACAAAAGTTACGGGAAAATGAGTTTAAAGTTTTACAGTTCTCACAGCCTGTTAAAACATTCCTGCCCCACACTTAGTGTTGTCAAGATCTTCTCTATTCCTCTTCTTGTTCCTTCTCTTCTGGTTAGCACTTTTATAAATGTTCCTCCCCGCAATAATATCTAGATGTTGCAGCACTTTCACCCGACCTACGTTTCCACTATTGAATGTCAGCACTGCATTATAAGACCCAAATTCTAGTGTATTTTGTCCAACAAATACTGTTTTGGGGACTCGGTTCCATACAATGCTATTAAAACTTTCGTTGGTATTTTGAGTTTTACCATGTAGGCATTTGTTCAACAACTCTGTGTCTACCCAACTCCTGAAGACAGGTTTTATTGCAGTTAGTACAGAATTAGATAGAGCATGCTTGTGATTGTATTGTTCTCCAGTCAATAATGCTTTAATATATTTACACCAAGTTTCTTCACCTTTTGGACACAAATTATGTCTCTTTAACACATCAGTCGACGATTTATGGAAGAATATAGCCCAGACATCTCTTTTCAAGGCCTCTACACTATTTACATTTCTCCTGATTGCCATCACATAGTACCTTTGAATATTGTCAATTTCCTTTTCTGTCAGTCTACCCCTACCTAAACATAAAAATCAGAGAAAGTTCTAAGAGGTGCCGGTTCCCACGGCCACGCTCGCTAAAGCGTCTCGCTTTGGTGCTTCGTGGGCAGGGGATCGTGGGTTCGAGTCCCGCCTTGGGCATGGGTGTTATATGTTTGTGCAATGTATGTATGTTTGTAAAAGAAACGTAAAACCAGTAATCAGTGAAACCTACGGGTGGAAATGTAAATAGGGATACAGTACCGGAATCCTGATCAGACTCCGTTACTGTTTAAAAAAAAAAAAAAAAAAAAATGAGGAGCCAGAGAGTGAAAAGGGGGACGTGACCGACTCTGCAGCATGTGATGTAAACACACTTTTAGATCTTTTAAATAAGTTTCTGGTGCAAAAAAGAATTATATTCATATAAAACACACTTCAAGCTATGAAAATAAGCAAAGAACAAAAAATGATATTTTCACCATTTTAAGGTATCTTCTCCCCTTAAATTAATTCAAAACGGTAAGCAGATGTGATAAACAGTGAACGATTCAAATTTTACTTTTAATCCTCGAGTAGTCTTCTGCGTCCAGTACTATCCTAATTTCATCACAACTACTTACCGTTTTGAGTTTTAAGATGCCAACAGATTTAACAGATTTGATAAAAATTTCTTTTAAGAATTTTATTTCTAAATTAAGTAGATTGATTTGGTATGGAGTAGTACGAAACTAATATTGCAATTACATAATGTTTATCACAGAACACAAGTGCTTCAGCAAGTGTTCCAAATATTGCCCTTTCTAGTGTTACAACTGGTACTTCAACCGATGCACCTTTGGGCTCAACGACAGGAACCTTGAAAGTGCAAGCAACTCAATATCTTCATAAGATATGAGACGAATTTGTAAATCAGTTGAAAAAGATTAAAGAATTGTTTCAAAGTATATTCATTATAAAAGGACCAGCGATCATTAAAGGATAAGGTCAGATTAGTAATTGAAAAACTAGTCACGTCATTTGGAATTTGTTTAACGGATGTATTACACAAGGCATAAACAAGGATTGCAACTGTTAATATGACCACTGCTCTAGTAATGTCAATACACTCATAAACAATAAAATAAAAGAAATTGCGGTATTACTCAATAAATTGTAAAGCAGCAATGAAAACTGAATTAATACTCCTACACAATAAACTGTCTGTTTACTTACGTTTAACCATTCCTAAAATCCTTCATTACACTCACTGAGAGCAAACATCTTTTTGAATTATACAGGCCGAGAACTCGTGATATTTACCGACAGGTCACAAACACAGCAGTTAGATGCTCAGCACCAAGTTGTGTTTACTTATACGCGCTCCCTCTCTAAACACCTTCATGATATTTCCTGACAAAGCTCCAATGAAAAACTGATATCAGATAGACGCTCAGTGTTTCTTTGTTTCCTCTCTTTCATTAAATTAAATTAACATGGCTCCAGCAATAGGCTAGCAGCAGATGATTGGATACCGTGTGTTTTCTTTCTGCTCTGCCAACCTTATCTTCGCCATGATATTAACCAACAGGGCTCCAACAAAAACGATGTTAGCATTTGCATCATTACCGTGTTTACTTCCTTCTGTAGTAACGTAAACTCCGCCACGATATACTATACTGACAGGACTACAACATAAACCTGTGAGCTGTTGGATCATCAAAGTGTTTACTTCCTTCTGTCCTATCGTAGACTCCCTCAAGATATATACTGACAGGACTACAACATAAACCTGCGAGCTGTTAGATCATCACAGTGTTTACTTCCTTCTGTCCTATCGTAGACTCCCTCAAGATATATACTGACAGGACTACAACATAAACATGTGAGCTGTTAGATCATCACAGTGTTTACCTCCTTCTGTCCTATCGTAGACTCCCTCAAGATATATACTGACAGGACTACAACATAAACCTGTGAGCTGTTAGATCATCACAGTGTTTACTTCCTTCTGTCCTATCGTAGACTCCCTCAAGATATATACTGACAGGACTACAACATAAACCTGCGAGCTGTTAGATCATCACAGTGTTTACCTCCTTCTGTCCTATTGTAAACTCCTTCATGTTATATACTGACAGGACTACAACATAAACCTGTGAGCTGTTAGATCATCACAGTGTTTACCTCCTTCTGTCCTATTGTAAACTCCTTCATGATATATACTGACAGGACTACAACATAAACCTGCGAGCTGTTAGATCATCACAGTGTTTACCTCCTTCTGTCCTATTGTAAACTCCTTCATGTTATATACTGACAGGACTACAACATAAACCTGCGAGCTGTTAGATCATCACAGTGTTTACCTCCTTCTGTCCTATTGTAAACTCCTTCATGTTATATACTGACAGGACTACAACATAAACCTGTGAGCTGTTAGATCATCACAGTGTTTACCTCCTTCTGTCCTATTGTAAACTCCTTCATGATATATACTGACAGGACTACAACATAAACCTGTGAGCTGTTAGATCATCACAGTGTTTACCTCCTTCTGTCCTATTGTAAACTCCTTCATGATATATACTGACAGGACTACAACATAAACCTGTGAGCTGTTGGATCATCACAGTGTTTACCTCCTTCTGTCCTATCGTAAACTCCTTCAAGATATATACTGACAGGACTACAACCTAAACCTGTGAGCTGTTGGATCATCACAGTGTTTACTTCCTTCTGTCCTATCGTAAACTCCTTCATGTTATATACTGACAGGACTACACCATAAACCTGTGAGCTGTTAGATCATCACAGTGTTTACTTCCTTCTGTTCTATCGTAAACTCCTTCAAGATATATACTGACAGGACTACACCATAAACCTGTGAGACTCACAGTGCTCCAACAAAGAGCTGATATCAGTTGTACGATCCCTATGTGTTTACTTCCTCCCGTCGCCTCCTAATCTCCCTCATGATATAGACTCACAGGGCTACAACACAGAGCTGATATCAGTTGTACGATCCCTATGTGTTTACTTCCTCCCGTCGCCTCCTAATCTCCCTCATGATATAGACTCACAGTGCTCCAACAAAAAGCTGATATCAGTTGTACGATCCCTATGTGTTTACTTCCTCCCGTCGCCTACTAATCCCCCTCATGATATAGACTCACAGGGCTACAACACAGAGCTGATATCAATTGTACGATCACTGTGTGTTTACTTCCTCCCGTCGTCTCCTAATCTCCCTCATGATATAGACTCACAGGCTCCAAAAAAAAGCTGTTATCAGTTGTACGCTCACTGTGTGTTTGCTTCCTCCCGTCGCCTCCTAATCTCTCTCATGATATAGACTCACAGTGCTCCAACAAAAAGCTGATATCAGTTGTACGATCCCTATGTGTTTACTTCCTCCCGTCGCCTCCTAATCCCCCTCATGATATAGACTCACAGGGCTCCAACAGAAAGCTGATATCAGTTGTACGCTCACTGTGTGTTTGCTTCCTCCCGTCGCCTCCTAATCCCCCTCATAATATAGACTCACAAGGCTCCAACAGAAAGCTGATATCAGTTGTACGATCACTGTGTGCTTGCTTCCTCCCTTCTCCTCCTAATCTCCCTCATGATATAGACTCACAAGGCTCCAACAAAGAGCTGATATCAATTGTACGATCACTGTGTGTTTACTTCCTCCCGTCGCCTCCTAATCTCCCTCATGATATAGACTCACAGGCTCCAACAAAAAGCTGATATCAATTGTACGATCACTGTGTGTTTACTTCCTCCCGTCGCCTCCTAATCTCCCTCATGATATAGACTCACAGGGCTCCAACAAAAAGCTGATATCAGTTGTACTATCACTGTGTGTTTGCTTCCTCCCGTTGCCTCCTAATCTCCCTCATGATATAGACTCACAGACTCCAACAGAAAGCTGATATCAGTTGTACGATCACTGTGTGCTTGCTTCCTCCCTTCTCCTCCTAATCTCCCTCATGATATAGACTCACAAGGCTCCAACAAAGAGCTGATATCAATTGTACGATCACTGTGTGTTTACTTCCTCCCGTCGCCTCCTAATCTCCCTCATGATAAAGACTCACAGGCTCCAAAAAAAAGCTGTTATCAGTTGTACGCTCACTGTGTGTTTGCTTCCTCCCGTCGCCTCCTAATCTCTCTCATGATATAGACTCACAGTGCTCCAACAAAAAGCTGTTATTAGTTGTACGCTCACTGTGTGTTTGCTTCCTCCCGTCGCCTCCTAATCTCCCTCATGATATAGACTCACAGGCTCCAACAGAAAGCTGATATCAGTTGTACGATCACTGTGTGCTTGCTTCATCCCTTCTCCTCCTAATCTCCCTCATGATATAGACTCACAAGGCTCCAACAGAAAGCTGATATCAGTTGTACGATCACTGTGTGCTTGCTTCCTCCCTTCTCCTCCTAATCTCCCTCATGATATAGACTCACAGGGCTCCAACAAAGAGCTGATATCAATTGTACGCTCACTGTGTGTTTGCTTCCTCCCGTCGCCTCCTAATCTCCCTCATGATATAGATTCACAGGCTCCAAAAAAAAGCTGATATCACGATACGATCACTGTGTGTTTGATTCCTCCCGTCGCCTCCTAATCTCACTCATGATATAGAAAGACAGGGCTCCCACAAAAAGCTGATATCAGGTGTACGATCACAGTGTGTATGATTCCTCTCGACGTCTCCTAATCTCCCTCATGATATAGACTCACAGGGCTCCAACAAAAAGCTGTTATCAGTTGTACTATCACTGTGTGTTTGCTTCCTCCCGTCGCCTCCTAATCTCCCTCGTGATATAGACCCACAGGGCTCCAACAAAAAGCTGATATCAGTTGTACTATCACTGTGTGTTTGCTTCCCCCCGTCGCCTCCTAATCTCCCTCGTGATATAGACCCACAGGGCTCCAACAAAAAGCTGACACCAGTTGTACGATCACTGTGTTTACCGCCTCTCGTCGCCTGGTAATCTCCCTCATGATATAGACTCACAGGGCTCCAACAATAAGCTGATATCAGTTCTACTATCGCCTCCTAATCTCCCTCGTGATATAGACCGACAGGTTTCCAACAAAAAGCTGATATCAGTTGTACTATCACTGTGTTTATCGCCTCCCGTCGCCTGGTAATCTCCCTCATGATATAGACTCACAGAGCTCCAACAATAAGCTGATATCAGTTGTACTATCACTGTGTGTTTGCTTCCTCCCGTCGCCTCCTAATCTTCCTCGTGATATAGACCCACAGGGCTCCAACAAAAAGCTGATATCAGTTGTACTATCACTGTGTGTTTGCTTCCTCCCGTCACCTCCTAATCCCTCTCATAATATAGACCCACAGAGCTCCAACAAAACGCTGATATCAGTTGTACGTTCACTGTGTGCTTACTTCCTCCCGTCGCCTCCTAATCCCCCTCATGATATAGACCCACAGGGTTCCAACAAAAAGCTGATATCAGTTGTACTATCACTGTGTGTTTGCTTCCTCCCGTCACCTCCTAATCCCTCTCATAATATAGACCCACAGAGCTCCAACAAAAAGCTGATATCAGTTGTACGTTCACTGTGTGCTTACTTCCTCCCGTCGCCTCCTAATCCCCCTCATGATATAGACCCACAGGGCTCCAACAAAAAGCTGATATCAGTTGTACGTTCACTGTGTGTTTGCTTCCTCCCGTCGCCTCCTAATCCCCCTCATGATATAGACCCACAGGGCTCCAACAAAAAGCTGATATCAGTTGTACGTTCACTGTGTGCTTACTTCCTCCCGTCGCCTCCTAATCCCTCTCATAATATAGACTCACAGAGCTCCAACAATAAGCTGATATCAGTTGTACTATCACTGTGTGTTTGCTTCCTCCCGTCACCTCCTAATCTCCCTCGTGATATAGACTCACAGTGCTCCAACAAAAAGCTGATATCAGTTGTACTATCTCTGTGTGTTTGCCTCCTCCCGTCACCTCCTAATCTCCCTCGTGATATAGACTCACAGGGCTCCAACAAAAAGCTGATATCAGTTGTACTATCACTGTGTGTTTGCTTCCTCCCGTCGCCTCCTAATCTCCCTCGTGATATACACCCACAGGGCTCCAACAAAAAGCTGATATCAGTTGTACTATCACCGTGTGTTTGCTTCCCCCCGTCGCCTCCTAGTCTCCCTCGTGATATAAACTCACAGGGCTCCAACAAAAAGCTGATATCAGTTGTACTATCACTGTGTGTTTGCTTCCTCCCGTCGCCTCCTAATCTCCCTCGTGATATAGACCCACAGGGCTCCAACAGAATGCTGATATCAGTTGTACTATCACTGTGTGTTTGCTTCCTCCCGTCACCTCCTAATCTCCCTCATGATATAGACCCACAAGGCTCCAACAGAAAGCTGATATCAGTTGTACTATCACTGTGTGTTTGCTTCCTCCCGTCACCTCCTAGTCTCCCTCGTGATATAAACTCACAGGGCTCCAACAAAAAGCTGATATCAGTTGTACTATCACTGTGTGTTTGCTTCCTCCCGTCGCCTCCTAATCTCCCTCGTGATATAGACCCACAGGGCTCCAACAGAAAGCTGATATCAGTTGTACTATCACTGTGTGTTTGCTTCCTCCCGTCACCTCCTAATCTCCCTCATGATATAGACCCACAAGGCTCCAACAGAAAGCTGATATCAGTTGTACTATCACTGTGTGTTTGCTTCCTCCCGTCACCTCCTAGTCTCCCTCGTGATATAAACTCACAGGGCTCCAACAAAAAGCTGATATCAGTTGTACTATCACTGTGTGTTTGCTTCCTCCCGTCGCCTCCTAATCTCCCTCGTGATATAGACCCACAGGGCTCCAACAGAAAGCTGATATCAGTTGTACTATCACTGTGTGTTTGCTTCCTCCCGTCGCCTCCTAATCCCCCTCATAATATAGACTCACAAGGCTCCAACAGAAAGCTGATATCAGTTGTACGATCACTGTGTGCTTGCTTCCTCCCTTCTCCTCCTAATCTCCCTCATGATATAGACTCACAAGGCTCCAACAAAGAGCTGATATCAATTGTACGATCACTGTGTGTTTACTTCCTCCCGTCGCCTCCTAATCTCCCTCATGATATAGACTCACAGGCTCCAACAAAAAGCTGATATCAATTGTACGATCACTGTGTGTTTACTTCCTCCCGTCGCCTCCTAATCTCCCTCATGATATAGACTCACAGGGCTCCAACAAAAAGCTGATATCAGTTGTACTATCACTGTGTGTTTGCTTCCTCCCGTTGCCTCCTAATCTCCCTCATGATATAGACTCACAGACTCCAACAGAAAGCTGATATCAGTTGTACGATCACTGTGTGCTTGCTTCCTCCCTTCTCCTCCTAATCTCCCTCATGATATAGACTCACAAGGCTCCAACAAAGAGCTGATATCAATTGTACGATCACTGTGTGTTTACTTCCTCCCGTCGCCTCCTAATCTCCCTCATGATAAAGACTCACAGGCTCCAAAAAAAAGCTGTTATCAGTTGTACGCTCACTGTGTGTTTGCTTCCTCCCGTCGCCTCCTAATCTCTCTCATGATATAGACTCACAGTGCTCCAACAAAAAGCTGTTATTAGTTGTACGCTCACTGTGTGTTTGCTTCCTCCCGTCGCCTCCTAATCTCCCTCATGATATAGACTCACAGGCTCCAACAGAAAGCTGATATCAGTTGTACGATCACTGTGTGCTTGCTTCATCCCTTCTCCTCCTAATCTCCCTCATGATATAGACTCACAAGGCTCCAACAGAAAGCTGATATCAGTTGTACGATCACTGTGTGCTTGCTTCCTCCCTTCTCCTCCTAATCTCCCTCATGATATAGACTCACAGGGCTCCAACAAAGAGCTGATATCAATTGTACGCTCACTGTGTGTTTGCTTCCTCCCGTCGCCTCCTAATCTCCCTCATGATATAGATTCACAGGCTCCAAAAAAAAGCTGATATCACGATACGATCACTGTGTGTTTGATTCCTCCCGTCGCCTCCTAATCTCACTCATGATATAGAAAGACAGGGCTCCCACAAAAAGCTGATATCAGGTGTACGATCACAGTGTGTATGATTCCTCTCGACGTCTCCTAATCTCCCTCATGATATAGACTCACAGGGCTCCAACAAAAAGCTGTTATCAGTTGTACTATCACTGTGTGTTTGCTTCCTCCCGTCGCCTCCTAATCTCCCTCGTGATATAGACCCACAGGGCTCCAACAAAAAGCTGATATCAGTTGTACTATCACTGTGTGTTTGCTTCCCCCCGTCGCCTCCTAATCTCCCTCGTGATATAGACCCACAGGGCTCCAACAAAAAGCTGACACCAGTTGTACGATCACTGTGTTTACCGCCTCTCGTCGCCTGGTAATCTCCCTCATGATATAGACTCACAGGGCTCCAACAATAAGCTGATATCAGTTCTACTATCGCCTCCTAATCTCCCTCGTGATATAGACCGACAGGTTTCCAACAAAAAGCTGATATCAGTTGTACTATCACTGTGTTTATCGCCTCCCGTCGCCTGGTAATCTCCCTCATGATATAGACTCACAGAGCTCCAACAATAAGCTGATATCAGTTGTACTATCACTGTGTGTTTGCTTCCTCCCGTCGCCTCCTAATCTTCCTCGTGATATAGACCCACAGGGCTCCAACAAAAAGCTGATATCAGTTGTACTATCACTGTGTGTTTGCTTCCTCCCGTCACCTCCTAATCCCTCTCATAATATAGACCCACAGAGCTCCAACAAAACGCTGATATCAGTTGTACGTTCACTGTGTGCTTACTTCCTCCCGTCGCCTCCTAATCCCCCTCATGATATAGACCCACAGGGTTCCAACAAAAAGCTGATATCAGTTGTACTATCACTGTGTGTTTGCTTCCTCCCGTCACCTCCTAATCCCTCTCATAATATAGACCCACAGAGCTCCAACAAAAAGCTGATATCAGTTGTACGTTCACTGTGTGCTTACTTCCTCCCGTCGCCTCCTAATCCCCCTCATGATATAGACCCACAGGGCTCCAACAAAAAGCTGATATCAGTTGTACGTTCACTGTGTGTTTGCTTCCTCCCGTCGCCTCCTAATCCCCCTCATGATATAGACCCACAGGGCTCCAACAAAAAGCTGATATCAGTTGTACGTTCACTGTGTGCTTACTTCCTCCCGTCGCCTCCTAATCCCTCTCATAATATAGACTCACAGAGCTCCAACAATAAGCTGATATCAGTTGTACTATCACTGTGTGTTTGCTTCCTCCCGTCACCTCCTAATCTCCCTCGTGATATAGACTCACAGTGCTCCAACAAAAAGCTGATATCAGTTGTACTATCTCTGTGTGTTTGCCTCCTCCCGTCACCTCCTAATCTCCCTCGTGATATAGACTCACAGGGCTCCAACAAAAAGCTGATATCAGTTGTACTATCACTGTGTGTTTGCTTCCTCCCGTCGCCTCCTAATCTCCCTCGTGATATACACCCACAGGGCTCCAACAAAAAGCTGATATCAGTTGTACTATCACCGTGTGTTTGCTTCCCCCCGTCGCCTCCTAGTCTCCCTCGTGATATAAACTCACAGGGCTCCAACAAAAAGCTGATATCAGTTGTACTATCACTGTGTGTTTGCTTCCTCCCGTCGCCTCCTAATCTCCCTCGTGATATAGACCCACAGGGCTCCAACAGAAAGCTGATATCAGTTGTACTATCACTGTGTGTTTGCTTCCTCCCGTCACCTCCTAATCTCCCTCATGATATAGACCCACAAGGCTCCAACAGAAAGCTGATATCAGTTGTACTATCACTGTGTGTTTGCTTCCTCCCGTCACCTCCTAGTCTCCCTCGTGATATAAACTCACAGGGCTCCAACAAAAAGCTGATATCAGTTGTACTATCACTGTGTGTTTGCTTCCTCCCGTCGCCTCCTAATCTCCCTCGTGATATAGACCCACAGGGCTCCAACAGAAAGCTGATATCAGTTGTACTATCACTGTGTGTTTGCTTCCTCCCGTCGCCTCCTAATCCCCCTCATGATATAGACTCACAAGGCTCCAACAGAAAGCTGATATCAGTTGTACGATCACTGTGTGCTTGCTTCCTCCCTTCTCCTCCTAATCTCCCTCATGATATAGACTCACAGGGCTCCAACAAAGAGCTGATATCAGTTGTACGATCACTGTGTGTTTGCTTCCTCCCGTCGCCTCCTAATCTCCCTCGTGATATAGACCCACAGGGCTCCAACAGAAAGCTGATATCAGTTGTACTATCACTGTGTGTTTGCTTCCTCCCGTCACCTCCTAATCTCCCTCATGATATAGACCCACAAGGCTCCAACAGAAAGCTGATATCAGTTGTACTATCACTGTGTGTTTGCTTCCTCCCGTCACCTCCTAGTCTCCCTCGTGATATAAACTCACAGGGCTCCAACAAAAAGCTGATATCAGTTGTACTATCACTGTGTGTTTGCTTCCTCCCGTCGCCTCCTAATCTCCCTCGTGATATAGACCCACAGGGCTCCAACAGAAAGCTGATATCAGTTGTACTATCACTGTGTGTTTGCTTCCTCCCGTCGCCTCCTAATCCCCCTCATGATATAGACTCACAAGGCTCCAACAGAAAGCTGATATCAGTTGTACGATCACTGTGTGCTTGCTTCCTCCCTTCTCCTCCTAATCTCCCTCATGATATAGACTCACAGGGCTCCAACAAAGAGCTGATATCAGTTGTACGATCACTGTGTGTTTGCTTCCTCCCGTCGCCTCCTAATCTCCCTCGTGATATAGACCCACAGGGCTCCAACAAAAAGCTGATATCAATTGTACTATCACTGTGTGCTTGCTTCCTCCCTTCTCCTCCTATTCTCCCTCATGATATAGATTCACAGAGCTCCAACAAAAAGCTGATATCCGTTGTACGATCACTATGTGCTTGCTTCCTTCTGTTGCCTCCTAATCTGCTTCATGATACTGACTAAGAGAACTTCAACAAAAAGCAGATATCAGATGGACGTTCGCAGTGTGCTTATTTCCTTCCGTTGGCTCCTAATCTGCTTCATGATATAGACTAAGAGAACTTCAACAAAAAGCAGATATCAGATGGACGTTCGCAGTGTGCTTATTTCCTTCCGTTGGCTCCTAATCTCTTTTTTATGAGGTTGACTAACAGGGCAGCAAAAAAAAAAAAAAAAGATGTTCGATCAATGTGTGTTTAATTTCTCCTGTAGCCGCCAAATCTCCTCCATAATATTTACTGCTATGGCTCTAAAAATCTGTTAGCAGCTATAAGTTAGGTGTTCCTACTTTCTTACATCCTCTCCAAATACTTCAGGATATGTACCAAAATGCGTCCACAGAAACCGATAGCGGAAGAATGATCAATGTGTCCTTACTTCTTACTGTTTCAATCTAAACTTCGATATTATATTTACTGACAGGGCTCCAAAATTAATACTCGTTATTCGTTTCGCTTCATATATATATATCATAATGTTAAACATCCGCCTTTACTCCATAAGCTAAGCAGGCGATGATACATGAAAAGAAGATGGAGCATCAGTCGAATGCGTTGGCGGGAGAAATTGGTGAATCACAAATACCGTATGCGGTTGCCTGGCTTCGAGACCGGGCCACCCTAGTAAGAGACGAGAGGTGTAACTACTGTGTCCCTATGCAAAACCCCTTCATTATATACATACTTAGGCATACACAGATGGGCTGCGATATAAAGCTGCTGGTAGTTGATGATGACTGTGTGTTTACATCCACCTGTGTATTCATAAACACCTTAATAGTATATTCTGATAGGCCCCGAACATTAGATCACTAGCAGCTTGGTTATGACTGCGTGTTTATATGCGCCTGTCTAATAGTAAACACCTTAAGCTATACAGTGATATGGCTCCAACATATAGCTGGATGATCACTGCGTGTTTACTTATGCCTGTTCCATAGATACATGACGGGACAACACTGACATGACTGCAACATAAAGCGGTTAGCAGTTTGATGATCAATGTGTATTTACTTCCTCCTGTCTCATCATAAATACCTACCTTAATTGTATACATCGAAAGGGCTCCGCCATTTAGCTGCATACTCACTATGTGTTTAATTATTATGTTACATGGGCATATGACAAGCCAGTACTGAAGTGGTTAGTCATTTGATGATCACTGTATGTTTACTTCCTCTGCTGTCACATTAATGCTATATACTGACCGGGCTGTAACATATAGCTGCTGCTAGTGTCATGATCACTGCGTGTTTAATTATTCCTGTTCCATCCTGAACTTCTTTATGGTATATACTGACAGCACTATAACTTTAAGTCGTTAGAAATTAGATGATCCTGCCGCTTCCTAATCCCCTCCATGATATATGACAGGGCTATAGCATGAGGTCGTCAGTAATTAGATCAGCTCTGTGTGTATCCTACCTCTTGCCCCTTCCTAAATTTCCGCACAATATACACAGACAGGGACCCAACTTTACGCCTTAGTAATTTGATGATCACTGTTTGTATACCACCTTCTGCTGTTTGCTAATCCCCTGATGATATATACTGATAGAGATCCAACTTTAGGCCGTTAGTAATTTGATTTGATGATCATTGTGTGTAAACTTCCTGCTGTCTCATCCTAATATCCTCCATGAGGTATAAGAAGGATGCTCCATCTTTAGGCCGTAAGTTATTTGATGATCACTGTGTGCATTCTTCCTCCGGTTGCCTCCTAATCTCCTCCATGATATATTCTGACAGGGGTCCAACTTTAGGTCATTAGTAATTTGATGGTAGTTGCGTGTATACTTCCTCCTACTTCTTGCTAATCTCTCCCATGATATATACATAGAATGCTGCAGCTTTAAACGACTTGCCGCTGGATGGCCGTAGTAATACTCCATTTTTCTTCGCCATTCAATGCTAACGGAATGCACGCGGTTATGGAGTCAATGACACAAGATAACAGTGATTAAATATATTTATTTACCAACTATCGTTTCCTTGGGCACATCGTTTAAATAAAGATATAAGTATTCTTGTTGTAATTCTTTAAAATGAACTAGTTATAAACTATGTCCATAACCAATAACCCTTCTTGGAATCTGAAAATGGTGGAGAAATGACGGGACCCGGATAGTAAACAGTTTCAGGTTAACTTCCTGTTGCAGAAATTGGTTATTTGAGATTATATGGTATATGAGCTAGGTGATTTCAACAGAACATGAAGATACCCCCGTCACCATCACACTACAATTGTGGTGCTCTTAATACATTTGATCATGTAATACCTTGGGTTAAATGGCTAAATGTAATACACAAATCTATCATCAAATAAAAGTTTATTACTTATCCAGTCAGATCTACTTTCTCTTTAGTTATATCATTGTTGGCCTTAAACATGTCTGTTTTGTCATAGAAGAAAATAAAGAAAGAGGTGGAAAACATTAGTAGTAAAGGAAAGAAAGAGATTCGGAAGAAACATGAATGCTACTTTGTGACTTTCTCCTTAAAATAATTCATTGCCTACTTCAGCGTTTACCCGCCACACTATGAAAGCGCTGCCATTATTGTTAGTATGCCAATGATATCCTTGCTTACCCACGCTGTTAACTGCATACGTCATCCTTTCCACACTACCTTATGGGTGCGCTGACTTCGTCCTTTTCGCAATACCAACAATATATGTTACATTGCGCAGACCATTGCGCTTTGCAGATGCAAAGGCATTATTAGACATTGGCAATGGGAGAATTCCTGTAGATACTTCTACTGGCCTCATTTCGTTTCCATCAAATTTTTGTCACTTCACAACGTCAAGGAAGAATTAATATCGAAAGTGTTCCCAAGTATTTGTGTAAATTAGAAAAACTATGCTTTATTGAGCGAACGAGCCATTTTAGTAGCAACTAATAAGGATGTAGATGATATGAACATAAAAAATCAGAGTAAATTTTATGGACAAATGCATTCATTTAAGTCGAGCAATACCACTACCAATCCAAATGAAGTAATCAATTATTATCTAACTTAATTCCTAAAATCATTGGATTTTATCCAGGATTCCGCCACAAATTTACAGCTCAAAGTTAATTCGGTAATAATTATGCTTCGAAATCTCAATCAGCCGGAATTGTGCAACGGAACAAGACTCGCTGTTAAAAAAGTTATGAATAGGAAAGTTCAAAGGAGAGGGTGTGCTTATTCCAAGAATTCCACTAATGCCAACCGACTTTCTTTTTTAAGTTAAGCTTGTTCAGTTTCCCGCGCGCCTAGCATTCGCAATGACAATAAATCCCAAGGTCAATCGTTTGAAATGTGTGAAATATACCTTGAATTGCCTGTTTTTCGCATGGCAGTTTAACATTGCGTACTCGAGAGTCGGCAAACCATCGGCGCTATTTACTTTCTCTCCGGAAGGAAAATTGTACATTACAATAAAGTGTTGTAAAAGTATTTAATTGCAATTTTATGTCATTGCATGGTCATATGGTAAACGGGGCTGGTAGTTAATACACACACACACACACACACACACACACACACACACTAGCTTCAAACTGCATTCGATAACGGCCTTCGTACGCATGCAAATAATCGGTGTACTTATCAAAATGAATTTACAGAGGTGTAACCAGACGACGAATACAATGTGAATCAAACATTCAACTACGCAATTACACAAGTGCTAAATTGTACAGTAATATACGTTACATTTGTATCCTATTACTTCATACCGTTTTGAATAATAGTGTGTGTGTGTGTGTGTGTGTGTGTGTGTGTGTGTGTGGTTTTGTGAATTTTTCTTTTTTCAGTTTCAGATTACGTGACTTTTTTTTTTTTTTTTTTTTTTTTTTTTTTTTTTTTGTATTTTAAAAAATAAAACATCAGACCAAACCAGGATGCTCTTTTAGTGCAGAAATATCCACACTTTCATTTAAATAGCCTGAACGTTCTGTGTAGTAAGCTTTTGTATGTCTAGTTATTGATTAAAAGTTTTCTTCTGGTTTTAATTTTTTAAAAATATTGAAGAGACTTCCATCTATATAATACACATTATACAGAATACAAAAGGGTTTATTAAAAATCGTATGTGTTACACTCACATGACTTTCTCTAGCTGTTCTACAAACTGCTTACATAAGATTATTCTTCTTTCTGCACCTTGCTAATCGTGGTACCCATTAGCACAATGTTCTTATTACTTAGTTCCTTATAAGTAGAAAGAAAATAATGGAATACACTAGGATAAACCAATAGTCAAATGTTTTAAAAGCTGTCGTTATGCGATTCTCATTGTCATTACAATGAATACCTCGAAAACGGCAAGCTCCATGAGAAAAATGTATATGACATAACTTGTGTCTTTTAATAAGACCTACATTGTTTGTTTAGTAAGTTTTTGTCTTTCTCTTACGGTTTATTAGTTATGCAAAATTAAGCAAAATTCATACAGAATAAACAGGTCTTCACAAGCTATTCCTAGAAAATTCAAGATATACCTTTTATTTGCCAGGTAAATATCTTTAATATATGATATTTTAATCAAAATCGTTAGACATTTTTAAGTAAATCAAAATTTTCGAAAAAGTTCCATGTAAAGGGTAGTTTGGGGTGGGAGGATTTTTCTCAAAATCTTCGTGTCGCATCCCTGAAAGATACTAAACTTAAATACCAAGTTTCGTATTTTAGCTACTTTTTGTTTCCGAGTTATCGTGTTCACAGACACACGGACACACACATACACACGGACCTTTTTCTGGAAGTGCTTTTTTTGGATACAGGGGTCCTAAAACACGTATTTCCGGTAAAATCTCGGTATCGAATTTTGGGTGGAATACAATACTTCTCTGTCGCTATGTGCATTGTACATACGGAGCTAGAGCAAGTAAAAATGAAAATACAGTTAGCTCTGCGTCATTTGGTACTAAATTTATTACTAATAATTTAAAACCCCGCAATTTGTTCTAAAATTGCTTGGCACTTTTCAGACATTTTGCTATTTGGGTTGGCACTAAATGGGATAATAGTGTGGCGATTCAATCTAAAGATGGTGCTGTGTGTGATATTCAAATTATAAAGTCTGATACCTCTGCAGCGATTGATATTTCTACGAGTCCTGTTGTAGCTGACAGTGTTGCCGTTGTTAAGGTTTCTGAGAAAGTGGATATTGGAAACCAGCACTTGTATTTGCTAACGTGGCAACTCAGTTGACTAGTGATATTCTCCATCATGTTAGTTTTATACCATGGTAAGAAGCTGCTATCAATGAAGTGAGTCAACTCACTGATGAATACTTTATCTCAGTGCATGATAACTCTTCTGAACCTAAAACTTTATTTTCTCGTACTGTATTTGTCTATTCACGATATATGGCTTTTATGCATAACCACTCTATTTCTCAATAGGATATTACCGCTTTGAAACCACCCAATTTTGACTTCCATGCTAACTGTAACTTGTGTGAAACTCCAAAAGAGAAATGCTATACGCATTTGCTTAAGTACACACAAGTGTGCTTATAAGATTTAGATCCTACTAATGTTGCTAAATTTGATATTCAATTCTCTGCCATATTCCTATTAAACATCGTCCGTATAGTCTCCCATAAACAGAAAGAAATTAGTATCAACAAGTACAAGGCGATAAAAATTCTGGTATTATTCGGGAATCGCAATCCTCTTGCGCTTCACCTGTGATGCCTGTTAAAAAATCTGAGGTGTTCCATTCACATGACTTTCTCTATATCACTGCAACAAATTGTTCTATTTACTTCACCTAATGGAGCAAAAATTAGCAGAAATAGTCTTATTACTTGCTTCCTTGTTAGTAGAAGCGAAATAAGGGGGTACCATGGGTTGAAGTGATAGTCAAAAGCTGGTTGCTCTGCGACTGAAGTTCCTTTGTATGGACACGAGTTCACAAAGTCCTGTATGAGGAAAAGTATGTCTTTATAGCAGAGAAAAACAAGGAATATCTCAAAAACGATCAACTCCACGAAAAAATGTATATTACATAAATTGTGTGTTTTAAGGTGCTCTACATTTGTTGCGTAGTAAGTTTTTGTCCACCTCTTACGGTTTAGCAGTTATGTAAAATGACCCAAAATAGTCTTCAGAGGCTATTCCCAGAAAATTCAAAATATACATCTTATTTGCCATGTAAACATCTTTAATATACGATATTTTAATCAAAACCGTTAGAGCCGTTTTTCAGAAAAACAAAATTTTCGAAAAAAGTTCCATGTAAAGGATAGTTTGGGGTGGGGGGATTTTTCTCAAAATCTTCGCGTCGCATCCCTGGAAGATGCTAAACTTAAATACCAAGTTTTGTATTTTACCAACTTTTCGTTTTTGAGTTATCGTGTTCACAGACACACGGACACACTGACACACACGGACCTTTTTCTGAAAATACTTTTTTTGGATACAGGGGACCCTAAAACATATATTTCCGGTGAAATCTCGGCATCGAATTTTTTGGTGGATTGCAATACCTTCTCATAGCACGTATAGAGAAAGTAAAAGAATCATAATTATATGGAATTCCACTTTGACTATAGGAAAAGAAATTTCGTTACATTGAAATCCTCTTTATTGTACCCAATATTGCTAATATTTTGAGATACCTTACTGGTGCTACATGGGTTGTTCTCTTAATCCATCATCAGCATATTTTCAGATACCAGTTGCAGTAAATCTTAACGGAATATGAGGTGTCTCACTCCTGGATCACAGCTTGAATTCAATCGGCTCCATTTGGTGTAGTTAGTGCACCTGGATTACTGCAGGATTATATAGCTCCGCTGGTGAGCCGTAATTTTATTCCGAAATTCTTTTATATATTAGTAAATCTATTGAAATGCGACTGTTGCACTCAGGCACAATTAAAAACCATCAGTTTGGGCTTGGTTGGAATCAACGACCTTAGGATCAGAAGATCAGCTCCTAACCAACTAAGTCACTTATATTGGCCCTACCAAGTTGGAGGTTCTACTTACAATAGTCACTTACATTTCTAGGTAATATGAAAATCTTGGGTGTATATGGACTGTTTTCGGCAAACTATGGCTCTAAATTGGAATGAAAACTCAACGCTTTGACTTATAGTAGAGTTGCTTAAAGGTACAATCAATTTTTTTTCAAACTGTATGCAAAAAACACTAACATTGTGAAAAAGTTTTCAAGGCTACGTTTAGACAAACCCGTTGGAGAACACGACAAATGGTATCTCAGGATACTGTCTTATTCTGCAATATCATTTGTTCCTGCTAGTATGCACTGCAGCTTGGATTCCAAAAGCCGGTGTTTACAAAGTTATTAACGTCGATGAGAATTTAACTAAATTCTCATTTGAAATGATTCTCTTGCTACCAATTTAATAACCCTTTTGGCCGCTCGTTGATCATCCATCAGGTTTTTCGCAAGACTGACCAACTGTTGCAGAGATTTCCGAATACGTGCCGAGGAACACACTCTAACAACAGACGACCGACAGGCAAATTCCTTTCACTTAGCGGACAGAGATGAGCAGAGTCCTCCTTATAATAGTAACCAATGCCATATATAAAATTCAGCTAAAATCACTTCCTCAGGACGATATGTACGAGAGGAAGTTACTTAGTTTATTGGAATACCTTTCACTACTCCTGGTAGTTTAGGCGAAGAGTTGATCACTCTTCGTGCCAGAACGTAAGCGCCGCCCTCCTCACAACAAGCCTAAAGTGGTCCGAAGTTACACAACAAATTGCAACACTGGGTTCTGTGGTAGCAGTCTTTGCTGACGAATCCACCAGTTCATTCTCCAGCAAACTAAGATGAACAAGAAACCAAGCATAATCCACATTAACGCTGGAACTTGTAAAACGTGTAGTACATCCTGGATGTGCTGCACAATAGTGAATTAAGAAGTCTCTAAAAACAAGTACCTTAACGGAATCACCCGTAAGGAGACAGTCATCCAAATTTGATGGCGCACACAAAAAATTGCTCGCTATGTGACAAACTGATCTACACTAAATGTGCTGTTGTAATTACCAAATATTTATGACTCGGTTCCTTAAACATAGGCTCATCCACTGACTGGGTATTCTTAGATGCAACTGTGTATATGAGGCTCTAAAGAAGTACCTCAACGTAATGAGGTGGTCGTCCAAATTTTATGGTGCACACACAAAATAGCTCGCAATGTGACAAACTGATCTGCACTATAAATAGAAGTACTATTGTGATAACCAAATTTATATGGATCGGGTCATTAAATATAGGCTCATCTAGCTAACTGGATACAATTAGAGTCAACTGTGTATATAACAATTTGGTTAGTATAACTTGACAAGTATTTGTAATAACACAAGTACGGATACTAGACACAGCTATCATACATTTACGGTGTGCCGTTATCCCGAGATCAACGACGATGTCAAACATAAATAAGGGAGCTGTAACCTCTCCCCCTTTGCAAACATGGTAGACATTTCGTCAGTATATATCCCGAAGGAGTTTAGAATGGGACTGAAGGACGTTAACACACACTGATCATCCAACTACTGTTAGCGTTATATTGGAGCTCTGTCAGTATATATCCGGAAGGAGTTTCGAATGGCACTGAAGGAAGGTAACACACAGAGATCATGAAACTACTAGCAGTTTTATATTGGAGTTCTGTCAGTATATATCTCGACGGAGTTTAGAATGGACGGAAGGAAGCTAACACACAGTGATTATTCAACTATAAGTAGCCTTATATTGGAGCTCTGTCAATACATATATCCCGAATAAAGAGTTTAGAATAGGACAGGAGAAAGTTAACACACAGTCAACGTTTAACTACTGGTAGCTTTATATTGGAGCTCTGTCAGTATACATCCCGAAGGAGTTTAGAATGGGACTGAAGGATGCTAACACACTGATCATCCAACTACTAGTAGCTTTATATTGGAGCTCTGTCAGTGTATAATAATGGGACTGAAGGACGTTAACACACACTGATCATCCAACTAATGGTAGATTTATATTGGAGCTCTGTCAGCATATATCCCGAAGGAGATTGGAATGGAATTGAGGGATGTTAAAACACTAATCATCCAACTACCGTTAGCTTAATATTGGAGCTCTGTCAGTATACATATATCCCGAAGGAGTTTAGAATGGGACTGAAGGACGTTAACACACACTGATCATCCAACTAATGGTAGATTTATATTGGAGCTCTGTCAGCATATATCCCGAAGGAGATTGGAATGGAATTGAGGGATGTTAAAACACTGATCATCCAACTACTGTTAGCTTTATATTGGAGCTCTGTCAGTATACATATATCCCAAAGAAGTTTAGAATGGGACTGAAGGACGTTAACACATAGTGATCATACAACTACTAGTAGCGTTATATTGGAGCTCTGTCAGTATATATCCCGAAGGAGTTTAGAATGGGATTGAAGGATGTAAACACACACTGATCATCCCACTAATGGTAGCTTTATATTGGAGCTCTGTCAGTATATATCCCGAAGGAGTTTAGAATGGGACTGAAGGACGTTAACACAAGTGAGCATCCAACTTCTGTTAGCTTTATATTGGAGCTTTGTCAGTATTTATCCCGAAGGAGTTTAGAATGGGACTGAAGGATGTTAACGCAAGTGAGCATCCAACTTCTGTTAGCTTTATGTTGGAGCTCTGTCAGTATTTATCCCGAAGGAGTTTAGAATGGGACTGAAGGACGTTAACACAAGTGAGCATCCAACTTCTGTTAGCTTTATATTGGAGCTTTGTCAGTATTTATCCCGAAGGAGTTTAGAATGGGACTGAAGGATGTTAACGCAAGTGAGCATCTTACTACTTATATTGGAGCTCTGTCAGTGTATATCCCGAAGAAGTTTTAGAATTTGACTGAAGGACGTTAACACACACTGATCGTCCAACTAATGGTAGCCTTATATTGGAGCTCTGTCAGTGTATATCCCGAAGGAGTTTAGAATGGGACTGAAGGACGTTAACACATAGTGACCATACAACTACTAGTACCGTTATATTGGAGCTCTGTCAGTATATATCCCGAAGAAGTTTAGAATTTGACTGAAGGACGTTAACACACACTGATCGTCCAACTAATGGTAGCTTTATATTGGAGCTCTGTCAGTGTATATCCCGAAGGAGTTTTGAATGGGACTGAAGGACATTAACACACACTGATCATTCAACTACTGTTAGCTTCATATAGGAGTTTTGTCAGTATATATCCCGAAGAAGTTTAGATTAGGACGGGAGGAAGTTAACATACAGTGATCATCTAATTCATTGCAGCTTTATATTGGAGCCATGACAGTATACATCATCAATTATTTTAGGAAGGGCACAGTGATCATTCGGCAACTAGTAGCTTT
Source organism: Hymenopus coronatus (assembly GCA_030762935.1). Classification (NCBI taxonomy): domain Eukaryota; kingdom Metazoa; phylum Arthropoda; class Insecta; order Mantodea; family Hymenopodidae; genus Hymenopus; species Hymenopus coronatus. Next base: position 21,275,748 of record CM060882.1, read on the forward strand.
ATTTTGGGACCCTAGCAGTATTAGTCATGAAAGAGTTTAGAAAAGTTGGGTGGTAGTAAACATACATTGATCATACAGGTGCCAACAGGTTTTTGTTGGAGTACTGTTAGTTATTATCATGGCGGAGATTAGGGTGTGACGGGAGGAAGAAAATACAGTGATTATTCATCTGTTACCAGCTTTTTGTTGGAGACCTAGCAGTCCAAATGAAGGAGATTAGAATTGCAGGGAGGAGGTAAACACACAGTGATCATTTTATATAAGCTTTTTGTTGGAGCCCTGTTAGTAACTATTATAAAGGTGTTTAGGCGAATAAGTAAACACAACTTAGTACTGAGCATCCAACTGTTGTGCTTGTAATCTGTCAGTAAATATCATGAGTTCCCGGCTTGTAAAGATCGGAAAGATGTTTGCTTTGAGAGAATGTGATGAAGGAGTTTAGGATTGGTTAGGCGTAAGTAAACAGACAGTTCCATCGCATTGGATTATTTATTCAGTGTTCATTGCTCAAGTTCCTTTTCTTTTAGTATTTATGAGTGCATTAACATTACTAGAGCAGTTGCTATATTAACAGTTCTAATCCTTGTTTATGGCTTCTTTAATACTTCCTTCAAAACAATTCCTAATGCATTAGCTATTTTCTTAATTACCATTTTGGTCTTATCCTTTACTGCAAATCGTTGTTGTGGTGTGACTGTATCTTTTAACAATGCTATAATCTCTTTCAAGTCTTTTACGATTTGGTCCCGTAGCTTTTGAAATGATTCACTTGGTGCTAATCCTTCAGGGGTTATAGCAGCTCCTGGAAATATCGTATGAACACCTCCTGGAGTAACAGGGTCAACACCTCCTAGAGACACAGGTTGAACACCTCCTGGAGGCAGAAGGTGAACACCTCCTGGAGACACAGGATGAACACCTCCTGGAGACACAGGGTGAACACCTCCTGGAGACAGAAGGTGAACACCTCCTGGAGACACAGGGTGAACACCTCCTGGAGACACAGGGTGAACACCTCCTGGAGACACAGGGTGAACACCTCCCGGAACAGCTGGTCCACCTACTGGAGCAACATTTGAACCACCTTCTGGAGCATCAGTACCCTGTGATAAACATTATATAATTTGAATGTTAGTTTCATATAGGCTTCATATCTAATGTCAATATAAACTATTCAATTTAGAAACAAAAATCGTAAATTAAAGAATTTTATATTCGTACCTTAAAATTTAAAAGTTTAAGTAGTGTTACAAACAGTTAACATTACAATTATATATTTAATACTGCGGCAGTCTTGTATGTGCAGGACAACCCGAATTTATTAATGTTATATACATGATTAACAATATATCCATTTTGATTCTGTCGTAAATACAATTTCATAAGCATAACCTGCAGGAGGTCTATGGAACTATTGTTGTAATATTTATATAAAGTTAATCTATGAAATCTAATTAGCAATTCTAGTTTGCTGAAGGTAACTAGCTTTGTACAGAACATTGTCACAGTAATTATCTGACCCTGTGCGAGTTTTCTCTTCACGATTATGTTAATAAAACTTTCTAATCTCACCGGCACCTTGGAATATTTTTGCAACGCTACTGTCATTTGTTGTTTCTCTGACCACGTGATATTCTTATAGAGAGTTGTATAGCAAACGTAACTAGACGCAGTATATGCTTCAGATTGCTTAAAATTACAGAACACACTTATGCTGCAGTTGTATAGAGAATAAATGAGGCGGTTAAAGAGACTGTGTGCCCTCTGGATTTACATTACTTTAGTTGAATCCAAAACAAGGTCCATTATTTCTGCAAATCACTATCACATAATTTTATACACTTATATAATTATAGCAAATTTGTACATATTTTTTGGAAACTCAATAATCTCCTGTATTTACAGATATTCTATCGGTAACGAAGAACGGATTATAGCAAAAAAATCCCTCCATTATCTTTACTGCATGGTTTCTGAATTTTATTTTAGTCAGAAAGTCCTATTTTAGTAACACCGTTGGATTCTTTAAGACTCTACCAGAAACAAGGCAGAAATCAATCCATAACAAATTGGCGTCAGTTTAACACTAAAGCGGAAATCTCAGGATCAAGTTAACTAATGACAAGTTTAGTTCATATCCGGATAACCAGCACTATCAACTAGTTACTTTATCAACACGTACTGTGTTCACAGTTTATAGTGAAGGTATTGTATTGTACCCAAAAATTCGATACCGAGATTTCACCAAAAATAAATGCTTTTGGGCCACCTGAATCCAAAAAGAACCTTTTTAGAAAAACATCCATGTGTGTGCGTATGTCAGTCAGTGTGTGGTGTGTGTATGATTGTCAGTATGTGTCTGTCAGTGTGTGTGTGTGGTGTGTGTGTATGTTTGTCAGTGTCTGTGTGGTGTGTGTATGTTTGTCAGTGTATATATGTGTGATGTGTGTCTCTGTCAGTGTTTGCGATGTGTATACCAGTGTGTGTGCGTGCGTATGTCTGTCAGAGAGTGTGTGGTGTGTGTGTTTGTGTGTGTCTGTCAGTGTGTCTATATCAGTGTGTGTGCTTGTGTATGCCTGTCATGTGTGTGTGTCTGTCAGTGTGTGTATGTCAGTGTGTGTGCGTGTGTATGTCTGTCAGTGTGTGTGGTGTGTGTATGTCTGTCAGTGTGTGTGGTGTGCGTGAGTATGTCTGTCAGTGTGTGTGGTGCGTGAGTATGTCTGTCAGTGTGTGTGAGCGTGTGTATGTCTCTCAGCGTGTGTGTGTGCGTATGTATGTCTACCAGTGTTTGTGTGTGGTAAGTGTATGTCTATCAGGGTGTGTGTGGTGTGTGTATATGTCAGTGTGTGTGTGGTGTGTGTGTATGTCAGTGTGTGTGGTGTGTATGTCTATCAGTGTGGTGTGTATGTCTATCAGTGTGTGTGTATGTCAGTGTGTGTGGTTTGTATGTCTATCAGTGTGTGTATGTCAGTGTGTGTGTGGTGTGTATGTCTATCAGTGTGTGTGTATGTCAGTGTGTGTGTGGTGTGTGTATGTCTGTCAGTGTGTGTATGTGTGTCAGTGTGTGTGCGTGTGGTTTGTGTAGTATGTCTGTCGGTGTGTGTGTGTGGTGTGTGTCTGTCAGTGGATGTGTATATGGTGTGTGTGTCAGTGCGTGTATATGGTGTGTGCGCCTGTCAGTGTGTGTGTGTGGTGTGTGTCAGTGTGTGTATATGGTGTGTGCGCCTGTCAATATGTGTGTGTGGTGTGTGTGTCTGTCGGTGTGTGTGTCGGTGTGTGTGGTGTGTGTGTGTCTGTCGGTGTGTGTGTGTGTGTGGTGTGTGTGTCAGTGTGTGTATATGGTGTGTGCGCCTGTCAGTGTGTGTGTGTGTGGTGTGTGTATGTCTGTCGGTGTGTGTGTGTGTGGTGTGTGTCTGTCAGTGTATGTGTATAATGTGTGTGTGTGTGTGTCAGTGTGTGTATATGATGTGTGCGCCAGTCAGTGTGTGTGTGCGTGCCTGTCAGCTTGTGTGTGGTATGTGTGTGCGTGCGTGCGTGGTGTGTGTAGTGTGGTGTGTGTGCGTGTGTGCGCCTGTCAGCATACGCGGTGTGTGGTTCCTATCAGTGTATGTGGTGTGTGTGTGCGCGTGTGTGTTCTTGTCAATGTATGTGTGCGACATTGGGCAGCATAGCTCAAAATGAAAAGTCCGTTAAATACCAAACTTGGTGATTAAGTTCCGTATCTTCAAAGACTGTGACACGAAGCTTTTGAAGAATATTCCCCACCCCCAAATACCTTTTGCGTGGAAAAAATTTGGAAAAGTTTTACTTCCCAAAAATGGCTTTAACAATTTCGATTTAAATGTCGTATATTAAAGATATTTACCTGACAAATAAAACGTATGTCTTGAATTTTCTGCGAATAACCTCTGAAGCCTACTTTATTTTGCATCAATTTTACGGAATTTTACATAACTACTGAACCGTAAGAATAAAGAGCACCTTAAAACACACAATTTATGTAATGTACATTTTTTTCGTGGAGTTGATAATTTTCTGGATATTACTTGTTTTTGGTTTTGAAAAACGTATACTTTTCTAAAACAGTAATGTGTCAACTCCTGTCCATACAAACAAAACTGTTCAGTCACATAGGCACCAGCTCTTGACTATCACTTTAACTAGGATACTACCTTATTTCCCTTCTACTTACAAGGAAGCAAGTAATAAGACTATTTCTGCTATTTTTTTCTGGATTAGCATGAAGTAAATAGTAGCATAAGCTTTTTAACAATAATTTGTTACAGAGATGTAGAGAAAGTAATGAGAATGAAACACATCAGATTTTTATTAATATTTTAAAGTATTATTTAAAATACTTTACTCATACGAGAATTTGTCATTGCCTGCCCATACAAACAAAGGAAGTTCAATCACATAGCAACCATGTTTTATTACTTTAGGCTATGTTATTCCCTTGTTTACTTTTCACTTACTATGGAAGCAAGTAATAAGATCATTCCTGCTAGTTTTTCTCGATTAGCGTAAAGTAGAGAGAGGAAAAAGCTTTTAAACAATGATTTGTTGAAGAGAAGGTCATGTGAATGAAACATATCAAGAGTATTTTGTTAGCGTGGTAACAATGAATGGTTGTACGCGTCTGCTCCAAGGGAAGCGGAAGGAGCTCAAAGATTTTTGTTTCGAAACATCTGTAGCACCGTCCGAGGAAGTATTTGGAAAAATCTGATGTGTTACACTCACCTGTCTTTCTCTAGCCGCTCTATAGACTATTTACAAAATAAGCTGATGTGTTACATTCACATGACTTTCTCTATTTCTCTGCAATAAATTATTCTGAGAAAGCTTATACATATATTTACTTCATGCTAATCAGTAAAAAATTAGCAGAAATAGCTTTATTACTTACTTCCTTGTAAGTAGAAGCGAAATAAGAGAGTGCCATAGGGTAAAGTGATAATCAATAGCTGGTTGTTATGTCACTGAAGTTCCTTTGTTTGTATGGACAGCAGTTGTCAAATTCCAGTATGAGAAAAATATAAGTTTTTCATAGCAGAAACCAAAAATAAGGAATGTCTCCAAAACGACGACCTCCACGATAAAAATGTTTATAACATAAAGTGTGTATTTTAACATGCTCTACATTTTTGTGGAGTAAGATTTTGTCCATCTCTTACGGTTTAGCAGTTGTTCAAAATTCAGCAACATTCATCCAGAATAAACTACTCTTCAGATGCTATTCCCAGAAAATTCTAGACATACATTTTATTTGTCAGGTAAATATCTTTAATATATGAAATTATAATCAAAATCGTTAGAGCTATTTTTGAGAAAATCAAAGTTTTTGAAAAAAGTTCCATGTAAAGGGTTGTTGGGATTGGGGTGATTTTTCTCAAATTCTTCGTGTCGCATCCCTGAAAGATACTAAACTTAAATACCAAGTTTGGTATTTTAGCTACTTTTCGTTTTTGAGTTATCGTGTTCAGAGACACACGGACACAGGGACCTTTTTCCGAAAATGCTTTTTTTAGATAAAGGGGACCCTAAAACATATATTTCCGGTGAAATCTCGGTATCGAATTTTTGGATGGAGTGCAATACCTTCTCTATACCTATGTACATAGTGCGTATAGAGAAAGTAAAAATATTTTTCTTTCTACACCATGCTAATCTAGATAGCATTAGCAGAATATACTTACTACTACGTAGTTCCTTATAAGTAGAAGAGAACTAAAGAAATGTGAAATGCTAAAGTGATAGTCAAATGTTTTAAAAGCTGTCGTTATGCGATTGTCATTGCAAATCGCTTCTTTGCTTGGCCAGGAGTAGAACAAAATGAAAACGGACACTTTCTCTCTGAGATAGGTATAAGTGCCTTACAATTAAAACCAGTAACAAGGAATATCTCGGAAACCTCCACAATAAAAGCATAAAGGACATAAATTGTGTGTTTTGAAGACATCTACATTTTTTGTGCAGCAAGTCTTTGTCTTTCTCTTACGGTTTGGCAGTTAAGCAAAATTCATCCAGAATCAATAACTCTTCAGAGGCTACTCCCAGAAATTTCAAGATATACATTTTATTTAGGATGTAAATATCTTTAATATATGTGAGTTTAATCAAAAACGTTTGAGCCACTTTTGAGAAAATCAAAAGCTTCGAAATTTTTTGACATGTAAAGGGTGGTTTGTGATGGAGGGATTTTCTTGAAAATCTTCGTTTCGCATCCTTGGTTGGTACCAAACCTGTATACCAATTGTGGTATGTGACGGTCTTTTTGTTTTTGAGCTATGCTGTACAAAGACACACACATACACACGCGCGTGGACCTTTTTTCTAAAACTACTTTTTTTCGGACTCGGGGGACACAAAAACATATATTTCCGGTGAAATCTCGAGATCTAAGTTCTGGGTGAAATACAATACCTTCTCTATCCACTGTGTACATTGGGGCTAGAAGAAGTAAAAATAGCACACTGCGTGTGGCAACACTGTTATAACCAATACCATAACGACCCGTGATGAATACACTTAGGAGTAGCAGGTATTAACACGATTTCTTAAATTAAATTCTCAAAAGGAAATGTAAAAATCTGATGTGTTCCATTCACATGACTTTCTCTACTTCTGTGTAAAAAAGTATTGTTAATAAGCTTATGCTTCTATTTCCTTCATGCTAATCGAGAAAAAAATAGCTGTAATAGTCTCATTACTTGCTTCCTTGTAGTAGAAGCGAAATAAGGGAGTATTATAGGTTAAAGTGAAGTCAAAATCTGGTTACTAGGTGACTGAAAATCCTTTGTTTGTATGGACACCAGTTGACAAATTCCTGTGTGCGAAAAGTACATGTTTTTTAAACCTGAAAATAAAAACAAGGAATATCTCAAAAACGATTAACTCCTCGAAAAAAATGGATATAACATAAATGGTGTGCTTTTAATGTCCTCTACATTTTGGGGATAAGGTTTTGTCCATTTCTTACGGTTTAGCAGTTATACAAAATTTCGTAAAATTCATCCAGAATAAAGTAGTCTTCAGAGTCTGTTCCCAGAAAATTCAAGATATACATACATTTCATTAGTCAGGTAAATATCTTTAATATACATATTTTAATCAAAATGGTTAGAGCCAGTTTTGAGAAAATCATTTTTTTTTAAAAAGTTCCAAGTAAAGCGTAGTTGGGGTGGGGGATTTTCTTGAAATCCTTCGTGTCGCATACCTGGAAGATGCGAAACCTAAATAACAAATTTAGTTTTTGACGGACTTTCCGTTTTTGGACTATGCTGCCCACAGACACATACATTCGCACACAAAGATAGACAGCAAGACAGACAGACACATACACGGATATTTTTCTAAAAATAGTCTTTTTAATTAAGGAGGTCCTAAAACATGTATTTCCGATAAAATCTCTGTATCAAAATTTTGGGTGCATTGCAATACCTTCTCTATACACTATGTACATAGTACGTGTAAAGAAAATAAAAATGCATATCTAGAAAAAGGTCCGCGTGCGTCTTTCTCTCTGTCTGAGTCTGTGTTCCGCATAACTGGAATACGGAAACTCCGATGAAAACCAAACTTGCTACATAAGTTAAGCATCTTTAAAATATGCGACACGAAGATTTTCTGGAAAATCCTCCCACCCTCAATCTATTTCTACCATGAACATTTTTTTTTCAAACATTTAGATGTCTTCAAAAATGGCTCTAACGTTTTTGATCAAAAAATCACATATGATTATTGGAATGTATTGCTTGAATTTTCTGTTAATAGCATCTGAAGCCCTCATTATTCTGGATGATTTTTGTATAACTAATAAACCATAATGGATAGAAAAAGACTCACTCACAAACTTTAGGTCCTACATAGTTATTTTGTAGAGTTAACCATTTCCTGTTATTTGTGTCAATTTTAAAACAGGCATTTCTAAAAGGGGAAGACGTCATTCATTCTTTTTTCCTATATTCATGGCCGGCATCATTCATTTATTTTATTCCTGGTCAACGGCACTCTTTTCTATCTCTTTTGTTTTACTACTGGACATGAAAGAGAACCGAAGTTTAATGTCAAACGTATAGAAACATTTCACTATCGTTTATTTCTAGTGTGTTTTATCTTATTTCTCTTCCTTATATGGAATAAAATAATATTTCTGCTATTATTACTCTCGATAAGCATGATGCAGATAAAATAATTGTCGCTTATAAGAAAACAAAAAATTGTTAGCGAGACAGATAGAAAAAGGAATGTGAATGGAGCATATCAGATATTTATGAAATGATTCGCTGGTTTCACCGTTTTTAAGTTAGAGCTAACTTGCGATCCCTTCTAGATTCGCAGCCTGTCGAATACTATAGCCTGCTCTTTAGTTTGTTTCTGTAACTTTTACATATTGGTATATATGCATTTACTTTATTATCCTTACACTAAGTTTCTGAGTACCAGTGGCCCAATAGACTCAAACCCTGATTGGGTGCTATTTATGTCTTAGATTAAATGCATATTACCTACCTTTGCTTAATTTATTTCATCGTCCTGTTTATTTATTTTCCTCAACCACTTGGCTCTCACTCTATCCAAAATGTTCCCATTTTCAATTAAGTTTCTCCTAGCTTTTACATTTATTAATTTTATCTCATGAATTTCTTGTGTTAATGTTAACCTTTCCTTTTTGAGTATTCATTCCGTAAGCATTTTAGTTTCTTCACATTCTAAAACTGTGTCTCATTCTTTGCCCTCCATGTCACATAAGGGACATTTTTCCAATCGCTCTCCGTTCACCACCCCTGTTCTAGCCCATGCAAAGCCTTCTCTTGCTGTTTTATAATATATATCAATGTAGCTGTCCCTGTTCCAGTTCACTTTCGTCTCTCTATACATTGCTAGGAAGACTGGACGCATATTTTGGCAGATTGCGTGCAGATGGAGGATGTTTGGAAAAAAAAATATTGCCGGAAGTATTTTTAGCTTCAAACAGACAATGGACAGCATTCTGGGATTTGATTCTAAACAGCCAAAACTGGCCAAGCCTGGGCACATACTTAATGGAAGTTCGTGCACTAAGAGATAAAATATTTGTGTAAATATTGTATAGACATATTTGGTGTTTGAGTAATCTATGTGTGTGAATTCGTGGGTGTGGTTGTGAGTGTAAGTGTGTGTGTGTGTGTGTTTTTTATGTGTGTGTATTTCCAATGTTGTAAAGACATGTACGATAGATATGTAGGGAAAGTGGGGGCAGAATCGGGTAGTGAGGTACAACCGGGTAGATGGGTTTTTTTAAACTGGAAAGTGTTACCATCTACCACTTCTTGACTGAACTGCATTCTCATATCGGCAGCACTCAGAAGCAGGAGTTCGAAGAATATAGTCCTATTATTGTGTCTGTAATCGTTATGATTAGAAATTTCCGTGTTTTGAAGTAATTTAACTGAAATTTGAAGTCGGAGTTTAAGAAGCGAGTATCTACAGCAACTTATTTTACTTTTACTACATTAAATTGCAAAGATTTAAGTATTGCTTTCAATGTCATCACAATTCGGGAATCAAGTCGTTATTGTAGTATGCCTTAAAAAGAACAAAATGGCGTGTGTGGGACAGAAGTGGGGGGCACAACCGGGTCCTGTGTCCTAACAAGTTGAGCGATGTTGACCTCCTGCCAGCTGAAACACTCCTCAGCCATCAGCATCAACATCTGAGGGGTCACTACACTACATACCCAGCAGAGTGAGTCAGTCTTTCTCCCTCCATCCAAAATTGCACAGAAAATAGCAATATCGGCTGAACCACACACAAACATTTCACCAAAAGATGTGTTGCCAGTTCCCTGTGCTAAAATAAAATACTCATCCTAAGTCACCAGCAATTTGCAGAAAGTCCTTCAGTCTAAGTTTGGTGAAACAACAAGAGCAAAGAAAGCCAAATATAGCGACGAAACTTCTAGCGAAGGCCAGTGCTCTTATTGCAAGGAGAAATATAGTGAGACAAAACAAAATGACCACTGGATTCAGTGTGTGAAATGGGCCAATGAACTTTGCACAGGTTGGCCCCAAAAGGGGCAAAACCGTATTTTGCAAAAAAAAAAAACGTTTTAATTTATATTACGTATGTGATAAAAATGGCAACAAAGCAAATGTTTTAAAATGTTCACAATTTATAATACAATAATTTACAATAAAGTGCATTTGTTAAAACTTTATATATTATGATCAATTATAATTTATTGTTAGATACCTGATCCTGCCCCCCCCTTCCCCTAGATATATTTTAAATTCAAGTATTTTAGACAGCATGCATGGTCACCCACCCATAAGACTGTGTGAAGCAAATATTGCATTATTATAAACTTAATAATTAATACTTCTACTACTAATGAGTTTTTCGAATTAAAACTTCCTATTATATCTTGTCTTTCAATATCTTGCATTCCTAACCTCACTTCTTTCCAAAAACCTCTTGTACCTGCCCTTTAACATGGAAGACACTGTTGTATATCGTTAGTAAAGACTTTTGTTTTCATTGTTGTATAATTTGACAGCTTCTATAGAACATGTTAGTTGTTGAAAGTGTAGCCAGAGAGTGTCAGAAAAACAAGAACAAACTTAGCTCACGAATCCTCCGGTTGTAAGTCTGTTTTTTGAATTGATAAAAATTAAAATTCGAATTTAAAAATGCTAGATTTTAAATTGAATGCAAGTATTGGTACTTCACTTACCGGTTGTGAGCCGATACCCTTAACATTTTGTTGCATAACTGTAGCTGTGGCACATAGGACTGTTGCCAGAAGCAGCGTGAAGACCAATGAAGTTTTCATTATTTCTGTCTGAAAATAAATAAATGTACTTTAACAATGGTTCATTTTATAAAGGTGACAAAAGCCAATGTTTACTGTGTTATGATTTACTAGTACAAGAACTTGACATTTCACATAGAACAATGAGGTATGAATTTAGTTCAGAAAAGCTTGAAACTCTTACCTTGTGAAAGACCAGAAGGACGATCCCAGCGAAGCCTGTATGTGCCCTTTAAGCAAATTCCTGCTCTTTTATATCTGTGTGACATGCAATCATTTTTTACAACGTTAGATTAATAAAAATTTAATGTAACTTTTGACGTCAGAAATAGTCGCAGAAGTTAAACATTTATATTCCTAATAAAAATGCATATGAAGATTCAGCATTTATGGTGGCTATAAAAATAAATAATTTTCTTAAAAGAAAGGATACGTAAAAATATATACTTCAACTTAAACCTATTCTTTGTTGTGTGTTAGTACTGAACGCTATACAGGGTGATTCAGAAATGATTTTACAGCGTTTAGGGATGTATTCCTGACATTGAAACAAGAAAATAAATATATGCTCTAAGACCCCCTTAATGAAAGCCACCTTCAACGGCTTTCCGAGTCCAACCTAATAAATTCATTTATAAAATATATATTTTGAATTTTCGGTGAATAGCCCCCGAAGACCTCTTCATTCTGGACGAGTTTTTTTTTTTAATTTTACATAACCAGTAAAACGTAAGAGATAGACAAAAACTTACTACACAAAAAAATATAGATCTCGTTAAAACACATAACTTATGTAATATATATTTTTTTTACATAGAGTTGATCGTTTTCGAAATATTTGGTTTCAGTTTTAAAATACTTCAACTTTACTGATACGGGAACTTGCCAACTCCTGCCACGGATTTCAATCCCATATCAACACATTTTATAATATATGAGAGTATTTCCCCTCTAGTTGAAGGATCTAAGACCGTTTCTGCTAATGTTTATCTCGATTAGCATGAAGTAAATAGAACAATAAGCTTACTAACAATAATTGCTTGACATTCGGATAAATCATGTGAATGGAACACATCAGATTTTTATTTTCTCTATTCGTGCTATGTGCATAGTGTAGAGTAGGTACTGCACTCCACCTACAAATCGATACTGAGATTTCACCGGAAGTATAACATTTAAAGTCCCCTGTAAACAAAAAAAGTGTTTTCAGAAAAAGGTTTGTGTGTCCCTGTGCCGGTGTGTCTGTGTACGCGATAACTCAAAAACGAAAAGTGGGAAATATACTAAACTTCGTATTTAGGTTCAGTATCTTCCAGGGATACGAAGATTATGAGAAAAATCCCGCACCCCAAACTACCCTTTACAAGGAACATTTTTCGAAAATTTTGATTTTCTCAAAAATGGCTCTAACGTTTTTTATTAAAATATAGAAAATTCAAGATATTTACCTAACAAATAAAATGTATATCTTGAATTTTCTGTGAATAGCCTCTGAAGACCACTTTATTCTGGTCGAATTTTACAGAATTTTACATAACTGTTAAACCGCAAAATATGGACAAAATCTTACCACGCAAATAATATAGATCAAGTTAAAACACACAATTTATGTCATATATATTGTTTTTTTTTTCGTGTAGTTGATTTTTTTTTTAGATATTCCTTGTTATTTTCTGAAAACAAAGGAAGCATTCATACCTGTCCATGCAAGTTAACCTTGCATCCATGTTTCATACTCTATCTAGCACGTATGTACAATGTACGTAGTTGAAAGAGAAGGTATTGTATTCCACCCAAAACTCGATACTGAGTTTTCACCGTAAGAGACCCCGAATCCAAAAAACAATTTTTAGAAAATCCTTATATGTTCCATTCACAGAACTTTCTCTGCATCTCTTGACAAACTGTTGTTAAAAAGCTTATTCTGCTATGTACCACATTCTAATCAAGTGTTATATTATTTGCTTCCTTGTAAGTAGTAGGGAAAAGCAATAGTCAAATCGTTTATAAGTTGATTGCCATGTGATTGAAATCCGTTTATTTGCATTGGCAAGAGTTTACAAATTCCTGTATGAAAAAAGAAGTATTTTAAAACTAAAACCATTAACAATAAATATTTCAAAAATTGTTAACTCCACAAAAACAATATATATGACATATATTGTGTTTTATCGAGATCTATAGGTATTTTGTGAAGTGAGCTTTTTACTAGTTTACTAGTTATGAAAAATTCAGCAGTATTCATCCTGAGGAAAGAGGTTTTCAGAGGTTACTCTCAGAAAATGCAAGATATACGTTTTATTTATCACGTAAATATCTTTAACATACGATATTTTAATCTAAATGTTCCAGGCATTTTTGAGGAAAAGAAAACATTCGAGATGTTTACATGTAAGGCGTTGTTTGGGGCGGGGGAGATTTTGTTCAAACTCTTCGTGTCGCATCCTTCGAAGATACAAAACTTAAATTCTAAGTTAGGTTTCTTACCGATTTTCGGTTTTGAGTTATCGTCTTCACAGAGACACACACACACGGACCTTTTTCTAAAATGCTTTTGTTGGATACATGGGATCCTAAAATGTCTATTTCCGGTTATAGAATTTCTGAGTGGAATGCAACACCTTCTCTATACACTATGTAGCTGCATAGTAAGTGTAGAGAAAGTAAAAATATGTGTGTATCTGTTTGTGCGTGCGCTTCTGTGGATAGCGTAGCTCAAAAACGCTGAGACCGTTAAAACCCTAAACTTAGTATTTTATTTAGTATCTTCCAAAGATACGACAGGAATATTTTCAAAAAAATCCCTTCCGTAAACTACGCTTTACATAGAAAAAAATTTGTAAATTTGGTTTTTTCTCAGAAATATCTACCGATTTTGATTAAAATATCGCTTATATACATGACAAACACAAAACATAGTGAAAACTTTCTGGGAATAGTTCTCAGAATACTTCTTCATTCTGGATGCATTTTGCACAGGTATAAATCCTAAGAGATAGACAAAAATTTACTACACACAAAAACCTGTTAAAACACGCAATTTATGATGTCTACATTTTTATAGAGTTAACTGTTTCCGAGATATTCCTTGTTATTGGCTTTCTCAAACAGGAAGTTATTTTTCGTTTCTCTTTATTTTACTTTCTCTACACGCAATATGTACATAGTGCATAGAGAAAGTATTTTTTATTTATTGATTTTTGTAGCTTAACGTCCTTTAACCTGGTTGGTCATATCGGACGATCAAGGCAACTGGTGAAATGATGCTCAAATGATCTCGGGGTCCATGGAGCTTAAAGCTACTCGACATTTGTCTTCTCAGAATAAGGGAAAACCCCGAAAAAAACCTTATCCGAGTAACTCACCCTAAGCGAGATTCGAACTGACGACCTGTTGAATGTGAGGCAGACACGCTACCACCACACTACCCAGGCGGGCAAGAAAGTATTGTATTGCACCCAAAAATTCGATAGCGAGATTTCATTAGAAATACATGTTTTGGGACCCCCTAAATAAAAAAATTAGAAAAATGAATGTGTATGTGTGAATCAGTGTGTGTGTGCGTGCGTGTGTCTGTGGGCAGCATAGCTTAAAAACGAAAAGACCTAGCTTAGCTTAGTGTATTCCCTTATTTCCCTTCTACTTATAAGAAAGCCAGCTAGTTATGACACAATTTCGGCCAATGCTAAAAAAGTCAAATGTATGGAACACATGCTAGGTTTTGAGGAGTTAACTATTTTCTAGGTATTCTGAGATATATTGGTTTTTAAATTTTCAGTACTTAAACTTTTACAAAATGGGACGTTGTTTTTCATTTTTACTTTCTCTAGCCCGTATGCACATAGTGCATAGAGGATAGAGAAAGTATTTCATTCCAACCCAAGAATTCATTACCGAGATTCCACCGGAAATATGAGTTTTGAGGTCCCCCGAGTCCGAAAAAAGTATTTTTAGAAACAAATACGTGTGTCTGTCTCTGTCTGTCTGTCTGAACGTGTGTCTGTGAACAGCATAGCTCAAAAATAAAAAGTCCATTAAATGCAGAACTTGGTATTTAAGTTCAGTATTATTCAAAGATGCGGCACGAAGATTTTTAGGGAAATACCCGTACCTCTAACTATCCTTTACATGGAAAAATTTTCGAAAATGTTTATTTCCTCAAAATTCATTACACAGTTTTTATTAAAATACGGTATATTAAAGACAATGCATAACAAATAAAATTAATATTTTGAATTTTCTGGTAATATCCTCTGACGGGCACTATATTTTGGTTGAGTTTTGCAGAATTTTCCATAACGGTTAAACCGTAGGAGATAGAAAAAATTTACTACACAAAAAGTGTATATCAAGCCATAAACACATAATTTAAGTAACTTATATAATGTATATAGGGATAGAGAAGGCATTGTAATGCACCCAAAAATTCGATACCGAGATTTCACCGGAAATATATGTTTCGGGGTCCCCTGAGTCCGAAAAAAGCATTTAAAAAAAAAGGTCCGTGTGTGTGTGTGTGTGTGTGTGTGTGCGCGCGCGCGCGCACCTGTGGACAGCATAGTCCCAAAACAAAAAGACTGCTAAATACCATCCTTTGGTATTTAGGTTTAGTATCTTCCAAGGATGCGACACGAGGATTTTCAAAAAATCCCCCCACCACAAACTATCCTTTACATGATAACATTTCGAAAATTTTGATTTTCTTAAAAATGGCTCTAATAATTTTCATTAAAATCCCGTATATTAGAGCTAATTCTGTCCGAAATAAAATGTATACCTCGAATTTTTTGGGAATAGCCTCTAAAGACCTCTTTGTTCTAGATGAATTTTGCTGAATTTTGCTTAACTGCTAAACCGTAAGAGATAGAAGAAAACCTACTACATAAAAAATGTACTTCATGACACACAATTTTTGTCTTTTACGTTTTTGTTGTGGAGGTAACCGTTTTCGAGATATTCCTTGTTATTGGTTTCAATGTGAAGTACATAAACTTTTCTCACACAGGAAGTGTCCGTTTTTCTTTTGTTCTACTCCTGGCCAAGCAAAGAAGTGATTTATAATGACAATCGCATAACGATAGCTTTTAAAACATTTGACAATCACTTTAGCATAGCGTATTCCGTCATTCCCTTCTACTTATAAGAAACTAAGTAATAACATTCTGCTAACATTTATCCTGATTAGCATTGTGTACAAAGAAGAATAATCTTTTGTAGGAGTTTTGTAAAGCAGCTACAGAAGGTCATGCGAGTGTAACACATCAGATTTTTCACGTAGAGTTGCAGATTTGATTATCACTCTAGCCTAGTGCATTCCCTTAATTTCGTCCTACTTACAAGGAAGTAAGTAATAAGAGGAATTTTGCCAATAATTATTTCGATTAGCACATTATAGATAAAAGAGTAATCTTTTGTAAGAATAGTTTGTATGTAGAAGAGCTAGAGAAAGTTATGTGAATAGATCACATCTGATTGTTTTCATTCTGCTTACGAAAGGAGAACACAACTTATATTGTATCAGCGTCAGTTTTTAAAAGATTTCTAAACGCTTTCACATTCCCTAATACAACGAAGAATGTATAAGACTATCTCTGTTATTTCTTTGCCAATATTTTTTTGGGTCACAAGAAAGAAAACTGTGATGTGTCCATTCACATGACTTTCTCTAAATCTATGTGACAAATTGATGTTACAAAATATATTCTATCAACTTCATTCTAATCGAGATAAACTTTAGCAGAAATGGTTCTTATTAGTTGCTTTCTTGTAAATACGAGATGAAAATATCTGATGTGTTCCATTCACATGACTTTCTCTACATTTCTGCAACAAATTATTCTTAAAAAGCTTATACTTCTATTTATTTCATGCCAATCAGAAAACATTAGCAGAAATAGTCTTATTACTTGCTTCCTTATAAGTAGAACCGAAATAAGGGAGTACAGTAGGTTAAGTGATAGTCAAAGCTGGTTGCTATGTGACTGAAGTTCTTTTATTTGTATAGACAGGAGTTGACGAATTCCAGCATCAGAAAAATATGTTTTTTAAAGCTGAAACCCATAACAAGAAATACCTCAAAAACGATCAACTCCCAAAAAAAAATGTATAAAACATAAATAGTGTGCTTTAACGTGCTCTACATTTTTCGTTTAGTAAGTTTGTGTCCATCTCTTACGGTTTAGCAGTTATGCAAAATTCTGTGAACTTGATCCAGAATAAAGTACCCTTCAGAGGCTATTCCCAGAAAAGTCAAGATATTCATTTTATTTGTCATGTAAATATCTTTAATATACGAAGTTTTAATCAAAATCGTTACAGCCATTTTTGAGAAAATAAAAATGTTCGTAAAAAGTTCCATGTAAAGGCTAGTAGGGAGTGGGGGGATTTTTCTCAAAATGTTCGTGTCGCAACCCTGGAAGATACTAAACTTAAATACCAGTTTGGTATTTTATCGACTTTTCGTTTTTGAGCTATCGTGTTCATAGACACGCGGACAAACACATGGACCTTTTTCCGAAAATGCTTTTTTTTTGGATAAAGGGGACCCTAAAACATGTATTTCCGGTGAAATCTCGATATCGAATTTTGGGTGGAGGCAATAACTTCTCTATACACTGTGTACACAGTGTGTATAGAGAAAGTAAAAATCTGATGTGCTCCATTCACATGACTTTCTCTAGCTCTTCCAAGTACAACCTATTTTTATAAAGGATGTTGGAAAAAACCTACCACACAAAAGGTGTAGAGCATGTTGAAACACATAATTGATATTATATACATTTTTTCGTAGAGTTTTCAGATATTTCTTATTTTTGGTTTCATCTTTAAATGTTTACCGTTTTCTTATACAGGAATTTGCAAGTAATAAGGCTATTCCCGCTCATTTCTTCTCGATTAGCATGAAGTAAATAGTAGTATAAACTTTTTAACAGTAATTTGTTGCAGAGATGTAGAGAAAGTCATGTGAATGGAACACATGGTGTTTTCATGATTGCCTAGGATTTTCGCGAAATTGGGGACAGAGAAGCTGTGTTTCTTATGATTCCTGTGTCACACGTGGGCGATAAATTACAAAAGATAAAACGTTATTTTACAAACGAATTTTCCATAAAAGCTCTGTTAAACTTATCTGGAGCAATAAGAATGTTAATACTGGGTACATTATAAGAGGTTATAAATCAGACAGTTTCCTATAAACCTTCTTTTCCTTATTTTACGCACAAAACACTCACGTTTAATAGGATGAAAGACCTGTTGAAAATCCTTAAGTGTTAAATCTCGTATTGATATACATCAAAATACAAAAAAAGTCTGATGTGTTCCATTCACATGAGTTTCTCTACATCATTGTAACCAGTTATTGCTGAAGAGCTTATGCTTCTATTTACTTCATGCTAATCAAGAAAAATTTAGCAGTATAGTCTTATTACTTGCTTCCTTGTAAGTAGAAGCGAAATAAGGGAGTACCATACGCTAAAGTGGTAGTCAAAAGCTGGTTGCTATGTGACTATTCGTTCCTGTATGAGAAAAGTATAAGTTTTTCAAAGCTGAAACCAAAAACAAGGAATATCTAAAAAAACGATCAACTCCACGAAATAAACGTAAATAACATAAATTGTGTGCTTTATCTTGTGTTCTTAATATTTTTGTGTGGTAAGTTTTTGTCCATCTCTTACGGTTTAGCGGTTATGCAAAATTCCGTAAAATTGATCCAGAATATAGTGGTCTTCAGAGGCTCTACCCAGAAAATTCAAGATATACATTTTATTTGCCAGGTAAATATATTTAATATAGGATATTTTAATCAAAATTATTAGAGCCATTTTAAGAAAATCAATTTTTTTTAAAAACGTTCCAATAAAGGGTAGTTGGAGGAGGTGGGGTTTATCTTGAAAATCTTCGTGTTGCATCCTTAGAAGATACCAAACTTAAATACCAAGTTTGGTATTCAACGATATTTTCGTTTTTGAGCTATGTTGTCCTCAGTCAGACAGACACACACACATACACACACGCACACACTGTCCTTTTGCTGAAAATGCTTTTTTCGGATTCAGGGGGACCCAAAACATATATTTCCGATAAAATATCGGTATCAAATTTTTGGGTGCCATACAATACCTTCTCCATATACTATGTACATAGTACTATAGAGAAAGTAACTAATCCATTAACGAGCAGAGAAGTTACACTAGAACGCTCGTAATGTACCAATTTTACTTTCTCTACACGTACTATTTACGTGGTGTATAGAGGAAGTATTGTATTGCACCCAAAAATGTCCGTCTGTGTGTGTGCATGAGTGTGGGTGTGTGTGGTTTTTAAGTTCAGCATCTTCCAAGACTGCGACACGAAAATTTTTAAGAATATCCCCCTCCCCCACACCCAACTACGCTTTGCATAGAAAAAAAGTTCAAGAATTTTGATTTTCTCAAAAATGGCTCAACAATTTAGATTAAAATATCGTATATGAAAGATGCCTACATTACAAATAATGTAGAGCTTGTTAAAACACACAATTTATGTTATGTACATTTTTCCGTGGAGTTGACCCCTTTTTAGATATCCCTTGTTAGTGGTTTCAGCTTTAATATACGTTTCTAATAAGGGAACTTGCCAACACCTGATCTCGCAAAGAATCGATTTCTATACCATGGTAACCACATTTTAAAGCAATGGGCTGTCAGTTCAGCCTAGTGTATTCCTTTATTTTCCTTCTACCTATAAGGAACTAAACAACTAAACGGTTTCTGCTGATGTTTATTTCGATTAGCATGAAATGGATAGAAGAATAGGCTTATTAACAATAATTTGTTACAGAGAAGCACGTACTATGTACATAGTGTATAAAGAAGGTATTGTAATGCACTCAAAAATTCGATACCGAAATTTTACCGGAAATACATGTTTTGGGTCCCCCTGAATCCAAATAAAGCTTTTTTGGAAAAACGTCAGTGTGTGTGTGTGTGTGTGTGTGTGTGTGTGTGTATGGACAGCATAGCTCAAAAAACCGTTAAATACCAAACTTGTTATTTAAGTTTGGTATCTTTTAAGAATGCGACACGAAGATTTTCAAGAAAATTTCCCTACTCCAAACTATCCTTTACATGAAAAAAATATTAGAAAATTTTGCTTTTCTCAAAAATGACTAACAATTTTGATTAAAATCTGTCATATTTAAGATATTTGCATGCCAAATAAAATCTATATCTTGAATTTTCTGGGAATAGCTCCTAAAGACCTGTTTATTCTGGATGATTTTGCTGAATTTTGCGTAACTGGTAAACCGTAAGAGATAAACAGAAACTTACTACACAAAAAAAATGATATCACAATATAACACACAACTTCTGTCATATACATTTTTTTACGTGAAGTTGACCCTTTTTGAGATATTCCTTGCTTTTGGTTTCAGCTTTAAAAAACGTATACTTTTCTCATACAGGAATTTGTCAACTACTGTCCATACAAACAAAGGAACTTCAGTGACATAGCAACCAGCTTTTGACTATCGCTTTAACCTATTTCACTCCCTTTTTTCGCTTCTACTTACAAGGAATTAAGTAATAAGACTATTTCTGCTATTTTTTTCTCGATTAGCGTAAAGTAAATAGAAGCATAATCTTTCTATCAATAATTTGTTGCAGAGATGTAGAGAAAGTTATGTGAATGCAACACGTCAGATTTTTACATTTACGTGTTACGAGTGTTCTATTTTGCTTTGAGGATACCGAGACTCGGCCCTCGTTTCGCAAAAATAAAAACAAATTTTTAACCCTTGTATTATACTGAACTATTGCAAGTGGAACACCTTTTAATGGAGATGATTTGCTAACGTGAACAATAAAAGAAACATCCGCTAAGCGTTAAAGGGAGGGTGGTGGATCTGGCCGCTAAGCCATGCAGGCGGGACGGACGATTTTCCTGCCACGCCAGTCTAGCGGAAACGTTCGCAGTGTTACCATTAATGATTAATTATGAGTTAATGTTGATAATGACAATTATGTGGTTCATACCCAAAGCTATTAGCGTCAACCGAATAAACAATAGCTTAGTTTGCTGATAATTTAATGGTGGCATTGGGATACTTTAGAAACAGCCGCCATGCGCGCTCTGTTCTTTACTACCTTGCAGTGCACCTC
Source organism: Hymenopus coronatus (assembly GCA_030762935.1). Taxonomy (NCBI): domain Eukaryota; kingdom Metazoa; phylum Arthropoda; class Insecta; order Mantodea; family Hymenopodidae; genus Hymenopus; species Hymenopus coronatus. Next base: position 21,296,682 of record CM060882.1, read on the forward strand.
AGGAAGCGTGGCTTATCGTAGACTGCTGCCAAAAATCACACTTAAAAATGTACTTAAATGTAGGTATTATAAAAATTTTGAAAAAAATATATTACTTTCTTTACACTACCTACATAGTTTATAGAGAAAATATTGTATTGCACCCAAAATTTCGATACCGAGATTTCACTGGAAATACATGTTTTGGGTCCCCCTGAATCAAAAAAAAAAAAGCATTTTTGGAAAAAGATCCGTGTGTGTCTGTGGACAGCTTAGCTCAAAAACGAAAAGACCGTTAAATACCAAACTTGGGATTTCAGGTTGGTATCTTCCAAGGATGCGACACGAAGATTTTCAAGAAAATCCCCCACCCCAAACTACCTCTTACATAGAAAAAGTTTCGAAATGTTTGTTTTTCTCAAAAATGGTTAATATAATGTTTACTAAAATCACCACATATTAAAGCCATTACCATCACAAATAAAATGTATACCTTGAATTTTCTGCGAATATCTTCTGAAAATTTGATTATTTTGGATGAATTTTGCTGAATTTTGCCTAAGTGGTAAACCGTAGGAGATAGACAAAAAGGTATAGATTTCGTTAAAATACATAATTTATGTCATATACATTTTTTTTTGCGGATTTCACTGTTTTCAAGATATTTCTTGTTATTAGTTTCATTTTTAAAATACTTGTGCATTTCTCATGCGGGTACTTTTCAACTTCTGCCCACGCAAGGAAATGGATATCAGTTCCTTAGAAACCATATTTTAAAACATTTGACTCTCGTTTTAGCCTAGTGTATTCCCTTATTTTCCTTCTACTTACAAGAATGTATTTCTGCTTGTTTATTTCAATTAGCATCAAGCAGATAGAAGAATAAGCTTTGTAACAATAACTCGTCACAGAGATGCAGAGAAAGTCATTTGAAAGGAACACATCAGATTTTTTGGTAGAGATTTGTAGAAATCCGGCACATTCGTTTTATTGTTTTAAGCGAAAGTATTAATTCTAGAGCTTACACTTTCAGAACAGTATTCATAGCAAGTTTCTTTCCAAAATGTATTTTAAATCAGGCATATTAATTATCCGATGTAATAGCTAAAATCAAAATCCATCTATATAAAATAAATTCAAGATGTATCTTCTCCTACATACCATTTTTACTTTCTCTACACGTACTATGTACATAGTGTATAGAGAAGATATTGTAAGGCATACAAAATTTGATACTGAGATTTCACCGAAAACACTTGTTTTGGGTCCTCCTGAATAAAAAAAAAAAAAAAAACATTTCTGAAAAAAGGTCCGTGTGTGCGCGTGCGTGCATGTATGTGTGTGTGTGTGTGTGTGAGAGAGAGAGAGAGAGCGAGAGAGACAGAGAAGGTACTGTATTGCACCCAAAATTCCATACTGAGATTTCACGGAATTACATGTTTTGAGACCACCCGATTCAAAAAAAAAAGTTTAGAAACATGTCTGTGTTTTTTTTGGTAGTTTTTAGCGCCCGCTCTAACTACTTAAGGCACCGCAGGTGGTGACGCTGATGATACATGAATGATGATGGAGCACCGGTGGAATGCGATGGCGGGGGAAACCGCCCCAGCGCCGCTTTGTCCACCACAAATCTTACATGCGGTCGCTTGGGATCGAACACCGGCCGTCTAGACGAGAGGCAAGAGGTATAACCACTCTGCCACGTGTGTGTGTGTGCAGCATAGCTCAAAAACGAAAAGTCGGTTAAATACCAAACTTGGTATTTTATGACAAACGAAATGTATATATTGACTTTTGAAGGAATAGCCTCTGAAGACCTGTTCATTTTGAGTAACTTTGTATAATTGGCAAACCATAAAAGATAAGACAAAACGATGTTACACAAAAAAAGTAGATCTTATTAAATCCTACAATTTACGTCGTATACTTTTTTTTTTTTTTGTAGTTAACCGTTTTAGAGATATCTCGAATTATTGGTTTCAATTTTAGCTACAAACTTTTCTCAAACGCAAGGACATCTTTTTTCTCGTTCCTCGTTTGTTTACACCTATCAAGCAAAGAGATGTAATTTCATTTGTTTCACATAGCATTTAAAGAAGTTGACTATCGCCTGTGTATTTTCTTATTTCCCTTCTGCTTACAAGAAAGCCAGTAATAAGACTAATTCTGCTTATGTTTATTTTGATTAGCATGGTGTAGATAACAGATTAATGTTTTGAATAAAATGTTTGTTTGGGAAACCGCTAGAGAAAGTCACATCACTTTAGTTTAATGCACTCACTACATTACTGAAGATTATATGCACATTTTGTGTTATAACGTAGATATATATTAAAGCACGGGTTGCATAATGAACCAAACATTCGGGGCATATTAACGCAAGTGAAGTACACAAGCGCACTCTTTCGGATCGCGAGCGAGATGAAAAGTACATTAATGTAACGTCAATTAAATAGATATGACCCTTGGGAAAGCCGTATAAGTCAAACAGAGGTATAATTAGGGATCCGCAAACATTTTTTGCAATGAAGCCCGTGTCATTTCATAGGAAGCTACGGGGCAGAATATGAGTGTAACGCACATTTTATACGCTGCAGAACAGGAGGCCATACAACCCTACAAAACCTCCATTTATTCTTAAGGGTACGTGTGACTGAAATTTCATGTCAAGTCACACAAGAATTTACTTTTTATTTTAACAATTTAAACATCCCTTAACACAAAAATAAGATGTATTCTTTCATATAACTTTCTCTACATCTCTGTAACAAATTATTGTTAAAAAGCTTATTCATCTATCTACATCATTCTAATCGAGATAAACATTAACAGAAACAGTCCTTATTGCTAGTTCCTTGTAAGTAGAAGGGGCTTAAGAAAATGTACAGGTTAAACTGATAGTTTGGTCCTTTAAAGGTTGGACGCTATGTGAAACAATTGAAATTCCAACCTCTTCGCTTTCCAGGATTAAACAAACATAACCTTCCCGTTTGAAAAAAAAACGTTTAGGTGGCTAAAATTGAAACCAATAATCCGAAATATCTAGAAAACGGTTAACCTTACAAAAAAACGTGTATAACAAAAATTCTGTGTTTCAATGAGATCTATATTAATGTTTTGTATGTCTCTTACGGTTTCCGAGCTATACAAAGGTCATCCAGAAAGAAGAGGTCTTCAGAGGCTATTCCTAGAAATTTCGTTTGTCATAAAATGCGAGGTACGTCCATAAAGTAAGTTCCATTTGGTAATAAATTAAATTTTGTGCAGATACAGAATAATTATTTATTGCACAAAGTTCTACAACTCTTAAACTACTTTTCCACATAACTGCCGAAATTTTATAGCGTGGCACAAGTTTTTGTATACCTTCTTCATAGAAGTTTGACGCCTGTACCCAACGAGAGCAGAGTTTACGAAATTTCAGTTTTTCGGTAACAATTTCATGAATTAATGATCCAGAGCTTTGGGGAAATTCCATAGCGAGAGCACTAATTGCAAACTTGCTGTTTTCCTGGATCTTGTCATCAATCGCGTGAACCAGTTCTGCTGTAACCAAAGATGGACGACCGCTTCGTTCTTCATCGTGCACTTCACTACGTCCTTCATTGAACTGTCGGACCCATTTCTCACCATTGAATCACTCATCGCAATTTGTCCGTAAACTTCGCAAATTTGCCGATAAATTTCAATTGGTTTCACTTTCCTAGGATTCAGAAAACGAATCACAGATCTGATTTCAAAAGCGGCGGGATTTTCAATCAACACCGACATTGTAAACAAGCACAACAACGCGTATGTGGCTGACAGCGATCTCAAAATGGCGCACGTTTCTTCTCCTTGATACAGAGCGTCTACCGCGCATGTGCGGAACTGCAATCGCAGCGCTGCAGCGGAGATAAATTGAAACGGAACTTACTTTCTGGACGTATCTCGTATCTCTAACATACGGATTTTAAACAAAACCATTACAACCATTTTTGAGATAGTCAAAATGTTCGAAAAACGTTTTATGTGAAGGGTATTTGGAGGTGGGGGTATGTTCTTGAAAATCTTCGTGTCGCATCCTTGAAACATACTAAATTTAAGTGCCAAGTTTGGTATTTAACATTTTTTTTTCGTTTTTGAGTTATGTTGCTCACAGATAGGTATACAAGCACGCGCAGACCTCTTTCTAAAACTTATTTTTTCGGACTCAGGGGAGTTAAAAACATATTTCCGGTGAAATCTCGACATCGAATTTTTGGGTGGAATACAATTAATTCTCTGGCTACTATGTACATTGTACGTACATACGTGCTAGAGAAAGTAGAAATACAGATCTAGTTAAAATGCAGAATTTATGGCAAACACAGACGTTTTTGGAGATAAACATTTGCCAGATATCCCCTTTGATAGGTTGAAAATTTCAAAAACGTATTACTTTCCTCAGATGCAAAGGTTCGTTTTTTTTTTTGTTTTTTTTTTTGTTTTTTTTTTTCCCCTTTCCTCTACTGTCAATTAAGGAGAACGAAATTCTATCACTATCATATAGTGACTCGCTCTTAAATGATTTTTATTATTTATTTATTATATCACGACATATCTGTTCCGCAAGATACCTCCTTGACGGTAGCAAGTGGACTCAGCCCCGTTTCGTGGGAAGAGGTGGCGATAGCGTGCCACAATTTAATTGCTTTCAATATCCGACAGACATCTTGCCTCTGTCTAGCTGCTTCCACCACCCGTAGTCAGACGACAGTGTTCAGCCGGCCCTCCAAAGCCACAACCATACTACTTGTCTCCGTTTCAAGTAGGTGGTGTTAGGGTGCTATTCAGTCTAGCAGTTTTAACTAACTGTTGATAGATGGCAGCGCAGTCCTATTCATCTAGTTTACTACTTTTGTTTCATTTGTATAGCTCCCTTTAACATCAATAGTCATATTGGTGGCTTTGACTTGTGAAACTGTAGGTTCAGAACATTAGGTTAATAAACTTTATATTACTAAATACACGCACATTTACCCTCACATTCATACTTCCAGACTCTACGGGGGATAGGGAATAATTCTGGTTGAAGAAAAATTCTCTGCCCCAGCCGGGAATCGAACCCACTGAGTGAGAAGTCAACTTGGTGACCACGGAGGTAGTCTATTGTTATTATTGATTTACACTAAAGATGGAACTTTCTGAGGTGAAATTTCGAATTCGGTATTTACCTCAATGCATTAGCGAAACCACGAAAATAAAACGCCTATGGGATTTGATCCCGAGGTCCCCCGAATACGGACCACAGAATTTCTTAAAAGATTTGATTATCGTTTTAACCCACCGTAAGGGAGTGCGTCAGCAAAAGCTCTGTGTTACCACCCGCGCTCTTCAGGGTTTTCATAGCCGACCTGTTTACAGAGGAGCTGACGATGTGTTGTTATACTGCAACACAAGAATAGAACCTTCAACCAACTGGTGTAAGCGCTGATGGAGGTCCGTGAACCCGGACAAATTCCGCACCGCCTGTAACAACCCTCTATCTTCAACCGCGAGAAGATGGTATTGGTCTTTGGAATATAGAGATGAAATGCAAAGCGCCTTTCATCAGTCGGAATAACAAAGTACAAAATAGTGATGGTGCATTTTCTAGTAAGTGGCTGCAACACTGGATTGATGTTGTAGGAATAGATAAACCAGTAGACATTAGAAGAATACCTACAACTTTAAATTACATGCGCCTCCGGAACAATGCCGTACATCGAAGACAACCTATCATACGCTCATGTTGTACTGTAATGCGCCTGAGATGAGAATAATGAAGGTTTTGCCTCCGGACACTCATTTTTACTTTCTCTATACGCACTATGTACATAGGGTATAGAGGAGAGAGAAAAAAAGGGCCAAAAGACATTTACCGGGATAGCATCTTAGGGACCGATAGAGGGGTGCATGGGCATACTAGTTGCAAACCTACCGACCTGCATTGGCAACTGCACGCGACGCATGTAAACAACCTGTAGTCACACGTTGGATAACGTGGCTCAACGCAGCAGTGTACTATGCTATACATTACAATGCTGTTTTATAGGTAATTAATGCCTTTAATGATAGTTTTTCACAGTATAAGGGCTGTTTACGTGCCAATCGGAGACGATTCACAATTGAGACCTTGCGAATGTATGTTATTGTGCATTGTTATCTGTGTATCATGAGAGAAAATTAAACGGATAATGATGCTGATGACTTGTTGCACAACAGAAAATGAATGTATGTAAATATTAAAATTGTTAGTTCCCGTAAATCAGTTGTATTTATGTTTACAACACACCCAACCTCAATATATCACAGTCTCCACACAACCACCGCCCAATTTTCTTTATACTATCACTACGTACACATTACATTGTCAACATATCGTAACTATATACCCTGCGATTCTGTCCCGCTATCCGTCCCCAAATTGCTATCCCTAGACATTACTTACTTTGGGGTTTAAGTTAGACAACAGTCTAACTCTCCGGTAATATATAGAGGCCTGTCGTGTCGTCCAATGGGGCAGTTGCCTTATTGTGCCCCACTTAGGTTGCCTTAAAGCATTGCTAATCCCTCTACTTCGTTACGCTTGCGAGGTCTGGGACATGAGCACACCCTTCAGTCTGTTGAGGTTCAACGGGTAGAGAACACAAGTCTTTGGGCAACCTATTCCTTCCCCGTGAAATCTCTTCACGAAGCATCATTCCTTTCATATGTGGAGGATGGAATTAAGCGCCGGGCTGAAAAAATTCTACGCCAGTTTACCATACTATCGGAGTGCCCTTTGTCAGTCTCTTGGGGGTTACAAGCCCGCACAACGCTGCACAGGCAACATCTGATTCCCCACATGGCAAGCGAGCACCTCAGGCAACTAAGGAGCTATTCCCACCAGCAGCAAATGTTGATCTCAAAATTAACAAAAGAACCCCTGAGATAAAAACGTTTGGAAACACACAACTCCAGCAAAACAGAATGGCCGTTACGTCCTGAACAGCAGCCATCAGGGCCCAATACTGCTACATCCTTACTCCGTTAACCTTATTCTCATCGCAATCCTGCAATCCGTATGGTTGCATTGGCCTTCTTTGGAGCAGATTCACCGAAGAAAGCATTGTTTCGATTGTTTTTCTTTTCCAGAATAGTAGTAATAAGTAATCCAGTTAAACCAACAGTGACAACCCCATGCAAATAGTCCTTCGGATTTCACTTAAATAGCTCCCATTACAGAGTCGAACTTGACAGCCTCATCCGCTTGTCAACTACTCCACTCATCGGGTGAAAATTCTTCTCCAACTTATGATGCAAAATATGAGTGTACGCTCCCACTGACACACCTATGGCCTCTGCCCCTTTGTGAACTTTCGTTCAACGATCAGCGATAATCATATCATCGAATTTGCCAATGATTTCCTCGGTAACCACTTCTGCCCGGAATCCTGGACGTTTCTGCTCAAAAATGGATGCTCACCCACGTTTCAAAGCTGTTGAACCAATATTCAGTTGTCATAGAAGTCGAAAGTTCCCCATAAACAGCATCCAATTTGCTTTTATCTCCTCGCAAGTGTTTCCATCCAAAATAAAAAGCAAATATCTGGACGATGCTGCACTTTATCCAATTTGCCCACCAAATCCGAACTATAATATCGCCGCTGTATCTCCGGCTCAGACTTTTTGCATGAACGAGAGAGACACTGTTGCCAGCTCTTGCCACTACTGTGTATACATGTCCCATCTCTTTGTAAAACAATGAAAGTTAACTATAACAATAAAAGGACAATGCAATAATCGCACAGGTACACAAAACAACAACAAAACAAAGAAAAACTTCACCTGGACTAAAGCAAACAACTGTTCCTCTTACAAGAGAATCGGACGGAGCGGGATGGCTTAGGCTGCAACGCATGTGACCCGCATTCGGGGGGTCACGGGTTCAAATCCCGTGGGCCAATCAATCTGACTGGGGGTTTTCCGTGATTTCCCCTCAGTCACCAAGGTAAAATACCGGAGGATATTTAATATCATGATCCAAATGTCCACCCTCAGATTAAAGCAATGGCAAAACTGAAAATAGGTGGTAATAGCGACTGCGCTGACATATTTCGACCAATAGTTAAAAGAAGCTAGATTGAATGGAACCCTACGCCATCTGCTTGACGCGGAAATAAGTAGTAAGACTGTGAAGATGTGACCTCGAAGAGCAGGCTAAACTCTGCTATTTGACTACGAATAATGGAGGAGTGAAATATATTCTAAATGACTATGTCCTTATGTTACAGGGCTGCAGACACAACAAAATACACTAACGACTTTACCCGAAAGGGCAGCAAATGCTATACTGGCTATGTCCTTTCTGTTACAGGGTTGCAAATATATACATTTATAATACTTTTGTAAATCCTCACCACAAATTTCCAAGGGCGCAATGAGGTCTGCGGCCATGTTTGCATCCTGGCTCTCACTCTCTCCTGTCTTTGGCCTCTGGCCGGCCAACACACCCGCTCCATGAATCCGCAGGTGCAACAAGCGGTACTGCTGCATTCCTACACCCTAATTCTCTCCGGTGGAGTGGTTTTAAGTGGGTATTTCCAGTTTATGGCAACCCCCACACTTGGCAGAGTTATCCCCTCTGTCATCTCTAAATTGGGGTTTTCCACTTCACTTTATAAAAAAAAAAAAAAAAACAGGAGTATAGACTAGAGGCCATGGTGTCTGGCTGCACGCTCCATCTGACTACAGACTGCTTTCATATCGCCATCTGCTTGGCAGGAAGTGAAAGCGATATGATACGAGGATAGTCCTGACAGACTACTGTCCACCATATACCGCCACAAGATATCTTAGGAACAGATCCGTCGCGATATGACCTAGAAGTTATAGCGACGTAAAATAAAATACATAAAAAAGAGAATTGGCAACATAGTCGAACAGCCGGTTCCGGCACATGAGGAGAAAGCATATGATTGACCTTAAAAGACGGTTTCCACTCTTTGTTGTGCGCGTCAACCCAACATTGCAAACCCTGCCTGAGTTTCTTTAGTGTTGTATTTTGTAATTAGCAAAGTTATAAGGAGCAACAGTAAACTATATTTTTTTTAAAAAACGTTTCAGAAAAGTACATAAGAGTGCCAATGAGCCTGTTAAAACGAACCAGAATAATTTCCTTTGCTGTGAAAATCACAGCGCTGACATTAAGGTGACTGTTCTGATATGTTCCTCTCTCTTTCTTTACCCTCATGAAATATCAGGACCGGAGATAAAGCGGCGGTACAATAGTATATGAATCATTGGATATCTGTTTTGACGGCGTGTAACAAATGACAGTAAACGATGGAAACATCCATCGGCCTTAGCTACACGATCTATTTTGAAACAGGGGTAATTACTGAACCGCCCTGGTATATATTATGACAGTGCTGTTCGCCTTGGCATGAGTCGGCGAGACTGGTAGACTTGGTAAATACGAAAACGACGCGCTGGTAACCGGAAGCCTTAGAATGCAAGACCAGAAGCTTCGGTTTCCTCAAGGTTCTAGAAAGTTCTGTGATGTAATTATAGTTATAAAAGGAATGAAGAATTGCAAGGCAATTTACGATCTTCTCTGGTAAATCCCAGAGGACAGGCTAGGAAGGTGGTTTATATGTTGCGATTTACTTACGAAAACAAGTGCTTGTTCTCATCCTGCATTCAGCCATGCACGCCCGTATTGTAACAATGATATAGTGGTGATGGCAAACTCTCCCTCCATCCCCACCTTTCCTAGCAGTTGCGAACGGTACCCGGCTAAATCGAGAAGAGGAGCAGCAGTTGAAGGCCTGAACTCCGCAGACAGAAATACGGTAATATTACTTTCTCTACACGTACTATGTATGCACTGTGTATAGGTATTCATTTGCACCGAAACTCGATACCGAGATTATACCGGAAATATATATTTTGAGAATTCCTGAATCCAAAAAAAAAAAAAAAAATCAGAGAAATGTCCATGTGTTTGTGCGTGTGCGCGCGCGCGAGCGCCTGTGGGCACCATATCTCAAAAATGAAGAATCCGTTAATTAACACACTTGGTATTTAAGTTCAGTATGTTCCACGGATGCGAAACGAAGATTTTCAGGAAAATTCCCCCACCCCCACTACCCTTTACATGATACTTTTTTCGAAAATGTTTATTTTCTCAAAACGATTCTAACGACTTAGATTGAAATATTGTATATTAAAAATATTTACCTAGCAAATAAAATGTACAGGTTGAATTTTCTGGGAATAGCCTCTAAAGACTACTTTATTTTGACGCATTTTACGTAATTTTGCAATAACTGGTAAACCGTAAGAGATGGACAAAGACTTTCACAATAGGAAACGTAGATCTCGTTAAAACTCACAATTTTTATTATATACGTTTTTTTTGTTTTTTTTAGATATTCCTTGTTATCGTTTTCAGCTTTGAAATACTTATACTTTTCTCATATAGGAATTTGTCAACTGCTGTCCATACAAACAAAGGAATTTCAGTGACATAGCAACCAGTTTTTGACTATCACATTAACCTATGGTACTCCCTTATTTCGATTCTACTTACAAGAAAGCAAGTAAAGGCTATTTCTGCTAATTTTTTCTCGATAGCATAAGTTTTTTAACAATAATTTGCGAATGGAACACATCAGATTTTTTAGTCAATAAAGACGATTGCTACAATATAGTAGACATTGTATTACGTTGTAACTGGCAAAATAACAGTTTGTGTTGTTTATAAGCGCGTGTGCAACTGCAGTGCTGGAAGAGAAAGGATGTTTCGATGCTAACAAGCGCGCTCACAGAGAAAGTGCTAAAGTTTTAAAGAAAATTCGGGACGTAATGACGGGGTCGTGTTCACTTGCTCATTTCCCGTGGAGATGCCAGGAGTATAACAAGATGGCGCATCTTGTGTCACCGCTTCTAATTAACAGTCTACCTTCCTTCCTTTTTCTGCCCGAGGAAGGGCACATCAAATTTTAATAAGGCAGAGAAACAAGAAAAAAAAAAAAAAAGCACGAACACCACCTTTACTTCTCTCACATATCTTTTTTAATTAGCGCAAAGTAGCAGGGGAGAAAACTGCCTTGCATCTTCCAACAAATTTAAATAAATAACTGGAGAAAATTAGCCGCGATCGTTAAGTAACGCAGCTCCTTAAGCAATGCCGACTGCCGCGGTTTATGGCCTCTTTAATATCTTGTTAATTTTTCTCCGTCTCTCCCCACCTCCCAATTGTAAGGGATTGGCACACTCAGAGTTTCTCTGTCTTAGCAAATTGCCAGACTTTTATGTCTGTTGCAACTTTTACAGGGGAGGGAAACCAGATTAAAAAGTAAGGGTCTTTAAAACATAAAAGTTGTGTATGGGCAGGCAGCAAAAAGTGTCGACCTGCAAGAGGGGATAAATAAAAACCAGGGATTGTACAAACCACTCAACAATCCCATCATTTTCTATATATATTTCCAACAAACTTTTTTTTTTTTTTACTTTCTCTAGCCCCATATGTACAATGTACATAGGGATAGAGAAGGTATTGTAATACACCCAAAAAGTCAATGTCTAGATTTCACCGGAAATATATGTTTTGGGGTCCCCACTGAGTCCGAAAAAAGCATTTTAAGAAAAGACCCGTCTGTGTGTGTGCGTGTGTGTTTGTTTGTCTGTGGACAGCATAGCCCCAAAACGAAAATACCGTTAACTACCAAACTGGGTATTTAGCTTTAGTATCTTCCAAGGATGCGACACGAAGATTTTCAAACAATTCCCCCACCACAAACTACCCTTTGCATGGAAAAAATTTCGAAAATTTTTATTTTCTTAAAAATAGCTGTAACGATTTTGATTAAAATCCCGTATATTAACGTTATTTATATCCGAAATAGAATTATATCTCGAATTTTCTGGGAATAGCCTCTGAAGACCTCTTTATTCTGGATGGATTTTGCTGAATTTTATTTAACTAATAGACCATAAGAGATGCACAAAAACTCACTCACAAAAAATGTAGATTTCGTCAAAACACTCAATTTATGTCCTTTACGTTTTTCTTGTGGCGGTAACCGTTTCCGAGATATTCCTTGTAATTTTTTTTTGTAGGTTAACGTCCTTTAACCTGATTGGTCATATCGGACGATGAATGAAATTGGTGAAATGATGCTGAAATGATCTCGGAATCCATGGAGCTTAAAGTTACTCGACATTCGACTTCTCAGGATAAGGGAAAACCCTGAAATATACCTTATCCGGGTAACTCAGCCTAAGTGAGATTCGAACTCACGACCTGTTGAAGGTGAAGCAAAAACGCTACCACCACACTACCCAGGCGGGCTGCTTGTAATTGGTTTCAAATGTGAAGTACTTAAACTTTTCTCAGACAGGAAGTGTCCGTTTTTCTTTTGTTCTACACCTGGTCAAGCAAAGAAGCGATTTGTAATGACAATCAAATAACGATAGCTTTTAAAACATTTGACTATTACTTTAGCCTAGTGCTTTACCTTAGTTCCCTTCTACTTATAAGGGGTTAAATAATAAGAATATTCTGCTAGTTTTTATTTCGATTAGCATTCTGTAGAAAGAAGAAGAATCTTTTGTAGGAAGTTTGTAGAACAGCTAGAGAAAGTCATGTGAGTGTAACACATCGGATATATATATATTTTTTTTTTTTTTTGTAGCTTAACGTGCTCTAACCTGGTTGGTTATATCCGACGATGAATGAAATTGATAAAATGATGCTCAAATAATCTCAAGGTCCATAGAGCTTAAAGTTTCTCAACATTCGTCTTCTCAGGAAAAGGGGAAACCCTGAAAAAAATCTGATGCGTGCCATTCAATAACTTTCTGTACATCTCTGCAAAAAATATCATTAAAAAGCTTATGCTTCTATTTACTTCATGCTAATCGAGACAAAATTAGCAGAAATTATCTTATTACTTGCTTCCTTGTAAGTAGAAGCGAAATAAAGGAGAACCGTAGGTTAAAGTGATAGTCAAAAGCTGGTTGCCATGTGACTGAAGTTCTTTTGTTTGTATAGACAGTTTTTCAAAGCTACTAAAAAAACAAGATATCTCAAAAAACGATCAACTCCACAAAAAAATGTATATAACATAAATTGTGTGTTTTAACGTGCGCAACATTTTTGGTGTGGTGATTTTTGTCCATCTCTTACGGTTTAGCAGTAATGCAAAATTCCATAAAATGTATCCAGAATAAAATATTCTTGAGCCAGTTCTTAAAAAAATTGAATATTGCTTTAGTATATCGCATGCCCTTATTCCTGTTGTACCCACCAATAAATAAGTAATAGGGTCATTTCCGATAAGGCTTATGTCTGTTAAAGTGAAGTAGATGGAAGAATTTTTTTGTTTTTGTAAGAATACTTTGTTAAGCCCGCCTGTCTGCCTCACATTCAACAAGTCGCGAGCTCGAATGTCGCTTAGGGTGATTTATTTGGATAAATTATTTACTTCTCCACACGTAGAGAAGGTATTGTAATGCACCCAGAAATTCCATACCGAGATTTCACCGGAAATATATGTTTTTCCAGAACACAAAAAAGAACATCATTAGAAAAAGGTTCCCACGTGCGTGCGCGCGCGGGTGTGTGTGTGTGTGTGTGTGTGTGGACAGCATAGTTAAAAAACGAGAAACCTAAATACCAAACTTGGCATTTAACTTTGGTATCTTTCAAGGATGTGACACGAAGATTGTCAAGAGAATCTACCCATCTCAAACTGCCCTTTACATGGAATGCTTTCGAAAATTTTGATTTTCTCAAAAATGCTCTAACGACTTTGAATACCGTATATTGAAGATATTTACATCACAAATAAAATGTGTATCTTCAATTTTCTGAGAATATCCTCTGAAGAGGGAATGAATTTTGCGTAACTATAAACCATAAGAGATAGACAAAAAGTTATTGCACAAAACCTGTAGATCTCCTTAAAACACATAATTTATATCATATATGTCTTAATTGTAGAGTTAACCGTTTTGTAGATATTCCTGGTTATTTGTTTCAGTTTTATATTACATAACTGTTTTCATAGCTGGCAAGCTTAAAAACATTTGACTATCGCTTTAGCCTAATGTATTCCCTATTTCCCTTTCAATTGGTATACATTTCAAGAAGATGCCTTACCAGTCCAATTTCCACATTTTACAGATACATTACTTAAATTGCCATGTAAACAGCTATGTATACACAGAACTAAAATATAGCTGTTTATAACATTAAATTCTATATTTATTAAATGTAACAGTTTGGAGTTTGTGGACAGAATTATTAATATTTTATTACTAATAAAATCAATTAATAAAATCTCCGATGTAAGAAAACTATTTTGAACATTTTCCCCATGTCTAAATCAAAGAAAATAATCTGATGTGCTCCATTTACATGACTTTCTCTACATCTCTGCAACAAATTGTTAAAAAACTAATGCTTTTATTTACTTCATGCCTAATCGAGACAAAATTAACAGAAATCGTCTTATTACTTGCTTCCTTGTAAGTAGAAGCGAAATAAGGGAGTACCATAGGTTAAAGTGATAGTCAAAAGCTGGTTGCTATGTGACTGAAGTTTATTTGTCTGTATGGACAGGAGTTGACAAATTTCCGTATGAGAAAAGTATAAGCTTTTTAAAGCTGAAACCAAAAACAAAGAATATCTAAAAAAAAAAAAAATCAACTCCACGAAAAAAATGTATATAACATAAATTGTGTGTATTAACGTGCTCTATATTTCTCGTATGGTAATTTTTTGTCCATCTCTTACGGTTTAGCAATTATGTAAAATGCCGTAAAATTCATCCAGAATAAAGTAGTCTTCAGAGGCTATTCCCAGAAAATTCAAAATATACATTTTATTGTTAGCTGAATATCCTTAATATACGGTAATTTAATCAAAATGGTTAGAGTTATTTTTAAGAAAATAAAACATTTCGAAAAAAATCCATGTAAAGGGTAGTTTGGGGTGGGGGGATTTTTCTCAAAATCGTCGTGTCGCATCCCTGGAAGATGCTAAACTGAAATACCAAGTTTGGTATTTTACCGACTTTTCGTTTTTGAATTATCGTGTTCACAGACAAACGCACACACACGGACCTTTTTCTGAAAATGCTTTCTTTTTGGTTACAGGGGACCCTAAAACATATATTTCCGGTGAAATCTCGGTATGGAATATTTGGGTGGAGTGCAATACTTTTTCTATACAGCACGTACATAGTACGTGTAGAGAAAGTAAAAACATACTAAATCAAATGCTTATTTTCGAGTTATGTCGTACATAGAGAGACGAAGAGACACACTCATAGGGGTGTATTATAAACACGTGGTCCTCAAAAATTGCGTTTCTTGTGAAATATATCTTTATATGAGACTGCAATCGTGGTGTTAGCTAAGTGTTAAGAGTAAACAAAGGGTTAGCGAAATCTCATCGTCACATATACTGACGTGCATAAAATGTGGCCCTTAATGGAAGGGATCTGTCACCTCTACCAGTATGTCCACCTCTATGTTACGAGAATAATTCTTGTCACTGGATAGGCAATATAATTTACTTCCCCCAAAGTTTGGCCGAACTGCCGAGCTCATATTTTCATGCTACACTACATTTTCTTAAGTGTAGTATTTTGATATTGCCGTTAAGTAGCGACACTAGCCTCAACCTTCGTCTCCATATCGCTGATAAAAGCTCATATTTACTTATTTATACATATATACGCATGCGCACACACACACACACACACACACACACACACACACACACACACATAGGTTGAACGATTTAACTTGAGACTGTAGAATATCTCCAAAACTAAGCGTTGTAGAAAGAAACGCCTTGAATAAAAGTTCCATAATACAATGGAAGAAAGTAAATGTCATTTGTTGTGCATTAATTGGAGACTGTTTGGACGGTAATTTGAAGGTCAAGGTGCGTTTTTTTAAGCGGGACCCAACATTTTTTTATTTTGTTTCCTTATTCCTCATCAAAAAATAACCACTTTTGTTTAAACAATTTTCTTATATAGGCTTATTTTACTGATGTAAACAAACATTGATGAAAGGCAGATGCACAGAGTATCACCACTGCACGGGTATTGTACAGTATTATTTCACAATCATCGTACTTTAGTGTAATAAATGTTCAAAATGATGCCCTTCGACTCCAATGCGTTTTCCAGCTCTGTAAATAAACAATTGCTGTGTCCGTAAAAGCATGTCTCTTCCAATACTGGCACAAGCATTGCTTATGCGCGCCTTCATGTTGTCTGGACTCGCGTTTACAAAATGATTGTGCCAGTATAAGAGACGAAGGTTATATACCTACACATAAATAAATATCACCTTAATGGCGACTTCCATGGTGTTCCCAAAAAGTTGATGGAAGCAGATTTATCAGTTTGAAAATAAGATTTATCTGAGGATATTGGTCGAGATATTCGCAAGTACTCAGTATCTGGGTGATATTAACATAGTTATTTTCTACTATTAGGCAATTTTATTGTTGTATTGGCAATGCTGTAAGTACATACGAATTTAAGTGGTCATTAAAGAGTTTTCTGAATATCTGTTGGTTGACCGGTAAAAAATTAATCTGTTGGAGGATTGAATGTCATACTAGTATGTTCTCACAGTAGCTCAATGGTTAGAGCAACTGCACGGAGAGCGGGAGAACATTATTAAAATCCCGGTTGTTGCATTGAATGTTTCAGCTGGTTCTAACAGTAAGTTATAATTTGTTTAGCCTTTCCTTGCGTATCAAGAAGCAAAACTCTTTATAGAGGCGGTATCCGAACCTCCCTAATTTACAATAACACCTAATAATAATATTAATAATAATATTAATAATAATAATAATAATAATAGAAAGCTTTATTAAACTTTAGCTTCCATTACTTGAGGTTGTATTATAGAAAAAGTGTACTAAACAATTTTAGAATATATACAAAAACGTACTGAATGTAGATATGTTTAAAATAATGGCACGTGCAAATATTTAAAAAATACATTCAATAGGGAAATTTAACAAAAATTTTTAATCAATATTCAATTAAGTGTATATAAGTAGAAAAAGTTATCTAACATAAAGGTGATCTTTTAAGACTGCAAGAGATCCTTTGGCTGCAGTTACCGCTGTCTTCCACCAAGTCCTTTTTAATGCCGAACTGTAGACTATAAAAATTGTCCCGAGGTTAGTTTTTTGTTTTCTGAATATTGTTAAGACCTGCAACATAGTGAACTGATATCAACTGGCTGGAGTCAAAAGTTCTTTATCTTACCAAAGGAAAAATGGCATTTCGATCTAGGAGATTCGGCCAACTTTTATGCACGACAGTGTACTTTTTTTCCTATACAACACTTTATTTAGTTTTGAAACGGTTGAATTCTATAGCCACAAAGCATTACCTAAACGTTCTATGGGCACACTGTTACAAGCTAACAAGTTTTTGAAAGTTTACACTTTATCGGGCGAGCTTAACATCTTCTTGAAGAAAAAGTCTTGCCAAGGCTTTTCATTTATTAATTCAAAACTGTGTTACAAAGTTAAACAATGGAACGTCGTATTACAATCGAACCTCTTTCAAAGATCAAACTGTGCTAAAGATTAAATTAAAAATGGAAAACAAAAAAGGGAAAAAGAATGAATATAAAAGAAGCTGAGGGAAGACTTAGAGGGGGTGCAGGAAATCTTCTTAAGAAAAAGGCTAAGTAAGTAGAGGCGCCACTTTGGATGAGAAAGCTGCTCTGTAAAGTAAAGGATTAAAGTTTTCGCGCCCGCCGTGCGTTAAAAATGCATATGCATTTTAATAATTCCGTCAGTCCTCCGGTAGCGCGACACACACACGCCCTGACCAGCGTATTGTTCCTGGACACATTTATACACCTTCAAACTTTACCTTCATTTTCACCCTTTGTCCCTGCTCCGCTTCAATTCATTTAATTAATGCTTAACGCAATTTTTGTGCTCTTTTCGTGGGCCCCCGTAACCTGTGCTTACATTGTAACGATGTGCCCCTTTGATGGATTTACGTCTCTCTCGTGATATCGTGGCCAAGGAGCGGTAACTAACACTTTATTAGAAACACCTGGCCTTTCAGGTCGCCCTCCATGCTGTAATGGTTACTATACTAGCGGGTTCAAATCCGGCGGAGGACGGTGCAATCCTTCTGGCGTAAAGTTCCTTAGTTTGACTTCCTTTAGAAGGTAGGCAAAGGGAAAAAATCTAATGTGTTCCATTTATATTTATTTCTCTACATCTCTGTAACAAACTATTATTAATAACTTTACTCTTCCATCTACTTCATGCTAAATCAATAGTAGAAACGGCCTTATTATTTAGTTCCTTGTAAGTAGAAGGGAAATAAGAGAATAGATAGGCTCAACCGACTGTCAAATGTTTTAAAATGTGGTTGCTACGCGATTGAAATTCATTTCTTTGCTTGGTCAAACGCTGACAAGTTCCCGTATGGAAAAAATTTATGTCTTTTAAAACTGAAATCAATATCAAGGAATATCTCGAAAACGGCCTACTCCACAAAAAAAATGTATCTGAGATCAATTGTGTGTTTTATCGAGATCTACGTGTTTTCTGTAATAACTTTTATCTAACTCTTACGGTTTACCAGTTAGGCAAAACTCAATAAAAATAATCTAGAATTAAGAGGACTTTAGAGGCTATTCCCTGAAGATTCAAGATATATATTTTATTTGCCGTATAAATATCTCTAATATACGTTATTTTAATCAAGATCGTTACAGCCATTTTTGAGAAAATCAAAATTTTCGAATTCTTTCCAACTAAAGAATACTTTGGATTGGGAGGATTTTTTCTAAAATTTTAGTGTCGCATTCTTAGAAGATACTAAGCTAAAATATCAAGTTTGGTATTTTAACGAGTTTTCGTTTTTGAATTGTCGTGTTCACAGACACATTAACACACACGGTTCTTTTTCTAAAAATGCTTTTCTTGGATACAGGAGACCCTAAAAATGTATTTCCGGTGAAATTTTTGAGAGGAGTGCAATACCTTCTCTATACACTATGTACACATTACGTGTAGAGAAAGTAAAAATTAAGGACCCAAATAAGCAAGAAAGAGGGAAAATGACCAGAAATTAAACGAGCACTAGAAAGGGTATAATATCTAAAACAAAATACTAACTTAACCACACATAACATAAAAGAAAAAACTACATTCGCAAAATATAAGTAAGAAAAACAAATGTGAAACACAGGAAATCATGTGAAAGAATAAAGATACTTAAAAAAATCTTATATGTTACATTCACATGACTTTCTCCACATCTCTGCAAGCAATTATTGTTAAAAGGCTTATGCTAATTGAGAAAAAAATATCAGAAATAGTCTTATTACTTGCTTGCTTCCTTGTAAGTAAAAGCGAAATAAGGGAGTACCATAGGTTAAAGTGAAAGCCAAAAGCTGGTTGCTATGTGACTGAAGTTCCTTTGTTTGTATGGACAGAAGTTGACAAATTCCTGAATGAGAAGTTTTTTAAAGGTGAAACCAAAAACAAGGAAAATCTCAAAAATGATCAGCCTCACGAAAAAATTGTATATTACATAAATTGTGTGTTTTAACGTGCTTTTCATTTTTGTCCATTTCTTACGGTTTAGCAGTCATGCAAAATTCCGCAAAATTCATCCAGAATAAAGTAGTATTTTATTTGGAGAAAATCCCCCCTCCCCAAACTACCCTTTACATCGAGCTTTTTGCGAAATGTTTGATTTTCTTAAAAATGGTCCTAAAGATTGTATTTAAAATTTCGTATATTAAAGATATTTACCTGACAAATAATATGTATATCTTGAATCTTCTGTGAATAGCCTCTGAAGACTACTTTATTCTGGATGAATTTTACGAAAGTTTGCATAACTACTAAACCGTAACCTTAGACACAAAATGTAGAGCACATTAAAACATACAATTTATGTTATATACATTTTTTCGTGGAATTGGTTTTTTTTTTGAGATATTCCTTGATTTTGGTTTCATCTTTAAAAAGCTTCTAATTTTCCCATACAGGAATTTGTTAACTCCTGTCCATACAAACAAAGGAGCTTCAGTCACATAGCAACCCTTCTACTTACAAGGAAGCAAGTAATAAGACTGTTTCTGCTAAATATTTCTCGATTAGGACGAAGTAAATAGAAGCATAAGCTTTTTAACAATAATTTGTTGCATAGATGTAGAGAAAGTCCTGTGAATGGAACACATCATATATTTTTAGTAAGATTTTGTCTATATCTTATGGTCATGAAACATCCATCTAGAATGTAGAATCCTTCAGAGGCTATTTCCAAAAGTATGTTTTATTTGTATTAGAGTTTATTAGATATATGATATTTTAGAGCCATTTTTGAGAAAATCCAAAAATTAAAAAATTATTGCATATATAGTTTGAGGTGGGGATTTTTTAAAAATCTTCCTTGAAAGATGATACAATTAAATAACAAGTTTGGTGTTAAACATACTTTTCGTTTTTGAGCTACGCTGTTACAGACATAGAACACACTAACATGATCATTCTTTTTGGATTCAGGGAACCTAAACAAGTATTTCCAGTGAAATTTCGATATGGAACTTTTGCGTGGTATCCAATTACTTTTCTATTTATGTCCTATCAACGAATAGCAAAGGAAAGGTTTCTTACACGAGGTTTTGCACTCATCGGCCATGGAAACGTTTTATTGTGGAGCAATTGGCACAAATGTCTCAGAGGACGTATGTGTGAGAATGGCAGAAAAAAGCGGTGAATGGGTTTAATTTATTATCAGTGCTAAATGGGCCGGCGGAAGAATGGCAGGGGAATTTGAGGGCAGGAAGTCTGTCTGAGCCGGTGTGCACGTCCACCGAGACTGCTGATCGCCTGCCCAAACGATTAACCTTCTCTCTCCACCTAAATATTTCATTAATGAATCAATTGGTAATACATAGCCTGCTTAAGCTCGCTGACAAATCTTCCCCAGCATGACACAGACTAATCTACACAACGTAAATAATGCATTAAACATAATCCCCTATAAGATTAACTTCTCAAAATCTGTATTAAAATCTAATGACTTTCTCTACATCTCTGCAACAAATTATTGTTAAAAAGCTAATGCTTCATTTTAATCGAGAAAAGTTAGCAGAAATAGTCTTATTACTTGCTTCCTTGTAAGTAGAAGCGAAATAAGCGAGTACAATAGGTTAAAGTGATAGTCAAAAATGGTTGCTATGTGACTAAAGATTCTTTGTTTGTGTGGACAGCAGTTGACCAAATCCTGTATGAGAAAAGTGTAAGTTTTTTAAACCTGAAACCAAAAAACAACGAATATTACCAAAACGATCAACTGCACGAAAAAAAGGTATATAACATATATTGCGTGTTTTAATGTGCTCTATATTTTTTATATATTTGTCCGTCTCTTACGGTTTAGCAGTTATGCAAAATTCCGTAAAATTCATCCAGAATTTAGTAGTCTTCAGGGGCTATTCCCAGGATATTCATGATGTACATTTTATTTGTACCTAGTAATTTCCTTTAATATACGATATTTTAATCAAAATCATTAGTCATTCTTGAGTACTCCAAATTTTCGAAAAAAGGTTCCATGTAATGGGCAGTTGGTGGTGGGGGGATTTTCTTGAAAATCTTCGTGTCGCATCCTTGGAAGATACCAAACTTAAATACCAGGTTTGGTGTATAACGGTATTTTCCTTTTTGAGCTATGCTGTCTACAGACACACTCACACACACACACACACACACACACACACACACACACATACACACGGACGTTTTTTCCAAAAATGCTTATGTACATAATACGAGTAGAGAAAGTAATAAGGGAATACATTAAGCTAAAACGATATTCAAATATTTTAAAAGCTGGTTGCCATGTGGTTGAAATCCGTTTGTTTGTATTGTCACGAGTTGACAAATTCCCGTATGTGAAAATTATTTTAAAACTGAAACCAATAACAAAGAATACCTCAAAAATGGTCAACTCAACGAAAATATATAAAATATAATTTAACAAAACCCTGCATTTTTTGTTGAGTAAGTTTTGTTTATCTCTTGCGGTTTACTAGTTATGCAAAATCCAGCAATATTCATCCAGAATAAAGAGATCTTAGGAGGCTACTCTTAGAAAAGTCAAAATGTGATCTTTAAAATATCTCTAATCAAAATCGTTAGAGCCATTTTTGGGAAAATCAACATTTTCAAAAAATTTTCCATGAAAAGGGTAGTTTGGGGTGAGGGAATTTTTGTCTAAATCTTTGAGTCGCATCCTTAGAAGATATTTAACTTATATACCAAGTTTGGTATTTTACAGACTTTTCGTTTTTAAGTTATCGTGTTCAAAGACACACATTGACTTTTTCTAAAAATGCATTTTTTAATACAGGGGATCCTAAAGCATCTAGTGAAATCTCGGTATCGAATTTTTGGATGGAATGCAATACCTCCTATATACACTATGTACATAGTACGTGTAAAGAAAGCAAAATTTTAAGCATTTTTTCTTTACGTGCTTTAACCTTGTTGGTGATAAGGGACGATGGGTTAAATCGGTGAAATGATGATCTCGGGGTCCATGGAGCTTAAAGTTACTCGACATTCGTCTTTTCAGGATAAGGGAAAACCCCGAAAAAACCTTATCCATGTAACTCACCCTCAGCGAGATTCAAACTCACGACACGCTAGATCCCAAGCGACCGCGTGTGAGATTTGTGGTGGACAAAGCGGCGCAGGGGTAGGTTTTCTGCGGGTTCTACGGTTTCCCTCGCCATCGCATTCCACCGCTGCTCCATTTTCATTCCATGTATCACAGTGTCATTGCCTGCGGTGTCACAAGTAGTAAAAGCGGGTGTTAAACACTGACACGCTACCACCACGCCTCCCAGGCGGGCCAAGCAGAATTATGTCATTTAATTTAAATGGGGAAAACATTGACAATTGTAATCCCTAAGCAGTGACAAAATCTCTGATGTGTTCCAATCACATGACTTTCTCTACAAGTTCTGCAAGTAAACTATTCTTATAAAATTGGAGAGATATAGCCAAACTGAAAAATAAAAAATTCTGATGAATTCCATTCACATGACTTTCTCTACATTGCTATAACAAATTATTATTAAAAACCATATTCTTCTATCTACTTTATGATAATTGAGATAAACATTAGCAGAAATTGTTTGAATTACTTGTTTCCATGTAAGCAGAAGGGAATACACTAGGCTAAAACAATGCTCAAATGTTTAAAAAGTTGGTTGCCATGTGGATGAAATCCGTTTGTATACAGGGCCAGGAGTTTACAACTTTTCGTGTGGAAAAAAAGTTTAAGTATTTTAAATCTGAAACAAATAACAAGGAATATCTCAGAAATTTTCAGTTTCACGAAAAAATGTAAATGACATAAGTTGTGTGTTTTAACGTGATCTACATTTTTATGCAACAAGTTTTTGTCTATCTTATATGGTTTACCAGATACACAAAATTCAGCAAAATCCATTCAGAATAAAGAGGTATCTTTAGGGTAGTTGGGGGTGTGGGGATTTTCTTGAAAATCTTTGTGTCGCATTCTTGGTAGATATCAAACTTAAATACCACACACACGCTAAAATATATATATATATATTTTTTTTTTGATTTAGGGGGATCTAAAACATTTATTTCCGGTGAGATCTCGGTATCGACATAGTATAGAGAAAATAAAAATTAAAGAAAATTTCTGTTTGAGCAAGAAGATCTGTAATTTCCCTTCCTGAAACCGTTTGTATGACAATAATTTTAGCATTTTACGGTCTATATTCCATTGCTATAAATTATGTATTGTATGTCAACTTTATGTCACGTTTAAATAGTCCAAGACACTTTTAAACTTCTTATTTTCATACTAATAAAAACTCTCGATAACGTATTATCTTTATAGTATAGTTTTAATTTTATTATTTTTAATTTCTCTAGCGTGTATGAACGACGTAAAGATTTTTTTATATTGCAGTATATTAAACGCTTTTAAATGAAAAATAAAATGTATGTTCTGAATTTCTTAGGTGTAGCCCGTGAAGTTCTCTTCATTCTGAACGGCTTTGACTTAAGTGAAAACCGTAAGAGACAAACAAAAGCTTACCACACAACAATGTATATATTATTAAAACACACAATATTTAGAGTAAAAACAATATTAAAATACCAACGGAAAGCCGTCATCGTTTCATATATATATATATATATATATATATATATATATATATATATATATATATTTTTTTTTTTTTTTTTTTTTTAAACTCTTGACCATGGAAAGGGAACCGAATGTTAATGACAATTGCATAGCGAAATCTTTTTAAAGAATTTACTGTTGCTTTAGACTAGTATATTTCCTTATTTCCCTTCTATTTATAAGGAACTAAGTAATACGACAATTTTCTTCGGTTATTTTGATTAGCATTATGTAGATAAAAGATTATTCTTTTAAATGAATAGTCTCTTACACAACAGATAGAGAAAGTCACGTGAATGGAACAATATCAGATGTTCTTTTAGCTAATTAATTTATAATTTGTCCGTCCTTGTGCAGCACATAAAAACGGAGAGTGGTTATTATTTTTATTATTATTATTGATCCAATAAATAAACAAATACATAAATAATTCCTTATACTTACAAGGGAATGGGTAAGAAGGCAATTTCTGATCATGATTAACTTGAAGCGGATAGAAGAATAAGTTTGTGAAGAAGTTTCTTGTTACAGAATCAGCGGAGAAAAGCATGTGAATGGAACACATCAGACTTTTACTTTCTTTAGCCCAAATGTACAATGTACATAGAATATAGGGAAGGTATTGTATTCCAACCAGAATTCAATAACGAGATTCTATTGGAAATAATGTTTTAGGTTTCTCTGAATAAAAAAAAGAAGAAATCTTTTAGAAAAAATTTGATGTGTTCCATTCACGTGACTTTCTCTACTTCTGTGTAACAAAGTATTGTTAATAAGCTTATTCTTCTATTCACTTCATGCTAATCGTGAAAAAATTAGCAGAATTAGTCTCATTACTTGCTTCCTTGTAAGTAGAAACGAAATATGGGAGTATTATAGGTTAAAGTGAAGTCAAAAGCTGGTTACTAGATGACTGAAATTCCTTTGTTTGTATGGACACGAGTTGATAAATTTCTGTATGAGAAAAGTACAAGTTTTTTTTAACCTGAAACCAAAAACAAGAAATATCTCAAAAAACGATAAATTCCTCGAAAAAAATGCTATATACAAATTGTGTTTTAATGTGCTCTACATTTTTTGTGTGGTAAACTTTTGTCCATTTCTTACTGTTTAGCAGTTATGCAAAATTTCGTAAAACTCATCCAGAATAAAGTAGTCTTCAGAGGTTATTCCCATAAAATTAAAGATAAACATATTATTTGTCAGGTAAACATCTTTAATATACGATATTTTAATCAAAATCCTTAGAGCCATTTTTGAGAAAATCAAAATTTTCGAAAAAAAATTCCATGTAAAGGGTAGTTGGGGTGGAGGGATTTTCTTGAAAATCTTCGTGTCGCATCCTTGGAAGATACCAAACTTAAATCCCAAGTTTGGTATTCAACGGTCTTTTCGTTTTTGAGCTATGCACATACACGCTCACACACGGACCTTTTTCCAAAAATGCTTTTTTTTTGTATTCAGGGGGACCCAAAACATGCATTTCCGGTGAAATCTTGGTATCGAATTTTTGGGTGTAATACAATACCTTCTCTATACACTATGTACATAGTACGTGTAGAGAAAGTAAGAAGGTTGAAGTGCGTTTGCATGTGTGTGTGTGTGTGTGTCTGTGTGTGACTGTGGACAGCATAACTCAAAAAGGAAATGTTGAATAAATACCAAACTTGGTATTTAGGTTTAGCGACGCGAAAATTCTTCCCCACCTCCAATTACCCTTCACATGGTATGTTTCAAAATTGTCATTTTCTAAAATTTGATTCTAATGATTTTGATTAAAATAATTTATGTTTAAGATATGTTTATGCCAAACGAAATCTATATCTTCAATTTTCTGGGAATGTCCTTTGAAGTAACCTACATGCTGAACGACTTTTGTTTAACTTGTATATATCTGGTAATTTTTAGGAGCTAGCCAGAAACCTGTTGTAAAAATGTATAACTAGTTAAAACACAATTTAAGCCATATATATATTTGTGCAAATTTGCAGTTTTTGAGAAATTCCAAATGAGTTTCAATTTTAAACAACTTAAAGCTAAGCTGCTGCTCAAACTGAAAGACATATTTTCTCGCCTGTCTTTTGATTTATTCCTGTCAAGCAAAGGAAACCGAATTTTAACTCTTTAACGGAGCGACTGACTTTTAAAACATCTGACTCCCGCTTTAGCCTAGTGCAGTCTCTTATTTCCCTTCAACTTATAAAGAAGCAAGTAATAAGACCAATTATGCTAACATTTATCTCGATTAGCATGATGTAGATAAAATAATATTTTGTTAAAAAGTTTTGTTTCAAAATATCTAGCAAAAGACATGTGAAGGGAACATCAGATTTTTTACTTTCTCTAGCGCGTATGTACAAGGTAAAGCTTTTCACTTTCTCTACACGTACTATTACACAGTTTACAGAGAAGATACTGTTGTGCACCCAAATATTGATACCAAGATTTTACCGGAAATACTCATTTTGAGATCCACTGTATAAAAAAAGAATTTTTGGAAAAATGTCCGTTGTGTGTGTATGTATGTTTGTGTGTGAAGTCCGTTAAATGCCAAACTTGACATTTAAGTTCAGTATCTTCCAAGGATTTTGTAGGACCTATCTAAAAAAATTCCCCACCCTTACTACCCTTACACGGAAAAAATCTAAAATTTTGATTTTGTCAAAAATGGCTCTAACGATATTGATTAAATCTCTTATATTTAAGATATTTACATGACAAATAAATTTATATCTTGAAATTTCTGGAAATAGCCTCTGAAGGTATCTTTATCTTGGTATTTTTTTTTTTTTTTTTGCATAACTAGTAAACCGTATGAGATAGAAAACATCTACTACAAAAAATGTAGTAGATCTCCTTACAACATATGGGGTTCTTTTACATGTAAATAAACATTACACGGTAAGAATGACTTTGCTTTCCCTCCGAAGGAAGCCATGCTAAGCATTTTTGCGTCGCAAACATTTTTCACTCTCCGCCAGGTTTGAACCTGCATTAGCATGGCAACCAGTGCACCACAGACGGTGACTCTTACTATACAAGGGGCGTTCAATAAGCCCTTAGAAAAATCAAGAAACTACACAAATAACATCGAAAAAGTTTGTATTTAGAAACCGGCGTCTCCTACTAGATGTCAGTTAAAGTTTTAGCTATATCCATTACATGGTTCCGTTGCCATAGGCCATTGACTCAGCAATCTTGTGCTTCTTTAGAAATATGGAAAAAAAACGAGTTTGGTGCGAAGAGATAAAAGCCGAGTTGGATTAAGTTCATGGCACATCTGCTCCTGCGTTTGCAACAATTTTCAGTTGGATAAATGCGATGGCGGGAAAACCGGAGAACCCGGAGGAAACCCGCCCCTGCGCCGCTTTGTCCACCACAAATCTCACATACGGTCGCTTGGGATCGAACCCGGGCCTTCTACGTGAGAGGCGAATGATCTAAGCACTCGGCCACGGTCCTAGTTTTGTGTGATCGACGAATCAAAGTTCGCGAAATAGTAGAGGTTACAGACATATCACAAGGTACAGTGTTCTCGATTTTACATAAAAAATTAGGTCTGACAAAGATCTCGGCAAAATGGGTGCCACGTTTGCTGTCAATGGAGAATAAACGCAATCGATTCAGAAGCTGCCTTAGCATTTTTCCGGCGCAATCCTGACGAGCTTCTGCGTCGATACCTAACTGTGGATAAAACATGCATACACTGCTACACTCCAAAGACAAAAGTACGGCTGAAGCAGTGGGATTTTAAAGACGAACCGGCTCCGAAGAAGGCAAAGGTGGTGAAATCTGCAGACAAGGAGATGGCCCCAGTTTTTTGGGATGCACGCGCAATCATCCACATTGATAACTTGCAGAAAGGAAGAACGATAAATGGAGAGTATTATGCATCGTAATTGCACCGACTGAAGAGAGGAATTAATAAAAAAACTCATCTTGCAAAGAAACAGATTCTCTTCCATCAAGACAGTGCAAGTGTACACATCTGTGCAGTTTCGAAGACGAAAATTGTGGGATTAAGGTTGGAATTACTGCAACATCCAGCGTATTCACCAGATATGGCCCTCCGCGTCCTCTTTTTACTTTCTCTACACGTACTATGTACATAGTGTATAGAGAAGGTATTGTAATGCACCCAAAAATTCGATGCCGAGATTTCACCGGAAATATATTTTTTAAGATCCCCAATATCCAAAAAGTGTGTGTGTGTGTGTGTGTGTGTGTGTGCATGTGTGTGTCCGTGTGTCCGTGAACACGATAACTCAAAAACCAAAATTCGGTAAAATACCAAACTTGCTACTTAAGTTTAATATCTTCCAGGGATGCGACACGAAGATTTTGAGAAAAATCCCCCCCACCCCCAACTACCCTTTACATGGAACTTTTTTCGAAAATTTTGATTTTCTCAAAAATGACTAACGATTTTGATTAAAATTTCGTATATTAAACATATTTACCTGACAAATAAAATGTATATCTTGAATTTTCTGGGAATAGCCTCTGAAGAGTAGTTTATTCTGGATGAATTTTACTAAATTTTGAATAACTGCTAAACCGTAAGAGATGGACAAAAACTTACTGCACAAAAAATGTAGAGCACATTAAAACACACAATTTATGTTATATACATTTTTTTCGTGGAGTTGGACGTTTTTTAGACATTCCTTATTTTTGGTTTCTGCTATGAAAAACATACTTTTCTCATACTGGAACTTGTCAACTCCTATCCATATAAACAAAGGAACTTCATTGACATAGCAACCAGTTTTTGACTATCACTTTAACGTACGGTTGTCCTTTATTTCGCTTCTACTTACAAGGAAGCGAGTAATTAGACTATTTCTGCTATTTTTTTCTGATTAGCATAAAGTAAATAGAAGTATAAGCTTTTTAAGAATTATTTGTTGCAGGGATATAGAGAAAGTCATGTGAATGGTACACATCAGATTTTTAGAAAAATGTCCATGTGTGTATGTGTGTGTGGGTGTGTGTATGTGTGTGTGTGTGTGTGTGGGT
Source organism: Hymenopus coronatus (assembly GCA_030762935.1). Taxonomy (NCBI): domain Eukaryota; kingdom Metazoa; phylum Arthropoda; class Insecta; order Mantodea; family Hymenopodidae; genus Hymenopus; species Hymenopus coronatus. Next base: position 21,325,928 of record CM060882.1, read on the forward strand.
GTGTGTGGGTGGGCAGCATAGCTCAAAACTGAAAAGAGTGTCAAAAACCAAACTTGGTATTTAAGTTTGGTATCTTCCAAGGATGCAACACGAAGATTTTCAAGAAACCCCCCCCCGACCCCAAACTACCCTTTACATGGAAAAAATTTCGAAATGTTTGATTTTCTTAAAAATGGCTATAACGATTTTAAATAAAATCTTGTGTATTTAAGATATTTACTTGCTAAATTAAATGTTTACCTTGAATTTTCTGGGAAATGCCTCTGAAGACTACTTTATTCTGGATGTTACAATCTTACGGAATTTTGCATAACTGATAAACCGTAAGAGATGGACAAAAGCTTACCACGCAAAAAATGTGGAGCACCTTAAAACACACAATTTATGTAATATACACTTTTTTCGTGGAGTTTATCTTTTTTTTTTTTATATATATATATATATATATATATATATATATATTCCTTATTTTTGGTTTCAGCTTTGAAAAACTTATACTTTTCTCATACAGGAATGTGTCAACTCCTCTCCATACAAAGCAACTTCATTCACATAGCAACCAGTTTAACCTATGGTACTCCCTTATTTCACTTCTACTTACAAGGAAGCAATTAATAAGACTATTTCTGCAGTTTTTTCTCGATTAGCATGAAGTTAATATAAGAATATTTTATGAGAGATGTAGAGAAAGTTATGTGAATGGAACACATCATTTTTTTATTATTATTTTCAAGCTTGAACAAGTGGCTCCCGTGGAAAACCATTCACCTTTAACGAAGAGGTCATCTCCCAAACAGATGTATTTTGAGGACCTTCCGAAATCTTATTTTTGGAAGGCTTAAAAGAGTTGGAGAAACGCTGGGAAAAGTGTATCGAGATAAAAGGAGATTATATTGAAAAATAAAAGTCAACCAAAAATAATTTGTTTTTCTGTCGTTTTCTAAAGACTTGCTGAAGCCCCTGGTGTATAGCAGAGAAATTTAAAGCATCTTATGTATGAAAATAACTGGCAGTGGATGGAGAAATTTGCTGAGCCATGAGCAAGTTTATGCCTTCCCCACCATGCGTGATACTGAACCAAACCTAAGTTCCCAGGCTGAGTTTCTATCACGGAACCACAAAGAAGCCGTACTGCTTGTTAAGTTTTGAAAGCGCAGTTTTTTTTAATGAATTAGAGACTCGCGGCAGGCACATAAAGGACGCCGAGAAAGGTGTTGCTGACGAGGTATTTGCAGCACCCCACGTGTACACAGAGATGCAAAAATGGCCAGGCCACTAGGAAATTCATGCGCGTCTTTATGAGTGTTACCACATCTCGTAATGTGCATGCAGGAATAATACAGAGCACGTGTGTTCCGGAGACGACCGCGGTACCGGAACCGGAAACACACAGAGCTCCCCTTAGTGTCTACTTGAGTCCTCAGGATGAACGCTCCCCCCGGAGTCTGTATCCATTATTAACACCCTTATACGTCGCAGCTTTTTTTTTTTGTAACCCTTTCCTTGTGGACAGACAAGTAAGGGGCATCAACAATTCACTGGCCAGGCGTGGTAATTAAATTTAAGGACAGCGCAAGGCTGCAACGCGGCGATTTGCCTTCCGTATCACATTGGTGCATGAATTTGTTGCTGCCTTGCTAAAACGTTTTCCCCTGTATTAGCATCATTTAGTAAAAAAAAAAATATGATGCGTTCCATTCACATAACTTTCTCTACATTTCTGCAACAAATTATTGTTAAAAAGCTTATTGTGCTATTTACTTAATGCTAATCGAAAAAAATTAGCAGAAACAGTCTTATTACTTGCTTCCTGGTGGGTAGAAGCGAAATGAGGGACTTCCATAGGTTAAAATGATAGCTGGTTGCTATGTAACTGAGTCCTTTTGTTTGTATGGACAGGAGTTAAATTCCTGTATGAGAAAGGTATAAGTTTTTCAAAGCTAAAACGAAAAACCAGGTATATCTAAAAAACGATCACTCCACGAAAAAAATGTATATGACATAAATTGCGTATTTTATCGTGAGCTACATTTTCTGTGTAGTAAGTTTTTCACCATCTCTTACGGTTTAGCAGTTATGCACAATTCCGTAAAATGCATCCAGAATAAAGTACTCTTCAGGGGCTATTCCCATAAAATTCAAGATATACATTTTATTTGTCAGGTAAATATCTTTAATTTACGATATTTTAATAAAAATCGTTAGTCAATTTTAAGAAAATCAAAATTTTCAAAATTGTTTCCATGTAAAGGGTAGTTTGGGGGGGGGTATTTTCTTTAAAATCTTCGTGTCGGATCCTTGGAAGATACCAAACTTAAACACCAAGTTTGGGCTTCAACGGTCGTTCCGTTTTTTGAGCTATGCTGCCCAGACACAAACACACGGAGATTTTTCTAAAAATAACTATTTTTAGATTCAGGAAGTCTCAAAACATGTATTTCCGGTGAAATATTGGTATCAATTTTTGGGTACAATGCAATACCTTCTCTATACACTTTGTACATAGTTCATATAGAGAAAGTAAAAATGAACAGCAGTAGTCTTATTACTTGCTTCCATGTAAATAGAAGAGAAATAAGGGAGTAGCATAAGCTAGTATTAGTCAAAAGCTGGTTGCTATGTGACTGAAGTTCCTTTGTTTGTATGGACAGAGTTGACAAACTCCTGTAAGAGAAAAGTTTTTTAAAGCTGAAACCAATAACAAGGAATATCTCAAAGACGATCCACTTCACGAAAAAAAGGTATATAACATAAATTGTGTGTTTAATGCGCTCTACATTTTCTGTTATGCAAAATTCGGCAAAATTCATCCCGAATAAACATGTCTTCAGACGCTCTTCCCAGAAAATTCAAGATAATGAAATGGTAAATGTCTTTAACATACGATATTTTAATAAACAATGTTAGAGCCATTTTTGAGAAAATCAAAAATTTCGCATTTTTTTCCATGTAAAGGGTAATTGGGGGTGGGGGATTTTCTTGAAAATCTTCGTGTCGCATCCTTGGAAGATACCGAACTTAAATACCAAGTTTGGTATTTAACGGCTTTTCGTTTTTAAGCTATGCTGTCCATAGACACTCACTTACAAACACAGACACACACACGCACACATGGACCGTTTTCCAAAAATGGGGACCCAAAGCATGTATTTCCGGTGAAATCTCGGTATCGAATTTTTGGGTGCAATACAGTACTTTCTCTATAGACTGTGTACTTAGTACGTGTAGAGAAAGTAAAAAAATAAATGTTTATCTGCTCCATGAGCATGTTTCCTTGTCAGTGGTAGAGCAACCGGCTAGTGACCAGGAGATCCGTGGTTCAAATCCCGGCTGTGGAATTGAAGTTTTCAGTCTGGTTCTACATAACCGATGTTAGGGACTCTGGGGCAGAGCACAGGTAGTAAGCCCTTGCGGTTCTTTACCTCTTACGTGAACACATGGGCGGAGAGACCTGAAGGGCGACCAGGTCTGGATAACGACGGGCGCACGCAACAACGAACTCTTTTAACGGTTACATTTGACGCTTTCGACGCCGCCCGGTCCATGCTCACAGCGTTCCAATGGTATCGGCCGAGCATCGTCACTGAAACTAATGACTAGGAAATGATAGCAGGGAATAATGGACCGGAAAATTCGGGTGATGTACACAACTTGCCCCACATTCGCCGGTCGATCCAGGGAAACTCCCGAAATAAATCCATGGTTCAGGCAGACCGGACACAGGGATCGAGTCCACGACGTTCCGAATGCGGGCCAAAGATGATTATAAGATGATTAAACAATTTTTGTACTTTCACTAGACTTTTTTCTAATTTCGTATTACACTAAACTTCAACAATAAAATTAGTCTAGTTAAGGCTGTCCTATATTGTAAAAATATTACTTTTTTGCAATAAAACTGTATTGTGTTTTTATAGAAAAAGAGCAAAATGTAAGCAACTGCAGTCAAATGCAACCCTTTAGCATCCAATCGGGCCATCATACCGATTATTTTACTTGAGCCCTCCGCTTCCTTTACAACACACACATTGAACTGCCAAGCATCACATCAGTTATTTTACTTGAGCCCTCCCCTTCCTTTACCACACACACATTGAACTGCAGTGTAATGTAACCCCGTCAGTATCCAAGCGTCACACCAGTTATTTTACTTGAGCCCTCCCCTTCCTTTACCACAAACACATTGAACTGCACTGTAATGTAACCCCGTCAGTATCCAAGCATCACATTAGTTATTTTACTTGAGCCCTCCCCTTCCTTTACCACAAACACATTGAACTGCAGTGTAATGTAACCCCGTCAGTATCCAAGCATCACACTAGTTATTTTACTTCAGCCCTCCCCTTCCTTTACCACAAACACATTGAACTGCAGTGTAATGTAACCCCGTCAGTATCCAAGCATCACACCAGTTATTTTACTTGAGCCCTCCCCTTCTTTTACCACAGACACATTGAACTGCAGTGTAATGTAACCCCGTCAGTATCCAAGCATCACACCAGTTATTTTACTTGAGCCCTCCCCTTCCTTTACCACAAACACATTGAACTGCAGTGTAATGTAACCCCGTCAGTATCCAAGCATCACACCAGTTATTTTACTTGAGCCCTCCCCTTCCTTTACCACAAACACATTGAACTGCAGTGTAATGTAACCCCGTCAGTGTCCAAGCATCCCACTAGTTATTTTACTTGAGCCCTCCCCTTCCTTTACCACAAACACATTGAACTGCAGTGTAATGTAACCCCGTCAGTATCCAAGCATCACACCAGTTATTTTACTTGAGCCCTCCCCTTCTTTTACCACAGACACATTGAACTGCAGTGTAATGTAACCCCGTCAGTATCCAAGCATCACACCAGTTATTTTACTTGAGCCCTCCCCTTCCTTTACCACAAACACATTGAACTGCAGTGTAATGTAACCCCGTCAGTATCCAAGCATCACACCAGTTATTTTACTTGAGCCCTCCCCTTCCTTTACCACAAACACATTGAACTGCACTGTAATGTAACCCCGTCAGTATCCAAGCATCACATTAGTTATTTTACTTGAGCCCTCCCCTTCCTTTACCACAAACACATTGAACTGCAGTGTAATGTAACCCCGTCAGTATCCAAGCATCACACTAGTTATTTTACTTCAGCCCTCCCCTTCCTTTACCACAAACACATTGAACTGCAGTGTAATGTAACCCCGTCAGTATCCAAGCATCACATCAGTTATTTTACTTGAGCCCTCCCCTTCCTTTACCACAAACACATTGAACTGCAGTGTAATGTAACCCCGTCAGTATCCAAGCATCACACCAGTTATTTTACTTGAGCCCTCCCCTTCCTTTACCACAAACACATTGAACTGCAGTGTAATGTAACCCCGTCAGTATCCAAGCATCACACCAGTTACTTTACTTGAGCCCTCCCCTTCTTTTACCACAGACACATTGAACTGCAGTGTAATGTAACCCCGTCAGTATCCAAGCATCACACCAGTTATTTTACTTGAGCCCTCCCCTTCCCTTACCACAAACACATTGAACTGCACTGTAATGTAACCCCGTCAGTATCCAAGCATCACACTAGTTATTTTACGTGAGCCCTCCCCTTCCTTTACCACAAACACATTGAACTGCACTGTAATGTAACCCCGTCAGTATCCAAGCATCACACTAGTTATTTTACTTGAGCCCTCCCCTTCCCTTACCACAAACACATTGAACTGCACTGTAATGTAACCCCGTCAGTATCCAAGCATCACACTAGTTATTTTACGTGAGCCCTCCCCTTCCTTTACCACAAACACATTGAACTGCAGTGTAATGTAACCCCGTCAGTATCCAAGCATCACACTAGTTATTTTACTTCAGCCCTCCCCTTCCTTTACCACAAACACATTGAACTGCAGTCACAGGAACACGGGACTCGCGACGTTCAGCCTTGGATGGATGAGCAGTCCAGTCCGTATCGCACTAACGTTCACGGATATTCAAGTCGCTTTAGTTGTGGTGCCAGTGAAAGGGATATAAATACGGTTGCGAATTAGAGGAAGAACGGCAAATGTAGCAAAATAATTCATGCAATTAAGAGTTAAAAGTGGATCGCTATGTGATGGCTTTTAAAATGTGGTCTTCGTGGATGATTATAAAAGATAGAAGAAAAAGATTTGACGTGCTACATTCTCATAATACATTCTATCTATGCTGCAGGAAAGTATTCTTATTCTTCCATTGACGTCATACTTACCAGGGTAAACATTAGCAGAAGTGGTTTTATTAATATATTATTTACTTTTACAAGGAGAACAGAGAAATAAAGAAAGCTAAAGCCAATTCGTTTAAAAGCCGGTCGCTATGTGAAGCATTGCAAATTCGATTCGGTTTGCCACCCAGGAGTAAACAAGAGAGATGAAAAAGAGATGACCTCCCGCTTGAGAAACTTTTAAGTAGCTTAAAATTAAAACCAATAACAAGGAATGCCTCGGAAACGGTTAACTCTACAAAAAATGTAGGTATATAATAAACTGTGTGTTTTAACGAGGTTTACATTTTTTGTGTAGTAAGTTTATCTCTCTCTCTCTCTCTCTCTTACGGTTCGCCAGTTAAACAAAACTCGTCTAGAACGAAAAGCTCTACAGAGGCTATTCCCAAAAAATTCAAGATATAAATTGTATTTGTCATGTAAATATTTTAATACACAATGTTTTAATCAAAATCGTGACTCATTTTTGAGAAATCAAAACTTTCGAAAATTTTCCCATGCAAAGAGTAGTTTGGTATGGGAGGATGTTCTTTAATATCAAGTTGGTATTTAACAGGTTTTCGTTGTTGACGTATGATGTGCACAGACGAACACACACACACACACACACACACACACACACAAACGCGGCCCAGACCGATGGTTTTTAAATGTGCTTAGAAGCGACAACCCCATGTCAGCAGACTTACTGGCATGTAAAAGAACTCCTGCGGAACAAAATTCAGGAACATCGGCGACGCTGATATGATCGTAGCAATTGACAGTGCATTAACAATAAAATATTTTTTTAGACACAGACACACACTGGCCTTTTTCTATTTTTTTTTTTAATTCAGGGAATCTCAAAACATATTTCCGGTGAAATCTCGGTATCGAAGTTTTGGGTAGAATACAGCATTTTCTCTATACACTATCATTGCAGAGAAAGAAAAAATGCTTCCTTTGAATTCAGGGGACCTCAGAAAACATTTCTTGGGAAATCTCGACAGTGAAATGTAAATGGCGTGTTATTTATGGACGCTCTTTAACTGCAGTGGTTCTCAACGTCCCATTCTATACTGGGTGTGAAAGACCGCATTATTTTGCTCAGAGACCTCTTTATCAATTCTTTTACGTGCTGGAAATCTACGACATGGGACCAAGGCTTTACTTCCCTCCCAAAGGAAGCCATGCTATGGACTTTTACGCTCGAAAAAACCCATCATCCTCCGCCGGGTTTGAACCCGCGACCTTGAAGTTAGCATGTAGGGCGACAACTCAACATCGAATGTTTAGGAACACGTGTAGACATTAAAACAAAAATTAAAATTATGTAATTGAAAAATTTGAGAAGGGGGAAACTGTTACATTTACCCTTTTCCAAGTGATCAATAACAATAATTCCCTGTGCATCCCCGAAAACACTCGCCTTAACATTGTCAGCTGAAAAAAATGACTCTTTTTTTGGAGTTGGTTTACCTGGTGCAATCCACTGTTTTGACCGTGATTTACTCTCTAGAGTTAGTGATGTATCCAAGTTTCGTCCATGGTAATAAGTCATCTGAAAAATTTACTGGGATTTTTACAGTAGAGCTCCACATTCTTAAGAGAAACAGTTTTTCTTTGCAACTTTTGATCAGGTGTCAACAAACGCGGTGCTCATCTTGCAAAGACCTTGTGAAAGCCCAAAACATTTCTTAAAATATTACCTGCACATTCTTTTTATATGTTTACAGCCTCTGCTATCTCAACTTTAATCTGCGGTCTTCCAGTATTAAACGATTAATTTTTTCAATGATCTCTGGAGTTGTCACTTCTACAGGGCGTCCAGAGCGAGGCTCATCACTAGTGCTCGTACGTCCCATTTTAAACTCTGCAACCCACCTTTTAATCATTGAACATGAAAGGGCAGAGTCTTTCAATGTACTGTCCATTTCCTGCTTGATTTCTTTAGGCGTTAAGCCTTTCAAATGGAAGTATTTAATCACTGCTCGTTTTTCCAAATCCTCCATTTTCGTGAAAACTCTAAAGTTGTCTTGTTTAAAATGCTGTCATTTGAAAATTAAAGAAGCTATTGGACCTGTAGCTATGGATACAGCTAGTCTAGAGTTAAACTATACGATGCTATTGTCTAAATGGCCTAGTGGCGCCATATATGTGTGAGACCCGGGACTTATCAGGTGACCGTTATAGAATCAACATTTGAAGAAAGAATTCATGTTGAAAAAAAGTTTGTAAACATCATTTCCTATTTTTATATGTATGTTGTACCTTAGAAGCATTAAATTATGGGTTTCTCAATCATTCGTGCTTATTCTACCCCACATTACCCCGGATAATCGAGAGTATACAGTAGTATGTATAGAGAAAGTAATACACATTTGTTACTCGATCTGTATCAAGCTCTTAGAAAACTAGTAGCGCAGTGTACTATAAGAGTATTTGTTTCCTACTAAACCTCATTGCTTTCGTGTTTCACTGCACGTTCTGTATTCTTCCTGTTTTCCTTCATTCCTCTCTAACTTCTACATTTATTTTCCTGTTTCCCTATGTTTACCCTTCTTTTAGGGATTAGTTGTTTGTTTCCGGCTACTGTTCCACGGTATCCTGATTCCTTCTCTCCTCTGGGATCTCGTTTTTTCTTTCTCTCTGGGATGCGTCCCTCCTGCATCCGGGTTCCTCCCTTAATGTCCAAGAAGTTGGGAAGCTCGCAACCTGAATCTCTTGGAATTGGCACTAACTTGGGTAATCTAGGAGAGAAAATTGAATACTGTCCACACATAAACTATAATTGTCAATTTGATTTTTACCTTCTCTACGCGTACAATGCACATAGAATATATAGATAGCATTGCATTCCATCCAAAAATTCGATACCTGAATTTCACCGGAAATACACGTCCCCTGTAACAAAAAAGCACTTTTAGAAGAAGGTCTGTGTGTGCCTGTGAATACTGTTAATCAAAAACGAAAATTCTGTAAAATACAAAAGTTTGTACTTAAGTTTAGCATCTTCCAAGGATGGGATACAAAGATGTTTTGGCAAAATTCTTTCATAATAAAGATGTCTTCAAAGGTTACTCCCAGAAAATTTAAGAGATGCATTTTGTGTGTTATGTAAATATCTTTAATATTCAATATTTTAATCAAAATTGTTAAGAGCTATTTTGAGAAAATCAAAAGTTTCGAAAACTTTTCCATGTAAAGGGTATTTGGGGATGGGGGGATTTTTTTTAAAAAAATCTTCGTGTCGTATCCTTGGAAGATACTGAACTTAACTACCAGTTTGGTATTTAACGAACTTTTTGAGCTATGCTGTCCACAGACACACACATACATACACACTCGATCTTTTTTCTAGAAGTGCTGTTTTGGATTCAGAAGATCCTAAAACATATTATTTCCGTTGAAATCTTGGTATCGAATTTTTGGGTGCATAATAATAGCTTCTCTATACACTGTACATAGTACGTGTAGAGAAAGTCAAAATGTGTATGTTTAATTTTCTTAGAATAGCCTTTGAATTCCTCTGTGCTGGGTGAATTTTACTGAATTTTGCATAACTGAGAACTTTAAAATATAGACAAAAACATACTACATTAAAACCTTAGATCTTGTTAAAACACAGTTTATGTCATATATATTTTTTCACGGAATTGACTATGTTTGAGATATTCCTTGTTATCTATATATATATATATATATATAATTAATGAATCGCTGAAATGTATGCACGCTTATCGCTTCCGAACCACTGCATCAAATTGAACAATTCTTTTTTTTTTTTTTGTTGTGTTCGTTATTGTTACGACAAGGTTTGTGGAATAGAAAATGATTAAAAATAGTACGGGAGAGTATTTAAAATCTCATAAAACGAATAAAAACCGTGCCAAGCGGACGCATTTCGGTAAATAGCCACCAGATGGCAGTGGTATCACGGTAATTTGTTGCTAAATGGTCGTAGTATTACTTGATTTTTCCCTCCCTATTCAATGTTGAGGTAATGCACCAGTTTATGGACACAATGACGTAACGCAGCAGTGAAATTCAAATACATGTTCATATATTAACAGTCCTTTCCTTACTCCTGTTGTTTAAAATAAAGTAGTAAAGAAACATTCCTGGCGACTAACAGCTAGAGTAAGTAATTATTTATTTGCCACTACATGGCCATAGTGGTATTTTCCCTCCCCATCCAATGTTAAGGTAACGAAACAGTTTATCGAGATGACACAACGCAGCAGTGAAATTCAAATACATTTTGAAGTATTAACTGTCCTTTCCGTACTCCTATCGTTTAAAATAAAGGAACTTTCCTGGCGACGAACACCTTAAATACGTGATTATTATTTGCCGCCAGATGGCCGTAATACCTCCTGCTCTATTTTTCTTCTTCAGTGCTAAGGAAATGCACCCAGTTATGGAGGCAATGAGGCACGATAACTGTGAAAATCAAATATATTTCTCATGTCTTAGTCATATCGTATATAAAGAAATAAGTATATTTTTGTTGTAATTCTTTTAAACGAACAAGTTATAAACAACGCACAGAACCATTAACCATTCTTGGAATCTGAAAATGGCGGAGAAATAACGGAGTTTTAACTTCCTATTGCAGATGTTGGTTATTTGACGTTATGTGGCACATGAGCTAGCTAAAGAACATGAAGATACCCGCGTCACCATCACACTACAATTGCGCTAATCTTAATACATTTGATCAAGTAATGTTTTGGTTAAATGGAGATCCATTACCAATCCAAATGAAGTCGTAGTTATCTTACTGAATTCCTAAATTCATTGGATTTGCCAGGAATACCGCCACACAATTTACAGCTCAAGGTTGACTCGGTGATAATTATGCTACGCAATCTCAATCAGCCAAAATTATGCAGTGGAACAAAACTCACTGTTAAAAAAATTATGAAAAGTTTGATTTAAGCTACTATAGGAAAGCTCAAAGGCGAGGATATACTTATTCCAAGAATACCACTAATGTCAAAAGACTTTCCTTTCCAATTTAAGCATGTTGCTTCCGGCGCGCCTTGCATTCGCAATGACAATAAATCCCAAGGTCAATCGTTAGAAGTGTGTGGATCATACCTTCAATTGTGTTTTTCGCATGGATAGTTGTACTTTGCGTGCTCGAGAGTCGGCAAACTATCGCCGCTATTTGTTTTATATCCCGAAGAAAAAATGTATATTACAAGTCATTACAATAAAGTATTGTCAAATTATGTAATTGTAATTTTACTCCACTGCAGATTCGTACTGTAAACGGAAGATTTGACTGAGTTTGTTTAATTGGTTACACCACCCGTGCGAAGCTGTCCAGAGAACCCCCCCACACACACACGCACGCGGACCTGTTTCTGAAAATGATTTTTTTTATTCAGGGGGTCCTAAAGCATGTATTTCCGGTGAAATATCGACATCGAATCTTACAAGGATGTGACACGAAGATTTTCAAGAAAATTCCCCCACCTCCAACTACCCTTCATATGGAACTTTTTTCGAAAATTTTGATTTTCTTAAAAATAGCTCTAACGATTTTGATTAAAATATTATATATTTATGATATTTATCTGAGAAAAACAACGTATATTTTGAATTTTCTGGGAATAGCCTCTGAAGACTACTTTATTCTTAATCAATTTTACGGAATTTTGCATAACTGCTAAACCGTAAGAGAAGGACAAAACTTACCTCACAAAAAATGAAGAGCCATTTAAAACACACAATTTATGTTATATACACTTTTTTGTGGAGTTAATCTTTTTTTAGATATTCCTTGTTTTTGGTTTCAGCTTGGAAAAACATAACTTTGTCATACAGGAATTTGTCAACTCCTGTCCATACAAACAAAGGAACTTCAGTCACATAGCAACCAGTTTTTGACTTTCACTTTAACCTATGGTACTCCCTTATTTCGCTCCTACTTACACGAAGCAAGTCATAAGACAATTTCTGTTAATTTGTTCTCGATGAACATGAAGTAAATAGAAGCATAAGCTTGTTAACAATAACTTGTTGTAGAGATGTAGAGAAAGTCATGTGACTGGGACACATCAGTATTTTTTAAAATGCTTTGACTTCAGGGAGTCAGAAAATATGTATTCCCGGAGAAATATTAACATCGAATTTTGGTTAGTATACAATTCTTCCCCTACTTACTGATTTAGTGGAGAAGGTAAAGTTAAAGTACCTAGAAGGAAACTTGTATTTTTAGTTTTCGTGGATATATTACGTTAGTCAGGTAAAGTTCTATTATTCTTCTCTCCCTAATGATGGACAGGTAAAAGCTTTCAGCCACCCTAATCTGGTATACAAATGGCTACAGAATAGGCAATGGGACTAGAGTAGGAAGGCATCGAGGTGTAATATTTATGTTGCTCTTGGTCGCAATATCATGTATTTCACGCTGAAGTTAATACAGCTGAAACCAGTGTCAGGGAGAGTCTGGCTGAGCTAAAAGTGCTACTAGAATAGCCGAAATGATTAAAGCGTGCTTTTTGTTGAATAACAGAGAAGTCTGGAGTTGGATGGAATCTCGTATAACGCGTGCCTTAAATATTGCCGGTCCCCATGGCCGTGGAGTGGCTTTGGTGCTTCGTGGCGCAGGGGATCGTGGGATCCGAGTCTCGCTTTGGGCATGGGTGTTTGTGTGTTTGTAAATGTGTATATTTCTGTGTGTAAGTAAAAAAATCTGATGTGTACCATTTACATGACTTTCTCCATATCCCTGCATCAAATAATTCTTAAAAAGCTTATACTTCTATTTACCTTATGCTAATCAGAAAAAATTAACAGAAATAGTCTAATTACTCGCTTCCTTGTAAGTAGAAGCGAAATAAAGGACAACCGTAGGTTAAAGTGATAGTCAAAAGCTGGTTGCTATGTCAATGAAGTTCCTTTGTTTATATGGATAGGAGTTAACAAGTTCCTGTATGAGAAAAGTATACGTTTTTCATAGCAGAAACGAAAAATAAGTAATGTCACAAAAACGATGAAATCCACGAAAAAAATGTATATAACATAAACTGTGTGTTTTAATGTGCTCTACATTTTTTGTGCAGTAAGTTTTTGTCCATCTCTTACGGTTTAGCAGTTATTCAAAATTTAGTAAAATTCATCCAGAATAAACTACTCTTCAGAGGCTATTCCCAGAAAATTCAAGATATACATTTTATTTTTCAGGTAAATATCTTTAATATACGAAATCTTAATCAAATCGTTAGAGCCATTTTTGAGAAAATCAAAATTTTCGAAAAAAAGTTCCATGTAAAGGGTAGTTAGGGGTGGGGGTATTTTTCTCAAAATCTTCGTGTCGCATCCCTGGAAGATACTAATCTTAAATACCAAGTTTGGTATTTTACCGACTTTTCGTTTTTGAGTTATCGTGTTCACAGACACACGGACACACACACACACACACACACACATACACACACACACGGACCTTTTTGTGAAAATGCTAACCTGGGCGAAATAAACGAAAAAAGAAAAAAAAAAAAAAAAAGGAAAACAGCACAGGAGTTCTGACAAGACAAATAAGAAAATCCGATGTACTATATTCACATGACTTTCTCTACATCGCTGCGACACATTATTGTTTTAAAAACATATTCTTCTATGTACTTTATCATAATGGAGATAGACAATAGTAGAAATTAGACAATAGTAGAAATTGTCTTAATTACTTGCTTCCTTGTAAGTAAAAGGAAAATAAGGGAATACACTAGACTTAAACGATAGTAAAATCTTTTAAAAGCTGGTTGCCATGTGGTTGAAATCCGTTTCTATGCGGGGCCAGGAGTTTACAACTTTCCGTGTGAGAAAAGTTTAAGTATTTTAAATCTGAAACAAATAACAAGGGCGATCTCAGAAAACAAAAGAGTATATGACATAAATTGTGTGTTTTAAAGTGATCTACATTTTTGTGTCGTAAGTTTGTGTCTATCTCTTACGGTTTACCAGTTACGCAAAATTCAGAAAAATTCATTCAGAATAAAGGGGTGTTTAGAGGTTATTCCCAGAAAATTCAAGATACATATTTTATTTGTCATACAAATATCTTTAATATAAGGTATTTTAATCAAACTCGTTAGCCATTTTTGAGAAAATTAAAATGTTCTAAATATTTTCCATGTAACGGTCTTTTCGTTCTTGAGCTATCCACAGATACACACACGAACTTTTTTCTAAAAGTGTTTTTTTTTTTTTATTCAGGGGGGACACAAAACGTATATTTCCAGTGAAATCTCGGTGTCGAATTTTTGGGTGCATTACAATGCATTCTCTATACACGCCATAATACGTGTAGAGAAAGTATAAAACTTGAACTATTAATTTGGAATGATTCACGTCCTTAAGGGCAATTACAGCCCGTCTCCATGACTACGACAGTGACGCCATCCTTATGATATGTTTTAACATTTCATAGTCTCCTTCAATTCTATCCGACCGAACACAGTGGCCTGCGTTATTAAGGAAGCGCTTTTAATCGGCGTGTCAGATGTGATGCAGTGCCGACGCGCTCTCTGCACCAAATATTCATAAAGTTGGGAATTTTTAAAGGAATGTAAAGTGCTGTCGGAGGGGACTGCCCTGGCGATCTTATGAATGTTACAAGCCACATGAAGAACCTGTTGCTTGGAAAATAATTCTGAGGCGACAAGAACGGCGAGGGTGGGACCCTAATCAGTGCAAATGCCACCGCAACAGGCTCTTCCATAGAGTGCAACAACTCTGCGGCTTGCATTCGCAGAGTCTATATTGTTTATTGGTTTTCCTCAGTCCACAATGTCATAACCAGGGAAAGTATTTCCTGACCTGCCTCTTCAAGTCAAGTCACATGCGGTCCGTAGCCATGACACGACGAGCAGCAAGAGTGTAAACAAAATGGCCTCTTGCGCACTCACTCGGATGACTCGCGTATGAAGTATATATATGTTAAGCTGCTGATGAACATCTAATTAAACATTATAATAAGGGCGCATGGCAGACATAAAACTGCACATTGAGGTACGTAAAAGAGACAAAAAACACAAACTTAAAGTAAATGTTGAATTCTTTATGCTATTCATAATAGTCTATATAGAAACGAAACTTTTTACTTTCTCTGCACGTACTACGTACATAGTGTATAGAGAAGGTATTGCATTCCACCAAAAATTAAATGCCGAGTTTCACCGGAAATACATGTTTTGGGTCCCCCTGAATCCAAAAGAAGCATTTTTACAAAAATGTCCGTGTGTGCGTATGTGGGCAGCGAAAAGACCGTTAAATACCAAACTTGGTATTTAAGTTTGGTTTCTTCCAAGGATACGACTCGAAGATTTTCAAGAAAATCCCGCCACCCCCAACTATCCTTTATATGGAAAAATCGAAAATTTTGATTTTCTCAAAAATGGCTCCAACGTTTTTGATTAAAATATCGTATAATAAAAGATATTTACCTGACAAATACTATGTATATCTTGAATTTTCTGGTATAGCCTCTGAAGAATATTTTATTGTGGATGAATTTTACGAAATGTTGCATAACTGCTAAACCGTAAGAGACGGATAAAAACTTAACACACAAAAAATGTAGAGCACACTAAAACATAAAATTTATGTCATATACATTTTTTTCGTGGAGTTGATCGTTTTTGACATATCCCTTGTTTTTTTTTTTTTGTTTTTTTTTCAGCTTTGAAAAACATATGCTTTTCTCATATAGGAATTTGTCAACTCCTGTCCATACAAACAAAGGAACTTCAGTCACATAGCAACCAGCGTTTGATTATCAGTTTAGCCTATAGCATTCCCCTGTTTCCCCTTTTACTTACAAGGAAGTAAGTAATAAGACAATTTCTGCTATTTTTTCTCGATTAAAATGAAGTAAATAGAAGCATAAGCTTTTTAATAATAATTTGTTGCAAAGATGTAGAGAAAGTCATGTGAATGGAGCACATCAGATTTTTAATTTTTCAAAAGCAAATCTGGTTTAGTTAGGGGTGAAACACGATTTATACTCCGAAAATGATCTCTCCAAGTCACAAGAAGTAGTAAAAACAAACTTAAACTTCACATCATTTGTGTGTAATTGACTGTTCTCTACATTTTGTAGGTAGGCTTTTTTCACTTGCTTTTATCACTTTGCTGATATCACACAGTTTTGAGAATCCTGAGTTTTTCTCAAGCACATTCTCAAAGTTGTTTCTCAACTGATAGAGCGTCTCGATCGGTAACTTGAGAAATATTTGTCGCAAATTCCAGTACATGACGGAGGGCGTCCGGCAGTTCCAGTTTGCTAGATTCCAAAGTAGTAATAGTTTAAATGGAAATGGAGTTTTATTTAAGGGCGCTCTTTAACTGCTGTGGCTCTCAGCGGCCCATTCTATACTGGGCGTGAAAGACCGCTTAATTTTGCTCAGAGGCCTCTCTATCAGGTTTGAAGTTAGTAGGTAAATATTTAGAATTATTCGTTACGAATAAACTGTATATCTTCAATGTTTTGAGAATTGCTCTTAAGAATCCGTCATTCTTAAAGAATTTTGTATAACCTTCTATTAACAGGTAAATGATAAGCTATAGACGAAAAAATGCTACACATGTAAGAATAGTTTATATATCCACAAATAAACACATACACACAGGCTTACTCGCACACACCTTCGCAAACGCGCGCACAGAGAGAGAGAGAGAATTGAGCTAGGAGGATGCATGATATTTCCACCATCTAATATAACGCATTTAAGAAGCGAAACGAACCTATTATCCACTAGAACCCAAGATGTCGTCTAAACTTGGCATAACCCAGCCCGCCCTGTAAAGACAATTTCATAAATAGCAAAATTTACGAAAATTTACATGGTGTGCAAAAAACATGAATGCATGTACGTATTTATTCTCTTCAATTGGATGCTGCCCGGTGGTAGAGTTAAATGTACAAAAATCACTTATAATAATAATAATAATAATAATCTTAAGTTAAATTATGAATAATAATACAACTAACATACTACATACCTATATCAATATTTCTATTTAAACCTAATGGGCTTTTGGATGCAGTTTGGTAAAGAAATAATAAGCGAACTATAACTGCAGCAGTTCAATAAATGGAAGAACAAAATGAAATGTATAGAATCGATTTAAGGTTGCATTATAACAGCGGTTGCCAGATAAGAGACCAAAATCAATGAAAATCGGACACTGCTAATGTAGATTAAATCACAGCAAAGAAACCACTATACACATACATTACTAAACAATTTACTGACCCATACACTAACCTTAACCTAACAAGGCACATGCTCGCTTCGCTCGCATGTTTTCCTAAAGTCAGTGATAATTACTAATACATAAGTACTGAAAAAATCTGATGTGTTCCATTCACATGACTTTCTCTAGTTATTCCAGAGACTAACTTTTCTTACTAAAAATTATTCTTTCGTCTACTTCATGCCAATCAAGCTAAACGTTAGCAGAAGTCGTATCACTTGCTCTCTTGCAAGTAGAAGGGAATGCACAGGTTAAAGCGATAGTAAATATTTTAAAAGCCGGTCGTAATGCGAAACAATTGAAATTCGCTTCTCTTTGCTTGCTAGGAATAAACAAAAGTGAGACAAAAATAAAGATGTCTTCCCCTTTGATTTGTAATATTTTGTTTTGTTAAAGACGCTGTCAATTACCAAGAAAATATGAGTTCTCCGTTTGTGAAAATCTGTAGGTTAAAACTAAAACCAGTAGCTCAGAATTTCTCGAATACGGTTAACTCTACAAAAAAGAGTATATGACATAAATTGTGTGTTTAAACCAGATTTGCATTTTTCTGTTGTAAGTTTTTGACTATCCCTTGTGATTTACCAGTTAAAAAAAAGTTACCCAAATGCCATCAAGCGTTAAGAGATGTTCAGAGGCTATACTCAGAAAGTTCAAGATATACATTTCGTTTGTCATGAAAATATCTTTAAAATATGACATTTTAATAAAACTCGTTCGAGCTACTTTTGAGAAAATCAAAACTTTCGACTACAAAAAAAAATTCCAAGAATAGGGTAGTTGGTGATGCGGGGATTTTCTTGAAAAATCTTCGTGAGGCATTCTTGGAAGATACTAAACTTAAATCCAAGTATGGTAGATATATAAACTATTATACCAAAACTTTTCGTTTTTGAGCTATGCTGCACACACACACACATACATACACGCACGCGCGGACATGTTTCTATTGTTTTTCTTGTTTCAAAGGATCTCAAAATATGTAATTCCGGTGAAATCTCGGTATCGAATTTTTAAATGGAAATCAATACTTTCTTTATCCACAAATAGAGTAAAAATGAGTTTGTTTACACACTCACGCACACACAAACTTACAGAATAGGTAGATATTCACTTTGCTCTGGTTATAAAAAGTTGTAATGGCTAGTGATAAGTTGTATTCAAATATTGTTAACTGTGAATTTTGCAATATGAACGCCAACTATGAGTGGCGTAAACAATTTGAATGCTACCTGTCCTATAACTAGTGAAACAAAGGAGATTATAAGAAACTCAAAGTATTTTATTGAACCTTAAAGAACAAAAAACTACTTGAGAGACTCTTCAAATTTTGTAATAGGGTACCACGATGAATATAAGTCAGGAAATGCAATAAAATTAACTTAGTTTTGTTTACGGACGCCGGGTAATGTGAGGCAGAAGAAGTAGGAATAATCGAAAAACATGAATAATCGAGAAACGTAATTTAATAATTTAATAATTTTAAGGTACAGCATCACATACAAATAGGAGATTGTGCCTAAAAGTTTTTTCAACACGGACGTTTTGTTCAATAGTTTATTCTACTTCCGTGCATAGGTATATTTTTTTCTTTAGGAAATAGTAATAAAAATCTGATGTGTGCCATTCACATGACTTTCTCTACATCGCTGCAACAAATTATTGTTAAAAAGCTTATGCACCTATTTACTTCATACTAGTCGAGAAAAAATTAGCAGAAATAGTCTTATTACTTGCTTTCTTGTAAGTAGAGGCGAAATAAAGGAATACCGTAGGCTAAAGTGATAGTCAAAAGCTGGTTGCTATGCGACTGAAATTCCTTTGTTTGTATGGACAGGAGTTGACAAATTTCTGTATGAGAAAAGTATAAGTTTTTCACAGCTGGAATTAAAAACAAGAACTATCTTGAAAACGATCAACTCCACGAAAAAAAAAAAAAAAGTATGTAGCATAAATTGAGTATTTTAACGTGCTCTACATTTTTGTAAGTTTTTGTTCATCTCTTGCGGTTTAGCAGTTATGCAACATTCCGTAAAATTGATCCAGAATAAAGTAGTCTTCAGAGGCTACTCCCAGAAAATTCAAAATATACATTTTATTTGTGAGGTAAAATATTTTTAATATACGATATTTTTTTCAAAATTGTTAGAGCGATTTTTAAGAATATAAAAATTTTCGAAAAAATGTGCATGTAAAGAGTAGTTGGGTGGGGGAATGTTCTTAAAAATCTTCGTGTCGCATCCTTGAAAGATGCCAAACTTAAATATCAAGTTTGGTATTCAACGGTCTTTTCGTTTTTGAGCTATGCTGTCCACAGACACACACACACACACACACACACACACACGGACCTTTTTCTGAATTTTTTTTTTGATTCAGGGGTCTCAAAACATATATTTCCGGTGAAATCTCGGTATCGAATTTTTGGGTGACTACAATACTTTCTCTATACACTATGTACATAGTACGTGTAGAGAAAGTAAAAACCTGCCGTGTGACAATAAGTGTCATTTCTATTGTTTAAACGTTCATCACACGGCAACAGTGCGTTTCCATTGTTATTTATGTCTCTTCCGTGTAAGTTAAAAAAAAATCAGTTTTTCTAATGTTAATCAGCGTGTGTCAACGAAGCAAATTAAAAGAATTTGTAAAATAGATGGAGGAGAAACGAAAGAAACGTGTGTTCACATTAAAGCAAAATAATTTGGGGTGTGGTGGAATGTACGATTAATCCGAAAACCGGATAATCCGCACACGAATAATCGGGAGTATACTGAATATGATTCTCAGCATGACATTCTATATGCGGTGAGAAAATCCGGTTAATTTTGCTCAGAGGTCTCCTTATAAAGTTTGAGTTTTATCTGGTGCCATGAATCTATGTTACGGGACCATCATCTCTATTCCCTTCCAAAAAAGTTTGATGTGTTCCATTCACATGACTTTCTCTATATCACTGCAACAAATTATTCTATCTACTTTATCTAATGGAGCAAACATTAGCAGAAATAGTCTTATTATATTTTATTTGTCAGGTAAATATCTTTAATATACGATATTTTAATCAAAATCGTTAGAGCCATTGTTTAGAAAATCAAAATTTTCGAAAAAAGTTCTTCTTAAAGGGTAGTTGGGGGTGGAGGGATATCTCTCAAAACTTCGTGTCGCATCCCTGGAAGATACTAAACTTAAATACCAAGTTTGGTATTTTACTGACTTTTCGTTTTTGAGTTATCGTGTTCACAGACACACGGACACACACAAGGACCTTTTTCTGAAAATACTTTTTTTTTTTTTTTTTGGATACAGGGCACCCTGAAACATATATTTCCGGTGAAATCTCGGTATCGAATCTTTTGGTGGAGTGCAATACCTTCTCTATACACTATGTACATAGCACGTGTAGAGAAAGTAAATTTATACTTAAGGCAAGACGTCTGAGATCTGAGAAGACTGAAATAGAGAAGAGCAAGAATAGCTAAACAAACGTGATTTTTAATGTTTTACATACATATATTTTATGTCGTGCTTATGTTATTGTTGTGTTGTGGTATTAGTATTAAGTGTATATATTTCTCTTAAGTGTATTTGTCTATTATAATAGGGTGCATTAATGCATCTGAATAAGGTGTGCTCTGTTGTACATTTAAATTGCTGTATTTTAATATTTTTGTCGTTTTATTTTCGTGCTTACTTCTTTAATTCTCTCTGTCTTTTTATTTTTTTTTTTTATTGTTTACTATTTTGTGTATTGCAAAAGCACGTACGGTCTGTGAACCCGTGTGATTGATGGAGCTCAATGTATGATACCGTTATGTCAATAAATACACTCATTTATTTATTCTAAAAGAAGTCTTTTCTAGGATTTTTACACTCGATAAAAAAAGCCAACGTCCTCCGTCGGAATTAAACACGCGACCTCGGAAACAAAAATAATAGAGCGCTACCCCTAGGACAAAGAGGGTGGGAGGGAGAGAGAGGCTATTGCATGCTTTTGTTATTGATTTATTTTTGGATTTGCATTTCCTGTAAAATATTCATATCGAAAATTTGTCAAATATTTCTATAGATAAGTGAAGAGAAAACAAAAGAAATCTGAATTACTGTTTTGAAATCCTGCACTAAAATAAGCCTCGCAGCTTGTTGCCTTTATCTGATTTGCGAACCTTAACGGAATTTGTTTATGCACTTTGAAATGCGCGACGTTTCCGCTGGTCACCCATGCCTCAAAACGCCGAGGTTCCCATGTTTGGAAGAAGAAGAGAAAAAAGTAGGTCTAGAAGAAGCTGTTTTCTTCTCTTTCTCTTTTCTGCTGCCGTTCTTTGAAACTTTTATCAGATATCCTCATTACTGGTCTTTACTCGTGAAATTTTTATGACTCAGAGATTTTTTTCCGGGAAGGAGGGGGGAGGGATTTCTTGCCGTCAAACCGAAACCAGACGAATCTGTTATCCAGTGCATTATTTAGTCCTCAGTGGCTCGGCCGGCGGGGCGGGCAACCTTGCCTCAGTTGCTTCCTTCTTCAGTTACCAAACTTTCTTCCAGAAAACTATAGTGCTAACTTTTTACTTTCTCTACACGTACTATATACATTGTGTATAGAGAAGGTATTGCACACCACCAAAAAATTTGATACCGAGATATCACGGGAAATATATGTTTTAGGTTCCCCTATATCCAAAAAATGTATTCTCCATATCCCTGCAACAAATACTTCTTAAAAAGCTTATACTTTTATTCACTTTATGCTAATCAGAAAAAATGAGCAGAAATATTCTTATTACTTGCTTCCTTGTAAGTAGAAGCGAAATAAGGGACTACCATAGGTTAAAATGATAGTCAAAAGCTGGTTGTTATGTCAATGAAGTTCCTTTGTTCATATGGATAGGAGTTGACAATTTCCTGTGTGAGAAAAGTGTGTTTAGCAGAAGCCAAAAATAAGGAATGTCTCAAAAACGACGAACTCCACGAAAAAAATGTATATAACATAAATTGTGTGTTTTAACGTGCTCTACGTTTTTCGTGTTGTAAGTTTTTGTCCATCTCTTACGGTTTAGCAGTTATTCAAAATTTAGTAAAAATCCATCTAGAATAAACTACTTTTCAGAGGCTATTCCCAGAAAATTCAAGATATGAATTTTATTTGTAAGGTAAATGTCTTTAATATACGATATTTTAATCAAAATCATTGAAGCCATTTTTGAGAAAATCAACATTTTGGAAAAAAATTCCATGTAAAGGGTATTTTGGTGTGGGGGAATTTTTCTCAAAATCTTCGTGTCGCATCCCTGGAAGATACTAAACTTAAATACCAAGTTTGGTATTTTACCGACATATCGTTGAGTTACCGTGTTCACATACACACGGACTCACAGACACACGCACACACACACACACACACGGACCTTTCTTCGAAAATGCTGTTTTTAGATAAAGGAGACCCTAAAACATATATTTCCGGTGAAATCTCGGTATCGCATTTTTTGGTGGAGTGCAATACATTCTCTATACACTATGTACATAGTGCCTATAGAGAAAGTAAAAATCTGATGTGTACCATTCACCTGACTTTCTCCATATCCCTGCAACAAATAATTCTTAAAAACTTATACTTCTATTTACTTTATGCTAATCAGAAAAAAATAGCAGAAATAGTCTAATTACTCGCTTCCTTGTCAGTAGAAGCGAAATAAGGGACAACTGTAGGTTAAACTGATAGTCAAAAGCTGGTTGCTATGTCAATGAAGTTCCTTTGTCTATATGGATAGGAGTTGACAAGTTCCTGTATGAGAAAAGTATACGTTTTTCATAGCAGAAACCAAAAATAACGAATGTCACAAAACGGACGAACTCCACGAAAAAATGTATATAGCATAAATTGTGTGTTTTAATGTGCTCTACATTTTTTGTGTAGTAAGTTTTTGTCCATCTCTTAAGGTTTAGCAGTTATTCAAAATTTAGTAAAATTCATCCAGAATAAACTACTCTTCAGAGGCTATTCCCAGAAAATTCAAGATATACATTTTATTTTTCAGGTAAATATGTTTAATATATGAAATTTTAGTCAAAATCGTTAGAGCCATTTTTGAGAAAATCAAAATTTTCGAAAAAAGTTCCATGTAAAGGGTAGTTGGGGGTGGGGGTATTTTTCTCAAAATCTTCGTGTCCCATTCCTGGAAGATACTAAACTTAAATACCAAGTTTGGTATTTTACCGACTTTTCGTTTTTGAGTTATCGTGTTCACAGACACACGGACACACACACGCACGGACCTTTTTGTGAAAATGCTTTTTTTGGATATTGGGGACCCTAAAACACATATTTCCGGTGAAATCTCGGTATCGAATTTTTTGGTGGAGTGCAATACTTTCTCCATACACTATGTACATAGTGCATATGGAGAAAGTAAAAAGGAATACGCTTTTATAGAGCACATTAAGTATAGTGCAGTGGCGTACAGGCCTTAAAAGCAAATGGTGTGATTATATGTCTATTCTGTTATTTTTGTAACCCGTGCTTCTAACACTTGAGCTTTATACATTTTTTTTCGTAGTATATAAACATATGTGTACATGTATATCCCTTGACAAGCTCTATGTACAGTGGCTTCCTGGCCTAAACGAACCTACAGAATGCTTTCTAATCTAATCTTTTGTCATAAAAATATAATTTTTATGTTTGAAAATTGAAAACATATGCTTAAATACCCTGATAGCAAAACCCAGGCAGTTCATATTCATTGTATCTCTATAAACATGTACAGCAGCAGATTTAATTTGTGTAACTGCTCAGCAAGGAGCATTTTGCAGGAAGAAAACTGCTGAAAAGATCAAAAACGAGGAAACAATGAAAGGATTTGATTGTATGGTTTACATTAAAATCCACCAGGTTGGCAGGTTGGACGCTCAGCATTCCTTTTCCCCCTCTGCTGCTGCCTTTTCTATCGTTTTCTTCTTGCATTGCTGTTTTTCTTCTGCACAACTTCGTTTTTTCCTTTTCACGATGTGAATGAGATCTAGTCAAGTTGAAGCTTTCCTTGCCGAGTCCAGTACAGTTTCGCCTCTAATGTTTTCCAGTTCAGGAATTTGAAAATGACGCCTGGTGGCCAATTAGACATACCCCATTAAGCAAGACACAATCCTACTGGTATTGGTATGTGTATACCATCGCAAACACTTTACGAGAAAATGTAAAAAATGCAACACATCAGATTTTTCAAAAAGTGTATTTTCTACTTTCTCTAGTACCATGTACTTGCAATGTACATAGTGGTTATGATATTGTATTCCACCCAAAATTCGATGTCGAGATTTCACCGGAAATATGTTTTGAGCTTCCCTGAATCGGAAAAATTCATTTTTAGAAAAAGGTGTGTATGTCTATCAGTCTGCCTATGGACAACATAGCTCATTGAAAACGAAAAGACCATAAGTACCAAACTTGGTACTATGTTTAATATTTTTCAAGGATGCGCCAGCAAGATTTTTAAGAAAGCTCCTACCCCCACTACAAACTACCCTTTATATAGAATATTTTTGATTTTGATTAAAATACCGCATATTAAAGATATTTGTATTAAAATAAAATGAGCATTTTAAATTTTCTAGGAATAGTCTCTGAAGACCATTTTATTCTGGATGAGTTTTGCATAACTGGGGTCCCAAAGCATGTATTTCCAGTGAAAGCTCCGTATCGAATTTTTGGGTGCATTACAATACCTTCTCTACACACTATGTATATAATACGTGTAGAGAAAATAAAAGTGTTCTATGCGGCAGATAAAGTAACTAGCACAAAAGCGACACCGCACTTTGTTCCATCTCAGGACACTAAGACAAGAGATCTAAAGCGTTAGTTTCCGGTTTAGAGTGGACATTCAGGCCGGTAACTCTTCTCGAGGCAAATTTTCTTTTTTGCCCACATAGTATCTGAGCGGGAACGAAAGCGCCTAAAAAAGGGAGTACAACTCTCTTTGGCGGGCCGGTGATGCACTCCACAAGCTTTGCTGGAAAAGGACGATCGGTTTGGGTCCATTTGGAACCAGAAACTCTCGGGCTAATCGGATTGGCAGTTCTGGCGGTCGTTTCATCTTGCCGCTAGTGCTGCCTGCGAGGGTAGAGAAAACAGCGGAGATCTCCTCAGGATTAAGCCCGACGGCGGCGGCGGACCAGCTCAGAGTGGCACAGGGATTAGCTGTGTGGTCATACTTCAATCAGAGTTCTTCTTCGCGTCCACCATAACTAGCATTGTCTATTAACACATGTCTCACTTTAATAGGCGATGCTGTTGCAGCTTTTGTCTTCTGATTAATATTGCTTTTTATTTTCTCTACACGCACTATGTACTGTATAGAGAAGGTATTGTATTGCACCCAAAAGTTCGATACAGACATTTAGCTGGAAATACCTCCTGAATACAAAAAAAAAATTAGGTGTGTGTGTATGTGGGGGCAGAATAGCTCGAAAACAAAAATGTCCTTAAATAACAAACTTCATATTTAACTTCATTATCTTTCAAGGATCCGACACGAAGATGTTCAAGAAAACCCACCCACCCCAAACTGACCTTTACATGCAAAAACTTTCGAAAATGTTGAGTTTCTCCAAAATGGCTTTAACGATTTTGATTAAAATCTCTTATATTTAAGATATTTACATACAAATAAAATGTATATCTTGAATTTCCTGGTAATAGCCTCTGAGATGAATTTTGTTAAATTTTGTATAACTAGTAAACCTAAGAGGTAGACAAAAAATTATGACACTAAAAATGTAGATCTCGTTAAAACACGCAATTTATGGAGTTGGCATTTTCGAGATATTCCTTGTTATTTATTTCAGTTTTAAAATACTTTTCTCATACCGGAACGTGTCAGCACTTGGCCACGCAAAGAAACGGATTTCAATCCCATAGCAACCACATTTTAAAACATTTGACTGTCGGTTTACCCTAGTGTATTCCCTTATTTTCTTCTACCTATAAGGAACTAAGTAATAAGACCGCTTTTCTGCTAATGTTTTAGCATGAAATAGAAGAAAACCCACTAACAATAATTTGCGATAGAGATGCAGAGAAAGTCATGTGAATGGAGCACTTAAGATTTTCTTTTGCTGTTTCATTTATATAGCTCCCTTTGACATCTAAGGTCACATCGCGGGCTTTGCAATAGAAACAAATTGCTCGTTGTCTGTAGGTCTTTACATTGGGTTTAAATCGGTTTATTTTCCTCAAATGCACACACACTTACACTCATTCACATGCATGTTTTCAGACACTGTGGGGTATAGGGAATAATTCTCGTTAAAGAAAAATTCACCGCCCCAGCCGGGAATCGAACCCGGGACCTCCGGGAGAGAGTCGGTTCGCTGGCCACTAGACCACGGAGGCAGTTTAATATTGCTTTCATGTTTTAATTTACGTCTGAACCAGATGCATTGTCATATTATGTGATCATACCTAGAGAAAGAGCCCTGATCCAAAAAAAAAAAATAATGTTTCCGTTTTTCTTTGATTCTACATCAGCATTAAATTTTATAATTAAAAATCCATTCACATGACTTTCTCTAGAGGTTACACCAACAAACTTTCCTTGCAAAAGATTATTCTTTTATCTACGACATGCCTTAGAATTGGCCATATTATTTGCTTCTTTGTAAGTTGAAGAGAGAAATAAGGAAATGCACAGGCTAAAGCGGTAGTCAAATCCTTTAAAAGCCGGTCACTAAGTGAAACGATTGAAATTCGGTTCTTTTTGTTTGCTAGCAATAAATACCAGAGAGTCACATCTTTGGAATATATTGAACTTAAATGCCAAGTTTAGTATTTAACCGACTTTTCGTTTTTGAGATGTTGTTGTTTATTCAAGGAGCTTAGAATATGTACTTCCGGTTAAATGTCGATATATAATTTTGGGTGGAATACAATACCTTCTCTGTTTACTATGTAAATTGTACATCCAGGTTAGAGAAAGTAAACTTTTTTTTTTTATACAGGGGATCCTAAAACTTGAAATTCTTTTCTACCTATGTACCATGTGCTATGTACAGAAAGTAATAAGCTTTTGACAGAATGCGCATAGCATGGGTGTAGAAAGTCATGTGAATGTAATACGTCAGATGTTTTAAAATTAACATCTCAGGGAAAGAAAAGGTATTAGTGTATTCAAAACAATACATGACAGGTTTCACATAGTGTCAGAGGTAAGGGTAGATACAGAGGTAGAGGAGTAAGAGAGAGAGAGGGAGAGAGAGAGGGAGAGAGGGAGAGAGAGAGAGAGAGAGAGAGAGAATGAATGAAAAGATGGTTCGTAGTTTAGTAAATAATGGGAATGGAACTGTGAATTTTAAAAGTGAGTAAATAAATGAAAAATCATCATATATTTTTCGCTCAGTCTGCTGAAATGGCAAAGGGAGGAAGGAGGTGATCTGGGCCCAAGTCGTTTACGTTTGCCGGACTTTGTTCTAGCTACCGTGCAGTCAAGTGACATCTACAGCAACCACCTCAAAACTTTCTGTCCAATAAATATTAAATTTTGCTATAGATTCTTGATAATACCTAAGGTATGAGCGGTAAAGCGTGATTCCAAAATACTTTTACAGCGTTCTGGGATGGATTCCGGACATCGAAACAAGAAAATGGGTTCATATAAAGATATGCTCTAAAGCGCTTTCCGAATCCAACCTCATAACTTCATTTACTTATGCACTCACTTATAGAAGGCTTTTACCCTGCAGAGTTAGCCTTGTGATGCCATGGCTACTTGTTATCATTTGTCATTTATCAGATGTGTAACACATTCCCCAACACGCCTTATAAGTGCTGTCTACAGGGACTTCATTCAGAACACTCTCCCAGACTTATTATAAAATGTGTCTCTGATACTCTAGCACATTTAGTCTCATTATTCGCGACGCACTGGCTGGTGTCCAGCATGACAAACGGATAGGTAGAGGGGGACCAGCCCATGGCCTGCGCGTTCCCCCGACCTCAATCCTTTGGATGTTCATCTTTTGGGGGCATCTTAAACAACTTGTTTATTCAACAGACATCCCGGATGAAGAAGCTATTAATCTATGTGTCATGGACGCCTGTGAAATCATATGACACCGACTAAGAGTATATGACTTTCCATTCTCCGACGAGTACATTCGTGTCTAGACGCAACAGGAGGACATTTGGATCATTTTCTATAAGTGGTGTTTGTTTGAAACACCTCATAACAAGCTGACAGCGTCAAAATAGAATAAAGTGTCACTTTAAAATGGTTTTCTAGATGATTTCACTGGATAGCAACCGAGTTAAGCTGGAATCGGAGAAATCCAAGATTTCCACCATCTGTGGTCTTCGTCAGGGAATTGGCAAAACTGGCGTAAAAAACTAATATTTATATCTTGATGTTCATGTGTTGTGTGCTATAAATAACCATGTCTGATTGGTTGGGGCTGAACACAAATAAAGGTATAGCTTGCATTTCTCCGATTCCAATTTAACTCGGTTTTTTTTTTTTTGTTTTTTTTTTTAGTGTTTTAATGCCCACTTTTACTGCTGTGACACTGCAGGCACCGCTTTGTCCACCAAAAATCTCACATTCGGTCGCTTTAACTCGGTTGTTATGCCATCTGTAATAACCAACTCTGAGAAAGCTTCAAATCTTTAATTAAAATGCTTTGATTAACAACATTTTGAGCCTCAATAAATCGATAACAAATGTTTTTGGGACATGTGTTTACATGAACGTTTTTTCTTGTTTTGAACCTCAATAAATCGATAACAAACGTTTTTGGGACATGTGGTTACATGAACGTTTTTTCTTGTTTTGATGCGAGAAACCTGCCCCAAAACTATGGAAACTATTTTTAATCAACCATTGTGTGTATGAGTATATAGAGAGAGAGAAAGAAAGAAAGAGAGAGAGAAAGAGAAAGAGAGAGAAAGAAAGAAAGAAAGAAAGAAAGAAAGAAAGAAAGAAAAAAAGAGAGAGTGAAAAAGAGAGAGAGAGAGAGAGAGAGAGAGAGATAAGCATTAGCAGAATGTTCTCATTACTTATTTCCTTATAAGTAGAAAAGAACTAAAGGAATGCATTAGGCTAAAGTGATAGTCAAATGTTTAAAGCTATCGTTATGCGATTGTCATTGCAAATCGCTTCTTTGCTTGGCCAAGAATAGAACAAAAGAAAAACGGACACTTCCGTCTGAGAAAAATATAAGTACTTTGCAATGGAAACCAATAACAAGAAATATCTCTGAAACGGTGACGTCCACAACAAAAATGTAAAGGACACAAATTGTATGTTTTGTAGAGATCTACATTTTTGTGTAGTAAAATTTTCTCTATCCCTTACGGTTCAGCAGTTAAGTAAAATTCGACAAAATTCATCCGGAATAAAAAAGTTGTTCAGAGGCTATTGCTTGAACACTCAAGGCATACATTTTATTTGTAATGTAAATAACTTTAATATACGGAGTTTTAATCAAAATCGTTAGAACCAATTTTGAGAAAATCAAAATTTTCGAAATTTTTTTCATGTAAGGGGTAGTTTGTGAGGGTGGGGGATTTTCTTGAAAATCTTCATGTCGCATCCTTGGTAGATACTAAATCTAAATGCCAAGGTTGGTGTTTAACAGTCTTTTCGTTTTTGAGCAATGCTGCCCATAGGCACGCATACACACGGATGGTGATGTTAAAAGTTGAGGATTAGGAGCAGTTGTGTAGGAAAGATCATACCGACTGATGGGAGGTCTGCAGCTGTATCTACTTCCACCCTGGAATCGAGTAGAGTCGAATCGAATCGAATGAAATAGAATCTCCGGAACGACTTGGATTGCTCTCCCCTCTAATGGAGTTGAACTTGTCCAAGTCTCAAAAACTCGGGCCCAACTCTTTTAGCCTACTTTCCCTAAGTTTTAGTTACAAGTACGTGAAAACGTAAACAAACTCTTCTGCTTCTTTGGTTTTCTTACAAAAGTTCTTGTCGTAACCATTCATCTTCTAGTTTATTTACACCTTTACACTGCTTTAATTAATCCTATAATTAACCTATAAGTTGAACCAAAATTGGTCTTAAATAGATCAATAAAGTTATGTGCTGACTTTATTTATTCTCATAAGAGTGACGGGCTGATATTCAGATTTTAAATGGAGCCATCTGTAAATTTCAGATATTCTGATAGCGCTTAACAAATGACGACTGTTTTGTTCAACACAATTTTAATCAAAATTTGAGAATTTATAGGATACAGAAATTTCATTTCACTTCTTCATAATTAGTAAATTTTGGTCAAACAGCTTTTATCTAATTCTTCACATTTTCCGTGCCGTTATACATCTTGACAATTGCTGAAACGGATAAGATATTGATGCTTGCTTTAAAAAAAATTAAAAGCTTTCAACCCAGAATTTTGCATTTTTGTCTTCAATTACCATTAGTACACTATTAAAATTATGTTATCCGATGCTTTAAAATAGTTTGTGTATTTACCAAAATAACATTATGCCGTAAAAATATACCAAAAAAGGCATTTTATTAAACTGTATGTTCATTAAACCGACCAGCATTAAGGGTATGTTGTTCTGAACCAAAAGAGTTTATACAACCTTATTACTTTCCACCTTATATCTATTGTATTCCATCAAAGATTTGTCGAGATTTCACCAGAAATATATGTTTTGGGGACTCCGAGTCCGAAAATGTTTTTAAAAAAAAGGTCACTATGTGTGTGTCTGTTTGAGTGTGTGAGTGTATGTGTTGACAACATAGCTCAAAAAAGAAATAACCGTTAAATACCAAACTTGGTCTTTAAGTTTGGTATCTTGCAAGGATGTGACACGAAGATATTAAACAAATCCCCAAACCACAAACTACCCTTTACAAGGCAAAATTTCCGAAAATTTTGATTTTCTAAAAAATAGCTCTACCAATTTCGATTCAATTGCCGTATATTAAAGCTATTTACATCCAAAATAAAATTACATCTTGAATGTTATGAGAGTGGCTCTGAAGACCTCTTTATTCTGGATGAATTTTGCCGAATTTTGCTTAACTGCTAAACCGTAGAAGATAGACAAAAACTTAGTGCACAAAAAATGTACATCTCTTCAAAACACACACTTTATGTCCCTTGCATTTTTGTTGTGGAGATAACCGTTTCCAAGATATTTCCTTGTTATTGGTTTCAATTTTAAAGTACTTTTACTTTTCTCAGACAAGAAGTGCCCGTTTTTTACTTTCTCTATACTCACTATGTACATAGTGTATAGAGAATGTATTGCACTCCACCAACAAATTCGATACCGAGATTTCACCGGAAATATATGTTTTAGGGTCCCCTGTATCCAAAAAAAGTATTTTTAGAAAAAGGTCCGTGTGTGTCCGTGTGTCCATGTGTCTGTGAACACGATAACTCAAAAACGAAAAGTCGATAAAATACCAAACTTGGTATTTAAGTTTAGTATCTTCCAGGGATGCGACACGAAGATTTTGAGAAAAATCCCCCCACCCCAAACTAC
This sequence comes from Hymenopus coronatus, assembly GCA_030762935.1. Lineage (NCBI taxonomy): Eukaryota > Metazoa > Arthropoda > Insecta > Mantodea > Hymenopodidae > Hymenopus > Hymenopus coronatus. The sequence goes on from CM060882.1 coordinate 21,357,941, forward strand.
CCTTTACATGGAACTTTTTTCGAAAATTTTGATTTTCTCAAAAATGGCTGTAACGATTTTGATTAAAATATCGTATATTAAAGTTATTTACCTGACAATAAAATGTATATTTTGAATTTTCTGGGAATAGCCTCTGAAGACTACTTTATTTTGGATGAATTTTTCATAACTACTAAACCGTAAGAGAAGGACAAAAAGTTAACGCACAAAAAATGTAGAGCATGTTAAAATACACAATTTATGTTACATACATTTTTTTCGTGGAGTTGATCGTTTTTGAGATATTCCTATTTCTTGGTTTCAGCTTTGAAAAACTTATACTTTTCTCATACAGGAATTTGTCAACTCCTGACCATACAAACAAAGGAACATCAGTCACATAGCAACCAGGTTTTGGCTTTCACTTTAACCTATGGTACTCCCTTATTTCGCTTCTACTAACAATAAAGAAAGAAATAAGGCTATTTCTGCTCATTTTTCTCAATTAGCATGAAATAAATAAAAGATAAGCTTATTGACAATAATAATTTACAGAGATGTAGAGAAAGTCATGTGAATGGAACACATCAGATTTTCTTTTGTTGTACTCCTGGTCAAGCAAAGAAGTGATTTGCAATGACAACCGCATAACGATAACTTTTAAAACATTTAACTATCACTTTAGCATAGCGCATTCCTTTAGTTCCCTTCTATTTATAAGGAACTAAGTAATAAGTCATTACTGTTAATGTTTATCTCGATTAGAATAGTGTAGGAAGAAGAATCTTTTGTAAGAAGTTTAAGAGCATCTAGAGAAAGTCATGTGACTGAAACACAGCAATTCTTTTTTTCTAGCAGCTACAAATCTTACTTTCTCTAGCACGAATGCTCAATCTACATATGTAGTGTATAGAGAAGGTATTGCATTCCACTAAAAATTCCAATACCGACATTTCGCCCGAAATATATGTTTTGAGAACCCCTGAATCCAAAAGAGAACTTTTAGACAAATGTAGGTGTGTGCCAGTACCTGTGCCTGTGAGCAGCATAGCTCAAAAAAGAAAAGTACGATAAATAAAAAATTTGGCATTTAACTTCAATACCTTCAAGGATATGTGATACGAAGATTTCCAAGAAAATCCCCCACCTCCAACTACCCTTCACATGATTTTTTTTTTTTTTTGGAAATGCTGATTTTCTCGAAAATTGTTCTAACGATATTTATTAAAATACCACATTTAAGATAATTTTATTACAAAGTAAATGCATATCTTGAACTTTCTGGGACCTCTGAAGACCTCTTTATTCTGGATAACTTTTGTGTAACTGGTAAATCTTAAGAGATAGGTATAAACTTCATCATAAAATATAGATTTCGTAACACAAAAGTTATGTCATATACACTTTTCCTGCATTTAACTGTTTCCAAGATACTCATTTTATTGGTTGCAATTTTAAACTGTTAAACGTTTGTCAAGCGAGAAGTCACCTTTTGTTTATGTCTCTTTTGTTTTACTCCTATTCACACAATGAGAACCAAATTTCAATTTTTTCACGTAGCAATGGCTTTTAAAAGTTTTGACTTCTGCGCGAGCCAAATGTATTCCCTTGTTTCTGCTTACAGGGAAGCAAATAATATCATCATTTTTATAATACTTTTCTCGAAAGTAGGCTGTAGATATATGAATAATTTTGTAAGAATAGTTTGTTTGCAGAACAAGTAGGGAAATTCGTGTGAATGGAGCACAGATTTTTCTTCAAACATGTTAATAAACGCAATAAAATAATACATTTCCTTTCAATTTAAAAAGTTTCAAATGTTGGACATTTTGCTTCAAAACTGCTTAGGATTTTAATTTCATATACGAACGAATTCTTAGCACAATTTTTACTTTCTCTACCGAGTATTACATACAATCGAGAAGGTATTGTATTCCACCCAAAAATTCGATACCGAGATTTCACCAGAAATACATGCCTTGTGGATCACGGAATAAAAAGTATATTCAGAAAAGGTCTGCGTGTGTTTGGGGGTGGGGCGGGAGAGAGCAACTTAGCTCAAAAACGAAAAGTCCATTATATACCAAAGGATGTAACACGAAGATTTTTAGGTAAACCACCCCACAACAAACTATGCCTTACATAGAACATTTTTCGAAAACTTTGATTTTATCAAAAACGGCTCTGAATAAATGGTATATAAAACTTTACTAAAGACACATTTAAGTATGTTTACAGTACACCATTTATGTACTATACATTATATGTAGTGTTAGATATATTCTGTCATTGGTCTCAGCTTTAAAATACATTTACGTTCACAAACAAGAATTCGCCAATCCTTACATAGGTCTTTTATTTTACTCCTGACCGCGCAAAGTAAACCGAGTTTTAATGTCAATCGCATAACAACAGCCTTCAAAGAATTTGAGTATCCTTTAACATAGTGAAGTCCTGTATTTCGCTTCTACTTATAACGAAGAAAGTAATAAGGCCATTTCTGCTATTCTTTATCTCGATTAGCATGACGTAGCTAATAAGCTTTTTGTTAAGAATAGTTTGTAGAACTGGTAGAGAAAGTCATGTGAGTATACCACATCAGATGTTATTGTATATTCACTTTCTCAACACTTACTATGTACATAGTGTATAGAGAAGGTACTGTATTACATCCAAGAATTTGATACCGACATTTCACCGGAAATATGTTTTGAGACCACCTGAATCCAAAAAAAAAAAAAATCATTTTTAGAAAAATGTCGTATATGCGTGTGTGTGTGGACAGCATTCTTCAAAAACGAAAAATAAATACCCCGCCACTCCCAAATACCCTTTACATGAAACATTTTTCCCAAATTTTGATTTTCTCAAAACTGGCTGTAACGATTTTTATTAAAATGTGATATGTTTAATATATTTTATGACATTTTCTGGGAATAGACCACTTTATTGTGGATGGCTTTTGTATAACTGCTGAACCGTAAGAGATAAGCAAGAAGTTACAACAGAAAAAATGTAGATCCCTTTAAAACACAGAAATTATTTCATTTACACTTTTTGTAGAGTTAACCGTTTTCGTCTTATTCCGAGCTATTGGTTTCAGCTTTAAACTACGTAACTTTTCTCAACTGGAAGTCACCTTACCTTTATCTCTCTTTTGTTTTACTGCTCGTCATGCAAATCCAACCTAACTGCAATTGTTAGCATAGTGGCCAGCTTTTAGAAGATTTCACTGACGACTGTGCCACGTGCATTCCCTTATTTTCCCTTCTGTTCACAAGGAATTAACTAATAAGACAATTTTTTGGTAATGTTTATCTGATTAACATGAATTAGAGAGAAGAGTAAACTTTTTTAAGAATAGGTTGCAGAACAGGTAGAGAAATTCATGTGAATGGAACACACAATTTTTACATTCTCTAACCCGTAAGTATAATGTACATAGTGGATAGATAAGATATTGTATTCCACCCAATAATTTGATATTGAGACAGCCGGAAATAGAATAGTTTGTAAAGCAGGTAGAGAAAGTCATGTGAATGGAACACATCAGAATTTTTACACTCTCTAATCCGTATGCATAATTAGATAGTAGATAGAGCAGGTATTGTATTCCACCCAATAATTCGATATTGAGACAGGCAGAAATAATTTTTGAGTCCCCCTAAATCAAACAATGTATTTTATTAGAAAAAAGACCCCTGTGTGTGCGTGTGCGCAGCATAATACTAAAACGAAAATAATGTGAAATACTAAACTTGGTATTTAAATTAGTACCTTCCAAGGGTGCGACATGAAGATTCTAACGGAACCTTACCCTTTATATGGAAAACAATTTCCAACATGTTGTTTTTCTATTGTTATGACAAACGAAGTGTATATCTTGAATTTTCTGGGAATAGCCCTCTTCATTCTGGATGACTTTTGTATAACTGATAAACCATAAGATATAGACAAAAACTTACTGCAAACAAAATAGAATATTAAAACACATAATGTCATACACACATTTTTGTAGAGTTAACCGTTTTCGAGATATTCCAAATTATTATTGGTTTCAATTTTAGCCACTTAAACCTTTCTCAAACGGGAACACATCGTTCTTCTCGTTTCTCGTTTGTTTATTCCTGGCAAACAAAGAAATTGGAATTTCAATTGTTTCACATAGCAAACGGCTTTTAAAGAATGAACTATCGCTTTAGCTTGTGCATTTTCCTATTTCCTTTCTACTTATAAGGAAGCTAATAATAACACTAATTCTGCTTGTGTTTATTTTGATTAGCTCTAATGTTTTGAATAAAAGATCTGTTTACCGAACAACCAGAGGACAACATGTGAATAGAACACATATTTTTATTTTCTCTACACGTACCATGTACATAGTGTATACAGAAGGTATTGCATTGAACCCAAAAATTCTATACCGAAATTTCACCGCAAATACACGTTTAGAAGCCCCTGTATCCAAAAAAAACAAGTTTTAGAAAAACGTCTGTGTGTGTGTGTCCGTGAACAAGAAAGTCGTAAAACACAAAACTATGTTTAGTATCTTCAAAAGATGCGATACGAAGATTTTCAAGAAAATTTCCCCATCCCCAACTACCCTTTACGTTGAAAACATTTTGAAAATGTTTATTTTCTCACAAACGACTCTAACGATTTTGATTAAAATGTCGTATTTTAAAAATATTTACATGACAAATAAAGGATAGGTATATCTTGAATTTTCTGGGAATAGCCTCTTAAGACCTCTCCATTATGGATAACTTTTATATAACTTTTGTATAACTGGTAAACCGTAAGAGATAGACAAAAACTACCACACAAAAAATTTAGATATCCATAGGACACAGAACTGTTTTCATACACACTTTTTTGTAGAGTTAACCGTTTTCGAGATATTGAGTATTGGTTTCAGTTTTAAGCTACCTAAATTTTCTCAACTGGAAGTCACCTTTCTTTTATCTCCCTTGTCTTTTACTGCAGGTCATGCAAAGCGAACCGAAATGCAATTGTTCACATAGAAACCTCCTTTTAGAATACTTCACTAATATCTTTAGTCTATTGTATTCGCTTATTCCCCTTCTGTTTACAATGAAGTAACGAAACAACATTTGTTATTGTTTAACTGATTAATATGGAGTAGAGAGAAGAGTAATATATTGTAATAAGAGTTTGTTTGCAGAGTAGGCAGAGAAAAATATGTAAATGGAATTTTTATCTTTTTTTCTGAATCCAAAAAAGTAGGTTATAGAAACAAGCCCTTGTGTGTGTGTGTGTGTGTGTGTGTGTGAAATGGCGGTTTTTATTTATGGATGCTCTTTAACTACTGTGGTTCTCAGCGTTCCATTCTATACTGGGCGTGAAAGACCACTTAATTTTGTTCAGATGTCTCTCTCTCTCTCAATGTGTGTGTGTTTGTATGACCCTAGGCAATATAGCTCAAACACGAGAAGTGCGTTAAGTACCAGAGTTGAATTTATGGTAACTTTTTGTTTATCTATTACGGTTTAACAGTTATGCAAATTCCCGCAAAGTTCATCCAGAATAAGGATATCTTCAGGGACTATTCACAAAAAATTCAAGTTAGACATTTTATTTTTTCATGTAAATAGCTTTGATATAATATATTTTAATCAAAATATTTAGGGTCATTTGTTAGAAAATTATATTTTGAAAATTTTCCCATGTAAAGGGGTGGTTGACGATGGGGTAATTTTCTTAAAAATCTTCGTGTCGCATCCTTGGAAGATACTGAAATTATTACCAAGTTTGGTATTTAACGGACATTTCGTTTTTGAGTATGCTGCCCACAGACACGCACACGGACCTTTTTCTAAAAAAGTCCTTTTCTTTTATTCAGGGGGACCCAAAATATGTATTTCCGTTGAAAGCTGGTGTTAATTTTCGGGTGCAATACGATACGTTCTTTATGCACTATAGTACGTATAGAGAAAGTAAAAATCTGATGTGTTACACTCACATGACTTTCTCTAGCTGCTCTACAAACAAACTTCTTATAAAAGATTATTCTTCTTTCTACACAATGCTAATCGAGATAAACATTAGCAGAATGTTATCATTACTTAGTTCCTTATAAGAAGAAGAAAACTAAAGGAATGCATTAAAGTGATAGTCAAAAGTTTTAGAAGATCTCGTTACGCGATTATCATTGCAAATCGCTTCTTTGTTTGACCAGGAGTAGAACAAAAGAAAAACGGAATCTTCCTGTCTGAGAAAAGGAAAAGTACTTTGCAATTGAAACTAATAGTAAGGTATATCTTAAAAACGGCAAACTCCATGAAAAAATGTATATGACATAAACTGTGTATTTTAATGAGATCTACATTTTTGTGTAGTACGTTTTTGTCTATCGTTTACGGTTTACTAGTTATGCAAAATTCATCCAGAATAGACAGCTCTTCAGAAGCTATTCCCAGAAAATTCAAGATATACATTTTATTTGTAATTGAAATAGATTTACTGTATGGTATTTTAATCAAAACCGTTTGAGCCACTTTTAAGAAATACAAAGTTTCCGAAGATTTTTCATGTAAATGGTAATTAGAGGTGGGGGAATTTTCTTGAAAATCTTTGTGTGGCATCCTTGAAAGATACCGAATTTAAATACCAATTTGGTATTTAGCCGTCTTTTCGTTTTTGAGCTATGCTGTCCACAGTCACACAGACAGACAGACAGACTGACTGGCAGACACACACGGACCTATTTCGGATCCAGGGGATTCTAAAACGTGTATTTCCGGGGAGATCTCGGTATCTCGGTGCAATACAATAATTTCTCTAGTATGTGCACAAAAAGTAAACATCTTGATATCTGATTTTTTAAACATGAAGATAGCTGTAATGTTAAGCTGTGAAGGCGAGGATGGCAGGCATATAAAATGGAAGGGACTATTTTTTCGTGTTGTGAAGGAGAGACGGGGCGCCGCGACGCTGGTTGAGTGACAGGGCCCGCTCCCATGGGGACGGCACGGCCCGAAAAACATCGCCCAGCAATCAAAGCTCTAATTACTTTAAAGTAGTTGGAAGAGGAGGAGCTGAAAGGAAGTGGGGGAGATGCAATTTCAACAGAAAGGGGGCGTGAGACAGAACAGAGCACAGGGCAGACAAAAGGAGAAGTGACAGCATTGCTGGAAATAGCAACTTGCTGGGCTCTACTGCACCTGCATTAAACCCTCGTCACTAGCAACTTTTACTTCTTTGTTATAAGAGTAGAGGATAAATTATCATCACATTGTAATTGTCTTATTAAGAGGTATCTCCCCTTTAATTCGATATATATACTAAGCTCGGCTGATAAGTCCCGGGCCTCTCAATTAAAACAGCATTTAATTTTTACTTTCTCTGTACGCACTATGTACATAGTGTATAGAGAAGGTATTGCACTCCACCCAAAAATTCGATACCGAGATTTAACCGAAAATATATGTTTTAGGGTCCCCAATGTCCAAAAAAAGCATTTTCACAAAAAGGTCCGTGTGTGTGTGTCCGTCTGTCTGTGAGCACGATAACTCAAAAACGAAAAGTCGGTAAAATACCAAACTTGGTATTTAAGTTAAGTATCTTCCAGGGATGCGACACGAAGATTTTGAGAAAAATTCCCCCACTCCCAACTACCCTTTACATGGAACTTTTTTGAAAATTTTGATTTTCTCGAAAATGACTCTATAGATTTTGATTAAAATGTCGCATATTAAACATATTTACCTGACAAATAAAATTTATATCTTGAATTTTCTAGGAATAGCCTCTGAAGATTAGTTTATTCTGGATGAATTTTACGGAATTTTGAATAACTGCTAAACCGTAAGAGATGGACCAAAACTTACTACACAAAAATGTAGAGCACGTTAAAACACACAACTTATGTTATATACATTTTTTTCGAGGAGTTCGTCGTTTTTGAGAAATTCCTTATTTTTTGTTTCTGCTATGTAAAACATATTTTTCTCATATAGGAACTTGTCAACTCCGATCCATATAAACAAAGGAACTTCATTGACATAGCAACCAGCTTTTGACTATCACTTTAACCTATGGTACTCCCTTATTTCGCTTCTACTTACAAGGAAGCAAGTAATAAGACTATTTTTGCTATTTTTTTCTGATTAGCATAAAGTAAATAGAAGTATAAGCTTTTTAAAAATAATTTGTTGCCGGGATATAAAGAAAGACATATGAATGGTACACATCAGATTTTTTTTTTATTTTGCTTTATTTCTCAACATAATCACCAGAATACATTTGTCATATCGGTGTTCTAATTTAATTAAACCATCTCTGTAGTGCGATTTATGAAGGTCCTCAAAATAACTGTTTACCGTATCAATTACCTCCTCTTTGCTGTGAAATCTTCGTCCTTCAAGAAAATGTTTGAGGTTTGGGAACAGGTGCTAGTCACTGGGTGCTAGATCTGGCGAATAGGGTGGATGTTCAAGCAATTCCAACTTTAATTCGTACTTTTTTCCCATTGCAATGACTGAACTATGGGCCGGAGCATTGTCGTGATGAAACAAGATTTTTTTTTTTTTTCCCCAAATGAAGTCTCTTTCTTTTCATCTCATCATTCAAACGTTACAGTAAGCTTGCGTAGTAGTCACTAGTGATACTTTTATCCTTTTCCAAGTAATCAATAAAAATAATCCCAGAAAACACTCGCCATAACTTTGTTAGCTAACAAAATTGACCTAGCCCTTTTTGGAATCGGTTCACCATGCGGAATCCACAGTTTTGACTGTGATTTACTTTCTGGAGTGTAGTGATGTATCCAAGTTTCATCCATGGTAATAAGCCATCTCAAAACTTCACTGGGATTTTTATGGTAGAGCTCACATTCTTAACAGAAACAGTTATTCTTTGCAACTTTTGATCAGGTGTCAACAAACGCGGCACCCATCAAGCCCAAAACATTGCCTAAAATGTTACCTCCACGTTATTTTAATATGTTTACAGGCTCTGCTATCTCAAACAACTTTAATCGGTGGTCTTCCAGTACTAAACGATGAATGTTTTCAATGATCTCTGGAGTTGTCACTTCTACAGGGCGTCCAGAGCGAGGCTCATCACCAGTGCTCGTACGTCCCATTTTAAACTCTGCAACCCACCTTGCAATCATTGAATATGAAGGGGCAGATTCTTTCAATATACTGTCCATTTCCTCTTTGATTTCTTTAGGAGTTAAGCCTTCCAAATGGAAGTATTTAATCACTGCTTGTTTTTCAAAATCCTCCATTTTTTGTGAAAACTCTAAAGTTATCTTGTTTAAAATGCTGTCATTCGAAAACTAAACAAGCTATTGACCTGTAACTATGGATACAAGCTAGTCTAGAGTTATGCTATACGATGCTACCATCTAACTGGCCTAGTGGCGCCATATCTGTGTGAGGCCCGGGACTAATCAGTCAACCCTAGTATATGTTATCATTGTATGTTCAGTGCATACATTGTAATATGATGTGTTTCATTCACATGACTTTCTCTGCCTGTTCTGCAAGTAAACTTATCTTACAAAATACTCTTTATCTATGTAAATATTCGATACCGATATTTCACCGGAAATACGTTTTGATTTATCTTAACCAAAAAAAGAATCTTTACCTCCTCTGTTTAGTACATTGTACATAAGTAGAGAAGGTAATGCACTGTACCCAATTCAATATCAATATTTCACTAGACACACGTTATAGGGTCCCCTGAATTCAAAAAAAAATAATTTTTACTTTCTGTACACATACTATGGGCATAGTGCATAGAGAATGAATTTATTGCACCCAAAAATTCGATACCAAGATTTCGCCGGAAATACATGTTCTGGGTCCCCCTGAATCCAGAAAAATAATTTTTGGAAAAAGGTCTGTGTGTGTGTGTGTGTCTGTGAACACGATAACTCAAAAACGAAAAGTCGGTAAAATACCTAACTTTGCAATTAAGTAATATTTTCCAGGGATGCGAACCAAAAATTTTTAGAAAAATCCCCCCACCCCAAACTACTCTTTACATGGAAAACATTTCGCAAATTTCGATTTTCTCAAAAATGGCTCCAACGGTACTGATTAAAATCCCGTATATTAAAAGATATTTACATCCCAAAAAAGTATACGTTGAATTTTCTGGGAATAGCCTCTGAAGACATATTTACTCTGAATGAATTTTGCATAACTGGTAAACTGTAAGAGATAAATAAAATCTTACCACACAAAAAATGTGGAGATCGTAAAAAACAAACAATTTATATTCCATGCATTTCTTCAGGGAGATGATCGTTTTTAAGATATTCCTTGTTATTGATTTCAGTTTTAAAATACTTATACTTTTCTCATATGGGATCTTGTCAACACCTGACCACGCAACGAATAGGATTTCTATATCACAGCAGCGAAATTTTAAAGCAAACGGCTGTCGGTTTAGCCTTGTGTATCCTCTTATTTCCATTCCACCTATAAGGAACTAGTAATAAAGTCATTTCTGCTAATGCATGATGTAAATAGAAGAATAAGCTTATTAACGATAATTTGTTAGAGATTTAGGGAAAGTCATGTGAATGGAACACATCATATTACTTTCTCTACACGTACTATGTACAAAATGTATAGAGAAGGTATTGTAATGCATCAAATTTCGATACCGAGGTTTTACCGGAAATACATGTTTTGGGTCCCTCTGAATCCAGAAAAAGAATTTTTGGGAAAAGGTCCGTGTGTGTGTGTGTGTCTTTGGACAGCATAGCTCAAAAACGAAAAGACCGTTTAATACCATACTTTAAGTTTGATATTTCCCAAGGATACGATACGAAGATTATCAACAACTATTCTTCACATAGAACTTTTTCCGAAATTTTTTATTTTATCAAAACTGTCTCCAACGATTTTGATTAAAATATCGTATATTAAATATACATGACAAATGAAATGTATATCTTAATTTTCTGCAAATAGTCTCTGAAGACTACTTTATTCTGAATGAATTTTACGGAATTTTGCATAACTGCTAAACCGTAAGAGATGGACAAAAACTTACCACACAAAAACTGGAGAGCACGTTAAAACACACAGTTTATGTTACATACATTTTTTGGTGAAGTTGATCGTATTTGAGATATTGCTTGTTTTTAGTTTCAGGTTTGAAAAACTTATAATTTTCCCATGCAGGGATTTGTCAACTCCTGTCCATACAAGCAAAGGAACTTCAGTCACATAGCAACCAGCTTTTGAGTATCACTTTAACCTATCGTACTCCCTTATTACACTTCTACTTACAAGGAAGCAAGTATTTCTGCTAATTTTTACTCAGTAAGCATGAAGCAAATAAAAGCTTGCGTTTTAACAATAATTTTGAGAAAACTCGACCTGATAACTATAACTTACAGTTCTTAGTACTATTTGTTTTCTATTATTGTGACCTGCTTGCCACAGAGATCCTTGGTCATACAGTTGTTGTCACATTCATGGGGTGTTTTATTTTCTCCAAAGATATTTACGCCCCATGGAGAGCAAAAGACTGACCTCATTCAATTGTAAGAGTGTTTGCAATATACAGCTGCTCTTGCAAGGACTTGAATGGGATCAAATTGACGACAGATGGTAACACCCCCTCGATATTCTGCGGTGACCCCCCTCTGCACGTTATCACAGTCAAGGCGGCATTAAAATGACCCCTTTCTTATTGAGGGGTGGAGGGTAGATCATAGCCGCATCTCTCTCCTGTCAAAACATACAACAGAGGGCGACCCTGCCAGAGCATAACGAAGTTGACGATCGACAGCGCGTTGACGAGAGCAGTAATGAAGGCAACTTTGTGCGACATTGCCTTTCTTTATCACCTACAATCCAATTATTATAAACTCTTTGAACACCTCTTCAAAAGAATGTTTAAAAGCATGCTTCTACACCTAACAAAATAAAACAAAGCACATACCTTGATTCCGCTGGGTTCTGTGAGAGCCACTGTCAGAATACAAACTGCAAACAAACAAGGATAAATGATTAAAGTAATACACTGATTTTAGTATACTTTCCACTTAAAAAAAATCTGATGTGTTACATTCACATGACTTTCTCTACATCTCTACAACAAATTATTGTTAAAAAGCTTATGCATCTATTTACTTCTGCTAATCGAGACAAAATTAGCAGAAATAGTCTTATTACTTGCTTCCTTGTAAGTAGAAGCGAAATAAGCGAGTATCATAGGTTAAAGTGATAGTAAAATCTGATTGCTTTGTGACTGAAGTTCCTTTGTATGTATGGACAGGATTTGACAAATTCCTGTATGAGAAAAGTGTTTTTCAAAGCTGAAACCAAAAATAAGGAATATCTCAAAAACGATCAACTACACGAAAAGAAATTTATATAACGTAAATTGTGTGTTTTAACGAGCTCTAATTTTTTGTGTGGTAAGTTTTTGTCCATCTCTTACGGTTTAGCAGTTATGCAAAATTCCGTAAAATAGATCCAGAATAAAGTAGTCTTAAGAGGCTATTCCCAGAAAATTCAAGATATACATTTTATCTGTCAGGTAAATATTTTAATATACGATATTTTAATCGAAACCGTTAGAGCCACTTTTGTGAAAATTAAAATTGTCGAAAAAAGTTCCATGTAAAGGGTAGTTTGGGATGTGGGGATTTTCTTGAAAATCTTCGTGTCGAATCCGTGGAAGATACCAAACTTAAATACCAAGTTTGGTATTCCACGGTCTTTTCGTTTTTGATCTATGCTGCCCACACACACGCACACACAGACAGACATACACACGGACAATTTTCTAAAAATGCTTTTTTTTTTATTCAGAGGGACCCAAAACAAGTATTTCCGGTGAAATCTCGGTATCGAATTTTTGGGTGCACTATAATACCTTCTCTATACACTGTGTACATAATGCATATAGAGAAAGTAATAAAGCTAGGAAGAATTATAAAAGGTAGAACAAGGTTTTCTGTATAGATACATGCAGAATTTTAGGATAACTATGACTGAAATTTCATGAAAAATCACAAAAAATCGACTTTTTATTTTAATTCCATAAAATAATTTAAACTCAGCCTCGTGAGGTCCCTGGGGGGCCAAATGAGGAGCTACTTGATGCTGAAGTAGCGGCTCCAGGTCATGAAGACCGTATTAACCGACCGGGGGGTCGAGGCGCTGACCACATCTCACCCTCCAATACTGTACCCCATCCATGACATCTGTCATGGACTGAGATGGGGCACGCAGCATCCGGGCGGTAGGCCAAGGTTCCTTGTGAGCTGTCGTGCCATAGGGTGGTTGTTATTATTATTATTATATATATATATATAATAATAATAATAATAATTTAAACATTTCTGAATATAAAAGGTATAATTGGCCACCAGGTGCCATTTTAAATGCCTTAACTGGAGCTACAGCAAATCATTAGAGGTGAAACTGTACTGGACTCTGCAGAGAAAAACTTCGTTCAACGAGATCTCCTTTGTGCTTCGTGATAATTGAGACAAATATTAGCAGAAATTGTCTTTATTACTTGGTTCCTTGTAAGTAGAAGGGAAAACATCTAATGTGTTCCATTCACATGATGTCCTCAAGCTGTTTGGTAAACAAACCTTTTATTCAAAACATTAAATTGTTATCTATTACCTTTCTGAAGAATGAATGCAGATGACCACGATGCAAACTTGCGTAAACACAAGCAGATATGAGAATTACTCATCACTCCCGGTGCATGCCCTGTACAGTTCTGCAATACTGAAATGCAGCAGTCAAGTCTCCTACAATGGACGGGTTCAAACCCAGTCAAAATGACAACTCTGCGGCGCGTTGTCATACGTTCACAGAGTATAAAATTAATATTCATTAGTGATAAAAAAACAACAAGTTTAACCTGTTGTGAATCGCTTAGTTTATTCCTTTTATGTACGCTGTGCTAATATTTTGATGGTCAGACAGCACTGCATTATATTCCCGCCTACTCTGACCGCTCTAAGCCGTGCCAAGCTACACCAGCAACCTCCCCTAACAACTGCATTCTTTCGTCATAATGCTAATCAAGATAAACATAAGCAAAATTAGTCCTATTACTAGCTTCCTTGTAAGTAGAAGAGAAATAAGAAAATACACAGGCTAAAGCGATAGACTCGTACATTAAAAGCTATGTGAAACAATTGAAATTCCAATCTCTTTGCTCGCCGGAATCTTCCCGTTTGAGAAAAGTTCAAGTGGCTTAAAATTGAAACGAATAATCCGGAATATCTCGAAAATGGTTAGCTCTATAAAAAATGTATGTGACATAAATTGTGTGATTTAATGAGCTCTACATTTTTTGTGAAGTAAGTTTTTGTCTATCTCTTACGGTTTGCTAATTATACTAAAGTCATCCAGAATGAAGAAGTTTTCAGAGGATATTCCCAGAAAATTCAAGATATATTTCGTTTGTCTAAAAATATCTTAAATATAAAGTATTTTAATCAATATCGCTAGAGCAATTTTTAAGAAAATTAAAATTTTTGAAAAATGCCCATGATCGTGTCGCATCCTTGGAAGATACCGAACTTAAATGTCAAGTTTGGTACTTAATGGACATTTCGTGTTGAGTTATGCTGCACATACACACACACACATACGGACATTTTTATAAACATTATTTTTTTATTCGGGGGGGGGTCCCAAAATATTTACTTCCAATTTTGGGTGCAATGTAATACCTTCTCTACACTATGCGAATAGTACGTGTGCAGAAAGTAATAAATAATGGTTGAAGTAATACAGTGATTTTAACATATTTTCTGCTTATAAATAAGGTTAGAAATAATCATAAAGATTCTGACAAGATTTTCCGTATAGATAATGGAGAAATACATATAGACTATACTGATATTAAAAATATCCTAAGAGTTCTATTCACACAACTTCTCTACTATTATGAAACAACCTATTCTTATCCATGCTATTCTTCTATCTGCTTCATTTTAAACGAGAAAAGCATTAACAAAACTGCTAATAAAACTTCGTGGTCGAGTGGTCAGCGAGTTGACTTTTCACCCGGAGATCGCGGGTTCGATTCCCGACTGGGGCGGAGAATTTTTCTTAAACCAGAATTATTCCCTGTACCCACAGAGTCTGAAAGTATGCTGTGATAGTGAATGTGTGTGTGTTTGAAGTAAATAAAACTAGATAGACCCAACGCAAAGAACCAGCAAACAATAATTTTTTCTAAACAAAGCCCCCGATATGGCCTTAGATGCTAAAGGGACCTATATAAATGAAACAGTAAAAAAACTGCTAATAAAGAATGGTCTTATTAAAGGTTCTTGTAAGTAGAAGAAAAATAACGACTAAAGTGAGAATAAACCTTTTAAAAAGCTTTTACTATGTGATGGCGTTGAAAATCTGAAAAATTGAAAAGAAAAATTAATGACTATTTCACACTATCGTAGTCGTTTTCCAATAGAAAAACTTAAACAATAACACGTAATAACTCTGAAATGTAACTAAAAATTGACATAAATTTTGTGCGTTAGCGAGATGTAAACTTTTTGTGTATCTCTTGCTAGTTATGCAAACGTTATCCAGATTGATGAAGTCTTCGGTCTATTCCCAGAGAATTCAAGATATGCATTTTATTTCTCATTTAATAATCTTTAATACATTTTCAATTTTCTACAGATGACTCTAAATTGCGGATTAAAATATCATATGTTAAAGACATTTGTCAAATAAAATTTAAGCCTGAAATTCTCTTTATTCGGAAGGAAGTTTGTATAATTGATATAACTTTTAGGTAAATAACGTACTTATTACACAAAGGAATGCAGACCTCTTTAAAACACCCAATTCAGTTAAAATAACATTTGTGTTCCCCAACTACCCTTTACATGAAATTTTTTTCGAAAATTTTGATTTTATCAAAAATCACTAACGATTTTGATTAAAACATCGTATATTAAAGCTATTTACCTGAAAATAAAATGTATATCTAGAATTTTCTGGGAATAGCCTCTGAAGACTGCTTTATTCTGAAATAATTTTACGGAATTTTGCATAGCTGCTAAACCATAAGGGATGGACAAAATATTACCACACAAAAAATGAAGAGCACATTAAAACTCACAATTTATGTTAAATACATTTTTTCGTGGAGTTGATCGTTTTTTAGATATTCCTTGTTTTTGGTTTCAGCTTTGAAAAACTTATACATTGCTCTCACAGGAATTTGTCAACTAGTGTCCATGTAAACAAAGGAACTTAGGTCACATAGAAATCAGCTTTTGACTATCACTTTAACCTATGGTTTTCAATTATTTCCCTTCTACTTATAAGGAAGCAAGTAATAAGGCTATTTCTGCTAACTTTTTCTGTATTAGCATGAAGTAAATAGAAGCATAAGGTTTTTAATAATAATTTGTTGCAGAGATGTAGAGAAAGCCACGTGAAGGGAACACATCAGATTTCTTTTATCTACTTCATGCTAATCGAAATAGACATTAGTAGAAACGATCTTATTGGCTATTTGCTTTCTTGTAAATAGAAGGGAAATAAGCGAATACACTAGGGTAAACTGACAGTCAAATGTTATAAAATGTGGTTACTATGGGATTTAAATCCGTTTCTTTGCGCTAACAGCAGTGGACAGGTTCCCGTATGAGAAAAGTTTTTAAAACTGAAAGCAATAACAAGGAATATTTCGAAAATGGTTAATTTCGTGAAAAAAAAACGTAAATTAAATAAATTATGTGCTTTAAGGAGATCTAAATTTTTCTGTATTAAGTTTTGTCTATCCCTTACGGTTTACCAGTTATTAAAATTTCATGCAAAATAAAAAGCTCCTCAGAGCTTATTGCCAGAATATTCAAGATATATATTTTATTTGTCATGTAAATATATTAAATATAATTTAATTAAAATTATTACAGCCATTTTTGACAAAATC
This sequence comes from Hymenopus coronatus, assembly GCA_030762935.1. NCBI lineage: Eukaryota > Metazoa > Arthropoda > Insecta > Mantodea > Hymenopodidae > Hymenopus > Hymenopus coronatus. Next base: position 21,374,843 of record CM060882.1, read on the forward strand.
AAAATTTTCAAAAATGTTATCATGTAAAGGATAGTTTGGAGTGGGGAATTTTCTTGAAAATCTTCGTGTCGCATCTTTGGAAGATGATAAACTTAAACACCAGGTTTGGTAATCAACGGTGTTTTAGTTTTTGAGCTATGCTGTCCACATACACACACACACACGCGCGCGCGCGCGCGCGCGCAAACACACTAACTGACTGACTGACAGACATACAGATAGACACACACACGGAAATTTTCTAAAATTGCTTTTTTTATTCAGGGGGATCCCAAAACACATATTTCCGGCGAGATCTCAGTATCGAATTTTTAGGTTCAGTACTATGCTATGCTATGGGTAGAGAAAGTAAAGATTTAAGTGGCTTAATATTGAAACAATAATACGAATATCTCGAAAACGGTTATCTCTACAAAAAAAAATGCGTATGACAAATTTTGTATTTCATAAGATCTACATTTTTGGGTAGTAAGTTTTTGTAAATCTCTTACGGTATGCCAGTTATACAAAAGTCATCCAGCACGAAGGACTTCAGAGGCTATTTCCTGAAAATTCAAGATATACATTTTGTTTGTCAAACAAATATCTTCTACTTAAGGTATTTTAATCAAAATTATTAGAGCCGCTTCTTAGAAAATCAAAATTTTCGAAAATTATTCCATAAAATAAATTGAGTTTTATTTATGGAGACGCTCTTTAAGTGCTGAGTTTTCAGCATCCCATTCTACACTGGGCGTGAAAGACCGCTTAATATTGCTCAGAGGCCCCTCTATCAGATTTGAGGTTCTTTTACGTGCCGTAAATCTACGACACGGGACCAACGGCTTTACTTCCCTTCCGAAGGAAGGTATGCTAAGGAGTTTTATGTCCGAAACAAATCCACCGTACTCCGCTGGGTTTGAACCCTTGACCTTGAGTATATGAAGTTAGCATGGTAACATTACACCACGGAGGGTGACTAGAACTTCTCTATCTCTTATGCAAAATTCCGCAATATTCATCCAGAATAAAGATGTCTTCAAAGGGGATGCGCAGAAAATTGAAGATATATATTTTATTTGATATGTAAACATCTTAAATATAAGAGATTTTAATCAAAATTGTTTGAGCCATTTTTGAGAAAATCAAAGTTTTCGAAAAATGTTCCATGTTAAGTATAGTTGGCAGTGGGGGATTTTCTTGCACACCTTCGTGTCGCATCCATGCAAGATAATAAACTTAAATAACAAGTTTGGTATTTCACGGTCTTTTAGTTTTTTAGCTATGCTATCCACAGATACACACATAGACACACACGGAAATGTCTTTTTTGGACTCAGAAGATCTCAACGTACACCTACATTACCGTTGAAATCTCGGTATCGAATTTTTAGGTGCAATGCAATAGCTTCTCTATACACTATATACATACATAAAGTAATAATAACAGATTGCTAATGGCTTTACGACACGCGAGTCGAACCCGTGGCGTAAAGAATCGGATTCTTCCGTGGCCTCCAGCAAACTCGGTTTTCATGGCCTACTCTAGTTTAGGTGACGGTAAATTCAGCTTGATTACAAAACCAACAAGCAGCGTGTTTAATGTACCGCATTAATATTTATCTTAGAGCCTTTTATTCCCCCTTCACAAATCCTCGAGGCTATAGCCAATCCGGATGATTTACTCTGTTATATCATCAACAACGCCTGGCTTTGATTTGCTCTTGTCAGATGTCGTAAATTGCAAACTTTGTTCATGATCCCTTTATTTTTGTGGACAAGCTAGAGTCGCGCTGGTTTCTGTATGGTCAATGAATATTTCACAACTAAGCGCGTATCAAAGGACAGGTGTTCAACTCTCCAAATCCTTGTCACGTCACTCCTCATCGCAATATTTTGTTTTTTCTGTGTAAAATGGTGCATGACATCAGGCCGTGAAAACAAAAGTGTGCCAAGATAGCATCTCTCCTTCCAGCACGCAGTTACTACTGCAGTCTAATGGGGCACAAATAACGCACATAATTTACTCCCAAACATATATTTAGAAGTTACCCTTTACTTCCTGACCTAAAATAGGCTAATCGTCCAGACGCAAGGAAGAAACAAACTTTTGCTGAAAAATCTGGAGTGCTACAATCACACTACTTTCTTTTACCACTTTGTAATAAAATAGTATTACAAAAGCTCCCGTGGTCGAGTGGTCAGCGAGCTGACTTCTCACCCGGAAGTCCCGGGTTCCTTTCCCGGCTGGGGCGGGGAATTTTTCTTTACCCAGAAGTATTCCCTATCCCCGACAGAGTCTGGAATTATGTATGTGAGAGTGTTAGTTGGTGCTTGAGGAAAAGAAAATGGTTTAGACCAAACGAAAAATAACCTACAGATAACGAGTTGTTACAAGTGCAAAGCCCCCGATATGAACTTAGATGTTAAACAATAAAAAAAGCTTATTTTTCTGTCTACATTATACTAATCGAGATAAACATTAGAAATAGAAATGACGTTTTATTTATGGACGCTCTTTAACTACAGTGGTTCTCAGCGTCCCATTCTATATTGGGCGTAAAAGACTCCGAGGCCTCTTTATCAGGCTTGAGTACCTTTACGACACGACAAAGCTTTACTTCCCTTCCGAATGAAGCCGTGCTAAGGATTTTTACGCCCGAAAAAAGTCATTATTTTCCGCCGGGTTTGTACCCACGACCTTGGTACACCACGGAAGGTGACGAGATAAACGTTAGCAGAAAGGACCTTATTACTTAGCTCCTTATAAACTGAAGGGAAATAAGTGAATACACTAGGCTGAAGCGATAATCAAATCTTTTAGAAGCTGGTCAATAACTAAGGAAATTCTATTCTCTCTGCATGACTGTAAGTGGAAAAAAATCGAATGCCGACTACTTATTTGAGACAAGTATAAGTATTGGAAAATGTGAATCAATAACAAGAATTATCTTGGAAATGGTCAACTCCATAAAAAATGTGACTAATTATGTGCTTTAACGAAATCTACTTTTTGTCTAGTAACATTTTGGTACCTCTTAGGTTTATCAGTTATGTAAGACATCCAGAATAAAGAGGGCTTCAAAGGATATTCCCAGGAAATTCAAGATATTCATTTTAATTGTTATCAAATATCTTAAACATATGTATTTTAATCAAAATACTCCATATAAAAGGTAGTTGGGATGGGGGGGATTTTCTTAAAAATGTTTTATATATAAGCTTGGCATTTACACAAACACACACAACACGGATACATACAGACAGGAGCTTTTTCCAGAAATGCTTTTTTTTTCTCTCCTTTTTTTTTAAGACCATATTATAGGTATATTTTCAGTGAAATCTCGACGTCGAATTTTGGGTGGAATATAATTATTAGTTCCCCTACATACCTACTTCATTTAGTAGAGAAATTAAAAATTAACATTCTAAAATGAAGCACGTATTGTAAGATATTTCAAGTTTAAAAACATATGAACGTTAGATTTATTAAGATTTGAATTAAAGACCACATTATCTGTATGTAATATAATAAATATAAGCACTTAGAAGTGAAATTTACTTTCTACTACAACTGAAAATTCAGTTCACTATCCCGAACTTCTAAGGACGCGATTATACCTAAACATGAAAAACTATTTGAAATTTTTGTTTTTCTCAAAAGGATCTTACAATTTTTATTTAAATGTCATATATTTAAGCTATTTTCATGATAAGGGAAATACATATTCAATTTTCTGGGAATAGTTTTTGAAGTGTTCTTCATTCGGGATGACTAATGCTTAGCTGTTAAATCGTAGATAGAATATAGATCACAAAAAATATAATTCTTATGAAAGCACCCAATTTATGTCAAATACATTTTTGCGGAGATATTTCGGAGATATTTCTTAATGTTGGTTTGAATTTTCAAATTCTTATACTTTTCTTATTTTCTTTCTTTTTTACTTAATCTACCGATTACTATGTAAGTATATAATAGGTATAGAAGGTATTGTATTCTATCCAAAAAGTTAATACCGAGATTTCACTGGAAATACATGTTTTGAGGGTCCCGAAAATAAAAATAAAAAATTTAATAAAAGTTCCGTGTTGTGTAGGTTTATTTGAACAGCATAATTCCAAAAGTTACATATAAAATTTGGTATTTAAGTTTAGTATGTTTCAAGGATGCGACATGAAGATTTTCAGCAAAAATCCCCCTCCGTAAACATAACGTTTACAAGGTAGAATTTTTGAAAATTTTAAAATTCTCAAAAATGGCTCAAACAATTTTGATTAAAACGCCGTATATTAAAGACATTTACATGACGAATAAAATGTTTATTTTTAATTTTCTGGGAATGGCCTATGAAGACCTCTTCATTATGAGCTACTTTTGCATAACTTGTAAACCGTAAGAAACTTGACAAAAATTAAGTTCTCATTAAAACACTATTATTCCATATACTTTTCTTTGCGGAGTTAACCTTTCCAAGATATTTGTTGTTATTCGTTTCAATTTTAAAATATTTAAAACTTTTCTAAAACAGAAATTTGTCTTTCCTGTTTCTTTTGTTTTTCTCCAGGTCATACAAAACGAACTGAATTTTAATCACAAAACAACGAGCTTTTAAAATATTTGACTATCGCTTTAACTTAGCGTATTCCCTTATTTTCATTCTAATTATAAGAAACTAATTAATAAGACAATTTGCTAATGTGTATCTCGATGAGCATGAAATAGAGGAATATGCTTTTGTAAGGATAGTTTGTTATAGAATATTTACAGAAAATCATGGAATGGAACACATCAGATGTCTTTTTTCATTAATCATGTAGCGATCAGATCTTAAAAAACTTAACTATTATTTGAGCCTACTGCTCTGTACTAATCGTCCTCCGTGGCCTACGAGTAACGTACTCTAGTTTCTGGTTCCGTGGACGGGGGTCCAAAGCCTGCGGAGGGGGTAGAAACCCCTTAAAGTGCGCCATGGCCACTCGCCTCTAACCTGGGTGCTCGGCTTGGTTCCCAGGAGATTTATGGTGAACGAAGCGACGTATTCCTCCAGTGTCCCTCGCCATTCATTCCAACAACTACTCCATGATAATATTTCCTGTCATCCATTTCCCGGTTATTTCATATAATCCACTTCCTCACTTTCATACCAGGCATTGGACTGATCATCCATCTTGGCTTCTCTCTAGTCTCGAGTCTCTGCTCCTCTACAGCCGTTTGACCCCAGACGCTGGCTTGAAAGTCCAATATGCCAGGAGGGCAATCACAGAAAGAAAGAAAGAAAAGAAAGAAATAATACCTAGCCCGGCTTCCTTCGGAAGAGAAGTAAAGCCGGTGGTCAATTGCCATAGATTTATGGCTCGTGAAAGAACCTCAAGCCTGATAAAGATACCTCTGCACAAAACTAAACGATATTTCACGCCAAATATAGAATGGGACGCTGAGAACTATAGCAGTTAAAGGACCTCCACCAATAAAACTCAAGTTATTTTAGTTTTATTTCTGTATTTGGATTGCATCTACAAGGAAATATGTAATAAAACCATTTCTACACTTGTTTATTAACATGAAATAGATAGATAAAATAAATAAGCTAGAATGAGGGATGGATGGATGGATGGATGGATGGATGGATGGATGGATGGATGGATGGATGGATGGATGGATGGATGGATGGATGGATGGATGGATGGATGGATGGGTGGGTGAATGGATGGGTGGTGGGTGGGTGGGTGGTTGGATGGATGGATGGATGGATGGATGGATGGATGGATGGATGGATGGATGGATGGATGGATGGATGGATGGATGGATGGATGGATGGATGGAATGGATGGGAGGATGGATGGGATGAGATGAGATGGGATGGGATGAAATGGATGGGATGGGATGGATGGGATGGAATGAGATGGGATGGATGGACGGATATTCTTCCGTTGAATAGTTTGCTGAAAAATGGGTAGGGAAGGTGACGTGAATGTAACACCAGAAGCTACTTTCTGATATGCTGTATCATGTTGGCGAATGGTAAAATCAGTCATGTATTACCAAAGAGAGTACGCGAGGCTTCTTATGTAAGCCCTGTAGATCTCATTACTAGGGTAAGGCATTTAATGATTTTGCAACTTTTTCCTATGAAGGTTGAAATATTTCTTGCATATATGAAAATGTATGACATTAAATAACGGGTTAAATAAAAACAACTTGCCTGGGATTCTTTGCATTTTGTCAGTTTTTTTGGGGATACTGCATTTTTGGGTAATTTTTAAGTACTTTTGAACATTTTAAGCACTTTTCAATAAGGCTGTGAATTATTGGTATTTAATTCAAGATTTTTATTATAATTCAGTCTTTTTCTTGTCAGTCCAATTTCTTGGAATTATAAACGTTGTGCTAACTCCTACCCTCATTGTTCAAGGAGTGTGCATAATGGACTTTCCCACACTCCCAGGGAATTTGCAATCTCAAAAATACTCCGGCACTATTGTGAGGTGATCAGTTGTACGAACACCTTAAGAGTGAAACGCCTAAAGTAAAGGCAAGTAATAGTGTTTAATTAAAGGCATTTGTTTCAAAATATAGAGAAAATATTTTTTCATGGACGGTCTTATTTAATTCTGTAAGTTCCGTGATGTGAAAATGGCTGCTGAAGAAAAGTTTACGTTAGAACTGGAGAAACATAAATGTGGTCTGCGGCGACTTGAAAATAAAGTCCATGTAAGTCTAGAGCAGATGCTTTTGGGGAAAACTCGTTCAATATTTTCACAATTTTGTGAGAAGTATTTTTATCCAAAATTCCCTTCACAAGTTGAATCATCCTAAGCTGCACACTTTCTCAGAACAGGAAGCCGGAAAATTAATTCCAGATCCCAGCACATTGAGAAGAACCTACGTTGGTCGGTGCTACAACAAAACATAGTTATATCCATCGACGAGATAACAGACTCTGTAGCGAATGGTATTGTTGGGTAACAATTTCTACTGCATTGTGAGTGGCTGGACAAAGTCAACTACTCAACGATCAGCTTAGTGTTTGATCATGCATTGAGAATACTTTGGCCTGATGGGATTTGGAATTTCAGTGTATTGCTTTTTATAAGGGTCACAGCACCCTACATGATGAAAGCTGCTGCTTTTTAGTGCACTTTATCCAAATATGTCCATGTCACATATTTAGCGCATACATTACACCATGTCAAGGAAGAAATAAGTGAAAATTTGTCTGAAGCGGGTAAATTAATTGGATGCATGAAGAAAGTGTTCTTGAAAGTTGTAATATTAAAAACAGAAGCTCCAGATATTCAATTGCCCTTTTCACTTGTTACTTTCTCTACACGTACTATGTATAGTGTATAGAGAAGGTATTGCACCCACCCAAAAATTCGATACCCAGATTTCACCGGAAATAGTTGTTTTAGGGTCCCCTTTACCATAAAAAGCATTTTCACAAAAAGGTCCGTGTGTGTGTGTGTGTGTGTGTCAGTGTGTCTGTGTGCCTTTGAACACAATAACTCAAAAACGAAAACTCAGTAAAATACCAAACTGGGTATTTAAATTTAGTATGTTCCAGGGATGCGACACAAACATTTTTAGAAAAATCCCCCTAGCCCAAACTACCCTTTACATGGAACTTTTTTCGAAATATTTGATTTTCTTAAAAATATCATACATTAAAGATATTTATCTGACAAAATGTATATCTTGAATTTTCTGGGAATAGCCTCTGAAGACTAATTTATTCTGGACGAATTTTACGGAATTTTGCATAAGTGCTAAACCGTAAGAGATGGAAAAAATCTTACCAAATAAAAAATGTACAGCACTTTAAAGCACATATTTCACGTTATATGCATCTTTTTCATGGAGTTGGTCGTTTTTTAGATATTCCTTGTTTTTTGGCTTCAGCTTTGAAAAACATACTTTTCTCATACAGGAATCTGTCAACTCCTGTCCATACAAACAAAGGAACTTCAGTCACATAGCAACAAGCTTTTGAATATCACTTTAACCTATGGTACTCACCTAATTCGCTTCTAGTTAGAAGGAAGCAAGTAGTAAGAATATTTATGATATTTTTTCTCGATTAGCATGAAGTAAATAGAACAATAAGTTGTTAACAATAGTGTTTGCAGAGATATAGAGAAATACATGCGAATGGAAACCATAAGATTTTTATTGGTCATTTTTTTAAATTTTTACGCCATTTTATGGCAATTTTTATGTCCTAAATGCATTTTTTATTTTTTATTTTTTACAAAATTAGAGGTCATCAAATGCCTTGCCCTACTCATTACATAAACGAATGCAATGTGTTCCAGAGCTGGTATAGTTCTGAAGAGTAGCCTCCTGTCGACCATTTTGGGCATTAAGGATGCGGTGAGTGGTAGCGTTTGTCGAGGGACAGTGAAGCGTGTACTGCCCATCACACAAGAGTTGAAAGGCAAAGCTGATGCTCACGTTCTCCAACAGCTTCATCAAGTTTTCGCGAACCGTCACAGTTGATCTTCAACAGAGGAAAACTACGCCAGTAACAATTACGCATGGGTAAGCAGACTGGCTGTGGATTTCGTCAAGCGAGAGTATGTAAAAAATTAAGTGTCTGTTGTATACAGCAGTTGTTTGTATCACCTGTACTTTATAAACAGCCTAACACGATAAAAAGCACAGTTAGACCATTAACATTTACTCAGCGACCGATAATTTATTACGTGTTAACCTTTTTGTTGCTACAATGTAGAATGACATAAAGAGTAATTGCGTCACAATGGTCCAGAATAACATCTATGCTGACACATTACAAAATTATCTGATGTGTTGCATTTTTGAGAAAAGATCTGTGTGTGTATCTGGGCAGCATAGCTCAAAAACAAAAAGACCGTTAAATACCAAACTTGGTATTTAAGTTTAGTATCTTCCAAGGATATGACACGAATATTTTCAAGAAAATTCCCCCACCCCAAATACCCTTTACGTGCAACTTTTTTCGATAATTTTGCCTCTCTCAAAAATGGCTCTGACGATTTTGATTAAAATATTGTATATTAAAGACATTTATATCTTGAATTTTCTGGGAAAATCCTCTAAAGACTACTTTATTCTGACTGAATTTTACGGAATTTTGTATAACTGCTAAAACGAAAGAGATGGACAAAAACTTACCACACAAAACTGTAAAGTACGTTAAAGCACACAATTTATGTCATATACATTTTTTTTTCGTGGAGTTGATCGTTTTTTAGATATTCCTTGTATTTGGTTTCAGCTTTGAAAAACTTATACTTTTCTTATACAAGAATTTGTCAACTCTTGTTCAAATGAAAAAATGAACTTCAGTCACATTGCAACCAGCTTTTGACTATCATTTTAACCTATGGTACTCCCTTATTTCGCTTCTGTTTACAAGGAAGCAAGTTATAAGACTATTTCTTCTCAATTAGAATGAAGTAAATAGAAGCACAAGCTTTTTAACAATAATTTGTTGCAGAGATGTAGAGAAACTCTTATGAATGGAACACCTCAGATTTTTTTACTCACGCTTCTACAAACCTTGTAGAGCTTATTCTTCAGTCCACGGTTTGTTAACCGAAATAAACTTAGATGAAACAGTTTTGACACTTAGTTGTAAAATTGTTACTGTGTTACTTTTCTAGCACGTAAATACATAAGTAGAGACGGTGTTGAAATGCAACCAAAAATTTGATACAGAGATTTCACTGGTAATACACATTTTATAAAGTCCCCTGTGTCCAAAAAGAGCACTTTTAGAAACAGGGCCGTGTGTGTCGATGTGTCTGTGAACATATTGCCTCAACTCGTAAGTTCAGCATCTTCCAAGCATGCAACACCAAGATTCTCACAAAATTAAATTAAAAATCTGATGTGTTCCATTCACGTGACTTTCTCTACATCGCCGCAACAAATTATTGTTAAAAAGCTTATGCTTCTATTTACTTCACGCTAATTGAGAAAAAATTAGCAGAAATTGTCTTATTACTTGCTTCCTTGTAACTAGAAGTGAAATAAGGGAGTAACATAGGTTAAAGTGATAGTCAAAAGCTGGTTGCTATGTGACTGAAGTTCCGTTGTTTGTATGAACAGGAGTTGACAAATTCCTGTATAAGAAAAATATAAGTTCTTCAAAGCTGAAACCAAAAACAATGAATATCTCAAAAGCGATCAACTCCACGAAAAAAATGTATATGACATAAATTGCGTATTTTATCCTGATCTACATTTTCTGTGTTTAAGTTTTTGTCTATTTCTTATGGTTTGCCAGTTAAGCAAAATTTAGTAAAATTCATCCACAATAAAGTAGCCTTCAGAGGCTAATCCCAGAAAATTCAAGATATACATTTTATTTGTCAGGTAAATATCTTTAATATACGATATTTTAATAAAAATCGTTAGTCATTTTTGAGAAAATCAAAATTTTCAAAAAATGTTCCATGTAAAGGGTAGTTAGGGTGGGGAGATTTTCTTGAAAATCTTAGTGTCGCATCCTTGGAAGATACCAAACTTAAATATCAAGTTAGGTATTTAACTGTCTTTCCGTTTTTGAGCTATGCTGCCCACAAACACACATACGGACATTTTTCTAAAAATGCTTTTTTTGGACTCAGGGGAACCCAGAACATGTATTTCCGGTGAAATCTCGGTATCGAATGTTTGAGTCAATTACCATACCTTCTCTATACGCTATGTACATAGCACGTGTAGAGAAAGTAAAAATATTTGTCTGTTAATGACGCAGTCAATTGTCAAAATCATAACAGTGCCGCTGGTGTGCGGGATTTTCGTCCCGCAGGAGTTCTTCTACACGCCAGTATATCTACTTACATGGAGCTATCGCTTTTAAGGACACTTGAGAACCACTTGTTTGGACCGGGTTTGAACACACGACCTTGAGATAAGAAGACCAGCGTTTGACCAACTGAGCTACTCAGATCCCTGTATATTAATAGTGTAACTGTGGTTTATTTGTATAATTTAACTATATATTTTATTTATTTATGCTAAGCTATATTCAGATGAAACTGATGAGTGTTCAGCCCTGGCTCTTTACCAGTCATACTCATATTTTACAATAGTTTATTACACCATTTTGTCTCTATTTACTGTCCATACCCATTTATTTTTCACGTTATATAAGAATTGTCAAATCTTCTTACTGTCTTTTTTAAACATTTCAACTACGCTACATTTCTATCTATTTTAAACCATTTCCTATTAATATACTATTTTTTCTACAAACTTCAGTCCCTTTACATTTAAATAAAATGTGTTCCATATCTTCATTTCCGCCACATATAGGGAATTGATTTTGTTGAATACCCTTCCTTAAACCCTTTAGCCTCCATACTCCTGCTTTCAGCCATGCAATACCTTCTTTATTTGTCACATCTACATACTTTTTCCCTTCCCCATGAGTCTTTCATTCGTATATAGAAAACTAAAGTTCTCTTTTCAGTTATCTCACTACATATTTTTTGTATTCCTATATCCTCAAAACTTTTCCTTTCCAACTTCCAGAAATTATTCACATTATTTTCTCTTCTTCTCCACATTTCCCTTAAGCCACTACTTTCTAAGTTATTTCTGAGATAGTCTACCCATACCTTGCTATAATTTAACTAAGCAATTAAACTATTATCCTTTCCTCGCCTCTTACATTCCATTTCGATTATTTCATTAAGATTTCTCCATAGCTATCCGATGCTAATACTTGCTGATGTATCTAATACAGGTCTGAGCAGCTTGTTCACATTGTCCCTATTCCTTACCCACTACAATATGCCTGCATAGCTGTGTACATGACGAGTAACAACAGATAGTGACGTTTCATCCGAGGATGGCACAAGAGAGTGCTAGATACAAATTTCGCGTGGAATTGGAATTTGATAATTCGTGTTTTCAGAATGGTCAGAACTCTGAACGTTTATTACATTTTAAACAGTTGTTCTACGTGCAAAATCATAACGTCAGAAGATATTTAATCCTACGCTTGCGCCAGCATGGAAAATCTAAAATTTGAGATGTAATTATAAAAACTGAACTTTACTAAGGATGATAACGCTCTAGTTTAAATGAAGATACCCTTCTATCGATGCTGCGTCTCTCTGTGTCTACCATTAATCCACACTGACAAATTTTTGATGAGAAAATGTGTCAGCATTCTACTAATCGCCCGAAGCAAGATTTTAAAGCCGTATTTGAGGAAGAAAGGTTGCAAGGCTGTTAATGAACCACACCAAAATAATTTGCGAGATTGTGCACGTGACTGATATGAACAATTTGAGATCGGCGATGCATGGTCCCCAGATAAACATAACGCAACTACATAGCGTTAAATGTGTGGGTATCAGGTGCTGATAAGTCGGTGTTAAATCAAAGCAGGTTGAAAAAATCTGATGTGTACCATTCACATGACTTTCTCCATATCTCTGCAACAAATTGTTCTTAAAAAGCTTATACTTTTATTTACTTTATGCTAATCAGAAAAAAATAGCAGAAATAGTCTAATTACTCGCTTCCTTGTAAGTAGGAGCGAAATAAGGACAACCGTAGGTTAAAGTGATAGTCAAAAGCTGGTTGCTATGTCAATGAAGTTCCTTTGTCTATATGGATAGGAGTTGACAAGTTCCTGTATGAGAAAAGTATACGTTTTTCATAGCAGAAACCAAAAATAAGGAATGTCACAAAAACGACGAACTCCACGAAAAAAATGTATATAACATAAATTGTGTGTTTTAATGTGCTCTACATTTTTTGTGTAGTAAGTTTTTGTCCATTTCTTACGGTTTAGAAGTTATTCAAAATTTAGTAAAATTCATTCAGAATAAACTACTCTTCAGAGGCTATTCCCAAAAAATTCAAGATATACATTTTATTTGTCAGCTAAATATGTTTAATATACGAAATTTTAATCAAAATCGTTAGAGCCATTTTTGAGAAAATCAAAATTTTCGAAAAAAGTTCCATGTAAAGGGTATTTGGGGGTGGGGGATTTTTCTCAAAATCTTCGTGTCGCATCCCTGGAAGATACTAAACTTAAATACTAAGTTTGGTATTTTACCGACTTTTCGTTTTTGAGTTATCGTGTTCACAGACACACGGACACACACACACACGGACCTTTTTGTGAAAATGCTTTTTTTGGATATTGGGGACCCTAAAACATATATTTCCGGTGAAATCTCGGTATCGTATTTTTGGTGGAGTGCAATACTTTCTCTATACACTATGTACATAGTGCGTATGGAGAAAGTAAAAATGGCTTAGAATGTCTTTAAAACTGCTGCCCGAGTATAGAAATATCGATTTTTAGCAGTTCGTTTCTAGGTTCTCAAGATTTAATGTCGCAAAAAGCTGTAAATTCTCGAACTAACCACTTGACAGTGCGGCACTGAGCATTCATTAACTCCGTTCTTGAGTTATGTAGCCTACTCTGGAGGTGTCTTTTCAACTGCTCTGGTGACTTAATGCGTAACGCGGGAAACTGATATCCCCAAGGTTATGTCGTGTAAATGTTTTTATTATTATTATTATTATTATTATTATTATTATTATTATTATTATTATCATTCCAGCCGCGATACGTGGCGTACTGGTACTTCAGAAACTTATAGGCGTTACTTCGAAATTTAAACAAACAGGTCATAAGTCTGCTATCTCAAATTACTTATTTAAGTAATCTACATATTCTGTGAAAATATTTCGGTATAGATCATTAATACCTGTATATTTTGGTCCCTGCGCACTGTGCTTTAGTTCCACTATTGTTGTACTTTTCGCATCCGTTTACAAGCTCCCCAGGGCTGATCTAATATATCAGAAAGATTTGCTTGAACAATTGTGAGCGCTACAAGAGCTGAAAGATTTATTTGACTAACCATTAGTGAAAATGTTTCTAAGAATATTTATTTTATTTCTTGTTAAGTTATTGCTATGAATTTATAAGTTTCTCAATGCATTATTTCAATTCAATTCAACTTATTTATTGTTCATGAAACATTTTCAAGCATGGAGCGTTGTCAAAAATGTAACACACACAGTCCAAATTATTCAATTATACACAATCATAGTTACAAATCTAAAATTTACATATAATAATAAATAGCTTGTTTTACAAATATACATATAGTTTAAGAAAGATTTTCAATTCTATGCCTTTACAAAACATTGACTGATAATAAATAATTAAAAAACAATTTGTGAGTGCAAGTTAAAATCAAAGTCTATTTGTTATTTACACATTTTTACATAAAATTATATTACATTTTAATTTAACTCCTGATCTCCCTTTTTAATCAATCTCACCATAAAACAGCAATAGTTTTCTTGAATCTACTTTTGTCAATTTTTAAAATGCTTACTATTTTAATGTAATACGTCTTCCAGTTTGTATGGACACTTCTCAATTAGATTATTTTTATCTTCTCTATACGTACCATGTACATAGTGTATAGAGAAGGTATTGCACTCCACCAAAAATTCGACACCGAGATTTCACCGGAAATATATGTTTTAGGGTCTCCTGTATTCAAAAAAAGTATTTTAAGAAAATGGTCCGTGTGTGTCCGTGTACATGATAACTCAAAAACGAAACTCGGTAAAATACCAAACTTGGTATTTAAGTTTAGTATCTTCCAGGGATGCGACACGAAGATTTTGAGAAAAATTCCCCCACCGCAAACTACCCTTTACATAGAACTTTTTCAAAATTTTTGATTTTCTAAAAAATAGCTCTAACGATTTTGATTAAAATATCGTACATTAAATATATTTACCTATCAAATAAAATGTATATTTTGAATTTTCTGGGAATAGCCTCTGAAGGCTACTTTAATCTGCGTCAATTTTACGGAATTTTGCTTAACTGCTAAACCGAAAGAGATGGACAAAAACTTACCACACAACAAATGTAGAGCACTTTAAAACACACAATTTATGTTATATACATTTTTTTTTTTCGTGGAGGTGTTTGTTTTTGAGATATACCTTGTTTTTGTTTACAGCTATAAAAAACTTATACTTTTTTCATGCAGGACTTTGTGAACTCGTGTCCATACAAACAAAGGAACTTCAGTCACATAGCAACCAGCTTTTGACTATGACTTTAACCTATGGCACTCCATTATTTTGCTTCTACTTACAAGAAAGAAGGTAATAAGTAATAAGACTATTTCTGCTAATTTTTTCTCGATTAACAGGAAGTAAATAGAAGCATAAGTTTTTTAAAAATAATTTGTTGTAGAGATGTAGAGAAAGTCATGTGAATGGAACACAAGATCTTTTTAATTCTTTTGCGAAGGTATTTTTCCCCGAGCAATCCTCAATTTTTTTTGGTAGAGCTTTACACAGCATCATTCCCAAAATTATAGGATCCTTTTTTGTTAAGGCCCTGTTTAGGTGTACACTGTGATAGTTTGCCTTTCCTCAAGTGCTATAAAAATGAATGTCTGTATTTTTGAGAAGTGGTTTGTTTTGAGCCAGTGTTATTATTCTATATGCATAAATACCAATAATGGTTAAGATTTTATTATTTCTAAAGAATAGCCTACATATATCAGTAATTTTTATGTGATAAAGATAACGTATGCATATTTTCTGTAGCAGCTTTAACATATTTAATTTTGTCACACCACATCCGCCCCAAATTTCTACACCATATTCCAGGTGGGTATATATTATTCCATAATATATAGATTTAAGTTGTTCTACATTGAGGTAGTTGGCAAAATATTTTAATAGGTAAGTATTTTTTGTAAATTTTTGCAGACTTCATTTACATGATTTTCATAAGTTAAATGTTTGTCTAAATGTATTCCTAAAAAGTTTTGGCTAGGCACCTGCTCTATCTTAATATTTTCTAGTGTTACATTTATGTTATTTTGTTCTTCATTTCTATTTGACTGGTGTCAAATGAATAAGTTTAGTCTTTTTAATATTTAATTTTAAAAAAATTTGAACAAGTAATTTGAAACCCGAGAAAGATTCTGAGTAATTTTATCCTTTAGATGTATCAAGTTTCTACCCTTACAGATTAGTGACGTATCATCCGCATATGAGGTAACTTTTAGCTCAGTGGATTCTCCCAGATCATATACATATATAATAAAAAGCAGTGGTCCTAAAACAGATCCTTGAGGAACACCTGATTTTACATTTTGAGTGTGATTGAATAAGCTTTATTTGGTTTCCATACTCCCAAAAAAGTTCACAACATTGTTTGCGATTAAATAAGTAAGACTGCAATAGTTCATTTATTTTATCTCTTAAGTCATAAGTTGCTAGTGTTTTTAATATTAGCTCATGTGATACACAATCAAAAGCGCTTGATGAGTCTCAAATAAGCCTACAGTATTTATTTATGTTTATATGTATTGTTCTCGTTAATGAAAACCTTTGCAAGTTCTACGCTCGTAATAAACCTCTTACTATAGAGACCCTACTGGGAATTTCACAGTGTCAATATAAACTATTTAGTACAGGAAATTCAGACTTAAGAAAACACAAAAGAGAGATAATAAAAATTATCTTTAAAAAGTTCCTTCACCTTTTCAGTTCAGAAACATACTAAATTATGCATAAAGCAAAGGAACCTGAATAAAGTTTTAGTTCACTTAGGTGTCATTTTTCTATGCAGAGATCACATCTTCAACAAGGATTTCCTGTGCTCCAACTCTCGCCACTGCTCCATTATGCCATTTCTTTTCCAGCATTTTTGTGAAGCTTCTTTAAAAATCTTTTTTTCTCTCTCTCTCTCCTCTTTCTCGCCCCGCCTCCGTTCGCTTTCACCTGTCTCTACGTTCATCTTTGTTTTGGCACCAAGGAAGGTAACTGGCGTGTTTAGCCGCCTCCTCCTGCCGGGTAGGCTACTCGCTCATTCAACTTGTATGGAGGGTTGCTGTATTATTCAGGGGCCAGACCTCCGCCACGCCCCGCGTCATCAGGAGTGACTGACACAAATCTAGACTTAACTAAACCTGGCAGCAAGTGAGATGGAGATACTGCTGAGAATTGTTTAAAATTGTCCCACTCTCCGTGCTCGGCGGATGGTTACGAAACTTCGGCCTCAAGCTTAAGCACCGATTTTCAAAATTGTTCAGGCCCCAAACCCATTTAGTCCTGGGCTAACAATTATTTAGCCTGCTAATTATTACTAATAGTAGTAGTAGTAGTAGTAGTAGTAGTAGTAGTAGTAGTAGTAGTAGTAGTAGTAGTAGTAGTAGTAGTAGTAGTAGTAGTAGTAGTAGTAGTAGTAGTAGTAGTAGTAGTAGTAGTAGTAGTAGTAGTAGTAGTAGTAGTAGTAGTAGTAGTAGTAGTAGTAGTAGTAGTAGTAGTAGTAGTAGTAGTAGTAGTAGTAGTAGTAGTAGTAGTAGTAGTAGTAGTAGTAGTAGTAGTAGTAGTAGTAGTAGTAGTAGTAGTAGTAGTAGTAGTAGTAGTAGTAGTAGTAGTAGTAGTAGTAGTAGTAGTAGTAGTAGTAGTAGTAGTAGTAGTAGTAGTAGTAGTAGTAGTAGTAGTAGTAGTAGTAGTAGTAGTAGTAGTAGTAGTAGTAGTAGTAGTAGTAGTAGTAGTAGTAGTAGTAGTAGTAGTAGTAGTAGTAGTAGTAGTAGTAGTAGTAGTAGTAGTAGTAGTAGTAGTAGTAGTAGTAGTAGTAGTAGTAGTAGTAGTAGTAGTAGTAGTAGTAGTAGTAGTAGTAGTAGTAGTAGTAGTAGTAGTAGTAGTAGTAGTAGTAGTAGTAGTAGTAGTAGTAGTAGTAGTAGTAGTAGTAGTAGTAGTAGTAGTAGTAGTAGTAGTAGTAGTAGTAGTAGTAGTAGTAGTAGTAGTAGTAGTAGTAGTAGTAGTAGTAGTAGTAGTAGTAGTAGTAGTAGTAGTAGTAGTAGTAGTAGTAGTAGTAGTAGTAGTAGTAGTAGTAGTAGTAGTAGTAGTAGTAGTAGTAGTAGTAGTAGTAGTAGTAGTAGTAGTAGTAGTAGTAGTAGTAGTAGTAGTAGTAGTAGTAGTAGTAGTAGTAGTAGTAGTAGTAGTAGTAGTAGTAGTAGTAGTAGTAGTAGTAGTAGTAGTAGTAGTAGTAGTAGTAGTAGTAGTAGTAGTAGTAGTAGTAGTAGTAGTAGTAGTAGTAGTAGTAGTAGTAGTAGTAGTAGTAGTAGTAGTAGTAGTAGTAGTAGTAGTAGTAGTAGTAGTAGTAGTAGTAGTAGTAGTAGTAGTAGTAGTAGTAGTAGTAGTAGTAGTAGTAGTAGTAGTAGTAGTAGTAGTAGTAGTAGTAGTAGTAGTAGTAGTAGTAGTAGTAGTAGTAGTAGTAGTAGTAGTAGTAGTAGTAGTAGTAGTAGTAGTAGTAGTAGTAGTAGTAGTAGTAGTAGTAGTAGTAGTAGTAGTAGTAGTAGTAGTAGTAGTAGTAGTAGTAGTAGTAGTAGTAGTAGTAGTAGTAGTAGTAGTAGTAGTAGTAGTAGTAGTAGTAGTAGTAGTAGTAGTAGTAGTAGTAGTAGTAGTAGTAGTAGTAGTAGTAGTAGTAGTAGTAGTAGTAGTAGTAGTAGTAGTAGTAGTAGTAGTAGTAGTAGTAGTAGTAGTAGTAGTAGTAGTAGTAGTAGTAGTAGTAGTAGTAGTAGTAGTAGTAGTAGTAGTAGTAGTAGTAGTAGTAGTAGTAGTAGTAGTAGTAGTAGTAGTAGTAGTAGTAGTAGTAGTAGTAGTAGTAGTAGTAGTAGTAGTAGTAGTAGTAGTAGTAGTAGTAGTAGTAGTAGTAGTAGTAGTAGTAGTAGTAGTAGTAGTAGTAGTAGTAGTAGTAGTAGTAGTAGTAGTAGTAGTAGTAGTAGTAGTAGTAGTAGTAGTAGTAGTAGTAGTAGTAGTAGTAGTAGTAGTAGTAGTAGTAGTAGTAGTAGTAGTAGTAGTAGTAGTAGTAGTAGTAGTAGTAGTAGTAGTAGTAGTAGTAGTAGTAGTAGTAGTAGTAGTAGTAGTAGTAGTAGTAGTAGTAGTAGTAGTAGTAGTAGTAGTAGTAGTAGTAGTAGTAGTAGTAGTAGTAGTAGTAGTAGTAGTAGTAGTAGTAGTAGTAGTAGTAGTAGTAGTAGTAGTAGTAGTAGTAGTAGTAGTAGTAGTAGTAGTAGTAGTAGTAGTAGTAGTAGTAGTAGTAGTAGTAGTAGTAGTAGTAGTAGTAGTAGTAGTAGTAGTAGTAGTAGTAGTAGTAGTAGTAGTAGTAGTAGTAGTAGTAGTAGTAGTAGTAGTAGTAGTAGTAGTAGTAGTAGTAGTAGTAGTAGTAGTAGTAGTAGTAGTAGTAGTAGTAGTAGTAGTAGTAGTAGTAGTAGTAGTAGTAGTAGTAGTAGTAGTAGTAGTAGTAGTA
Source organism: Hymenopus coronatus (assembly GCA_030762935.1). Lineage (NCBI taxonomy): Eukaryota > Metazoa > Arthropoda > Insecta > Mantodea > Hymenopodidae > Hymenopus > Hymenopus coronatus. The sequence goes on from CM060882.1 coordinate 21,394,150, forward strand.
GTAGTAGTAGTAGTAGTAGTAGTAGTAGTAGTAGTAGTAGTAGTAGTAGTAGTAGTAGTAGTAGTAGTAGTAGTAGTAGTAGTAGTAGTAGTAGTAGTAGTAGTAGTAGTAGTAGTAGTAGTAGTAGTAGTAGTAGTAGTAGTAGTAGTAGTAGTAGTAGTAGTAGTAGTAGTAGTAGTAGTAGTAGTAGTAGTAGTAGTAGTAGTAGTAGTAGTAGTAGTAGTAGTAGTAGTAGTAGTAGTAGTAGTAGTAGTAGTAGTAGTAGTAGTAGTAGTAGTAGTAGTAGTAGTAGTAGTAGTAGTAGTAGTAGTAGTAGTAGTAGTAGTAGTAGTAGTAGTAGTAGTAGTAGTAGTAGTAGTAGTAGTAGTAGTAGTAGTAGTAGTAGTAGTAGTAGTAGTAGTAGTAGTAGTAGTAGTAGTAGTAGTAGTAGTAGTAGTAGTAGTAGTAGTAGTAGTAGTAGTAGTAGTAGTAGTAGTAGTAGTAGTAGTAGTAGTAGTAGTAGTAGTAGTAGTAGTAGTAGTAGTAGTAGTAGTAGTAGTAGTAGTAGTAGTAGTAGTAGTAGTAGTAGTAGTAGTAGTAGTAGTAGTAGTAGTAGTAGTAGTAGTAGTAGTAGTAGTAGTAGTAGTAGTAGTAGTAGTAGTAGTAGTAGTAGTAGTAGTAGTAGTAGTAGTAGTAGTAGTAGTAGTAGTAGTAGTAGTAGTAGTAGTAGTAGTAGTAGTAGTAGTAGTAGTAGTAGTAGTAGTAGTAGTAGTAGTAGTAGTAGTAGTAGTAGTAGTAGTAGTAGTAGTAGTAGTAGTAGTAGTAGTAGTAGTAGTAGTAGTAGTAGTAGTAGTAGTAGTAGTAGTAGTAGTAGTAGTAGTAGTAGTAGTAGTAGTAGTAGTAGTAGTAGTAGTAGTAGTAGTAGTAGTAGTAGTAGTAGTAGTAGTAGTAGTAGTAGTAGTAGTAGTAGTAGTAGTAGTAGTAGTAGTAGTAGTAGTAGTAGTAGTAGTAGTAGTAGTAGTAGTAGTAGTAGTAGTAGTAGTAGTAGTAGTAGTAGTAGTAGTAGTAGTAGTAGTAGTAGTAGTAGTAGTAGTAGTAGTAGTAGTAGTAGTAGTAGTAGTAGTAGTAGTAGTAGTAGTAGTAGTAGTAGTAGTAGTAGTAGTAGTAGTAGTAGTAGTAGTAGTAGTAGTAGTAGTAGTAGTAGTAGTAGTAGTAGTAGTAGTAGTAGTAGTAGTAGTAGTAGTAGTAGTAGTAGTAGTAGTAGTAGTAGTAGTAGTAGTAGTAGTAGTAGTAGTAGTAGTAGTAGTAGTAGTAGTAGTAGTAGTAGTAGTAGTAGTAGTAGTAGTAGTAGTAGTAGTAGTAGTAGTAGTAGTAGTAGTAGTAGTAGTAGTAGTAGTAGTAGTAGTAGTAGTAGTAGTAGTAGTAGTAGTAGTAGTAGTAGTAGTAGTAGTAGTAGTAGTAGTAGTAGTAGTAGTAGTAGTAGTAGTAGTAGTAGTAGTAGTAGTAGTAGTAGTAGTAGTAGTAGTAGTAGTAGTAGTAGTAGTAGTAGTAGTAGTAGTAGTAGTAGTAGTAGTAGTAGTAGTAGTAGTAGTAGTAGTAGTAGTAGTAGTAGTAGTAGTAGTAGTAGTAGTAGTAGTAGTAGTAGTAGTAGTAGTAGTAGTAGTAGTAGTAGTAGTAGTAGTAGTAGTAGTAGTAGTAGTAGTAGTAGTAGTAGTAGTAGTAGTAGTAGTAGTAGTAGTAGTAGTAGTAGTAGTAGTAGTAGTAGTAGTAGTAGTAGTAGTAGTAGTAGTAGTAGTAGTAGTAGTAGTAGTAGTAGTAGTAGTAGTAGTAGTAGTAGTAGTAGTAGTAGTAGTAGTAGTAGTAGTAGTAGTAGTAGTAGTAGTAGTAGTAGTAGTAGTAGTAGTAGTAGTAGTAGTAGTAGTAGTAGTAGTAGTAGTAGTAGTAGTAGTAGTAGTAGTAGTAGTAGTAGTAGTAGTAGTAGTAGTAGTAGTAGTAGTAGTAGTAGTAGTAGTAGTAGTAGTAGTAGTAGTAGTAGTAGTAGTAGTAGTAGTAGTAGTAGTAGTAGTAGTAGTAGTAGTAGTAGTAGTAGTAGTAGTAGTAGTAGTAGTAGTAGTAGTAGTAGTAGTAGTAGTAGTAGTAGTAGTAGTAGTAGTAGTAGTAGTAGTAGTAGTAGTAGTAGTAGTAGTAGTAGTAGTAGTAGTAGTAGTAGTAGTAGTAGTAGTAGTAGTAGTAGTAGTAGTAGTAGTAGTAGTAGTAGTAGTAGTAGTAGTAGTAGTAGTAGTAGTAGTAGTAGTAGTAGTAGTAGTAGTAGTAGTAGTAGTAGTAGTAGTAGTAGTAGTAGTAGTAGTAGTAGTAGTAGTAGTAGTAGTAGTAGTAGTAGTAGTAGTAGTAGTAGTAGTAGTAGTAGTAGTAGTAGTAGTAGTAGTAGTAGTAGTAGTAGTAGTAGTAGTAGTAGTAGTAGTAGTAGTAGTAGTAGTAGTAGTAGTAGTAGTAGTAGTAGTAGTAGTAGTAGTAGTAGTAGTAGTAGTAGTAGTAGTAGTAGTAGTAGTAGTAGTAGTAGTAGTAGTAGTAGTAGTAGTAGTAGTAGTAGTAGTAGTAGTAGTAGTAGTAGTAGTAGTAGTAGTAGTAGTAGTAGTAGTAGTAGTAGTAGTAGTAGTAGTAGTAGTAGTAGTAGTAGTAGTAGTAGTAGTAGTAGTAGTAGTAGTAGTAGTAGTAGTAGTAGTAGTAGTAGTAGTAGTAGTAGTAGTAGTAGTAGTAGTAGTAGTAGTAGTAGTAGTAGTAGTAGTAGTAGTAGTAGTAGTAGTAGTAGTAGTAGTAGTAGTAGTAGTAGTAGTAGTAGTAGTAGTAGTAGTAGTAGTAGTAGTAGTAGTAGTAGTAGTAGTAGTAGTAGTAGTAGTAGTAGTAGTAGTAGTAGTAGTAGTAGTAGTAGTAGTAGTAGTAGTAGTAGTAGTAGTAGTAGTAGTAGTAGTAGTAGTAGTAGTAGTAGTAGTAGTAGTAGTAGTAGTAGTAGTAGTAGTAGTAGTAGTAGTAGTAGTAGTAGTAGTAGTAGTAGTAGTAGTAGTAGTAGTAGTAGTAGTAGTAGTAGTAGTAGTAGTAGTAGTAGTAGTAGTAGTAGTAGTAGTAGTAGTAGTAGTAGTAGTAGTAGTAGTAGTAGTAGTAGTAGTAGTAGTAGTAGTAGTAGTAGTAGTAGTAGTAGTAGTAGTAGTAGTAGTAGTAGTAGTAGTAGTAGTAGTAGTAGTAGTAGTAGTAGTAGTAGTAGTAGTAGTAGTAGTAGTAGTAGTAGTAGTAGTAGTAGTAGTAGTAGTAGTAGTAGTAGTAGTAGTAGTAGTAGTAGTAGTAGTAGTAGTAGTAGTAGTAGTAGTAGTAGTAGTAGTAGTAGTAGTAGTAGTAGTAGTAGTAGTAGTAGTAGTAGTAGTAGTAGTAGTAGTAGTAGTAGTAGTAGTAGTAGTAGTAGTAGTAGTAGTAGTAGTAGTAGTAGTAGTAGTAGTAGTAGTAGTAGTAGTAGTAGTAGTAGTAGTAGTAGTAGTAGTAGTAGTAGTAGTAGTAGTAGTAGTAGTAGTAGTAGTAGTAGTAGTAGTAGTAGTAGTAGTAGTAGTAGTAGTAGTAGTAGTAGTAGTAGTAGTAGTAGTAGTAGTAGTAGTAGTAGTAGTAGTAGTAGTAGTAGTAGTAGTAGTAGTAGTAGTAGTAGTAGTAGTAGTAGTAGTAGTAGTAGTAGTAGTAGTAGTAGTAGTAGTAGTAGTAGTAGTAGTAGTAGTAGTAGTAGTAGTAGTAGTAGTAGTAGTAGTAGTAGTAGTAGTAGTAGTAGTAGTAGTAGTAGTAGTAGTAGTAGTAGTAGTAGTAGTAGTAGTAGTAGTAGTAGTAGTAGTAGTAGTAGTAGTAGTAGTAGTAGTAGTAGTAGTAGTAGTAGTAGTAGTAGTAGTAGTAGTAGTAGTAGTAGTAGTAGTAGTAGTAGTAGTAGTAGTAGTAGTAGTAGTAGTAGTAGTAGTAGTAGTAGTAGTAGTAGTAGTAGTAGTAGTAGTAGTAGTAGTAGTAGTAGTAGTAGTAGTAGTAGTAGTAGTAGTAGTAGTAGTAGTAGTAGTAGTAGTAGTAGTAGTAGTAGTAGTAGTAGTAGTAGTAGTAGTAGTAGTAGTAGTAGTAGTAGTAGTAGTAGTAGTAGTAGTAGTAGTAGTAGTAGTAGTAGTAGTAGTAGTAGTAGTAGTAGTAGTAGTAGTAGTAGTAGTAGTAGTAGTAGTAGTAGTAGTAGTAGTAGTAGTAGTAGTAGTAGTAGTAGTAGTAGTAGTAGTAGTAGTAGTAGTAGTAGTAGTAGTAGTAGTAGTAGTAGTAGTAGTAGTAGTAGTAGTAGTAGTAGTAGTAGTAGTAGTAGTAGTAGTAGTAGTAGTAGTAGTAGTAGTAGTAGTAGTAGTAGTAGTAGTAGTAGTAGTAGTAGTAGTAGTAGTAGTAGTAGTAGTAGTAGTAGTAGTAGTAGTAGTAGTAGTAGTAGTAGTAGTAGTAGTAGTAGTAGTAGTAGTAGTAGTAGTAGTAGTAGTAGTAGTAGTAGTAGTAGTAGTAGTAGTAGTAGTAGTAGTAGTAGTAGTAGTAGTAGTAGTAGTAGTAGTAGTAGTAGTAGTAGTAGTAGTAGTAGTAGTAGTAGTAGTAGTAGTAGTAGTAGTAGTAGTAGTAGTAGTAGTAGTAGTAGTAGTAGTAGTAGTAGTAGTAGTAGTAGTAGTAGTAGTAGTAGTAGTAGTAGTAGTAGTAGTAGTAGTAGTAGTAGTAGTAGTAGTAGTAGTAGTAGTAGTAGTAGTAGTAGTAGTAGTAGTAGTAGTAGTAGTAGTAGTAGTAGTAGTAGTAGTAGTAGTAGTAGTAGTAGTAGTAGTAGTAGTAGTAGTAGTAGTAGTAGTAGTAGTAGTAGTAGTAGTAGTAGTAGTAGTAGTAGTAGTAGTAGTAGTAGTAGTAGTAGTAGTAGTAGTAGTAGTAGTAGTAGTAGTAGTAGTAGTAGTAGTAGTAGTAGTAGTAGTAGTAGTAGTAGTAGGAGGAGGAGGAGGAGGAGCAGCAGCAGCAGCAGCAGCAGTATTAGTATTAGTTCGGCTTACCAACTTCTGAACTCTGAACTCCGGGAGAAAATTACATATAACAGTAAAGCTGGAAGCATTTATAAAAAAATCTGATGTCTTCCATTCACATGACTTTCTCCATATCTCTGCAACAAATTATAGTTAAAAAGCTTATTCTTCTATTTACTTCTCGCTAATTTAGAAAAATTAACAGAAATGGCCTTATTACTTGCTTCCTTGCAAGTAGAAGGCAAATAAGGGAGTATCATAGGTTAAAGTGACAGCCAAAAGCTGGTTACTATGTGACTGATGTTCCTTTGTTTGTATGGACAGGAGTTGACAAATTCCGTATGAGAAAAGTATAAGTTTTTCAAAGCTGAAACCAAAAACAAGGAATATCTAAAAAAAAATCAACTCCACGAAAAAGATGTATATGCCATAAATTGTATGTTTTAATCTGCTCTACATTTTTTCATTGTTACGTTTCTGTCCATCTCTTACGGTTTAGCAGTTCTGAAAAATTCCGTAAAATTCATCCAGATAAAAGTAGTCTTCAGAGGCTATTTCCAGAAAATTCAAGATATACATTTTATTTGTCAGGTAAATATCTTTGACATTTTAATCAAAATCGTGAGTTTCATTTTTAAGAAAATCAAAATTTTCGAAAAATGTTCCATGTAAAAGTTAGTTGGGGGTGGGGGATTTTCTTGAAAATCTTCGTGTCGCATCCTTGGAAGATGCCAAACTTAAATAACAAGTTTGGTATTTAACGTTCTTTTCGTTTTTGAGCTATGCTGTCCACAGACATATAGACACATACACAGACACACACACATATATATATATATATATATATATATATATATATATATACACGGTCCTTTTTGTAAAAATGCCTTTTTTGGATTCAGGGGCACCCAAAACGTATTATTTCCGGTGAAATCTTGGAATCGAATTTTTGGGTGCAATGCAATACCTTCTCTATACGCTATGTGCATAGTACGTGTAGAGAAAGTAAAAACCCAGTCATATGACCTTTTCTAGCATTGTTAAACGTGCAATAACATTTCTTTTCCTTTTCTACTCCCGATGAACTAACCATTGCAATAAGCAACTTATGACACAACCACTGCCGTTGACTCATCCTCAAACTAATAATAATTATCCATCTTGTAATTTCTATTTGTAAATATGACACAAATAGACTTGATGTTGATACAATAATCTCCCTGTTTCCTTCTACGCACTGACAACCCTTGCATATAGCATCAAATATTTGTATTTTATAAAAGTATAGTATATAAACAATAATAAAGGAATAAGCAGATATTACATAATTCTGGGAGAGTTGGCAGCCCTAGTGCTAGTAGTTACTCCCTGTATGGTCCACATTATTATATAAATAACTTAATTTTCTTTTGACAGATACGTAACACTTGCTGGTAGCTTTGTCAAGATGATTACGCCAAGCACATTTTGTTTTTCATTTATAGCACCTTTAACTCCATGGTCCTATCGGCGGCATTTCCCTGTGGAACATATTTCCTGTTAACTCGTGTACTTTTTGTCGTCGTGTTTAATTTTATTCATTAGATCACATTCGCAGTTGCATTCATACATCACACCACACTAGGGAAGATAGGAAATAATCTGGGCAAGATAAAAAGTCCCACCTCCAGGCGGTAATGGAACCCAGGACTCCTCACACAGCAATCTCCTAAAGTATGCAAGATTTCAACAGAGAAGCCTATAGAAGGTTAGAAAATGAAATGTAACCACGCAGAACTTCCAGTAGACGGAGGAACAATTGCAAATTGTGATGCAATTTACAATAATCAGTGAGGTAATTTTGGCTCAATATTATAAAGACATAGAATATTATATCATACAAGAAAATATTTCAAGGATATAATAAATGAGGCTTAAGTATAAACACACACATACATATGTATATATTTATGCTATAGACGTAATTTTATGGGAAAAAGATATCGAAATAAACTAAAACTCAGTTTTTTAGATCAATAATTAGAAGTATTATGGATTATTGTTCCTATGTTTGGAGTCTAGTTGACAACTAATATGATAAATAACAGCGACAGAAATGAGTTAAAGACGCTCTTGCAGCACTTCTATCAGAGACAAAAAATTAAATACATGACTATAAGAGAAGCAATGTATGCTCAAAATTAAATTTCAGATTTTAATCAAAAAAATAATCGGCGTGGTGTGGTCATACCAACAGAAAGAGAGCGAAAGATTGCGAAAGAGAGTAATGGAATAAACACCACCAGGAAGAAGGAAAAAAATCTTATGTGTTCCATTCACATGACTTTCTCTACTTCTCTGCAACAGATTATTGTTAAAAAGCTTGTGCGTCTATTTACTACATGCTAATCGAGTAAAAATTAGCAGAAACAGTCTTATTACTTGCATCCTCATAGGTAGAAGAGAAATAAGGGAGTACCATAGGTTAAAGTGATAGTCTAAAGTTGGTTGCTATGTCACTGAAGATCCTTTATTTGTATGGAGAGAGTTGAGAAACTCCTGTATGAGAAAAGTTTAAGTATCTGAAAGCTGAAAGAAAAAACAAGGAATATCTAAAAAAAATAATCAGCTCAACGAAAAAATTGTATATAACAAACTGTGTGTTTTAACGTGCTCTACATTTTTTGAGCAGTAAGTTTTTGTGCATCTCTTACGATTTAGCAGTTATGCAAACCTCCGTAAAATTCATCCAGAATAAACTAGTCTTCAGAGGCTATTCCCAGAAAATTCAAGATATACATTTTATTTGTCAGGTAAATATCTTAAATATACGATATTTTAATCAAAATCATTACAGCTATTTTTAAGAAAGTAAAAAAAAAAAAAATCGAAAAAGTTCCATGTAAAGAGTAGTTTGGGGAGGGGGGATTTTTCTCAAAATATTCATGTCGCATCCCTGGAAGATAGCAAACTGAAATATCAAGTTATATGCATAGTGTGTGTAGAGAAAGTAAAAATATGGAATTTGCTGTTTTCACTCGATGATCCCCTTAATAGTTATCTCAATTAGCATGAACTAGATTAGAATAATAAGCTGTTGTAAGAATACTTTGTGGCACTAAAAGTAGAGTAAGTCATGTAAATGGGAATTGTCAAAAAATGTTATTGGTTATAGAAAGAGATTTAAAGTCATCACTTAGCGATAAGCTCTTAAATTTTTCTTGTGTAGCCTAATGTCCTTTAAACTGTTGAGTCATATCGGATGATGAATAAAATTGGTGAAATGATGCTCAAATAATCTTAGGGTCCATGGAGCTTAAAGATACTCGACATTCTTCTTCTCGGGATAAGAGAACATCCCGAAAAACCCTTATACAATTAACTCACCCTAAGCGAGATTCGAACTGGCGATCTGTCGAATGTGAGGCAGATATGCTACTACACCATCCAGATGGGCTAAACGATTTGACTGTAAATTTATTTTAGCGTATATCCTTATTTCCCTTGTTTATCTCGATTAGCATAGAAAGATGCAATCAATCTTTGCGAGAAAATTTTGTTTTAGAATATGTAGAGAAACAAGTACAGAAGTATGTGTGTTAGGATATATTTCTTCTTTCAGAGGATATCTCCAGTGTAACATAAGCAACTATTAAGCCAGAGCACACACTGGCAAAGTAATTAATCCTCCCTTTATTATGAACTCCCATTTCCAAAGTCGAGGCATAAACAATGTATGAAATGCCACTTTGTTTGAGAACCATGAAACTGTTCCGCAAGGGGAATTTGAATATCAAAGAATTAAATTCTCAATTAAAAAGCTAATAAAGCAAACACTACTTTTAGTGAATCGTTGAAATTTGGTATACAGAATACTATGAGCGGACGCAATAAATAAAAATTTTGAAAAATCTAACTTTAAAAAATCTTATGTGTTCCATTCACATGACTTTCTCTTCAACTCTGCAATAAATTATTGTTAAAAAGCTTATGCTTCTATTTACTTCCTGCTAATCAAGAAAAAATTAGCAGAAATACCTTGCTTTCTTGTAAGTAGAAGCGAAATAAGGGACTACCATAGGTTAAAGTAATAGTCAAAAGATGGTTGCTATGTGACTGAAGTTCTTTTGTTTGTATGGACACAAGTTCACAAATTCCTGTATGAGAAAAGTATGTTTTTTTATAGCTGAAACCAAAACCAAGGAATATCTCAAAAACAATCAACCCCACGAAAAAAAAAATGTATATAACATAAAGTGTGTGTTTTAAAGTGCTCTACATTTGTTGGTTGGTAGGTGTTTGTCCATCTCTGACGGTTTAGCAGTTATGCAAAATTCCGTAAAATTGACCCAGAATAAAGTAGTCTTCAGAGGCTATTCCCAGAAAATTCAAGATATACATTTTGTTTGTCAGGTAAATATATTTTAATTAAAATCGTTTGCACCATTTTTTTAAATCAAAATTTTCGAATAAAGTTCCATGTAAAGGGTAGTTTGGGGTGGGGGGATTTTTCTCAAAATCTTCGTGTCGCCTCCCTGTAAGATACTAAACTTAAATACCAAGTTTGGTATTTTACCGACTTTTCGTTTTAACAATAATTTGTTGCAGAGATGTAGAGAAAGTCATGTGAATGAAACACATCGGAGTATCATAAGCGACTATTATGCCAGAGCCCGGAAAGTAATTAATCCTCCCTTTATCACGAACACCCATTTCCAAAGTCGAGGCATAAACAATGTATGAAATGGCACTTTATTTGAGAATCATCTTCTTTTGGACTAAAATAAAAGCCGTGTGCTCCAGACAACACATTAGTGGTGACAACATGCCCCTGCCCTCAGCATGTCCAACTGGACTGTTATCAAATATTGATACCGCGGCCGAGTGTAGTTCTGGATACCTCGTGGAGAGACAGGCGTCCGCGGGGATGTCCTGCTCCTCCTAATGGCACTATTGACACGTCCATATCCCTCACCAAACCTCTTTTCCACTTCACTCCATCAATTTCATTTTGAATCAATAAAAACAAGTCAATGCATGCCACAAAAATCTCATGTGTTCCATTCACATGACTTCCTCCACATCTCTGCAACAAAGTATTGTTTAAAAGCTTATGCTTCTATTTACTTCATGATAATCGAGAAAAATTAGCAGAAATAGCCTTAATAATTATTTCCTTGTAAGTAGAAGCGAAATAAGGGAGTACCGTAGGTTAAAGTGATAGTCAAAAGCTGGTTGCTTTGTGACTGAAGTTCCTTTGTTTGTATGTATGGACAGGAGCTGACAAATTCCTGTATGAGAAAAGCGTGTTTTCAAAGCTGAAACCAAAAACAAGGAATATCTAAAACACGATTAACTCCACGAAAAAATATATATAATACAAATTGTGTGTTTTAGTATGATCTACATTTTTAATGCATTTATTTTAAGTCGCCTACCTGCAAGGTCTTATAGCGACTTTAAAAATACGATACAAACTTTAGCACATATGATAAACATATAACATTGTACAGTACACAAACTTCACAATATTTTCCAAGCTAAAATATTTAACATATTTACATACATTGTACAGTGAGATTGCATTGTGAAGCAGTTTTACAATAATTTATCACACAATTTGGTGCATTTAAAAAACAGTATCAGTCTAAGACATGAGCTCGAGTCCTTCATTGTCAGGTTGAGGTTATCTGGGATCTTGAGTTTTTTCCTGTAGAGTTGGTAGAGCGGGCAGTTCTCGACTATGTGCTGGATACTGTTTCTTGTATTGCAGGTTGTGCATTGCGGTGGCTCTTCTTTAGAGAGGATGTAGGAATGTGTAAGTTTTGTATGTCCAATTCGGATTCTAGTTATGAGTATCTGGTCACGGCGATTTAGGAATTTCACTGAAAAAGGTGCTGTAGAATTACCTTTTGCGTCGTGGAGTTTACTTTTGGGAGAGGTAACCCAAGAGCTTTTCCATGCATCGCGTAGAGTTCTTTTCAAATGAACATTGACGTCTTCATATGGAATTTTCGCGTTTGGAAGATGTGTTGCATCTTTGGCTACTTTGTCGGCTAAATCATTTCCATGGATGTTGGTGTGTGAAGGAATCCAGATTAGTACTGTGGTTTTTTACTTCGTGAAGATGCAATTGAGGATGTGACTAATGTCCTTAATTAGAGGATCAGCTGTTGAAATATCTTGGATAGCTAAACGTGCACTTTTAGAGTCACTAAACACGAGAAAATGCGTTTCGCTATCCAGTTTGTTAATGTAAAATAGAGCTTCCTTGATGGCAAGCAATTCACATGTGAAAGTTGTACATATGAGCTGTGGCAGTTTGTGGAGCATGTTGTTCTCATGATCAAGTGCAGCCACAGCCGTTAGTAGTGTTTGAACCGTCAGTGTATATCCAATTTTTCCAGCACTACATTTTTTTGTGTCGTAAGTTTTGTCCATCTCTTACAGTTTAGTATTTATGCAAAATTCCGTAAAATTCATCCAGAATAAAGTAGTCTTCAGAGGCTAATCCTAGAAAATTCAAGATATACATTTTATTTGTCCGGTAAATGTTTTTAATATACGACATTTTAATCAAAATCGTTAGAGCCATTTTTGAGAAAATAAACATTTTCGAAAAAAGTTCCATGTAAAGGTAGTTTGGGGTGGGGGGATTTTGCTCAATATCTTCGTGTCGCATCTCTGGAAGATAATAAACTTAAATACCAAGTTTGGTATTTTACCGACTTTTCGTTTTTGAATTATCGTGTTCATAGATACACGGACACACACGCAGCTTTTTCAGAAAATGCTTTTTTCTTTCGATGAAGGGGACACTAAAACATATATTTCCGGTGAAATATCGGAATCGAATTTTTGGGTGGAGTGCAATACCTTCTCTATATACTATGTACATAGTGCGTATAGAGAAAGTAAAAATGTGCAAATTAAATGCTCCATGCGATAGATCTTTAAGCGATAGATCACTGAAACAACAATTATGAAAACTCTGATTTTCACTTATAATTTTAGCTATGAGATCAGCTAAATTGCTCAGTTGTTTCTTTCCTACCATTTAAAGGTACAAATTAAACGGTCGTTAGAAGTATTAATATATACTTATAAACATTCAAATGTCATTTATAATAAAAAACAAGTCAATGCATCCTGCAAAAAATGGAAATTAAATGTTCCATGATATGAATCTTTAAGCGATGGAAATGTAAATGGAATTTTATTTATGGATGGTCTTTAACTACTGTGGTTCCCAGCGTCCTATTCTATACTGGGCGTAAAAGACCGCTTAATTTTGTTCAAAGACCTCTTTATCAGGCTTGAGGTTCTTTTACCTGCCGTATATCTACGACACGGGTCGAAAGGCTTTACTTCCCTTCCAAAGGAAACCATGCCAAGGATCTTTACGCCTGAAAAAATCCATCGTCCTCTGCCGGTTTTTTTTTTCTAAAAAAAAACACAATTCCGGAGGCTTGTCAGGGCTCCGGCGCTGTATTCATGTTTTCCAGTTTCCTATATTTCCGTAATAGACCTTATTATTCTTAACGTTTTCCTTTTACATATACATACACAAACATAGACACATTTACAAACACAGAAACACCTATGCCCAAGGCAGGACTCGAACCCACGATTCTGTGCACCACGAAGCGCCAAAGCAGGACACCTTAGCGAGCGCGGCCACGGGATTTGGGTTTGAACCTATGGTAGCCATCACACCACGGTGGGTGACTTTAAGCGATAGATCACTGAAACAACAGTTATGAAAATTTTGAATAACTACTTTCTCTACACGTAGTATGTATATGTATATAGTGTATAGAGAAGATATTGTATCGCACCCAAAAATTCTATACGGAGATTTCACCGGAAATACATGTTTTGGGATCCCCTGAATCCCAAAAAAGCATTTTAGAAACATTTTGTGTGTGAGTGTGTGTGTGTGCCTGTGGGCAGCATAGCTCAAGAACAGAAACTTCGTTAAATATCAAACTTCACATTGAAGTTCAAAATCTTCCAAGGAAACCACAGGACGATTTTCGAGAAAATCTCCCCACCCCTAAAATTTTGAAAATGTTGGTATTCTCAAAGATGATACTAACGATTTTGATTAACATATCGCACACTAAAAATACTTACATGGTAAATAACATGTATATCTTGGATTTTCTGGGAATAGCCTCTGAGCACCTCTTCATTCTGGATAGTTTTATATAGCTGGCAAACCGTAAGAGATATACAAAAACTTAACCACAGAAGGAATTAAAACACACAATTTATATAATATACTCTCTTTTTTTGTAGAGTTAAGAGTTTTCGAGATATTCCAGATTATAGTTTCAATTTTAACTAGTAACTTCTTTCAAACGGGAAGAAATATTTTTCCTTGTTTCTCGTTTGTTTACTCCTGGCAAGCAAAGAGGTTGTAATTTCAATTGTTTCACATAGTGACCGGTTTTGAAAGAACGAAACTGTCCCTTTAACCTGTGCATTTTCTTATTTCCCTTCTACTTACAAGGAGCTAATAATAAGACTGTTTCTGTTTATATATACATTGATTAGCATGATGTAGATAAAAGATTAATCTTTAGAATAAAAGGTTTGCCCAATAGCTAGAGAGTATCATGTGAATCGAATCAAAAACATTAGATTGTTTGTCCAAGTAATAAGAACAATTCCTTTAATGCTTATCCCAATAGCATGATTTAGATAGAAGAATATGCTTCTTAACAATAATTTGTTACAGAGATGTAGAGAAAGTCATGTGAATGTAACACATAAGATTTTTAGGGTGCTGAAAGCATTACATTCATACTGCATTCAAGTATGAGACTTATCTAGCAGCTTCACTGCCATAATGTGCCACTGTTTGGCAGTAGTTGAATATATTCTGTTATTTGCCTTTTTCGTGCAAAAACACACATCCCTGCACTAATTCTTCACGCCTTGTCCTTTGCAATCTTCTTAGTACAACACTGGTATCTCATAGTTGAAGCTCAATAGCGTTTGAATGGCTGTTAAGTAAATTTTCATGCTTCTGTTCTTATTTCTTCATGACGGTATCCAATTTAAATTCCTATGGATGTTGTCATTTATTATGTACCTTGGTGCATTAACAATACGACGTAATACTTTATCTTGAAAAGTTTGTACAATTTTCATATTACATTTATTGGTGCAACCCAAGTCTGCAAACCATTCATCCCTATAGACTTTAATAACTGCGTTTATAAAAGAAATGTATTACTATATATAGTAATTTGAAAATGTCTGCCTAGTAACCAAACCGTTTTTTATACTTCAAGTTCTTTTTATTTTTTCCACACGTACTATCTACATAGTTTATAGAGAAGATATTGTATTGTACCCAAAAATTCGATACAGATTCAACGGAAATTCATGTTTTGGGACCTCCTGAATCCGATAAAATATTTTAAGAAAAAGGTCCGTGTGTGTCTGTGTATGTGAGTGCATAGCTCAAAAACTAAAAGACCGTTGTATACCAAACTTGGTATTTAAGTTTTTTATCCTACAAGGATACGACACGAAGATTTTCAAGAAATTCCCCCAACCCCTAACAACCCTTTACATGGAAAAATATTCGAATTTTGCTATTTTCTCAAAAATGGCTCTAACGATTAAAACCCCGTATATTAAAGATATTTACATCCCAAGTAAAATACATATCTTGAATTTTCTGGGAATACCTCTGAAGGAATATTGGATGAATTTTGCCGAATTTTACGAAACTAATAAACCATAAGGTATAGACAAAAACGTATTACACAAAAAATGTAGATGTCATCAAAACACACAATTTATTTATTCTGCAACTGAAGTAAATATGATATTTTTAATTCAGAAGAGAGTGCTAAGAATAATTTTTAATATGAAGCCAAGAGATTCATTAAGACATGTTTTTAAACAATTTTATATTTTTACTTTGACTGATTTACTAATATATAATGCTGCACTATTTTATAAAAACCACTCATACTTATTCACTCTCAACTATGACGTTCATAATCATTTTACTAGAAGTATGAATGATATCCATATAGGAAAATATAAAACAACTAAATACTCAAAACCACCAAAGTGCCTCATAAGTAAAATTGTCAATGCTCTCCCATATGAAATTATTAAAATAGGCGACATGTGTAAATTTAAAAGATCACTACGTTCTTTTTTACATGACAAAACCTTTTATTGTTTAAGTGAAGCTTTTAAAACATTTGACTATCACTTTAGTACAATGCATTCATTTAGTTCCCTTCTATGTATAACTAAGTCATAAGAACGTTCTGCTAATGTTTATCTCAATTAGCATTGTGTAGAGAGAATTATAATCTTTTGTTACAAGTTTGTAGAGCAGCTAGAGAAAGTCATGTGCCTGTAGCACATCAGATTTTTTCCTGTTTGACACGCGCCTTCCATTTTAGTTTAGCATCAAGTGTCATATCCAAGTACTTGGCTTCGTTTGCATATGTTTCCTACGAAATTTCATTTAGAGTCAACAAAAACAAATCAATGAACCCTACAAAAGCGTGGAAATTAATTGTTCCATGAGATGATTTTTTAAGCGATAGATCACTGAAACAAGAGCTATGAAAAACCTGATGTGTTCCATTCACATGTCTTTCTCTACATCTCTGCAACAAATTATTCTTAAAAAGCTTATGCTTCTATTTACTTCATGCTAATCGAGAAAAAGTTAGCAGAAATAGTCTCATTACTTGCTTCTTTGTAGGTAGAAGCGAAATAAAGGAGTACCATAGGTTTAAGTGATAGTCAAAAGTTGGTTGCTCTGTGACTGAAGTTCCTTTGTTTGTATGGACAGGAGTTGTTGACAAATTCCTGCATGAGAAAAATACCTATAAGTTTTTCAAAGCTGTAACCAAAAACAAGGAATGTCTAAAAAACGACCAACTCCACGAAAAAGATGCATATTACATAAATTGTGTATTTTAACGTGCACTACACTTTTGTGTGGTAAGTTTTTGTCCATCTCTTTTGCAGTTATGCAAAATTCTGTAAAACTGATCCAGAATAAAGTAGTCTTCAGAGGCTATTCCCAGAAAATTCAAGATATGCATTTTATTTGTACAGTAAATATCTTTAATATACGATATTTTAATCAAAATCGTTAGAAACATTTTTAAGAAAATCAAAATTTTCGAAAAAATTTCCATGTAAAGGGTAGTTGGGGGAGGGGGGATTTTCTTGAAAATCTTCGTGTCGCATCCCTGGAAGATACCAAACTTAATACCAAGTTTGGTATTTAACGGTCTTTTCATTTTTGAGCTATGCTGTCCCCAGACACACACATACGCACACGGACCTTTTTCTGAAAATGCTTTTTTTTGGATTTAGGGGGACGCAAAACATGCATTTCCAGTGAAATCTCGGTATCGAATATTTGCGTTTAGAGAAAGTAAAAATTGTATTTTCATTTATATATTTTTAGTTATTTGATGATCAAAATTGCTCGGTTGTTCCTTTCCTACACAATTTGAAGGCGCAAATTGAACTGAGTTTAGAAGTTTTAAGATATACTTATAGCAAATGAAATTTAATTTAGAATCAATAAAAACAAGTCAATGCTTCATGCAAAAACGTCGAAATTAAATGGTCCATGAGATGATTCTTTAAGCGATAGATCACTGAAATCACATCTTAATTGTTCCATTCACATGACTTTCTGTACATCTCTGTTAACAAATCATTTTAAAACGCTTATTCTTCTATATACATCATGCTAATTGAGGCAAACATTTGAAGAACTAGTCCTTATTACTTGGTTCCTCGTAAGTAGAAGGGAAATAAGAAAATGCACGGGCTAAAGTGATAGTCTCGTCCTATAAAAGCCGCTGGCTATGTGAAACAATTGAAATTCCAATCTCTTTGCTTGCCAGGAATAAGCAAACGAGAAATGAGAAGAAAGATGGCTTACTGTTTGAGAAAAGTTTAGTGGCTAAAATTGAAACGTATAATCCGAAATATCTAGAAAACGGCTAACTCTACAAAAAAGTATATTTGACATAAATTGTGAGTTTTAATGAGATTAAATTTATAGCGTAGTAAACCTTTGTATATGTTTTACGGTTTGCCAGTTATATAAAACTCATCCACAAAGAAGAGGCCTTCGGAAGCTATTCCCAGAAAATTCAGGATATACATTTGTCATAAAAATATCTTAAACATAAGGTATTTTAATCAAAATCGTTAGAACATTTTTTAAGAAAATAAAAATTTTCGAAAGATACGTCATGTAAAGGGTAGTTGGGATGGGATATTTTCTTGATAATCTTCGTGTTACATCTTTGGAAGATACTGAACTTAAATACCAAGTTTGTATTTAACGGTCTTTTTTGTTTTTGAGTTATGCTGTCCACATAAACACACATACAAACACGGACCTTTATCTAAAAAAAAATCTTCTCTTGGATTCAGGGGGACCCAAAATATGTATTTCCGGTAAAACTGCATATCGTTCTAGAAAGATTTATAGTTTTTGTGTAGTAAACTTTGACCTATCTCTTACGGTTTAACGGTTATGCAAAAGTCATTCAGAATGAAGAGGACTTCAGAGGCTATTCCAAAGAAATTGAGGAGTACATTTTATTTCCCATGTACTGTCTGTTCACCGGTGTTTTATCTAGTGGGTTGGAGCGCCCTTCAAAGTAGGTAGGGTAGCAACTGGCAGGAGCTAGTTTTTCTTAGTGTGAAGCAAGAGAGAGGTAATGGCGCAGGACAGAGTGGACACGCGGAACGAGTTCAGCATATGTGCACTTCTCCCACGGGTAAAAATGTTACTTGAGTGATGTCACCCTAATTCACTATCTATAACACCGCCGAACAGGCAGTAAGTATTTTTAACATGCGTATTTTAATCAAAATTGTTATAGTCATTTTTAGAAAATCGAAAATTTCGAAAAAAGGCAGTTTGATGTGGGATGATTTTGCTGTAAATCTTCGTGCCATATCTTATAAAGATACTGAACTTAAATACCAAAACTAATGGATGCCCAAAACATGTGTTTCTGGTGAAATCTCGGTATCGAATTTTTGGGTGGAATACAAAGCCTCCTCTATCTACTACGCACATTGTACACGCGTGATAGGAAAAGTAATAAGCACTTGTTTACATAATGATTAACAAACGATAGAATGTCGAGAAAGTAATATGAATGTAAAACAAAAGATTTTTGTAGGTGTAATGTAGAATGTTTAGCTCAAATTTATGGGGAATGGCCATAGACCATAATGTTGCAAATTTTGTCGAAAAGTTGCAAAATAATATAATATATACACATTTAGTTGTAAAGATTTCAACGCGCAGATGAACATACGTAATTAGGTAAATCTCATCATTTTCACCTGCTTGCACTCTGCCGGATTTTGGAGTGGAAGTTAGAAACAAAAAATTAAAGTTTCGTGGGTGGTATACGAAAAAAAAAATACAAAGCGTTCGTTGGACCAAACCATCATCGAGTTAGCGTTCTGTAACCATAAAAATAATAATGATGATAAAAATATATTTCATTTGAAGCGTTATGGATGAGGTGGCCCATGGAAAAAAAAAAAAGTATAATTTGCGTCGCTAGCAATGCGAGAGTGCGCGCAATAACGACGTATTCCTGACAATGTTAGCATGAATTAATAATGTGAAGCTGGCCAGAATAAATTTTGTTGGCGGCTTAGCTTGATCCGGTCTGATAAAAATGGTTTGACGTTCTAGCAGGGAAACAAATGTTTTTTCAAAAGTGGCAGGCATCATCCGCACATAAAAAAGTTGGTGATGGTGCACACAAATAGCGTGGATCGAACACTGTTGCAATGACCAAGTGCAGTTACCCACTGCATTATTTCCTGTCCCCCCCCCCTCCCCCTGCCCCTACCCTACGATAAAACCCACAACGCTTCGCTTTAAATTTAGGGGAAAAAAGGTGGATGAAATGGGAGAGCATGGATGACCTGCGTAACGGCATAGCGACAACACTGCGCTCTGGACAGAAACAGTGAAGACTACCTGCCATCGCGAGCAACAAAGTGGGCTTTAGTTGCCTGCAGTTGCTACTTAACCTTAATGCCAAACAAATATAGTGAAATCCAAAATGTTGAGCTTGAGGCACGAACTGAGGGTTACGTGTTCGTATCCCGGGTGCAGGTTTTGGATATTTGAATGAATAAGTGTATTTATTGACATTACAATATTATACATAGAATGTCAACAATCGCACGGGTCCACAGACCGTACGTGCTTTTGTAATACACACTGAAAAGCAATATTAAAACAACAACAAAGAATTAATAGAGTAAACCCGAAAATAAAAATACACAGACATTCAAATATAGCAATTTAAATTTACAGCACATAATACACCTTCATAAATGTACCCTCTTAAAAGAAATATATACACATAATATATACACAATATATAAAGCCATAACACAACAGTGACCTAAGTATAACATAATATATACATGTAAAACATTGTAGTCACTTTTGTTTAGTTGTTTTTATCCCTCCCCCCCTCCCTTCTCTATTGGCAGCCTTCTCAGATCTCAGCTGTCTTGCCTCAAGTATAAATTTACCTAGCTGTCCACGTCTTCCGTGCCGGCCAGTAACGTCCAACATGCTTCTAGCTCTACATTAGCTGTGATAAAGAATCGCGCTAAGGTTTTGGATATTTAGGAATGGTGTGCATATGTGGGTGCCCTAGCTCAGGATGTTGTTAGTTTTCAGGTGTGGTAAGACATAAGTGATTTTCTTAGAGTTCCAGATTGTTACTGAACTCTTTATTCAATTCGTTCGTCCTTTTTCTACCGTCGAACACACACGCATTCCTCTTAAATTTTCCCCTGTTAAACTACGAGAAAGTGCCTATTATATTACTTTTGATGCAGTGATTTCGTCCGTACTCTGGTCTGTATTAAAATAACTATTTCCGTCACAACTAAAGGTAGCCTGTTCGGCTCAATCACGGATCCCAAATATCACACATTTGCTCTGGGGATGTTCTATGCCAAGTACCAAAAGTGTCGTTTGACCAGCAAGGGAACTGTTTCTCTTCTCCTTGTTATGTCCACCTCACCCTTTCAGTTCAATGTCGTACCCTTAACGGTACTATCCTACCTGGATCACTCGGTAGCTCGTGACAACTAGGCTACTTAGACATGTTTAAAATCTTTGTTTTCTAGACATTTTCAATGTACATTTGTTCCCTCTTAGTATAATTTATATTATTAGCTATACTTTATATCTCCCTTTTAAATAGCTTTTAGCCCCGTGAGAAGACATGTACAGTCTCAAGCTGCTGCAGCTAAAATTTCCAAGAACCTCTTACGATATAGCCACTATGTGTCACATTTACATCTAAATTGGAAAAAAAAAAGTTTGTGTTCCATTCACAGGACCACTCTAGCTGTTTTACAAACAAACTGTTCTTACTAAAGATTATTCTTCTATCTAAATCAAGCTAATCGAGATAAAACTTACCAGAATTGTAAGTAATTGCTTCTTTGTAAGTAATAGGGAAATAAGTAATACACGCTAAAGCGCTAGTCAAATCTTTTAAAAACCTGTCACTATATGAAACAATTGCTAGGAACGACTTCCCGTTTGAGAAAAGTTTTAAGTATCTTAAACTGGAATCAACAACTCGGAATTTCTCTAAAACAATCAACTCTAAAAAAAATGCGTGTGACATATATTGTGTCTTTTAACGAGGTCAACATTTTTTGTACTGTAAGTTTTTGTCTACCTCTTACGGTTTACCAGTTATACAAAAGTTACATAAAAGTCATCCAGAATGAAGAGGTTTTCAGGGGCTATTCGCAGAAAGTTTAAGAAAACATTTAATTTATCATGAAAATATCTTAAACATATGTCATTTTAATAAAATTCTTTAGAACCATTTTTGAGAAAATAAAAATGTTTGTAAAATGTTCCATGTAAAGCCTAGTTGGGGGTGGGGGGTTTCCTGTCGCATATGTATTTCCTGTGAAATCCGGATGTAAATTTCTGAGTGCAATACAATGCAATACAATACCTTTTCTATCCACTATGTACATTATACACGCGGGCTAGAGAAAGTAAAAATCTTGTGCGTTACATTTACGTTATCTTCTCTTCTTAATCTTTTAGAAAAAAAAAAAAAAAACTTGCAAAAGCTTGTTACTCTAACTGCTTCATGTAACAATGTTATAAACCTCATTTATTCATTTTGTTGTCGGTATTGTTTGTTCAGAGCCTTTTGAGACAGTGGAAGGAGGGAGAAAATAAGCATGCCGCATAAGAGCACGATAGCGTTATCAATGTTACAAGAAACGTAACCGACCTGGGCACAGGTAACCTATTTCCTGTCTGTGTCCTTTGCTGTCTGAAAAGACTGACCGAAGAATACTGTAACAAAATGTCTATTTCATGGCTGCTGTACAATTCTGTTTCTCTTCGCTTCAAGACTCGTTCACTCAGTTGTCAGCTGCTTCTGCCGTCTCCCTAATCCAACTGCACGCTCAGGGCTCTGCTTATATAGCTCCCCATATACATTATGGAAATTTCTAAACCTTTGAAAGAAGCACAAAACTATGTTTCCACTTGGGTCATTCAATAACAGCAACATCCTCAGGGCTTCTCGTTCCAGCCAGTAGCAGGCTAGGCGATCTAAATACACCACCATCTCCTTTCCTCGGGACAGCTTTTTGATCCGATAGACATCATTAAATATTTTTTAGACAGTTGATGCTGAAAGATCTTTTACCAGATGTCAGTAGTATTAAAAGTACATAGAAAATTCTGTCACTCAGTGTTATAAAATTATAGCATTCCAATGTAGCCAGCTTTAGTTTATGCGTCCACGGCCTCATTCAAGTAGGCTATGACTCTGAAATGTCGTATCAATCCATAACATTGTGGATGATTTCAATGTCATAAACATGGAATCTGCTAAACCAGAAGAAAGTATCCAAGAGGCAGAGAGAGCAAAATTGCAAGTGCAGTTTGTTATATTATTTTCATATGTTTATTATTTTCACTGCCACCGCTGTATAGAATGTTTTCGTTCTATACGAGTAGGTAAGGTAAGTTGTCAGCACTGATGCTAAGCAAGGCAACAACTGAATATCGAAGACCATTAAGTATGAACTTCGTGAAATAGGTAAAGCAATTTATATTTTAATATGTCTATAAATATTGAGAAGTGTCTAAAAATAGTTGGTAGGATTACTGTACTCGGTCTATGGTCTCGTTTCGCAAGCTTCCTACTCATAATATAAAACACAATTTTCACCACTTTATCTTAATAGTTTGTAATGCAACGATCCTGTAATGGTTGTTAGTAGGATAAGAATGAGAGGTAGGTTTTGACACTCATTTCCTTCGCAGGTATTCTAATAACAAGAATATGAGAGTTGCATACATAATTTTTCTACAACATGTAGATATACCATAAATACTTAATATTTAGATATCCTGCATACAAAAACTTAACTCCGCCGAGCGCTATGCATATTGTACGTATGCGTCGATAACAAATGAAATTCGATTCACAGTGATAGTTGATTTTCAAGATTGACACTAAGGTATTTTGGTGCAGAGATAATGATATGGGATTTAATTCCACGCCTCCTGATATAACACAGCAGGCGAGTAATGATTTTGTGTAATTTACTTCCACTGAAATCAAAAACGACCTACGAAAAGTTATAGGATGAATTCAAGACATGACGAATAACTGACCCTGGTTGGAAGTAGAGCTAGCGCGCATGCCCTGGGTAATTGATTTCCTTGTCTCTGTGATGTCAATATCATGAGCTATTTTGCTTTGCTTACCTAATATTATGAGTTTATTTCGAAAATAATTAAATATTTTATAATTCTTATATATAATTAAATATTCTTGGAGGCTATTTTAGCATGAGATATTTCTGTAATGTTATGCACATTAGCAGGCAGTGAACAGCCATAAGTAGGGCAGCGCGCAAGCGTGAAAATCTATATCGAGATCGTTTTCATTTCGATATAGATTTTTTTAACAGTAAATAAACACATTTCACTATATGAGTATTACTTTTTAGTGCCAGTAGACGCTCCTGAGGTATCCGTTGTAAATTGGGTTGAATGGTACAATAGTTGGTCCGATATCAAAAATTTCTTTGTTGTTTTGTTGTTTTTCGGATTGCAGGAAAATAATATTGAATTTTAAAACCAGTATGAATCGCTTCAAGTGGTTAAACATTTGCCTGCCAATATGTTTACTTTCTCTACACATACTATGCACATAGTGTATAGAGAAGGTATTGTAATGCACCCAAAATTTCGATACCGATTGGGTCCCCCTGAATCAAGAAAAAAACATTCTTGGAAAAAGGACCGTGTGTGCAAGTGTGTGAGTGCGTGCGTGTGTGTGTGTGTCTGTGTGTTTGGTATTTAAATTTGGTATCTCCCAAAGGTGTGACACGAAGATTTTCAGAAAATCCCCCCCACCAACAACTACTCTTTACATAGAAAACATTTCAAAAGTTTTATTTTCTCAAAAATAGCTCTAACGACTTTGATTAAAATCTTATATTTAAAATTTATATGCCAAATAAAATGTATATCTTGAATTTTCTGGGTATAGCCTCTAAAGAACTCATTATTCTGGATGATTTTATTAAATTTTTCATAACTGGCCAACCGTAAGAGATAGACAAAAACTTACTGCACAAAAAATGTAGTCCACGATAAAAGACACAATTTATGTCATACATGTTTTTGGGGGGGAGTTGATCGTTTTTGAGATATTCCTTGTTATTGGTTTCAGCTTTAAAATCTTATACTTTTCTCATAAAGAAATTTGTCAACTCCTGTCCATACAAACAAAGGAACCTCAGTCACATAGCAACCAGCTTTTGGCTATCACTTTAACCTATGGTACTTTCATATTTCGCTTCTACTTACAAGGAAGCAAGTAATAAGACTATTTCTACTAATTTTTTCTTGGTTAGCTAGAAGTAAATAGAGGTTCAGCTTTATAACAAAAATTTGTTGCAGAGATGTAGAGAAAGTCATATGAATGGATCACATCAGATTTTTTAACAGTAAATGAACACATTTCAGAATATGAGTATAAAAATCTGATGTGTTCCATTCACATGACTTTCTCTATATCTCTGCAACAAATTATTGTTAAAAAAACCTAAGTTTCTATTTACATCAATCTAATCGAGAAAAAATTAGCAGAAATACTCTTATTACTTGCTTCTTTGTAACTGGAAGCAGAATAAGGGAGTACCACAGGTTAAGCTGATAGCCAAAGGCTGATTGCTATGTGACTGAAGTTCCTTTGTTTGTATGGACAGGAGTTGACAAACTCCAGCATGAGGAAAGTATGTTTTTCAATGCTCAAAACAAAAAATAAGGAATATCTTTAAAACGATCAATTCGACGAACAAAGTTTATATAACATAAATTGTGTGTTTTAATGTGCTCTACATTTTTTGTGTGGTAAGTTTTTGTCTATCTCTTATGGTTTAGCAGTTATGCAAAATTCCGAAAAATTCATCCAGAATAAAGTATTCTTCAGAGGCTATTCCCAGAAAATTCAATATATACATTTTATTTGTCAGGTAAATATCTTTAATATACGAAATTTTAATCAAAATCGTTAGAGCCACTTTTGAGAAAATCAAAATATTCGAAATTTTTTCCATGTAAAGGGTAGTTTGGGGTGGGGGGATTTTTCTTAAAATCTTCATGTCGCACCCCTGGAAGATACTAAACTTAAATACCAAGTTTGGTATTTTACCGACTTTTCGTTTTTGAGTTATAGTGTTCACAGATACACGGACACACACACACACACACACACACACACACACGCTGACTTTTTCCTGAAAATACTTTTTTTGGATACAGGGGACCTTAAAACGTATATTTCCGGTGAAATATCGGTATCGAATTTTTGGGTGGAGTGCAATAATACCTTTTCTATACACTATGTATATAGTACGTGTAGAGAAAGTAAAAATTACTATTTTAAATCATGTCTCAAATACCTCTCCATGTTTTATTGTTTTCTCGGACTGCATGAAAGTGATATGTAATTTTAAAGTCAATTAAACATTTGCATAGCAATATTTTTCTGTATGTATAACGAAATGTTTACCGTAGCTACGTGAAGTGGAGAGAAAGATAAGAAAGGCGTGTACAGCCACTAATAAGGAAAGGTTAGATGTTAAAATGAAAAGGACAGTATAGCGACAGACAAGTGAAGTAGCGAGCGGTCTTAATAAGGATATTAGAGGGGAGGGTGCGGTTAGCATCTGGCTTGGCACAACACAATCTTGCCGATATAGCTCCGTGCTCGGAGAGGAGTTTGTTACAGTTGGTCAATTACGTTTAAACCCCGCACAGCCACCAACATAATTACCAGCTTATTAGCAGCAGCCGAGAAACTTAGCTCGCTTCCAAGGTACAGTCAGTGCTGCCAGCGCGAACACACACACAATGGGCACTGCCACTGCTTTCAGACCTTTCCTTCACGACATGT
The DNA here is from genome assembly GCA_030762935.1 of Hymenopus coronatus. Taxonomy (NCBI): domain Eukaryota; kingdom Metazoa; phylum Arthropoda; class Insecta; order Mantodea; family Hymenopodidae; genus Hymenopus; species Hymenopus coronatus. The sequence goes on from CM060882.1 coordinate 21,419,681, forward strand.
CATGAAAAGCCATAACAAAATCAACTTAAGGCATAATTGTCCATCAGGTGCCATTTTAAATGCTTAACTGGAGCATTAGAGGTGAAAATTTGCATCATGCAAAGTAAAAAACAAAGTTGTGCAGAAAACAACCAACAATACAGTAAGAAAAATCTTATGTGTTCCATTTACATGACTTTCTCTACACCTATGCAACAAATTATTGTTAAAAGCTTCTTCTATTGCTTGCTTCCTTGTAAGTAGAAGCGAAATAAGGGAGTACCATAGGTTAAAGTGATAGTCAAAAGCTGGTTACTATGTCACTGAAGTTCCTTTGTTTGTATAGACAGGAGTTGACAAATTCCTGTATGAGAAAAGTGAGTTTTTTGAAGCTGAAACCTAAAACAAGGAGTATCTCAAAAACGATCAACTCGTAACGTAAATTGTGTGTTTTAACGTGCTCTACATTTTTGTGGTAGGTTTTTGTCCATCTCTTACAGTTTAGCAGTTATGCAAAATTCTGTAAAATTGATCCAGAATAAAGTAGTCTACAGAGGCTATTCCCATAAAATTCGAGAAACACATTTTATTTGTCAGGTAAATATTTTAATATACGATATTTTAATCAACATCGTTAGAGCCATTTTTGAAAGAATCAAAATTTTCGAAAAAGTTCCATGTAAAGGGTACTTGGGGGTGGGGATTATTTTGAAAATCTTCGTGTCGCATTCTTGGAACATACCAAACTTAAATTCCAAGTTTTGTATTTAACGGTCTTTTGAGCTCTGCTGTCCATAGACACACACATACACACACAGACTCACACGCGCGCACACACATGCACACGCACTCACGGACCTTTTTCCAGAAATGCTTTTTACTGGATTCAGTGGGTCCAAAAATGGTATTTCCGGTGAAATCTCGGTATCAAATTTTGAGGTCCATTACAATTATTTCTCTGTACACTATGTACATATTACGTGTAGAGAAAGTAAAATTTTGTTTATGGAACAACTAGACAAAATTGTGTGAATGGAACATCAGATTTTTTCCCTGTGTTACATTAGAATTTATGCTTTATTTGTGTTATTTTACACTGTACATTGAACCATAATTAAATTTAAGGGTATATTCTACTCTTAAAGGACCAAGTGTCCAGTACGAGATACGCAGAATCCATTTAGTGACAGATCTCAGCGTACAAATTAATACTAACGCCATAACTTTTCCATGGATAATCCAGCAATTTTCTCCACAGAAAAATGTATTTTACGTAAGTTCTGTGTTTTAACGATATCTACAATTTTATTATTAATTTCTTGTCTATCTCTTACAGTTTACCAGTTATGCAAAAACCATCGAGAATAAGAGATCTACAGAGGCTATTAACAAAAATCTTTTGTGTTCCATTCTCATGAGTTTTTCTGTCTGTTCATCAAACAACAGAGATTATTGTTTTGCATCATGCTAGTCAAGTTAAACATGGCATTCGGTTCTCTTTCCATGGCCAGAAGTAAAACAAAAGAGGTACGAAATGGAATAGAACATCCTCTTTAAGAAAAGTTAATTTATTACTTTCTCTATACGTACTATGTACATAGTATATAGAGAAGGTATTGCATTGTACCCAAAAATTCAATACTGAGATTTCACCGCAAATACAAGTTTTGAGACCACCTGAATTAAAAAAAGACATATTTAGAAAAATGTCGGTGTGTGTATGTGTGTGTGCCTGTGGGTAAAATAGCTCAAAAACGAAAAGACCGTTAAATACCAAACTTGGTATTAAGTTTGGTATCTTCCAGGGATGCGACACGAAGATTTTCAAGAACATCTCCCCTCCCCCAACTACCCTTTACATGGAACTTTTTTCGAAAATATTGATTTTCTTAAAAATGGCTCAAACGATTTTGATTAAAATATCATATATTAAAGATATTTAATTGACAAATAACATGTATATCTCGAATTTTCTGAGAATAGCCTCTGAAGATTGCTTTATTCTGGATGAATTTTACGGAATTTTTTGTAACTGGTAAACCGTAAGGGATGGACAAAAAACTTACCACACAAAAAATGTAGAGCACTTTAAAGCCCACAATTTATATTATATACATTCTTTTTTCGTGGAGTTGATTGTTTTTGAGATACTCCTTGTTTTCGGTTTCAGCTTTAAAACTTATAATTTTCTCATACAGGAATTAAACAATTGCTGTCCATATAGACAAAGGAACTTCAGTTACATAGCAACCAGCTTTTGAATGTCACTTTAACCTATGTTACTCCCTTATTTCGCTTCTACTTACAGAGAAGCAAGTAATAAGACTATTTCTTCTTAGAATGAAGTAAATAGAAGCATAAACTTTTTAACAACAATTTGTTGCAGAGATGTAGGGAAAGTCATGTGAGTGGATTACATCAGATTTTTTTAAAATTGAAATTAGTAATGCGAGTATATTGAAAATTGCTAGTTATAAAAACTGTATGTAGCATATATTGTGTGTTTCAACGAGATCTGTATGATTGAGCAGTAAGTTTATATCTTATACATTTTATTTTAATGTAAATATTTTTAGTATACGGCAGTTTAATCAAAATAGTCAAGTCATTTTTATAAAATCGACACTCTTGAAAAATGTTCCATGTAAAGGTAGTTTAGGGTGGGGCATTTTACTGAAAATATTTGTGTCGCACCCTTGGAATGTACTGAACTTAAAATCCAAGTTTTCGTTTTTGAATTATGCTGTTCACACATTGATATTTTACAGGGATACTCAAAACATATGTTTCTAATGAAAGCTTGATTAAGAATTTTTGGAAGCAATACAGTACCTTTTCAACCTAGTGTGTACATTAGAAATGCGTGTTAGATAAAGTAAAAGTTCAAGCTATACCTCTAATTTGTCATAAAAAGTTCTTAAATATATGATATCTTAATATAAATCGTTAAAGTCACTTTTAGAAAATCAACATTCTCGAAAAAAGTCCAGATCAAGGGTAGTTTAGAGTGAGGAAATGTTCTTGAATGCCACATTTCTGGAAGAAGCTGAACTTTAATTTCAAGTTTGGTTGTTAACCGAGTTTTAAATCCTGAGCTATGCTGTTCACATATACACAGACAGTCTCGCACACGGAAATGTTTCTAAATATGCTTTTTTTTTAGGGGACCAAAAAACCAGCGCTTAAAACGATGTCTCGGTAACAGATCTGGGTGGAATGCAATACTTACTCCACCTACTAGTGAGAGTAAAATTGGATTGTTACTTTGACATGGATTTCTCTGCACATTCTTAAAATTATTCTAAAAAGTATAATGTTATATATACTTCACATTAATACAAGTAGAGATAAACGTTAACAGAAATGTTCTATTACTTATTTCTTTCAAAGGAAAAAGGGAACGCACTAGGCTAAGCGACAGTCAAATCTTTTAGAAGCTTTCGCTATATGATTGAAATTCTGTTCTCACTGCATAGCCAGGAGTAAAAGAAAACGGAATGACAAACTCTCGTTTGAGAAATGTTTGTGTGTTTCAAAATTTAATCCAAAAACAAGGAATATCTTGGAAATGGTTAACTCCACAAAAATGTATATGACATAAACAATGTGTTTTAATGCGATTAGATTTTTTACTTTCTCTACAATTACTATGTGCATAGTGAATAGAGAAGGTATTATATTGCACCCAAAAATTCGATACCCAGATTTCACCAGAAATATGTGTTTGAGGCCCCCTGAATTCAAAACCAGCATTTTTAGACAAATGTCCGTGTGTGTGAGTGTGTGTGTGTATGTGTGTTTGCAAAATAGCTCAAAAACAAAGTCCGCTAAATACAAAACTTGGTATTTAAGTTCAATATATTCCCAGGATGCGACACGAAGATTTTCAAGAAAATCCCTCAACCCCAACTACCTTTTACATGGAGAAGTTTTCAAAAATTTTGATTTTCCCAAAAATGACTAATGATTTTGATTAAAATCTCTTATATTAAAGATATTTACATGACAAATACAATGTAATCTTGAATTTTCTGGGAGTAGCTTCTGAAGACATCTTTATTCTGGGTGAATATTTCTAAATTTTGCTTAACTGGTAAACCATAAGATATAGACAAATATTTACTCCACAAAAATGTAGATTTCATTAGATGTGATTGAATGTAGATCTACATTTTTTGTGTAGTACATTTTTGTCTATTTCTTGTGGTTTTCCAGTTATTCAAAATGTATCCAGAATGAAGATGTCTTCTGCGACTATTCCCACAAAACGTAAGACACACATTTTGTTTGTCATAAAATATCTTAATCACAAAGTATTTTACTCAAAACTGTTAGTCATTTTTGAGAAAATCAACATTTTCGAAAAATGTTCCATGTAAAGGGTACTTTGGGCTGAGGGATTTTCTTGAAAATCTTTGTGTCGCATCCTTGGAAGATACCAAACTTAAATACCAAGTTTGGTATTTAACGATCTTTTCGGTTTTGAGCTATGCTGTATACAGACCTTTTTCTAAAAATGCTTTTTACTTTCTCTATACGTACAATGTACATAGTGTATAGAGAAGGTATTGTAATGCACACAAAAATTTGATGCCAAGATTTCACCGGAAATACTTATTTTGGATCCCCCTGAATAAAAAAGAGCATTTCCGGAAAAAGGTCCGCGCGCGCGTGTGTGTGCGTGTGTGTTTGTGGACAGTACAGCTCAAAAATGTAAAGATCGTTGAACATCAAACTTGGTATTTAACTTTAGTATCTTGCAAGGATGCGAAATGAATCTCCCCACCCCCAAATACCCTTTACATGGAACTTTTTTCGAAAATTTTGATTTTTTTAAAAATGGCTCTAACGATTTTGATTAAAATTCCGTATATTAAAGCTGTTTATATCCGTAATAAAATGCAATTTCGAATTTTCTGGGAATAGACAGTGAATTTTGCCGAATTTTGCTTAACTGCTAAACCGTAAAAGAGAGATCCAAACTCACTACTCAAAAAATTTAGATCACGCTAAAGCACATAATTTATGTCCTTTGCGTTTTTGTTGCAAAGGTAACCGTTTCCGACATATTCATTGCTATTGGTTTTAATTGTAAAGTGCTTAAAAAATCTTTAGACAGGAAGTGTCCGTTTTTCTTTTGTTCTGCTCTTGGCCAAGCAAAGAAGCGATTTGCAATCACAATCGCATAACGATAGATTTTAATAAATTTGACTACCATTTGAGCATAGTGCCTTCCCTTAGTTCCCTTCTATTTATAAGGAACTAAGTAATAAGAGAATTCTGCTAGTGTTTATTTTGATTAGAATTGTGTATAAAGAAGAATAATCCTTTGTAGGAAATTTGTGGAGTAACTAGAGAAAGTCATGTGAGTGTAACACATCAGATATTTTTTGATACAGGGGACCCTAAATCGTATATTTCCGGTGAAATCTCGGTATTGAATTTTTGGGTGGAGTGCAATACCTTCTCCATACACTGTGTACTTAGTACGTGTAGAGAAAAAATCTGATCTGTTCCATTCACAAGACTTTCTCTACATCTCTGCAACAAATTATTATTAAAAAGCTTAGGCCTCTATTTACTTCATGTTTATCGAGAAAAAATTAGCAGAAATAGTCTTGTTACTTGCTTCCTTGTAAGTAGAACGAAATAAGGGAGTACCATAGGTTAAAGTGATTAGTCAAAAACTGGTTGCCATGTGATTAAAGTTCCTTTGTTTGTAAGGACAGGAGTTGACAAATTCCTGTATGAGAAAAGCAAGCTTTTCAAAGCCGAAATTAAAAACAAGGAATATCTTAAAAACGATCAACTCCACGAAAAAATGTATGTAACATAAAATGTGTGTTTTAATGTGCTCTACATTTTGTGTGTGATAAGTTTTTGTCCGTCTCTTACGGTTTAACAGTTATGCAAAAATCATCAAATTCATCCAGAATAAAGTAGTCTTCACAGGCTATTCTCAGAATATTCGAGATATACATTTTATTTGTGATAGAAATGACTTTAATATGTGGTATTTTCATCAAAATCGTTGAGCCATTTTTAGGGAAAACAAAATTTTCGAAAATTTGTCCATATAAAGGTTAGTTTGGGGTGTCGCATCCTTGGAAGATACCAAACTTAAATACCAAGTTTGGTTTTTAACGGTCTCTTCATTTTTGAGCTATGCTGTCCACAGACACACACATGCACACAGACCTTTTTCCAAAAATGCTTTTTATGGATTCAGGGGGGCCCAAAACATGTATTTCCGGTGAAATCTCGGTATCGAGTTTTTTGTTGCAATGCAATATCTTCTCTATACACTATGTACATAGTACGTGTAGAGAAAGTAAAAAGACGACATGTTATGCAGTTATCTCACTTCTCTTGCTGGTTATTTAGTATAATATGTCTCCATGCATCCTGTATACGGTGTTGCTCACTGCAGTCCATGCAAAGCGTGTACCCTTTTCCTATTGCTTGCTATCCCGTTCCAATTAGCAATAGCTTCAATTATGATTAATTCGCAAGAGATTTGGTCCGCATCCGATTGTGGCCACAATAATGAAACCTTTAGTTTGCTGCGTGTAAATTAAAACGAAACATATGTTCTCTGAGCAATGACAAAATTCTAAATGACTTTCTCGTCCTATATAAATTACTTTCATATCTGCGTTATAAATTATTGGTGAAAAGCTTTTCTTTCTTGATGACCAAGATAGATATTTCTTCACACGTTTTGTTATTGCTACAGGACATTAGTACGTCGTTGTCCGAGGTCTAGGGGTAACATGCTAGGCTCTAGTTCCCAAGGTCACGGGTTCATACCCGGCAGTAGGCAATGGATATTTTTCGAGCACGTAGGGTGCGACACGTAAAAGAACCTCAAATATGATAAAAAGACATCTGAGCAAAATTAAGCAGCATTTCACCCGCAGTAGAGAATTGGACGCTGAGAACCACAACAGTTAAAGAGCGTGCCTTAAGTAACTCAATTTTAATTTAGAACACTAGTACGTCTATCAGGTGTTTAAATCTACAGAAAGAAATTTACTATAACTTAGATATTTTCCATCCATTATGATTCATCTGTTGTGTTTTTTTTTATTTATTTATTTTTGTGACATCCCTAGGGTCATCAGGTGATTGCTGGAGTGGTTTCTGATTTACTACGACTTCCTTTCCATTATTGTCCCTTCATTCTGTTTCTGCCTCATCATTCTGTTATATTCCAGGTTCGTGGAGTAAGGCAGTGCGGGCAGATGGCGAAGATACTTAATTAATGAAAATATTACTCCCCGTGGATATCAAGTGGCTGCCAGGTCGGCGAGTCACTTGCACATCCTCTCTGACAGCCCGGCAGATGGACGGATTATCCGGTTTGGAAACGTTAGGGACTTCCGCGTGTCTCTGTTAGCCTCTTTGCGTGCGGACTGTAGCCTCCTGTGGTTACTTCACCTCATACCTTCTCCTTGGAGACGTTAGCCTCAATAGGGTACGGTACGCCAGGTATTTCTCTCCGTTGTCTACATTTAAGTTATTTTAATGTGCTCTTCATTTCTTGATGAAGCAAGTTTTTGATTGTTTAATAAATGTTTAAACTAAGATTTCCTTTAAATGAAAGCTAGTCTGAATAGTACGATTATCCATCACAAATAACAGCATTTAATTCCTGCAATATTATTGTTGTAACAGCAATTTGAACAATGACTTTTTAAAGACGAACCGGCTCCGAAGAAGGCAAAGATGGTGAAATCTGCAGACAAGGTGATGGCCTCGGTTTTTTGGTATGCATGCGAAATAATCTACATTGATTACTTGCAAAAGGAAGGCCCATAAGTGGAGAGTATTATGCATCGTTATTGCACCGGTTGAACGGAGAAAGCAGGAAAAAACGTCCTCATCTGGCAAAAAAAAAAAGATTCTCTTCCATCAAGACAATGCAAGGGTGCACACCTGCGCAGTTTAGATGGCGAAAAATATAGAATTAAGTTCGAATTACAACATACTTCCAAGTTTTGACGCCCAATGACTTTTTTTTTTTATTTCCAAAGTGACTCGGTAGAAAACGATTCACGTCTAACGAAGGGGTCATCTCCCAAAGAGATGTCAATTTTGAGAATCTTCTGAAATTCTACTTTTTGGAAGACTTTTTCGGAGAAACGCGGGGGAAAAATCTTATCGAGCTAAAAGGAAAACTACAAAAAAACCAACCAAAATAATTTATTTTCTATATTTTTCTACGGACTTGTTGAATTCCCCTATTACCTTCTCTTCTAAACTGTGTGCTTAGCACGTGTAGAGGAATAAAAAAATACAGAGAGAGGAAAAGGTGATATGTATGCCCGTGTATATGAATAGCATAAATCAAAAACGAAAATACCAAACTTGATATTTAAGTTCTGCATCTTCCAAGGATGCGTCACGAAGATGTTTTAAGACAATACCCCGCCCAAAACTGTCCTTCACTGGGATATTTTTTAGAACATTTTGATTTTATCAAAAATGATAACCGGTATTGAATAATATCTAGTATAGGTTAAAGACAAGTTCATGAAAAAAAATTATATTGTATTTTCGGAAAATGCCCTGTGAAGTCCTCATCATTAAGAGTGACTTTTGCATAGCCGGTAAACTAACAGTAGACGAAATCTTATTTCTTTATTTCTTTAAACACCATCTATGTCACGTACACTTTTAGTGAAGCTAAGTATTTCCGAGATATTCCTAGGATATTGGTTTAAATTTTAAAGTATTACTTGTACTTTTCTCAAATGGAAAGCCCTCATTATTCTCTCTCTCTCTCGCTCTCTCTCCCCCTCCCCCTCCCTTCCTCCCAACCCTCTCCCCATCTCTCTCTCCATCCTCTCACTCCCTCCCTCTCTCTCCCTCGCTCCATATCTCCCCCCTCTCTCCATTTCTCCCCCTCTCTCCCCATTTCTCTCCCTCTCTCTCTCCATTTCTCTCCCTACTATCTCCATTTCTCTCCCTCTCTCCCCCTCTCTCCCTCCCTCCCTCCACCTCCCCCTCTCCCTCTCCACCTTTCCCTTTCTCCCTCTCCCTTTCCCCCTGTCCCTCTACCTCTCTCTCTTTTTTCCTGTATATGTAAAGAGAAGCAAATTTCAATTTTATTCATCATATGGCGAATGCTCTTAAAATATTTAATTATCGCTTTAGCTAGTGTGTTTCATTATTACCCTTGTACTAACAAAAAAATACTATGTAATAAAATCATATCTGCTAATGTGTATCTCATTTAGAACAATGTGCGTTTGTAAGAACAGTTTGTTGTAGAACAGGTAGAGAAAGTTATTCTGAATGGAACACATCAGATTATTTTTAACACAGGGAACCCTATAACTCTTATTTCAGTGAAATCTCGGTATCGAATTTATGGGTGGAATCTATAACTGTCTACCTATGTACTAAGCACGAAGTATAGAAATTAAAAAACCGTCTGCTTCGAATTCGCTTTACTGACTTGTTGCCTTAGAACGGACTTCTTGCCAAATACATTTCTAAGCCAATCTTAACGTTGTTTAGACGTTAATGACAATTTAAAATCGTAAAGCTTTTATCTCGAAAATGTTCTTTATTTAAATTCATTTTTGGGTAAACACAAAAGCTTTAAATATTCATAATCATCAAACTAACATAGCAAAAGGAACAAGTTACACGTCAATAAAACCCCTAAACCTTAAAAAGTAGCTGTCAGATATAAAAACATTTTAGAAGCATGGCTTTCTAAAAATTTTAGGTGTCGACCTCGTACAAGGAAATATTAAAAACATTTCTGCAAATAACAGGAATTAAGGGAACAACAAGAGTTTTAAGAGTAGTTTGTTGAAGAACGGATAGAGAAACTCATTCGAATGTACTTTTTCTAGCACATATATAGATTTACATAGTAGATGTAGAAGGTATTGTATTCCACTCAATAATTTGATGCCGAGATTTCACCGTTTTATAGTTCCCTGAATCCAAAAACAGCCTTTTTAGAAAAAGATTCGTGTGTATATGGACAGCACAATTCAAAAAATTTGATGAGTTCCATTCAATTGGCAGAAAGAGTCTTATTACCTGCTTCCTTGTAAATAGAAGAGAAATAAAGGAATGCATTAGATTAAATTGATAGTCAATTTTTTTTAAAAGCTGGTTGCTATAAGATTAAAGTATCTTTGTTTGTATGGACAAGAGTTGACAAATTCCCTTGTGAGAAAAGTATAAGAATTTTAAAGCTGAAGCTATAAAAAAAACGGTTAACCACACGCATAAAGTATTTAACATAAATTGTGTGTTTTAATGTGATCTACATTTTTGTGCAGTAAGCTTTTGTCCATCTCTTACGGTTTACAGTTACGCAAAATTCAGCAAAATTCATTCAGAATTAAGAGATCTTTAGAGGCTATTCTCAGAAAACTCAAGATATACATTTTATTTGCCACATAAATATAATTTATTTACGGTATTTTAATCAAAATCATTTTTTGAGAAAACTAACATTTTCGAAAAAAAGTTCCATGTAAAGGGCGTATTTTACTCAAAATCTTCGTGTTGCATCCCTGGAACGTACTAAACTTATTTAGTTGGTATTTTACCGACTTTTCGGTTTTGAGTTATCGTGTTCACACACATACGAACACACACACAAATGAAATTGAGTTTTATTTATAGACGCTCTTTAACTGCTTTGATTCTCAGCGTCCCATTCTATATTAGGCGTGAAATACCGCTTAATTTTGCTCAGAGGTCTCTCTATCAGGTTTGAGGTGTCTTCGACACGGGATCCACGGCTTTACTTGCCTTCCGAAGGAAGCCATGCTAAGGATTTTTACGCCTGAAAAAAATCCATCATCCACCGCCGGGTTTGAAGCCGCGACCTTGGGTATATGAAGTCAGCATGGTAACCATTACACACGGAGGGCGACACACCACACACATGAACTTTTTTTTTGAAAATACTTTTTTTTGGATACAGGAGACCCTAAAACATGTATTTCCGGTTAAATCTTGTTATAGAAGTTTTGGGTGGAATACACTATGTACATTGTACGTGTAGAGAAGGTAAAAACGAACAAGTTGGGATAAAAGTTCAGTACCTTCCAAGTATGCGACACGAAGAAATCCCAATCCCAACTACCCTTTACCGTAAATTAAAAATAATCACATCACAAATTAATCTTATATTTTCAATTGTTTAGGAATAGCCTCGAAAGAGTTGTTTATTCTGGTTGAAATCATTAAAGTTCATAGGCTTTCACAGCTGGCGTCACTACTAGAAGAAGTATAAACCGGGCTTGTAGGCCGTGGATTACTGGAGAAGGAGCCCAATAGACCACGGCTCACAAGCCCGGATTTTACTTTTTCTAAACAAAGACTTTACAAAAAATCTAGATCTTGTTAAAACCTACAATTTATGTCGTATATTTTTTTCCTGTAGAGTTAACATTCGAGATATTCATTGTTATTGCCGTCAATTTTAAACTACCTAACTTTTGGATAGGTAGAGTCAGACTGAAAATTTCAACGCCATATCCGGGATTTGAAGCAAGGATATCCCGATCTCTGTTCGGTTGCTCTTCCACTGGCCACATGCAGGCATAGCATTGAATTTCTCAACGGTCTCGCATGTTTCCCGGTAAACCGCAAGGTTATTTTGAGATGACAACCCCAATGGCGACTTACAATGTCGTAAGTACTCAAGTCCCAGGATTCATTCTTTTAGCCAACTATTAATACCATTGGTATTGGATTAATTGTTTGTTCTCACATTGTTGCTATAGTAGCTCAGTGGCAGAGCAACCGGCTAGAGATCGGGAGATCCGTGGTTCAAATCCCGGCTATGGCATTGAATTTTTCAGTCTGGCTACCTATCCAACTCCTGCCCTACACACAGCTTGTGTGAAAATAACAATTAATCCAATATCTAACTTTTTTTTTTCAAACGGGACCATGCAAAGCGAACCGAACCTCAACTGCCTCACATAGCAACCAGCTTTTAAATATTTGACTATCACTTAGCCTAGTATATTTCCTTATTTCCCTTCTACTTATAAGAAAGCAAGTAATAAGGCCAATTCTGCTAGTGTTTATCTCGATTAGCATGAAGTAGACAGAAGAGTAAGTGATTTAAGTGTGTAGAGAAAGTCATGTGAATGGAACATGTTAGCCACTTAGAGATGGAGTTATTGTTTGCAGCAGTAAATTGCCACATTTACGGAATGAATCCGCACCGCTAATCATAACATGGAGGGAGAGTAGATGGCCTGTTAAATAGGGTCGTGTTCATCTGTACTGCGTATTATAATCCCTCTCCCCTCTGCCGTACAGTTCCGGAGTGGCTGCACGGAGAAGAATGTTAAGTAGATACAGTAAGAGAGGATTATGTCCGTACAGTCTGTGCCCTAGGCGTTGCTTGGGGAGGCCTCGGACCACCAGCACCCGCTTCTCGTTTAAAAACTACCAACACAGATAACCTTTCTCAAGCGATTTTATTGCTTTCAAGCTTCAAAATCTGTTGCAAACTTGAGAGCAGCGGTCACAATTCAGAATGGTCACGATTAGACAATTTCAACCAATCGTGGTCATCTGACTGGAGCGATATTATCAAAACATCTTATCATTTCATTTCTTTGAAATCTTGTCGCACCTGGCGTTCGTTTGTTTAATCTCCTGTCTTGGTTATTGGTAACAAAATGACAGTCCAACCTTCACTTTTAATAACTGTCAGTTGCACAATTGTACTTTCAATTAATTCAGTTATAATGTTTATTTCAAGTTTTATCCAGTTCATAATCTATTTAGTTCAAAAAAATCTGATGACTTTCTCTACATCTCTGCAATAAATTATTGTTTCAAAGCTTAAGCTTCTAAATACTTCATGCTAATTGAGAAAAAATTAGCAGAAATACTTTGCTTCCTCGTAAGTAGAAGCGAAAAAGGGAGTACCATAGGTTAAAGTGATAGTCAAAAGCTGGTTACTATGTGACTGAAGTTCCTTTGTTTGTATGGACAGGAGTTGACAAATTCCTGTATGAGAAAATAACTTTTTCAAAGTTGAAACTAAAAGCAAGGAATATTTTAAAAACGATCAACTCCACGAAAAAAATGTATATAACATAAATTGTGTGTTCTAACGTGCTCTACATTTTTGAGTAGTAAATTTTTGCCCATCTCTTACGGTTTAGCAGTTATTCAAAATTCCGTAAAATTCGTCCAGATTAAAGTACTCTTCAGAGGCTATTCCCAGAAAATTCAAGATATACATTTTATTTGTCAGATAAATAGCTTAAATATGCGATATTTTAATCAAAATCGTAAGAGCCATTTTTGAGAACATCAAAAGTTTCGAAAAATGTTCCATGTAAAGGGTTGTTGGGGGTGGGGGGATTTTTCTCAATATCTTCGTGTCGCATCCCTGGAACATTCTAAACTTAAATACCAAGTTATATATTTTACCGACTTTTCGTTTTGAGTTATCAGACACACAGACACACACACACCTTTTTATGAAAATACTTTTTTTGGACACAGGGGACCCTAAAACATATATTTCCGGTGAAATCTCGGAATCGAATTTTTTGGTGGAGTGCAATACCTTCTCTATGCACTATTACATAGTACGAATAGAGAAAATTAAAATTGAGCATCTGATGTGTTCCATTCACATGATTTTCTCTACCTCTCTGCAACAAGTTATTAATAAAAAATTTATGCTTCTATTTACTTCATGCTAATCGAGATAAAAATTCGTACAAATAGTCTTATTACTTGCAAGCAGAAGGGAAATAAGGGACTGACATAGGTTAAAGTGATAATCAAAAGCTGGTTGCTAAGTGACTGAAGTTTCTTTGTTTGTATGGACACGAATTGACAAATTCCTGTATAAGAAAAGTATAAGTTTTTCATAGCTGAAACCAAAAACAAGGAATATAATCAAAAAGGATCAACTTAATGAAAAAAACGTATATAACATAAATTGTGTGTTTTAATGTGCTCTACATTTTTTGTGTGTTAAGTTTTTGTCTATCTCTTACGGTTTAGCAGTTATGCAAAATTCCGTGAAATTCATCAAGACTAAAGTAGTCTTCAGAGGCTATTCCCCGAAAATTGAAGATATACATTTTATTTGTCAAGTATATATCTTTAATATACAATATTTTAATCAAAATCGTTAGAGCCACTTTTAAGAAAATCAAAATTTTTGAAAAAAGTTCCATATAAAGGATAGTTTGGGGTGGAGGGATTTTTCTCAAAATCTTTGTGTCGCATCCCTGAAAGATTCTAAACTTAAATACCAAGTTTGGTATTTTACTGACTTTTCGTTTTTGAGTTATCATGTTCACAGACACACATACATACACACACACACACACGGACTTTTTTCTGAAAATACTTTTTTTAGATAAAGGGGAACCTGAAACATATATTTCCGGTGAAATCTCGGTATCGAACTTTTTGGTGGAGTGCAATACCTTCTCTATACACTATGTACATAGTTCGTATAGAGAAAGTAAAAATGAAATTATTTTACTTATTTGTGAAAGATGATGTAGATGGACTGGGAGTCATAAAGTTATAACTGTTATATTGTCTTGGATAGCAGACTAGTAGAATAAGTATACACATGAACGACCTCTATTCAATAGCTTCCTTTGGAGTCAACGTGTCATTGTTGGGGAAAATAGTTATTTCTTAAGAAAATCAAACGCATTTACTATTTCGAAGATACTAGGGGCGTTCTATAAACCCTTAGAAAATCCAAGAAATTACACAAGTAGCACCGAAAAGAGCTTGTATTTAGTTAACGCCGTCTCTTACCAAATGGCAGTTCAAGTTTCAGCTTTATCCATCGCGTGGTTTTGTTACCATAGACGATTGTATCAACAATCCATTGCTGCTTTAGAAATATAGAAGAAGAGAAAACGAGTTTCGTGCGGTGATTAAACACTTCAATTTAAAAGACTTAACACTGAAACAGATAAAAGCCTAGTTGGATGAAGCTCATGGTATGACTGCTCCTGCGTGTGAAACAATTTACAATTCGATAAATGAATTTAAACGTACCCGTACATACACAAATGATGAACATCGTTCCGGACATCCAGTAGATGTGACTTCCTCCGAAATGATTAACTAAATCAAGGATATAGTTTTGAGTGATCTACGAATCAAAGTTCGTAGAAATAGTAGAGGTTACAGACATATAACATGACACAGTATTCTCAATTTTGCACCAAAAATGAGGTCTGACAAGATAGGTGCCGCGTGTGCTTTCAATGAAGAATAAACGCAACCCTGTGATCGATTAGGAAGCTGGTTTGGCACTTTTCCGTCGCAATCCTGAAGAGTTTCTGTGTCGCTACATAACTTTGAATGAAACATGAATACAGTCGAAACAGTGGGATTTTAAAGGCAAATGTGGTGAAATATGCAGTCAAGGTGATGACCTCGGTTTTTAGGGATGCACGTAGAACATCTACATTGTTACTTTTAGAAATGAAAAACGATACATCGAGAGTATTATGAATTGTTATTGCACCAGCTGAACGAGAAATCAAGAAGAAGAAAAAAAGTCCTCATCTGCAGAGCAAAATACTTTCTTCCATCAAGACAATGCAACGGTGCCTCGCCTGCGCAGTTTCTATGGCGAAAATTGTATAATTAAGGTTCGAATTACAACATCCACTGCATTCACCTGGTTTGATCCCATTGATATATATATACATACATACATATTTATTTTCCAAGCTTGAAAAGGTGGCTCGGTGGAAAACGATTCACGTCTAATGAAAAGGTCATCTCCCAAACAGATGCCTATTTTGAGGACCTTTCGAAAGCCTACTTTTTGGAAATTGTATGCAGCTGGAGAAACGCTGGGAAACGTTTCTCGAGCTAAAAAGAGACTCCAAGACTAGGAATTGTCCATGAATGAATTACATCTTCAGATGAGATTAGAATTCGTGTTAATACTTTTATTGGTAATGCTGTTCGATTATTATGTTGAAAAATAAAAAAAAAAATCTACCAAAATAATTTGTTTTTATATTTTTACTTTTTCTTCATATACTATGTACATAGTGTATAGAGAAGGTATTGTAATGCACCCAAAAATTCGATACCGAGATTTCACCGGAAATACATGTTTTGAGACCCCCTGAATCCAAAAAAACAATGCTTAAAATGTCCATGTGTGTGTCCATTAAAAACCAAACTTGGATTTAGTTTTGGTATTTTCCAAGGATGCGATACGAAGATTTTCAAGAAAATCCCTCCACCCCAAACTACCCTTTACATGGAACTTATTTAAAAAAGTTTTATTTTCTGAAAAATGACTCCAACGATTAAAATATCGTATATTAAAGATGTTTAGCTGACAAAAAAATTGTATATCTTAAGTTCTAAAGACTACTTTATTCTGGATGAATTTTGAGGAATTTTGCATAACTGCTAAACCGTAAGAGATGGACAAAACCTTACCACACAAAAATGTAGAGCACGTTAAAACACACAATTTAAGTAATATACATTGTTTCGTGGAGGTGATCGTTTTTTAAATATGCCTTGTTATTGGTGTCACATTTAAAAAACTTATGCTTTTCTCTCATAGGAATTTGTCAACTCCTGTTGTATAAAGGAACTTCAGTCACATAGCAACCAGCTTTTGACTATCACTTTAACCTATGGTACTCCCTTATTTCGCTTCTACTTACAAGGAAGCAAGTAATAAGACTATTTCTGCTATTTTTTTTTTTTTCTCATTAGCACGAAGTAAATGAAAGCATAAGCTTTTTAACAATAATTTGTTGCAGAGATGTAGAGAAAGTCATGTGATGGAACATCAGATTTTTTTCAAAGGATTTGTTGAACGTCCCTCGTATGAATGAAATGACATAAATTTAAGTCCTATATATCCTTGATTGACCACAGAGTTAATAGCAAACTTTCTGTTTGAGCTGTGCTGTTCACGGACATATTTGCGCACACGTCTTCTCCAAACTCTTTCTTTGGATTGAGAGGGTGTTAGAACATGTCTTTCTGAGGAAATACTGAAGATATAAAGGAAATATCCTGATTCTATGTCCTATATCCTTGATGCCGGAATTCAACATCAAAGTTTCCATTTTGAGGATGTTGAGTTGACGGAGATATCTACGCACATGCAACCAAATAGCTTTCTTTGAATTCGATGTGCCTTAGAACATGGTCATTCTAAATAAATTATGCTACGAGGGATGTTCAATATGTTCTCAGAAAAAAATAGAAAAACAAATTATATTTGGTAATACTTTTACTTTCTCTACACGTACTATGTACATAGTGTATAGAGAAGGTATTGTATTGCGCCCAAAAATTCGATACCAAGATTTCAACGGAAATACATGTTTTGGGTCCCCCTGAATCAAAAAACAGCATTTTCTGAAAAAGCTCTGTGTGTGTGTGTGTACTTGTGTACAGCACAGCTCAAAACAAAATACCGTTAAATACCAAGCTTGGTATTTCAGTTTATCTTCCAATGATGCGACAGGAATCAAGAAAACCCCCACCCCAACTACCCTTAACATGGATTTTTTTCCAAAAAGTTTTATTTTCTCAAAAATCGCTCTAACAATTTATCTCTTATATTTAAGATATTTACATGCCAAATAAAATGTATAGGTATCTTGAATTTTCTGGGAATAGCCTCCAAAGATCTCCTTATTCTGGATGATTTTATTGAATGTTGCATAATAGCCTCTGGAGGATACTTTATTCTGGATGAATTTTATGGAACTTTGCACAACTGCTAAACCGTAATAGATGGACAAAAACTTCCACATAAAAAATAGAGCACGTTAAAAAAATGAAATGGCCTGTTATTTATGGACGCTCTTTAACTGCTTTGGTTCTCAGCGTCCCATTCTATATTGGGCGTGAAAGATCGCTTAATTTTGCTCAGAGGCCTCTCTTATCAGGCTTGAGGTTCTTTTACGTGCCGTAAATCTCCGACACGGGACCCATGGCTTTACTTCCCTTCCGAAAGAAGCCATGCTAAGGATTTTTACGCCCGAAAAAATCCATCGTCCTCCGCCGGGTTTGAACCCGCGACCTTGGGTATATGAAGTTAGCATGGTAACCATTACACCTCGGAGGGCGACTAGAGCACGTTAAAACACACAATGTATGTTATATACGTTTTTTTCGTGGACATGGTCCTTTTTGAGATATTCCTTGTTTTTAGTTTCAGCTGTGAAAAACCTACAGTTTTCTCTTACGGGAATTTGACAATTCCTGTCCATACAAACAAATGAACTTCAGTCGCACAGCAACCAGCTTTTGACTATCACTGCTAACGTTTATCTCGATTATCATGATGTAGATAGAAGAATAAGTTTATTGACAATAATTTGTTGCAGAGATGTAGAGAAAGTAATGTGAATGGAACACATCAGATGTTGTTTTTCTCAGGACTACTAAAGGAATTCATCTAAAAAGTTTAAAGTTTGTTGTTCAATATATCAGAAATATGTGTAGAAACCAAAATGCTTGTCTTAACAATATGAATAGTTAGAATGGCTGTCGTATTCATTTTATGGTGACATTTGAGTAAGGAGAAGGAATAGAGCAATACCGCAGGTCTTGAGAAACTCCCTCATTTTTATACCTTCTCCTGTAAGTTAATGGTCGAGGGCTTCTTTAAATTGAAAGTAAAAGAAGGAGGAGAAAAAAGAAATGGCTTGTTTCCCTCTCCCTAACTGTTAAGTAAAACTCTTTTGGCAGAGCCTTCTTAAAAACTCCGGCAGAAGAGGAGAGCGATGTGGGAGGGGACAGAAATGTAATGAAATAAAGCTTGCAGCAGCTAGCTTACTGCTAATGTCGTTCACGAATAACGTTAGGGTACCAGCTGTTACCAAAAGATCGTCACGCCACAACCTTCACTTTCATAGCGATACATCCTCGCTACATATCTGTACGTGAACGGACATTTTAGTGTTCGTGTGTTTTACTTTTACTACACGCACTACGTACATAAGTATAGAAAATGTATTGTATTGCACCTAAAAATTCGATATCGAGATTTCATCGGAAATAAATGTTTTCTGGACCGCTAAAAACGGATTATTTATGGACGCTCTTTAACTACTGTGGTTTTCAGCGTCCCATTCTATACTGGGCGTGAAATATCAATTTTGCTCAGAGGCATCTCTATCAGGCTTGAGGTTCTTTTACGTGCCGTAAATCTACGACAACCGCTAAATCCGAAAAAACATTTTTAGAAGATCAGTGTGTGTCTGTCTGTGGACAGCATGGCCCAAAAACGAAAATAACGTTAAGTACCAAACTTGGTATTTTGGTTTAGTATTTTCCAGGGTTGAGACACGAAGATTTTGAGAAAAATCCCCCCACCCCAAACTACCCTTTACATAGAAAGAAATCGAAAATTTTGACTTTCTTAAAAATGCCTCTAACGCTTTCAATTAAAGTGTCATATATTAAAGATATTTATTTAGAAAATAAAATGAATATATTGAATTTTCTGCCTTCTTATTATGAATGAATTTTGCGTAACTGGTAAACCGCAAGAGATTGACAAAAACTTCCCACACAAAAAATCTCATGTGTGATCATATGACTTGCTCTACATCTCTGCAACAAATTATTGTTAAAAAGCATATGCTTCTGTTTACTTCATACTAATCCAGAAAAAATAGCCTTATTACTTGCTTCCTTGTAAATAGTAGCGAAATAAGAGAGTGGCATAGGTTAAAGTGATGGTCAAAAGCTGGTTGCTATGTGACTAAAGTTCCTTTGTTTGTATGGACAGGAATTGGCGAATTCCTGTATGAGAAAAGTATGCGTTTTTAAAGCTGATACCAAAAACAAGGAATACCTCAAAAACGATCAATTCTACGAAAACAATTATATCATAAATTGTGTGTTTCAACGTGCTCTTCATTTTTTGTGTGGTAAGTTTTTGTCTATCTCAACATTTAACATTTCCGAAAATTTTTCCATATAAGGGTAGTTAGCGGGGGGATATTTTCCTGAAAATCTTCGTGTTGTGTCCTTGGAAGATACAGAATTTAAATCCAAAATTTGGTACTTAACCAACTTTTTGTTTTTGAACTATGTTGACCATAAACACACACACTGGCGCTTTTTCCAAAAAAAAAATACATTTTTACTTTCTCTACACGTACTATGTGTGTAGTGTATGGAGAACGTAATGCATTCCACCCAAAAATTCGATACCGAGATGTCACCGGAAATACATGTTTTGGGTCCCTCTGAACCCAAAAAAGGCATTTTTACAAAAATGTCGTGTGTGTGTGTGTGCGTGTGTGTGTCTGTGTACAGAATAGCTCAAAAACTAAAAGACCGTTGAATACCAATCCTGGTATTTAAGTTTGGTTTCTTCCAAGGATGCGACACAAAGATTTTCAAGAAAATCCCCCCACCCCAACTACCCTTTACATGGAACTTTTTTCGAAATTTTTTGTTTTATTAAACTAGCTCTAACGATTTCGAATTAAAACATCGTATATTAAAGATATTTACCTGACAAATAATATATATGTCTTGAATTTTCTGAGTATAGTCTCTGAAGACTATTCTGGATAAATTTTACGAAATTTTGCATAACTGCTAAACCGTAAGAGATGGACAAAAGCCTACCCCACAAAAAATGTAGAGCACATTAAAACACACAATTTATGTTATATAATTTTTTTCGTGAAGTTGATCGTTTTCTAGATATGCCATGTTATTGGTATCAGCTTTGAAAAACTTGTACTTTTCTCATACAGGAATTTGTCAACTCGTGGCCATACAAACAATGGAACTTTAGTCACATAACAACCAGCACTTTAACCTATGATAGTCCCTTATTTTACTTCTACTTACAAGGAAGCAAGTAATAAGAATACTTCTACTAATTTTTCTCAATTAGCATGAAGTAAATAGAAGTATAAGCTTTTTAACAATGTTTTTTTTTAGTCAGAAGAGCCTTATACGTGTATTGGCAGTGATATATCGATACTATTAAATGTTTGAATGAAATGCAATACCTATTCAGTATATATGAAGTATAGAAAGTAGGGGAGCTAATCGGCTCAAGAATAGAGAAGGGCTCATTGGCAGATATTTTTCTGGCCACTCATGCAGCATCGTGTAGTGTTGCTTAGAGAACGAGAGTGGAGCGGAGAGATACATCAACAATCTCGTTACATGATTAACCATAATGTAACACCTGCATTTCCATTATGAGGACCCTCCCTAAGGATTCGACCCCAACGCTTCTGGTTCCTGAACCATTACCATCTGCCTCTCCCTTCAGCTAGACCCAAAAATGGACCTCCGCCGTGTATTAGGCTTGTAATTCGAGAAGCCCTGGGCAGTTTGCTAGTCTATCATACATTCATGGACTTTCGATAGAATCACATGTAAGTCTTGTGAGAGGGCTTGACTCTGATCCTAGTGGGTTATTACTGTAGGGCTCCATCAGATGGCAAGATACACGTCCTTATTCTTCTATCTATTTAATGCTAAAGCACTAGCAGAAACGGTCTTATCACTTAGTCCCTTTTTAAGTATAAGGGAAACTGGGCTAAACTCCACAAAAGATGTATATAACATAAATTGTGTATTTTATCGTGATCTACATTTTTTGTGTTATAAGTGTTTGTCTATCTCTTACGGTTTACCAGTTATGCAAAATGTCGTAAAATTTACCCAGAATAAACATGTCTTCAGAAGCTGTTCCCAGAAAATTCAAGATGTATCTACATTTTATTTATCTTAAATATAAGAGATTTTAATCAAAATCGTTAGAGCCATTTTTGAGAAAATCAAAATGTTCTAAATTGTTTCCATGTAAAGAGTAATTGGGGATGGGGGGATTTTCTTGAAGATACCAAACTTAAATACTAAGATTGGTATTTAACGGTCTTTTCGTTTTTGAGCTAAGCTGTCCAGACACACGCGGACTTTTTTCTGAATATGCCCTTTTTGGATTTAGGGGGAATCAAAACATGTATTTCCGGTGAAATCTCGACATCGAAGTTTTGGGTGGAATGCAATATCTTCTCTATAAGCTATGTACATAGTACGTAGAGAAAGTAAAAAGATAAAGAAACAAATTAATTTCGCAATTTTCTACTTGTTTTACTTTCTCTAACCCCGCATGTACGCTGTACATAGTGGATAGAGAAGGTATTGTATTCCACCCAAAAATTCGATACGGAGATTTCACCGGAAATACACGTTTCAGGACCCCCTGAATCCAAAAGAAACACTTTCAGAAAAAGGTCCGTGTGTGTCTGTCTGTCTGTCTGCGTACAGCATAGCTCAAAAACGAAAAGACCGGTGGTATTTAAGTTTGGTATCTTCAAGGATGCGACACGAAGATTTTCAAGAAAATCCCCCACCACAAACAACTCTCTACATGGAAAAAATTTCGAAATTTGTATTTTTCTGAAAAATGACTAACGGTTTTGATTAAAATACCATATGTTAATACCATTTCCATCACAAATAAAATGTACATCTTGAATTTTCTAGAAATAGCTTTTGAACACCTATTTATTTTGTATGAATTTTGCATAACTCTGAAAGAGATCGACAAAAACTTCCTACAACAAAAATGTAGATCTCGTTAAAACACACAATGTATGTAATATACATTTTTTCGTGGAGTTTATGGTTTTGAGATACTCCTTGTTATTAGTTTCAGCTTTAAAATACTTTTCTCCTAAGGGAACTATTGAACTCCTATCCATACAAAGAAACTTCATTCACATAGCTACCAGTTTTTAAAAGAGTTTACTATAGATTTAGTCTATTTCCTTCTACTTACAAGAAAGCAAGTAATATAGCCCTTTTTGCCAATTTTTTCTCGATTAGCATTAAGTAAATAGAAGAATAATCTTTTTAACAATTATTTATTGAAGAGATGTAGAGAAAGTCACGTGAATGGAGCACATCAGATTTTTTTTTTTTTTTTTTTTTTTTTTTGTAGTTTAACGTCCTTTAACCTGGTTGGTCATATCGGACGATGAATGAAGTTGGTGAAATGGTGCTCAAATATCTCGGGGTCCATGGAGCTTAAAGTTACTCGACATTCGTCTTCTCAGGATAAGGGAAAACCCCCAAAACACCTTTTCCGGGTAATTCACCCTAAGCGAGATTCGAACTCACGACCTTTTGAATGTGAAGTAGACATGCTACCATCACACTACCCAGACGGGCTTAGTATTCGTTGCTATTGCTGTCAATTTTAAACTACCTAACTTTTCTCAAAGCGAACCTCAATTGTTTCACATAGGAACCAGCTTTTAAAATATTTGACTATCACTTTAGCCCAGTATATTTCCCTTATTATTTGTGTTGTTAACAACAGGTTAAAATTGTGTATCAGCGAAAAGATAGAATTAATTAGTGAAAATGGGCGTGTTATGATCTTCGACGTAAATTATCACCTCCAACATTTGACGACGAAGCTCCATCCTTTGCCAACATGAAACTCTGACATAACGATTTAATTCTGGCCATGTTCGATTACTGACGAAATTACTACATACTAGGGGTCGGCTGATAAATCCAGGGTCTCTCAATGAAAACAATATTTAAGAATGTTTTTTGTTTTTGCTTTATTTCTCAACATAATTTCTGGAAAGGTTAATGCCTTTTATGATATCGATGATCTAATTTAATTAAACCATCTCTGTAGTGCGAGTTATCAAGGTCCTGAAAATGGCTGCTTGCCGTATCAAAGACCACCTCGTTGCTGTGAAACCTTCGTCCTCCAAGAAATGTTTTGAGGTTGAGGCAGTACATGTCTTCTCCCGGGGGAAAGAATTATTAAGAAGAGAAATATAAATCATAGCCAAGAATATAAATCATATCACGAAGATGAAATAGAAATGTAGAGTGAAAATGGGAAGGGTAGAAAAACTTTTAACACGTTTAAGTCACGAGCTCGGGGTACAAGATCCGTTACCTGCCAAGCATTGACCCGAGGGAAAGGGGCGAGAATGCCCTGCCCAAGGGTAACTAACGGGACACAAGCCAAGGCTCCCCGCTGTTCAGGCGACAGTTTGGGGCACTTGTTGAAGGACCTCCGAACAACCAAGATGTGAAATTTAGAATTCGTGATGGAGCCGAACAGGCGACATTTTAAGGCACTTGACGAAGAAACCCCGCACGACCAACATGTGATATTTGATCGCGTGGTGTAATCCTTAGTTGTGACGGAAGTAAGTGATTTTAAGACCGATCATAGTACGTAATAAATCACGCCTCAACATTAATAAACAATAACATTAGCGGGCGAGTAAAGTGTAACGTCACAGTAAAAAATTAAGAAGTATACGCGTGTGCTCTACGGCGAAAAAAAGGCCGGACTCAATAAAGCACTTGTGTCTCACCACAACCTGAAAGAGTTTCCATGCTAATAAAAACTCTGAGAAAATCCAACCATAATTCCACACCATTCCAATACATATAGCCTGCGCCCGGGACACGAACCCAGAATCGCCCCAAGGTTTGGGAACAGGTGGTACTCACTGGGTGCTAGATCTGGCGAATAGGGTGGATGTTTAAGCAAGTCGAACTTTAATTTGCACATTTTTCCCATTGCAATGACTGAACGATGGGCCGGAGCATTGTCGTGATGAAACAAGTTTTTTTTTTTTTTTTTTTTTTCTTTTTTTTTTTTTTTTTTTTTTTTTTCAAATGAGGTCTTATTCTTTTCACGTCACTCAAAGGTTGCAGTAATCTTCCGTAGTAGTCACCAGTGACACTTTTACCCTTTTCCAAACAATCAATAAAACTAATTCACTGTGCAATCCAGACAAAACTCGCCATAAACTTGTTGGCTGACAAAATTGGCTTTACCGTTTTTGAAGTTGGTTCACCTGGCGTAATCCACTGTTTAGACTGCGATTTACTTACTGGAGTGTAGTGATGTATCCAAGTTTCATTCTTGGTAGTAAGCCGTCTCAAAAATGTATTGGAATTTTTACGGTAGAGCTCCTCGTTCTTAACAGAAACAGTTTTTCTTTACAACCTTTGATCAGGTGTCAACAATCGCGGCACCCATCTTGCACAGACCTTGTGAAAGCACAAAACATTACTTAAAGTATTACCTGCACGTTCTTTTGATATGTTTACAGCATCTGCTATCTCAAGCAACTTTAATCTGCGGTCTTCCAGTACTAAACGATGAATTTTTCCAATGAGCTCTGGAGTTGTCACTTCTACAGGGCGTCCAGAGCGAGGCTCATCACTAGCGCTCGTACGTCCCACTTTAAACTGTGCAACCCACCTTTTAATCATTGAATATGAAGGAGCAGAGTCATTCAATGTACTGTGCATTGCCTCCTCGATTTCTTTAGGTGATAAGCTTTACAAATGGAGGTATTTAGTCACTGCTCGTCTTTCCAAATCCTCCATTTTCGTGAAAATTAAAGTGTCTTGCTTAAAATGCTGTCATTCGAAAACTAAACAAGCTGTTGACCTGTAACTATGGATACAAGCTAGTATAGAGTTAAATTATAAGATGCTACCGTCTAACTGGCCTAGTGACGCCATATCTGTGTGAGGCCCGGGACTTATCAGCCGACCCTCGTACTGTGAGATAGAAGCAACTCCAGGCATTAGTTCCACCAGCATGTATGAAATACTAATGATCTTTTAACCGTGAAAAGGGTTTGCTTTCGTTGGATCCTACATAATTTGATGCCACATCACAAAAGGATGCTCGTGTTGATTGGTGCACACAAATATTCCATAAATACAATGGTGGGGTTTCAAAGGCGCATATAAGATTGTAACAGGTGGCGAATCATAAGTCTATGAATATGAGCCAGAACGTAAACAGCAGTCCATGTATGGGGTTTCAAGATGAACCAAATCCAACAAAATTTGTTCACACTCGAATCATTTCAAAACAAATGGTGACTTTTTTTTTTTTTTTTCCTTTCAGAAAAACTGGTCATATGGCAACAGTGCCTTTAGAGCAACGTAAAACGGTCAATTCTGAATGGTGCACAACCATTTGTGAGCCGGAAGTCTTCGGTGAAACAAGGAAAACAAACAAGTGCCGTCGGATCGTTCTTCAAAAAAGACAGTGCGAGCGCTCACACATTGCATGTAACAATGAGTCATCAATAATCAATCGAGTCGATGACTCATTCGTCGTACTGTCCTGATTTGGCACCCAATAACTTCTTTTTGTTCCTGAACATCAAGAATAAAATGCGTGAAAAACTATTTTCGTCGGCAGAAGAAGCTGTTGAGCGTTCAAAAACCATGTTTTGGAGGTGTCTCAAGTAGTTTGGTAAAAACGCAGTCAAAAGTGTATTGATAATAAAGGAGAATTTTGGGTGATATGCAATCCTTTTTCTATACGTATAGAGAAAGTAATAATCAATAAAAGCACATGACTTGAGTTTTCACATGTTCTTGTACTCTCATATTGCAGCCACGACTCGAAATCTCTGCATGTTCACATAATTGAGAGTAAAAATGTATGATGTGTTCCATTCACATGACTTTCTCTACATCTCCGCAACAAATATTGTTAAACAGCTAATGCTTCTATTTACTTCATACCAATCAAAAAACAACAAAAAAATAGCAGAAATAGTATTATTACTTGCTTCCTTGTAAATAGAAGCGAAACAAGGGAGTACCATAGATTAAAGTGATCGTCAAAGGTTTGTTGCTATGTGTCTGAAGTTCTTTTGTTTGCATGGACACGAGTTGACAAATTCCTGTATGAGAAAAGTATAAGTTTTTAAAGCTTAAACCAAAAACAAGGAATACATAAAAAACGATAAACTCCGCGAAAAAATGTATATAACATAAATTGTGTGTTTTAATGTGCTCTACATTTTTGTGCGGTAAGTTTTTATCCATCTCTTACGGTTTAGCAGTTATGCAAAATTTCGGAAAATTCATCCAGAATAAAGTAGTCTTCAGAGGCTATTCTAAGAGAATTCAAGATATACATATTATTTTTCAGGTAAATATCTATAACACATGATGCTTTAATCACAATTGTTAGAGCCATTTCGAGAAAATCAAAATTTTCGAAAGTTTTTCCATTTAAACAGTAGTTGGGGGTGGGAGGATTTTCTTGAAATCTCGGTATGGAATTTTTGGGTGCAAAACAATAGCTTCTCTATACACTATGTAGAGAAAGTAATAACAAAAAATGTTTGCAAGGAAAGCAGTTTATCTCCGGTTTACTGTCCCAACACTGCGTCACTGACGTATCGAGCCTACATACAATGGCTTTATCAGTATTCATGTCCTCCGGTAGCGGACATTGTAATGCTAATAGTGACCTAGTGCAAGGAATATAACAGAGAAACCGATGTTTTGATTGGCCCCTTGGGCGCAATACCTTGTCCTCTGTTATGATTACAGCACACAGCTGAGTGCTGAGGAAAGACTGAGAATTCAGGGCTATGCTGCAATATGGCTCAGAGGTGCTAGAGCTATGACCCCCGATATCCAACTCCGGCCGGCCAGTGAAGCCAGGCACATATCGCCTTCTATGTACATAATTATGATACCGAAAATGGATGTTCCAGGACCCCCGAATACAAAAACAAATATGATTTGTTCTATTCATGTGACTTTCTCTACATCTCTGCAATAAATTATTGTTTAAAAATAAAATCTATTCTTCTAATTACTTCATGTTAATCGAGAAAAAATTAGGAAAAGTGGTGTTATTACTTGCTTCCTTGTAAGTAGAAGCGAAATAAGGGAGTACCACAGGTTATTTGGCAGGTAAATATCTATAGTATACGATATTTTAATCAAAATCGTTAGAGCAATTTTTGAGAAATCAAAATTTTCGAAAAATATTCCACGTAAAGGGTAGTTGGGGGTGAGAGGACTTTCTTGAAAATCTTCGTGTCACATCCTTGCAATATACCAAATTTAAATACCAAATTTGGTATTTAACGGTCTTTTCATTTGTGAGCTATGCTGTCCACAGACACACACGCGCGCGCGGACATTTTTCAATTTTTTTTTTTTTTGATTCAGGGGACCGAAAACATATATTCCCGGTGAAATCTCGGTAAAGAATTTTTGGGTGCATTACAACACCTTCTCTTTACAGTATAAACGTAGTACGTGAAGAGAAAGTAAAAAAGAATTTTTAGAAAATGTGTATATGTACGTGTGTCTGTGGGCAGCATAAACTCAAAAACGAAAAGCCCATTAAATACCAAACTCGATATCTAGCTTCAGTACCTTCCAAAGAAACTTCCCCCACCCAAACTATCCCTTATAGGAAAAACATTTCGAAAAGGTTGATTTATTCAAAAATGGCTCTAAGAATTTTGATTAAAACTTCTTATATGTAAGATATACGCATGACAAAGATGATGTATATCTCGAATTTTATGGGAATAGCCTCTGAAGTCCTCTCTATTCTGGATGAATTGTTCTGAATGTTAAATAGCTGGTAAACCGTAAGAGAAAGACAAAAATATGCCGCACAAAAAAATGTAGATTCTGTTAAAACACACAATTCATATCATATACATTGTTTGTGTGGCTCATTTATTCACAGATATCCCTTGTTATTGGTTTTAGTTTTAAAATACAAGTTTTAAATGATTAGGCTATTCTTTTAGCCTATTGTATTCCTTTATTTATCTTCTATTTACAAGGGAGCAAGTAATACACCATTTCTGCTATTGTATATCTAAATTATAATAAAATAAATTTAAGAATAAGCTTCTTAACTGAAATATGTTTCAGAGATGTTGAGAAAGTCATGTGAATGGAACACATATTTTTTTAAAAATCTGATGAGCGTGCAGATATGTAAATCTGAAGTTCAAAACATTCATGATTCCTCTCATTACACTCAAATATTCATATACAGCACGTTTAAAAAAAATGGAGGTGTCCCTTTCACATGACTTTCTCTACAACTCTGCAATAAAAGCTAAAAAGCTTACTCTTCTATTTACTTCA
Organism: Hymenopus coronatus; assembly: GCA_030762935.1. Classification (NCBI taxonomy): domain Eukaryota; kingdom Metazoa; phylum Arthropoda; class Insecta; order Mantodea; family Hymenopodidae; genus Hymenopus; species Hymenopus coronatus. Next base: position 21,448,625 of record CM060882.1, read on the forward strand.
TGCTAATCGAAATAAACAGCAGAAATAGTCTAATTACTTGTTTTCGTATAAGAAGGTAAATAATGGAGTACCATTGGCTAAACCAACAGTCAAATGTTTTACAACGCTGTTGCTATGGGATTAGAATCCGTTTCTTTGCGTGGCCAGGAATTAACAGTTTCCCATATAAGGAAAGTTTAAGTACTTTAAAACTGAAACCAATAGTACGTTAATATATCGACATGGTCAACTCCACGAAAAAAAAAATGCTGATGTGTTACACTCACATGACTTTCTCTAACTGCTCTACAAAACACCTACAAAAGATTATTCTTCTTTGTACACAATGCTAATCAAGATAAATGTTAGCAGAATGTTATTACTTAGTTCCTTATAAGTAGAAGGGAATAAGGGAATGCACTATGCTAAAGTGATTGCCAAATGTTTTAAAAACTATCGTTATGCGATTGTCATTGCAAATCACTTCTTTGCTTGGCCAGGAGTAGAACAAAAGAAAAACAGACACTTCCTGTGTGAAAAGTTTAAGTACTTCACAATTGAAACCAATAACAAGGAATATTTCGAAAGCGGTTACCTCCACAACAAAAACGTAATGGACAAAAATTGGATGTTTTGTCATGAGGTACATTTTTTGTGTAGTACGTTTGTTTTTTTTTTCTCTCTCTTACGGTTTAGCAGTTAAGCAAAATTCAGCAAAATTCATCCAGAATAAAGAGGTCTTCAGAGGCTATTCCCAAAAAATTCGAGATATACATTTTATTTCGGACATAAATAGCTTTAATATACGGGATTTTAATCAAAATCGTTAGAGTCATTTTTAAGAAAATCAAAATTTTCGAAATTTTTTCCATGTAAAAGGTAGTTTGTGGTGGGGGATTTTTTTGAAAATCTTCGTGTCGCATCCTTGGAAGATACTAAACCTAAATACCAAGTTTGGTATTTAACGGTCTTTTCGTTTTGGGGCTATGCTGTCCACAGACACACACACATACACACACAGACATGCACACACACTTACATACGGACCCTTTTTTAAAAATGCTTTTTTCGGACTCAGGGGACCCCAGAACATATATTTCCGCTGAAATCTCGGTATCGAATTTTTGGGTGCATTACAATACCTTCTCTATCTCTATGTACATTGTACATATGGGGCTAGAGAAAGTAAAAATGTGTATGACATATTATATTTTAAGGAGCACTAAATGTTTGTGTAGTAAGTTTTTGTCTATCTCTTAGGGTTTACTAGTTATACAAAATTCAAAGTAAGTCATCCAGAACAAGGTCTTTGGAGAGCATTGAAAATATACAGAGATTTTAATTAAAATCGTTAGACATTTTTGAGAAAATCAAAATTTTCGAAATTTTTTCCATGTAAAGGGTAGTTGCGGGTGAGAAATTCAGTCACATAGCAACCAGCTTTTGACTATCACTTTAACCTATGGTACTCCCTCATTTCGCTTCTATTTACAAGGAAGCAAGTAATAAAACTTTTGCTGCTACTTTTTTCTCGATTAGCATGAAGTAAATAGAAGCATAAGCTTTTTAACAATAATTTGTTGCGGAGATGTAGAGAAAGTTATGTGAATGGAACACAGCAGATTTTTACTAAAAATACTTTCTGTGGATTCAGAGGGGTCCCAAAACATGCATTTCTGGTGAAATCTCGGTATCGAATTTTTGGGTGCAATACAATAAAACTGAAACCAATAGTACCATAAATAGTAAAAATGTCTGATGTGTTCCATTCACATGACTTTCTATAACTCTTCTGCCAAAAAAAAAACACACTTACAAAAGATTATTCTTCTGCCTACATCATTCTAAACGAGACTAATAACAAAATTGGACTTGATACTTATTTAGCTCATTATAAGCAGAAGGGAGATAAGGGAATATACCAGGCTAAAGCGACAATCAAATATATTAAAAGCCGGTCGATATGCAAACAATTAAAGTTCGGTTCACTTTGAATTTCCTGAGAACCAAAAGAGAGATGAAACGAAACGTGAGAAGATTCACAGACTAGAATTGAAACCGATAACAAGGAATATCTCAGAAACGTCAGCTCTGCAACAAAAATGTATATGACATAAATTGTGTGTTTTAACCAGATGTACATTTCTTGTATGATACGTTTTTGTCCATCTCTTACGGTTTATCAGCTATACAAAATTCATCCAGAATGAACAGTCTTCAGAGGTTATTCCCTGAAATATATACATTTTATTTATCATGTAAATATCTTTAATATATGATATTTTATTTAAAATCGTTAGCCATTTTTGAGAAAATCAAAATGTTCTTAATTTTTTCCATTAAAGGGTAGTTGGTGGTGGGAGTGGATTTTCTTGCAAATCTTCGTGTCGCAGCCTTGATAGATACTGAACTTAAATATCAAATTTGGTATTTAGCAGACTTTTCGTTTCATTTCATATTTTTCATCCATAAAACATTTACACGTTATTAGACACGTCAACAAATAGGTAACAACATTATTACACAACATTTACAACATCTATGATTGCAATAGACAACAATTTTACAATGTCACAAAGAGTAAACAATTAACCTAAGATTACAAAAATTCATCTATTGAATAATAACAATTGATCATTAAAAAGTTTTGTAGACATTTCTTAAAACCTTGGATGGATTTAATATTCTGAGGTGTAATGTGTAATTTTGACTTGTTCCTTGTATCCTACGTATGGATGTCCGAGTTATGCTGCCCCCCCCCACACACACACACACGATACCTTTGAATACGTAGATTCAGACTGAAAAATGCAATGCCATAGCCGGGATTTGAACCACAGATCACCAGGTCTCTAGCTGGTTGCTCTACCACTGAGCTACCATGGCAACATGCCTGGAGAGCATTGAATTTCTCAACTGACTCACATGTTTCCCGGTAAAAAAACAATGTGATCTCAAATTATTTTGAGATAACAAACCCCAATGGCGACTTACAATGTTGTAAGTACTTTAAGTCCCAGGATTCATAGTATAGCCAACTATTATGGTCAATTAGGATTGATTTAATTGTTTTTACTTTCTCTATACGCACTATGTACATAGTGTATAGAGAAGGTATTGCACTCCACTCAAAGATTCGATACCGAAATTTCACCGGAAATATATGTTTTAGGGTCCCCAATATCCAAAAAAAGCATTTTCACAAAAAGGTCCGTGTGTGTGTGTGTGTGTGTGTGTGTGTCTGTGAACATAACTCTAAACCGAAAAGTCGGTAAAATACCAAAGTTGGTATTTAAGTTTAGTATCTTCCAAGGATGCGACACGAAGATTTTCAGAAAAATCCCCCACCCCCAACTACCCTTTACATGGAACTATTTTCGAAAATTTTGATTTTCTCAAAAATGGCTCTAACGATTTTTATTAAAATTTCGTATATTAAACATATTTACCTGACATATAAAATGTGAATTTTCTGGGAATAGCCTCTGAAGAGTAGTTTATTCTGGATGAATTTTACTGAATTTTGAATAACTGCTAAACCGTAAGAGATGGACAAAAACTCACTACACAAAAAATGTAGAGCACGTTAAAACACACAATTTATGTAATATACATTTTTTTCGTAAGTTCGTCGTTTTTGAGACATTCCTTATTTTTGGTTTCTGCTATGAAAAACGTATACTTTTCTCATACAGGAACTTGTCAAATCCTACCCATATAAACAAAGGAACTTCATTGACATAGCAACCAGCATTTGACTATCATTTTAACCTATGGTAGTCCCTTATTTCGCTTCTACTTACAAGGAAGCAAGTAATAAGACTATTTCTGCTCATTTTTTCTGATTAGCATAAAGTAAACAGAAGTATAAGCTTTTTAAGAATAATTTGTTGCAGGGATATAGAGAAAGTCATGTGAATGGTGTACATCAGATTTTTTCACACAAGCCGTATGTAGGACAGGAGTTGGATAGGCAGAGTCAGACTGAAAAAGTATATTATGAATCCTGGATATTAAAGTACTTACATTGTAAGTCGCCATTAGGGTTTGTCATCTCAAAATAATTTGAGATCACCTTGTGGTTTACCGGGAAACTTGCGAGTCAGTTGAGAAATTCAATGCTATGCCGCCATGTTGCCGAGCTGAATGATAGAACAACTGGCTAGAGACCCGGAGATCCGTTGTTCAGTCTGACTCTACCTGTCCAATTCCTATCCTACACACGGCTTGAGTAAAAACAAATTAAACCAAGGATACTTGCTGGATTCAGGGGTCTACAAAACACTTATTTCCGGTAAAATCTCGGTATCCAATATTTGATGGAATGAAGTATTCCTTCTGCCTGCTGTGTAAGAGTAAAATGCACATATAGAAATGCACGATGTCCCCAAAAGTGCAAGTTAACTTTGGAAGTGGTATTTTCAGAGATAAGGAGATAATAATGAAGCATCATAAAGTGTGTCAGTAATCAATGGCAGTACAATCAATCAATCCTCGATGTCGCCGTGTCAATTTCATCACGTGACGTTGGATGATGCCTATCAGGACACTAAAAGACATGCGCTAATTATATTGTGAATCAACTCGTGACGGTATGTTTGTAGTTATTATGGTGCAGTTGAGAGGAACGTAACTGACACTGTAATCGACGATGGCACTTATGTTTTGTATATTTTATGATCCACGCACCACGCACATTCACACTAACCGCAATTGGTGGCGCAACTTCCACAATATGAGACAGAAACAAAAGCTTATCTGTATTAACAGAAACAAAGACACCTCAAGCAGTCCTTTTATTTTTTGAAAAATCTGATGCGTTCCATTCACATTTCTTTCTCTGCACCTCTGCAACAAATTATTGCTAAAAAGTTTATGCTTCTTTTTACTTCAAGCTAATCGAGAAAAAATTACTTGTTTCCTTATAAATAGAAATGAAATAAAGGAGAAGCATATATTAAACTGACGGTCAAAAGCTGGTTGCTATGTAACTGAAGTTCCTTTGTTTGTATGGACAAGAATTGATAAATTCCTGTATGAGAAAAGTATAAGTTTTTTAAAGCTGAAATCAAGAACAATGAATAACTCAAAAACGATCAACTCCACAAAAAAAATGTATATAATATAAATTGTGTGTTTTAGTGAGGTCTACATTTTCTGTGTGGTAAGTTTTTGTCCACCTCCCACGGTTTAGCAGTTATGGCATATTCCCATAAAATTCGTCCAGAATAAAATATTCTTCAGAAGCTATTCCCAGAAAATTCAAGACATAGATTTTATTTTTCAGGTAAGTATCTTTAATATTGATATTTTAATGAAAATCGTTATAGTCATTTTTGAAAAGATAACAATTTTCGAAAAAGCACCAAGTAGGGTAGTTTGGGGTGTGGGATTTTTCTCGAAATCTTCGTGTCGCATCCTTGGAAGATACTAAACTTAAGTACCAAGTTTGGTATTTTACCGAATTTCGTTTTTGAGTTATCGTGTTCACAGTCATGCAGACACACGGACACGCAGACACACACACGCGCACGCGCGCGCGGACCTTTTTCTGAAAATGCTTCTACTTTCTCTAGCCTCATATGTAAAGTGTACATAGGGATAAAGAAGGTATTGTAATGCACCCAAAAGCTCGATACTGAGATTTCAACGGAAATATATGTTTTGGGGTCCCCTGAGGCCGAAAAAAACATGTTTACTTTCTCTAGCCCCATATGTAGCTACAATGTACATAGGGATAGAGAAGATATTATAATGCACTCAAAAATTCGATACCGAGATTTCACTAGAAATATATGTTTTGGGATCCCGTGAGTCCGAAAAAAGCATTTTTAAAAAAAGGTCCGTGTGTGTGTGTCTCTGTCTCTGGACAGCATAGCCACAAAACGATAAGACCGTTAAATACCAAACTTGGTATTTAGGTTTAGTATCTTCCAAGGATGCGACACGAAGATTTTCAAAAAAAAAGTCCCCCTCACAGAAAACTACCCTTTACATGGAAAAAATTTCGAAAATTTTGATTTTCTTAAAAATGGCTGTAACGATTTTAATTAAAATCCCGTATATTAAAGCTATTTATGTCCGAAATAAAATGTATACCTCGAATTTTTTGGGAATAGCCTCTGAAGACCTCTTTATTCTGGATGAATTTTGCCAAATTTTTGCTTAACTGCTAAACCGTAAGAGATAGAAAAAAACTCACTACACAAAAAATGTACATCTCGACAAGACACACAAATTATGTCCTTTACGTTTTTGTTGTGGAGGTAACCGTTTCCGAGATATTCCTTGTTATTGGTTTCAATTTTGAAGTACTTAAACTTTTCTCAGACAGGAAGTGTCCGTTTTTCTTTTGTTCTACTCCTGGCCAAGCAAAAACAATCGCATAACGATAGCTTTTAAAACATTTGACAATCACTTTATTATAGAGCATTCCCTTATTCCCTTCTACTTATAAGGGAATAAGTAATAAGAATAAGCTGCTAACATTTATCTGAATTAGCATTGTGTACAAAGAAGAATAATCTTTTGTAGGAGGTTTGTAGAGCAGTTAGAGAAAGTCATGTGAGTGTAACACATCAGATTTTTTTGGATAAAGGGGACCCTAAAACATATATTTCCGGTGAAATCTCAGTATCGAATTTTTGTGTGGAGTGCAATATCTCCTCTATACACTATGTACATAGTATGTATAGAGAAAGTAAAAAAGTGTTGAAAATCGGTTGTATAAAGCTCCGGAAATTAAAAACTGTCCAATTATTTTTTATCACACCGCGTAAATGATCTGAGAAGCAGTAATAACAGCGCTTTCTCTGTTACTTAACATTAAAATATATAAAGTATTAACAGTATGAAAACATATCTCTCTTTCTCTCTCACTCCCTATTGTGATAATGTTATGTCACTTGAACTATAGTGTTCATATCCTGAGGGATCTATTAGGATATACCTCGTGGCTTGGAGAGTGATAAGTGATCTATACCTCATCCCTGTGCCATACTACTGTGTTTTGTCACGAGTCCACAAAGGTTCTTCTGCATCACCTGATGAGATGTTAGGTGTCCACAGAGACCTTAGTGCCAGACAACTGAACCTCTGCTTCTACACGTGACAGGCAGAGTTCAGATTCGACATCAATCCACAAACACCTTAGTGCCAGGCAGAAATACCTCTGCTGACGGGTAGATGCCAAGTTCAACATGTGTCCACAGAGACCTTAGTGCCAGACAACTGAACCTCTGCTTCTACACCTGACAGGCAGAGTTCAGGTTCGTCATCAATCCACAAAAACCTTAGTGCCAGGCAGAAATACCTCTGCTGACGGGCAGATGCCATGTTCAACATGTGTCCACAGAGACCTTAGTGCCAGACAGCAGTACCTCTGCTTCTACACGTGACAGGCAGAGTTCAGATTCGACATCAATCCACAAAAACCTTAGTGCCAGGCAGCAATACCTCTGCTGACGGGTAGATGCCAAGTTCAACACGTGCCCACAGAGACCTTAGTGCCAGACAACTGAACCTCTGCTTCTACACGTGACAGGCAGAGTTCAGATTCGACATCAATCCACAAAAACCTTAGTGCCAGGCAGCAATACCTCTGCTGACGGGTAGATGCCAAGTTCAACACGTGTCCACAGAGACCTTAGTGCCAGACAACTGAACCTCTGCTTCTACACCTGACAGGCAGAGTTCAGATTCGACATCAATCCACAAAAACCTTAGTGTCAGGCAGCAATACCTCTGCTGACGGGTAGATGCCAAGTTCAACACGTGTCCACAGAGACCTTAGTGCCAGACAACTGAACCTCTGCTTCTACACGTGACAGGCAGAGTTCAGATTCGACATCAATCCACAAACACCTTAGTGCCAGGCAGCAATACCTCTGCTGACGGGTAGATGCCAAGTTCAACACGTGTCCACAGAGACCTTAGTGCCAGACAACTGAACCTCTGCTTCTACACGTGACAGGCAGAGTTCAGATTCGACATCAATCCACAAAAACCTTAGTGTCAGGCAGCAATACCTCTGCTGACGGGTAGATGCCAAGTTCAACACGTGTCCACAGAGACCTTAGTGCCAGACAACTGAACCTCTGCTTCTACACGTGACAGGCAGAGTTCAGATTCGACATCAATCCACAAAAACCTTAGTGTCAGGCAGCAATACCTCTGCTGACGGGTAGATGCCAAGTTCAACACGTGTCCACAGAGACCTTAGTGCCAGACAACTGAACCTCTGCTTCTACACGTGACAGGCAGAGTTCAGATTTGACATCAATCCACAAAAACCTTAGTGCCAGGCAGAAATACCTCTGCTGACGGATAGATGCCAAGTTCAACACGTGTCCATAGAGACCTTAGTGCCAGGCAGCAGTACCTCTGCTTCTACACCTGACAGGCAGAGTTCAGATTCGACATCAATCCACAAAAACCTTAGTGCCAGGCAGCAATACCTCTGCTGACGGGTAGATGCCAAGTTCAACACGTGTCCACAGAGACCTTAGTGCCAGACAACTGAACCTCTGCTTCTACACCTGACAGGCAGAGTTCAGATTCGACATCAATCCACAAAAACCTTAGTGTCAGGCAGCAATACCTCTGCTGACGGGTAGATGCCAAGTTCAACACGTGTCCACAGAGACCTTAGTGCCAGACAACTGAACCTCTGCTTCTACACGTGACAGGCAGAGTTCAGATTCGACATCAATCCACAAAAACCTTAGTGCCAGGCAGAAATACCTCTGCTGACGGATAGATGCCAAGTTCAACACGTGTCCATAGAGACCTTAGTGCCAGGCAGCAGTACCTCTGCTTCTACACCTGACAGGCAGAGTTCAGATTCGACATCAATCCACAAAAACCTTAGTGCCAGGCAGCAATACCTCTGCTGACGGGTAGATGCCAAGTTCAACACGTGTCCACAGAGACCTTAGTGCCAGACAACTGTACCTCTGCTTCTACACCTGACAGGCAGAGTTCAGATTCGACATCAATCCACAAAAACCTTAGTGCCAGGCAGCAGTACCTCTTGTGACGGGCAGATGCCATGTTCAACACGTGTCCACAGAGACCTTAGTGCCAGACAACTGAACCTCTGCTTCTACACGTGACAGGCGGAGTTCAGATTCGACATCAATCCACAAAAACCTTAGTGCCAGGCAGCAATACCTCTGCTGACGGGTAGATGCCAAGTTCAACACGTGTCCACAGAGACCTTAGTGCCAGACAACTGTACCTCTGCTTCTACACGTGACAGGCAGAGTTCAGATTCGACATCAATCCACAAAAACCTTAGTACCTTAGTACCTCTGCTGATGGGTGGATGCCAAATTCGGCACGTGTCCATGGAGTGCTAGACAACTGTACCTCTGCTTCTATTTGTGACGGGCAGATGCCATGTTCAACATGTGCCCAAATGTAGCTCTACTTCTGCTTCTACCAGGTGGCCCAAGAGCGCCGTGTTTTGCGTATTCAGAAAGGTCGCCTTCGCTTACAACGCCACAGACCGGCAGTGGAGTTCTGCAACTTTTATAACGTACGCTCATTGAGAGGTGGTTACCAGGATTGTGCTGGAGTCCATTGATGACATATAAGAACAGTGTAAACACACTGAGAAACTTAACTTGTTTTCCATTTCAATTACAGAGCCTATAATACTTATAGAATGCAGTTACTTATAGATTCACAAGTAATTAGAAAGTCTATTTTAATAACTAGTTTTCAAATTTCGTAATACGCGCCTCTTATTTAAAATTAGAGACTAAGACACTTTGTAGGGTTAAATCAAAGTATAAAGGCGCTGTATCAGTTGCCATTCATGAGGGTACGTAGAGTTTCATCGTATTCTTTATTGTTATATTATCATCATATTTATTATTATAGATTTGCTTGGCAGAATAAAACTAACATGCAATCACGAGATCACGTAGTATAGTGCAACTTTACCTGCCTTCGTGTTTGCAAGTTTTCCTTACAGCGCTTTGATGTTTTGATTTCCTGCTAGGGCATAGTAATAATAATAATAATAATAATAATAATAATAATAATAATAATAACAATATAGTGAAGCACTAAGTGATGTTTTTCCAAATTTTTCGTTATGACGCTTTCCTGTTTTGATTTACTCTAAGCACATCCTGCGTAATCACATCAATGATAATAATACAGTAAAACACTACCCGCTATCGGGTTGGATGTTTTTCTTAATGACGGTTTTAAGCTTTGATCTACCACTCTAAAGTGTGGAGCAGCAGCAGCAGCAGTAGCAGTAGCAGTAGCAGTAGTAGTAGTAGTAGTAGTAGTAGTAGTAGTAGTAGTAATAATAATAATAATAATAATAATAATAATAATAATAATACATTGAAGTACTCTGTTTTTACGTGAAAAACGGCGCTGCTGGGCAGATATCAAGTTCGACATGTGTCACAGAGACCATAGTGTTAGGCAACTGTACCTCTGCTTCTATAAGTAACGGGCAGATGCCAGGTTCGATACGTGTCCACAGGGAACTTACTGCCAGGTTACTGTATCTCTGCTTCTATACGTAATGATGAGATTTCAGGTTCGCTATTGTCCACAGAAACATTGGTGCTAGGCAACTGTACTTTTGCTTCTATAAGTGACGGGTCTAGGTTCGATGCGTGTCCACAGAGACCTTAGTGCTAGGCAACTGTACCTCTGTACGGGCGTATGCCGGTCAGACAGAGAGACTAGCGGATCTTTCTCTATTTTTTTTTTTTTTATTTAGCTTGTCTTATTTCGTGTATTTCCGGAGAAATCTTTGTACCGACTTTTTGGATAGAAGGCATAGAATAGAAATTAAAACACGAATAGCGATTTTACAGTGAAGCGTATGTTATTTGGCAGTTCAGACCTCTAATAAAGAAAATCTTCGAAATGGTTAACACAAAAAATGGCAAAAAATGTATGATTCAATAAAATCTACATATTTTGTGCAGTAAGGGTTTTGTCTATGTGTTAGAGTTCATGAGGTATACATATTTCATTCAGAATTATCACACTTCTCAGAAAATTCAGAATATACATTCTATTGCCATGCAAATAATGTATACGTGTTATTTTAATCAAAATCATTAGAGCAATTTTTGGGAAAATAACAAATAATTAAAGTAGTCCATGTAAAGGGTAGTTTGCGATGCGGAGCATTTATTGAAAGTCTTAGTGTGACATCCTCGGTGTAGGCTGAACGTAAATGCCAAGTTTTATATCGAATCAAATTTCGTTTTTATTTATACTCTTCACACACATACACACACGCGTTTTCTAAATATGATTTTCTTAACTTCGGGGCCTCTAAACGTGCATTTCCACTAAAATCTCGATATCTAAGGTTTGAGTGGAATGTAATACTTTCTCTATGACTATAGGTAAACAGTAGAGAAAGAAACAAAGTTATGAATATAAAAAAATTGATGTTTTGCAACTATTCTTCAAAGTATTTTTACAAAGGATTATTCTTATATTAAGTTCATGTTAATCAACATAAACTTTTGCAGAAGCTATTTTCCTAATATGTACAAGGGCGCTAGGGGAATATAATAAGACTCTTTCAAGAGTGGATCGCCATGTGATAACCTTGAAATTCAGTTTTCTTTGTTTTGCTGAGAGAAATAAGAAGAACGACTTACCATTTGAGAAAAATATTAAGTATTTTAAAATGCAAATCAATAACAAAAAGTAAAGTATATGTGGGATAGAATTAACACCACAATAAATGTATTTTTGAGGTTTAATAACATTTAAGCTAGTAGGTCATATAGTATGGTCAAATGAGCCCGGGGCCCATGGAGCTTAAAGTTACTCAACATTCGTCTCCTCGGGATAAATGAAACCCAGGTAAAAAAACCTTATCCGGATGGCTCACCATAACCGAGATTCGAACTCGGACCTCTGAATACCACATTAATTGTGAGTTTTAACGAGACCTACACCTTTTGTGTAGTATGATTTTGTCAATATCTTATGGTTTACCAATTATGCAAAAGTCGTTCAAGACGAAGAATACTTCAGAAAGCATTCACAGAAAAATAAAGATAACCATTTCATTTTCCATGAAAATGCTTTAAAATGTGGCATTTTAATCAAACCCGTTAGACGCACTTTTGAAAAAATCAATATTTTCCACATTTTTTCTCAGTAAAGGGTAGTTTGGGGTGGGAGAGTTCTCTTGAAAATCTATGATTGCATCCTTGGAAGAGTTTTTGATAGTGTTTAACTCCCGCTTTTACCACATACGGCGCCGTAGCCTATGGCACTGATGATATATGGAATGAGGATGGAGCACCGGTGGAATGCGATGGTGAGAGAAACCAGAGAACCCGGAGAAAACCCACCCCTGCGCTGCTTTGTCCACCTAAAATCCCACATGCGGCCGCCTGGTATTGAGGCAAATGGTCTAACCACTCGGCCACAGCGCAGCCTTTATTGGAAGATGCTGAACTTAAATATCAAGTTTGGTATTTAACCGATCGTTTTTTTTTTGTTTCCTTGTTTCTTTATGCTGTTCAGACCGTGAAAATGTTTAACAAAGATTTTTTTTTTTTTTTGATAGGTAGAGTCAGACTGAAAAATCCAACGCTGTAGCCAAGATTTGAACCACGGATCTCCCGGTCTCTAACCGGTTGCTCTACCACTGAGCTACCATGGAACATGCCGGCATTGAATTTCTCAACTAACTCGCATGTTTCTCGGTAAACCACAAGGTGATCTCAAATTATTTTGAGATGACAACCCAAATGGCGACTTACAAAGTTGTAAGTACTTTAAGTCCCAGGATTTATAGCATAGCCAACTATTAAGGTCAATTGGTATTGATTTAATTGTTATTTTCACACAAGCCGTGTGTAGGACAGGAGTTGGATAGGTATAGCCAGACTGAAAAAGTCAACGCCATAGCCGGCATTTGAACCATGGATCTGCCGGTCTCTAGCCGGTTGATCTTCCACTGAGGTACCATGGCAACATGCCATCATAGCATTGAATTTTTCAACTGACTCGCATGTTGGTTCAAATCCCGGCTTTGCCGTTGAATTTTTCAGTCTGAATCTATCCTAACCTATTTCTGTCCTACACACGGTTTGAGTGAAAAAACAATTAAAGCAATATTTTTTTTATCTTTCAGGGATTTAAAAAGGTTATTTACGGTGAAATCTATGTGTATAGGTAATTACAAATAAAGAATAAATCTAAAACTGTTGTTATTTTTTCAAATTTCAGAGATATATATGGTTTAATTATATATAAGTGCAGTCGCTCATATAAAGGGTAGATAATACGTCGATTAAAATGATACAAATATGTCCCCCATAAGTGCTACAGAGGTTTTACTGATATTTGCCTGGCAGTGCAAGCTGAACATAGAATATCAAACCCTGTGCCGAGGAAGCAGGACGGTTATAGGCGAGTCGGTCCAGAAAACACATGAAAAACACTTTGACAGAAAAAAGAAACGGAAACATCCATGGTTACTCTCGGCTTTTGATTTATCCTACATTCTTTGTCATGCAGATGCATTCGATCGCGATTTGCACATCGGAAAACAAATTGCAAACGTTCCCGCCGCTTGAATATGTATGAAAGAACGAGCTATAAAAACAAATGCATAACGATCGGACTGTACAGTGGATGTCTTGTGGGGTTGCCAGCGGCCAGCGCGGCTCGCCTAGCGCTCTCAACGGCGGTCATTAGAGTTGCAAATTGGCAGCTAATGTGAGGCGATTACATGCACCACAGTGCGGCGCAATTGCATGATCCAAAATGAAACACCGCCACCGCCGTACCAGTTTCCGGATATTAACACAGATTTAACCGCCAGCCACCGATAACCGAGAATTTCATTTCGGCAAATGTAAAAGCATTTCATATATGTTACACATGCAGGGGATTCTAAAGATGTGGTCAGGCTCGCTCGTTCTCTATGGCTCTTTTGGCATCTCGGGTGTTCCTAGCGTTTGAGAATTCATTGCAAAAATCAGTTTCCATGCCACCTAGGACTCCTTATACGACTATCATTAACTTACCTCGTAACCTTTAAGAATCTGATTCCTATCATACAAGCACGTTATATTAAATTCATATATAAACTGTTTCCTTTTTACTTTCTCCTCACGTACTATGTACATAGTGTATAGAGGAGGTATTTTACTGCACACAAAAATTCTATACGAGATTTCACCGGGAATAAATGTTTTGGGTCCACATGAATTAAAAAAAAAAAGCATTCTTAGAAAAAGGTCCGTGTGTTTGTCCGTGGGCAGCATAGCAAAACAACTTGATATTTAAGCTCAGTAACTTCCAAGGACGCGACACGAACATTTTCAAGAAAATAGCCTACTCTTTACATGGAAAAAATTTCGAAATTTTTGATTTTATCAAAAATGGCTCTAACGATTGAGTAAAATTTCTTAAATTTAAGATATTTACAAATCAAATAAAATGTTTCTCTTGAGTTTTCTGAGAATAGCCCCTTAAGAGCTCTTTATTCTGAATGAACTTTGATAAATTTTGCCTAACTGGTAAACCGTAAGCGATAGGCAAAAAGCTTACTATACAAAAAATGTAAATCTTGTTAAAACACAACATTTTTGTAATATACTTTTTTTTTTTTGTAGAGTTGGTCGTTTTTGAGACATTCCTTGTTATTGGTTTCAGCTTTAAAATATTTATACTTTAATCATACGGGAATTTGTCAATTCCTGGCCATACAAACAATATGCATTCACTTATTTCCCTCTACTTACAAGGAAGGAAGTAATAAGACCAATTCTGCTAATGTTGATTTCGATTAGCAGTATGCAGATAAAATAATAGTAAGAATAGTTTGTGTTTGAAACAGCTTGAGAAGGATTGTTTTCATTCCTTTTGTGTATCTTATTTCTTTTGCCCTTCTTGTAGGGGAAGTATTGTATTCCAACCAACATTTCACTGGAATTACCTGTGTTGAGGCCCTCTAGATGAAAAAAATTAGAAAAAGGTTCGTGTATGTGAACAGCACAATTCAAAACTGAAAATTGGTATTTCAGTTCAATACATTTCAAAAATACAATAGGAAAATTTTCATCAAAATCCCCTGCACTTCAAACTACCACTGTATGTATAACTTTTCTTTGGAAGTTTGATTTTCTCAAAGTGTCTCTAACGATTTTTATTAAAATATATGCTTAAGATACTTATATTTTTCGTAGTCAGGTTTTTTAGCACTAACACCTCCATAAGACTTACAAGCGGAAGCCTAGGGGTCAGAAGCCTGTCGGTAAGCCAATGGCACGTAACCACTGAATGGAGAACCGGGAACGAGTGATCAGCCCGCAGCCAGGCAAGAGCGTGAGGAAGTGGATGATATGAAACGCAAGTGAAATGGATAATAGGAAAGGTGACGATGGAATAATTGATGGAATGAGTGGCGAGAGAAATCGGAGGATCGGGAGAAAACCCGTCCGTGCACCCCTTTGTCCATACAAATTCCAAATACGGTTGCCTGGGATCCAAATTTGGTGAGAGTCAAGTGATCTAACTCTCGGCCACAGCGCGCGCGCGTGTGTTACTATGTCCGTAAACAGTTTAACTCAAAAATGACAAAATTGGTTAAAAACCAATCTTTATATTTAAGGTCACTTCCAAGGATGCCACACGAAGATTTTCAGTAAAATCCCCCAATCCAAACTACGCTTTGCATGGAATATTTTTCAAAATTTTTGATTTCCTCAAAAATATTCAACGATTTTGATCATAATACATGTTTAAAATATTTTCTTGACAAAACAGAATTTGTACCTTGTGTTTTCTGGGAATAGTCCTGAAAACCCCATCACCTTGAATGTCTTTTGTAGATAGACAAAAACTTACTGCACAAAAATATTGAGCTCATTAAGACGCACAATTTATGTCAGAATTTTTGTAGTAGTGTTAACCATATTCGAGGTATTTTTAAAATACTTACATTTTTCTCAAATGGAAAGCTGTCATTCTCACATATTTATTTTGTTTTACTTCTGTCCATTAAAGAGAATTGAATTTCGGATGCATAACATAACGATAACTTTTAAAAGATTTGACTACCACTTTAGCTTAGTGTAATCCCTTATTCCCCTTTACATAGAAGAAAGCAAGTAACAACACCATATTTTGGTCATTTTTGTCTCAATTAGCATGCTGAAGATAAAAGAATAGCCTTTCGTGCAAATAATCTGTTTGCAGAACACGTAGAGAAAGTCATATGAATGCAACACATCAGCTTTTTACTTTCTCTAGCCCCATATGTACAATGTACATAGGGATAGAGAAGGTATTGTAATGCACCCAAAAATTCGATACCGAGATTTCACCGGAAATATATGTTTTCGGGTCCCCTTGAGTCCGAAAAAAGCATTTTTACTTTTTCTATACGCACTATGTACATAGTGTATAGAGAAGGTATTGCACTCCACCAAAAAATTCGATACCGAGATTTCACCGGAAATATATGTTTTAGGGTCCCCTGAATCCAAAAAAAAAAGTATTTTCAGAAAAAGGTCCCTGTGTGTGTGCGTGTCCGTGTGTCTGTGAACACGATAACTCAAAAACGAAAAGTCGGTAAAATACAAAACTTGGTATTTAAGTTTAGTATCTTCCAGGGATGCGACACAAGATTTTGAGAAAAATCCCCCCACCCCAAACTACCCTTTACGTGGAATTTTTTCGAAATTTTTGATTTTCTAAAAAATGACTAATGATTTTGATTAAAATATCGTATATTTAAGATATTTACCTGACAAATAAAACGTATATTTTGAATTTTCTGGGCATAGCCTCTGAAGACTACTTTATTATGGGTCAATTTTACTGAATTTTGCATAACTGCTAAACCGTAAGAGATAGAAAAACACTCACTACACAAAAAATGTACATCACGACAAAACACACAGTTTATGTCCTTTACTTTTTTGTTGTAGAGTTAACCGTTTCCGAGATATTCCTAGTTATTTGTTTCAATTGTGAAATACTTAAACTTTTCTCAGACAGGAAGTGTCCGTTTTTCTTATGTTCTACTCCTGGCCAAGCAAAGAAGTGATTTGCTATGACAATCGCATAACGATAGCTTTTAAAACATTTGACAATCACTTTAGCATAGTGCATTCCCTTATTCCCTTCTACTTATAAGGAACTAAGTAATAAGAACATTCTGCTAATATTTATCTCGAATATCATTGTGTACAAAGAAGAATAATCTTTTGTAGATGTTTGTAGAGCAGCTAGAGAAAGTCATGTGAGTGTAACACATCAGATTTTTGAGTTAATGCTGTTCACAGAAACGCACACGTTCTAATGGACCGTTTTCTAATATATGAGGATCATCCAGAAAGTAAAAGACGATTTGGCATAAGTAAATAATAAAGAAAGTTATCAACACAAAACTTTTGTTACAAAGTTACAGAAGCTTACTCTACTTCTCCATTCTCTTAAGATATTCATTGTCACGTGGTACCAGTTTTTCAATGTTGATGTTATAGGCAGAAAGCGCACGTGTGCGTGATTATACAATGAACGAGCCTTCAGTTAGGAAATGACTGCACGACTAAGACCGGACTGGAAGTTCACCAATCCTTATGGAAGAGTTAAAGTGAATGTTGATAAAAGAATTTAAAAAAACTCTGATGTCTTACACTCACATGACTTTCTCTAGCTACTCTACAAGCTTCTTACGAAAGATGATTCTTCTTTTAACACCACGCTAATCGAGATATGCATTAGCAGAAGTTTATTACTTACTTCCTTACAAGTAGAATGAAACCAAAGGATTGGACTAGGCTAAAGTGATAGTTAAATGTTTTAAAAGCTGTCGTTATGCGACTGTCATTGCAAATCGCTTCTTTTCTTGGCTAGGAGTAAAACAAAAGAAAAACTGACACTTCTTGTCTAAGAGAAGTGTAAGTACTTTACAAGTGAAACCAATAACAAGGAATATCTCGAAAACGGTAAGCTCCACGAAGAAAATGTGTATGACATAACTTGTGTATTTTAACAAGTTCTACATTTTTTGAATTGTAAGTTTTTGTTTGTCTCTTACGGTTTAGAAGATAAGCCAAATTAAGCAAATTCCATCCAGAATAAACAGGTATTTAGAAGATATTCCCAGAAAATTGAAGATATATTTTATTTGTGATAGAAATGGTTTTAATATGTGGGATTTTAATCAAAATCGTTATAGTCATTTTTAAGAAAAACAAAATGTTCGAAAATTTTTCCATGTAAAGGGTAATTAGGGGTAGGGGGATTTTGTTGAAAATCTTCGTGTTGCATCTTCGGAAGAGACCAAACTTAAATACCAAGTTTGATAGTTAACAGTATTTTCGTTTTTGAGTTATGCTGTCCACAGACCCATATATACAGAGACACACAGACACACACGGACCTTTTTCTAAAAAAATTGGATTCAGGGCGTCCTAAAACATGTATTTCCGGTGAAAACTCGACATCGAAGTTTTGGGTGGAATACAATCTACATTGTACATACGCGGCTAGAGAAAGTAAAAACCGGTGTTTCACTTTGGACACCATACATGACTTTTTGTGTGAAAAAATGACCCAACCTCAAAGTGGCAGTGACATCTTGCCTCAGATCTTTGGCGGTAAAAGAGTATAACATCTGCATTGAAAAATCGGCACCACATGACAATAAATACCTTGATAGCAATGACGATTACGTTGAAAAATGGAGTAAGGTACTGTAATTTTGTAAATAAAGTTTTGCATTGATATCCTTCGTTATTATTTAGTTATGCCAAATCGTCTGTCACTTTGTAGATGGCCCTCGTATTTGTCCTGGATGGGGGGCTCAAAATATACCTAGGTATCAAAATACGTTTGGTAGCAGAATGTTCATCTTGACTGCCTTGAAAGCAGATGTGTTGGAAGAGAAACCGTGCATTTTTTGCAAGGAAGCAGTGAAATGTATGAACACGCTTGGTAAAGTGCAGAAATTGACACATTCGCGCTCGCTGCCTACAGGCGTTTCTTTAAAGACCTACACGAAAAAAAGGGGTGACATAATGATTAGGTGCTGCGCCCCTCAACAACAGCAACAACTCTATTCAACACTCGCCACTTATAATGGCACTCCTCTACGTGACAAGTCCTGCCCCGCACAGACACTGCGAGGGAGGTCCACAAGATGCGCTCAGTTAATTTCATCAGCTTCACCGGCCGTACCTACTGATCATTGCAAAACAATGGGGTATCGTTATTATAAGCTCGGAGTACAAAACATCTGAATTTACGCGCTATCTTTATTTCTACATACAGTTTTACTTTCTCTGGCTCCGTATGTAGAATGTACATAGTAGCTAGAGAAAGTATTGTATTCCACCCAAAATATTGATGTCGAGATTTCACGGAAATATATATTTTGAGCTCCCCTTGAGTCCAAAAAAGCATAATTTTAAAAAAAGATAGAAAAAAAAGGTCCGCATGTGCGTGTGTGTACGTCTGTCTATGGACAGCATAGCTCAAAAATGAAAAGACCGTTAAATACCAACCTTGGTGTTTATCTTTATTATCTTCCAAGGATGCAACACGAAGATGTTCTATAAAATCACCTCGCGCGGGAAAAATAATATAATTTTAACGGATACTACTCAAAAGTAATGAGTCTTAATAGGCTATCCACAGAAAATTGAAGATATACTTGATACTTAATATCAATGTGTCAAATATGTCATTTTAATTCATCATAAAAAAAATTTGGTGTGCTGCATTCATATGACTTTCTCTATAACAAATGATTGTAAATAAGCTTATTTTTCTATCTGTTTATGCTAAAACATTAGCAGAAACAGTCTTATTACTTTGTTCCTTTATAAGTAGGAGGAAAATAAGGGAATACACTAGGTTAAACTGACAGTCAAATATTTTCAAATATGATTGTTATAGGATTGAAATCCGTTTCTTTGCTTGGCCAAGCGTTGGCAATTTCCCATATGAGAAAAGTTTAAGTATTTTAAAACTGAAATCAATAACAACGAGTATGTCAAAAGCGGTAAACTCACGAATAAAATGTAGATGACATAAAGTATGTGCTT
The DNA here is from genome assembly GCA_030762935.1 of Hymenopus coronatus. Classification (NCBI taxonomy): domain Eukaryota; kingdom Metazoa; phylum Arthropoda; class Insecta; order Mantodea; family Hymenopodidae; genus Hymenopus; species Hymenopus coronatus. The sequence continues at coordinate 21,468,682 of CM060882.1, forward strand.
TATCGCGATCTACATTTTTGTGTGGTAAGTTTTTGTCTATTTCTTACGGTTTACCGGTTATGTAAAATTCAATAAATAACATCCAGAATAAGGAGATCTTTAGAGCTATTCCCAGAAAATTCAAAATATATATTTTATTTGGCATGCAAATGTCTTAAATATAAGATATTTTAATCAAAATCGTTACAGCCATTTTTGAGAAAATCGAAATTTACGAAATTTTTGTCCATGTAAAGGGTAGTTTGGGATGGGGGGGGGGCTTTCTTCAAAATCTTCATGTTGCAACCTTGAAAGATACCAAACACCAAGTTTGGTCTTTTCGTTTTTGAGCTATGCTGTCAAGAGACACACACAAAAAACAAGCGCGCGCGCACACACACACACACGAAGGTTTTTTCTAAAAATAATGTTTTGGGGTTCACCATTAAGGATGCTCACCACAAACTACCTTTACATGAATAAAGTTTGAAAAGTTTACTTTGTTTCAAAACTGACTAACAATTTGGATTAAAATATCGGTATCATAAATAAGATGTATATTTTGAGTTTTCGGGGAATAGCCTCTAAAGACCTCTTTATTCTGAATGAGTTTGCAAAACTTTGCACAGGGGTTAAACTGTAAGAGATAGACAAAAACTTACACATAAAAAATGATGATCTTGTTAAAACATGTGATATACTTTTTCTTGTAGAGTTGGCCGTTTTTGGGATATTCCTTATTATTAGTTTCAATTTTAAACTAGCTAACTTCTCTCCAACGGCACCATGCAAAGCGAACTAAACCTCAACTGTTTGACATAGCAACCAGCTTTCAAAAGATTTTAGTATCGCTTTAGCCTAGTATATTCCCTTACTGCCCTTCTGCTTACAATGAAGCAAGTAATAAGACATCTCTGCTAATGCTTACTTCGATTAACATGATTTAGATAGAAGAATATTCTTTTGTAAGAAACAGCAAGACAAAGCCATGTGAATGGAACACATCAGATTTTTACCTTTTCTATCACGTATAATTAAGAAGGGGAAGTGTTGAATTCCAAACGAAAATTCGATTTCAAGACTGCACCGGAAATATGTTTTGGAGTCCCCTCAAAGGCAAAACAGCATTTTGTAAAAGGGTCGACGTGCATTTGTTTTATGTACGTAGACAGCAATAACTCAAAATCGAAAAGTCGGTAAAATCCAAACTTGGTATTTACGTTCAGCTCTCTTCCAATGATACTACACAATTTTCCTTTGCATGGAAAATTGTTTCTAATATTTTGATTTTCTCAAAAATATCTCCCAGAAAAATGAAATAAATAGAGTATTTCAAAAGTCACTTCAAACTATAAGCAGTTATTAATATTATAAGGATTGAGATAGTAAAATAAACAGAAGAAGTCACATAGCTGGCAAACAGGGGTGTTGTCCTCCGTTCTCTTGTTAATCGTACACCATTCTTTCTTTTGACTGCATACACAGTATTTAACAGATTTTGTCTTGGAATATTCAGTTTCTTGTGAGATAGCATCTTTCAGGAAAATTCATTCTTTAACCGAAAGTCAATTAAATTGAGATCTGAAGATCGTTGAGGCCACTTTGTTGTAACGTTATGAATGAAACATGATCCTGCTCTTAAATTGTTGAACAATGTTAAACTTTCTAAAACCCTGGAAACTCCTCTTGTTTTCATAATAGCGTTGAATCAGCTGCATTCTATCATTTAGTGGTAGAGCCATTATTTGTAACTTACAAATTCTTATAGCGGTATGAATAATATTAACTTTAAAACAGTAAACTGGTAAAGGTGAACTGAAAAAAATAAAAGAGAACAAAACCCCATTGCTTACCCAGTGTGCGAATTCCTTTGTTTTTATCCTATGTCAAATATTATAATATTCGTATTTATAGCGGTTTGAAGTGATTTTTGAAAGACCCGATACAAGGTGAATCACCTAAAATTTCCACGAACATATTTCGGAAATGGAAAGTGCTATTGATGCGCAATTTGCACAGCATTGATTGGCAGTCAGGGATTCGCATTTTAGGCTATAAGCAGATTTTAATACTACTTAGAAAGTGTATTTTTGAAAATACAATGCATAGATGGATGGAACAATGCTATTATATTTGCCTTCTGTTCAATGCGACTTTCTAGTCAGTTAGTTTGTGACCTCAAGCAGTGGCTCGTGAGTACCAATGCAGAATAAGCCAACACGTTCGTGGTCCATGTAGAGTGTAGCAAAAATGTAGTGTAACACCTAGGAAAGTAGCAGAAAGAAACCTTTTTCTTTTTTGGTAGTGTTTAACGCCCACTTTTACTACTTGTGGCACCGCAGGCGATACATGGAGTGAAGATGGAGCACCGGAGGGGGAAACCGCAGAAAAGAGCACTATTGGTCTGTTGGCTTCCTCTGGTGGAACATCAGCATCCATGGAGTTTAAACGCGTTGTGTGGGATAGTGAACCCTCAGCTTACTTGCTATTGCACATAAATGTACATATTAGCTATACAAGGTATTTATTGCGCCCAAAATTCAATGTCGAAAATTCACAGGAAATATGTTTTGAGGTCCCTCAGACCGAAAAATGCATTTTTAGAAAAAGGTCCATGCTTATGTGTGTGTATCTGTGGACAGCATGACTCAAAAACGAAATGACCATTAAATAACAAACTAGGTATTTAGATTTAGTGTTTTCTGGGATGCACAGGGAAATATTTTTATTGATTACTTGGAAAAGTGTAAAAGTATCACTGGTGACTACTACGCAAGCTTGCTGGAACGTTTGAGTGATGAAGTGAAAAGAATAAGACCTCATTTCGCAAAAAAACTTGTTTCATCAGGACAATGCTCCGGCCTATTGTTCAGTGATTGCAACGGGAAAAATGTGCGAGTTAAAGTTCAACTTTTTTTTTCTTTAAAATACGGTACCGGAGTCTGATCAGGACTCCGGTACTGTATACCCTACTTTTATTTACTTTTTTTTTTCTTCTTTTTACCTTGTTTTTCTGTATTATTACTACTGGATTGCTGTTTTCTTACTGTTACAACACACACATAAACACAAACATATAACACCCATGCCCAAGGCGGGACTCGAACCCACGATCCCCAGCACTTGGTGAACATCCACCCTATTCGCCAGATCTAGCACACAGTGACTACCACCTGTTCCCAAACCTCAAGAAATGTCTTGGAGGACGAAGATTTCACAGCAACGAGGAGGTCATTGAGGAGGATCTTGATAAATCGCACTACAGAGATGGTTTAATTAAATTAGAATACCGATATGACAAAATATTCGCCTTTGTGGACTATATGTTGAGAAATAAAACAAAAAAAATGTTTAATGCTGTTTTCATTGAGAGGCCCGGGAGTTAACAGCTGACCCTAGTATGTACTCCTATATTCAAAAAATCTGATGTGTAGCATTCACATGACTTTCTCTACATCTCTGCAACAAATTATTGTTAAAAAGCTTATACTTCTATTTACTTAATGCTAATCATAAAAAATTAGCAGAAATAGTTTTATTACTTGCTTCCTTGTAAGTAGAAGCGAAATAAGGGAAGGTTAAAGTGAAAGCCAAAAGCTGGTTGCTATGTGACTGATGTTCCTTTGTTTGTATGGACAGGAGTTGACAAATTCCTGTATGAGAATGTATAAGTTTTTCAAAGCTGAAACCAAGAAAAAGGAATATCTCAAAAACGATCAACTCCACAAAAAAAAATGTATATAACATAAATTGTGTGTTTTAACGTGCTCTACATTTTTTCTGGGTTAAGCTTTTGTCCATCTCTTACGGTTTAGTAGTTATGAAAAAGTCATCCAGAATAAAGTAGTCTTCAGAGGCTATTCCCAGAATATTCAAGATATACATTTCATTTGTCAGATAAATATCTTTAATATACGAAAGTTTAATCATAATCCTTAGAGCCATTTTTGAGAAAATAAACATTTTCGAAAAAAGTTCCATGTAAAGGGTAGTTTGGGGTAGGGGGATTTTTCTCAAAATCTTGTGTCGCATCCCTGGAAGATACTAAACTTAAATACCAAGTTTGGTATTTTACCGACTTTTCGTTTTTGAGTTATCGTGTTCACAGACACACGGACACACGGACACACACACACACACACACACGGACCTTTTTGTGAAAATGCTTTTTTTGGTTACAGGGGACCCTAAAACATATACATCCGGTGAAATCGCGGTATCGAATGTTTTGGTGGAGTACAACACATTCTCTATTCATTATGTACATAATGAGTATAGAGAAAGTAAAAAATTAGCAGAAATAGCCATATTACTTGCTTCCTTGTAAGTAGAAGCGAAATAAGGGAGTACTGTAGGTTAAAGTGATAATCAAAAACTAGTTGCTATGTCACTGAAGTTACTTTGTTTGTATGGACAGCAGTTGACAAATTCCTGAATGAGAAAAGAATGTTTTTCATAGCAGAAACCAAAAATAAGGAACGTCTCAAAAACGACGAACTCCACGAAAAAAAGGTATATAACATAAATTGTGTGTTTTAACGTGCTCTACATTTTTTGTGTAGTAAGTTTTTGTCCATCTCTTACAGTTTGGCAGTTATTCAAAATTCAGTAAAATTATCCAGAATAAACTACTCTTCAGAGGATATTCCCAGAAAATTCAAAATATACATTTTATTTGTCAGGTAAATATCTTTAATATACGAAATTTTAATCAAAATCGTTAGAGCCATTTTTGAGAAAATCAAAATGTTTGAAAAAAGTTCCATGCAAAGGGTAATTGGGGGTGGGGGGATTTTTCTCAATATATTCGTGTCGCATCCCTGGAAGATACTAAACTTAAATACCAAGTTTGGTATTTTACCTACTTTTTGTTTTTGAATTACTATGTTCACAGACACACGGACCTTTCTCCGAAAATGCTTTTTTAGAAAAAGGGGACCCCAAAACATATATTTCCGGTGAAATCTCGGTATCGAATTTTTGGGTGGAGTGCAATACCTTCTCTATACACTATGTACATAGTGCGTAAAAATAATAAATGTGGGTGTTAGAGAAAGTAAGAAAGGATACTAGTTTGTAACCTTACTACCAGTTAACCCCGAAAGGTTCCCAGTTCGCGTTATTCGGTGCGCCTCGAGTTATCGCCTCATGGAGTTTAATTTTTAGATCAGTTGTATGGCAGCAATTTTGTCTCTTTGAGCAAGTCACATTGTATGCATGCATGGGCGAAGTTAATAAACACAATACAACTGGTCTACCGGGAATCCTGATGAATAGTAACACCACACACACCCTCTCCTACCATCGACGTGTAATGCGGTTAACACGATAAATGGTGCCTCATACTATCATATATTCAACACAGAATCCAAGATAATCAACTAAGCATTTTAACACTTTGTTTACTTCCATCAGAGCGGCACTTGCATGTAGACCTTTCTATATGCTTCAGGTATCTGGAAACATATTCTCATTGCATTAGATTCAAGTCAAGATTTATTTGTTTATTTATTTAGTTATTTGTTTATCGAGCGGAAAGGCTTAGATAGATGCCTGTGTGGCCCGCAATTGGGTGGTGGTGGTGGGATCGATCCCATACGGACTTGGCATCGAACCTTATATTGGCGTTTTATCTATGCCCCACGAGTCCCGTAGGGGGAGTTTCCGTCTACTTCAGCTGCTCCGGTGCAAGCACTGCGGACCCCGAGCTTCTGACGTTACCAGAAGTAGTCGGGCCGAACATCTGGGAGCTCTTCGGATTGGGTTGGACTCGACGTGGCAGTGGTCCGATACCAATGGGAGATTGGGTACGCCTGATCGGGATTGTGAGACACAGTAATGTTCTCCGGCACTAACTTGGGCAGCTAGTAGACCTAAGTCTTCGGTAGTCTTCCCCTCAGGGGTTGACGCTCGTATCCACTTCCGACCTTGTATGCAAGGTACAGTTTTACCACAATATGATGCCCTTAAACGGAACCGCTCCTTCCTGCCACTTGCAAACAAAAGACAACTCTGTACTTGGGGTGAGAGGCAACATAGTAAAATCTGTTTCTTGGGGAGATTGTAGTGGAGAATCGCGCCTCAGTTAAGGGGCCAGTAAGTTTAAGACTCGGCAACAGCGAGGGTTGGTTTCCAGCCGTACACACCCTAACCGCTAATCAGAAAGCCGCAAACCCTAACTTCAAAGTCAAGCCGTCTCTTGAAGAAGAGTGGGGCAGGGTCATCATGTTCTGAAAAATAATGTAAGTGGCTTTTCGAATTTTTTTCCATGTAAAGGTAGTTTGTGGTGGGGGAATTTTTTTGAAAATCTTCGTGGCGCATCCTTGGAAGATATTAAACCTAAATACGAAGTTTGGTATTTAACGGTCTTTTTGTTTTGGGGCTATGCTGTCCACACACACACACACACACACACACACACACGGACCTTTTTTTTTTAAAAAAAAATTCTTTTTTCAGACTCAGGGGACCCCAAAACATATATTTCCGGTGAAATCTCGGTATCGAATTTTTGGGTGCATTACAATACCTTCTCTATCCCTATGTACATTGTACATATGGGGCTAGAGAAAGTAAAAAAGGACCGAAAAACTCGACGCCACAGCCGGGATTTGAACCACGGATCTACCGGCCTCTAGCAGTTTGCTCTGAATACCCAGCTATCATGCAACATGCCGAGTGGCATTAAACTTCTAAACTGATTATATTTTCCCGGTAAACTACAAGGTGATCTCAAATTATTTTGAGATGATACACCCAATGGCGACTTATAATGTCATAGGTACTTCAGATGCCGAGTTCATAGTAATTAAGAGGAATTTAATGCCGTGTCGGCATGTTGCCAAAGTAGCTTAGTGGTCAGAGCAACCGGCTAGAGACCAGGAGATGCATAGTTCATACCTCGGCTATGACTACCTATTCCAACTCCTGTCCTACACAAGACTTGTGTGAAAAAATCTGATGTGTAACATTCACATGACATTCTCTATATCCCTGCAACAAATTATTCTTAAAAAGCTTATACTTCTATTTACTTCATGCTAATCAGAAAAAATTAGCAGAAATAGTCTTATTACTCGCTTCCTTGTAAGTAGAAGCGAAATAAGGGACAATCATAGGTTACAGTGATAGTCAAAAGCTGGTTGCTATGTCAATGAAGTTCCTTTGTTTATATGGATAGGAGTTGATTGGTTCCTGAATGAGAAAATTATACGTTTTTCATAGCAGAAACCAAAAATAAGGAATGTCTCAAAAACGAGGAACACCATGAAAAAAATATATAACATAAATTGTGTGTTTTAATGTGCTCTACATTTTTTGTGTGGTACGTTTTTGTCCATCTCTTACGGTTTAGAATTTATTCAAAATTCAGTAAAATTCATCCAGAATAAACTACTCTTCAGAGGCTATTCCCAGAAAATTCAAGATATACGTTTCATTTGTCAGGTAAATATCTTTAATATACGAACTTTTAATCAAAAACGTTAGTCATTTTTGAGAAAATCAAAATTTTCGAAAAAAGTTCCGTGGAAAGGGTAGTTGGGGGTGTGGATTTTTCTCAAACTCTTCGTGTCGCATCCCTGGAAGGTACTAAACTTAAATACCAAGTTTGGTATTTTACCGACTTTTCGTTTTTGAGTTATCGTGTTCACAGACACACGGACACACACACGGACCTTTTTGTGAAAATGCTTTTTTTTTTTGGATATTGGGGACCCTAAAACATATTTCCGGTGAAATCTCGGTATCGAATTTTTGGGTGGAGTGTAATACCTTCTCTATACACTATGTACATAGTGCGTATAGAGAAAGTAAAAACAATTAACATATTATATATTTGTTATTCTATTTTATTTTACTTCACTTAACTACTTGGTCATATCTTGATGAAGCTCGTTGATCGATATGTGGTGGACAATAGCCTTACAGGTCTCATCCCCGTACTATACTAAATTTCGCTTCGAACCAAATAGATGGCGTTATGGTGCCATCTAGCCTATCTGCTCTAATCATCCATAATAGATGGCGGTGTACAGAGAGTCTTCGAGGTGTCATCCCTTATACCATCACTATGCTATGCCAGTTTTACTATTGTTTTTAGACCGAATATGGAACTTTGTGTCATGGTATAAATACACAGTCAGTCGGGCATTGGCCCTGGCAATAGAAGAAACAGCGGGAAAAAACAGCCAGTTGAGTTGGTCCACGAGATATGAACTCTGGCCTATCAAATATGGGTCATTCCTCTTGGTTTTTCTTTATTATATATATATATATATATTTACTTATTTATTTATTTATTTAGCTTAACGTCCTTTAACCGACGGTTATATGGGGCGCTGAATGAAATTGGCGAAATGATGTTCAAATGATCTCGGGACCCATGGAGCTTAAACGTACTCTACATTCGTCTCTTCAGGATAAGGGAAACCCCCGAAAAAACTTATCCTAAGTGAGATGCGAACAAGCGACCTGTTGGATGAGAGGCAGACACGCTACCACCACACTACCAAGGCGACTTTTTATTTATTATTGCACAAATTTGTTGGCATTCGTTGATTTTGTGTTCTCTAGCATTATATCTGTCACTTACGTGGCATTTAAAATGGGACATTTGTTTCGATGTTTTTTTCTTCAAAGCTTATGTTTAAGCGGGCAACATATATCACGCGGTATGCCTTTATTTTAGTTATTCTCTTGTGTTATTCTGATTTTCTTTACCTCTTGTATGGAATTTAAACACCACTCTGTGTGGATGTTTTCATTATTCTGTGTAATCGTTATGTCATCTGCATAAAGTAAGATATTTATTAATTTGTGTTTAGCATATTCCTACCATTCATATATACACACATATATGTTATAGGGTCATTATATTATTGGGTAACCCCTGTATAAGTTTTTCAAAGCTGAAACCAAAAACAAGGAATACCTAAAAAAGTATTACCTCCACGAAAAAAAGCATATAACATAAATTGCGTGTTTTAACGTGCTCTACGTGTTTATGTGGTCATTTTTGTTCATCTTCTACGGTTTAGCAGCTATACAAAATTCCGTAAAATTCATCCAGAATAAAGTAGTCTTCAGAGGCTATTCCCAGAAAATTCAAGATATACATTTTATTTTTCAGGTAAATATTTTAATCAAAATTGTTAGTCATTTTTAAGAAACTCAAAATTTAGGAAAAAAATTCCATGTAAGGGGTAGTTGGAGGTGGGGGGATTTTTCTCAAAATATCTTCGTGTCGTATCCCTGGAAGGTAGTAAACTTAAATACCAAGTTTGTCATTTTACTGGCTTTTCTTTCTTTCTTTTTTCTTTTCTTTTTTTGTTAATGTCCTTTAACCTGGTTTGGTCATATCGGACGATGAATGAAATTGGTGAAATGATGCTCAAATGATCTCGGGGTCCGTGGAGCTTAAAGTTACTCCACATTCGTCTTCTATGGATAAGGGAAAATCCCGAAATAAAACCTTACTCGGGTAACTCACCCTAAACAAGATTCGAACTCACGACCTTTTGAATGTGAGGCAGACACGCTACCACCACACTACCCAAGGCGGGCACTGGCTTTTCGTTTTTGATTTATCGTGTTCACACACACACACACACACACACACACACACACACACACTGTCCTTTCTTTGAAAATGCTCTTTTTGGATACAGGGACCCTAAAACATATTTTCCGGTGAAATCTCGGTATCGAATTTATTGGGTGGTGTGCAATACCTTCCTTATACACTATGTACATAACACGTGCAGAGAAAGTAAAAATTGCTGTTTCAGTTTCGATAGTATAACTTTTCGTCGCTTCAACGGTCAGCTGCACTTCAGCAGTCCTTCTTACCCAATTGCACTCTAAAAAGTCTCTGTCATAATTGACCACATACATTTCACACACTCTGGAGCTGCGGGAAGGCAAACAAAGCTTTTTTGCACATGTTAATTTGCTATAGCAGTATCTGCAACAATCCAGATGACTTACTGGAGACTCGCTCCTTCAGGCATTTCCGTATATTTTGAGACTATGGTATGACAGCATGCACATCTTTAATTTTTAGTGAACAGCATATGACTTCTTCTGCTTGTTGATTGAATTCTATACGATATAAAGTACCATAGAAACCATAACTTTTTCAAAATAATTATAATTTTACTTTTAAGTTTTTATTGAAGCAGCATCTGTTACTATATAAGCTGTTTGGTGTTATTTTCACACACTCGCTTACTCTTTACTCACTAATTCACTCACACGCACAATCACTCTCACTCGCTCACTCAGTCAATCATTCACTTACTCGCTCACTCACTTACTCAGTCACTCGCTCACTCAGTCAATCACTCGCTCACTCACTCGCTCAAGTCAATCACTCACTCACCCGCTCACTCACTCACTCGCTCACTCAATCACTCACTTACGTGGACCTTTTTCCAAAAGTGCATTACTGTGTGTTCAGGGATGTCAAAACGACTGTTTGCAATGAAATTTTGAAATAGAATTTTTCGGTAAAATAAAGACTTCCTCCACCTGAGTTAAGCGGCAGAGAAATAAGTACCTAAGTAATTAGGTTGACTAGTGATATAAACAGCCAGCTGGGTGGGCTCCAATTGGCAGGCAAACGTGGAAGAGTAAATGTAACTAATCCATATAACCTGATTTGAAAACTTTTGCAGGCAAAGGCTATTTTCAGTACAATTTCATATTTTAGCTAATAGATTCCAAATAGCAATACATAGACAAAGTTGTCAAGTGTTTTATATGAATTCAATACTACTCCTGGTAAGATCTTCAAAAAGCAAGTTTTGTCTAAGATGTGCTCTATATGAAACGTATGGCCTTTAGCACTTTCAAGAATGTCGGCGTGGAAATTGTTTAAATTATTTTACGGCAATTTCAATTGCCAGGATCATATGAGCGCCGTCGGTATGCTGGAATTTTGTCCTGCTGGAGTTCTTTAATATGCAGTTAATCTACAAACATGAGACTGCTGCTTCTATTTACATTTAAAAACCATGCGGAGTCGTTTCCGAAAAGTAAATTAGAGACAGTAGTTAGGAAAACAGGTTCCTTGGGGAGGGAACGTAAAATTTTTATTTAAATAACAATAACAGTAATACAGTTGCCAGTGTATTTATTGAAATACCTACTCATGAGGGTGAGAGAGTGTCATCTAGCCGATTGAAGCGGTAATCTTGAGCTCCATGCGAGATCCCTAAAACCGCCTGAATTCCATGCAGCTACCTGCCTATTATCGTTACCCAGGATGCACCACGAGCAGATTGACTGTTTAGCCTCCCATTAATTCTGTAAATATTTTTTAATTTCTTTCTTTTTATTCATATTATTTTTTTATTTTATTCTATATATTTATTTTTACTCCACCCAAAAATTCGATACCGAGATTTCACCGGAAATATATGTTTTAGGGTCCACAATATCCAAAAAAAGCATTTTCACAAAAAGGTCCGTGTGTGTGTGTGTCTGTGTCTGTGAACATGATAACTCAAAAACAAAAAGTCGGTAAAATGCCAAACTTTGTATTTAAGTTTAGTATCTTCCAGGGATGCGACACGAAGATTTTGAGAAAAATCCCCCACCCCCAACTACCCTTTACATGGAACTTTTTTCGAAAATGTTGATTTTCTCAAAAATGGCTCTAACGACTTTGATTAAAATTTCGTATAATAAACATATTTACCTGACAAATAAAATGTATATCTTGAATTTTCTAGGAATAGCCTCTGAAGAGTAGTTTATTCTGGATGAATTTTACGGAATTTTGAACAACTGCTAAATCGTAAGAGATGGACAAAAACTTACTACACAAAAAATGTAGAGCGCGTTAAAACACACAATTTGTTATATAAATTTTTTCGTGGACTTCGTCGTTTTTGAGACATTCCTTATTTTTGGTTTCTGCTATGAAAAACTTATATTTTTCTCACACAGGAACTTGTCAACTACTACTCATATAAACAAAGGAACTTCATTGAAATAGCAACCAGCTTTTGACTATCACTTTAACCTATGGTAGTCCCTTATTTCGCATCTACTTACAAGAAAGCAAGTAATATGACCATTTCTGCTATTTTTACTGATTAGCATAAAGTAAATAGAAGTATAAGCTTTTTAAGAATAATTTGTTGCAGGGATATAGAGAAAGTCATGTGATTGGTACACATCAGATTTTTTCTGTTTAATCCTTAATATTAAAATACTTATAACAATTGAAACAGCGCTAAACCTTCACAGCGTTATTTTAGCAACAGTTTTTGTGTTTTGTCAGCTTAGCATTAGTTTTTACAGTTTTGGGAGAAACATAAATGACACTGATTTTATAAAATCCATCCTCGTTTTTTACTATTTTGGTAAATCAGCATCTGATCTCTCTGGAAGGTTTCCTTAATAACGGATCCTTTGTTCCTTTGATGATTTGTTGATCGAATATCAGACTGGATGTCCTTCAAAACATTTGCAAATATAAATATTTGGATGTGCTGTGGAAAATATCCAGTTCAGTTTTTAATGGAACGCGTCGTATTTGTTTTTTGTTCCATTAATTGAGGCGTCAAATCTTGCCCAAATCTTGGGTGAAAAAATGCTTTCTTCGGTGATGAAAATTTCCAGTATGTAGTTAGTAAAACTCTGAACATTTGTCTCTTGTGTAATACTGCCATAAGATCACCAACGAGGCACTCATCCACTTCTTCTGGACTTAAAACGGTGGACCAAAAAGATAATCTAAAAAATGTGCTAACTTCCTTGTCTTCATTTAATTATCTAGTGAGGCCCATTGCTTGTATTTTCGCCTACAACCCTGGCCAAGATGAAAGCGGCATCCCCAGTTTCAGACTGGGACAACATCTCTTGCACAACATTGTGAATGACCATTTCGAAATCTACAAACTTTTCCTCTGGCTTGAAGCTTAGTCCAAAAGAAGCACATTTATTAATTGTATTTGTCAAGATTTGCTTGTAAGACTCCTTACTTTTATCTGGCAATAAGCAGAACGCCAACAGCACTCAGGTGCCAACGGAATTCAGGTCATTAAAAGGATCATCCAGGTAGTTCGCACGGAATTCATGATGAGTCGATTGAAAACGACAGCAACAACAAATAGCTACTGCTCCACTCACTTGGTAATTTTCTCAAGGCTAGCAGATTTCCATCATCGATTAAAACTTTCTGATATGGTACATTAACCGACTTTCTCCCCCCATTGTTCAGAAAATATTCCTTAAAAGTCAGAAGAATTCCATTCACATCTCTTTCTCTACCCGTTCTGCAAACAATTCTTTCAAAAGAGATTATTTTATCCACATCATGCTAATCCAGATAATGGCATTACTACTTGATTCCTTGTAAGCAAATGCGAAAAATGGCTAAAGCGATAATTATCTTTAAAAGCGGTCACTATGTGAACATTTGAAGATTGGTTCGCTGTGCAAAGCAGTAAAAAAAAAAAAGAAACAAAATGTATATGACATATATTGTGGTTTTAACAGAGTCTGTATTTTTGTGTAGTACGTTATTATATAGTTCTTACGGTTTACTAGTTACTCAAAATTCAACCAGAATGAACAGGTTTTCAAAAGGTATTTCCAGAAAATTCGAGATATGAGTTTTATTTGCCATGTAAACTCTATAATATACGGTATTTTAAACAAAATTGAAAATATTAGTGACGTATCCTTGGAAGATAATAAACTTAACTACCAAGTTTGGTATTTAATGGTCTTTTAGTTTTTGAGCTAAGCTGTCTAGGTACTTGCACATGGACCTTTTTCTAAAAATGTTTTTTATAAAAAAGAAAGGGAGCCTCAAAACATTTTCCAATGAAATTTCTGATTCGAATTTTGGGTGGAATACAATACCTGCTATATACACTATATACCGAGTACGTGTAGAGAAAGTAAAATTTTGATTACTATTATCTACTTCATATTAATGAATATAAACATACCAAATAGGATTTGTACCAATCACATGACTTTCTCTACCTATTCTGCAACCAATCTACTCTTACAAAGATTATCTAGCTATCTACTTCATACTATTTGAAATAAACTTTAGCAGAAATAGTCATATTATTTAGTTCCTCAAAAGTAAAAGAGAAATAAGGATCGCAGTAGGCTAAAGAAATAGTTAAGTATTCTAAAATGTGTTTATGTGGAACAATTGAAATTCGGTTCTCTTCAAATGGCCACATGTAAAACAAGGGAGATATGAAACGACAGATGACCTTCCGTTTGAGAAAATTTTAAAAAGTTTAAAATTGAGAACAATAACAAGCAATATCTCGGAAACGATTAACTCTAAAAAGTGTATATATAATTCCTGTATTTTAACGAGATGTATATATTTATACCAAAGTTTTGTCTCTCTCTTACTGTTTACCAGTTACACAAAACACATCAAAAAAAAAAAAAAAAGATGTTCAGAGACTATTCCCAGAAAATTCAAGATATTCATTTCGTTTGTCATGAAAATATCTTAAACATATGCTTTAGATCGTTAAATCCATTTTTAAGAAAAAAAAAAAAAAAAAGCATCGTTATCGAAAAATATTCCATGTAAAGGATAGTTGAGTTCATGAATTTTACAGAAAATCTTTGTCACGCATCCTTAGAAGTAACTAAACTTAAATACCAAGTTTAACCTCTGATTTTCTAAGCCTGTTCAAGTACATAGTGTATAGAGGAAGTATTGTATTCCACCCATAAATTGATATCGAGATTTCACCGAAAATATATGTTTTGAAACCCCCTGAATCCAAAAAAAGTATTTTTAGAAACATGTCCGTGTGTGTGTGTGGGGGGGGGGCAGCAGAGTCAAAAACGAAAAGACCGCTAAACACCAAATTTTGCATTTAAGTGTCTTATCTTCCAAGGATGCGACACGAAGATTTTCAAGAAAATCCCCCCACCCCAAACTACCCTTTACGTGAAAAAATGTTCGAAAATTTTGATTTTCTCAAAAACGGCTCTAACGATTTTGATTAAAATTCTGCATATAAGAGATATGTATATGAAAAATAAAATGTATAACTTACATTTTCTGGGAATTACCTCTGAAGACCGATTCATTCTGGATGGCTTTTGTATAACTTTTAAACCGTAAGAGAACTTGCCTATCTACACAAAAAATTAGATCTCGTTAAAACACACAATTTATGTCACACATCTTTTTCGTGGAGTTGGCCGTTTCCGAGATATTTCTAGTTATTGGTTTCAGTTTTAAAATACTTAAACTTTTCTCATACGGGAACTTCTCTACTGCTGGCCACGCAAAGAAACGGATTTCAATCCTATAGCAACCACATTTAAAAACATTTGACTGTTGGTTTAGCCTAGTATATTCCCTTATTTCCCTTCTAATTAAAAGGAAATAAGTTATTAGACCGTTTCTGCTAATTATCTCGATTAGCATGAATTAGATATAAGAATAAGCCTTTTAACAATAATTTATTACAGAGATGTAGAAAAGTCATGTTAATGGAACATCTCAGATTTTTTTAGTTATGATGTTCACACACACACACACACACACACACATACACACACACACACAGATAGACGCGGGTCTTTTTCTGTAAACACTTTTCCTTTTATTCAGAGGACCTTAAAACGTGTATTTCCAGTGAAATCTCGCCATCGAATTTTGAGTGGAGTGCAATAATTTCTCTACCTGATATGTAAGTGGTAGAGTGGCAAAAAAAGTAAAAAGAAATGCATCATAAAATTGTAGGGTTTTTTTTAGTTGTTTTTAATCCCCCTTTAACTTCTATAAACATGTTGGGGATTTGGTTTAGAAAACGCTGCTGGTGTTTTTCTCGTGGAACTGTAAGATAACTTAACGTTTTTATCTTAGTATTACATCAGGTAAACCAACTGCTCAGTGTTGATATCTGGAGAGTTGCAGAACTTAACGGGGGCTATTTTAAATTAAAGCAGCGTGCGGGGATCTGGCTGAGCGACCTTCATTTTATCCCTTTTGCTTGGTGAGTGGGTCGCGCGCATTGAGAGGAGCAAAACGAAAGTTGCTTTTGCCAGTTCTCCACTAGCGGTTTTATCTCGAAATAAAAATAAATATCCTGGTTAAAGAAAACTTCCCGTCCAGCTGGGAATCGAACCCTAGTCAGCTGGAATGAGAAGCCAGGACACTCACCACTCGACCATAAGTAGTCGATAGAGATAATTTGCCATACCTGAAGATGTTATTTGGATTGCTTATTCGGAGAAAGCGAACGGCCATTCGAAAAAATCAAATTTAGAGATTTTTACTTTCTTTATACGTACTATGTACATAGTGTATAGAGAAGATATTGTATTGCACCCAAAGATTCGATACCGATATTTCACCGGAAATATATATTTTGAGACCCCCTGTAGACAAAAAAAAAGCATTTTTAGAAAAATGTCCGTGTGTGTGTCTGTCTGTGTATATGTGTGTGTGGGGGGGGGCAGCATAGCTCAAAAACAAACAATCCGTTAAATACCAAACTTGGTATTTAAGTTTGGTATCATCCAAGGATGCGAGATTTCCAAGATAATCCCCCCACCCCAAACTAACCTTTACATGGAACTTTTTTCGAAAATTTTGATTTTCTTAAAAATGGCTCTAACAATTTTTATTAAAATATCGTATATTAAAGATATTTACTCGACAAATAAAATATATATCTTGAATTTTCTGGGAATAGCCTCTGAAGACGACTTTATTGTGGACGAAATTTACGGAATTTTGCATAACTGCTAAACCGCAAGAGATGGAAAAAAACTTACCACACAAAAAATGTAGAGCACTTTAAAACACACAATTTATGTTATACACATTTTGTTCATGGAGTTGATCATTTTAAAATATTCCCTTTTCTTTGGTTTCAGCTTTGAAAAACTTATACTTTCTCATATAGGAATTTGTCAACTCCTGTCCATACAAACAAAGGAACTTCAGTCACATAGCAACCAGCTTTTGATTTCACTTCAACCTATGATATAAACCTATATTTCGCTTCTACTTACAAGGAAGCAAGTAATAAGAGTATTTCTGCTAAGTTTTCCTCAATTAGCGTGAAGTAAATAGAAGAACAAGCTTATTAACAATAATTTGTTACACAGAAGTAGAGAAAGTCATGTGAACGGTACACATCAGAATTTGTTTAATAAAGATACTGTTTCTCTCCCCTCCTCTAGAATTTAGACATAAAGGTCTGAAGATAAGAAGTAGGTTCAGTGATTCTCAAGATTAGCGTGTTTATAGAGACAGAGAGAGAGAGTGTGTGTATTTATGGATATGAAAACGTGGATCAATTGCTTGTATGAGATATTTATGGAGGGAATCTTGGCCCGGGTGCACCCGAGAGTGCATTGCTGCATGCGCCGCCCTGTATCTACACCCCTCTGCTGCAAGCCACTTACGACATAAACAATGGCATCACTAGAAGCGGGCGCGATAATGCCTCTGTGTAAAACAGACGTGGTAGCCGTTATGTTTCAGCAACTATACATAGAGGAAGAAAAAGCTCCCCCACCTCTACGTGGAGAAGGGAAAAGGTTGGAGTGTAATGCAAGGGGTTATGCAGAGAAGCAGAATTAGCAACTCATCGTCGTAGCCGGGCTCGTCGTCATCCTCGGCATGCTCCACACACACACAGGCGGCCTATTGCCGAGTGTGTGTGTGTGTGTGTGTAGCAGGCAGTGTCAAACGAGCGACCGAAAATGTCAACAGGGCCCCAGAGAGAGGAGTGTGGGACAGAGACAGCGAATAAGCTCATGAGAAATTCATGGTTCATTATCATAGCGAATGTGCTCGTCCGCTTTTGATTGGGCGGGCTGGCTAGGGGAAGGGGGTTGGAGCCGGAGAAGCGGCTATATGCTATAATGGCTACTGCATCAAACTGTGTATGGAACACATCGCGGCCTGTCATACTCCTTTAGGCGCGGTACACAAACCCAAATTCTTCCGGTGTCGCTCCGAGCGTGCCAAATATCTCTGCAGGGCGCACACTTTGAGACTCGTGTTTATTTAGTCGCCATAGACAATCTCCGCCTATTGCCTACAGCTTCAGGACAATGGATTGATAGTGACTTCATAAACACACAACTGAATTGCTAAAGATTTCAGAAAGCGCTTAAAGCTTTAACAATATTTCAATTATACCTTTTCTTCTTTCTTCTAAACCTGCAGAGATGTAAAGTATTTAGTGCTGCATGACGTCATTGACCTGTTTTACAATGTCTACAATCATTATAAATTGTAAATTTTGTTTGCAATTTGTAAAAATATATTCACATAAACAAACTTAAATGTTATATAATTTAAAAATATTTTCTTTCACAATCAAATAGTCACTTCATACATAAAGTGTATTTGTAAAACAATTGTATTTAAATATGTCAACCCTACGATACAAAGTGAACTGGTCATCCATTCAAAGCTGAACGTTGCGTGTTCGAGCCCCAGCAACTGCAGTAATATGTGCCTTTGGTGAAGGATGGGGAGGCCCCAAGTAAAATAACTGGTGTGATGAAACGCTTGGGTGCTGATGGGGTTACAGTAGACTGCAGTTGCATAGATTTAGCACATCATTATTTAAAAAAACACTACAGTTTTATTGCAAAATATTAACCTTTTTACAATATAAAATAACTATAAATAGCCTAAGTTTATTGTTGAAGGTTAGTATAATACTAAATTGGAAAAGAAGTGCACAAAAAATACGAAAACCTTTGATTGACCGTCTTTGTTGCCAAATGGCAACACCGTGCAATGCAGGGTTAAGGTTTGTAAAGGAAGCTATTATTAATAGTATATTAGCCAAATACTTAGAGTATACATCTTTTACTTTCTCTACCACGTATAAAGTACATAGTAATTAGAAAAGGTGTTACATTCCGCCAAAAAAATCGATACCGAGATTTCACCACCCCTACCTACTTTAAGGACTCCTAAATACAAAATAGGATTTTTAGAAAATGTCTGTGTGTGCGTATATGTATGTGCGCGCTTGTGTGCAGCATAACTCAAAAACGAAAAGTCCGTTAAACACCAAACTTGTCCAAAGATTTGGCTCGATTTTTTTCAATATAATCCCTCCACCCCACACAACCCTTCATATGAAACACTTTTCGAAATTTTTGATTAAAATACTAACGATTTTGATTAAAATACTATATGCTTAAAAATGTTTATGATAAATGAAACGTAATTGTTAATTTTCTGGGAATAACCTCAGAAGCCCTCTCCATTATGGATCACTTTAGCGTAAGAGATTGATAATATGTTACTACACCAAAAGTTAGATCTCGTTTAAGCACACAGCATGGAGTTAACCGTTTCCGAGATTTTTATTGATTTAAATTTTCCAACATATATATTTCCTCAAATGGAAACTTACCGTTCGTCTTTCTCTTTTAACTCCTGGCCATGCATAGAGAACTGAATTTCAAGACGCCACATGGCGATCACCAGTTAAAAGACTTGTTCACCGTTTTAGCCCAGTATATTCCCTTATTTCATTTCTACTTACAAGCAAGCAAGTAATAAGACAATTTCTGCTAACGTTTATCTTGATTAGCATGAAGTAATAAGCTTTTTCGTTTTTTCTTTTCTGTTTCTCCTGTATTTTAACGTTCTTTGTCCCAGTAGCTCGTATCGACAAAATAATGTTCAAATGAGCTTAAATTTACTCGATATTTGTTTTCTCTGGATAAGGGAAAACCCAAGGGAAACACGTATCCGGGTAACTTACTCTGACCGAGATCGAAATTAGAATTCGGGAAATCTTGAATAACTTGATGGCCGACACACTGCCCTCATAGCTAAAGGCGTCCAATAAACTTTTGTAAGAGTAGTTTGTTGCAGAAGCTAGGGAAAACGAATGGAATATATCATATTTTTAATTTGTCTGACATTATGTATGTATGTATGTATGTATGTATGTATGTATGTATGTATGTATGTATGTATGTATGTATGTATGTATGTATGTATGTATGTATGTATGTATGTATGTATGTATGTATGTATGTATGTATGTATGTATGTATGTATGTATGTATGTATGTATGTATGTATGTATGTATGTATGTATGTATGTATGTATGTATGTATGTATGTATGTATGTATGTATGTATGTATGTATGTATGTATGTATGTATGTATGTATGTATGTATGTATGTATGTATGTATGTATGTATGTATGTATGTATGTATGTATGTATGTATGTATGTATGTATGTATGTATGTATGTATGTATGTATGTATGTATGTATGTATGTATGTATGTATGTATGTATGTATGTATGTATGTATGTATGTATGTATGTATGTATGTATGTATGTATGTATGTATGTATGTATGTATGTATGTATGTATGTATGTATGTATGTATGTATGTATGTATGTATGTATGTATGTATGTATGTATGTATGTATGTATGTATGTATGTATGTATGTATGTATGTATGTATGTATGTATGTATGTATGTATGTATGTATGTATGTATGTATGTATGTATGTATGTATGTATGTATGTATGTATGTATGTATGTATGTATGTATGTATGTATGTATGTATGTATGTATGTATGTATGTATGTATGTATGTATGTATGTATGTATGTATGTATGTATGTATGTATGTATGTATGTATGTATGTATGTATGTATGTATGTATGTATGTATGTATGTATGTATGTATGTATGTATGTATGTATGTATGTATGTATGTATGTATGTATGTATGTATGTATGTATGTATGTATGTATGTATGTATGTATGTATGTATGTATGTATGTATGTATGTATGTATGTATGTATGTATGTATGTATGTATGCATGCATGCATGCATGCATGCATGCATGTATGTATGTATGTATGCATCATGTATATATGTGTATGTATGTATGCATATGTGTATGTATGTACATAGTAGGTAGAGAAGGTACTGTATTCCACCCAAAATTTGACACTGATATTTCACCGGAAATACATGTTTTAAGGTCCCATGGATAAAAAAATAGAAAAAGGTCCGTGTGGTGTGTGTATGGCTGTGTTTGTGGTTTTGATCGGTATTTAAGTTTAGCATCTTCGAAGAATATGATACCAATGGTGATTTTAATATTGGAGATTTTTCGAAAGTTTTGATTTTTTGAACTATGGATGTAACGATTTTTATTAAAATACCATATGTTTAAAGTGGTTTCATGATAAATACACGAAATGTATATTTTGAATTTTCTGGGAAAATCATTTGAAGCCCTCTTCATTTTGGATGAATTTTACATAAGTGGTTTTACATAAGAGATAGACAAAAAGTCGCCCTCCGTGGTGTAATGGTCACCATGCTGACTTCATATACCCAAGGTCGCGGGTTCAAACCCGGTGGAGGACGATGGATTTTTTCGGGTGTAAAAATCCTTAGCCGTTGGTCCCGTGTCGTAGATTTACGGCACGTAAAAGAACCTCAAGCCTGATAGAAAGGCCTCTGAGCAAAATTAAGCGGTCTTTCACACCCAAAAGAGCGTCCATAAATAACACGCAATTTCCATAGACAAAAGCTTACACAAAAAGTATATCTCATTAAAACAAACAATAAATACCATCTTCTTTTTTAGTTCAATTTCTTTTAACCTAGTTAGTCATATAGGATGAATGAAATCGGTGAATTGATGCTCAAATGATCTCGGATAGCTTAAAGTTACTGGTCATTCATCTTCTCAAGAATAAAAAAAAAACCTACAAAAAAGAAAGAAAGAAAGAAAACCCTTTTCCGGATAACTCGCCCTAAATGAGATTCAAACTCCCGATCTCTTGAATGTGAGGCTGACGCGTTACCCCCACACTACCAAAGCGGGTCCTTCGTTTTTGGTTTCAACTTTAAACTTTTTCCCGAACGGGAAGTAATGTATCTTTTCACCTGTGTTGTTTTATCCGGGTAACTCACCCTATTTTACTTGGGCCCCCCTCTTCCTTTACCACTTGACACATTTGACTGCAGTCGCTGGGACTCGAACTCGCAAAGTTCGGCTATGGATGGATGGCCAGTCCACTTTGTATCGCACTAACGATCACGGCTATTCAAGTCGCTTCAGTTGTGGTACCTGTGAAATGGATATAAATACCGTTATACGAATTAGAGGAAGAACGGCATATGTAATTAAGGGTTAAACTTTCTGAAACGAGCAGTAATCAGTTTTTCATCTCTTTTGTTTAATCCGGATAACTCAGTATAAGCGAGATCGAGATTAGAACTCGGGAGCTCTTGAAAGACCTCTTGAAGGCCAATACGCCACCACCACACTGTTTCAATTTTAAATTATTTAAAATTTTCTCAAACGAGCAATAATCTATCCTTATATCTCTCTTAATCTACTCCTGACCTTACAAAAGGAATCTAATCTCAATTGTTTCAGAAGGTGACTAGCCTTTCGCGTTAACCTAGTGCATTCCCTTATGTCCCTTCTACTTGCTAGAAAGCAAGTAATAAAACTATTTATGTCTCGATTAGATAAGATTGATTTTTTGAGAGAATAGCTTGTTTGTGAAACAGCTAGAACAAGTCATGTGAGCGGAACCCATATTACTTTCTCTATACGTACTGTGTACATTGTGTATACAGAAGGCAATGTAATGCACCCAAAAATTCAATTCCGAGATTTCACCGGAAATACATGTTTTGAGAGTTCCTGAATCCAAAAAAAAAAGCATTTTTAGAAAAATTCCCGTGTGTTTGTCTGTCTGTGTGTATGTGTGTGTGTGTGTGTGTGTGTGTGTCTGTCTGTGGGCAGCATAGCTCAAAAACGAAAAGTCCGTTAAAAACCTACTTGGTATTTAGGTTTGGTATCTTCCAAGAATGCGACACGAAGATTTTCAACAAAATCCCCCCACTCCCAACTACCCTTTACATGGAACTTTTTTCGAAAATTTTGATTTTATAAAAAATGGCTCTAACAATTTTGATTAAAATATCGTATATTAAAGATATTTACCTGACAAATAAAGTGTATATCTTGAATTTTCTGGGAATAGCCTCTGAAGACTACTTTAGTCTGGATGAATTTTGCATAACTACTAAACCGTAAGAGATGGACAAAAACTTAACACACAAACAAATAGAGTACGTTAAAGCACACAATTTATGTTATATACATTTTTTTCGTGGAGTTGATCGTTCTTTAGATATTCCTTATTTTTGGTTTCAGCTTTGAAAAACTTACACTTTTCTCATACAGGAATTTGCCAACTCGTGTCCATACAAACAAAGGAACATCAGACACATAGCAACCAGCTTTTGGCTTTCACATTAACCTATGGTACTCCCTTATTTCGCTTCTACTTACAATAAAGCAAGAAATAAGGCTATTTCTGCTAATTTTTCTCGACTAGCATAAACTTATTAACATTAATTTGTTACAGAGATATAGAGAAAGTCATATGAATGGAACACATGAGATTATTTTAGTAAGCACACAACAAAACACTAGTACTGTAAACTACACAAAAAGCAGTTCCAGTAAATAAAACAATGTTGCTCATGCAAGAGAAGACAGAAAGCGTAAACAGTTTAGACTCAGTATTAGTAATAGTTTCACATATGTTTATAAATATAGTAAGGCGTTCTTAACAAAGGAACGTGTTAAACATCAGCATGCAACTTCAAATATCTTAGTGCTATTATGCACTAGACAGAGAATGATAATAGCACACCTAGGACAATGTAGCTATTAGTTCATTCGTCCCTAAATTACTTTAAAACAGACATTTTATTTTCGTTTGTTACTTTCTCAGCACGTACTGTGTACATAGTGTATACAGAAGGTTTTGCACTCCACCCAAAAGTTCGATACTGAGATTTCCCCGGAAATATATGTTTTAGAGTACCCTTTATCTAAAAAAAGCATTTTCGGAAAAAGGTCCGTAGGTGTGTGTGAGTCCGTGTGTTTGTGGACACGATAACTCAAAAACGAAAAGTCGGTAAAATATCAAACTTGGTATTTAAGTTAAGTATCATCCAGGGTTGCGACACAAAAACTTTGAGAAAAATCCCTCGACCCCAAGTTACCCTTTATATGGAACATTTTCGAAAATTGTTATTAAACGATTTTGATTAAAATATCGTATATTAAAAATATTTACCTGAAAAATAAAATGTATATCTTGAATATTCTGGGAATAGCATCTGAAGACTACTTTTTTCTTGACGAATTTTGCTCAATTTTACATAACTGACAAACCGTAAGAGATAGACAAAAACTTACTAAACAAAAAATGTAGAGCACATTAAAACGCTGAATTTATTTTATGTACTTTTTTCGTTGAGTTGATCGTTTTTAAATTTTTCTTATTTTTGGTTACAGCTTTAAAAAAACGTATACTCTTCTCATACAAGAATTTGTCAACTCGTGTCCATACAAACAAAGGAACTTCAGTCACATAGCAACCAGATTTTGACTATCATTTTAACCTATGGTACTCCCTTATTTTGCTTCTACTTACAAGGAAGCAAGTAATAAGACTATTTCTGCTAATTGTTTCTGGATTAGTATGAAGTAAATAAAAGTATAGGCTATTTAACAATAATTTGATATAGAGAAAGTCATGTGAATGGAACAACTCAGCTTTTTTTTTTACTAGAACTCAACAATTCCTCTACCTATGTAGGTAAGCAGAATAGAAAGTTAAACTTCAAAACTGTAAGCCTCATGGCACGACAGATCAAAGTCGCACAGGCAAGTGTGTATGGCATGTCTGGCTCTATCCATACAGAATATTACGATTCTAATTGAGGTCTTCTAGGATGGGATGCAGAAACGTCACTTTGAAAATGGTTAAATTTATAATTGGTGCGAAATTACCTTGTGGTTGACATTCCTGCTGACACAGGGCTGTGTCAGTACGCTGTTGCCATATTTACTCTCTTCAGCAGCACACATTCCCCTGCTTCCTCTAAAATGCCTTCTTCTTTCCATTCAATTTTCTTTCACACCTCTGTATGTTGAATTATTTTTCCCCATTTCTCTCTAGTTACCTCATCTATTCCTTTCAACATTGGGACCTGTACTTCATTGAACCTAAAATTTTTATTATCGCGGCTAATGTAATCTCAACTCAACGTAATCATTTATCACGGCTGTAAGACATTTTCAAAAATCTGATGTGTTTCATTCATATGACTATCTACACCTCTGCAACACATTATTCTTAAAAAAAACTTATACTTCTATTTTAGATAAAGAGGACCGTAAAACATATATTTCCGGTGAAATCTCGGTATCGAATTTTTGAGTGGAGTGCAATACCTTCTATATACACTATTTACATAGTGCGTATAGAGAAAGTAAAAAACAATGTCACTCGTGCTGGTTCCAGGGTGAGAACAAGAGCAATGTCCCGACATAAAAAAGGTAGTAAATCCTTACTTCAACAGAATTAAATCAATCAATCACATTGTAAAATATCCTATGTGACTTTCTCTACATCGCTGTAACAAATTAGTGTTAAAAAGCATATACTTCTACCTGCCTTATGATAATCGAGATAAACATTAGCAGAAAGGTCTTATTTGCTTGCTTCATTGTAACTAGAAGGTAAATAAGGGAATACACTAGGCTACAACGACAGTAAAATCTTTTAAAAGTCGGTTGCCATGTGCTTGAAATGGTCAACGCCACCAAAAACTGTATATGACAAATTGTGTGTTTATACGAGACCTACAACTTTTTTATAGTAAGTTTTTGTCTTACGGTTTACCAGTTACGCAAAATTCAGAATTAAGAGGTCTTCAGAGGGTATTGTCAAGAAGCTCAATATATAAATATATTTATTTTACAGTATCTTAATCAAAGTCGTTAGTCATTTTTGAGACAGTCCAAATTTCTTATTTTTTTCCATGTAAAGGGTAGTTTGGGGTGGGGAGATTTTTTTCATTCCTGGAGGATATTAAACTTAAGTACCAAGCTTGGTATTTACTAACTTTTCGTTTTTGAGTTATAGTGTTCACAGGCACACGGACACACACACGGACATTGTTCTTAAAATGTTCTTTTTAGATACAGGGGACGCTATCGCTTTTACTTCCGGTGAAATATGGGTATGAAATTTTGGGTGGAATCCAATACCTTCTCTACAGGATAATTTATAATTCCTATTAGCATACAAACTTCTGAGGGTTGTAGAGGGGACTAAGCAGATGAAGTTTTGTTAGGAGCTCGTGTCCGGAAATGTACCGTTTCGATACAAAATCAGTTTGAAAATAAATTCGATTTTAAATCTCCCGCATCACAGAACGCAAATTACATGATGTCTCTGGCGGTAATCTGCCAGCAGACGACACACAATCACAAGGAAATTTCTCACCGACCGTAAGCAATGCCAAAGAATGGCTGCTACGTTTTCTTCTTTCTTAGACTAATTATGTCAATAAATGAGAAGCTCCAGAGATAGCGCAGACGTTAATATTGAATTATTCTCAAATTGAGACAATCTCTGCAACATCTCATAGCAATGCCTCATATTGTATCTACAATACACGGCTTGAGATTTATTCTGGATTTGTGCATCGCTGATTCCTGTGCACATCTTCACCTCCAGTATTTCCATACTCTATGAAAAATGTCTGATGTCTTCCATTCATATCACATTCTCTAAGGCTCTATAACAAATTATTGTTAATAATTCTTCTATTCGTGTCGTGCTAATCCAGATAAATATTAACAGAAGTGAGCTTATTACTTAGTTCCTTATAAGTAGAAGGGAAATAAGGAAGTAGCCCAGACTAAACTGGCAGTGGTTGCTATGGAACTGAAATCCGTTTCTTTGTGTGGACAGGAGTTGACAAATTCTCGTATGAGAAAAATTTAAGTTTTTTTTAAAACAGAAGCCATTAACAAGAAATATCTCTAAAAACGGTCAACCATAAGAAAAATATGTATATGCATAAATTATGTGTTTTAATGATATCTACATTTTGTGTGGTAAGTTTTTGTTTAATTTTACGCTTTACCAGTAAAGCAAAATTCTAGAAAATGCATTCAGAGTAAAAAGAGGCTATTCCCAGAAAATTGAAGATATAGAGTTTATCCGTCATGTCAATAGTTTATATATATAGTATTTTAATCAAAATGGTTCGATTTCTTTTCCATCTTTGTGTCGCATCCTAGGAAGATATTGAACTTAAATATCAAGTTTGGTATTTAACGGAATTTTCATTTTTGAGCTATGCTGCCCACTGACACCAACATATGGACAGTTTTCTATTTTTTTTTTTTTTAATTTAAGGAGTCTCAAAACATTTATTTCGAGTGAAATCTCAATATCAAATTTTTCGGTGTAATGCAATACATTCTCTTTACTCTATGGACACAGTACGTGTAGAGAAAGTAAAAATGACTTTCTCTTTCTGTTCTGCAAACTAGCTATTCCTACAAAAGATTATTTAATCTAGATAATGCTAATCAAGATAAACGTTATCGGAAATGGTCTTATTACATAGATCCTTATAGGTAAGTAGAAGGGAAATAAAGGAATAGGCAAAGCTAAAGTGATAGTGAAATATTTTAAAAGCTGTCGCTATGCGATTGTCATTGAAATTCACGTTTTTGCATAACCAGGTGTAAAACAAAGGGGAAAAAATATGTTGTAATTTCTGTTTGAGAAAAGTATACGTATTTTAGAATCATAATGAATAACAAGGAATATCCTGGAATCGGTTAGCTCCACAACATAAATATAAACGACATAAAATTCTGTATTGACGAGATTTACTTTTTTGGTGCAATAAGCTGTCTCTTACGGCCTCAATTATAAAAAATCTTATGTGTTTCAAACACATGATTTTCTCTTCATCCCTTCAACAAATTATTCTATTTACTTCATCTAATCGAGAAAAAAATTAGCAGAAATAGTCTTACTACTTGTTTCCTTGTTAGTAGAAGTGAAATAGGTTAAAGTGATAGTCAAAAGCTGGTTGCTATGTGACTGAAGTTCCTTTGTTTGTATGGACAGTTGACAAATTTCTGTATGAAAAAAGTAAACGTTTTTAAAACTGAAATCAAAACTAGAAATATCTCAAAAACCATCAACTCCACGAAAAAAAATGCATATGACAGAAATTGTGTGTTTTAAAGTGCTCTACATTTTTTGTGCGGTAAGTTTTTGTCCATCTCTTACGGTTTATCAGTTATGCAAAGTTGCGTAAAATTCATCCAGAATAAAGTAGTCTTTAAAGGCACTTCCTAGAAAATTCAAGATATACATTTTATTTGGCATGTAAATATCTTAAGTATAACAGATTTTAATCAAAATTGCTAAGAGCCATTTTTGAGAAAATCAACATTTTCGAAAAAAGTTCCATGTAAAGAGTAGTTGGGGTTGGGGGGATTTTCTTGAAAATCGCATCCTTGTAAGATACTAAACTTAAATACCAAGTTTGTATTTAAAGGCCTTTTCGCTTTTCAGCTATGCTGTACGCAGACACACACACGCACCTTTTTTTCCAAAAATATCATGTGTTACAGTCACATGACGTTCTCTAGCTATTCTACAGATAAACTTCTTACAAAAGATAATTCTTTCTGCACCATGCTAATCGAGATAAACATTAGCAGAATGTTATTACTTAGTTCCTTATAAGTAGACTAGTCCTAAGGGAATGCACTAGACTAAAGCGATATTCAAATGTTTTAAAAGCTGTCGTTATGCGATTGTCATTGCAAGTACTTCACAACTGAAACAGATAACAAGGAATGCCTCAAAAACGGTAAGCCCTACGAAAAAAATGTATATGACATAACTTGTGTATTTTAACAAGAACTACATTTTATGTGTAGTAAGTTTTTGTCTAACTCTTACGGTTTACTAGTTATGCCAAATTAATCAAAATTCATCCAGAATAAACAGGCCTTTAGAAGCTATTCTCAGAAAATTCAATATATACATTCTATTTTTGATATAAATGGCTTTAATATGTGGTATTTTAATCAAAATCGTTACAGCCATTTTTAAGATAAATAAATATTTTCGAACATTTTTCCATGTAAAGGGTAATTAGGGGTGGCGGGATTTTCTTAAAAATCTTCGTGTCGCATCCTTGGAAGATACCAAACTTAAATACCAAGTTTGGTATTTAACCGTCTTTTCATTTTTGAGCTTTGCTGTCCACAGACACACACACACACACACACACACACACACAGATATTTTTCGGAAAATGTTTTTTTTTTTTTTTTTTTTTTTTTTTTGGACTTAAGGGCTCCTAAAACATGTATCTCCGGTGAAATCTCGACATAGACTATGCAACAAAATCTGATGTGCTCAATTCACACGACTTTCTCTACTCTCTGCAAAAAAAAAAAGTATTGTTAATAAGCCTATTCTTCGATTTACTTCATCCTAAAAATTAAAAATTAACAGAAATGTTCCTATTACTTGGTTCCTTATAAGTAGTAGTATCCGTTTCTGTACATGATCAACAGTTGCCAAGTGCCCGTATAAGAAAAGTTAAAAGTATTTTAAAACCGAAACAAATGATAAGGAATATCTTTAAAACGGTCAACTCCATGAAAAAAATGCATATGAGACAAAGTGTGTTTTAACGAGATCTACACGTTTTGTGTAGTAGCTTTTTGTCTATCTCTTACGGTTTACCAGTTATACAAACGTCAGAAAAATTCATCCAAAGTGAAGTCTTCAGAAGCCATCCCCAGAAAATTCAAGATATACATTTTGTCATGTAAGTATCTTAAATATAAGAGATTTTAATCAAAATCGCTAGATCTATTTTTGAAAACATCCAATGTTTCTACAATTTTTCCATGTAAAGGTAGTTGGGCGTAGGGAATTCTCTTGAAAATCTTCGTGTTGCATGCTTGGAAGATACTAGACTTAAATACCAAGTATGGCTTTTCGTTTATGAACTATCCTGCCCACAGACACACACAGACAGACAGCACGGACATTTTTAAGGGAATAACCTCTGAAGACTGGATGAATTTTGCAGAACTAGTACACCGTAAGATAGACAAAAACTTACTTCACAAAATATGTACATCTCGTTGAAACATATAATTTATGCCATGTACAATTTTTCATAGATTTGACCATCTCCGAGGTATTCCTTGTTATTTGTTTCAGTTTTAAAACTTTTCACATATGGGAATTTGTCATGCAAACAAACGGATTTCATCCACATGACAACCAGCTTTTAAAAGATGTGACTATCGTTTTAGCCTGGTGTATTCCCTCCTGCACACTACTTATAAGCAACTATGTAATAAAATCATTCCTGCTAATGATCAGCATGAAGTAGATGGAAGAATAAGCTTATTAACAATAATTTGTTAGAGAAAGTCATGTGAATGAAACATCTGATTTTTCTTCTATGTCATTACTGGTTCTTATTGTTTTGGCAAGGGGGGTGTGTGCGTGTGCGCGCGCGCGCGTGTGTATGTGTGTGTACTAGGCGGATGCTAGGTTGGATAATTTAATCAGCGATAACCGCATTCGTCACTACCTTTAATTCCTGCGTTTGCACACCATAGCAAACACTGGGCTGAGCACCCATTCTGAATATGCTATGATCCGGGTTTGCTTGTCTCTTGAAAAAAAAAAAAAAAAAAAAAAAAAAAAGGAGCTTTATTTATGGACGCTCTTTAACTGTTGTGGTTTTCAGCGTCGCATTCTATACTGGGCGTGAAAGACCGCTTAATTTTGCTCTGAGGTCTCTTTATCTACGACACGGAACCAAGGGATTTACTTCGCTTCCGAAGGAAGCCATGCTAAGGATGTTTACGCCCGAAAAAAACTATCGTCCTCGGCCGAAAGACTTGCTGCCTTGTAAGTCCTTGCAGATGTAGTAGGCAAGTCCCACATAGAGGAGTCAGTATACATCTTAAAGATTACCAGTTTTCAATACTTTTTACAGCCCACCTCTGTGGTGTGAGGGTAGCGAGTTTGCCACATGTTCGAGAGGTCCCGAGTTCGAATTCCTTAGGGTGAGTTACCCCGTTTTTAAAGCTTTTTTCGGTGTTTTTCCTTATCCTGAGAAGGACTGAGTAACTTAAGTTTAACAGGATTTCACAGGCTTTATTCAAGCTTCAAGACATATGTTTAATTTGAATGAATGAAGGAATAAGTGTATTTATTGAAATAACAGCATCATACATTGAGCTTCATCAATCACATGGGTCCACAGACCGTACTTGCTTTTGCAAAATAGGAAACAATATTTAAAAACAACAACAACAAATTAGGAGCATACACAAAAATAAAAAGACAAAGATATTCAAATATACAACACAGAGTACACTTTATTTCGATGCATTAATGTACCCTATTACAATAGACATCGTCTAAGGCACTTTAATCAAAGTCGTTAGCTATTTTTGAGAAAATAAGAATAAACAAACATTTTTGTATAAAGGGTAGTTTGGGGTGGAAGAATTTCTTGAAAGTCGTTGTGTCATACTCTGGAAGATACAGTAATCAAAAACCAGGTTTTATATTTATATAATCTTTTTTAGTTATGCTGTAGACGGCGCAACTAAGCAGGCCGGTTTCGATCCCAGGGGAATGGCGATGTAGGATTTGAGTGGATGGAGCAGTGTCTATATGCGTTTTCTCCGGGTTCTCCAATGTTCCTCACTAATCATTCAACCACTGCTCCATATTCATGTTTCTTGTATCCACTACATTGCCATTTCATATCATCCACTTGCTCACTTTCACCGAGCTGATCACCCATCCTGGCTCTGCTCCTAAAGAGGCATCTGACTCCAGGCACTGGCTTGTTAGTCCTGGTGGGTGCAAGTTCTAACGTTATACTGCAGACAGACACAGTCACTCACTAATACACATACACATATACATACACTACATATAGGTACACATACGTACATACATACAAGCATACCTACATTACATATAGGAAATGTAAATGGCGTGTTATTTATGAACGCTCTTTAACTACTGTGGTTCTCAGCGTCCCATTCTATATTGGGCGTGAAAGACCGCTTAATTTTGCTCAGAGGCCTCTCTATCAGGCTTGAGGTTCTTTTACGTGCCGTAAATCTACGACACGGGACCAACGGTTTTACTTCCCCAAAAAAATTCATCGTCCTCCGCCGGGTTTGAACCCGCGACCTTGCGCATATGAAGTCAGCATGGTAACCGTTACACCACGGAGGGTGACATTACATGTAGGTACACATACATATACGTATATACATTTACTTATACACACATACTTAAGCCCACATATATTATATACACACCGCATACATACACTAGCACATACTTATATACATGCATGTATACATACACTCGCCTATCACCTAGACGGCCCGGGTTCGATCCCAAGCGACCGCATGTGAGATTTGTGGTGGACAAAGCGGCGCTGGGGCGGGTTTTCTCCGGGTACTCCGGTTTCCCCGCCATCGCTTTCCACCGGTGCTCCATCTTCATTCATGTATCATCAGTGTCACCGCCTGCGGTGCCATAAGTAATTAAGCGGGCGTTAAACACAACCAAAAAAATCTGGATGGATTTTACTAAATTTTGAATAACTGCTAAACTGTAAGAGATGGACAAAAACTTACTACACAAAAAATGTAGAGCACATTAAAACACACAATTTATGTTATATACATTTTTTTTTTCGTGGAGTTCGTCGTTTTTGTGACATTCCTTATTTTTGGTTTCTGCTATGAAAAACGTATACTTTTCTCATACAGGAACTTGTCAACTCTTATCCATATAAACAAAGGAACTTCATTGACATAGCAACCAGCTGTAACCTACGGTTGTCCCTTATTTCGCTCCTACTTACAAGGAAGCGAGTAATACGACTATTTCTGCTAATTTTTTCTGATTAGCATAAAGTAAATAGAAGTATAAGCTTTTTAAGAATTTCTTGGTGGGAGGCTCATTTTAAGTAAAATAGCTTTTGGAGTGTAATCCTAATGTTTTCTACTCACTGGGGAGCGATTCAGATAGGCTCAAGCTAAAGCTGGTTGCCATGTTATTCAACTGTCCTTGTTTGTATGGCAAGGCGTTCACAAATTCCCGTATGAGAAAAGTATAAACTGAACCAATAACAAGGAATATTTCAAAAACGGCCAGCTTCACGAAAAAATGAACATGACATTAATTGTGTTTTTATAGAGTAATACAGGTTTTGTTAAGTAAGTTTTTGCCTATCTCTTATGGTTTAGTAAAATTTGGCAAAATTCATCCAGAATAAAGAGGTCTTCAGAGGCTATTCCCAGAAAATTCAAGATAAACATTTTATTTGTCATGTAAATAACTTTAATATACGTATTTTATACAAAATGGTTAGGGATTTTTGAGAAAAATAAAAATTTCAAAAAAGTTTCTATGTAAAGGGTAGTTTGGGGTGGGGGGATTTACTTGAGAATCTTGTGTCGCATCCTTGGAAGATACCAAATTTAAATACCAAGTTTGGTATTTAACGGTCTTTTAGTTTGTGAGCTATGCTGTCCACAGACACATACAAACACCACACATACACAAACGGACATTTTTTTTTAAAAAAGTCTCTCTTTTTTTTGGATTCAGAGGGTCCGAAAACATATTTACGCGAGATCTCGGTATCGAATGTTTGGGTACATTATAAAACCCTCTCTTTACACTATACAAATCCTGCGTGTAGAGAAAGTAAAAATATACGACATAAATTGTGTGTTTTAAGGTGATATACATGTTTGGGTATTACGTTTTAGTCTATCTCTTAGAGTTTACCAGTTACGCAAAAGTTCGCAAAATTCCTCCAGAATAAAGAGGTCTTCAGAGGCTATTCCCAGAAAATGCAAGATATACGTTTTATTGTCATATAAATGTCTTTAATATACGATATTTTAATCAAAATCATTAGAGCCATTTTGGGGAAAAATAAGATTTTCAAAACTGTTTCCACGTAAGGGGTAGTTGGGGGTGCGGGGGTTTTCTTGAAAATCTTCGTGTCACATCCTTGGCAGGTACCAAACTTAAATACCAAGTCTTTTAGTTTTGTGGGGGGGGGTGCTGATTTTTTTTCTAAAATGATTTTTTGGACCCAAGGGACCTCAAAACATACATTTCCGGTGAAATCTCGATATCGAATTTTTGGGTGGAATACAATACTTGCTCTATACACTATGTACATAAGTAGTAGGCGTAGAGAAAGTAAGAAGGAAAAGCAAAAAGTGGCAAAGAATAATTGGAATGCTGAGACAAATGCAGGTGCATTCTCCGCGCGGGTGGCCTAGCGAATCTGCAGGAAGAGAAGCAAGTCTGGGTTACATAAATCCACCATTTTGTCTTCTCCTCCCCCTGCTCCCCCGTATCCATAGGCAACCAGCAGCAGTACTCCTCCTACGTCCCTCTCTTACTACAGCATGAATAATTGATTGGCTGAATGCCTGTGTCGGAATAACAATGGCGACAGCTTCACATGCACTTCAACAATGAGACGCAGCAGCTCGAGATTGGCTCCGCGCCAGACGCATGAGTACAAGCAAGACACCTGTCAGTTGTCCGCTATGTTCTCTGTCACTCTCTTTGCGCTATTTCAGACACTGCTTACAACTTACCTGTCTATCCTAGGTGACCGACACTTTCCTCATTGCGTTCAGCAAATTTATCTTCAAAAACCTCACTCTTCTATTTCCTTCTAGTAAACCGAGATAAACATCTGCAACAATATTGATTTAGGCCTCCTGGGTAGTGTGGTGGAAGCGTGCCTGCTTCACATTCAAAAGGTCCTGAGTTCGAATCTTGCTTAGGGTGAGTTGCCTGGATAAGGTTTTTTTTTTTCGGGGTTTTCCCTTATCTTGATTAGACGAATGCTGAGTAACTTTAAGCTCCATGGACCCCGAGATCATTTGAGCATCATTTCACCAATTTCATTCATCGTCCGATATGACCAACCAGGTTAACGGACGTTAATGTACAAAAAAAATGTTTATTTAATTGTTTTTTGCTATTACTACACGTACTATGTACATAGTGTACACAGAATGTATTGCATTCCACCCAAAAATTCGATACCGAGATTTCACCGGAAATACATTTCTTGGATCTCCCTAAATCAAAAAACATCGAGAAGTCCTTTAAGTACCAAACTTGATATTTAAGTTCAGCATCTCCCAAGGATGCAACACGAACATTTTCAAGAAAATCATCCCACCCGCAACTACCCTTTACATGGAAAGAATTCCAAAATTTAGATTTTTCAAAAATGACATAGCTTTTCATTAAAATATAGTATATTTCAGATATTTACCTGACAAATAAAATGTATATCTTGAATTTTTTGGGAATAACCTCTAAAGACTACTTTATTCTGGATGAATTTTAGGCAATTTTTCATAACTGCTAAACCGTAAGAGATCGACAAAACCTTACCACACAAAAATGTAGAGCACGTTAAAAAATCAATTTATGATATATTCATTTGTTTCGTGGAGTTGATCACTTTTGAGATATTCCTTGTTATTGTCTTCAGCTTTAAAAAACGTATACTTTTCTCATATAGGAATTTGTCAACTCCTTTCCATATAAACAAAGGAACTTTAGTCATTTAGCAACCAGCTTTTGACTGCCACTTTAACCTATGTTACTCCCTTATTTCGCTTCTAATTACAAGGAAGCAAGTAATAAGACTACTTCTGCTATTTTTTTCTCGATTAGCATGTAGTTAATAGAAGAATACTCTTTTTAACTATAAAATACAGTAGTGATGTAGAGGCAGTCATGTGAATGGAACAGCAGTTTTGTTGTTGTTGTTTTTCACAAGCCATGTGTAGGACAGAAGTTAAGTAGGAAGTCAGACTGAAAAATTCAATGTCATAACCGGGATTTGAACTACGGACCTCTAGCCGGTTACTCTACTACTCAGCTACCATGGCAATATACCGGCATAGCATTCAATCTCTCAACGACTTACATGTTTCCCGATAAACCACAAGGGGATCTCAAATTATTTTGAGATGTCATACCCCAATGGTGACTTAGCTCAGTGGTAGAGCAACCGCCCAGAGACCGGGTGATTCGTGGTTCAAATCACGGCTGTGGCATTGAATTTTTCAGTCTGAGTTTATCTGTCCAACTCCTGTCCTATACACGGCTTGTAAGGAAAAAGAATTAAATCAATACCATTTCACCACAAAAGTTGGCTATACTGTGAATCCTGGGACTTAAAACCAACATTGTAAGCCGTCATTGAGATGCGTCATCCTAATATAATTTGAAATCACCTTGTAGTGCACAAGGGAGCATGCGAGTCAGTTGAGAAATTCAAGGCTATGCCGGCATGTTGCCAGTGGCAGAGCAACCGGCTAGAAACCGGGAGATCCGTGAGTCAAGTGCCGGATATGTCATTGAATTTTTCAGTTTGACTCTACCTATCCATCTGCAACAGTTCTTATTGACTGCCTCCTTAGTCGAGTTGTCAGCAAGCTGACTTCTTTCAGGGAGGTCCCGGGTTCGATTCCCGGCTGGGGCGGGGAATTTTTCACTAACCAGAATTATTCCCTATCCCCACTGTCTGGAAGGATGCATGCAAGAGTGAATGAGCGGTGTTTAATGATATAAAAATGAAAACCTAATTACAATAACCTACTGTGATCAGATGAACTGTTTTTTTTTTTTGTAGTGTTTAACGCCCGGTTCAATTACTTGTGACACTGATGATACGTGAATGATGGAGCACCGGTGGAATGCGATGGCGGGGAAACCGGAGTACCCGGAGAAAACCCGCCCCAGCGCCGCTTTGTCCACCACAAATCTCACATGCTGTCGCTTGGGATCGAACCCCGGGCGCTAGGTGAGAGGCGAGTGGTCTAACCACTCGGCCACGGCGCGGCCGATGAGCTGTTTCACAAGTCAAAGCCGCCGATATGACCATAGAAGTTAAAGGGGGGCTATACAAATGAAACATCAAAACAAATATTTTTATTACATTTTTCGGATGATATTTGAAAGTGTTGAAAGTTGTTTAGATGGGAAAGTCGGCAGATGACCGAAATGTTTACTTCTTCTTGGGATCATTGGGGTTTTAGCGTCAGAGATCCCTAAGTCTTTCCGCAGTAGCGGCCTCTACTTATAAAAAATATCACTCGGCTATACTTTGCGGCTTAGGCCCTCCACCTAAACATTTATAACAAACCAGTAAGTAACTACAAAGCGACTCTAATGACAGAATAACAAAGTACCCACATATTGAAGTAATGCCAAGAGGTGTATAGTAATAATTATATTTTTGTCTAAACAAGACGAGATTAGGGGAAAATAATAGGCTTAATCAATAATCAATTTTAAACAGCTGCTCGCTAAGCGATGGCTTTGAACTTTCATTCTCTTTCCTTAACCATCAAAAAGAAAAACGAATAACGAATTTTTATTTGATAAAAATATATAAGTATGGAAAAATTAAACCAATAACAATGAATATCTCGGAAAGTCCACAAAAATGTGTTGTGTATAAACTGTGTGTTTAAACGAGCACTGCATTTTTATATAGTAAGTTTTTGTCTATCTTTTATACTTTACCCTTATACAAAAGTCACCCAGAAAAAAGAGCAGCAGAGGCTCTTCTCAGAAAAGTCAAGCTTTTCATAACATTTTTCATAAAAATATCTTAAACATATGATATTGTAATCAAAGTCTTTAGAGCTATTTTTCAGAAAATAAAAACTTTCGAAAAATATTCCATGTAATGGATAGTTCGGAAAGGTGAAATTTTCTTAAATATCTTTGTGTTCATCCTTGGGAGATACAGAATATAAATATCAAATTTGTTATTTAACAGACGTTTTATTTTTGTGCCACACTATTCACATACACAGGCAGTTTTCTGAAAATGTTTTTTTTTTATTTACGGGACCACAAAGCACGCATTTTCCGTGAAATCTTGGTATCGAATTTTTTAGTGGAATGCAATACCTTTTTCCCCTACTATGTACATGGTAGAGGAAGTAAAAGGAAGTCTGTAGTTATGTTCACTTGTCTTTCTCTAGCGTTTACCGTTTAGTAGTGGGGATACAAACTATTCCTATGAAAAGTTATTTTTATTTTCTCTATACGTACTATGTGCATAGTGTATAGAGAAGGTATTGCGCTCCACCAAAAAATTCGATATCGAGATTTTACCGGAAATGTATGTTTTAGGGTAGCCTGTATCCAAAAAAAAAGTTTTTTTCAGGAAAAGGTCCGTGTGTGTGTGTGTGTGTGTGTGTGTGTGTGTGTGTGTGTGTGTGTGTGTGTGTGTGTCTGTTCGTGAACACGATAACTCAAAAACGAAAAGTCAGTAAAATACCAAACTTGGTTTAAGTTTAGTATCTTCCAGGGATGCGACAGAGTAAAATCCCCCCACCCCAAACTACCCTTTATATGGAATTTTTTTCGAAAATTTTGATTTTCTAAAAAATGGCTATAACGATTTTGATTAAAATATGGTATATTAAAGATATTTACCTGACAAATAAAATGTATATTTTGAATTTTCTGGGAATAGCCTCTAAAGACTACTTTATTCTGGGTCAATTTTACGGAATTTTGCATAACTGCTAAAGCGTAAGAGCTGGACAAAAACTTACCGCACAACAAATATAGAGCACTTTAAAACACACAATTTATGTTATACACATGTTTTTCGTGGAGTTGATTGTTTTTGAGATATTCCTTGTTTTTGGTTTAAGATATAAAAACCTAATACTTTTCTCATTCAGGACTTTGTGAACTCGTGTCCATACAAACAAAGGAACTTCCGTGACATTGCAACCAGCTTTTGACTATCACTTTAACCTATGGTACTCCCTTATTCCGCTTCTACTTACAAAGGAGCAAGAAATAAGATTATTTCTACTAATTTTATTTTCGATTAGCAGGAAGTAAATAGAAGCATGAGATTTTTAAAAATAATTTGTTGCAGAGATATAGAGAATGTCAATGAATGGAACACATCAGATTTTTCGATTTACTTAATTTTAATAGGGATGTACCTCTGCAGAAATAGCTATATTACACATGCCGGCCTAGTGACTCAGTTGATAATTGCGCAGGTCTTCTGATTACAAGGTCGCGGCTTCAAAACCGGCCCAGGCAGATGGTTTTTAAGTATGCTTAAAATCGACAGCCCCATGTCAATAGATTTATGGCACATAAAAGAACACCTTCGGGATGAAATTCCGGCAAACCCGAATTCCTGGTAATTGACAGCAACGTTAACAAACAAATATTATGTTGTACACTCTCTACCACGTACAATATATGGTAAGGAGGGAAGGTATTGAATTTCATCCGAAAATTAGCTTCCAAGATTGCACAGGAAATACACGTTTTGGGGTCCCTTGAATAGAGAAAATTCGTGATTAGAAAAAAGTATGCGTGTATGTATATAATTCAAACTTTTATCAAAAATGGCTCTAACGATTTTGATTAAAGTATAACATATTTCAGATATTTTCATTACAAATAAAATGTATATCTTGAATTTTCAAGGAGTAAACTCTTTAGTTTTCTTCATACTGGAAGACTTTTTCAAACTTGTTATTTAAGTTCAGATCTTCACAAAGATTTTCAGCAAACTTCCCCACCCCAAACTATCCTTTACATGTAAAATGTTTCTGAACTTTGATTTTCTCAAAATTTACTCCAACGATTTTTATTAAAATACCGTATATTAAAGATATTTACATGCCAAATAAAATGTATATCTTGAATTTTCTGGGAATAGCCTCTAAAGACCTCTTCATTCTGGATGAATTTTATCAAAATTTTTGCTTAACTGCTAAACTGTAAGAGTAGATTTAAACTTACAGCACAAATACTTTAGGTCCTGTTAAAAACACATACATTTTGTCAACTACGGTTTTTCTTCTTCTTCTTCTTCTTCTTCTTCTTCTTTATAGTGGTCCGTTTTTGAGATATTCGTTGTTATTGGTTTCAGATTTAAAAACTTATACTTTTCTCATATGGGAATTTGTCAACTCCTGTCCATACAAACAAAGGTACTTCAGTCACATAGCAACCAGCTTTTGACTATCACTTTAAGCTATGGTACTCCCTTATTTCGCTTCTACTTACAAGGAAGCGAATAACAAGAGCACTTCTGCTATTTTTTTTTCTTGATTAGCATGAATTAAATAGAAGCATTAGCTTTTTAACAATAATTTGATACAGAGATGTAGAGAAAGTCTTGTAAATGGAACACATCAGTTTTTTTTTTGTTTTAAATATTGCTTACTATTTAGTGAATTGCAAAAGCTCGTAGGTCTGCGGATGAAGATCAATGTAAGTGTTCATCTATTGAAGCTATCGCTGATAATGAAAAACAAATGGTTACAAGGGCCAGGAGCTGGGTTATAATTTTGTTTATAATTAGGAGAGTGAAGCTTTCAATATAGGAGGTGGAGGAAAGCAAATCGATTATGCAAACGGCAATGCAGACATGTTAACTGATGTAAGGAGGGAAAGGCTATGATTTACTGAGAGGAACAGGGGCGCGCAGATATCTCCAGGGACAAGGGCTATGTTATAAGAAGGGAGGCTTGCTTTCTCTCTGGGGCTTGCCCCTGGGCCCTGGGGGGATCACCGCTCCCTCCCTGTTAAACACACAACAGGCCGGTTGGTACCTGGATCGATTCCCGTCGCTATCGGACCGTGCACATCCTTGACAACATGGGAATGTGCGTTCTCTTTGTTTTAAAGTGGATAAACCGTTGGTTCCGATATTCCACTGTCTATAGCTGTTCCCAACCTTTTCCTTTCTCTACAGGTACATAAGTAGAGAAGGCAAGCTTTACACCTAAAAATTCGAAACAAATTTTCACTAGAAATACACACTTTAGGACTCCCTGTATCCAAGAAAAGCAATTTTAGAAAACGGTATGTGTGTGTGTGTAAATGAAAATGAAATGGCGTTTTATTTATGGACGTTCTTTAACTGCTGTGTTCTCAGCGTCCCATTCTATACTCGGCGTGAAAGACCGCTTAAGTTTCTTCAGATGCCTCTTATCAGGCTTGAGGTTATTTTACGTGCCGTAAATCTACGACACGGGGCCCACGGGTTTACTTCCCTTCCGAAGGAAGCCATGCTAAGGATTTTTAGACCCGAAAAAAGCCATCGACCTCCGCCCGGTTTGAACCCGCGACCTTGGGTATATGCAGTTAGCATAGTGTATGTGTGAACAGGATAACTATAAATCTGATGTATTCCATTATTTCTTACAAAATGGTATTCTTCTGTCTACCCCATGTACCATGCTAAAGCGTCAGTCAAATCTTTTAAAAGCTGTC
Organism: Hymenopus coronatus; assembly: GCA_030762935.1. Lineage (NCBI taxonomy): Eukaryota > Metazoa > Arthropoda > Insecta > Mantodea > Hymenopodidae > Hymenopus > Hymenopus coronatus. The sequence goes on from CM060882.1 coordinate 21,509,969, forward strand.
GCAATGTGATGCAATTAAAATTCTCTTTTCCTTCCATGGACAATATGAAAAAAGTGAATATCGGCTTCTCATTTGATAAAATCCTTAAGTACTGTAAAATTTAAAACCAATAACAAGGAATATCTCGGAAATTGATAGCTCTACGGCTCTATAAAAAGAATGTACATAACACAAATTGAATGTTTTAACGAGATCTATATTTTCTGTGTTGTATTTTTTGCCTATCACTGACGTTTACCGGATAATATTCCCTTATTTCCCCTCTGCTTACATTAAAATAAGCAATAAAGCCGCTTTGCTAATGTTTATCACGATTAGCAACAAGCATATAGAAGAATAATTTATGGCCGAATATGTAGATAAAGTCATGTGAACGGAACACACCACATTTGTTTTTACTTTCTCTACAACGTATAGGCTATATAATTGTCAGAAAAGGTATTTTATTCCACCAAACAAATTCTATGCCGATATTTCACCAGAAATGCATTTGTTATTAGGGCTGTGTCCGAAAAAAATTAGAAAAAGATCCGCACGCGTGTGTGTTTTCCGTCTATAAGGTATATAACTCAAAAACGAAAAGTTGGTTAAATACCAAACTTGGTTGTTCCAAGGATTGTGACACGGAGATCCAACCCAACTACCCTTTACATGCAAGATTTTCGGAATTTTCGCTGTGCTTAAAAATGGCGAACGATTTTGATTAAAATATAATATATCAAGATTCCTATATTATAAATAAAATGTATATATTAAATGTTTAAGGAATAATCTCTGAAGATCTCTTTTTTATGGATAGTTTTTAAGAAAACTTACTACACAAAAAATGTAGATCTCTTTAAAACACACAATTTATGTTATATATATTATTTGTGGAGTTAACCATTCACGAGGCATTCCTTGTTTTGGTTTACTTTTTGTAATATGAGAAATCGTTATCCAACTTTCCTTAGCCTGGCTGTTTAAAGATAACGGAATTCCAACATCATCACATAGTGAATAACTCTAAAGCGGTTTCACTTTGGCTTTAGTCTAGTGTATTTTCTTATTTCTTTAAGTTTTCAAGGAAATATGAAATAAAAACATTTCTGCTAATGTGTAACTGATTATCATGAAGCAGATAGGAGAAAATGTTTCGTAAGGGTTTATTAAAGAATGGTAGAGAAATCATGTGAATGGAATATATAATAATCTTATTATTATTTTTAAACAGCTGTGCGATGTCAAACTATTACCGAAATAAAGTTATATGTATTGTGAATGTTCATTCTAGCGCATATTGATTTAAATAAAAAATAAAGATAAAGTGAATAAAAATATTTCTGATCCATATGAAAACGGAGAACCTATTTCTATTAAATCAAGAATTACATTAATACTTAAGTAAAACAATTAAAAGTACTTAAAATTAAAACGGCTTATCCTTACATAGATATTCACTTCATAATATGAAAAATGTTATGTGTTAAATTCACACAACTTTCTCTACCTATTCTTTAACAAACTATTCTTACAGAAGTTTATTCTATCTACTTTATGCTAACCGAGAAAAACACTAGCAGAAATGGCCTTACTAGTTAGATCCTTATTATTAAGAGTAATAAAGGAATACACTAGGCTAAAGCGGCAGTCAAATTCTTTACATACTCGTCGTTATGTGAAACAATTTAAATTCGGTTCTCTTTTATATTCCCAGATGTAAAACAAAACGAATACGTAACGAAAATGACTTTTAGCTTGAGAAAAATTTAAGTATTGAAACTGAAACCAATAAAAAGAACTATCTCGGAAACAGTCAACTCTATTACAAAAATGTATATTACATAAATTGTGTGTTTTAATGAGGTCTGTATTTTTGGTGCATTAAGTTTGTATCTCTTACGGCTTAGGAGTTGTAAAACGTATGAAGAAGTTTTCTAACGCTATTCCCAGAAACTTCAAGTTATACATTTCGTTTGTCATGAGAATAAATTAAACATATGTATTTTAGTCAAAATTGTTAGTGCCACTTTTGAGAATATCAAAATATTTAAAAACGTTCCATGTAAAGGGGAGTTGGGGTAGGGGATATTTTACTGACAATTTTTTGAACGATAGCGGACCTAAATACCAAGTTTGGTATCAAGTTACTCGTATATTTCGTTTTTGAGTTATGCTGTACACAAACTCACCACATACACACTTTTTTCTAAAAATGTTTTTTTGGATTCAGGGGGTCTCAAAACATGCATTCCCGGTGAATATCCTGTATCGAATTTTTGGGTGGATGTACATAGTACGTGTGGAGAAAATAAATACAACTGAATCATTGTTAAAGTAAATGATACGGTACACTGTATTTACAGGAATTTGAAGCTCTTTATAAATGATTGCGAAACTCAAACTTACTGTACTTGAAAATATGTCAGTTTTGAAAGCTGCAAAACAGTTAAGACAAATGTCAAGTTGGAATTTGGTGCCCCTCTCTTATTCTCGAGAGCTAAAACTTTTCGCTGAAATTTGTTCTCGTTACAAAATGTGCTAATTCTAAATACTCATGTTGTACGTTTAAGTAGAGCTGTTCAAATTAATTGTATAAAAAAAGTTAAACTACCGAGGACTCCTGCAGAGTATTACAAGATAAATAGTGTCAAACAATGACTGTCTAATTACCAATATTAGAAAGCATTTACAGGTTGCGATAAAATCTTATGATTCTATGCACACTGCATTAATTACAGAAATGTTTTCTTAGAAAAATTTCAAGTTAGGCGACATGGAATTTTTTCTTTCTTTCACTTTCTTTTTTATGAGAGTATATAAAAATAGACATGGATAAAAAGTTGTGTTTCTATCTGTTCTGCAAACAAACTATTCTTAAAAATCTGATGTGTTACACTCACATGACTTTCTCTAGCTATTCTACAAATTTCTTACATAAGATTATTCTTCTTTCTACTCAATACTAGTCGAGATAAACATTAGCAGAATGTTCTTACTACTTAGTTCCTTATAAGTAGAAAGAAAATGAGGGAATGTTCTAGGATAAACCGATAGTCAAATGTTTTAAAAGTTGTCTTTATTCGTTTTTCATTGCAAATCGCTTCCTTGCTTGGCCAGGAGTGGAACAAAAGAAAAACTGACACTTCCTGTCTGAGAAAAGTATAAGTATTCACAACTGAAACCAAAAACAATGAATATCTCGGAAACGGTTACCTCCACGCCAAAAACGTAAAGGGCACAAATTGTGTGTTTTGATCAGATCTACATTTTATGTGCAGCAAGTTTTTGTCTATCTCTTCCCGTTTAGCAGTTAAGCGAAATTTATCAAAAATTCATTCAGAATAAAAGGCTCTTCAGAGGCTATTCCCAGACAATTCAAGATATACATTTTATTTGGTATATAAATATCTTTAATATATGGGGTTTTAATCAAAATCGTTAGAAGCATTTTTTAGAAAATCAAAATTTTCGAAAATTTTTCCATGTAAAGGGTAGTCGGGGGTGGGGGGATTTTCTTGAAAATATTCGTGTCGAATCCTTGGAAGATACCAAATCTAAATACCAGGTTTAGTATTTAACGGTTTTTTCGTTTTTGAGCTATATTGTCCACAGACACACACACACACACACACACACACACACACACACATACATACATACATACATACATACACACACGGACTTTTTTCTGAAAATGCTTTTTTGGATTCAGGGGATCCTAAAACATGTATTTCTGGTGAAATCTCAACATCGAATTTTTGGGTGGAATACAATACTTCCTCTATACACTATGTACACAGTACGTATAGAGAAAGTAAACATATTGTTTTATCTGCATCATGCTAATCGAGATAAAGATTAGCAGAAATGGTCTTATTACTTAATTCCTTGTAAGCGGAAGGGAAATAAGGGAATACACTAGGCTAAAGTGACAGTCAAATGTTTTAAAAGATGTGGCTATGCAATTGGAATTGGAATTTGGTTCCCTCTCAATGGCCAGGAGTAAAATAAAAGAAATATGAAACGGATGAGGCCTTCCCGACTCAGGGACTAATTCCAGGAAATCAGGATACACCTTTTATTTTTACTTTCTCTATACGCACTATGCACATAGTGTATAGAGAAGGTATTGCACTCCACCAAAAATTCGATACCGAGATTTCACCGGAAATATATGTTTTAGGGTCCCCTGTATCAAAAAAAAGTATTTTCAGAAAAAGGTCCGTGTGTGTGTCCGTGTCTGTGAACACGAAAACTCAAAAACGAAAAGTCGGTAAAATACCAAACTTGGTATTTAAGTTTAGTATCTTCCAGGGATGCGACACGAAGATTTTGAGAAAAATCCCCCACCCCAAACTACCCTTTACATGGAACTTTTTTCGAACATTTTGATTTTATAAAAATTGGCTAACGATTTTGATTAAAATGTCATATATTAAAGATATTTCCTGACAAATACAATGTATATTTTGAATTTTCTGGGAAGAGCCTCTCAAGACTACTTTATTCTGAGTGAATTTTACGGAATTTTGCATAAGCGCTAAACCGTAAGAGATGCACAAAAACTTACCACACAAAAAATGTAGAGCACATTAAAATACACAATTTATGTTGTATAAGTTTTTTTCGTGGAGTTGATTGTTTTTGAGATATTCCTTGTTTTTGGTTTAAGCTATAAAAACTTCTATTTTTCTCATACAGGACTAAGTGAACTCGTGCCCATACAAACAAAGGAACTTCAGTCACATAGCAACCAGCTTTTGACTATCACTTTAACCTATGGTACTCCCTTATTTCGCTTCTACTTACAAGGAAGCAAGAAATAAGACTATTTCTGCTAATTTTTTCTCGATTAGCAGGAAGTAAGTAGAAGCATAAGCTTTTTAAAAATAATTTACTGCAGAGATATAGAGCAAGTCATTTGAATTGAACACATCAGACTTTTCATGTAAATGTCTTTAATGTACGGCGTTTAATAATAATAATAATAATAATAATAATAATAATAATAATAATAATAAAAGACGTTAGTCATTTCTAGAACGTCGAAAATTTCAAAAAATTTTCCATATAAACAGTGGTTTCGGTTGGGGGAGGGGAGATTTTCCTGAAAACGTTTGTGTCGCATACCTAGAAGACACGAAATTTAAATTCCAAGTTTGGTATTTAACTGAATTTCGATTTTGAAAATGTCTGTCCACAAACACACATACACACATGATAGTCGCCCTCCGTGGTGTAATTAGTGGTTACCATGCTAGCTTCATATACCCAAGGTCGAGGGTTCAAACCCGGCGGAGGATTTTTTCGGGCGTAAAAATCCTTAGTATGCCTACCTTCGGAAAAGAAGTAAAGCCGTTGGTCCCGTGTGAAAGATTTAGGACACACAAAAGGACCTTAAACCTGATAGAGAGGCCTCTGAGCAAACTTAATCTATCTTTCATGCCCAATATACGTAGAATTAGACGCTGAATAGTTAAAGAGCGTCCATAAATAAAAAGTTCATTTCATTACATAGATATGGATCTTTTTCTATAAGTGTTTTATTCTGGGGTACACAAAACAAGTATTTCCAATCGGATTTGGGAGGAAAACAGCATATTCTCTAGCTGCTATGTGCTAGAGAAAGTAATATAGGGTAACATCTCGGGAATTAGGAAAATAAGAGACATTTAAAAGACTTTTAAAATGTAATTGTATTATTAATACAACCAAGAAGAGGAAGCATGAGTTTTCGATATAATTAAAGTATTATTCCGTGTTACGAATATCAAGAAAATGAATACAAAAATCGGATGTGTTCCATACACATGACTTTCTCTGCATCCCTGCAACAAATTATTCTTTAAAAACTTATGCTTCTTCTTACTTCATGCTAATGGAGAAAAAAAAAATAGCTGAAATAGTGTTATTACTTGATTCCATGATATATAAGGGAAATAAGAGAGTAGCATAGGCTAAAGTATTAGTCAAAATAGGGTTACTATGTGGCTGAAGTTCCTTTGTTTGTATGGACAGGATTGATAAATTCCCGTATGATAAAAGTATGTCTCAAAAGCTGAAACCAGTAATAAGGAATATCTCAAAAACGATCCACTCCACAAAAATAAAGTATATAATATAAATTATGTTTTAAAGAGTTCTACATTTTTTGTTGAGTTAGTCTTTTTCTATCTCTTGCGGTTTAGCAGTTATTCAAAGGTCCGTAAAATTCATCCAGAATAAAGTAGTCTTCAGAGGCTATTCTCAGAAAATTCAAGATATGCATTTTATTTGTCAGGTAAATATCTTTAGTATACGATATTTTAAACAAAATCGTTAGAGCCATTTTTGAGAAAATCAAAATTTTCGAAAAAAGTTCAATGTAAACGGTAGTTGGGGGTGGAATGATTTTTCTCAAAATCTTCGTGTCGCATCCCTGGAAGATAATAAACTTAAATACCAAGTTTGGTATTTTACCGTCTTTTCGGTTTTGAGTTAACGTGTTCAAAGACACATGGACACACACGCGCGCGCGGACTTTTTTCCGAAAATGCCTTTTTTACTTTCTCTATACGCACAATGTACATAGTGTACAGAGAAGGTATTGCACTCCACCAAAAAATTCGATAACGATGTTTCACCGGAAATATATGTTTTAGGATCCCCTTTGTCTAAAAATAACATTTTGACAAAAAGGTCCGTGTGTGTGTGTGGGTGTGTGTGTGTGTGTGTCCGTGTGTGTATGTGTGTGTGTGTGTGTGTGTGTGTGTGTGTTACTGTGAACACGATAACTCAAAAACGAAAAGTCGGAAAAATATCAAACTTGGTATTTAAGTTTAGTATCTTCCAGGGATGCGACACGAAGATTTTGAGAAACATCCCCCCACCCCAAACTACCCTTTACATGTAACTTTTTTCGAAAATTTCAATTTTCTCAAAAATGGCTCTAACGATTTTTATTAAAATTGTGTATACGAAAGATATTTAACTGACAAATAAAATGTATATCTTGAATTTTCTGAGAATAGCCTCGGAAGAGTAGTTTATTCTGAATGAATTTTACGAATTTCGAATAACTGCTAAACCGTAAGAGATGGACAAAAACTTACTACACAAAAAATGTAGAACACGTTAAAACACACAATTTACGTTATATATGTGGTCTTCGTGGAGTTCGTCGTTTTTGAGACATTCCTTATTTTTGGTTTCTGCTATAAAAACTTACTTTTCTCATACAGGAATTTGTCAACTGCGGTCCATACAAACAAAGGAACTTCAGTGACATAGCAACCAGATTTTTACTATCACTTTAGCCTATGGTGCTCCCTTATTTCGCTTCTACTTACAAGGAAGCAAGTAATATGGCTATTTCTGTTTTAACTGATTAGCATGAAGTAAATAGAAGTATATGCTTTTAATAACAAAAGCAGAGATGTAGAGTAAGTCATGTGAATGGTACACATCAGATTTTTATATAAAGGGGACCCTAAAACATATATTTCCAGTGAAATCTCGGTATCGAGTGCAATGCCTTCTGTATACACTATGTAGATATTACGTATAGAGAAAGTAAAAAGAATAAATTAAAAAAGGGAAATGATAAGGAAAGCGATAAATAGCTAAAGAATGCATAAGAAAGGATATGTGTATTGATGACGTGTGTTGATGTGTGAAGTGCAGTCAGTCTATTAGAACCTGATTTAGTCTGCATCACATCACAGATGGGATATACAGTATCGGAAGGGGATATACAAAGGGGAGGCTTTTCCATATAAAATGTATAGACCAGGAGGGGCGAACAGGTTCCATAGTGTAACGTGTATTTTATATGGGGCTTATAGTTTTGACCCCTGCTGGCTTTGTTCGGTCATGCTACATGATCTGATGTTGCTGCTGCTGCCAAAAAGAGCATCAGTGTTGTCCCGTGAGGGGTGGCTATCACGTCATGTGCACTGCACCTTTCCTTTGCTACAGGGTGCACCGCAAGTTGCTACACACGTCATAACTCTCCCCTTAATTTCTTGCATTTATTCGTAGCTGTTTGCCTTTCATCGCTTTAAGCGTTTATTCCTATTTCTTTACTTTTTTTTTTCTTTTTTTAGTTCTCCCTTATTACTTTCTCTAAGAGTACTATATACATAGTATTGCACCTAAAAATTATATATCGAGATTTCATCGGAATTACATATTTTGGGAGCCCTGAATCAAAAAAAAAAAAGCATTTTTAGTGTGCGTGTCTATGGTATGTGAAATGAAATGAAGTTGTATTTATGGACGCTCTTTAACTGCTATAGTTCACAGCGTCCCATTCTATACAGGGCGTGAAAGACTGCTTAATTTTGTTCAGAGGTCTCTCTATCAGATTCGAGGTTCTTTTAAATCTACGACACGGGACCAACGGCTTTACTTCCCTTCCGAAGGAAGCCATACTAGGGATTTTTAAGCCCGAAAAAAATCCATCGTCATCCGTTGGTTTTGAACCCGCGATCTTGGGTATTCTGTGTATGCTCAAAAATGACAAGTACGTTACACATTAAACTTTATACTTAAAGTAACCCATCTGTGAAATTCTTAAATCCACAGTTTTCAACTAATCAGCCTGAAATATTGAACATGCATTTATGTTGTACAGAACTTACATGTATCATAAGTAGTTTTTGACTTATTCATTTTTAAAATAAAAATCTGACGCCAAATTCAAACTGCTCCACACGATGAAAATGATGAAAAGTTTTATTTTTCAAAACATGCATTTAAGTATCAAAAACAGAACTATCATATGAATTTATTGTACCGCAATTAGTTCAAGAGGTAAAAATGTTAAAGCAAGAAGCAGACAAAAATTCAAGAAATGTTATAATACCATTGACTTTAATAATCAATATTTACAACAATATTAGGAATTTTAAAAAATCATATGATAGAAACTTTTTTGCTTGTTAAGAACATATCCTAAAAATTTAAGAGAGCTTCAATAAAACCTGCATCGTGTGGAACATTTTAAATGGCAAAAAATGTTGAAAAAACTGTAAACGAGTACATCAAGTATTAAAGTTCAAAACATTTTTTTATCATTTTTTGCACTTTTTGATCAAATTTCACAGATGCGTTATCTTTCAAGAAAATCCCCAACTACGCTTTACATAAAAACATTTCGAAAAAGTTGGTTTTCTCAAAAATGGCTCTAATGATTTTGATTAAAATATCTTATATTTAAGACATTTACATGAAAAAATATCTGATGTGTTCCATTCACATGACTTTCTCTACATCTCTGCAACAAATTATTGTTAAAAAACCTATGATTCCATTTACTTCATGCTAATCGAGAAAAAATGAACAGAAATAGTCTAATTACTTGCTTCCTTGTAAGTAGAAGCGAAATAAGGGAGTACCATAGGTTAAACTGATAGTCAAAAGCTGGTTGCTATGTGACTGAAGTTCCTTAGTTTGTATGGACAGGAGTTGACAAATTCCGTATGAGAAAAGTGTAAATTTTTCAAAGCTGAAACCAAAAACAATGAGTATCTAAAAAATGATCAACTACATGCAAAAAATGTATATGACATAAATTGTGTGTTTAATTGTGCTCTATAATTTTTGTGAGTTAGGTTTTTTTTATCATCTCTTACGGTTTAGCAGTTATGCAAAATTCCGTAAAATCTATCCAAAATATAGTAGTCTTTAGAGGATATTCCCAGAAAATTCAAGATATACATTTTATTTGTCAGGTAAATATCTTTAATGTTTGACATTTTAATCAAAATCGTTAGAGCCATTTTTGAGAAAATCAAAATGTACGAAAAATGTTCCATGTAAAGGATAGTTTTGGGTGAAGGGATTTTCTTGAAAATCTTCGTGTCGCATCCTTGGAAGATACCAAATTAAATACCAAGTTTGTTATTTAACTATATTTTTGTTTTGAGCTATGCTGTGCACAGACACACACGCACATGCACAAGGACCTTTTTGTAACTTTTTTTTTTTTTTTTGATTCAGGAAGACCCAAAACATGTATTTCCGGTGATATTTCGGTATCGAATTTTTGAGTGGAATAGAATACCTTCTCCATACACTATGTACATAGTACGTGTAGAGAAAGTAATAAAATGCATATCTTGAATTTTCTGGAAATACTTTTTGAAGACCTCTTTATTCTGGATGAAGTTTTTCTGAATTTTGCATCTATATGGTAGACCGTAACAGACAGACAAAAACGCACTACACAAAAGATGTAGGTATCGTTAAATCACACAATTTATGTCATACACATTTTTGGTGGAGTTTTCGAGATATTCCTTGTTATTGGTTTCAACTTTAAAATGCTTAAACTTTTCTCCTACGGGACCTCGTCAACTCCTGGGCACGCAAAGAAACGAATTTCAATCCCTAGCAACCACATTTTAAAACATTTTACTGTCGGTCTAGCCTATTGTAATCCCTTATTTTCGTTCTACTTATAAGGAAATACGAAATAAGACCGTTTCTGCTAATTTTATCTCGATTAGCATGAAGTATATAGAAAAAAAATCTGATGTGTTCCATTCACATGACTTTCTGTATATCTCTGCAATAAATTACTTTTAAAAAGCTTATGCTTCTATTTACTTCCTGCTAATCGAGGAAAAATTAGCAGAAATAGTTTTATTTCTTGCTTCCTTGTAAGTAAAAACGAAATAAGTAAGTACCATAGGTTAAAGTGATAATCAAAAGCTGGTTGCTATGTGACTGAAGTTCCTTTGTTTGTATGGACACGAGTTCACAAAGTCCTGTATGAGAAAAATATAAGTTTTTATAGCTTAAACCAAAAACAAGGAAAATTCAAAATATAAATTTTATTTGTCAGATAAATATCTTCAATATACGATATTTTAATCAAAATCGTTAGAGCCATATTTTAGAAAATCAAAAATTTTGAAAAAGTGTCATGTAAAGGGTAGTTTGCGGTGGGGGGATTTTACTCAAAACCTTCGTGTCGCATCCCTGGAAGATACTAAACTTAAATGCCAAGTTTGGTATTTTTCCGACATCTCGTTTTTGAGTTATCTTGTTCACACACACGGACCTTTTTCTGAAAATACTTTTTTGGATACAGGGTACCCTAAAACATATCTTTTCGGTGAAATTTCGGTATCGAATTTTTGGTGGAGTGCAATACCTTCTCTACACACTATGTACATAGTACGTATAGAGAAAGTAATAAGCTTATTAATAATTTGTTACAGAGGTGTAAAGAAAGTCATGTGAACGGAACATGACAGATTTTTCATTCTTCAAGCTTTTATCTAGTTTCTAATGTACTGATCTTTGTCTGAGCTTATTGCTAATTCCTTTCTGTTTAGGTTCTTGAAATTGTTTACTTACTCATGTTTATCCTCTCTCTAAATATCTCATATACGTTCCTTCTTTCCCGTCTTATTTCAGTTTCCTTTATAACTAGTAAGTAAATAATCGTTACGTAAGCCACGAAGGTAGTTAAAACTGAGTTGTTATAACGCTTCACAAAAATAGTCCACGAGATCAAAGTTCGGTACTACTCTTACTTAATCTTGTTACTTTCTCTACACGTACTATGTACATAGTGTATAGAGAAGGTATTGTATTGCACCCAAAAATTTGATACCGAGATTTCATCGGAAATACATATTTTGGGTCCCTCGAATCAAAAAAAAAAAAGCATTTTTAGACACATGTCCGCGCGCGCGCGTGTGTGTGTGTGTGTGGGCAGCATAGCTCAAAATCGAGAAGTCCGTTAAATACCCAACTTGGTATTTAAGTTCAGTATCTTCCAAGGGTGCGATACGAAGATTTTCTAGAAAATCCCTCCACCCCCAACAACCCTTTAGATGGAAAAAAAATCGAAAATTTTGATTTTCTCAAAAATGGCTCTAACTGTTTTGATTAAAATATCGTATATTAAAGATATTTATGTGACAAACAAAATATATATCTTGAATTTTCTGGAAAAGCCTCTGAAGACTACTTTATTCTGGGTGAATTTTAAGGAATTTTGTGTAACAGGTAAACCGTAAGAGATAGACAAAAACTTACCAAATAAAAAATGTAGAGCACATTAAAACACACAATTTATTATATATACATTTTTTCGTGGAGTTGATCGTTTTTTCTTTTTTAGATATGCCTTGTTTTTGGTTTCAACTTTGAAAAACTTATACTTTTCTCATACAGGACTTTGTGAACTCGTGCCCATACAAACAAAGGAACTTCAGTCACATAGCAGCCAGCTTTTGACTAACACTTTAACCTTATTTCGTTCCTACTTACAAGGAAGCAAGTAATAAGATTATTTCTGGAAGTTTTTCTTCTCGATTAGCATTAAGCAAATAGAAGCATAAGCTTTCTAACAATAAAGAGAAAGCCATGTGAATGGAACATATCAGATTTTTTTTCTTTTTTTTGCTTGCGTTTCGTTGTTTATCAAGTAAGTTCACATTATGCGTAGACGTGCTTCACTTTCTTTCCATATATTTGTGTTTCTTTTTGCTTGTGTCATCTTCATTTTCTTTTTGTATTTTCCCCTTGACTCTTCCAAAGTTTACTTTATTCACTTTCGCTTCTCCTCACTACCCAAGCAGAACAGCATCACATCTTTCTGTGATCCTCTAAGTTTTAAGACTATACTATAGTATGAAACGTAAGTAAAGTTTATGCTGTGAGAGCAAACGTCTTAAATACGTGTTAGGAATTGCGCCTTTATTGAAATGTAACGGGCTACAAGACATGATAATTCCGAATGTTCTATCAGATAGAACTTCGATCTGAGCGAAACAAAAAGTCCAATAAGTCCTATATCAAAAAAATATGATGTGTTACACTCACATGACTTTCACCATCTACTCTAAAATTAAACTTCTTACAAAAGATAATTCTTCTTTCAACACCATGCTAATCGAGATAAGCATTAGCAGAAGTTTATTACTTAGTTACTTATAAGTAGAATGTAACTAAGGAAATGCACTTCAATAATGTATATGACATAGCTTGTGTATTTTAACAAGACCTACATTTTTTGTCAAGTAAGTTTTTGTCTATCTCTTACGGTTTACTAGTTATGTCAAATTAAGCAAAATGCATCCAGAATACACACAGGTCTTTAGAAGCTATTCTCAGAAAATGCAAGATATACATTTTATTTGTCATAGAAATGGCTTTAATATGTGGTATTTTAATCAAAATCTTTAGAGCCATTTTTAAGAAAACCAACATTTTCTAAAACTTTCCCATGTAAAGGGTAGCTGGGGTAGGGGGGATTTTCTTGAAAATATTCGTGTCGCATCCTTGGAAGATACCAAACCTAAATACCAAGTTCGGTATTTAACGGTCTTTCCGTTTTTGAGCTATGCTGTCTACAGACAGACAGACAGACAGACAGACAGACAGACACACACACACACACACACACACACACACACACGCACCTGTTTCTGAAAATGCTTTTTTGGTCTCAGGGGGTCCTAAAACATTTATTTCCGTTGAAATCTCGAAATCGAATTTTTGGGTGGAATGCAATACTTCTCTATCCCTATGTACATTGTACATACGGGGCTAGAGAAAGTGATGTGTTCCATTCTAAATCTCTGTAACAAATTATTGTTAACAAGCTTATTCTTCAACCCACTTCATGCTAATCGAGACATACACTATCAGAAATGCAGAAGGGAAATAAGGGAATGCACTAGGTCTAACCGATAGACAATTGTTTTAAAAGCTTGTGTCATGTTTCTTTGCATTGTCAGGAGTTGATAAATTCCCGTATGTGAAAAGCTCCTAGTATTATAAAACTGAAACCATAACAAGGAATATGGTGTTTAACGCCCGCTTTTACTGCTTGTGGCACCTTATGCGAGGACACTGGTAATACATGGAATGAAGATGGAGCACTGATGGAATGTGATGGCGGAGGAAACCGGAGAGCCCGGAGAAAACCTGCCCCTGCGACGCTTTGCCCACCACAAATTTCACATGCGGTTGCATGGGATCGAACCCGGTAAGAGGCGAGTGGTCTAACCACAAGGGATACCTCAAAAACGGTTATCTCCACGGAAAAAAATTATGACATAAATTGTGTATTTTAAATGATCTACATTTTTATGTAGTAAGCCTTTGTCTCAAAGCGGGAGACCTGGGCTCGATTCCCAGTACCGCCGTGGGGATTTTTCCCCCGCTGGGGGACCTGGACCGGGGTGCACTCAGCCTCGTGACGTCCCTGGGGGACCAGTTGAGGAGCTACTTGATTGAGAAACAATGGCTCCAGGTCACGAGGACCGCATTAACCGGCTGAGGGTGTTCGAGGCGCTCACCACGTCCCACCCTCCAATACTGCACCTTATTCATGACGTCTATCATGGACCGAGATGGGGGACACCGGACGGTAGGCCAAAATTCCTTGTGAGCTGTCGTGCCATGGAGTTATATATACGGTTTACCAGTTACGCCATATTCATTCAGAATATAGAGGTTTTAGATGCTATTCCCAGAAATTTCAAGATATAAATTTTATTTGCCATATAAATATCTTTTATGCATGGCATTTTAATCAAAATCGTTACAGCCATTTTTGAGAAATCAAAAATTTCGAAATTATTTCCATGCAAAGTGAGGTTTGGGGTGGGAGGATTTTTCTAAAAAAAAAACTAGTGTTTTACCGACTTTTCGTTTCTGAGTTATCGTGTTCACAGACACACGGACACACACAGACCTTTTTCTAAAAATGCTTTTTTTTTATTCAGAGTGTCCCAAAGCATGTATTTCCGGTGAAATCTCGGTACCAACATTTTTGGTGCAATACAATACCTTCTCTATACACTATGGACATGGTACGTGTAGAGAAAGTAAAAATGAGCAGGTACAAAACTTTGAGGCACGCTGTGTATGCAAAGAGGTTCTTTGTGAGTGCGATCACTGAGGCAAGATAAAAGTAGCAGGTTCACTGGTTTTGTTTACATTAAAAAGGATGAGTTGAATGAAGAGTGCTGTCAATTTATTTTCATCAAACCAATGACTGATATAGGATTTATCCACTTTTACACTCTCTGTTATTTTTCCGATGCTATCTCTATACAAGCTGTTTCAGAATTGATGTTCACTGCCACTGAATATTTTACATTTTAAGGGTATGTATGACTGAAATTTCAAGAAAAGTCACAAAAAAATCTGAAACAAAGAAACTTCTTACAAAAGATTATTCTTCTTTCTACACAATGCTAATCAGCAGAATGTTCTTATGACTTAGTTATTTATAATTAGAAGGTAACTAAAAGAATGCGCTGTGCTAAAGTGATAGTCAAATATTGCAAAAGCTTTCGTTATGCGATTATCATTGCAAATTGCTTCTTTGCTTGGTCAGGAGTAGAACAAGGAAAGTATAAGTACTTTACAATTGAAACCAATAACAAAGAATATCTCGGAAACTGTTACAACCACAACAAAAACGTAAATGTGTGTTTTGACCAGATCTAAGTCTTTGGTGTAATAAGTTTTTGTCTGTCGCTTGCGCTTTACCAGTTATGCAAATTTCGGCAAAATGCATCCAGAATAAGGAGGTCTTCAGAGGCTATTCCCAGAAAATTAAAAATATACATTTTATTTACCATGTAAATATCTTAAATATAAGACATTCTAATCAAAATCATTAAAGCTATTTTTGAGCAAATCAAAATCTTCGAAAAATGTTCCAGCAAAGGGTAGTTGAAGGTGGGCGGATTTTCTTGAAAATCTTCATGTCGCAGATATTGAACTTGAACACTAAGCTTGGTATGTAAATGACTTTTCGTTTTTTACTTTCTCTACACGTACTAAGAACATAGTGTATAGAGAAGGTATTGCATTCCACCCAAAAATTGTATACCGAGATGTCACCGGAAATACACGATTTAGGATACCCTGTATTCAAAAAAATGTATTTTCAGAAAAAAGTCCGTGTTTGTGTTCATGAACACGATAACTCAAATACGAAAAGTCGGTAAAATACCAAACTTGGTATTTAAGTTTAATATGTTCCAGGATGCGACACGAAGATTTTGAGAAAATGCCGCCACCCCAAACTACCCTTTACATAGAAAAAAATTAGAAAATTTTATTTTCTCAAAAATGATTAAAATACCAAGATTAAAGATTTTATATTGCAAATAAAATGTATAAATTGAATTTTCCGGGAATATCCTCTAAATACCTCTTAATTCTGAATGAATTTTGGTGAACTTTGTGTAACTGGTAAACCGTAAGAGATAGCCAAAAAATTACAATACAAAAGTGTAAATCACATTTTATGTCATATATGTTTTTTTCGTGGAATTGACCATTTCTGAGATATTGCTTGTTATTTATTTCAAATTTAAAATACTTAAAAGTTTTCTCACACGGAATGTTGTGAACTCCTGACCCTGCACAGAAACGGATTTCAAACACATGGCAACCATCTTTTAAAAGATTTGACTATCGTTTTAACCTAGCGCATTCTCTTATTTTCCTTACAAGGAAAGCAAATAATTAAGACAATTTCTGCTGATGTTTATCTCGATTATCATAAAGTAAATAGAAGAATAAGCTTTTTAACGATAGTTTGTTACTGCGGTAGAGGAAGTCATGTGAATGGAACGCATAAGATTTTTGGCTATGCTGCCCCCCCCCACACACACACACACTGTGACATGTTTTGAAAAATGCTTCTTCTGGGTTCAGAGGATCTCAAAACTTTTATTTTGGTGTAATTTCGGGATCGAATGTTTGGGTGGAATGCGGTAACTTCTCTATCCTTTGCGTACATTGTACATACGTGCTAGAGAAAGTAAATATGTGAATGACATACATTGTGTATTTTAACGAGATATGCATTTTTTGTGTAGCAAGTTTTTGCCAATTTCTTACGGTTTACCAGTTACGCAAAATTTATCCAGAAAATTCAAGATATACGTCTTACTAGTGATGTAAATATCTTTAATATAAAGTATTTTAATCAAAATCGTTAGTAATACTTGAGTAAAAAAAAGTTTTCAAACCATTGTCATGAAGATGTTCAAGAAAAGCCCCTATGTTAATTTTCTCAAAAATGTGTAACGAATTTGATATTAAACATACTTATATTACAAATAAAATGTAACTATATACTTAATTTTCTTGGAATAGCCTCTGTAGTCCTCTTCATTCTGAATTACTTTTCGTAACTGTTAAACTGTAAAAGATAGATAATACAAAAATGTAGAGCTCATTAAAACACAAGTTTATGTCACATACAATTTGTAAACTCGTGGTCATGCAAAGAGAATGAATTTCAGTCCCATAACCAACAGCTTTTAAAAGTTTCAAAGATTTAGTTTCTTTCTACTTGTAAGGAAATATATAACAAATTCATTTCTGGTAATGTTTATCTTAATTAGTATGAAGTAGATAGAAGAATAAATCTTTGTTACAAAATAGTTAGAGAAAGCAATGTGAATGGAACACACTGAAATTGTTGCACTCTCTACACGTGATATGCACATAGTGTATAGAGAAGTGTCTTAGGGTTCCTGTATCAAAAAAAACATTTTAGAAAAAGGTCCGTGTGTGTTCGTGTATCCGTGCGTCTGTGAACACGATAACGCAAAAACGGTAAGTCGGTAAAATACCAAATTTGGTACTTAAGTTTAGTATCCCCCATCAACCCTTAACATGGAGCAAATGTCAAACATGTTAATTTCCTCAAAAATAGCTCTAAAAATTTTGATTAAAGTATCATACATATTAAAGATATTTACATCACAAATAAAGTGTATATGTTTAATTTTCTAGGAATAGCCTCTGAAGAACTCTTCATTCTGGGTGAATTAAACTGAATTGTTCATAACTGATAAACCGTAACAGATAAACAGAACTTACTGCACAAGAAAATGTACATAGCCTTAAAACACACAATTTATGTCATATACACGTTGACCGTTTTCCAGATATTTATTCCTTTAATTGATTTCAATTTTTCTCGAACGGGGAGACATCTTTCTTCTGGTTTCCGTTTGTTTACTCCTGACAAGCAAAGAGATCGGAATATCAGTTGTTCCACATAGCGACCGGCTTTTATAGGACGAGGCTATCGCTTTAGCCTGTACATTTTCTTACTTCCCTTCTACTTACAAGAAAGCTAGTAATAAGACTACTTCTGCTTATGTTTATCTTGATTAGCATGATGTAGATAGCAGATTAATGTTTTCAATAAAAGGTTTGTTTACCGAACAGCTAGAGGACTTCACGCGAATGTAACACATCAGATTTTTACTTTCTCTACACGTGCTATGTGCATAGTGTATAGAGAAGGTATTGTAATGCACCCAAAAATTCGATACCGATATTTCACTGGAAATACATGTTTTGAGTCCCTCTGAATAAAAAAAAAGCATTTTTAGAAAAATGCCCGTGTATGTGTCTGTGGACAGCATAGCGCAAAAACGAAAAGACCGTTGAATACTAAACTTGGCATTTAAGTTTGATATCTTCCAAGGATGTGACACGAAGATTTTCAGGAAAATCCCCCCACCCCAAACTACCCTTTACATGAACCTTTTTTCGAAAATTTGGATTACTCAAGATCGCATATGAAAGATATTTACTTGACAAATAAAATGTATATCTTGAATTTTCTGGGAATAGCCTCTGGAGACTACTTTATTCTGGATGAATTTTACGGAATTTTGGATAACTGCTAAACCGTAACAGATGGACAAAACTTACCAGAAAAAAAATGTAGAGCAACTTAAAATGCACAATTTATGTTACATACATTTTTTTCGTGGAGTTGATCGTTTTTGAGATATTCCTTGTTTTTAGCTCCAGCTTTGAAAAACTTACACTTTTCTCATACAGGAATGTGGCAACTTCTGTCCATACAAACAAAGGAACTTCAGTCACATATTTTTTTCTCGATTAACATGAAGTAAATAGAAGCATGAGCTTTTTAACGATAATTTGTTGCAGAGGCGTAGAGGTCTTCGTGTGAATGGAACACATCAGATTTTTATGTAATATAAAGGATATGTGTTGGAAATGATTTGATGTGATAATCTGGGAATCGTGTAAACATGGCGAGGAAGTGAATCTGAAGAAGAGAAGAAGAGCCGCGCTGTGACTTCCTCTGGGGTGCAATAGCGACCGGCCCACGTTATATTTTAATGAACTGATGCAGTGATGATATCGCCATGAGCAAATATAGCGGCTTGGTGCTCCCCCCTCACCAAGGGTTTTGTGCAAGCTTCTCCATGGGCGCTGTAGAAACACCCGCTTCACAAATACGGATACAATTAATGCATAATTTCTACTTTCTCTACACGTACTATGTTTATAGTGTACAGAGAAACTACTGCATTCCAACCAACATTTTGAAACAGAAATTTCACCGGAAATACACGTTTTAGGCTCCCTGTATCCAAATAAAGCATTTTAAGAAGATCTTATGTGTTCCATTCACATGACTTTCTCTACATCTCTGCAACAAATTATTGTTAAAAAGCTTATGCTTCCATTTACTTCATGATAATTGAGAAAAATTGGCAGAAATAGTCTTATTACATGTTTGCTTGTAAGTAGAAGCGAAATAAAGGGGTAACATAGGTTAAAGTGATAGTCAAAAGCTGGTTGTTATGTGAAGTTCCCTTTTCCTGTATGAGTAAAGTGTGAGCTTTTCAAAGCTGAAACCAAAAACAAGGAATACCTAAAAAATTATCAACTCCACGAAAAAAATCTATATTACATAAATTGTGTGTATTAACGTGCTCTACATTTTTTGTGTGGTAAGGTTTTGTTCATCTCTTACGGTTTAGCAGTTATGCAAAATTCCGTAAAATTGAACCAGAATATCTTTAATATTTGATATTTTAATCAAAATCGTTAGAGCAATTTTGGAGGAAATCAAAGTTTTCGAAAAAAGTTCATGTAAAGGGTAGTTGGGGTGGGGGATTTTCTTGAAAATCGTGTCGCATCCTTAGAAGATACCAAACTTAAATACCAAGTTTGGTATTTAACGGTCTCTTCGTTTCTGAGCTATGCTACCCACAGGCCCACAGACACACGCGCGCGAGTGGCCTTTTTTTTTTTTTTTTTTTTTTTTTCCTTTTTTTTTATTCAAGGAGACCCAAAACATGTATTTCCGATGAAATCTCGGAATACCTTCTCTATACACTATGTACACAGTACGTGTAGACTGACATAGAGGCCTCTGAGCAAAATTAATCGATCTTTCACGCCCAGTTTAGAATGGGACGCTGAGAACCACAGCAGTTAAAGAGCGTCCATAAATAAAATACCTACAATTTCATTTCATTAGTAAGTGTAGAGAAAGTAAGAAAGGTCCGTGTGTCTGTGAACACGGTAACTGAAAAATCAAGAGTTGGTAAAAGACCAAACATGGTACTTTGATTCTCTCAAAAATGGCTCTAACGATTTTGATTAAAATACCGTATATTAAAGATATTTATATAGACGTTAAAACTGTATATTCTGGGAATATCTTCTAAAGACCACTTTATTCTGAATGAATTTAATCAAATTTTGCGTAATTGGTAGTCCGTAAGAGATAGATAAAAACTGTAGATCACGTTAAAACACACAATTTATGTCATACGTTTTTTCGTGGAATTGACCATTCCTGAGATATTCCTTCTTATTAGTTTCTCACAGAGAAAGGTGTATACTCCTGGCCCTGCATTGAAACGGATTTCAACCACATGGCAACCAGTTTTTTTTAAGATTTCGCTATCGTTTTAGCCTAGTTTATTCCCTTATTTTTCCTTCTACTTACAAGAGAAAAATAAGACAATTTATTTTATCTCGATTATCATAAAGCAGATAGAAGAATATGCTTTTTAACAATAATTTGTTACAGCGATGTAGAGAAAGTTATGTGAATGGAACACATCAGATTTTACAATCTTGTGGTGCCTGTATGATCTATATACGAAGGTCAGTCAGAAAGTAACGAACGATTTGGTATAACTAAATAATAGCGGAAGATATCAACACAAAATTTTATTTACAAAGTCACAGTACCTTACTCTATTTCTCAATGTAATCTCAAGATATTTATTGTCACGTGATACCAGTTTTCCAATGCCGATGTTATACTTTTCTACTTGATGTGCAAGTAAATAACTCTGAACACATATGTGTTAATGTAAGCTAAATTTACAGATCATGTATTAATTGCCATGCCAACAAGCACAGAAAGTACCTACAGTAAGACTGGGAGGTCATCAATACTTGCAGTTCAATTAGTTAATGACGTAACACTCAAGAGATGTGCCACTTCAAGCAAAGAATCTATTGCAAAATTCATTAACAAAAGAGCGTATAAGAATTTACATCGAGAATTCATTTTTTCTTAATTTTCAATAAAATATTGAAAAGCAATTTAGGTTTACTATTGTTTTTTACAATTATTTTAAAGTATTTCGAAAAGTAAATGGATAAGCACGAACTGTAAGTTACTAATTAGATCTCGAATGCTTGAGAGAACTCGGTCCTGCGGGCCTCGTATTCCCAATATGCCGGTCCGTATGGCGACGCTCGCTAAAGCGTCTCGCTTTGGTGCTTGTGGGCAGGAGATCGTGGGTTTGAGTCCCACCATGGGGCATGGGTGTTATATGTTTGTGCAATGTGTATATGTTTCTGTAAAGGAACAGTAAAACCAGTAAAATGTATAAACAGGGAATATATATGCATTCTCGGCTTGATAAGCATAACTTACAGATCTTATACGCAATATACTATTGTTACAGAGATGTAGAGTAAGTCAAATGGAACACATCAACTTTGGTTTATAGAATGCAATGATCCTCTGCTTAACAGGTACCTGGTAGAGAAAGTAAAAATCAGGGAGCCTCAAAAAGTGTTTTTCCAGAGATCTTGACAGTTTATCTGTATGAATCAGAGAACGCCATCTGCCGGGAACACGGCAGTGTAACATTTCATGCCATGTTTTCTGTAAATCGACTATGGTCATCTGTTTAGATATTTATAAGACGGTAAGGGAGCTGCTGGGGAAGGGAGAGGGGGAGAGCTATAATAATACCAACCCTTCCGCTTCCTTGCTGTAAGGGGTGCCATTATGATTACTGTTATTATCATCGTCATCGTCACAATGATGAGCAAACTTGCTCAACTACCGGAAAACTTCCTTATTCGGTGTAAGGTATGTTTCTAGAGAACATTAACTAGAGCATTGGCGTTACCTAGCAACTGCTCTTCAGATGCACACTTGGTAGTAAAACCTTCACTCTGAAACATGTCTTAAAGTAGGTACACAGTCAGTTTTGTCGTTAACAAGTTATCTAAATATCAAACAAAACTCTTACATGTTAAGCTCACCTGACTTTCTATATCCAATATAATTGCTTTTATACAGGGTGGTGCTTGGGTCCTATGTGATACGAAAATATATTTTTCAACGCCAATAAAAGTACATAGCAAGAATTAGACAGTTAATCAGGAACAAAGCCGCGCGCCTGACCCCGCTACTTCAAGTAACACAATTAGCTTGGGAGAAGCCACTCGCTTGCTTTCGCAGAGCATTGTAAATATGCCGACAGCCTGCTTAATGGTTACCCCAAATTAAGCTGCTTGTCTTACGAAATCTCAAATAAAGAACCTGCACCTTTAGTTATTTGTTTATTCTGCAAGCATATTTTACCACAAGACAATGAATGAAAGGTAATTACTGGGAAAATAGCCTGAGATACATACAGCAATTAAGGGACATACACATTTTTGTATGGATTCTTTTGAAAATGTCACTGTAATTGCATTCATATTGGGCAAGTATTCCTAAGGCTATGAATTACGTAAATATGCTCAATAATAACACAGCTCGTAATCTGAAACAACTGGTTGCAGTTTTTCTAAATGGAGTTTGAATCACAAGGAAAAAAACTGATTATTCCATTCGCTTGACTTTCTCCGGCTGTTCCGCAAACAGCTTCTTCTTTCAATAGAATATTCTTTTATCTACATAATGGTAAACATTAGCAGAATTATCTTATTGCTTCTTCTTTGTAAGTAGAATGGAAATAAGGGAATACACAGGCTAAAGCCACAGTGAAATCCTCTAAAAGCTTGTCAGTATGTGAAACAATTAAAATTCAGTTCTCTCTGTTTACTAGTAGCAAACAAAAGAAAGACGAAAAGAAAGATAATTCCTGTTTGAGAAAAGTACCATAAAACTGAAACTAATAATTCGGAATATCTCGAAAACAGTTAACTCTACAAAAAATGATATGACATAAATGTTGTGTTTTAATGAAATATGCATTTGTTGTGCCTTAAGTTCTATCTCCTACGGTTTACAGTAATACAAAAGCCATCCAGAGTGAAGAAGCCTTCAGAGGCTATTCCCAGAAAAAGTTAAGATACACATTTCGTTTGTCATGAAAAAGATATTAAACATATAACGTTTTCATAAAAATCGTTAAAGCTATTTTTTAGAAAATCAACGTTTTCGAAAAATGTTCGGTGGGGGTATTTTCTTGAAATACATTCGGGTCGCATCTTTGGAAGAAACTGAACTTAAAATATTAAGTTTGGTATTTAACAGACTTTTCTTTTCTGAGCTATGCTACCCACAGACACAGACACGCGGACAATTTTCTTAAAATGCTATTTTTGGATTCAGGAGGACCTAAACATATATTTCCGGGGAAATCTCGGTATCGAATTTTTGGATGGAATACAATACTTTCTCTAACTACTATGTGCATTGTACATATGTACTAGAGAAAGTAATAAATATATATCTATCGATTAATTTCTCTACACGTACTATGTATATACTCTATAGAGAAAGTATTGTATTGCACCCAAAATTCGATACCGAGATTTCACCGGAAATATATGTTTTAAGGTCTCCTGTATCCAAAAAAATCTGATGTGTTCCATTCACATGACTTTCTCTACTTCTGTGTAACAAATTATTGTTAATAAGCGTATTCTTCTATTTACGTCATGCTAATCGAGAAAAAAATAGCAGAAATAGTCTCATTACTTGTTTCCTTGTAAGTAGAAGCGAAATATGGGAGTATCATAGGTTAAAGTGATACTCAAAAGCTGGTTACCAGGTGACTGAAGTTCCTTTGTATGGACACGAGTTGACAAATTTCTGTATGAGAAAAGTACAAGTTTTTCAAAGCCTAAACAAACAAAAAAAGAAAAAAAAAGGAATATCTCAAAAGCGATCAACTTCTCGTAAAAAATGTATATAACATAAATTGTGTGTTTTAATGTGCTCTACATTTTTTGTGTGGTAAGCTTTTGTCCATTTCTTACGGTTTAGAAGTTATGCAAAATTTCGTAAAATTCATTCAGAATAAAGTACTCTTCAGAGGCTATTCCCAGAAAATTCAAGATATACGTATTATTTGTCAGGTAAATATGTTTAATATACGATATTTTAATCAAAATCGTTAGAGCCATTTTTGAGAAACTCAAAATTTTCGAAAAAAGTTCCATGTAAAGGGTAGTTGGGGGTGGGAAGATTTTTTGGAAAATCTCCGTGTCGCATCCTTGGAAGACACCAAACTTAAATACCAAGTTTGGTATTTAACGGTCTTTTCATTTTTGAGCTATGCTGTCCACATACACACGCACACATGGATCTTTTTCCAAAAATGCTTTTTTTTGATTCAGGGGGACCCAAAACATGTATTTCCGGTGAAACCTCGGTATCGAATTTTTGGGTGCAATATAATACCTTCTTTATACATTATGTACAGAGTACGTGTAGAGAAAGTAAAAAAGACATTTTCAGAAAAAGTTCGTGTGTGTGTGTGTGTGTGTGTGTGTGTGTGTGAGTGAGTGTCTGTGAACATGGTAACTCAAAAACGAAAAGTCGGTAAAATACAAAACTTCGGATTTAAATTTAGTATTTTCCAGGAATGCGACACGAAGGTTCTGAGAAAAATCCCCCCACTCCAAACCACCTTTTACATGGAAAAATTTTCGAAAGTTTTGAGTTTCTCAAAAATGGCTGTAACGATTTTGATTAAAATATCGTATATTCAAGATATTTATATGACAAATAAAATGTATATCTTGAATTTTCTGGGAATAGCCCCTGAGGACCTCTTTATTCGGGAAGAATTTTGCCTGAATTTTGTGTAAATAGGAAACCGTAAGAGATAGATAAAATGTACTGAATAGAAAATTTAGAGCTCATTAAAACACACAATTTATGTTATATGTATTTTTTCATAGTGTTATTCGTTTTTTAGATATTCCTTGTTATTGGTTTCAGCTTTAAAATACGGGAATTGGTCAACTCCTATCCATACAAAGGAACTTCAGTTACATAGCAACCTCGATTAGTAGGAAATAGAAGAAATAGCTTTTTTTACAACAATTGCTGTAGAGATGTAGAGAAAGTCGTGTGAATGGATTACATCAGATTTTTTTGCAGTGAGACAAGAATTTGAATTTATTAACTAGAAATATTAAATTACGTATTGATACAGGCAAGTATTTGTTCATTACCTAAGTTGTTGAGAGTTAAATATTACGATAATTACAAAATTATTGGAATAATAAGTACATGATACTAGTGATTAGGAGCAAAATCGTATGCTTCCTGTATTAGAAATTCGAAACTTTCCCTCTTAGCCTGAAGGCTAGAACAGATTTGCTGATAATTTAAAAGGAGAAACCCCTTTGTTTTCATGGAAAGTATTCTACAAGAACAACCTCTGAGGTGTATGTGGGGATCAGAACAAGTGCTTTGTGCACTGCCTATGACAAGTTGATGTAATTTTCAATGTTACATAAAACATGTCTTCGAAGAGTTTCAAGTTGCAACATTAAATTTCGGACTGGCTCAGGTATCTGCTGAAGACAGCTATATTCGGTGCCATTTCAAAACAATCTGTATGCCTTCTTCACACCGTTCTTAAAGGGTCATTCACATTGAAACATTTAACATCAACGCGAGGGTATAAACGTATAACAAAAACATAAGATGCGCCTTGTCATTCACAAAACTAACTAAACCTTAGCGCCAAAACAAGACGATTTAAGTATGAAAGTGGTTAAAAGTGGAGGCTACTATGATAAACGACGATGCAGCGGTAAATTTAATCGTTGCAACTGCATTAGCTTACAAGTGTATAATATTACGTACTATACAGTGCTCCGCACACAGTCTACTACACTACGGGATATTCCGTTTCGTAACTCTCGCGTTACTTGATATATACAGAGTGTTTCAAAACGACACCAAACGAAGATGTGGACCTTGTGGTCATACCGTACGTTATACGTCAATATAATTTTCAGCTCTAAATTCGGCACATACAAAAACTGTGGGCAGTCGTACATAACCAAATGGCACGTGCCTGGCCCACTCCAAGAGAGATGCCGGTTGGTAGCGAAGGTCCCACTCGCGTAGTAAAAAATAAATAGCGTGTTATTTATGGATACTGTTTAACCACTGTGGTTCTCAGCATCCCATTGAAAGACTGCTTAATTTTGCTCAGAGGCCTCTCTTTCAGGCTTGAGGTTCTTTTACGTGCCGTAAATCTACGACACGGGACCAACGGCTTTACTTCCCTTCCGAAGGAAGCCATGCTAAGAATTTTTACACCCGAAAATATCCATCGTTTTGAACCCGCGACCTTGGGTATATGAAGTTTACATGGTAACCATTATACCATGGAGGGCGACAGTCGCGTAGTGTGGGGTTGTTAGATAGACACGCCGGCACAGGTCACCTTAGTAATGGAAAACGTAGCATGCTCTGTGTTTCGTATAACACATTCTGAAGTTGTTTACGTGGCGTATGACAACCTTTGTTACTTCGCTGCCTAATCCCAAATGTGTGCTATTTTTAAACACACATAAAACTTTAAATAGAATAGTTTGAAAGTTGCGACAGCAAGTTTCGGACAAGTCAAAGTGTAAGCTAATCGACTCCTATCTTCGTTTGGTGTCGTTTTGAAACAGACTGTATATAATGAGTACTAACCTTGTTATAAGTGTTGTTGAAAGTGGTGTCCGTCTGCGCAAAGACAATTTTTGACATCGTCGGATGAAATTACCATTCAAACGCATAAGTTCTTCTTGCGTAATGTTCATAACTTCTGCACTATAGCCACACAGTAGGATTTCAGTTTTAAAATGTTAGTAGTGCATGAATAAAGTTTGTAAAACACCCATTAGATGTGCAATACGGTTGAGAGAAGTGAGAGTTCGAATGCAGCACCAATTTCATCTAATCTTTCTTCCGCTAGAACACGCCGTTTCACTTCTTTGGTTTAACACTTAGCGAACTCTTTATTCTAAATTTATTGACCAAACATCTCAAGGTTTTCTACGAGGAAATTGATAAGCAGGAAAGTGCTGCTGAATCTCCACACCTGTCTACACGATTAATTTTCACGTGAATCGTACACAAACATATGCTATTCAAGCGTACTTCGTTGGCAGGCATTTCTGTGCTCTAATAAACGAATAACATTCCTAAGGAAAGCACACACAACACGAAGACAAAGTAATGACTGAGACAAGTGATAAACGTACCCTAGACGCACTGCTCCGCTTCTGCGGCGTGGCATAATAGCGAGGTCACTGTCTTTCAGCCGATTCGCTTAAGGCCGTCGTGGCCTTGGCATAAAATGAAGGCAAGATATTGTGCCATACATGAAAGAAAACGGAATTGCATATAACCTATTAAATTTCACACAACGTCGAAAGACACCGTAATAATAATAATAATAATAATAACAATAATAATAATAATAATAATAATAACAATAACAATAATAATTTTTGTAGCTCTCAAGGAAGCGACATTTTCAAAAAAAAAATCCTCCCACCACAAACTGCGCTTTACATGGAAAATGTTTTGGATTTTTTTTTCTCAAAAGTGGTTCTAACGATTTTGATTAAAATGTCGTACATTAAACATACTTACATCACAAATAAAATTTATGTTTTGAATTTTTTGGTAATAGCTTCTGAAGACCCTTATTCTGCATGAATTTTGCAGAATTTTGCATAACGGTTGAACCGTAAGAGATAAGCAAAAACATACTAAACTAAAATATGATGTGTTCCATTCACATGACTTCCTCTACACCTCTGCAACAAATTATTGTTAAAGAGCTTATGCATCTATTTACTTTATACTAATCGAGAAAAAATTAGCAGAAATAGTCTTATTACTTGCCTCCTTGTAAGTAGAAGCGAAATAAAGGAATACCATAGGTTAAAGTGATAGTCAAAACTTGGTTACTATGTGGCTGAAGTTTGTATGTATGGACAGGAGCTGACAAATTCTTGTATGAGAAAAGTAAAAGTTTTTCAAAACTGAAACCAAAATCAAGGAATACCTCAAAAACGATCAAAAAATGCATATATCATAAATTGTGTGTTTTAACGGGCTCTACATTTTTATGTGGTAAGTTTTTATCCTTCTGTTACGGTTTAGCAGTTTCGCAAAATTCTGTAAAGTAGTCTTTAGAAGCCAGTCCCAGAAAATTCAAGATATACGTTTTATTTGTCAAGTAAATATCTTTATAGTGCGATATTTTAATCAAAATCGTTGGAGCCATTTTTAAGAAAATCAAAATGTTCAAAAAAGGTTCCATGTAAAGGGTAGTTAGAGGTGGGGGATTTTGTTGAAAATCTTCTGTCGCATCCTTTGAAGATGTGAAACTTAAATACCAAGTTTAGTATTTAACAGTCTTTTCGTTTTTGATCTATACTGCTCACAGACACACACACACACACAGACAAACATTCACACGGAACATTTTTCTAAACATTCTTTTTTTTAATTAAGGAGGTCCTAAAATATGTATTTCCGGTGAAATCTCAGTATCGAATTTTTGGGTGCATTACAATAATTCCTCTATACACTATGTCCATAGTAGTGTAGAGAAAATAATAATAATTATAATAATAATGTTTTGTATCTCCCAAGGAAGCGGCATTTTCAAAAAAAAAAATCCTCCCATCACAAACTACGCTTTACATGGAAAAATGTTTGGAAATGTTTTTTTTTTTTTTCAAAAGTGGCTCTAACAATTTTGATTAAAATGTCGTACATGAAAAATACTTAAATCACAAATAAAATGTATATTTTGAATATTTTGGTAATAGCTTCTGAAGACCTCTATTCTCCATGAATTTTGCAGAATTTTGCATAACGGTTAAACCTTAAGAGATAGACAAATACTAAACAAAAAATGTAGATCTGATTAAAACACATAATTTAGACATATGCGTTTTTCTTGTAGAGCTGACCGTTTTGATATATTCCTTGTTATTGGTTTCAGTTTAAAACTAACTTTCCTCAAGCGGGAGGATTTTATCTTTTTACTTTCTCTACACGTACTATGCACATAGTGTATAATGAAGGTATTGTAATGCACCCAAAAATTCGATACCCAGATTTCACCGAAAATACATGTTTTGGGTCCCCCTGAATACAAAAAAAAAAAGGATTTTAGGAAAAAGGTCCGTGTGTGTGTATATATGTGTGACTGTGGACAGCATAGCTCAAGATGCTCTTTTTGGATACAGAGGGTCCTAAAACATGTATTTCCAGTGAAATCTCGGTATCAAATTTTTGGGTGGAATACAATACTTCTCTATCCTTATGTACATTGTACATACGGGGCTAGAGAAAGTAAAAACTTGTACTTTTCTGATACAGGAATTTGTCAACTCGTGTCCATACAAACAAAGGAACTTCAGTCACCTAGTAACCAGCTTTTGACTTCGATTAACCTATGATACTCCCATATTTTCCTTCTACTTACAAGGAAGCAAGTAATGAGACACTTTCTGTTATTATCATGATTTAGATAAAAGACTAGTCTGTTGTAAGAAGAGCTTGTTAATGGAACAGTTAGAGAATGGAATAATAAGATTTTTCCACTTGGCGCAGTTTAACTACCAATCAACTACAGTTTTAAATGTGTACACTCATGCTTATTAACATACAGTCCCAACTTTAAACCTCCTTTTCTCGCAAACTTTTTTCCAGTACTTTTCATACTCAAAATACTCCACATGATGCAATTTGTTACTGATTTTCTCTATACGTACTATATACATAGTGTATAGAGAAGGTATTGTATTGCACCCAAAAATTCGATACCGAGATTTCACCGGAAATATATGTTTTGAGACCCCTTGAATCCAAAAAGAAGTACTTTTAAAAAATGTCCGTGTGTGTGTATGTGTGTGTGTGTGTGTGTGTGTGTGTGTGTGTGTGTGTGTGTGTGTGTGGGCAGCATAGCTCAAAAACGAAAAGACTGTTAAATACTAAACTTGGTATTTAAGTTTCATATTGTCCAAGGATGCGACACGAAGATTTTAAAAAAAAATTTCCCCACCCCCAAACTAACCTTTACATGGAATTGTTTTCGAAAATTTTGATTTTCTTAAAAATGGCTCTAACAGTTTCTATTAAAGTATCATATATTAAAGATATTTACCTGACAAATAAAATGTATATCTTGAATTTTCTGGGAATAGCCTCTGAAGACTACTTTATTCTGGATAAATTTTACGGAATTTTGCATAACTGCTAAACCGTAAAACAAAAAATGTAGAGCACGTTAAAACACATAGTTTATGTTATATAATTTTACTTTCTCTATACGTACTATGTACATAGTGTATAGAGAAGGTATTGCATTGAACCCAAAAATTCGATACCAAGATTTCACCGGAAATACATATTTGGAGACCACCTGAATCCAAAAAAAGCATTTTTAAAAAATGTGCGTGTGTGTGTCTGTCTGTGTGTATGTATGTGTGTGTCTGTGTGCCTGTGGGCAACATAGCTCAAAAACCAAAAGACCGTTAAATACCAAACTTGGTATTTAAGTTCCATATCTTCCAAGGATGCGACACGAAGATTTTCAAGAAAATCCCCCCACCCCAACTACCCTTCACATGGAAAAATTTTCAAAATTTTTGATTTTTTTAAAAAATAGCTCTAACGATTTTGATAAAAATATAATATATTATACTTGACAAATAATATGCATGTCTTGAATTTTCTTGGAATAGCCTCTGAAGACTAGTTTATTCTGGATGAATTTTACGGAATTTTGTGTAACTGGTAAACCGTAAGAGATAAACAAAAACTTACCACACAAAAAATGTAGAGCACATTAAAACACACAATTTATGTTATATACATTTTTTTCGTGGAGTTG
This sequence comes from Hymenopus coronatus, assembly GCA_030762935.1. NCBI lineage: Eukaryota > Metazoa > Arthropoda > Insecta > Mantodea > Hymenopodidae > Hymenopus > Hymenopus coronatus. Next base: position 21,541,129 of record CM060882.1, read on the forward strand.
ATCGTTTTTGAGATACTCCTTGTTTTTGGTTTCAGCTTTAAAACTTATAATTTTCTCATACGGGAATTTAACAATTGCTATCCATACAAACAAAGGAACTTCAGTCACAAAGCAAACATCTTTTGCTATCAATTTAACCTATGTTACTCCCTTATTTCGCTTTACTTACAGGGAAGCAAGTAATAAGACTATTTCTGCTATTTTTTTCTAACTTAGCATGAAGTAAATAGAATCATGAACTTTTTAACAAAAATTCGTTGCAGAGATATAGAGGAATTCATGTGAATGGATTACATCAGATTTTTTTTTCTTGAAGTTGAGTGTTTTTGAAATGTTTCTTGTTTTTGGGTGCAATACAATACCTTCTATATACTCTATGTAGATAGTACGTGCAGAGAAAGTAAAAAGACACATTATAAAAGGCAGATTTTATAGCAGAAAACTCAATAAAGGTGTTTCACATAGAGCTTTAATGCACGTTACCAGTATCAGACATTATTAAATATATCTCGTTTATCTGTAATATCAGATAACAATACTCTTAAATGTTTTTATCAGTAAGAGAGCGGGGTCCCGTTACACCTAAATAAAATTACCAAGGGGGCACCCGGATTTGAACCGGGGACTTCTCGATCTGCAGTCGAATGCTCTACCACTGAGCTATACCCCCAGCTTTCCTCTGTACCGCTGCTCAATACAATATCACTTATATCAACAAAGACATTATTCTCCTTGGAGGAGAAAAAAAAATAAAACAAGGAGGTAAAGAAGCCGCAGAAAAGATTAGGAACAAGAAATGCAATGAATTGGCTCCATTTTAGTTATAAGGGTTTAAAGAATTAATATTCATAATATTTATCTTCTCTACATGTACTATGCACATATAGACAGAGATGCTATTGTGCTCCACCCAAAACTCTGTGTCGAGATTTCACCGGAATTATTGTTTTGAGGTCCCCTGTTCCAATAAAAGCCTTATTAGAAAAAATCTTATGTGTTCCATTCACATGACTTTCTCTTCATGTAGAGCACGTTAAAACACACAATTTATGTAATATACATTTTTTCGGGAATTTAATCGTTTTAAGATATTCCTTGTTTTTGGTTTCAGCTTTGAAAAACTTATACCTTTTTCATACAAAAATTTGTCAACCCCTGTCCATACAAACAAAGGAGCTTCAGTCACATAGCAACCAGCTTTTGACTATCACTTTAACTTATGGCATTCCTTTATTTCGCTTCTACTTACAAGGAAGCAAGTAATAAGACTATTTCTGCTATATTTTTTTTTTTTTTCGATTAGCATGAAGAAAATAGAAGCATAAGCGTTTTAACAATAATCTGTTGTTGAGATGTAGAGAAAGCCATGTGAATGGAACACATCAGATTTTTAAGCTATGCTGTCCACACACACACACACACACACACACACATACACACACGTACGCGTGCGCGCGGATATTTTAATAAAAAAATTCGGATTCAGGGGGACCCAAAACATGTATCTCCGGTGATATCTCGGTGTCGAATTTTTGGGTGAATTACAATACCTATATACACTATTTACATAATACGTGTAGAGAAAGTAAAAACCACAAAAATTTAAGGTATACCTCATATCCAAAATTAAAGGGTGCAAAAAATAAGAGTTAAAGGGAAATTGAGGAGGTGATTCCCTGAAGGGTATTGTACGACACGCTACCTCTGTTATTTGCTTACGTCACGCTAGATGGCGAGTGAGCGGGCGCACCATGTGACTGTATTATTGATGGCGGCGGCCACTTTCAATCCGAGGTCAGAGAAACCGGATAAATAAATTCATCATGATCGCCCTTGTTATCTTCAATATTAAATGCAACCGTCATGTACAACCTTTGTTTTAAACTAATATGTATGAAATTTGAATGGGAATGCGTTTCAATCCGTGCACATGCACGGCAAAAACGATAACGAGAATAAAAGCGTGCTAGTGCAAAGAGCGATAAATTTAAACATGAGCAAAGAAAGATGTGACTGCGGTGAATTGTCCACAGTAATCCCTAACGTGCCAACAATTAAACCTCTGTAACAACTGAAAATGCTATTCTGTCAGCTATTATGCTGTTTTAAAATCTGCATTTTTACGATTTACGAAGGGCGTTCAATAAGTCATCAGAAAAAGAAATTATTTTGGTAGGTTTTTACTTTCTCTACACGTACTACATATCTACATATATAAAGAGAGAGAGAGAGAGAGAGAGAGAGAAGGTAATTTTTTTTTTAAGTAGCTTAACGTCCTTTAACCTGGTTGGTCATATCGGACGAATGTGAGGCAGACACGCTACCACCACATTACCCAGGCGGGCAGAGAAGGTAGTGTATTGCACCCAAAAATCGATACCGAGATTTCACCGGAACATACATGTTTTGAAATCCCCTGAATCCAAAAAAGCCTTTTTAGAAAAATTGAATTTTAGAAAATCCTCCCACCCTCAACTATCCTGTACATGGCAAAATGTTCGAAAATTTTGATTTTCTCAAAAATGGCTCTAGTGATTTTGATTAAAATGCCTTACACTTTTATGTCCCATTCTATGCAGGACGTGAAAGACCACTTAATTTTGCTCAGAGACCTCTCTATCAGGCGTCACCCTCCGTGGTGTAATGGTTACCATGCTAACTTCATATACACCAGGTCGCGGGTCAAACCCGGCGGAGGACGATGGATTCTTTTCGGGCGTAAAAATCCTTAGCATGGCTTCCTTCGGAAGGAAAGTAAAGCCGTGGGTCCCGTGTCGTAGATTTATGGCACGTAAAAGAACCTCAAGCCTGATAGAGAAACCTCTGAGCAAAATTAAGTGGTCTTTCACGTCCTGCATAGAATGGGACGCTGAGAATCACAGCAGTTAAAGCGCGTCGATAAATAAAACGCCATTTCAGTTTTTTTTTTTTTTCTATCAGGCTTGCGGTGCTTTTACATACGTGCAGTAAATCTACAACACGGGACCAACGGCTTTACTTCCCTTCCGAAGGAAGCCTGAAAAAATCTATGGTCCTCCGCGACCTTGGGTATAGGAAGTTAGCATGGTAACCCTTACACTATGGAGGGCGACTAAGCAACTGAAAAATTGAAATGGAGTTTTATTTATGGACGCTCTTTAACTGCTGTGGTTCTTAGCGTACCATTCTACACTGGGCGTGAAAGACCGCTTAATTTTGCTCAGAGGCCTCTCTATCAGGTTTGAGGTTCATTTACGTGCTGTAAATCTACGACACGAGACCCACAGCTTTACTTCCCTTCCGAAGGATTTTTACGCCTGAAAAAAAATCCATCGTCCTCCACCGGGTTTGAATCCGTGACCTTGGGTATATGAAGTTAGCATTGTAACCATTACACCCCAGAGGACGACTAAACAAGACTGAACTTTCTATGAGCATCCAGAGCCGCTACAGTCGCCCTCCGTGGTGTAATGGTTACCATGCTAACTTCATATACCCCATGACGATGGCTTTTTTCGGGCGTAAACATCCTTAGCATGGCTTCCTTCGGAAGGGAAGTAAAGCCGTGGGTTCCGTGTCGTAGATTTATGGCACGTAAAAGAAGCTCAAGCTTGATAGAGAGGTCTCTGAGCCAACAGTTAACGAGCGCCATTTCATTGAGCCGCTACATTTCGATGTAAGAATTAAAATGTACGTGAACGAGCCAGAAAGCATCACGAGATTTCATTCTCATTGGAGCGATCAGCGAATTTCTTTGCAAAGGTTTCCCAAACGTGATGCTCTCAGCGGACCTTTGAAACGCTTGCCGCTTCCCCAAAGACCGCCGTGGATTAAAAGACCAGCGGAACGGCACATAAATTATACAGCAGAACAACTGCGATCTGATACCACGGCGCTGTGTGCGCGTGCGCGCGCGCGCGTATGTGTGTATTTACCTCCACTTCTGATTAACTTGGATACCGGTCCCTGTTTGAATATATACTTAAAACCGTAATGAGAGAGGTTTATTACTTATTTACTGCACAACTAAAGGTAATTAACGTTTGTTGTGAAAACAATCAAGAAGTCCGTCATGCGGCAAACGCTGTTATTAGACAAACTACTTCTTTAATTCATAGTGCCGTGGGCGAGGTCAGATTATCGTAATATGCAAACCGCAGCACACCTTAAACAAGACTCTAATGTATAGCGTTGCTAAAATATTTGGTCATCTAAAGCCAAAACAAGCTTAAAAACACTCGACAGTATGCGCGTCAGTTAATAACCGACAATTTAGCAGCGTGTTCTGCGCCTGCGTGGCATTTTATCAAGAAGCCATTTAAAAAGAACCTGCTTTGTTGCGAGTTTATGGCTTCTCTACTCACTCTTTTACAAATTATTCTTACAAAAGTTTATTCTCCAGTTTTTACTTTCTCTATGCGTACTATGTACATAGTATATATAGAAGGTATTGTATTCCACCCATAAATTCGATACCAATATTTCACCGCAAATACATGTTTTGGGTCCCCTGAATTCAAAAAAAGTATTGTTGGGTAAAGGTACGTGTGTGTGTGTGTGCGTGAGTGAGTGTGTGTGTGTGTGTGAGTGAGTGTGTGTGTGTGAGTGAGTGTGTGTGTGTGTGAGTGTGTGTGTGTGTGTGTGTGTGTGTGTGTGTGTCCGTGGACAGCATAGCTCAAAAACGAAAAGTCTGTTAAATACCAAATTGCTATTTAAGTTTGGTATCTTCCAAGGAAGCGACACTACGCTTTACCTGAAATTTTTTTTCGAAAATGTTTATTTTCTCTAAAATGTCTCTAATAATTTTGATTAAAATATCGTATGTCAAAGATATTTATCTGACAAATAAAGAGTATATCTTGAATTTCATGGGAATAGCCTCAGGACCACTTTATTCTGGATGAATTTTACGGGAATTTGCATAACTGCTAAACCGTAAGAGATGGACAAACACTTATTTAACTAAAATATGTGTATTTCATTCACATGACTTCCTCTACATCGCTGTAACAAATTATTGTTAAAAATCATATTCGTCTATCTACTTTTAGATAATCGAGATAAACATTAGCAGAAATTGTGTTAATTACTTGCTTCCTTGTAAATAGATGGAAAATAAGTGAAAACAGTAGGCTAAATCAAATAGATATTAAAATCTTTTAAAAGCTGGTTGCCAATCCGTTTCTATACGAAAAATCTGATGTGTTCCATTCACATGACTTTCTCTACATCTCTGTAACAAATTATTGTTAATAAGCTTATCTTTTATTTAATTCATGCTAATTGAGAATAATTAGCAAAAATAGTCTTATTTCTTGCTTTATTGTAAGTAGAAGCGAAATAAGGGAGTACTATGGGTTAAAGGGAAAGCCAAAAGCTGGTTGATATGTGACTGATGTTTCTTTGTTTGTATGGACAGGAGTTGACAAATTCCTGTATGAGGAAAGTATAAGTTTTTCAAAGCTGAAAACAAGAAAAAGGAATGTCTCAAAAACGATCATCTCCACGAAAAAAAAAAATGTATATAACATAAATTGTGTGTTTTAACGTGATCTACATTTTTTGTGTGTTAAGTTTTTGTCCATCTCTTACGGTTTAGTAGTTATGCAATATTCATCCAGAATAAAGTAGTCTTCAGAGGCTATTCCCAGAAAATTTAAAATATACATTATTTTTGTCAGGTAAATATCTTTAATATATGATATTTTAATCAAAATCGTTAGAGCCATTTTGTAGAAAATCACACACACACACACGGACCTTTTTCTGAAAATACTTTTTTTGGATACAGGGGACCCTAAAACATATATTTCCGGTGAAATCTCGGTATGGAATTTTTTGGTGGAGTGCAATACCTTCTCTGTATACACTATGTACATAGTACGTATAGAGAAAGTAAAAATGGAAGTTAGGTGTGGATGATGTACAGTGAAATCGTTTTACACATTTTTTGTGGGATACCATTACTGCAGGGAATATGTTCAGGAATAATAATCACATTTGGAGATGTGCAGTACTCCCGAGAAGCTTCAATTAAAGTAAGAAATTGGATTTCTTCTCACAAACGTCACACCTCCCCCGCTCTTCTTAATATGTAAATAACTCGCAAAGTAGTCGCACTCGCGTTATAAAAAGTATATAAGCACTTGTTTTGTCATTACCTGCATGTTGGAAGAAAAAATCATACTTTTATCTACCCCATGAGAATGTTTGCTTGTAAGAGTAGAAAACAGAACTTAGCTTTTGTTTACATTTATAAAGCCTTTATTGATATATGCTGCATTTTCTTGACATTTAGAAATATAAACCAGTAGTTTAATGATACTTGGTAGTATCGCATATCAATTGTGCTTGTTGTGCGCAATAATAGTTGCTGTGCACGCACCTTTTCTTGGGCGCTCGACTCCCTAGTTTTCATTCAGAGGTTTCGCACATTTCGGAAGCAGAGCAGAGTGACAAGATAGAGGTGTTAATTTCGCCATACGCCTTATTATCTAAAGGCTTTAATGGTATGATTTCACTCTGTTCACGCACACGCACGTGCGCTGTATTTTCCTTTAATAGTTCAGCTAGTTCAACTATTTACCATAATGACTAAGTGTCTCAAAGAAAGAAATTTTCTTTGGTTGGCAACATTTCGGAAAGACAGGCGGGTGGACTCTCCCTTCTTTCCCCTTGCCCTCGCTTCCCTGTTAAATTGGCGGCTAAGAAAAGGTGCGCGCATAGTAAGTGGTTTCATAGAGCCACCCGCTTTCCCAAAGTGCCAAGTTCAAACTCGGCGGACATAGCTGGTTGTTTTCGGGCGTAAAAATCCTTAGCACAGTTTCCTTTAGAAGTGAAGCCGGTGGTCCCGAGGTCTCTGAGCAAAAGTAAGCTTTTACGCCCAATATAGAATGGGACGCTGAAAACCGAAACAATTATACATATACATACATACTTTCAGTCTCTGTAGGGGGGGATAAGGAATAATTCTATCTAAAGAAAAAGTCCACGCCCCAGCCGGGAATCGAACCCGGGACCTCCGGGTGAGAAGTCAGCTCGCTGACCACTCGACCACGGAAGCAGTCACAAGAAGTTTTGTTTTCAATGCTCTTCTACAATTTAATACTACTTTCTCTACACTTATATTAAATATGGGAACTATTGTACTTCACCTAAACATTTGATATCGAGGTTTGCTAAAACCCTCCACATTTTGAGGCACCTGTAGTTTTAGATAAATATGCGTGGGTGAATGTATGATTCTCACTCTCTCTCCTCTCCTCTCCTCTCTCTATCCTCTCTCTGCGTGTGCATGTCTGTAAGCAGTATAATTTAAAAACGAAACTCCGAATAAATATCAAACTTGTTTAGTTCGGCGTCTTCCAAATATGTGAAACGAAGATTTTCAAGAAATGCCGCTTCAAACTACCATTTATATGAAAGAAAGTTCGTTATTTTTCAGTTATTCATATGATTTTGATTATTCACAAAATAAAATAAAGCATGCTTCCCCCAACTGAAGGATGCCATAAACAAAGTCTACTAAAATGCAGAAAAAATATTCAAATACAGTATAGAAATATTAGAATAATACAAACAATTAATAATGCAATTCTAGAAAATAAACACATTCTACAAACAAGCAGCAAACAGACGTGAATTTTACAACAATTGTTAAAATCTATCATGAAAATATCTTAAACACATGGTATCTTAATAAAAACCTTTAGAGGAAATCAAAAACGTTGGAAATTGTGCCAAATAAAGTTGGTATTGTGAGGTTTTCTTTAAAATTGTCATATTGCAACCATGGAGCTTTTCTTGTTGACCAAACTTTTTGTTTTTAGATATTGTTCTCTCTCTCTATCTATCTATCTCTTTCTCCCCTTCTCTCACACATACACTCTCTCTTTATTTTTCCTCTCTCCCTCTCTCTCCCTCTTTGTTACTCTCAGAAAAAAATTGGGCTCGAAAAGCCTCAAATCCGTGACCACTCGACCGCATGAGGGATTTGTGGTGTCAAGCGGCGCAGGGTCGGGTTTTCTCCGAGTTCTCCGTTTCCCTCAACATCACATTCCACCGGTACTCCGTCATCAATCCATGTACCATCAATATCAACCACATGCAATGCCATATGTAGTAAAAGCGGGCGTTAAACATTACCAAAAAAAGTCTCAAATGTGCTTTTCATGTAAAATCTTGTTCTCGCTTTTGGGATGGAATACAAGGAAAATATAAAAATCTGATTGTTCCATTCACATGACTTTCTCTACATGACTGTAACAAATTACTGTTAAAAAGTATATTCTTCTATCTACCTTATGATAAACATTAGCAGAAATTGTCTTAATTACTTGCTTCCTTGTAAGGTATACATTAGGCTAAAGTGAGTCAAATATTTTAAAAACGGGTTGCAATGTAGTTTAAATCCGTTTCTATACAGTGACAGGATTTTACTTTCCGCGTGAGAAAAATTCAACAATATCAAGAATATCTCAGAAATGGTCAATTATACGAAAAAAAAGTATTTGTCATAAACTGTTTGATTCAACGTGATCTACATTTTATCTTTACGGTTTACCAGTTACGCAAATTTCATTCAGAATAAAGAGGTCTTTAGAGTCTATTCCTAGAAAATTCAAACTATTCATTTTATTCGCAATATAAATATCTTTAATACACGATGTTTTAATCAAAATTATTAAAGCCATTTTTAAGAAAAACAACATTTTCGATTTTTTTTCCCATGTAAAGGGTAGTTGGGGGGGATTTTTCTCAAAATCTTCGTGTCACATCCAAGTTTGGGACTTTTCGCTTTTGAGCTATCTGTCGACAGACACACACACCTTTCTCTAGAAATACTTTTTTTTGGATTCAGGAGGTCACAAAACATGTATTTCCGGTGAAATCTCGATATCGAATTTTTGGGTGCAGTACAATAACTTTTCTATACACTATGTACACAGTACTTGTAGAGAAAGTTAAAAAAGCATTTTTAGAAAAAGGTCCGAGATATCGTTAAATACCAAACTTGATATTTAAGTTTGGTATCTTCCAAGGATACAACACGAATATTTTCAAGAACCCCCCCAGCTACCCTTTAATTGAAACATTTTTCGAAAATTCTGATTTTCTCAAAAATGCTTCTAACGATTTTGATTAAAATACCGTATGTTTAAGATATTTTTATGACAAACGAAATGTATATCTTGGATTTTCTGAGAACAGTCTCTGAAGACCACTTCATTCTGGATGACTTTTGTATAAATGGTAAGCCGTAAGAGATATACAAAAATTTACCACACAAAAAAGTAGATCTCATTAAAACACACAATTTATGTTATATTGGTACTTTTTTCGTAGAGTTAACCGTTTTTAGGTATTCCGCATTATTAGTTTCAAAGCCATTTGAACTGTTCTCAAACGGGAACACATTTCTTCTCGTTTCTCGTTTGTTTACTCCTGGAAAGCAAAGAAATTGGAATTTCAATAGTTTCACATAGAGACCGGCTTTTAAAGGACGAGACTATTGCTTTAGCCTGTGCATTTTCTTATTTCCCTTCTACCTACAAGGGATGTTTCCCGTTCTACTTACAAGAAATCAAGTAATAGGACAATTTCTGTTAATGTTTTTTCTGGATTATCATGAAGTAGATAGAAATATAAGTTTTTTAACAATAATTTATTACAGAAATATAGACAAAGTCATGTGATTATATCACGTCAGATTTTTACTTTCTCTATGCATACTATGTATATGTACACTGAATATTATAATAGAAGGTATGATAGAAGGAAGAAGTGGCAAAGGAAGAGCAAGATCACAATATATAAAACAAATTATGGAAGATATGAAATGCAGTAAATATGAAGAACTCAAACGGAAAGCAGAGAGAAGATCTGAATGGAGAGTCGCTGCAAACCAATCCAAGGATTGAAGACTCCTAACTAAGTGTATAGAGAAGATATTGTATTGCACCCAAAAGTTCGATACCGAGATTTCACCGGAAATATGTGTTTTGAGACCCCCTGAATCCAAAAAAAAAGCATTTTTAGAAAATTATGTGTGTCTGTCTGTGTGTATGTGTGTGTGTGTGTGTGAGTGCGTGTGCGCCTGTGGGCAGCATAGCTCAACAACGAAAAGACCTTTAAAAACCAAATTTAGCATTTAAGTTTGGTATCTTCCATGGATGCGACACGAAGATTTCCGAGAAAATCCCTCCACGCCAAACTACCCTTTACATGGAAAATATTTCGAAAATTTTGATTTTCTTAAGAATGGCTCTAACGATTTTGATTAAAATCTCCTAAGATATTTACTTGCTAAATAAAATGTATATCTTGAATTTTCTCGGAATAGTCTCTGAAGACTACTTTACTCTGGATAAATTTTACGGAATTTTGCATAACTACTAAGCCATATGAGATAAGACAAAATACTAAACAATAGAAAATGTAGAGCTCTTTAAAACACACAATTTATGCTATATACATTTTTTTCGTGGAGTTGGTCGTTTTTTAGATATTTCTTGTTTTTGGTTTAAACTTTGAAAAACTTGTACTTTTCTCATACTCCTGTCCATACAAACAAAGGAGCTTCAGTCACATAGGAACCAGCTTATGACTATCACTTTAACCTATGGTACTCCCTTATTTCGCATCTACTTACAAGGAAGTAAGTAATAAGACTATTTCTGCTAATTTTTTCTCGATTAGCAGGAAGTAAATAGAAACATAAGCTTTTTAACAATCATTTGTTGCAGAGATGTAGAGAAAGTCATGTGAATGGAACACATCAGATTTGTTTTAAATAAATCCCTATGAAATATGAGTGACTTATAATAAAATACATTTAATGTTACATTAATCGCTTACCCATTTCGTTCAATAAGATTTACTTCAAAAGAAGACCAACCCTCTCTGTAGATTAACTAAGGGCGCAAAATCTGCATTTCTTTAGGGGCAGCACGAACAGTTAACACTTGACCACGTGAGTTTATTGGGGAGAAATGGAGCATGATCGCATTATTCCAAGCGAACGCACCCAAAAGGCATAAGAGTGCAGTTGGTGGCATTAACTGCCCTCTGTTCAATTATTACTCCTGTTGGCGAATTGGAATGGGTCTGGGTTAGTGCTTGGGGGGCGCCGAAATTAAAGGTGGGGTAGAAGCAGGTTCTCGTGGCTATAAAGATGTGACCATAAATTTGGAGGGCGCCCTGCACTGCCGTGGTGGTGAGCTCTTGAATATTGATGTCCCGGCCCACCTCACCCTCGCTTTCTTTCCAAACTGTTTGTAATCTAAATCAATTTGTTCGTCACTTCGGCCACGCGTCTCACTTGCCCTATATACAACCCTGCCTGCATAACTTTAACCTCTAATTCATTTTCTGACAAATAATACCACTAGTAAACAAATGAAAATATACGCAGTTTAAGCTAATTATTTTCCGAAGTACATGCTTATTAAAAATCTGATGTGCTACACTCACATCACTTTCTCTAGCTGCTCTACAAGCAAACTTCTTACAAAAGATTCTTCTTCTTTCTACACCATGCTAATCGAGATAAACATTAGCAGAATGTTCTTATTACTTAGTTCCTTATAAGTAGAAGGGAACTTTGTTATGTGATTGTCATTGCAAATCGCTTCTTTGCTGCTTGGCCTGTCTGAGAAAAGTATAAGTACTTTACAATTGAAACCAAAAACAAGGAATATCTTAAAGACGATCAACTCCACGAAAAAATGCATATCTTATAAATTGTGTGTTTTAACGTGCTCTACATTTTTTGTGCAGTAGTTTTTTTCTTCTCTTATGGTTTAGCAGCTAAGCAAAATTCGGTAAAATTCGTCCAGAATAAAGAGATCTCCAGAGGCTATTCCCAGAAAATTCAAGATAAACATTTTATTTGCCATGTAAATATTTTTAATATACGATATTTTAATAAAAATCGATAGCCATTTTTGACAAAATCAAAATTTTCCATGTAAAAGGTAGTTGGGGTGGAGGATTTTCTTGAAAATCTTCGTGTCGCATCCTTGGGAGATGCCTAGTTTGGTATATAACAGACTTTGTGTTTTTGAACTATGCTGTCCATAGACACACACGAACCCTTTTCTAAAATTGCTTTTTTCGGATTCGGGTACATCAAAACATATATTTTCGGTGAAATTTCGACATAAAAATTTTGGGTGGAATACAATACTTTCTCTATCCACTATGTACATTGAACATGCGGGCTAGAGAAGGTAAAAATATGATGGGTTTTATACACATGACTTTTTCTGTTCTTCAAACAAACGTTTTTACAAAAGATCATTCTTTTATCTGCCACTGGTAATCTAGATAAATATTAGCAAAACGGTGTTATTATTTAGTTCCTTAAGGGAATACAGTAGGCTAAAGCGATAGTCAAATGTTTTAAAATCTGTCGCTATGCTTTTTTATTGAAATTCGGTTCTCTTTCCATGTTCAAGGAGTAAAACAAAAGATATATGCGAGCTGACTTCTCACCCAGAGGTCTCGGGTTCGATTTCCAGCTGGGGCGGGGAATTTCTCTTTAGCCAGAATTATTCCTATCCCCCACAGAGTCTGGAAGTATATATGTGAGAGTGAATGTGTGTGTTTGAGGAAAATAAAATAATTTAAACCTACAGACAACGAGTTATTTCAAGTGCAAAGCCCCCCATATGACCTTAGATGTTAAAGGGGGCTATATAAACGAAACAATAAAAAATAAATAAATAAAAGATGTATACAACAGATAAGGCCCTTCCGTTTGAGAAAAGTGTTTAAGTACTTAAGAATTGAAACCTATAATAGGGAATCAAAATGAAATGGAGTTTTATTTATGGACGCTCTTTAACTACCGCGGTTCTCAGCGTCCCGTTCTATATTGGGCGTGAAAGATCGATTAAGTTCAAAGGCCACTTAATCAGGCTTAAGGGTCTTTTACATGCGGTAAATGTACGTCACGGGACCAACGACTTTACTTCCCTTCCGAAGGAAGCCATGCTAGAATTTTTACGCCCGAATATTTTGCAATTGTTAGCTTAACAAATAAACTGTGCCATAAAGTGTGTGTTTTAAATTGAAACCAAATTAGAGGTATATCACTGTTAGTGATAGAATCGAATAAATTATTCCAATTAAGAAGATGTGTTGATCGAAAAAAAGCTGATAATTTTTAATATGATTTAAAGAAAAGTATTGCTTTATCTACATTAAGACAATTAGGTTAAATAATAAGAGATCTATATTTTTATTTAGCAAGTTTGTTTCTATCTCTTACGGTTTATCAGTTTTGCCCGTCATTGAGAATGAAGTTGACTTCAGAGGTTATTTCCAGGAAAGCCAAAGTATACATTTTATTTGTCACGTAAATATCTTTAATATACTGTATTTTAATCAAAACCGTTAGAGCCAGTTTTGTAAGAATCAAGGCAAGAGCCAAAGGTTTAAGAAAATTAGTAAGCAGGACAAAGAAGAAAATTAAACCATAGTAGGTAGTATGTATTAGATTTAAGATAAAAGTAGGACCCAACAGCTCGACAACCTCAGGGTTTGAGTCCCAGGGTACACAACAACTCATTGTGGTGATAAATATGTAAATAAATGTATAATCTGTGAAACACTTGCACAGTGGTGATAAACTGCGGAACATGATACCTCTCAATTACGTATAAGACCACGGTGAAGCCGGTGAGCGCCCAAAGTGATGACTACGATTGCAAAAGAGCTATTTATCTCATCACTAGTTTTCAGTTTCAGGATTACCTCCACTAAGTGCTCTTCTTGATTACCAAAATGATGCAGTTCTGTGTTTACAAAATAAACTTGTCAAACAAAAATTCCATTAGAAACATCTGCAGCATCGTGCAACACTAGATTAAAATACTAACTAGTATTATAAAGAAAACATAAATTTTGTCTCCTAACCTCTAAGAAGCATTACCCACAGGGAGCTTGCTTCCACAGAACGAGATTATATCGACAGTGTATCTAAATATATCGACCATCAGAAAACCCTACATGCCGTCGTTGAGGCTGCAAAAAACTATTTGCGAAGTACACTGTATAGCAATTCACATACGATGTTTGAACATTATATCGCTAAATTTTCTGCAAGGATGACTTTAATTCATTATAGGAATCAATGGATTTCTTATAATTAAATCGGAAGCAATGCTTCCCTTGCTTCCCGTGGAATGCACGCCTCTACAGTTACCATGTGTTAGTGTGTTACATGGTTTAAAAATCTGACGTGTTTCTTTCACATGACTTTCTCTACATCTCTGTAACAAATTATTGTTAAAAAGCTTATGCTTCTATCTACTTCATGCTAATCGAAATAAACGTTAGCATAAATGCTTTCTTGTAAGTAGAAGGGAAATAATAGGATAAACTGGGCTAAAACGATAGTCAAATTTTTTAAAATCCGGTTGCCATATAGATGAAATCCGTTTCTTTGCATTATCAAAGTTGACAAATTCTCGTGTGTGAAAATCTTAAGTATTTTAAAACTGAAACCAATAAGAAGGCATATCTCAAAAATGATCAACTCCACCAAAAAATGTATATGACAATAATTGTTTTTCAAAGAGATCTACATATATCGCTTACGGTTGTGCAAAATCCAGCAAAATGCGTCGAGAATAAAGAGGTCTTCTCAGGTTATTCCCAGAAAATTCAAGATACACATTTTATTTTTCATGTAAATATCTTAATACACGGTATTTTAATCAAAATCGTTAGAGCAGTTTTTGGAGAAAATAAAAATTTTCTAAAATTTTCCCAACCGGGGGATTTGCCTCAAAATCTTCGTGTCGCATCCTTGGAAGATACCAAACTTTATTACCAAATTTGGTATTTTACGAACTCTTCGTTTTTGAGTTATCGTGTTCACAGACACACGGACACACACATGTACTTTTTTATAAATGCTTGTTTTGGATAAAGGGGACCCTAAATCGTGTATTTCCGGTGAAATCTTTGCATCGAAATTTTGGGTGGAATGAAATAACCTTCTCTGTACACTATGTACATGTAGAGAAAGTAAAAAACGCTTTCCTGTCCTCTTATTGGAGGTTTTTTGTTGAACCGAAAAAAGCGGGCAGACTTACGGGTTCAGCAAGTAGCAAAATAAAAGGAGCTGAAAGATAATTTACATGTTATCTTACTTCAGACCCAAGAATCCTTAAAAAAAAAGCTTTTATGAGGATCAATTGAATTGCATCTTAGCGAAGGGATATGCCAGCATGACGTAAAGCACCAAAGGCTTGATGCACACTTTGAGGTTAGAAAGTATCTACCAATAACGGCGACAGTAATGTGGAAGGTTTTATTATGAAGCGAGTTAAGCACAATGTTCCTCCACCACAGGTTATAGTGCGAAGAAAACAAATAAGCAGCGCATGACTTCCCACCCTTCCGTCCTCCTCCACCCCTTTTCGTGGCCAGTAGGATGCTTGATTTCCCAGGGGGTCACTTCAAGTATCTCCACTATCTACCTGGGCTGACCGTCCCGCCACCAAGAACTGTGTGGCCATTCAGCGAACCACAAGGTAGGAAGCTGCGTTAGATGCGCACACTTACGTAAACAGATAGGGAGGGGGAGGGAAGTGCCCTTTGAAACTGTGGATCAACTGCGAAGAAGGAACGATAAAGCTAGTGGAAAAGCTGTCAGAAGAAAGTTGGGGTGAAGCAAAAGAAGGCGGTTAATCGAATGCGGAAAGAAGCAGGAACAAAAGCAACGCAGCTATCACTTCTATTCGGCCAATTTAGTCGTGGACTGATTTTGCACTGCTCTAACCATTTTCTAATGTTCATCTTATTTTATCTGTACATCTTAATATATAAAAGTCAGTGTGAGTGCATGCGTGTATTCTGCATGCATTCCCTATATCATTGCACCAATTTGGACCAAATTTGCGCAACAGATAGCCTTTGACACAAGGTTAAAATGACTGTCTAGCCTACAATTAAAAATTCTGTAAATTCACATCATTAACTCTTCATTTTATGGGAAGCTCGCACTATATCTTTCTACAATCTACCGGGTGATCCATAAACGTCCGAACCGGCTGCGCGGTGTTTTGTCTGTCCGCGCCCTCGACGCTCGCTACCGTCTGCCAGTCATAAAAAGGCGCGGATGAAAACATGCAACATTTTTAAAAATACTTTTAAAGGCTTTACTTGCCATTTCCTATATCATTGCACACATTTACATCACATTTGCAAAGATAGCCTTTGGCACAAGGTTAAAATTACTGTCTGGCGTAGAATTCAAAATTCTATTCCATTTCATATCATTAACTATTTAATTTTATGTTAAGCTCACACTATATCTTTCTACAATCTACCAGGTGATCCAAAAACGTCCGAACCGCTGCGCGGTGTATGCCTGTCCGCGCCCTCGACGCTCGCTACCGTCATAGAAAGGCGCGGATGAAAACATGCAACATTTTTAAAACTACTATTACAAGAGATGCTGAAACTGGCAACCGCCGTTGTCCATAGATTTTTGGCACTTCTTTAGGAAACTATCCATCACTCGCCGTAGTTCGTTGAGAAATGCTGGCAATTTCCTGACGGATATTTTGTTTTAATTCTTCCAGGGTGTGTGGGTTTGTCTTGTACACTTTTTGCTTTAAGGTACCCCAGAGATGGAAACGGCAGAGGGTTAAGTCGAGGGACCGAGGGGGCCATAAATCTCTACTAATAATTCTGTCCTGAAACACAAATTCAATTGTTCTCATCGATGTTGCAGAGTCTTGTAGAAAAAAGGCAAAAACACGCTCCCTGTCTGTTAATACTCTAAAAATCTGATGTCTACCATTCACATGACTTTCTCCATATCCCTGCAACAAATAATTCTTAAAAAGCTTATACTTCTATTTACTTTATGCCAATCAGAAAAAATTAGCAGAAATAGTCTAATTACTCGCTTCCTTGTAAGTAGAAGCGAAATAAGGGACAACCGTAGGTTAAAGTGATAGTCAAAAGCTAGTTGCTATGTCAATGAAGTTCCTTTGTTTATATGAATAGGAGTTGACAAGTTCCTGTATGAGAAAAGTATACGTTTTTCATAGCAGAAACCAAAAATAAAGAATGTCACATAAACGACGAACTCCACGAAAAAAATGTATATAACATAAATTGTGTGTTTTAATGTGATCTACATATTTTGTGTAGTAAGTTTTTGTCCAGCTCTTACAGTTTAGTAGTTATTCAAAATTTAGTAAAATGCATCCAGAATAAACTACTCTTCAGAGGCTATTACCAGAAAATTCAAGATATACATTTTATTTGTCAGGTAAATATGTTTAATATACAAAATTTTAATCAAAATCGTTAAGAGCCATTTTTGAGAAAATCAAAATTTTCGAAAAAAGTTCCATGTATAGGGTAGTTTGGGGTGGGGGGATTTTTCTCAAAATCTTTGTGTCGCATCCCTGGAAGATACTAAACTTAAATACCAAGTTTGGTATTTTACCGACTTTTCGTTTTTGAGTTATCGTATTCACAGACACACGGACACACGGACACACACACACACACACGGACACACACACACACACACACACACACACCCACACACACACGGACCTTTTTGTGAAAATGCTTTTTTTTTTTTTGGATATTAGGGACCCTAAAACATATATTTCCGGTAAAATCTCGGTATCGAATTTTTGGGTGGAGTGCAATACTTTCTCTATACACTATGTACATAGTGCGTATGGAGAAAATAAAAGGAGGGGGTCACATTGTATTCACATATGTATTGACTCGAAAAAAATTGGGCCTACAACTTTTTCTCCACTAATGGCGCACCATACATCAATTTTCTCGTCAAGGAGCATTTTATGAACAATATTAGGTTTCTCAGAGCTCCATGAATATACATATATATTCATGAAGGTTGAACCAAGCCTCTTCCTTGAAAAATATTAAACAGGGGTCAATTTCACCAACTGTATAAACTATTGAGAATCCACTCACAAAATGTGTTAACACATACGAATCATAAATAAATACACGCTGTGCAGTAGAAAACAAATGCTGAGTCATAATACACTTTGTTACTAAGTACAGGACAAAATAATAAAGCACACCGGTAATTACTCAACCACACGATATCACCGTCAGCTCAATACTGCACTTTCAGAGCAGAGAAAAACAAGTCAGCAACGTGACCTTGTGTACAGCAGCTGTGCGTTATCATGTTTCCGTGTACGCAGAGGAAAATCGTCGCGCAGAGGTTCGAATATATTTGAACTACAGACCTCTACTATAACACTCTAATAAAGAAGAGTGGGAACCCTTTAAATCATTGCCCTGTGATAAATCTCCACAGTTACCTGTATTTGGAATAAATGTAACAACAATCTTCGGATCCACATATATTTGCGAGCAACCTTTTTCCAAAATGAATTAATTAAAAACCGATATCGAAATAGCAAAAGCAACGAGCACTTAGTAAATCTCGAGACTTTGTACGACATCATTGGTGTTACATATCGATAATGCTGCTAAAAATAATATACGCCAGAAAAATCACTAACAGAAATCACTACAGCACGATGTATTGTATTAAATATATTACTTTTAGTGTATAGAGAAGGTTACTGCACCTCTAATTCAATACCGAGATATCACCGGAAATACATGTTTTAAATTCCCCTGAATCAAAAAAATCTTATGTGTTCCATTCACATGACTTTCTCTACATTTCTGCACCAAATTATTGTTAAAAAGCTAATGCTTTTATTCACTTCATGCTCATCGAGAAAAAATAGTCTTATTACTTGCTTCGTTGTAAGTAGAAGCGAAATAAGGTAGTACTATAGGTTAAAGTGATAGTCAAAAGTTGGTTGCTATGTGACTGAAGTTCCTTTGTTTGTATGAACACGAGTTGATAAATTCCTGCATGAGAAAAGTATAATTTTTTCAAAGCTGAAACCCAAAACAAGGAATATCTAAACAAACACCCAAAAAAATTGTTCAATTTGGTGCAGTCGTTCGGAAGTGATGCGCGTACATGCATTTCGGCGATTCATTATATATATATATGACTAATACAATGTATATCACGAATTTTCTGGAAATAGCCTCTGAAGACTATTTCTGGATGAATTTTGCAAATTGGTAAACCGCAAGAGATAGACAAGAACTGTAAAAAAAAAAAAAAAAATGTAGATATTAAAACACAATTTATGTCATATACATTTTTTCTCGTGGAGTTGTCTATTTTCGGGATATTATCTGTTATTGGCTTCAGTTTTAAAATACTTAAACATTTCTCATTCGAGAACTTGTGAACACCTGGCCACGCAAAGAAACGGATTTCAATCCCATAGCAACCACATTTTAAAACATTTGACTGTCGGTTTAGCCTAGTGTATTCCTTTATTTCCCTTCTACTTATAAGGAACTAGTAATAAGACCGTTTCTGCTAATGTTTAGCTCGATTAGCATGAAGTATATAGGAGAATAAGCTTATTAACAATAATTTGTTAATATATATTATTGTTACTGAAATGTAGAGAAAGCCATGTGAATGTAGCATATAGATTTTTTTATACGGAACTATTTCCGAGATATTCCTTATTTGTTTCAATTTTAAAATACTTACACGTTTCTCAAACGAGAATTTGTCATTCCTGTTTCTTTTGTTTTACTCCTGGTCATGCAACAGAACCGAATTTCAATCACATGGCAATCAGCTTTTATAAGATCTGACTATTGCTTTAGCCTAGTGTACCGCCTTGCTTCCCTCCTACTTACAAGGAAGCAAGTAATAAGGCTATTTTTGCTAACGTTTATCTCGATTAACATGAAGTAAACAGAAAAATAAACTTTTGTAAGAACAGTTTGTTTCAGAACAGGTAGAACAAGCCATGAGAAGGGAACACAGATTTTTTAAATTTGCGACTGCTCTTTTTGACTTTCTCTACCACGTACAAAGTACATGGTAGGTACAGAAGGTATTGTATTCCACCCAAAAATTTGATATCGAGAATTCACCGGAAAAATGTAGGTATTCTGCGAGAGAAAAAATGCACATTTTTGTAAGTTCTCCCGTTTTAAAAGTCAATATGTATAAGGAATTAGATATTATTGTTGAATCATTTTCATTTGTAAATAATCATCTGTGTCAAACTTGGGCTCTGGGAGAAAAAGTCGAAAAGCAGTTCATTTTATTTTCGATCTACTTTCACCATAAAAATCCTAGCTCGATCTGTAACATAAATTTGACAATGGCCCCTTGTCAGGATTCTTTTTTTTTGGGGGGGGGGGGGCTCAACGTCCTTTAACCTAGTTGGTCATATCGACGAATGAATGAAATTGGTGAAATGATGCTCAAATGATCTCAGGGTCCATGGAGCTTAAAGTTATACGACATTCGTCTTCTCAGGACAAGGGAAAACCCCGAAAAAAGACCTTATCCGGGTAACTCATCCTAAGCGAGATTCGAACTCACGACCTTTTGAATGTGAGGCAGACACGCTACCGTCGCACTACCCAGGCGGGCTTCAGATCTTTTTAAGCGAAGAGAATTGCTGGAGACCGCCTTGAATGATCTGCGCCCTGATTTCTTACTCAGACGTCCCGGGTTCGATTCGCGGATAGTAATAATTCCCCCCCCCCCCCGAGTCACAAGTATGAGCTAGAGAGTAACGTTAATAAACCCTACAGTTCAGCGAGCAAACGCCAGCAGTTTGTTTTCTAAAGCAAAGAGCCTAATTTGTCCAAAGTAGTTAAAGGCGTTATAAAACTGAAACAATTAAAAAAGATATACCTACTGGAATTCTATCTAAATCACAAAATCTTCAAATAATTTGTCAACTGCAATGGCTACGTAAAAGAAACCGAAACAGCTCGTTTTGGCGGAAGAAAATTGTAAAAGCAAAGTAGATAGAAATTACAATGAGATTGCATTAATCAAGTAGAATTTCTTCGCAGACAGAAGTAAATATGAAGTGCGATTTGTGAAGTTATTTGGTAAGTATTTAATTAATACTCCTATTTGTCCTTTTTTGCACTGCTTTAATACTAAAAACCGATATCGCTAATAGTATGTTTTGTTAGGTATTTGTAAGTAAACAAGTCCTAAATGAAGAGTTTTATCGTGATTACAAAATAATTCATCACACATGAAAAACTTATCAGTCACCCAGGAATTTAAAGGAATACCCAAAATGTTTAAACGTTCCTCAATGTACTCACCACCGCTAAGTTCACTCCAAAGAAGAATCTGCTGTCAAATTGCCTGCAATTGGAGCTGTTACAGCTTTAAGGGTTAAACAGCACCTCGAAGGCAAGTGAACCTAGGAATCGGACAACATAGTGCATGCGACTTCGTGTCATGCGACTGTGCGAGACGATCTAAAAGTGCATTTAACCACCCAATTATAACATCACCTCTCGGCGGCGAAAACTTTTATCCCAGATAGCCACGGTAGCGCATTCTGTATTTATATTATAGTATAGATCTATATCCCTGAAGAGCCTTCGGCAATTCATAACGATGGACTATCAAGCATAATAGTAATGGATCATAGCTGCACCTGCTATGTATAAATCGGGACACTGAACAATGACAGACAATTGCTTCTTCAAGTCTACTAAAATATATAACAGTAGATATTAAAACTGATCCTTACCGTTTGTCCATGACCAGAATAATCTTTACGTTTCTTGCAATGCATTCTAAACGTTATTAAGGACATAAAAAATATTTTCTAAACACAATATGCATTATGACCACACGTATTTGTAAATAAAATAAGTACGTTAGACCGGATTAAAAAAAAAACAAAAACAATCGGCATGTTGAATAACGCCCTCTAGAAACTGTATGCACTTACAAAGTCCAATTTCTTCTTCAATTAAAAACGAGAAGAAAAAGAAGATTACAATGTTTTCTGGGTGAAAAGTTTGCCATCCTCATTGAAATTACATGCAATGGACAGATGAGCATCTGTAAATTTGTAGCGTTTGTTTAACCTGTAGCCTCTTTTTATTTCTTAAGCTTCCTTAGAAAAACAAACATATGGAAGCCCGTCTAGATAGTGTGGGGGTAGCGTGCCTGTCTTACATTCAGGAAGTCACGAATTCAAATCTCGCTTAGGGTGAGCAACCCAGATAAGGTTGTTTTTTTGGCTTTCTTTCTTTCGGGGTTTTTCCCTTAACCTGAGAACAAATCAAATAACTTAGATTATTTTACCGAATTCATTCATCATGTAATATGATCAACCAGATTAAAGGATGTTAAGCTACACAAAAAAAGAACAAAATTCAAAAAATAAAAGAGAAAAGAATGGGAGAGAATGTATGCCTGAACTGAGAATTAAAAAAAATACAAAATGAATGATACCCAAATCAGGCGAGGGGGGGGGGGAGCATGAACCATCAATTGTTTACAGAATGTTCTGAATTTTAATTATAATAAAAATTTGCATAATTTTAAGAATAAACTGTTAAAACAAATTCACATGTTTAAACAACCTTTTATGTATAGGTATTACAGAATCTTGAATTGACAATCAGCATTTTGCCCCAACCCAAACTTGCCAAGTCTGAACGTAAATCCTTATTTACTCCAAAAATAATCAGTGTACATCTATTTTATTTTCAGTTATGTGGTTCCAAAAACTTACAACAAAATGGAAAGCACAGGTATATTGTTCTATTTAGATATATATTTTTAAAACTTGGCATTGATGAGCTTTGTATTTAGAGGCCTCATTTAAAGTGTTTTTTCTAAAACTGCTTCTTTTGGATTCAGGGGATCCTAAAACATGTATTCCCAGCAAAATCTCAGAAACAAAGTTTTGGTTAGAATACAATGTCTTCTCTACCTATATGTACATTGTACATATATAGTAAAGTAAAAATCTGATGTGTTCCATTCACATGACTTTCTCTACATATCTGCAACAAATTATTGTTTAAAAGTTTATGCTTCTATTTACTTCATGCTAATTCAGAAAAATTAGCAAAAATGGTCTTACTACTTGCTTCCTTGTAAGTAGAAGCGAAATAAGAGAGTACCATAGATTAAAGTGATAGTCAAAAGCTGGTTGCTCTGTGACTGAAGTTCCTTTGTTTGTACACACAGGAGTTGAAAAATTCCTCTGTGAGAAAAGTATAAGTTTTTCAAAGCTGAAAAGAAAAACCAGGAATATCTTAAAAACGATCAACTCCACGAAAAAAAGTATGTAACATAAATTGTGTGTTTTAATATGCTCTATATTTTTTGTGCAGTAAGTTTTCGTCAATCTTTTACGGTATAGCAGTTATGGAAAATTCCGCAAAATTCATCCAGAATAAACTAGTCTTTAGAAGCTATTCCCAGAAAATTCAAGATATACATTTTATTTGTCAGGTAAACATCTTTAATATACAGTATTTTAACCAAAATCGTTAGTTCCATGTAAAGGGTAGTATGGGGTGGTGGGGGGGGGGTGATTTTTCTCAAAATCTTCGTGTCTGGAAGATACTGAACTTAAATACCAAGTTTGGTATTTTACCAACTTTTCGATTTTGAGTTCATACACACCCACCCACCCACACACACATGGACATTTTTCTGAAAATGCTTTTTTGGGATAAAGGGGACCCTAAAACATATATTTCTGGTGAAATCTCGATATTGAACTTTTGGGTGGAGTGCAATACCTTCTCTATACAGTATGTACATAGTATGTGTACAGAAAGTAAAAATGAATCCCTATACATAAGTAACATTTTTCTGGCTATGCTACTTTATTATGATAATAATTTAAATGTTACAAAACAATAGTAACTTTTTGGCAATTTCTGCTTCACTTGATCTTGTTTTCCATATGGTGTCTCAACTTAACAGCTATCAGTAGTCCATTAACATTGTTCTACCTTGTATGACGCAAGAAATAATATTTCAGACGATTTTGTAAAATACATTTAATAAACTAAGTATTTTATTACATTTTGCATTTTATGTTATTGTTACATAAAGTACCTCACTTTAAAGCACAGTCTTACAAAAGTGATTATAATTTGTGCTTCTGAAATTGACAATTTCAAATATATACACAGTATCTGCACAATTATACACAAAATTAAAAAATGAGAGTACAAATAAAGTATATATTCTGTTTTAAATATGCTATATATAACAAAATGCATTGAAAGAATCCTATAGTAGAAATGTTATGCATATTAAAATTACTTCTTCACCTTATGCTGCTCTGCACATTGATAAAGTTTCACTTTTTCAGTGCCAGCAACATTAGCAATATACTCTTTATGCAGAATGAATGTTATGTCCTTTTGGCAACGTGAGGCTGTACGTTCTCACTGAATGTTTAGAATATTTGCTATAGCACTGCTCCTACAAGCTTTCAACCTGTTTCTGCCTAAAAAGAGAATAAAATCAATAATATTTTAACCCTACATTGCATGGTATTGCCATTTGTCAACAAAGGAGATTAGTATTTTTAGTTGGCCTCTTTTCTAATTTTGTATTACTCTAACCTTCAACAATAAAATCAGACTATCTATAGCTGTTTTATATTGTAAAAACGTTAATATTTTTGCAATAAAATTGTATTTTTTTGAAAAATAATGTGCAAAATCCATGCAACTACAGTGAAATGTAACCCCATCAGCATCCAAGCATGCCATCACACCGATTATTTTGCTTGGACCCTCCCCATCCTTTACCACAGGCACATTTGACTGCAGTTGCTGGGACTCGAACTCGTGACGTTCAGCTTTGAATAGATGGCCAGTCCACTTAGTATCACACTAACGATCACAGCTATTCAAGTCGCTTCGGTTATGCTGTTGGTGAGAAGGATATAAAATCCAGTTTGCGAATTAGAGGAAGGGTGACATTTGTAACAAAATACTTCATGCAATGCAGGATTAACTGCTTCTGCTCTCTTTACAAAAGCGGAAATCAATAATTAAAAACATATTATGTGGACAACATTCTGCAGAAATGTGAATAAAGGCCAGAAAGTATGGCAATGTGATTCGATATGCTTTCATTGGGGATAGTTTACGAGCAGAATTAACAATCAGTGATGAATGCACCTTTTTTGTATCTTTTCATGGCTTATAGCAAACTTCACCAACTAGCTTCATTTTACACTAGTGCAAGTCCATAAACTGCAGTGAATAAACATATATCAATTAAGAAAGGCTTCTGAAAGCAGTGGTAGGTATATCGATTCCCTGCACAATTTATCATGTGGCAGTTTATAATATTGGAAACAGAAAGGAATCCAACATGTATGCCACCGACTCCTCCCTGCCTGGGGGGAATGTTTCTGGTTTATAGAAAATGGTGTGTACATTGTGTTTCAGTTATTTTGTAATGCTTCAAATATTAAGTACATTGTTATTTGCTTGAATTGTAGTAGATAACATTTACTTACCAAGACGCCTGTTCATACGACAGTGATCCAGAAAGTAATGAGCATTTTGGTATAACTAAATAATAACGAAAGATATGCATAAATCAGGTTCAACTGTATTGATATTAATGTATTCTACTTATCATGAACCTACAATAGGTATATTAACCTCAAAATGAATTTAGAATTTTCACAGTTTTTAATCACTCTCTCCTCCTTAGAATAACAAAAACCTGTTTTAATTCTGTTGTACCTAATCTATGAATATGAAATACATGTTTTTAAAAATATTTCCACTTAGGTTTAATTCATATTTCTCATTTGTTTTTAGACATACTGTTTAAAAAATGGTTCACCGTATATAATCCCCTTCATATTTTTCTCACTATGCAACTACTTTTCAAGTAGCCCAGCACCTAATTGTTGTTGATATTTGTGTGGTTTATAGAAACATCTCATCTTAATGTTATCCCCAGTGAAAACTTATCTGCAAATATTTTCTGAGCACTAATATCAAGTTAATAACTCACACACTCCATCATTAACATAGAATATATAAACTTCATTAAAGTAACTCAGTCTCACAACAAGTACATAAACTTTGTATGAAGCACAATGGCTCTGTAACTTAAAAATACACAACTTCAACTCATTTAACAGGACAAAGCTGTATTGCTGCTATAAAACTATTTACACTATTTATAACTTACAATTTTGAAATTTTAACAATATTTATACATTGTCAATAAAATACAGAGTATCAACATAAAAAAAGAGTTATTTAACATTAAAATGTTATCTACCCATGCAGTTCTGGCTAGCATGGATATTCAATAAGAGTTATACACAGCCAGAAATGTTAAAAGTAATAGCTGTTTATGATACAGTCTTTAAAGTACTTGGACAAAAGTTGACAGCAAGGTATCAAAAGTGTGGCTATTACAGAAATGGCATTTTTAACCCAAAAGATGAAAGAAAACTATAAGATAAAAAGATCACAGACTGTACAAGATAAATTAGCATTTTTGTGCAGCATAACTTGCAAATCTTAACTATGATGCACTACATAACATAACATAACAAAACTATGATCATTCATTTAAATCACATGATTTAAAACATTCTCTATGAAATTCTTAAAATTGGGCTTTCACCAAATTTGAATATTAAACTGGCTCCTCAAATCAAATACAGTTTAGATGATTTACTCAATAAACCTCTTCAAAATACCAAGCAACCCAAATGCATCTGAGCAGCAGTGTTTTTCCACTGTGCACAGGGAAACATAACACAGAGCTGCTGTTCACAAGGTCATGGTGCTGACTTGTTTTTCTCTGCTCTGAAAGTGCAGTATTGAGCTGACGGTGATATTGTGTGTTTCAGTTATTACCAGTGTGCTTTATTATTTTGTCCTATACTTAAGTCACAAAGTGTATTATGGCCCAGCATTTGTTTCCTACTGCACAGCATATATTTATTTATGATTCGTGAGTGGAGTCTCAATAGTGTATACAATGGCAAAATTTTCACGGACAAGGCTTGGTTCCAATTGGTGTATGGCGCGCCATCAGCACAGAAAGAGTTGTAGGCCCAATTTTTTTCAAGTCAATAGTTGACGTCCAAACATACGTGAACACAATTTTGCCCACCCCTTCCCCATTTTTTTTTTTTTTTTTTTTTTTGAGAATTAACAGGGAGCGTGATTTTGCCTTTTTTCAACAAGACTCAGCAACAGCTCATACAGCCAATCTTTCAATGAGAACAATTGAAAGTGTGTTTTAGGATAGAATTATTGGTAGAGATTTGTGGCCCCCTCAGTCCAGTGACCTAATCCCCTGTGACAACTTAACTTAAAGCATAAAGTGTACAAGACAAACCCACACACCCTGGAAGAATTAAAACAAAATATCTGCCAGGAAATTGGCAGCATTTATCAATGTGAACTACAGCAAGTGATGGATAGTTTCCTAAAGAGGTGCCAAAAATGTATGGACAATGGCAGTGGCCAGTTTCAGCATCTCCTTTTAATAACATTGCTAAGTAAAGTCTTTAAAAGTAGTTTTAAAAATGTTGCATGATTTTATCTGCACCTTTCTATGATAGTGGTAGATGGCAAGTGCCGAGGGCATAGTCAG
The DNA here is from genome assembly GCA_030762935.1 of Hymenopus coronatus. Lineage (NCBI taxonomy): Eukaryota > Metazoa > Arthropoda > Insecta > Mantodea > Hymenopodidae > Hymenopus > Hymenopus coronatus. Next base: position 21,568,631 of record CM060882.1, read on the forward strand.
GCAAACCACCGCACAGCCAGTTCAGATGTTTTTGGATCATCCAGTGCTATACCATCCAAAATTAAATCAGAAATTTATATACCAGGTTGAGGGAACACTTGAGAAACATTAAATACCATAAAAACTGATAAGACCACTACACATTATTTTTGTTGGATAATCATGACATTGACAAGATATGAATCTGTTAAAACAAGTTATGCCTTCTTTGGAATCGAATATATTGGAAAAGATCCATATTTGCAAACATGAAGGTAATTTATTAAATTTTGAAATCCCACCACTAAACAAGGTTTTTAAGTTAAGTAAACCTACCACTACACAGCAACAGGGTCTTAGAACATTAGAAGAATGAGGAGATTAGCAGCTTCTGAAAAACATAACATTTTTAACCACCAGATGAAAGTGAATTAAGTTTTAATATGTTACTTTCTATATGTTTCAATTTTCTATGAATTATTTAATTTCTGGAGCAGTGAAATGAAACTATAAAATGAGCTGCAATATCAATCTACCTCACTAATTTATATCTTGTTATGACAAGCTTTGGAAACCCTAGTTCCTTTTATCAAAATGGGCTGAGGATGCAAGCTAGACTTCCTGAAACATGTCCTAACAAGATGAAGCAGATTAAGTGATATTCCAACACTGTGGGATAGGATCTGGAGCTCTGGTTCCCAGACACAGAATGGATCCAGGTTCAATCCCACCCATGGGGGTAGGGATTTTAAGTCCCAGGTATAAAACCAGTGCAACTCAGCTTTATCAGGAATGTAGAAGTTGCAATAGGCACAGTCTTGACTAACTTTCAGGCACCTCTGCCAAGCATAAGTTGGCAGGCCCAGGCCCTTAAGGGATGTAATACCACAGGATTAATTTTAGTTTGAATGACAGTGATCTCAAAGTTTACATTCTCTGCTTTTTTATAGTGTTTAATGCCCGCTTGTACTACAAATGGCACTCCAGGTGGTGACACTGATAATACATGGAATGAAAAAAGAGCACTGTGGAATGAGATGGCAGGGGAAATTGGAGAACCCAGAAAAAATCTATCCCACACCACTTTGTCCACCACAAATCCCTACATGCTTGGGATCGAACCTGGGCCACTGAGATGAGAGTTGAGTGATCTAACCACTTGGCCATGGCACAGCTTACATCCTCTGTGGTTTGGTCCAGCGTATGTCACAATACATTATTTTTTCCTTACCAGGAATTTGTTGGACTCCAGAGCTGGACTAATAGCTTTGTTACCTAAAGATGCTGGATGCAGATTTTGGCAAAACGTTGGTAATGAAATCATTTGGACCTCAGTCTATAAGCCTGGCTACTATATACAATCAAGGAGTATTTACAGCTAAGCATTCTAATAAAATGTGGAGGGTAGAAGCAGAAAACTAACCACTACAACAATTAGTCAGTGAAAAGAAAATGAAGAGTCTGATGTCATCTTTTCATAAGAAGAAAATTACTGACTTTGGATACATTGAAAGCTAATAAATAAAATCTACTTGTCTCACCCATAGTAATGCTGAAACAGGTACTGAAAGAAGCATTCTCTTTGTTGAATCATAAAGCAACTAAGTACACCTTAAAATAAGATTCTGCAAAGAATCAAATAGGATCTCGTAGAGTTTTGGAAACTTCAATGAAGCTTCACATCAGAGAATGTGTGACATACCATTCCTCAGGGCTCCAGCAGTATATTATACTCTAGGTCTTAATTTATAACAGAAGCCAAGCCCCATTACCAACTAGACCCTAATAAAAAATATCAGAGTTTTGACCATATAAGTTATTTGATGATAAAAGTAATCACTATATTGTAAATAAATTGCTCTTCATAATCACCTTGTTTGGTAAAATTAAAGCTTAACTTTCAAGAAGTGTGATTATAAAATATAGCATCATGGCTAAAGTTGCTTTTAAATAAATCGCAAACCTTCAGTATTTTTTCAAATAATACCACAGTGTATGCCATTACTAGGGACACTCAAATTTTATAACTCACAAAAGTGATAAAACATTTTAAAAATTTGGGAAAAATTAAGACAATTGTAGAGTATTTATGTATGTTCTATAACAGGATTATAAAAATTAAGCTTCTACGAGGGCCATCCAAAAAATAAGTTACCTTATTTTTTTCTGTGAAAACCTCATGTTTTAAAATTAAGTTGGTACCGTAGAAACTTTCATTGGGGTAAGGTGGCTGCACTTGACCTTCAACAGCACGAGCTTGCTCCACATTCGCCAGTATGGCACAGCTACCACTTGAAAGCGTGTCCACTTGTGAACTTTGTTCTGTAATTCGCTTTTTCACAACAAAAAATGAAATGGCTATCAAAATTCATTGCCATTTAATGTATGTTTATGGTGAAGGATGCATGAGCGTCCAAATGGTTTGCCGCTGGCATTCATGGTTCCTGGAAGGATGGCAAAATGTGCATGATGAAGAGCGCAGCAGCAGGCCCATTACTGCTGTAGGCAATGCAGCCATTGCTGCAGTTCGGAATGTGGTGGCTAAGGATCAAAGCATCAGTAATTATGAGATAATGAATCGACTGTCTCCTGGTATGGAAATTGGATGCTTCTGTCAGATGTCTTGCAGTATTGGAAAGTCTGTTCAAGATAGGTCCCTCTTTTGCTGCAGAACTTCAAATGGGATCTTTTACCCCATCCACCTTATTCTCCGGATCTTGCTCTGAGTGATTTCCATCTCTTTCCACAACTCAAGTTGCACCTTGGAGGCAAGCGGTTTACAACTGTTGAAGAGGTGGAAGTGGAGGAACCATGAACCAAACCATTTGGATGCTCCTGCATCCTTCACTATACACACTAAACGGCGATGAATATTGACTGCTGTTTCATATTTTGCTGTGAAAAAGCGGATAACAGAACAGGAGTCACATGTGGACACACTTTCAAGTGGTAGCTCCATGACAGCTGGCGCTGTACTGGCAAATGTGGAGCAAGCATGTGCTGTTGAAGGTCAAGTGCAGCCACCATTACCAATGAAAGTTTCTTTAGTACCAACTTAATTTTAAAACATTTAATATGCAGAGAAAAAAACTGGGAAACTTATTTATTGGATGACCCACATACAAACAATCATTTACTTTTACTTCATAAATTTAGTAAGTCCAGTACTATTGAGTTTCTCAAATGCAATAGATTTTACTGTATGGTTTTCCAAATTATATACATACTGATGCTGTCTCAGTGTATACTGAAAAATATCCTAGAAAAATGCTATTAAATTTTTGCTTATACTTCTAGTAATATATGCATACTAAACAAAAATGAATGTAAAAAGCTTGGAATAAATAAATAAACTTAGAATAAAGATACTGCAATGAATTCTTCACTACAATATTCCTCAAGAAACTGGTATTTTGGCACCAAATTTAAAAAAATCAAAACCTTCTAGTAGCACGTCCCTTTAATCCATTTCACATTTATAAGGTTTAGTTTTTTAGAGTCCCGAGCTCAGCTATAAATAAATTACAGTACCTCTCACTAACTAGGTGATGTTACACAAACATAAGGACCTGAAAGAGGGCACCACTGTATTTACCACTGCCAAACAATTGACTGTGGCTTCTTGCATGAATATAAGAATACAAGTAGAGATAGATTCAGTTTTCCTTAAGGGAGGGACCAACATGTTTTGAAACATTCCTCAACAATGAGTAAACACAGAATGCAGTACAACATTTTCATTTCTATTTTCAAACATTTTATAAGTGATACAAAAATTAATTTAAATTTGTAGAAAATCTTTTTTTTTTTTTTCCTTCAAGGGTTATATATTTTTTTTTTTGGCACTAAATTATTACATAAGTGAATGTGACTGTGTTTAGACCTGGCTCTTTACCAATCATGCTCATGTTTTACAAAAATTCCTTTACATTAATTCCTTAATTCTAGTTTGCTGTCTTATTTGCAATTTGTTCTTTAACTCTGTTTGCTGTCCATATCCACCTGTTTTTACACTTTGTTAAAGTATTGACCTCCCTTCTTACAATCTTTACAGTACATTTCAGTTTGAGCCCTATTTCTTTCTAACCTAAACTATATCTTGATATACTTTCTCCAAATTTCATTTTCTTTGCAGTTAAACATTATGGTTTCAGGTCTTTATTTCTACTGCATATAGGACATTGACCCTGTGGGATGCAAGGGCTTCCTTAGGCCTTTTGGCCTGCATAATCAGTCTCACCAATGCAGATGTTTTCTTGCACCTCTTTGTTTGCCATGTCTAAATATTTTCCTTCCCCATGAACCTTTCAGTGATATATACAAGTGCATCCAGAAAGTAAGTCCTGATTGCATCCAGAGATGGCACTGCCAGTCAGATATGAATGCACATCTACAAGAGCAGAGAAGAAGTATGTGGGAATAATGCAGTAAAGTTTAAGTCTTGTGACGGTAGTGGTTACCACGCTGTGCTAGGAGAAAATGGCTTCTCTCCCACCAACTGTGAGGTTCATGCAGTGATCCGAGTCAAGACACACTAGAGCAATCTCCAGCAGAGATCCATTGCCAATTGTGTCACATGTATGAGCATGACATTATGTGTGACAGTATGATAAGACGCAGGCAATTCACTGAAGGACAAACCAACATTCATAAAGATCGCAGTAGCCGACCGTCCCTGCTGACACCAGAGTGTTGGAAAGTGTGTGGCAAGCAACTGTGCAGAAATGGCACTTCAATACCTCCAGATGCTTTTGCACGAAATTGTCTCCCAGTGGCTTGGTGTGTACAAGATGGGTGCCTAGGCAACTGACAGATGAACATAAAACCAAACATCTGGCTGCAGTATTAACATTTCTACAATGGTATGCAGAGAAAAGTTAAGAGTTTCTCGACAATATTGACACTGAGGATAAAACATGCCACACCAGAGACAAAACAACAATAATGCATTGGTGGCATAATGGCTGTTGTGCAAGTTTTCACTGCGAGGGGAGGCTATAAATGCTGATTGGTATTGTCAGACCTTGCATGTACTGAGGAGGGCAATCCAGAACAACAGACATGTGATGTTGACAAGAGGCATTACTCTATTGCATGACAATGCAAGAGCTCATACAGCCAACACCATACAAAATGTGTTGAATAAGTTTGGATGGGATATCTTCGACCATGCACCCAACAGCCCTCAGCAATTTTCATCTCTTCCATCTCATGATGCATTTCCTGGCAGGAAAAAGTTTCCACAATGATGCTGAGGTGCAGAATGACATGACTTCGTGGCTCCAAACATTGGCAGCAAACTCCTAAGACTTAGGCATACAACTGGTGGTGCACCATTACAATAAATGCCTCAACAATGGTGTGACTATGTTGAAAAGCAGCCAGTGAATCTATGCAATTGTTGCAAATTTCTTACATAGTAATGTTTTATTCTCTTTATTGGTCATCAGGACTTACTTTCTGAATATACCTCGTAGAAGACTAAAGATCTCTTTTTGGTTACCTCAGTAAATATTTTTTGTATTTCTACAGGGTGGCGCATAATGAATCTACCAATTTTGTTGGTATTCCTGTTCAACCTTAGGTGTGCATGTGCAGGAATCAGATATTATATGACTACAATGTTCACAATTGGTACACCATGGATTGTTGGCTCATTCAGACAAGCATTACAGCTGTAGAAATCTTCATTGTTAGGTTCCCTAACTGAAACACAGCTCCGCCTGTATCACCACTGGCACAGATGGCTGCTAACCAACTGTTCAAGTCAGATGAAGCGAGCTTCTTCTTCAGAGAGTTTGAGAACAAACAAAACCACTCCTTGCATAGTTTACGAGCCAGGAAGGTGTGATGTGGTATGCAATTGGAATGTGTGGGATTATTGGTCCATATTTTTCCGAGGATTGTGCTGGTTACACGCTAACTGTAAATTCTGACCGCCATGTTAAAATTTGCAACATTTTGCCATGTCAGAACTCCAGGAACAGTTGAACAACATTTGGTTTTAGCAGCATGGCGCTATGCCACATACTGTGTTTCAAAGCATGGTTTTGCTCCAAGTGTTCCCAATCGACTACAAGAAGAGAGCTTCATTCTACAGTCCTTACTGACTGTCCATATAAAAACACAACTGAGAATGCCAGTAAACAGCAACCAGAAAAGAGCAAAAAAAGTTTTTAAATGCACATGCTAAGAAATCAAGAAATATTGAAGATGCAGAGTGCATTTTCTGCGGGGATCTTTTTTTCATAACAGGTGGAGACTGAGTACAGTGCCAAAGATGCCAAAAATACACTCACGTAGAGTGCAATGATGTTAGCAAACCACAGAACTATTACATTTGTGATTTTGTTCAAAATAGAACAAGAAAAATAAAGTATCAGCATTGATTTTTCTGTAATATACAAGTATGCATTTGTTGCTTGTAGTTTACCATTTTTCTTATATATGTGCGTCTGCTGACCATTCTATGTGAAATTAAGGGAATATTATTGTGTATTACATGTATCTTTAGTATTAAAACAGGTGTGCTCATATTTCCCTCCCACATGTTTAATATGAGCACTTAAGAGGATCTTCACGAAGCTAAAATTACTATGTTTTCACTGACATGCATTATGTTTTGTAGTCCTAATGGAATGAGCAGTCAAATAAAATAACAATAATTGTCAATATTATGGTTTTATATAGAATAACAAATTACCTTAAGGTCTCATAATAGCCCGACCTCCCCTACTTTATTTGTTATGAAAATATCTTAAACATATGGTATTTTAATCAAAATAAAAGGTAAACATTTTACACAACCTCCCTTGCTATACCTGCTCATCATACAAGCTTCTATTCAATCATTTAGCTCGTCTTCGGAATTCCCTCCCTGAAGACTTTAAGGGACTGCTGGAATGTTATACTGTTATTAGGGTATACATTTATAATCAAACCTAATCTGCTGCTGTATTAATGTGATAAAACATCACTACTTGAATTTATTGTTACTAATATTCTATGTACTGGCAAGTAATTTGTATTTCAATTGTAAATATGACTAATATGCATTTCAACCTACATAAACATTCCAGTTAAAATAATTTTGCTTACAGATTTTCTTTTCATTTCAGTATACTTGTTGCACCTTTTTATATTTGTTTTAAGTTGTATAGAATTGTATTTTTGTTCTTTATTCGTTGTATAACTGTTGTATTGCATTTAATGTATTGCCTGGTAGAATGGAAGAGAAGGCCGTATGGCCTTAACTCCAACCAGAATGAATAAATAAACTTCTTGCCTGACTGTGTGCAACTTTGTTCCCACCAATCTTCTGGCCTTTGTTGGACATCGCTTCTTTTTGCACTAAACACAAACATTTAATTATACAAATGCTCTCCACTGCCTTTGAAGGAAAACTGATTATTGTTCACCCCCACCCTCCTTTTCTGGAGGGATTCCTTTTCATTTTGTCTACTGTGCATCATAAACCAGTGTGTCATGTCATTCCAAATTACCACTAGATTTCATCTTTTATTTATGTTATTCCTTTTCAAATGTGTTAATGGATACATTTAATAATGTCTTTGTAATCTACTACATTATATATAAATAGAAACCAAACAGTTTTATGAAATTTAGCAATTATCACATGATAGCATATGATATGCATTTGTTATATACAGTAATAGTAAGTCTTAAGAGTGCATCCAGCACAAGAATTTCCCTTTTTCAACCAAAAATATCACTGTTATTACCCATAAAATTCAGGGTTTTTTATGTACAAAATTTGAGTGTTCCTAGTCCTAACCTTGTCATTCAAATAAATAAAATAAAGGGAGAACAATAAATACAATCACACATCTATCCACATAATTGTGATGTGTATACAATAAGTTGAACAACGTTCATTCTCATCACAGGTCTGCATTTTTATGCCAATGTATACAAATCTTTGCAAAAGAAGCAAAGCTACTAACACCTACTACTATATTTATCTGAATACAAGATGATCTTTTCTCAATAATGTTACTTTTAAAAACCACAGGTCATCTTGTGTTTGTCGACATATTTTCCAAATAGCATGCAGGATATGTGGAATGTTGTACTTAGGCTACACTCAGCCAGAGTTTGTATTTTAAAGTGGTCATATTCCAACACACCTGGAAATGAAACCTATTAATAATTTGTAACAATTCTTTGCTTATCTGTTTTAAATCCACAGGACTAGTTTCGCAATCCAAAGATTTATTGCATCATCAGCTAAATTTCTCTTTGCTCTTGTTGTTTATTTATATTGCTACTAAGTGAACTGTGTACTAAGGCATTGCTAACTACTGGAATCGAAACAAATTTGCTGAGAGAATCAATTGGTGGTATATCAAAATTCATTGCAGGATTTTTATTCTTTAATATAAATATTTTCTACCATACCATTAAATCTAAAGATCCATTTAAGTGTTTTAATAATTTAACATCTGGATTTATTGCATGATTAAATTTCCAAAAATGTTCTGCTACAGCTGATTTATCAATTTGTTTGTATTTAATACTTCTAAAGTGCTCATTAGCTTTGTTTGGATTCCAGTAGCTAGCAATGTCTTAGTACACAATTCATCTAGTAGCAATGACAATGTAAATAAACAACAATAGCAAACAGAAATTTAGCTGATGATGCAATAGATATTTTGATTGCAAAACTAATTATGTGGATTTAAAACAGATAAGTGAAGAATTGTTACAAATTATTAATTTTTCATATCAGATGATAATGAAATCAGTGAGATGATGCTCAAATGATCTCAGGGTCCAAGGAGCTTAAAGTTACTCGATATTCGTCTTCTCAGGATAAGGAAAACTCCGAAAAAAAAACATTATCTGAATAGTTGATTGATGTTTGGAGGAATTTAGTAACAGTGACGGTCAAATTATATGTTATATTAATTTGTTGAGTTGGCTTTTTAACACTACGTCACTTACATTGTTATTATGAGGGACTAGTTTCGAAAGCCTATGACTTCATTTTCAACCTCACGGGTCCAACTGCCATTGCTGGCTGCATTTGCTTGTACTCTCTTCTCTGGTGGCAAAATGATGAACTTCTTAACTAAGCTGTCTACTGGTGGGATTTCAAAGTTTATTAGGCGATCTTTGTTTTTCCATATGAGGATGTTTTCCCAGGTTGTGAGTTCATTGTGGCCTGACATGGTTTTAAGCAATTTTGGATTTGGATCTACATTGTAGTTTTCTTTCCAAAAGTGAAATGCTACTGCCGATTTATCTTCTTGTTGGCATTTTTGGGGTTCTTTGAAAGACAAAGTGTGTCATTCTACAGGAACTTGACTGATAACATCATGCTAGCAGTCACAAGGATTCCTGCTGCCAAGTTTAGCGAGAATATTTTTACAAGATGTGCTACCTGTTTGGGAGCCTATGGTCAACATTTCCAGAATATATTATAAGATGATTATTTTAGTGTGCCTTTGCCAGAACTTTCCTGGCAACTCTTGTCCAAAAAAGAAAGGCTGCAACAGGAGCTACCTTATAATTTAATGACCCCATAAATAGAAGAGACATTCTGCCCCCCTGACAACAAAGACATTTAAGTTCCAATACTTGATGACCTGGCTGGAAGCATGAGACACATTTAAGGTGAATCACAACTGTTAATATAACACTGCACTGTACACAGTGTAGATAGAAATTCACCTATTCTATCATTATCACTGCTGTTGCTGTCATAGTATATGGCAAAGATAACTAATAAATAGCATACTGAATTGACATAAACACATTCAATTACCTTAAACATGTTTCACCCTCACTAGCACTGTTTATGTCCACTCAGTATGCTATTTATTCCCAGTGATAGTACCCAGCATTATCAATTTACCAATAGAAAGCATATACTAAAGTGATGCAACAATCACAAGTTGCTCGAGGTTATAAAAATCACAGCCATCTTGCATTCAAATAAATATGGTATCTTTAGTTCTCTGAACATACAATGCTGTAAAGTCCTCGCTTATAGTAGTTTCCAAATACTCTACAAGACTATCCACTTCTTATGTATGCAAGCTTGCTTTCTTTTATTTACAATTATCCTGCAATAAAATTGTATTGCTATGATTAAAATAAATAATTACTATATTGTATTCCCCAATCTTACAGACAATTCTGTATGGAAAGCTCAACATCCCTGTGATGAGTTTAGTACAAGAATGTATAAAAAAACACTTTAAAAAGTATAAATTACATCATAAAAAAAGTGCACATTAAAAATTTACAAGTAATTTTGGAAACATGTTTCATGTAGTTGATACTACAAAGCTTTAATGTCTTATAATTATAACATTAAGATAAAAAAAGGTGTTCACTGCTTTTAAGCACATCCAGAAAAGACTAATGTTTAACTTTACAACTATACAACACGTTGCTTATAGCAGTGTAGCACAACAGCCGTTTCCCAGAGTTACGTTTATGCTTCTAAAAGGCTGGATAGCTTACTAAATAAGACTAGAAGATCCCTGCTAATGCAACATTTATTCCAACAGTGATGGTGAAGGTAGAAGTCCTTGAGGGTATTCACCAATCAACATTGTAGCTATCCATCGCATTTGCTCTTCTTTGGAAGTACCAGCAATTGTATATCCAAAGTAAGGACAATCCTTGGACCTAAAAGTAATACCATCAAAGCCAATGTCAGACATTGTAAAGTGATAACCAGTACAACAGATTGTATTTATCCGAATACAAGACAATATTTTTTTTCCAAAATATTAATGTTCAGAACTGGGATTCGTCTTGCATTCACAATATATACTTTCTGGATACCACACAGGGAAACTTTGCAGGTACAGCAGTGGCGAAGCCTGGGGGTATATATAAATTACTGCCAAAGTCGTGACGTGTGTAGCGGATTTTGAGCATTTCATTTCATGCCGTAAATTACCCGTTAGGGAGCTTACGAGCATTCTTCCTTTCCATCAGTGGTTGCACATAATGTTGTATTGGAAATATTTCCTCTCCTTGGGCCACATATACACCATAATGTGAATTTACACAGAAATTTGGACCAGGTAAACATTATACAATATATTATATAAAGTATGTTGTCTTGATTAAAAATAGCATCCATAAATAATCGTTGTTACAGTTTTGCTGCCACCACCACCACCGTCACGTTTTATCATCGAATATACCATACATTCCATTCTCCGTTCTCCCTTCTCCATCGCTCCCATTCGCAATGTGAAGTTTTGCGTAAATTAAAATTAGGTAAAAACATTTATGATGTGTTAAATTAAGCATATTATCTAAATAAAAAGTCATATTCCATCATCGCTGTTGCAGTTATGCTACTGCCACCGCTGTCATCACATTCTATCACTGCATATACTGGACATTCTGTTCCCCCTTTTCTGTGTCACCGCCCACAATGTAAATTTCTATGCAAATTCAAATTAGGTAAGCACATTTATGGTGTGTTATATTATGTTGTCTAAATATAAATCATATCCATCATAGTCGTAACAGTAACACTATCATCTCCACCACCGTCACATTGTACCATTGCACCCATACCATACCTTTTCCATACACCCTTTCCAGCAACCGCGCAAATTCAACTTAGTACAAAAAATAAATAAATAAGAGACTTAATCAGCTTGAGTGACCATTAGTTTGTTCACAATATATGGCAAAACCTCTAAATTTAATTTAAAAATTCTTCTCTTTATGTAGTTATGTCTTTTGAACATGTATTATGTAGATGATGTGCTAAATTCCAAAATTAAGTTCTGAAAAATGGAGGTCATCTTGCATTCGGGGTTGTCTTGTATTCGTAAATACAGTACATCATGTGTTACAGTAACATGACTTTCTCTTCCCTCCTGTTTAGGTATAGAAACTATTGTTACAAAATCTTATTTTTCTGTCTATTTTGAGATAAACTTTTGCAGAAATAGCTACAGTACACATTTTGTTATAACAGTTGCCTCAAAAGTCTCTGCAGTGACCTCGAATGCTTGAGGCTGTGATTAAGTTGGGAATGGAACAATGGAGGAAGAGCATTACTTTGAACAAGTAGTGTCCCCCCTCCTCCTGCTTGAATAAAACTGCTTGAAGTCAATTCTGTGTGGTTATGCTTGTAAAGTCAAAATGTTTTCCATTGAAGAGCGAGCGGTTTTAGTTGAGTATGCATTCCTTGATGGTGATAAGGTTTCAGAAAATGTAAATTTCTTGAGAGTTTTGCATATTCAGCACGTTCTCATCATGAGAGTTTTAATTACTAAATTCTGTGAACCTAGTTCTGTAAATGATGCTCCAAAAAGCAGTGGGCCTAAATTTTATAGGCTAAAATGGACAGAATTGCAGATGTAATGTTAAGGAGCCCCATTAGATGAATGTGGAAATAACTTTGAAATTCCACACTATTTGCATAAACTGTGAGAAACAACTAAATGGTGACACCACTTCAAAACTTGACAGTACTATTAGCTCAAACTAATAACAACAGATTTCTCAGAAATGGCTAATGCCAAAAAAGTTATAACTATATAGTGAGTTTTCAAGAGATTGATCGACTGAGAAATTTTAACCCAAACTAAAATACCACCATTGACACTTATTAACAATAGTGATATGCTTCTCAGAAGTGCTATAAGAACAGCATTTTCAAAATGTAGAAGTAAAATAATTAAATATTCTGTCTCATTACCTGTTTCTTTTGTTGTGCCTTTCAATGAAAGTTACTGCCCATCTGCAAAAAGAAAATGCCACATATTGATGCATAAATTTATCTAGGCAACATTCTCAAGTTATTTTCTATGTATATTAGAATTAGAATTTACATTTACTACATTATCAGTTACAATCAAATCTGCCTAAATGGCTACCAGTCAGCTCAAAAAATAATAATTTTTCAGTGGTACTGATTATTTTTCTCATAAAGTCAGTTCTGATATCCTCTCCTTTATATGGGCACCTCATTCTGTGGTCAGTGGCCAAACTAATTTCAAAAATCTGATGTGTACCATTCACATGACTTTCTCTACATCTCTGCAACAAATTATTCTTAAAAAACTTACACTTGTATTTACTCCATGTTAATCAGAAAAAAATTAGCAGAAATAGTCTTATTGCTTGCTTCCTTGTAAGTAGAAGCGAAATAAGGGTGTACCATAGGTTAAAGTGATAGTCAAAAGCTGGTTGCTATGTGACTGAAATTTCTTTGTTTGTATGGACACGAGTTGACAAATTCCTGTATGAGAAGAGTATAAGTTTTTCAAAGCTGAAACCAAAAACAAGGAATATCTTAAAAAATGATCAACTCCACAAAAAAAATGTATGTAACATAAATTGTGTGTTTTGACGTGCTCTACAGTTTTCGTGTGGTAAGTTTTTGTCCATCTCTTACGGTTTAGTAGTTATGCAAAATTCCGTAAAATTGATCCAGAATAAAATAGTCTTCAAGGGTTATTCCCAGAAAATTCAAGATATACATTTTATTTGTCAGGTAAATATCTTTAATATATATTTTAATCAAAATCGTTAAGAGCCATTTTTGAGAAAATCAAAATTGTCAAAAAAAGTTCCATGTAAAGGGTAGTTGGGGATGGGAGGATTTTCTTGGAAATCTTTGTGTCGCATCCTTGGAAGATACCAAACCTAAATACCAAGTTTGGTTTTTAATGGACTTTTCTTTTTTGAGCTATGCTGCCCACAGACACACACACATACACAGACAGACACACATACACACATACACACAGACACACATACACACAGACAGACACACACGGACATTTTACTAAAAATGCTTTTTTTTTTATTCAGGGAATCTCAAAACATGTATTTCCGGTGAAATCTCGATATCAAATTTTTGGGTGCATTACAATACTTTCTCTATACACTATGTACATAGTACGTGTAGAGAAAGTAAAAATAGAAAGACAGAAGAAGTGAGGAAGTTTAGAAAACAAGAAATCAGTACAATTTTATAAATAAAAGAGACTGGGGATGAGAACCATATGTAAACTGTTGTAACAGGCAAAAAAAAGGAATAGCTTGGATGAGAACAAGAACAATATTTCTAGGAGGGATAAGAGGCAGTGATAAAGGAATATGTGAAATGTGTGGTGAGAAAGAAAGTATAGAACATTATTTGATAGAATGCAAGGAACTAGCAATATGGAGAAACAAGGTTTGGGAGGAAAAAATGGGAAAAAATAGAGGTGAAAATTGTAGTTATAAAAATGTTAACAGGGAAGGAAGAAAAGAAGATGAGAAGCATAAATGGGTTCTTGCAGAAAGCAAGAGCAAAATGGGCAAGAAAAGTAAGGAGTGGAGGAGAGGGATAACTAACATCAAGAGGGAAGGGTTGACAAGAGCTACTCAGGAGGCTAATGGCCTGGGTGCCATGCAAACCAAGGTAGCAAGAAAGCAATTAAAATTTGTACATAGTTTAGGTTAGAGTAAGAAAAACAAAAAAACAAAACTATGTAAAGAAGTTGTACAAACAAATAAGTTGTCCAATTTCAAAAATTACCTGTACAATGCAGCCTGTCATAACCAATATAAATTGTTTTCCACCCTGAAACCATCACAGATTTTCAGAAGTTATTTTACAACATATTACTGTCCCTCCTCTGCCCCTTTTCTCCACATGAGCTCAGGGTTGCTACTGGTCTTCAAGGACAAAAAATGACAGGTTCCTATTCTGAGGTGTGAAGATGGATTTATCAAGTCCGTTAATGGTGAGTGGGATTACTTTTTCTTTGTGAAGCAACTCCACTCATGTTTACTAATTCATTCAGTCGTATTCAGTCATTGAATGTGTAATGACAGTAAGGCAAGGGGTTCTTAATATTGAAGAAGGCGAGAAAAGAGTTTCTGCAAAAAGCAACTTGCCAACATTTTCATATATGGCAGGACACAAGTGAGTAACATTTTAAAAAGTAAAGAAGTAATTTTAAAGGAATGGAAAGAAAAAGAATTAAATGAAATAGACAGTAGAAAGGAAGTACATAAGTGAACGATTCTGATTAGAAATGGTGTAAATGCGTGTGTGGTAAGAGACTGTCATTCAGAACTGGACCAATGATATAGAGGACAAAAAAAATGAAGTGTTATTTATGGATGCTGTGGTTCTCAGAGTCCCATTCTAAATTGGGTGTGAAAGACCGCTTAATTCTGTTTAGAGGCCTCTCTATTAGGCTTGAGGTTCTTTGCGTGCTGCAAATCAACAACACGGGACCAACGGCTTTACTTCCCTTCCGAAGGATTTTACACCCATCATCCTCTGCCGGGTTTAAACTGAGGACCTTGGGTATATAGAGAGAGAGCATGACAGACAGCATTAAGTGTGCAAAATTTTGTTGCTGAAGACATAAGACAAATGACTCTTTATTGCTCAAAAATAGTTACAAATAAAGTCTTTATTCTGATGCTTTTGCAACAATTGTGCAGTATTTTCTCATTGCTTCAGACAGATGATTGCTCTCTCACACCACTGCATGCTAGAACTGCTGTTGCTGACGTCAAATGAAATTTCCAGAAAAAGCGAACATTCTAGCACTGTATTTGTGCTACTTATACTAGTTTCCATGGGAAATTAAAATTGATTCCATCTCCATACGATCCGCATTTTACATGTTAAATTCCATGTGAGTTGAAATCGTTTCGAGTTGAAATCGTTTTGAATACGTAAGCTCCAAGCATAATTTTATTCATCCATTCATGTTGATCAACTTTTAATTGCATGGGCAAACCTGTTAAACATATATTTGTTTTATGTGTATTAATTATAGGTTTAGATGTTAAATAATTATATTTGAGAACACATTGCAAATTATAGAAACCATAAAAGTGGTTCTGTTATAATCTATCACAGAGGAATTTAAAAAAATTAATTAACAAATGACTACTGTACACGAGTATAGCAGAAGAAGAGTTTCCATGCAACATATTTTGATCCAATCTCATTCCGATCCCACTTTCTAAGAGGATTGGATCCAAGATTCAATGCAATTTGAATCCATGTTTCCATGCAGTATTCAATACGATAAGTGTACTCAAATTGAATTGAACTCCCCATAGAAACGTGGTATTAAAGGAAGTTAACCTAACATGTCAATAATAAGCAATAAGCTTTTTAAAGCAAACTGTTAATACATGTGTGTAATTGCAAGTCAGCAAGGAATAATCACTCTATTGTATGCTGATTTTTGTATTGTACTTTACATAAATTAAATAAAGATTTAACACATAGTGTTTGATATTTTAATGTACTATAGATCTAAATGTAGCTAATGTGATGAACCAGGCCTCTTCCCCAATTTAAAAAATATCAATCTTAATTTAGCAGTCAGCTGTATTAATTGTAAGAATAATAGTGACCCCTTTAGGCAGGTTTCACTGTAGTAATTTTCATTCTTTAACAACCTAACCAGATAAACTAAACCTTTATTGAATTTTTAAAAATAATGTTGGCTGTTCCATTGAGGTAAGCAAATGACCAAAGTGTAATACTATCTCTTCACAATGATTAATTATCCTCTCCTAAGCAAAGCAAATGATATGTGCCTCAAACATAAGTATTATTTTATTAATAGTAGGATGAAAAACTTCTGACTTACCTCATTTGAGGATTCCTCTTTCGCTCATGACCCATGTACCATACAATATCTTCAATCTTCCATTCTCCTAGTTTTACAGAGCCCTGAATTTAAAAACAAGCAAGCTTCAAATGATTTCAGTATTACGTTGTCTTAACAGAAATATAATTTCATAAACATCCTACATGATAAAACTATAACTTTTATATTCAATTTATTAATATTTTGTTTTTATTGATATGTTTTAAACTAAAGACTATTGTGCATTAATGTCTAGTTGTTACTTCTCTGATTGTTAATTCTAAATTCTCTCTCTTAGTTTCTAAAAATAACTAAGTAACCACAAACCACTTTTCAAAATGTTTGGAATTTTACCATTAGCCTGGGAATATATTCTGGCCATATTGTCATTTGTAATAAAAAACCCAGAAAAGTTTACAAAATACAGATATTCAAAACAAAGAGACCAGACATAGGCAGGACTTAATAGACCAACAAATAACCTGCAGTTATTCCAAAAAGGGGTTTACTACAAAAGAATAGTTTTGTTTAATTCACGTACCTCTTCTATAAAAGAATTGCAAATGAACAATAACAAGTTTAGATCAGAATTGAAAAGATACCTTATTACTCACATCTTCTATACAGAGGAGGACTTCATTCAATCAAAAAACACTGGTAATAATGTAACATTGTAAATATAATAAACATGAATGTTCTAAGAATGCAAGTGTACGGGTAGGCTTTTGGAAACAGACATGTAATTGAAAATTATGCAAAACTGACACCTCTGAAAATTCATTGTCGAAGTTATTATTTGTAAATAAATGTATTAATAAGTATGAATAAATGTAATTGTTGACATGACCTACATCCTAGGGTTTGGACTTTGAGTCTAAGCTCATAATAGGATCCACAGATTGCAATGTTTGTGTGTGTGCATAGTTGTATCTTCTGCTTATTTTAATACAGTTATTGGTGGTCATAGTCAAACCTCTTTATGAGCAAATATTTCAATCTCGTCAATGAACAGTAATTTCTCCAGCTAATAAAATAGTTATTTTAGGTGATTATATATGAAGCAAAAGGTCAGTTATTTTTATATGCTTGCACACAGTCAAACTTCGATCTGAGGTTCCTCGAACTTTAGTTTTCCTGCACTGATTCAATGCAACAATTTAAAACCTATGTGCAGCATCCCTCAAAGTATCATTTCTCCACGTTATTCATTAAAAGATTCGTCCCAAACAAATTCTATCCAAAATTATCATTTTCAATTGGATTAATTGAAGCAGTTGTTATAATTTTTATATAGTTTTCTGCTTATAGAAGCAGAGAAATTAAATTGAGTTTTATTTAAGGACACTCTTTAACTGCTGTGGTTCTTAGCTTCCCATTCTATACTGCTCATGAAAGACTGCCTAACTTCACTCAGAGACCTCTTTATCAGGTTTGAGGGTCTTATGTGCCATAAATTTATGACATGATATCAATGGCATTACTTCCCTTACAAAGGAAGGCATTCTAAGGATTTTTATGCCCAAAAAAATCCATCATCATCTGCTGGGTGTGAACCCACAACCTTGGGAACCAGAGGCTAACATGCTACCCATAGACCACAAAGGACAACAATGGAAGCAGGCTAACTTAGTAACATTTATTGTTAATAATAACAGAAGCAGTATTAAATATGAAGTTATTTTCATTTTAGTTTAATTTACTTTTAAAATACTGATAAGACATTGTTCAAGTTGTAAAATTTTGGATCATTTTCGGAGACGTTCATTTCTATCTTCAGCATGATGGCAACAGACAATTGTTATCTATTCTTTCTCTTTCCTCAGCATGAGCATCTAATCACTGACATCTGCAGCAGCTTACCATTTTTGGACAGACAATCTCAATTAAGTTATGAAAAAAACTGACACACTAGGATACACCACTAGAGAAAATATATTAATTTTAAAAACTTCCTAGAGTTTGTTAAATTTCAAAATCCCATCAGTGAGTAACATTGTCAAGTTACCATCAGATGGCAGCAGTTAAATGCTCATGCTGATGAAAGGAAGAATAGATAGCAATAAAAGTGTCTATTTGCCACTATGCTGAGAATGGAGACAAATGTCTCCGAAAACGTTCCCAGATTTTACAACTTGACATAAATGAAGCTTAAGTATGAACATTGACTCATTAATATTTTGAAAGTAAATTAAATTAAGACACATTTATGCCAGTAGAGGGCATGGATAGATGCCAGCAATGACAAATGCCATTGGCTATTGAAGCTGATGAAAAACGGAAGCATCCACATTTCACTTGGACCTCTTTCTTCTGTTAGCATCAACACTAACTCAATTTCACTTTTGTACAACATGATATATGAATTCCCATATTCACTGTTTTCTATATTATTTTAGCCGCTCCCTTGAAAAATGACGAATTGAGGTTTGTTTATATTCATTGTCATGTCTAAAACTTTTACAGCAATTTTTAGTCTATTTTCATTAATTACTAAACTTACCTTTTTGTCCTTGTAATAACAAAGTTTAGCCTGACTAAACTCAAAAAGATAACTCTTGAATGATTTACTTTTCTGATCAGCAAATCGTAAGTCTCCACAAAGTGTCAAGGGACGTTTTGTCTGGAAGAAAATAAAAATGTAACTATTAAGTTGCATGGTAAAAGTAAAACATATGTAATTTTTTATCCTTGTCATACAACTTAGGTCATGAGCTTGGCCAATCTGGTAGCAGCATAGTGTTGTACATTTTATTGGCAGTACGTGAACAAAAGCAGAGAAAATTATAAGCAGCAGCTATTAAAGAAGTAATTGATAATTATAAATGTAAAAAGAAGCTAGTAACAGTGAAGTAACACAAACATTAATGTAATAATTAATAATTGTAACAATTCTCCACTTATCTTTTGGAATTCAGATGTTAAATTATTAAAACACTTATATGGACCCATAGATTTAATGTTTTGGGAGAAAATATTTATATTAAAGCATAAAAATCATGCAATGAATTTTGATATACCAGCAATTGACTCTTTCACCAAATTTGTTTTGATTCCAGTAGTTAGCAATGCTTTAGTACACAATCCACCTAGTAGCAGTAACCATAACAGTGTAAATAAACAAGGTGAAAAAGCAACTGAGCTGACGATGCAATAGGCCACTTTTTTGCAAAACTAGTCCTTTGATTCCAAAAGATAAGTCGAGAATTGTTACAATTATTAATTATTACATTAATAACTGATAACTAATCTTTGTAGGTTCATAGGAGGCATGTCGAGGGAAAGTACTGCAACAGCTAATGAACAAACCAAGAACTTCATTTTGTTTTATAATTAAGCAATACTTTAGCCCGCCTGGGTAGTGAGGTGGTAGCATGTCTGACTCATATTCAACAGGTCATGAGTTCGAATCTCGCTTAGGGTGAGTTACCCAGATAAGGTTTTTTTTGGGGGGTTTCCCTTATCCTGAGAAGACAAATGTTGAGTAACTTTAAGCTCCATGGACCCAGAGATCATTTGAGCATCATTTCACCAATTCCATTCATCATCTGATAAGACCAACCAGGTTAGAGAACGTTAAGCTAAAAAAAAAAAAGCAATACTTGAACAGAACTTTAGGCAGCTTTTTACACCAAGGGAGCAGCAAGTATTTCATCACTGACGTCACCACAGGAATCTATTCTATGTCACTTTCTTTAGATCTGTCATCACTGTCATCATCAGAAAAACTCAAAACAGAATCTCTTGAAAATGACATTTTGGTTTTCATTAGATGTCTAGGCTCTTGTTCTGATATTTTGACATTGGACTTTTTAAAAATTCTATGTTTACCAAACATACACCTGTACAAATGACACACTCCAGTTCAACACCTTCTGGTGTATCACAAAACGTAAAACACTCCACAAGAAGCTACTGCAAGACTAAATTCTTCACAGTAAGGGCTGATTGTGTTTGTATAACTCAATCTCTCTCAGACTGGTGTGTTTATGCTGCAATATTTTGTTGCAGGCAGGTCAAATGTTGTAGCAAAGTTTAAACAATTAATTTCTTTATTATATGTAACCAAAGTTCAAAGTGCTCTTAGAAATGTAACTAACAGTGCTAGAAACATAGGGTTTCAGCAGTAAGTGTAGAAATAGAACTAGTTTTTCTGAAGCTATTAAACTTTTTCTGCATACATATAATATTTTAAAGTGGTAATACAAATATATTTAACTAGGCAGCACAGCGAGATTTTGAGTGGCTAAGAGCATTTATGTTGGGAAATATGCTATGCTCTCATGAACTAAGTCATCTGATAAACAAAGTAATTGCAGATAATTATAAGGACCAAGTGGTGTAAAATTGCATATTTCTCCATTTGTATTTGATGTATCTCATATGTTAATCTGAGGTTTCACAACACTTCTGGGCAACCAATCACAACATTGCACTGTACAGTACTCTTGAAGCCTGCAAAATACACAGCAGAGCTGGAAATTTAGCCAAAGGTTTTAATCATGGAACATACATATGTTTAATGAATTTTGAATTGCCGCCACCAAATCAGCTATGGAAGTAGACCATTCCACCACTAGATGTCAAAACAAACAACAAATGCAACAGGAGCCGGTTAGTTTCTGAAGATGAGTGGAAATAGTTCTCGAAACTGGTCAGACAACAAAAAATGTAAATGATGCAGGTGTTTCTATTCCAATTCAAACCTTCTCTTAAATTTATTTATTTATCATTCTTAATTGTTTTGTTAATTCTTATCCCAGGTTTCCTTTTACGAAAACACAAATGTCAGCAACTCTCAGCTCTGTATTTGGACAATAGGCTGTTTTGAGTCTTAAGTAAATGGCTAAAGAAACGGCTAATGCAAAGCCAAAGCTACCTATATAACTGTAATAGTTGAATATTGCTACATAAATAAAAACATTTAAAAAAAGTGCCTCAGAATTACAAAATGTACATATGATTTGTTCTCTACAGTAATTTCAAATTACTGTAATTTTTCCAGATGTATTTTGCAAAATATAACACCAGTATATTTTACTGTCCATGCTCATTTTTTTGAGTGCTCAGATCTCTGGTATTCATTTGGTAGGTTTTGCATACTTTTGGAAGCAGTGCAAGCGACAACTTTTAGATAAGTACAATATGGTGGTTGGTTGATTGGTTACTAATGTTTAGCACTTGGTAATGGAGCCATTTGCTCTCTTGCACTCCAGTATTTTGATGAAAGGCTAGTATTAAGTTTGAGGGCTGGGCAGGCTCATTCCATTTCTTCTCCAAAGGTTTTCATTATTAACAGGAGGAGCCCTTTAATTCCTTTTAATATTTGAAGGCTTAAAGGAACCGACCTGGATAAAAACCTAATGGCCAATCCCTCACCTTCCCGTGGTGCAGCTGTTAGTAATCATGTGATGACTTTAAGAATTATGGATTCACTGTTGTTATTACAGAGAGGAAACCCTTTAATTTCTTCTAAAAATATAAGGTTTAAAGAAACCGACCTGAACAAAAGGCTATTTCCTGAGCTCTACTAATAATCTGATGATGAACCAAAGGGAGGGGCAACTCACCAGTTCAGCACTGGTCAACTTGGCGAGTTACTGACCTGGACTGATATTCCTTCCTTTCCACAGATCAAATTCCCTCTTTAAACTTTCCTATTCAATCTCTCTTGATTGAATTCTTGCTTTCTTTGACCTGATATTAGAGTATTCGAGGCCTAGGGGATCATTTCATTTCATTTCTTTGCTATTTATACTCCTCTCATTATAGAATGATGTAAACACTAATCATACGGTGCCCATTATTAAACAGTTACAATATAATAGTTAAAATTAAATTTTCAAGACATGTTTCAAGGGCATTTGCCCTCTTCTTCAGATGAGGTCCGACTAAAGGCTGTAATTTCAGTTACATATGTTTATAAATACACTCCAGATTTATGATGTCACCTTGGAAATAGAAACAATCTGGAGGTAAAACAGTCCCCTCAATCGGATCTCCATATGGAGACTTTCTTTCAAGGAAAAAAACAAAACTTTATGAAAATATTACATATACAATATACTCCTTCACATCTAGTGGCTTCAATGCTAAGCTTTTATTCTGTCTATAGATCTCAAGAGTTCACACACATGCATGTGTACTAATTTCATTTAATAATTCAGCTAGTTACCAGTAATTTCCATATTTATATGAATACAAGACAACATCGAATGCATTTTTCCAAACTTAATTTCAGAATTTAGCATTATGATGTACATAAAAAGAAGACATAACTTTATGTTTAAATAAAATTTAAAGGTTTGCCATATATTTTGAACAAATTTTGCCACTTCAGCTGATTAAGTCCATTTGTAGCTATTATAATACAGGGTGTATATAAATGAATATCGGGGTTTTAACTCTTTATAATATTTATTACATTCAACTTACAGTTATGAATATGTCAAATGAAGAAGCAATTCCTACAGTTTTACCAAGAAGCTTATAAATGTTCAAGGTGACTACCCTTTGTCACACGGCACACATCAAGTCTATAGCAGAGTTCTTCCCAAACGTTGATAAGTGTGTATTCAGTAATTGTAGCAACAACTGCTTCAATCTGGTTTCTTAATTCAGGGAGGTCAGCTGGTAGCGGAGGCACGTACACACGATCCTTGATGAAGCACCAAAGGTAAAAACGCATGGTGTTACGTCAGGAGAATGTGGAGGCCATGCATAGAACTGAAGACAACATGATCCATAAAATTGTCATAAAACAACATGTCGTTTGCAAATTTGGCACGTAATCCGTGGTCTATCAGCTTTAGAGCCTGTAATAACTGTAAACGGTAAGGACGTAGCTGTAAGCATTTTCTTACAACTTTCCAAACAGTCGATACAGGAACTTGTAATTCACGACTAGCCTTCCGGACTGATTTCTTTGGGCTACGAGTGAACGACTCTCACTCGCTTAACAGTCTCTTCAATTACTCCTGGTCGTCCCATGCTCTTCCCTTTACAAAGGCAGCCGGTATTTCAAACTGATTATACCATCTACGAATGTTTTTATCACTAGGAGGATCACAACCGAACTTACTACGGAACGCACGTTGCACAGTAACTACAGATTCGGTCTTTGCAAACTGCAAAACACAAAATGCTTTCTGTTTACTAGTCACCATCTTTGCTACTACCGCTGTCTAGCGGATTGCGGCAGAAACATTGCATGCACATGCGCACTTGTGCCAACAAACATAACTGTTTGAGTTGCTTTTTCATTTGACATATCATTTATAACTGTAAGTTGAATGTAATAAATATTATAAAGAGTTAAAACCCCGATATTCATTTATATACACCCTGAATTTTTGTTGTACTATATTTGAAGGTGCACAGAAATTCAGTTTTGAGTGGTTGATGGAGAGGGCAGTATGGAAATGTTTGCATGAGTCCAATAGTACACATGACTGCAACATTGGCGGCAGGTAACAATAATGATGATGATGGATATGACTTTGTATATAGACAACATATTAATATAACACATTGTATGCTGTTTTACCTAATTTGAATTTGCGCAGAAATTCACATTGCGAATGGGAGAGAGACAGAGAACGGAAATATATTAGTATATGTTCAGCACTGATGGCGACAGCTTAGCTGCAACGTCAATTATGGATACAATTTACAATTAAGACAAAATACTTAATATAATATATCGTAATGTATTGTAAAAGTTTTTATCTAATCGGAATTTACTCGTAAATTCATGTTATAAGCGGGTGAGATGGAGAGGGGAGTGTGGAGATGTGTGCCATGGTACCATAGATAAGCTATTACAGATGGTAGAACACGACATTGGCAATGAGCATAGCTGTAACAACAATTATGGATCCTGTTTTCTATCAAGATAACATAATTAACAGCTGATTTCTGGCTTGAACTGAAAGGCACTAAACCTACCACATATGTTGCGACCTTGGCAGTAACATATATAATTTCCCCTAGGCTTTGCCACTGTCGTACCCACAAAGTTAAAATTTACTTTTTCCCCCCATGGTATTCAGAAAACATATATTGTGAATGCAAGATGACCCCCTAGTTCTCAACAGTAATATTTTGGAAAAAAACATTGTCTTGTATTCAGATAAATACAGTACATGACCTATAATGACTGAGGGCCTCAAAGAAAGAAACTTTCTTTAGTTGACAAAGACAAGGGAGGTCTTCCCCTGGCCCTCACTTCCTTTAAAATAGTGCCCAAGAAAAGCAGTATGCAAAATAAGCAATCCTTGTATACATACGTGTGTTGCAGCTTCTTTAAACAACTCATTCTTGCAGAGCACCAAGCAGTTATCCTTACGATCAGCTTCATCCCAGTATCCCCATCTTAGAACAGTGTCTAGTACCCGTTCTGTGTGATGCAACGGACGGCTCAGGGTACCCCCAGTAAGTACAACTTCCTCTAAGCAAAGTTCATGAGCAGCTAGCATCATTTTGCCTGCTAGTTCTTTGCACACTTCTCCTGCTGTCTTCTGTGGCCCTATCTGTGTTAATAAAATTGAAGATTAACACTTGAATTTGCATTAAAAATTTCAATGTGATTAAATTTTTTTTCTCACTAAAAATAATAAAGGACAAGTTAACTAGTAGCAGTATAAGAACCCTATACTTTGTTTATGTAGAAAGTCTACTGAGGTAAGGCTTAATATTCTGCGGAGATAGTAGAGATATCCACTTGGTTTTCAAAACTCAAAAAAGAATCATAAGATGTATAATGTCTGCAAAGAAGTACGATTCGTGCAGAAACTTCTTCAAGGAATTAAAAATCTTAACCCTACCCCGTCTGTTTATTTACTGTTTACTATGTCACACTAAACAAAATCTTGGAAATTTCATTACAAATGACCAAATACATAATCAGGTCGTCTCCTTAGCGCGGTGGT
This sequence comes from Hymenopus coronatus, assembly GCA_030762935.1. Taxonomy (NCBI): domain Eukaryota; kingdom Metazoa; phylum Arthropoda; class Insecta; order Mantodea; family Hymenopodidae; genus Hymenopus; species Hymenopus coronatus. The sequence goes on from CM060882.1 coordinate 21,594,159, forward strand.
AGCACAGCTGCCTACCAAGTGGGAGACCTGGGTTCTATTCCCAGTACCGGCGTGGGGATTTTTCCCCCGCTGGAAGACCTGGATCGGGGTGCACTCAGCCTCGTGAGGTCCCTGGGGGGCCAATTGAGGAGCTACTTGATGGAGAAGTAGCGGCTCCAGGTCGTGAGGACCACATTAACCGGCCGGGAGGGGCTCAAGGCGCTGACCACGTCTCATCCTCCAATACTGCACCCCATCCATGACGTCTGTAGTGGACCGAGATGGGGGACGCAGCGGCCAGGCGGTAGGCCAAGGTTCCCCGTGAGCCGTCGTGCCATGGAGTTAAATACATAATCACAATACCAGAAGTAAAACTAACATAAGAACAATAATGCACATAACTACATTTTATTCTAAGGGGTTAGATATTCAGCAGCGGCCCTATGTAATAAATTACCAGCTAGCCTGAAAAATATAAACTCCATGCAGCACTTTAAGCTAACTTTAAAGCAACTTTTACTAAGGGATAGCTGCTATAATGTGAGTGAATTTATAGATACAATGTAGATGTACACCAGAAAATGTATATAACTATATCCATACTTAATATTCCCACTGTTGTTATTGTTACTTGTTATTAATTATGACCTGTTATACTTTTATATCATGACAATGTTCTACCAAAGAAATGTATTTTTCTAGTATTGTAATATATCTATGTCATTGTATTGACTAATGGATGAATAAAGCTGCTACTACTACATACAGAAAGAAAGGAAGAGAAAGTTGATACAGCTGCCAATTTGGGGGAAAAGTTGCTAAATCTGGGGTACTTGAGAAGCACAACAGCAACTAAAATTTCACATCCTGAAAATAAACAACATACTCTCTGTAAACAAAGTTCTCAAGTCTGTTAAAGAATCGATAACTGAATTAGCTGAACTATTTGGTTATACCTAGACCAGCACAACTGAATCCATATCTACTTCATAAAATGGCGCAACATTAGCAATACAATGGATTGTACTGAACTAGGTGCTTATAAGGATTCCAGAGGCATGAATTCCTTTCAAGAGTTAAAATGTTAAGTCTCCCCATTCAAATGGAGAAGTGGGAATGGTTTTCAAAAAACATAGTGAAAGCAAAATTGCATAATAAGATGAGCTCAATTCTTAAACTAAGAAGTAGGCTAAAAGGCATAGGAAAGTGTTGTGATTTATATGCACTATCTGACTCTGTGTTAAAAGTGATAGGTACAATGACAAACACAGTTTGCTCCTGACAATGGAGCAGGCAGACCTAGTCAGCTGTTTTCAACAATGGAGCAACATGGAAGTGAGGATGTATGCTTTAGAAAACTACTTTATTTTTAGATAAAATGTGACTATCATTATCAATATTTTTTAATATTATAATAATTAATAAATAAACATAAAACAAGAGCAAAAGAACACCTCAGAAATATTAAACAAAAACAAGAAGACAAATCAGCGGTAACTTGGCATTTTTGGAAAGCCCAACATACTATAAATAGAAGTCGAAAATATTCAAAAATATCACAAGGAAAACAGAATTAAAAGTTTGGGAGAACATCTACATTTGCAAAAACAAGAATTGCATTTTCAATTTTGAAATCCCGCCAGGCAACCTACTGATGCAGAGGGTCATCAAATCACCACTAGGGACAAGGACAACCATCACAGCAAGCGATGCTTGCAGTCGACTAAAGGAATTGAAAATGGAAGCCCATAGCTTCTGAAACATGTTTTCCAATAATAAAAGTAAGTGATGTAGTATTATAAAATCAGTTCATTAATTAATTTCAATTGATAGAATACATCACTTTCACAAAGTCCATCATATATTAATAATAAGTTTCAGAATGCTTGGTTAATATATAATTATAGCCACTTCTTAACAAGTTACAGAATTCTCTCTCTCTAGCCACTTCTTAACAAGTTACAGAATTCCCCCTCTCCCTCTCCCTCTCTCTCTAGTAACTGGAAATTGGCATACTTACTGTATTGGCATACTTACTGTTACATTGACACAATTGCCACTGTCTTTGGTCTCAAGATGAATCCACATTTTCAGATCACCAGATGGTTTGTTCTGGGGAGCATTACTTATTCCCGAATGATAAAGCTCAAGAACCTCCAACATCTTTTTCTCTTTAGAGAGCTCATCTGCATCCACTCCAAAAATTTGAGGATACATGAGGATCAGGTCAGAGATTACCATAGCTTCTGTTTTAGACCAACTATTGTTTTCGCCCTCCTGTAAAATCCAGTTTTTGGTTTAAACTTTTATTTTAATACCATTATCTCTACAGCAGTAACATGAGGAAAGTCTGACTCGTGCATGTTCATCACATGTACACACACACACATACATCTTTTTCTAAATTTTCTTCTTCTTCTTTTTTTTTTTTTGGAAATGGAGTTTTATTTAAGTATGCTCTTTAACTACAGTGGTTCTCCGGCCCATTGTATATTGGGCATGAAACACTGCTCAGAGGCCTCTTTATTAGGCTTGCCATAAATCTATGACACGGTACCAAAGGCTTTACTTCCCTTTTGAAGGAAGCCATGCTAAAGATTTTTACGCCCGAAAAATTCATCATCCTCCGTCAAGTTTGAACCTGCAATCTTGGATGTATGAAGCCATTACACCACGGAGGGTGACAAACAATTTCAATGAAATTTAACACATACAGATGATAATGACAATATAATGATGATGATGATAATAATGATAGTAATAATAATGATAATGATAGTAATAATAATAATAATAATAATAACAACAACAACAACAATAATAATAGTCAGTTTACCCTCCCTGGATTTAGGACTGACACCCCCCTAGGACTTACAAATGGGTGCCTAGAGGTCAGAAGCCTGTCGGGGAGCCAACGGCACAAAACCACAGAATGGAGAACCTGGAAAGAGTGGTTGGCCCATAGCCAGGCATGAGTGTGAGGAAGTGGATAATATGAATTAAAAGCAAAATGGAAGATAGGAAAAGTAAAGATGAAGCAATTAAACATTAACTAGCGCTTTAAAAAAAAATAAAGAAAGAAAGAAAAAAAAAAAAAAAAAAAAAAAAAAACAGATGAAAAATAACCACTTCTATCTATTTTTGAAATAGATGATATTTCAATGACATTTTGAAATAGTGGGTAACTTCTGATTTTATGTTCATTAGGCAAATTAAGAATACCAATCCTCAGTAATAAACTTTACAAGACTGGTTATGCTGAACACACATTGATTTGCTTTAGCTGTCCTCGATACTCAGGTAGGCTTCACATGGCAAGAGAGAAGACCTGAGAAGTTTGTTGTGGTGACTTCCCCCTTCATGTCTCATACGGTTATAATGCCCATTATATAACATGGGTTAGTCTGCTACTCCGGCCTACAGGCTATAGAATTGAGTTTTATTGCAAGGAGCCCATTTTATGCCATAATAATAGGCTAGGGGTCCAAGCACCCACATGTGGGATTTGTGGTGGACGAAGCAGCATCTAGGTGGGTTTGCTCCAGACCCCGTGGTTTCCCCTGCCACTCATTCCGCCAATTGCTCCATCATCACCTTTCCTATCATCCATTTCACTTACATTTCATTCATATTCCTGCCTACTTACAGGGCGACCTCCCACTCCAGGTTCTCCATTCTGTGGTTTCATGCCATTGGCTCCCCGCCAGGTTTCTGACCCCTAGTCTTAAATACAAGGATGGTAAGCCAACTACAAAAACATAAAAAAAAGAAAAAAGGGCTAGAATGCAAACAGTCAACAGCTTAGAAATAAATTCTATGTTATTCATAAATTTATAAGTTCTTGCTGAATGCAGTAGCACTTCTACATCTGAGAAGAACAAGAGGTAAGGAGAAAGTGATTGAAAGAGGATTAAAATATTTATATAGAGTGGAAACAGAAGATAGAAACATTGTCAAGGAATATTTGTTAGTTCAAGAAGGGGCTGGATGGAAGTTGGTATGAGAAAAACTTTGTTTAGTAAAAAAAAATCTTTTATACTAAATATAAAAAATATATAAATATAAATCTTTTTATACTAGCAACAGTCATTATGAAACGGATTGATGTTAGGGCAGGCATTGACAGGGCAGAGAGGAGGCCAGTGCTTATCAGTAGATGATAGTCACAATAACGCAGTGAGGTTGTCATTTGTTCAGTGGCTGTTCATGTTGAAGTTCAATATTCATGTAAAGCACGTCACAGAGACCATCAGACCATACCTTAAAATGTATTCTTCGTGAACATGGTGCCTAAATGTTGAAAAACTATTGACGGACAAAAGCATTAAAATATCTCAAAGAAACAGTACAACTCAGTAACTTTATACTCTGATTACATCAACAATGGATGAATTGTAAAAGCAGTAACCCATTGGATGATTTGTTTAACCCTTTTAGTGCCAGCCCGAATAGCAAAATACTGTCTGAAAAGTACCAAGCAATTTTAGAGGAGAATGCAAGGTTTTAAATTATTAGTAATAAAATGAGTACCAAGTGTCATAGAGAACTGAATATTTTTTTTTAATTTTTAGTAGATCCTCTTGTCTACTGTATAATATTCATTATATGAATGAGAATTCTTACCATCATTTTTAAAAAACTAAAAACAAAAGAAAGATTTTAAAATAATATTAAATCCCAAAATAATCAATAATTAGGCATTCAAAAGCTTACTACTCAGAAAGTTTAGGCTAATTAAATGAAAGTACAGATATTTCTTTACTATAAAAACATCCTGTTTTGGTCAGGTATTTTAGTTTTTAAAATACAAAAAATGAATTCAAGTAATGAAACCAAAAAAGGAAAAAAAATCCCCAAAAATCCACACACACAAAAGCATGATACCACCATTAATGAAAACGGCATAAAGCAATAGGACACAAATGTAACATGAATTACTTGTATTATCGCATAACTGAATGGTTGATTCACATTGCATTCGTTGTCTGGTTACACCTCTGTACATCCATTTTGATAAGAACACCGATTATTTGAATACACACGAGGTCCGTTGTTATCGGATGCATTTTCATCACTGAAGCTAGAATATATATCTTCCTCTCTTGTGTCAATGACAGAAACTCTTTCATCAAGATCTGAAAATTCAAAAACACTTGCTTTCTTCTAATACATCGCAAACTGCAGCTCTATTTTCTCTTCGGCTAGATGACACCATGATTCAACCAGCATACACAAACACCGGCCAGAGAAATTAAATTTGGAGCCAAGCACTTTGAAGTGAAGGTAAGGTCCTAAAATGCTCCAGAAAACCTTTCTTTATGGCTATGACATAGAAATAACACAGACTTTCCTGCTGAAAAGAATTAACACATATGAAAACGGCATCAGGATTAGATCGTGACTGGCAATTTTTGCAGAATTTTGGGATCACAATTAGATAGTGATTGGCACTAAAAGGGTTAAATACAATCATCAGAATTTAATCATAATTTCTAAGACATAATAGAGAATGTTATTTTGTAAACAGTTCTCAATGCTCTGTATGTGCAACTTATTTACAAGATAGATAGTAGTATTTTGTTTCTTATGCAATAAAGTCCATTTTTGTTTACAGCTGTTTTATATCAAATTAATAATAGTCAACACCCTCCTTTGTCTTTATATCCTGTAGCTATCACCAATAGTTTAAGATTCATAGCAAAAGATATGTAATAGAGAATGTGTCGCTTAGATAGATGGCCCTGGTGCCCCAACATCAGTCCTGCTGAGTAAACATTGCCCCACGCTACACGATATCCTTGTTTCCAGGCAAACTTGCTGTGCATGAATACATCACAGGGCAAGTTAGCGACGGAGACTGGTTTAGTAGCTTAAAATATAAACATTTGCTGGAACTATACAGAAATATAAAAACAGATTGAAGCAGAGAGAAATACATGGACTTATAAAGTGGGGAGAGAACAATATGCCTGGGCAAGAACAGTGTCTTTTTAATAAGGGGGCTCAGAGGGGACAATATATTAAAATATGGCCAATGTGTGGAGAAAATGAGGAAGCACTGTATTGTGTTCTAAAGTGCAATAAAGACAGAGGAATGGAGAAGGGAATTAAGATTTGATACATGGGATAAACTAGAAATAGAAGAATTAGCAAATAGAATGTTTAAAAATAATAAAAGAGAGTTTATTATAGTGTGCGGATAATATAGGGTCATTAAATTATAAGGTAACTTCTGTCGCATCCTCTCTCCACTTCGCAAGAGTCGCTGGCAAAGGCACACTAAAATGTGTATCTTAAGATAAATTATGGAAATATTGACCATCTGCTCACATATGGGCAGCACAATTTGCGAAGGTAGTCTCGCTCTCTCGTCTAAGCTTAGCAGCAGGAATTCTTGTGATTTCTTGCATGATGTTACACAGGAATTTCTGCTGCTGAGTGAGAACATTTTAACTTGTTATACTGCCTCTTTGGGACCAGATGCTCAATATTTTCAGCATTTATTTAAGGTAAGGACTCCAGTATGCCTTTGCCGGCACCACTTTTCCAGCAACTCTTGGGTCTCTCGCATGGTGGAGAGAGGTTGCGAGAGGGGATACCTTATAATTTAATGACCGTATATTTAGGAAAGATACGTGAGAAATTGCAAAGATTTGAGACGCAATGCAAGAAAGATAAAATGAGTAGAGGAGAGAATGGGATTAACTATTATTAGTTAAATAAGATTCTTATACACCAATAACCAGGATGATAATGTGTTTTAAGGTCCAAAGGAACAAGCAACTCTCAAGGATAGAAATTTAGATTAATGTGTGTAAAGAAAAAAAAGGATATTATTGTATGAAATGTAACCAATGTCTGTATTGTGATTTATGACAATAAATTCATTCATTCAGAAATTCGCAAATTTACCGAGATTTTCAGCTAGCCTAGATAGCTCAAGGAATATACCCCTGATATACATGCAATCAAATTGTATTTTCCTTGATATGTATTGTACTCAATAAGTCCTTAGAAAATCAAAAAAATTGCACTTGTAGCATTGAAAAAAATTTGTATTTAGTAACCATCATCTCCTACTAGATGGCAGTTAAATTTTCAGCTACATCCATCATGTAGTTTTGTTGCCACGGGCAATTAAATCAACAATCTTGTGCTTCTTTAGAAATATGGAAAAAAATGTGTTTCGTGCAGTGGTTAAACACTTCTATTTAAAAGGTTTAACACTAAAAGAGATAAAAGCCGAGTTGGAAGTTCATGGCTGGCTGTACATCCAAAAATGATGAGCATTGTTCCGGAAGTCCAGTAGAGGTGATTTTCTCCGAAATTGATAAAATCTAGGATATGGTTTTTAGTGATTGACGAATCAAAGTTCACAAAACAGTAGATACCACAGGCATAACACAAGGTACAGTGTTCTCAATTGTGCGCCAAAAATTAGGTCTGACAAAAGTCACGGCAAGATGGATGCCGTGATTGCTCTCATTGGAGAATAAACACAATCATGAGATTGATTTGGAAGCTGGTTTGGCACTTTTCTGTCACAATGCTGATGAGTTTCCACATAACTGTTGATGAAACATGGATGCTACTACACACCAGAGACAAAAGTACAGTCAAAACAGTAGGATTTTAAAGATGAACCAGCTCCGAAGAAGGCAATAATGGTGAAATCTGCATACAATATGATGGCCTCGGATTTTTGGTATGCAGAATTATCTACATTGTTACTTGCAGAAAGGAAAAATGAATAAATGGAGAGCATTATGCATTGTTTTTGCACTGGTTGAACGGAGAAATCAAGAAAAAACGCCCTCATCTATCAAGACAATGCAAAGGTGCATAGTTTCATTGACAAAATTGTAGAATTATGGTTTGAATTATTATAACATCCACCGTATTCACCAGATTTGGTCCACAGTGACTTTGTTTTGTTTCCAAATTTGAAAAATAGCTCAGCTAAAAACAACTCAAGTCTTATAAAGATGTCATCTCCCAACAGAGCCTATTTTGAGGACCTTCCGAAATCCTACTTTTTGGAAGGTATAAAATAGTTGGAGAAATACTGGGAAAAGTGTATCCAGCTAAAAGGAGATTATGCTGAAAATAATAAAAAATCTACCAAAATAATTTTTTATCTTTTTCAAAGGACTTATTGAAAGCATCTATAGATAACAATGAACTCACAAAAAAAAAAAAAAAAAAATCCAATTTATATCCAAATCTAACCATTCTTTAGAAATAATAAATGAGTTGTATAACTGATGAAGATGGAAACAAACTGTTTCTGAAACATGTTCAAGTACAAAATGCAGTTAAGTGATGTTAGTGATAACAAGTCCAACTCCTTATTTCTAATGATAAATAACTGTCATTAACCTTATACTTAATAATATTAATATAACCATTCTTTGCTAATTTTTTCAACAGTACAGCATTGTCTTTTAAGTTTTAGGTATTTTACACAAGTATAACTTAAAACTGGAATGAAATAATTAAATTATCGGCTATATTTAAAGTTCTAATCAATTTCTAAAGCAGGAAATCAAACTTTAGTTTAGCCTTCTTTATCCGAGTATTCAAATTAGCAATATATGTATATATATATATATTCTAAATATATTTATTCAGATAAAATGGTCATTAAGTACTAACTAAATAACACTAAATAATTAAACTATACTTAGTTGTATTTTTAAAATACTGCTTTACATACCATTAAAATCATCCAAATATGCAAATGAGCTGCATGAAACAATATAAAATTCACTTAAAAGACTGAACATTCAATGGTATGTCATTCCTAATTCTTAATTCTATTGACATCAGAAAGTACCATAAGTTTAACTGACTAGCATTCATCTGTTATTCATGCTTTCTTTGGCAAACACAAAATTTAATGGTGAGTGACAACTATGGGAGAAGTATGATTCTCATACCATCATTGTCAGTAATTTTTATCATCTGCCATGCTCCTAGTCTATTCTACATGAGCCCATTTAATGAGTTTGTTATACTGCTCCATATCCCACTTCAATTTAAGCCTACACTGCACTTCCAAATAAATCTTAACTGTGGCTTGACGTTATGAAGGGTGTAAGTCCTACAAATGAGGAAAGTAAACAGCAATTGCAAGCTTCAAAACAAAATGCTCTTTATGAACAAAATGCTCTTCTTTCCTGGAGTGCAACTAAATTTTGTGGATGCATATTTGTATCACTGGCTTTACAGTGTGATTTCTACGAGGGTTGAATGAAAAGTAATGCCTCCACCTTCGTAGCTCTTCAACAAATGGCAGCATTGATATGCGGGAGGTACTGGATTGTTCCATAGCCTCTTCTCTACAGCTCCAGTTGGCGGGAAGCCTTAGCATTGAATGGTTGTGCTGTTACAGTGTAAAGTATGGAACCTTGCGCAGACGGTCGATCAATGCGATTTAAGCAACGTGCAGTCATTGAATTCTTGACAGGAGAAGGTGTCACCCCAAAGGAGAGTCATCAGGGAATGAATCTCCTGCGTTTATCTGAGTACTGTGCGTCACTGGGCGAGAACCTTTAAAGATGTTGCGGTGGGAACATCCGATTTGCGTGAAAACAAAGAGTTGGGTATCCTGTGACAGCAACCACCGAGTTTCACAAGCAAAATGTTGATAGATTGTTTGTTTTCCTTCAGTCTCCAAATTTCACCCAGACCATTGCTTTCCAGGTTATATTGTATACTATAGCACCAGCCATTGCCTTTTAAACCCTTTTCTAAGCATTGTCTTAACAGATTAGTTTCATCTAAATTTAAAATTCTAAATGGAAACTTGAGGCCATGCCATGGCCGAGTGGTTAGACCACTTGCCTCTCACCTAGACGGCCCGGGTTTGATCTCAAGTGACCGTATGCGAGACTTGTGGTGGACAAAGCGGCGCAGGGGCAGGTTTTCTCCGGGTTCTCCGGTTTCCCCCGCCATCGCATTCCATCGTTTCATTCATGTATCATCAGTGTCATTGCCTGCGCTGCCACAAGTAGTTAAAGCGAGCGTTAAACACTAGCAAAAAAATAAATAAATGGAAACTTCAGTGCTCTCTACCCAAATTCCTTTGCTGTGGCGCTTGGTAGTCCTAAAACTTCTCTACAAAATATCATTTCTATACAACACTGCTAGGTAAGGCAAGGCTCTCATTGGATATTGTGTCCAACAGCTCCTCTTGCCAACCACCAATAAATTTTGTGTCTGCCTTTCATTATTTTTAACCATAAGAAAGTCACATTTCACTAACAAATACTCAAGAATATGAGCAAATTATCCTTTTAATTTGACAAGTCGATTAATTATTCTAAACAACACTTACTTGGGATTTTTGCCAGAACACGTTTCGAAGGGCTAGTTTCCTTCATTTTCAACTGAACATCAACTAATTTCTTGTGATGAAGCTGGTGATGTCAGTGCTGTCACTTCTGGTGGTGGTTCAATGCACTTGCTAAACAATCCTTCTGTGGAATGTCAAAATTGAAAACCTAGTTCATATTTTTTAAGATGAAGATGAATTCCCATGCTCTTGTTTTCCAGTTAAGTGTTTTAGAAGTTTTGGTTCGAATTATATTATGGAGTTTTGTCCAAAAGTGGGTGGCAACTGCTTATTTTTCAGTTGTTTGTGATTAATGTTCTTTGGATCTTGTTTCTAAATGTTTTCCATATATAAATCTGATTACAATCATTGCATTCCATTTGTATATACCCGATTTTTCTTTGCTGGGATGACATTATTGGTATTTGAGCCAAATTCATTTTTTATGCTGTGACAGTTTACTGGTGCTAGCTGATTGTTCTTTAAAAGCTTCACCATAAGGAATTAGTTGATGTCCGGTTGAAAATGAAGGAAAGTTATCCTTTGAAACATGTTCCGGTAAAAATCCAAGTAAGTGTTGTTTGGTGAAATTAATCGACTCGTCAAATTAAATGATTATAGCTGTACTGTTTTCAAACTTCAATGATAAGAAAAGCAAATGATCCTTACTGTTCTGAGTCATCTAATAGCTGCCTTTGGAATGACTTACAGGGAGAGTTTACCTTGTGATTAATACATGCTCCTGGCAGTCAGCTGCTGGACAGTTCATCACCTTGATGACTCATCAATTCAGGTGGATAAATCTCTAGATTGGTCAACATAAAAAGCCTTGGGCAGCTAAGTTACAGGAGAGGTATAAATCCAAGGTAATTTTTCCCTCGCTACATTTATAGTGCACATCAAAACTTAAGCATTTTGCCCTAAAAGACTCACAGCTATTTTCAATGTCAATTTAGCTCAACTATTAAAGTGCCATGCAATGGACAAGATTAGGTAATTTCAACCAATCGCTGTCATCTCACTGGAGTGCTATTGTTGAAACATCTTATCGCAGCTGATGTTCCTATCTTTGAAATCTTGTTGCACCTGACATTCATTTGTTTAATCTCCCGTCTTGGTTATTGGTAACAAGGTGGCAAACCAGTTCATAATGTATTTAGTTAAAAAAAGGAGTGAAAATAATCATTATTTGTATTTCTTATGATTGAGATGAGTGCAATAGCCCCAAATAAAATAAAGTTTGTTTCCATTTCATGTATTAATTATTAAAAGCTGAAATGAAATAAATGTTCCATATTTCTATTGTTGCTATTGATATTCACACATTTGGTGTATGCACAGTCAGCTATATCATAATTCAGCAGGCAGTGAAGAAAAAAAAAAAAAAATTGGTAAATAAAGATGGTCGAATGTGTGATCTACCATTTGAGAACTAAAGTAAGTATTACAATCATAACCTGATAATATCTTCCTTCTTATATATTAAAATTATTAATTGTCTATTTCAAATTGCTTTATCACATTCAACTTGTTTTTCTTCTCTTAGGACAATTCACTCCCAATGATTCGCTCTGGTTGTAAATTATCAACAAGATAATAACACTCATGATATTACTTATGACAATTCAGTTCCACTATTAAATTGCCAATGGAATGACCAAAATTAGGCAATTTCAACCAATCATGGTCATCTGACTGAAGTGCTATTGTCAAAACATCTTATCGCAGTTGATGTTCATTTCTTTGAAATTTTGTCGCACCTGACATTAGTTTGTTTAATCTCCCGTCTTGGTTATTGGTAGCAAGGTGACAATCCAGTCAGCCAACCTTCACTTTTAACAACTGTCAGTTCCACAACTGTACCTTTATTTAATTCAATTACAATGTTTATTTAAGTTTTATCCAGTTCATAATGTATTTGGTTCAAAAAAAGGAGTGAAAATAATTATTATTTGTATTTCTTATGTATGAGATGAGTGCAATAAATAAATAGTCAAATCTTTTAAAAGCTAGTCCTATGTAAAACAAGTGAAGTTTGATTTGTTTAGCATGGCCTGCAGTAAAGCAAGAGAGATGGAACGAAACTTCACTTTCATTTGAGAAAAGTTTAAGTGGTTTAAAATTGAAACCAATAACAAGGAACATCTCAGAAACAGTCAACTTACATAAAAATCGTATACAACATAAATTATTGTTTCAACAAGATCTAAATTTTTGTGTAATAGGTTTTTGTCTATCTCTTACATTTAAACGTTATTCAAAATTCTGGATCACTCATCCAGAATAAAGAGGTCCTCAGAGGCTATTCCCAGAAAATTAAAAATATACATTTTATTTTTGATGTAAATATCTTTAATAACCAATATTTTAATTAAAACTGTCAAACCATTTTGTAGAAAAACAATATTTTAAAAAAATTTCCATGTAAAGGGTAGTTTGTGTTGAGGAGATTTTCTTGATAATCTTTGTGTCACATACTTGAAAGGTACTGAACATAAATACCAAGTTTGATATTTAACTGACTTTTTGTTTTTGAGCTATGCTGTCCACAGACATACAAATACATGCACCTTTTTCTATAAATGTTTTTTCTGGGCCCAGGGGACCTCAAAATATATTTCTGGTAAAATCCAGTATACATTTTTGGGTAGAATACAATACCTTCTCTATGTACATATTACATACGGCCTGAAAGTAAAAATGGTTTGGCAATGTTGCATCCAGCTTTGACTGTTTGTTACTGGTTGGTCTTCAAAATGCTTAACATTTGATGTACACTATAGCTTTGTAAGGAACAAAAATGTTTTTCTCACCAGAAGAAAGAGAATGTGCCTGAAAGTAAATCTCGTATTTGCATGGTTATCTACCTCCACATGCATCAATGTGGGTCCCCAGATAGCGGCCAAATTTTCTACTGGCATGAGGTTTTTCTCTCGCTGCAGATGGATAATATGCAGATGACCAATCAGCTTTCTTGCAGTCAGGTAGTTGATTGGTGGTAGCTGCTCGAGAACATGACGATAATGTGTCAAATGATCGCTTCCCATCTTGCCAGCTGCACAAACATTAAACATTCTGTATCAAATTCATAGTTTTGGAAGGAGGAAATACTGTCAAAATCTGTGTAAGGCTCAAGAGAATACAAAGTTGATAAGATCAAACAAAGAAGATTAGTACAAAAAAAGTGAAAACATAGAAAGACTGAATATTACTATTCTTATTTTTTTTTTATTTATTTATGCTAAGCTGTACACAGGTGAGTATGACTGGTGTTCAGCCCTGGCTCTTTACCGGTCATACTCATATTTTACAATAGTTTATTACACCATTTTGTCTCTATTTACTGCCCATACCCATTTATTTTTCACTTTGTATAAGAACTGTCCAATCTTCTTACTGTCTTTTTGAAACATTTCAACTACTGCTACATTTCTATCTATTTTAAGCCATTTCTTATTAATACATTCTTTTCTCCAAACTTCAGTCCCTTTACATTTAAATAAAATGTGTTCCATATCTTCATTTCCTCCACATATAGGGCACTGATTTTGTGGAATACCCTTCCTTAAACCTCTTCATCTCCATACTCCTGCTTTCAGTCATGCAATACCTTCTCGCTCCTCTTTGTCACATCTATATACTTTTCCCTTCCCCATGAGTCTTTCATTGGTATATAAAAAACTAAAAATCTCTTTTCAACTATTTCACTACAAATTTTTTGTATTTCTATATCCTCAAACCTTTTCCTTGCCAACTATCAGAAATTATTCACATTATTTTCTCTTCTTCTACACATTTCCCCTAACCCACTACTTTCCAAGTTATTTCTGAGACAGTTTACCCATCCCTTGTTCTTTAAACTTTTCTCTTGATATACTATATATTACTATGAACAATTCTGCCTCTGCAATATTAAACTATTTTGAGGTTCTTAATCTTAAATGTAATGTGGGAAAAACAAAAATGATGCAATTTAACACTATAAACAAAAGCATTTCCAATATGAACTTGCAAATTCAGGGTAACATTATAGAGGAAGTAAAATCGCATAAATTGCTGGGCATAATTGTCGACAATCAGCTAAAATGGGTGAACATATTAATCATATTTCCAGTGCCATCAGCAAATCAATTTTTCTATTAAGGTATTTTCAGATGTATTGGGATATTTAGATTTTAAAACTTATTTATTTTGGTTGCACTTATTCACACTTAGTGTATGGAATAGAAATTTGGGACTTCTCTGCAAAAACTAATTTGGATAAAATATTTACTCTTCAAAAAAGATGCATTCGACTGATACATAAATTAACACCGAAGAACCCAGGCAAGGACATAACAAAATATTTACTATCTATTCTCTGTATGTTTAAAGGACTATATTGTACAGAATTTAATAAGAAATTATCAACTACATGAACATAACACAAGGAACAATTTTGATTTCCACACGTATAATTTAAGCAGAGGTATTAGAGAGAAAGACGTTAGCATAACAAGTATAAAGCTTTTCAATAGATTACCATCACAATTAAAAACTGTTGCAAATACTTCAAAAAATGCAATTTAACACAAATTAAAATATATAATAAATAAAGGTATGTATAATTTAAATGAGCTATAAATGTACAAAATTGTAGAAATTTTTAATTGTATATGATCTAGAAAATAAGGCTGATATGTCCAAAATCTATGTTAAATAGATAACTGGGTGCAAATAAATAACATTACATTATATGTTTAAATAATTACTAGCCAAAAGACTGTGGAATAAAGTAAAATAAAGAATGATAATTCTCACCCAGAGGTCCTGGGTTCGATTCCCAGCTGGGGCGGGGAAGTTTTCTTTAACCAGAATTATTCCCTATCCCCCTTGGAGTCTGGAAGTATGTATGTGAGAGTGAATGTATTTGTGTTTGAGGAAAATAAAATGAGTTAAACCCAACGTAAAGAACCTACAGACAAGTTGTTTTTAGTGCAAAGCCCCCGATATGACCTTTGACGTTAAAGGTGGCTATATAAATGAAATAAAAAAAAAAAAAAGCAGAATGATAACACTATAGCAATAATAAGGGAATTTCTCATGAAAGATTAAGTCCATAAAAGAAATGTATGTGACAAAAATTAATTTTAGTAGTTACATTTGCTTGCTTACATTTACCAGTTATGGAAAAGTAACTTGAGGCTATTCCCAGAAAATTCAAGATATACATTTCATTTGACACATAAATATCTTAAACACAGTATTTTAATGAAAATTGTTAGAACTATTTCTAAGAAAATTGAAATTTTCAAAAAATGTTCTCTGTATAGATAGTTTGGGGTGAGGGTTGTCGAGCTATTGGACTCTACTTATCTAATACATACTACCTCTACAATTTAATTTCCATCTTCGTCCTGCTGACTAATTTTCCTCAATCTTACTCTACCCAAAAAAATGTCATTAAATTTCTCTTAGATTTTACTGATGACAATTAAAGGAACAGCTGCTCCAATTGAATATTTCCTTGCCATTTTGCCATGATATGTGCCAGTAACACATTCAACAGCAGCTATTGTTTATATGTGTGTTATTTCTGATGAGTATATACACCTCATAAAGCTCTTATTACAAAGCCACACCTCCAAATTTGCCCCTCTGCACCTGCTCCTTGAGGTTCATCACAGTAGCAGAGGCTTTGCTAACAAGGCTTGTACAAATGGACATACATTCTCTATAGATAACGACTTTTTCGACTTCTGGAGAATCATTATAAGGAAAAATATCACTATTTATTACATGGATTGCTGGTTACAACATTTTAAGGGGTAGCAGTAATGTGCTAATTCCTTCTAGAGTCACCCCTGATAGTTACATTAAGTGCATTCCAGGGGGCTTTCCAAAAGATAGTAAAAAAAAAAAAATCTGATGTGTTCCATTCACATAACTTTCTCTAGCTGTTCCATATACAAAATATTGTTACAAAAGCTTATTCTTCTATCTACGTCATGCTAATGGAGATAAACATTAGCAGAAATTGTCTTATTACATGCTCCCTTGTAAGTAGAAGGGAAATAAGAGAATACATTAAGCTAAAGCAATAGTAAAATCTTTTAAAAGCTAATCACTATGTGAAACAATTGAAATACCATTTTAGAAATGCTGGGTAGTTTAAAACTGAAACAAATTAAATATCTCGTCAACTCTACAAGAAAAATGTACATGACATAAGCTGGGTGTTTTCACAAAATTTACATTTTCTGTTTATTAAATTTTAGTCTATCTCTTACGATTTACCTGTTATGCAAAATTTTGCAAAACTCAGAATAAAGAGGTCTCAGAGGTTATTCCCAAAAAATTCAAGACATACATTTTATTTGTGATGTAAATAGCTTTAATATGTGTTATCTTAGTCAAAATCATTGGAGCCATATTTGAGCAAAACAAAATTTTCAAAAATTGTTCTACGTAAAGGATAGTTGGGGGTTGGGGATTTTCTTGAAAATTCTCATGTCACATCCTTGAAGATACCAAATGGTATTTAATGGACTTTCCATTTTTGAGTTATGCTGTGCTCGTGCAGCTTTTTTCTAAAAAAAAATTTACTCATGGGACCTCAAAACAGGTATGTCTGGTATCAAATTTTTGGGTGGGATACAATACCTTCTCTATCCACTGGAGAAAGTAAAAATACATTGGGAATGGTATATTGCTACTTTAAGGGGTACAGTGCTAAAAAAATGTTATGCAATGAGCAACAATATGTTACCACAAAAGTTGAGTCTATTTTGAACACATCTTGCATTCAGAAGTAAATAAATCTGAAACCAGAACCTGTTAAAGAAACAAAATATTAGTACCTGCAATTTCACACAGTTGTGAATGGAGTTCTGTGGTAAGCAGAGGTTCTGGAAGCTCCCTAAAAAACCTCTTTAGAACACTGGATACGTCATACTCTGTATACTCCTGTCGAGTCAGCTGTACTGCCCAAGCATCCTCTCTGAATTGTGTCAGGAGACGAGTTACACTGGAATTAGCTCCACTTCGTCGATAAATACCTTCCGACATGATCCCTGAAATAAGATGTACTTATGAAAACATGCACATCATACTTCCAAAGTACTAACATTAACATGTATACATACCCACAAAACAAGAAGTGTAAGTAAATTGAATATGCCTACTTAAAGAAGACTAGTAAATGTTATTAAGTAATTGTAATAAGGTTTTTTAATTCAAATCAATGTATTTTGTCCTTAAGATATCAGACATGTCAAGGTAATAATGAATACATATATAAGTATATATATTATTTACAATCACTTAAAACTCTAGTTAACAATAGGTTACAAACTCATTCACTGAATAAAATGAACTAGATTCCTTGTTTATTTAATATTTCCGATATTTTCTAAAGGTATAATAGTATACTGCACTAGACTTAAAAATTTCAGTTCTAGAACTTTGAATGTGAAAGCCTCACACATGACAATCAGAAGCACTATCAGGAGCTGAAACAAAGGTAATTAATTACCTGAGCCATACGTATGATATCGTTGCTAAGATAAATGCAGAACAAAGGGAGAGAACAGGATGGCAACCGCCTGCGGTGCCATTAGTAGTTAAAGCGGGTGTTAAACACTACCAAAAAAAAACAAAACAGGATGGCTAGGAATTTAGAGGTTAAGAGGGACAACAAAAGGCATCCCATAGTCAGTGTCCCATTTATATGTATGTATGTATTTATTTCTCTGCAAGTGGGTATCACCCGGTGGCAGAGAGATACATGTATACAAGATATATAAACAATGAATCACAGCAGTCTAATCATTTGGCCATGGCGCAGCAGGTATTCTTTAATATATTTACTAATGGTACTAACATCAAATTTGAAGCTTTGATTATAATAAAACAACTTTAGATTTACTTTCTCTAGCACTTATTTGTAGCAGGCAAAGGAAGTATCATAATCTAAAAATATTATTTGAATTTTTTAAAATTTAACTTTTTGTTCAATTAAGTTTTAAATGTTCCAAAAAAACAAAATAAAAAAACACAAGAATGCTTGTAAAACGTTGATGGCTTGATGATATAAGGAAGATAAGGGAAGGAAGATCTAGAACATATAGCATAGAACAAATTTATGGAGAAAAGTATCCCTGGGACAAAATGGATAGGAAAACAGTGTTGAGGGGAATTTTTAGTAAGGTTGGCAGAAGCTTAGGTCAGTTTTTAAGCTAAGTTAAAAAAAGGTCTGTGCAAAGGAAATTAGAATTAACAATTTTCTATTAATTATTAATGTTTTGATAATTTTAAGGATAAGATAGACAATTTATTTAATATTTTCAAGTTACAAACACCCAGGTTATTTATGTATATGTACCTTTTCCTCTATTTGTATATTTTTGAACCTATCAACTTAATCTATTTACCTCTTTTATAAATTACAACCTCATCAGTTCTATTATTAAGACCCTCTCTTTCTTTGGTGACTTTCCTCAACCATTTCTATTTTACTTTCCCTGTATAATTACCTGGCTGTTTCAGAAATTCTTTAAGTACACTATTTCTGGAGGTAACCTTTTTAGTTTTTATTCCATTATTTTCTCTCTCCACATTTTGGTTTCCTCACACTCAATTATACAGCGTAAATTGCTTTTATCATTGCCACCTAGTGGACACATATCTTTATCAACTTTTAGAGCTTTTAATAGCATTGGTCCTGTTCTTCCCATCCATTTTTTCACAGACATCAATGTATTTTTCTCTTGCTCATTCTTTCTTAACATTCTTATATATTATTAAAGTACTTATCCCTTAAGCTACATATTATTTCTTGTTTCTCTATATCATCTATCCTAGTTATTCCATTGTCTTTTGATTGTATAGCTTGCCCAATCCAACTTCTCTTACAATTTTTTTTAATTGACATATCCAATTTTTTTCCCATTTTGCTGATTCTTGTGCCCTAAAACAGTCTTTGAGAATATTTCCTTCCTCTAGTACTTGAATCCTGTTAGTTTTAAGGAACTCAAATGTGTGTAGATGTAATTATATGGGTATGATACACTAAACTTGGACTGAACACTTGTCATACTCAAATATGTATTAGCTTAACACAAATAAATAATGTATATATGCATGTACATACAGTGGACTATTATTATCCTATGAGTGCACTAAAATTTCCCCTTCTCCCAGATAAAGTTCTCATTTTCTCAGTTATAACAAAATAAGTACCAGCATCACAGAGTTTCATTAATTAGGAGTAAAAACATAGATTACACTCAAACTTCACTCTTGAAATAAAGTAACTTTGAAGTAAGTTACTATATTTCAAAAGTGAAGTTTGAGCGTAATCTAGGTTTTTACTTATTTTGAAGTTATTTTATTTCAAGAGTGAAGTTTGAGTGTAATCTATGTTTTTACTTACTTTGAAGTTACTTAATTTCAATGAGTGAAGTTTGAGTGTAATCTATGTTTTTACTTACTTTGAAGTTACTTTATTTCAAGAGTGAAGTTTGAGTGTAATCTATGTTTTTACTTACTTTGAAGTAAGTTACTTTATTTCAAGAGTGAAGTTTGACTGTAATTTATGTTTTTACTTACTTTGAAGTAAGTTACTTTATTTCAAGAGTGAAGTTTGAGTGTAATCTATGTTTTTACTTACTTTGAAGTAAGTTATTTTGTTTCAAGAGTGAAGTTTGAGTGTAATCTATGTTTTTACTTACTTTGAAGTAAGTTACTTTATGGTGCATTCCCATTAATGTTTTAATAGAGTTTCATTAGTTTATTTAAGTTAGGAGTACATAACTTTATAAAGCTGTATTGTTTCAGTGCATGTCTAAAGAAACTCATTTGAAGTAATTTAATACTCATTGCAACCATGAAGCATTAATTCCTGCAAGTATAAGCCACAAAAACTGGTTCATGAAGAAAAAAATCTTAAAAGAGATTAAGACAAAGCCAGAAGGAGAGAGAGATCCAATGGCATTGGTGGGGATATGCTTACACTCTAAGCAGCTTTATTACTTTCTGCATGCTTCTACTGCAGAAGTGGCTCGTGAAGAAACATTTATACAAACATACAAGTGTATCTTAATCAATCACACTGTAATAGACATTAACAAAAGAAGAGCTTTACAGCTCATTATGGGAAAACTAAATGTGAAAATGTCCCAAAAATTACATTTTTAATTTCTTTGTATAACTTTATAAATTGGATTTCCCTCTTTAATTTGATATGTATATTATCATTATTGGCACAATACTTATATTTTAAATATATTTTTAAAAATGGTATTACATCTGCCATTTTGTGGAGTAAATTCTGAACCACTTCACAAAAGAAACAATCTCATGTATTACATTCACATGTCTACCTATACCACAAACTATTTTTAAAAAAATATGAAATAAGCAGTAGAGATTCAAGTAGCATTACAAATGTTTACATGAGCTAAAATGTTCTTCTTATAAAAACAATGGTTATACTTGAAATCCTTCAGTCTGTTTTTTAATATGTTCCCATTGATAATATTTTTTTTATGTTGTTTGCTAAGTGATTAAATATGATACAAATAAAAGTTGTCATATGAAATTACTGACAGTTGACAGTTGCTTTGAATATAGTGATTATGTTTCTGAGAATTCCTTTAAATTATTTTATCTTACACCAAGATTACACACACCCACGCACGCATGCACACATACAAAGAAGGCACCAGTAAAATGTGTAATTGTCTAAATAACTATTGACAACTATTTTTTGTTTTTGTTTCCGATTTAGTCATAATTCTAATAACTTTATTTTCTCTTGCACATTATGTACAATGAATATAGTAGATAAAGAAGGTATTGTACTCCACCCAAAAATTTAATACCAAGATCGTGTGTGTGTGTGTGTGTGCGTGTATATATACCCCAACCCCAACTATCCTTTACATGGATCATTTTTCAAAAATTTTGATTATAACAATTTTGATTAAAATACCTTATGTTTAAGATATTTTCATGACAAACAAAATGTGTATCTTGAATTTCCTGGGAATAGTCTCTGAAGACCTGTTTATTCCGGATGACATGTCATGTACATTTTCTTTTTTATGTAAAATTATGCCTTGTTATTGCCTTCAATTTTAAAATACTTAAATTTCTCATACAGGATTTTTTCAACTCTTGGTCATGCTAAGAAAACGAATCTCCATTACATAGCACCCAGCTTATAAAAGATGCGACTATTGTTTTAGTCTGTTAGTGTATTCCCTTATTTTCCTTCTACTTACAAGGAACTAAGTAATAAGACCATTTCTGCCAATATCTATCTCGATTAGGATAGTGTAGAAATGTGAATAACCTTTTTAATAATAATTTGTTATAGAGATGTAAGAAAGTAATGTGAGAGTGGAAAACATCAATTTTTTTAATATTGAATACAACATTACACATTACTGAACTTTCCCAACATATGAGTGAATTGAAGGATGAATAATCTAGAGGTTGTAAAGAATCTACTATGTTTAATATTTCTGAAACTAATCTCATTACAAAACAAATTTTACTTAATTCTTTTAATTTTACTGTAATGTTTCTGCATTTAGAGCTACCAACATCTATGCAAGCATTTGCCTGTTCATAGACTACAAGTACGGTTGTATGCTCTGCATTTGGTATTCTGCAGTAGGTGATCAAGATGTATCTTGCATGAATCATTCTCCTGTTTATTTTTTCTGCCTATATGACCTCAAGGTTGATCAGTTATCTCTAAGAAGCTTCTAGCTTTGTAATTCAATGCGCTGGGCATGTTAACTCTCAATGTGCAGTTGCTGTGCTGGAGTCCTGCTTTATTATTTTCCTTGTTTTCTGACCCCACTTCTATCCTTTTTTACTTTCTCTATAAGTACTATGTACGTAGTGTATAGAGGAAGTATATTGTATTCCACCCAAAAACTTTATGCTGAGAGCTCCCTGGAAATATATGTTTTGAGACCCCCTGGATCCAAAAAAAGCATTTTTAAAAAAATGTCAGTGTGTGTGCTTGTCTGTCTGTCTGAGTGTGTGTCTGTCTGTGGGCAAAAACTAAGAGACTGTTAAATACCAAACATGGAAAATGTTTTGAAAATGTTGTTTCTCTCAAAAATGGCCTAACAATTTTGATTAAAATACCATATATTAAATCTATTTACATCACAAATAAAATGAATATCTTGAATTTTCACGGAATAAATCTTGAACACCTGTTCATTCTGGATGAATTTTGGTAAATGTATATGTGTGTGTGTGTGTGTGTGTGTGTGTGTGTGTGTGTGTGTGTGTGTGCATGTGTGTATGTGGGAGGCAGACAGCATAGCTCAAAAACTAAAACACCTTTAAATACCAAACTTGGTATTTAAGTTTGATATCTTCCAAGGATACATCAAAAAGATTTATAAGAAAATCCCCCCCACCCCAAACTACCCTTTTAATGGAAAATGTTTTGAAAATTTTGCTTTTCTCAAAAATGGCTCTAAATTTGGATTAAAGTACTTACATCACATATAAAATGAATATTTTTTTTAATTTTCTTGGAATAGCTTCTGAAGAGCTGTTCATTCTGGATGAATTTTGCTGAATTTTGCAAAATGGTAAACCGTAACTTACTACACAAAAAAAGCACACAATTTGAGTCATATATATTTTTGTTGCAGAGTTGGTGGTTTCCAAGATATTGGTTTTAATTTTTAACCATGCTTCTTCTCAAACACGGTCACTATTTGTTTCATCTCTCTTATGTCCTTCTGGAAATTCAAAGCCAACCGAACTTCATTTGTTGACATATTGATCGGCATTTAAAAGACTTGACTCGCTTTAGCTGGGTATATTCCCTTATATCCCTTCTGCTTATAAGAAACTAAGTAGTAAACCAATTGTGTTAATGTTTATCTCATTTAGCATGATGTAGATAAAAGAATAATCTTTTTTAAGAATAATTTGTTTGCACAAGAGCTAGAGAAAGACATGTGAATGTAACACATATTTTTTATTTTATATATACACACAAACACAAGTTGTTTTTAAATAATTTGTTTCTTAATCACACTTTTTTATGTTTAAGATGATTATACTATTCTTGACCAATTCTCCTGTTGCTACTACTATATAATTTATATTTCATTTCTGGAAGATTTCAGCAAAATCATTTTAAGTAAAAGTCCCAAAGTTGAATATAACTTTATGACCCATTACCTTAAACTATTTCAAACTGAAAATGTCATTAGATGTACGTAGATGTACGTCTTATTAATTCATAATCTAGGTTTATCCAATAAGTTTGTTTATTAAAGAAGATGGGATTACTTAATTATACTAATTAGTGATGAAAATTTATCTACAATGTTTTAAATAACCAATCATATTATAGATCTACAGCAACAGATTGCTTTTATTAACAGTACTCTGATTAGAGAATTTTTTATTTATCTAGAGAAAATCAAAACTTGAGTGGGATTATATATATATAAAAATTGCTAGATGCTATGGAGGTGGCAAAAAGTCACCATGGTTGGTTGAAACATGTCATTTCATAGCATCTAATTGGTCAAAAGTAGTATTGTAGTGAGTAGAATTATAATCTAAAAATTAATTTAGCTACAGTTTCTGAAAAAACAGGTCATTTGTGTCAGAAAATGTCATTAACAGAAATACCTATTTACAGTAAAACTGGAGAAAATAATATTGTATAATACTTGGATAAGTTTGCAACAGTGATTTAAAATTTAAGTATAACAGAAAGAAAAATGAAATGGCATTTTATTTATGGATGCTCTTTAACTGTGGTTCCCAGTATGCCATTCTATACTGGGCATGAAAGACCGCCTAATTTTGCTCAGAAGCCTCTCTATCGGGCTTGAGGTTTTTTTACCTACCATAAACCTACGACAAGGGACCAACAGCTTTACTTCCCTTCCAAAGGAAACCATGCTAAGGATTTTTACACCCGAAAAAATCCACCGTCCTCTGCCAGGTTTGTACCTGCGACCTTGGATATATGAAGTTAGCATGGTAAACATTACACCTCGGAGGGTGATGTAAGAGAAAGTTTGAGTCAGAGTAGAAACATGTTCACTACTTTTCACAGCGTAAATGTACATAAAAGGACAACTGACAAAGAGTCCTTAATAATGGGAAAAGTGTTGTACAATGAACTACCATATTCAGTGAAAATAGCTAAAGGGAAAATTTTTAAACATGAGCTAAAAAATGTCCTAATATAAAAATGCATGTACAGACTGAATGAATTATAACTTATAATATGTATTAATTCTATATAATAATTCATAATTGTATTTTTTTTATTTTGAAACCTAATGACATAACCGAAATGAATAAAACTGAATTGAACTTACATTAAGTACCTGACCGGTTTCAAAAACTATTTGCTCTCATCATCTAATTGGTCTCAGATTTTGATTAAGTAAACAGCTGGCAAAGATAGTATTAGAAATTATTCATGATTCAAATAAAGTATAATCTAAGATATATACAAGGGTCAATTAAGAACTTACGGCAACTATTTTTTATTTCCCAAACAGGTGCCAACATAGAATATTTAATATATACTGTTGAAGGTATGTTCAATGACCTTCTGAATGTTGTCACCGATGGGGTATGGATGCAGGTATCTCTGGAAAAATAATAGGCCAAACATAACATTTTGACATCATTGTTTTATTATCGTACAACCTGTTTAACATCATTACAAACTGTTCAGCTGTTTAGCATCCTTCAAAGTAATCTCCTCTGTTGTCCACAGTTCGTTGCCAGCGATGCAGAAGACCGACAATGCCATCAGCTGCACGAGTCTCGTTAATATGTGCAATTCCCACCGAAGAGCAATTTCAATGACTTAGATCGGGCAAATATGGAGGTTGCGGCAACACTTCCATCCCCAACACCATAGATGTGTTACAATCTCTGCTGTGTGAGGTTTAGCATTGTCGTGTAGGATTATAGTATTGTCCAACAGTTCTGGACGTCTCTCTCATACCGCACGACGAAGATGATACCACAGAAATCTCAGGTAATACTGTGCCTTTACAGTTTGGTCCTGAGGAACTGAATTACACACTAATGTACCTTGAGTGTCATAAGCCAATATGATCATCAGCCTTGTGGGTGATGGATTTTGTCATACCTTACGTCTCCGTGCTGATCCAGGATGATGCCATTCATTGGATTGTCACTTCATATGCTCTTGCCCATGTTTCGTGTTGCCCTCCGTGGTGTAATGGTTACCATGCTAACTTCATATACCCAAGGTCCCTACCGACATTGCCACTGTACGATAGGGTAAAGCCTGATTACCCAGTGCTTGCTGCAGCTCTGCGTGGCATTCGCGTGCATTGTAGCCGCGGAGAACTGCTATCTTTATGTACGAATATTGTTCAGCTTTGTTTACCTCCATCACAGACTGCTATCAGCAAACGGCTGATGTAAAGCAGCTACGCATACCCAAGCCAGTGCATGCATACCCCATCTGGTGCCAACATTTGCAGGTTCATGTAACATACTTTTTTACGTATATACTAAATGTTCTATGTCCACACCTGTTTGGGAAATAAAAAATAGTTGCCATGACTTCTTAATCGACCCTCGTATGTATGTGTATATATATATATATATATATATATATATATATATATATATAAAATCAATTGGGTAAACAAAACTTATGTTTTGAACTTCACAGATAATTTGTTGCAGCTTTTATTGCTTTATAATTCAGTAACAAAGTGTTTCATTAGAAGCGATGCTTCTCTAAATGCTAAGTTTATAATATGCAAATGAAAGTACCTAAACTTTTTCTAGCATCTCAAAAGTTCCAGCATGTATAGCTGTCAAAACTATTTCACAGCATTTTATTTAATTCTTTGCATCACAATTTTGTACCTATATTTGGCTTTTTTTACTCCACAGTAATTTGTATGATTGCTTGCACTTTATTAAACGCTTATACACTTTACAATTTGTAAGAGGATGCCCACTTCTTGAGAATTGAAGTTCATAGTACTTTTTGATTTGATATATTGATGGTTATTCCACGAAAGCTTTTAGGATGCACTTATGCAAGCCTTACCAACTTTAGCACTCCCTGGAGTTGTTCAACTCAGTAAAACCAAACCTGGTTGGCTAACAGTGAAATTTGTAAATACTAAAACAAAGTGCAAGTCTGGCTTAAGTAGTATGCATACCTTACTAAAGTTTCGGCTTAAGCTTAGACTGTGAAAGTGGCCCTAAACATGGATTTATTTAGAATGATCATTAGCATTATCCAACACACTATCACACAAATGAATTCTAGTTTATATATCATATGGTTGCAATTCCTGGAACTACATTATTTTACAGGATTTTAATTTTTAAAGTTTAGAGGCATTCCAAACCAAGGTTTATAATGCTCCTGATTCTTGTGTAAGCTTTCCTAAAGATTTCTGTGGACTTTGTTTTAACTCTGCATGATGTCAAAGTTTTTCCTTTGTATGAATTGGAATTTATTTGTACATCTTTTGTTATATATTACTTACATTGTAATTAAATCATCTTGGCAGTCGCACAAATTTGTTGCTGACAATAATATTATCTTAGTTTCCTGGCTCCTGGTGTTTTAGCTTAACTAAGTACCTTAAACTCTACTTCCTTCCTCATCTTCCTTGTAATCTTCTCTACTTTTTCTTTCCTTTACCTTCATAATCTATTTCTCTTACCAAGCTCACCAAATTTCCCTAAACTCCTATTTCTTGTTTCTTCTTTTCCCATCAGCATTTTACTGTCACTATTTTTTTTTCTCTCCCATATTTCTTCCCTCCAACTTGTTATTGCTGTACATTCAGTTAGATAATATAATATGCTCTATCCCCCCCCCACACATACTTCACATATTTCCTTCTCTTTTTCTTTCATTCCTTTCAAATATACCACTCCTGTCCTCATCCATGCTATTCCTTCCCTTCCTTCTCTACTTCATTAATCAATGGACTTTTACTATCCTATTTCATTTTTTTTTTTTCCTTTGTAAGAGCATGGAAATTTAATTTTTGTTTCTTATCCCTAAATCTATTCACAAGAATACAAACCGTTTCTCTGTGAATCATTAGGGAATCTGTCTGTAAATCATTGTCTCACTGTTATGCACCACTCTGTTGTCATATGAACAGTGCTGAGGTATAGAGACTTTTTTGGCATTATAACAACACTAAATATTGGCTCACAATAATCTGAAAATGACAACCAAAACAGAAACAAAACTGAGAAGTAATGCAGGACACAATGTTTTGTTTCACAACAACCCTGTAACGAGAACGGAAATGCATGTCAATCTCTAAATTTCATTTTGTGTGTTGATTTTGTTTTTTTTGGATACTGTTTAATGCCCACTTTTACTACTTGTGGCACTGCAGGCCATGATTCTGGTGAAACATGGAATGAAGATGGAGTACCGGTGGAACGTGATGGCAAGGGAAACTGGAAAAAACCCACCCCTGTGCCGCTTTGTCCACACAAATCTCACATGCGGTATGCGGTTGCTTGGGATCAAACCCAGGCTGTCTAGGTGAGGGGCGAGAGGTCTAACCATAGCCATGGTGCAGCCCAGCGGATATGTTGGGGTTGAAGTTGTTTTTAACTGACAGTTATGTTTTTAGCAGTGTTCACAATACAGATTAGCCAACCTTAAAATTTGAAACAATTATGGCTAGAGTGAGCTTCGGTGCCTGTTTTATGTCAAGGCCACCTCAAATAATCTCTACAGCGAAGAATCTAATCTGCATATTAAGGATCTAATGTGCTGAGCCTAGGAACAAAAATCTGGTGTGTTTTATTCGCTTGATCTTCTCTACCTGTTCTACAAGCAAGTTATTCTTATAAAAGATTATTCCATCGAGATAAACATTAATAGAAATGGTTTTAATCTCTTATGGTTTATGAGTTATACAAAATTCATCTAGAATGAACAGTTCTTCAGAAGCAACTCCCAGAAAATTCAAGATATACATTTTATTTGTGATGTAATTAGCTTTAATATGTGGTCTTTTAATCAAAATTGTTAGAGCCATTTTTGAGAAAATTAAAATTTTCAAACATTTTTCACGTAAAGGATAGTTTAGGGTGGGAGGATTTTCTTGAAAATTTTTGTGTCACATCCTTGGATGTGTCAAGTTTGGTATTTAACAGCCTTTGAGCTATGCTATCCACAGACACACACATACACCTTTTTCTAAACATTTTTTTTTGGACTCAGTGGACCTTTAAACATATATTTCCATTGAAATCTTGAAGTCGAATTGTTGGGTGCATTACAATATCTTCTCTTTACAATATGTACATAGTATGTGTAGAGAAAGTAAAAATGGGAAAGTTAAAACTTGGCAAAACTTTCCCAGGGACCAGGAAAGCTGCCCATCAATTGTGAACATTCCCGTTAAAATACATGTATTTCAATTTCGTCGTTCTCATTAGCAGTTGCTGTGAACCAGTCGTAACATCGACACAAACTCTTGCACTACCAAGTGCTCTACTCAACAGATTAGCCAGCACAAGGAGAGAAGGTAGAATAGAGAGGGGACAGAACCTGCTAGAAGCAGCACAATGCAAGTATGCAATTCCCCGTAATATAGCCATGCATTCAAATGAAAGCTTTCTACTACCATATTTATCCGAATGCAAGGCCATGTTTTTTTCCAAAATATTAATGTTCAGAACTGGGGGTCATCTTGCATTTGCGATATATATGTTTTCTGAATACACTATAGGGAAAAAAACTAAGTTTCAAACTTCATGGGTACAGCAGTGGTGAAGCCTGGGGGAAATGGTATAGATTACTGTTAAGGTTGCAACATATGTGGCCGATTTTGAGTGTTTCATTTCGTGCTGAAAATTAGTGTTAATGAGCCTATGAGCATTCTCTGAGATTAGAATAAAATAAAGGCCATCCTTTCACATTGGTGGTTGCACATAATGTTGTATTGGAAATCAACGGTCAAGCAGAAAGAGAGGGTTAGCTGCGTATTTCCCCTTCTTGGGCCGCACATATACCGCAATATGAATTTACATGCAAATTCAAACTAGGTAAAACGCTTTATTATATCTTAATTAAGTATATTGTCTTAAAAGAAAATAGCACCCATAAATAATTGCTGCTACAGCTATGCTGCCACCACCACCACCACCGTCATGTTTTATCACTGCATATACCATTCATTTCGTCTCCCTTCTCCATCTCTTCCATGTACAATATGAATTTCTATGCAAATTCAAATTAGGGAAAAACATTTACGAGGTGTTATATTAAATATGTTGTCTAAAAACATCATATCCACCATCGTCATTACAGTTACGCTACCGCCATATCACCATCATGCTGTACCATCACACCCATACCATACATTTCCATAATCCCCTCTAAGGCAACCGCTCCAAAGGTGAATTTTCGCGCAAATTCAAATTAAGCACAAAAAATAAATAAATAAGGAACTTTATCAGCCATTAATGTGTTCAAAATATATGGCAAGCCTTTAAATTTAATTTAGAAATCCTTTTTTTTATATGCCTATGTCTTTTAAACATGTCTTATGTAAATAATATGCTAAATTCCAGAATTAAGTTCTGAAAAATGGGGTTGTCTTGCATTTGAGGTAGTCTTGTATTCAGATAATGGTATTTATCATGATATGATGCAAAGGCCCCTTATGTTATCAAGTTTTATAGCTTTGTTTCATAATAACCCTTCAATACTTGATAACTTTTTATGCATGCAAAACACCTAAGCAAATTTCAGTCAGATGCAATTTAATGTTTCATAAATAACATACCATGCGCATAAACAAAATTTATGCATTTGTCAACAATGGTTGGGATTTCATCACGTGTGAGTTGCTGCTGGGCAAGATGGAAGCCATTGTCTAATGCTGCTGTTCGAATTACATTCTGCCACGCCTCAGTTTCCTTCACAGAGTCCATCTGCAGGTACAAAGCTTGTCCAGGGAAATCAACCAGGATAAGTTTCCCTTTCTCAGATAAACTCAGGTTTGCTGATTCCTTGTTTGAATCCTGAAGAGCTGAAATAAAATGGTCTGGTCAACAGCTATGTAAAGCATAAAAAAAATTAAAAATTGGTAAAAACAGAGGGAAGGGAGTAGCATTATAAAATAATAAAAAAAACACAGTATACTCTCAATATCCAGGGTAATGTGGGGGAGAAGCAACACGAATAATAGAAAAACACAAATAATCAAGAAACCCATAATTTAATGCTTTTAAGGTACAAATGTAAATAAGAAGTTATGTTTTGAAGCTTTTTTTCAGCATGTGTTCTTGTTTATTCTACTTCTGTGTATAGGTATTGTTTTTCTTCAGGAAACAGCAATAAAGGACACAAGTGACAATAAGTTCCTTTTACATTGTTTAAATGATCACTGCATGATAACAGAGTACTCTTTCCATTGTTATCAGCCTGCCTGTTCTGTGTAAATTAAAAACAAATTTGGTTTTTGAGATGTTAATCAGCATGTAAATATCAACAAAACAAGTTAAAAGAAATTTGTAAAAGAGACATAGAAACGAAAAGAAGAAGAAAAAAAAAAATGTGTTTTGACATTAAAACAAAATAATCTGGGCGGACGCACAGATAATCCACAAACTGGATAATCCATACATGACTAATTGGAAGTGTGCATGTGTGTATATATATATCAAAAACAAATTTTCAAAACAAATAATGCCATCAAATGTTGAACATTACATAATTTTGAAAATCTAATATTTCCATCATGATGATTTTTGAGTGTTTAAAGCCTGCTTTATACTTCATAGGCACCGCAGACGAGGACATTGATGATATATTTGAAGATGGAGCACCAGTGGAATGCGATGGCGGGGGAAACCACAGAATCTGGAGAAAACCCGCCCCAGCACCGCTTTGTCCACCACAAATCCCACATACCATCTCGGCAATTTCAAGAATTTTTATTTGGAGGTCTTGCAATACCATATTATGGATTATATCAATGGTTTACTGTGTGGTACCTTAAATGAATGACTTGTCCAACCACATTTAAATTCATTAATCCAAAAGTAAATAGTCTTCAATGATGGTGTAGAGTCTGCATGAACTTCATCCAATTCTGTTTTGATTTGTGCAGTATCTAAACCTTTAAATGAAAGTGTAAATAACAGCACAAAACTCCATTTTCAATCACAGCCGACACCAATTCAGACATCAAAAATGAACTGTATGCTATATATTTTGTTGAAATCTTAATACCATCTTTTGAATAAACAAACTTACCAACCATGAAGTCACAACAAAAATGTTCCTTTCTTTCATGTAAATTTACTAGACTTATCAAACCACCCCTGTATGTACTATTCATATGGAATTCCATAGAATATCAGTGAATAAAAAGAAAGTTAATACTGACCCTTTTATTGTAGGCAGTATATTGTACAAAAAGTCACCATTAGAAATAAAGTCCTGTGCAAAGAATTGTTTTTAAAGTAATCTTATGAAGTAGTTCATCCATAAATATCTGTATAAAATTGATGAACTATAAACCTATGTACAATATAAATGCTTTGGCTTTCACGGCCAGCATTAATACAAAAGAATTAATTTTTCAGGCTTATTGGCCATTGTCCAGTAGATAAGGCACCTTAGCTTATGTGTTTCACTTTCTGTAAGATTTCCTCTCCGTAGAGGCATCTAATATAAATGCTTAGGCTTTCACAGCTGGCGTTAATCCAAAAGAATTATTGGCCCAGAAAATTCATTCTTTTGAAAACCCATGTACATTGCTGTAAATAGCTTTTGACTGAATATACTATGCTATAAAGTTAAATAGTTCAACTTACCAATGCATCTTGCTTTTCTCAGATCTGCATCTTGTAGTGGGCCATTTGGTATGTAGTAAAACATGGTCCGTTTCTGTACCAGCAACCATGCAGGATTCCAAATTCCACTTATTCCTTCCTAGTAGTTAAAATAGGTTTAGTGAATATAGTCACAGCATGCAGTTGTTATAATATAATCCTAAAATATTGTACAGAACCATAATAAACTTGGCAATGATAATTAAATAAATAATTACTTCAATACTTTCCGGTAAAAATGATGATGCATTCATGAAAATGTATAAGAATGTATTAATGTATGTGTAACTTATACTTGTCATATAAATAACTTAAAAAGGCAGGGTTTATCAAAGGCATTAAAACAATACTTAAGAGGGAAAAAAATATTAAACAATTTTTAATGGTAAGGGTAGTTTGGGGTTGCAGATTTTCTGAAAATCTTTTCATGTCCCATGTTTGAAATACTTTTAAGTATCAAGCATGGTATTTAAAAGCATTTCATTTATTCAAAAACACATAAAAACATGTATTTTTCTAAAAATTATCTTTTTTATTCAGGGGGAATCAAAACATTTGGTTCAGTGAATTTTTGGGTGAATGATAATATTTTCTCTTGATGGAAGCATGTTTGCCTTGCATTCAAGAGGTGTCACAAGTTTGAATCTTGGTTAGGGCAAGATATCCACGTAAAGTTGTTTTTTTAACCTAAGAAGGTAAATGGTGGGGTAACTTTAAGCCTTACGGACCATGGGTTCACTTGAACAACATTTCAATCAACTCTGAGTGTTCTTGAGCTTCTAGCCAAGTAAGTCCATGGATTGACTCCAATGTTTTGAAGATGTACAACATCTTCATCTTCAGGATAAACTGATAACTTGAAGTCCAGATTTGCATATTTATAGTGCCTGATAGAATCTGATTGGTTCGCATATTTTTTGGCCATGAAGCAAATGATATTTAATGTAACTGAGACATGGGCACAGACCTTGTAGAAAAATATATATGGTGGTTATATGCCTAATGTTTTGAACTTGAGCACATACCTGTTTAAAAACATTTTATAGCACACATGTTTTTTTATAGTGTTTAATGCCCACTTTTACTACCAAGGTGATGACACTGGTGATACATGGAATGAAGATGGAGCACCGGTGAAATGTGATGGCGGGGGAAACTGGAGAACCCGGAGAAAACTTGCCCCTGTGCCGCTTTATCTGCCACAAATCTCACATGTGGTCGCTTAGGATTGAAGGTGAGAGGCGAGTGGTCTAACTACTCTGCCCACACATGTTTTGAGCACAATTTGTCATATAAAAATGCAGTGAAGTTTTCTAAAGCCTTGGGTGATGGCAGTTAGCAATTAGGTGTTAAGGCTCTTTATCATCAGTGCCCATCCTGTACTTAGTTGTAGGTCTGAATCATGATTAAGATTATTTACTTAAGATGATATGGCTAAGGTTTCTTTTACTCTTCTCTCCCAGTGGCGCGAACGCTTTGCCACTATCCTGGTGTTGGTAAAATTGGCCCTATGGCTGTTTTCAATACAATGTTCAGTCAGTCTAGATTTTTCAGGTTGAATACGCCTGGTGGTTTCAGTGACTCAGGCACTATAAATACTGGACTTCAAGTTATCCGTTTACCATGAAGACGAAAATGATGAACATCTTCAAAACATTGGAGTCAATCCATCTACTTACCTGGCTAGAAGCTCAAGAACAGTAGGAATTAATACATTATCATGAAAGCTTCATCTCTTACCTTAACATTTCAACCATTTCATTCATCATAAAGGACATTAAAAAAAGCTTTCCCTTACTTTCTATAGATAGGTGACAAAAAGGAGTTGTAAAAATCTGATGTGTTCCATTCACATGACTTTCTCTACATCTCTGCAAAACATGTTATTAAAAAGCTTATGCTTATATTTCCTTCATGCTAATCGAGAAAAACTTAGCAAAAATAGTCTTACTACTTGCTACCTTGTAAGTAGAAGCAAAATAAGGGAGTACCATAGGTTAAAGTGATGGACAAGAGCTGCTTGCTATGTGACTGAAGTTCCTTTGTTTGTATGGATAGGAACTGACAAATTCCTGTATGAGAAAAGTATGTTTTTCAAAGCTGAAACCAATAACAAGGAGTACTTCAAAAACAACCGACTCCACGAAAAAAATATATATATTACATAAATTGTGTGTTTTAATGTGCTCTACATTTTTTGTGTGGTAAGTTTTGTCCATCTCTTACGGTTTAGCAGTTATGCAAAATTCCGTAAAATTCATCCAGAATAAAGTAGTCTTCAGAGGCTATTCCCAGAAAATTTAAGATATACATTTTATTTGTCAGGTAAATATCATTATTATACAGTATTTTAATCAAAATCATTAGAGCCATTTTTCAGAAAATCAAATTTTCGAAAAAAGTTCCATGTAAAAGGTGGTTGGGGGTGGGGGGATTTTCATGAAAATCTTCGTGTCGCATCCTTGGAAGATACTAGACCTAAATATCAAGCTTGGTCATGCACACACACACATGGAATTTTTTCTAAAAATGTTTTTTTTTGGGATTTGGGGAGACTCAAAACATGTATTTCTGGTGAAATCTCTGTATCAAATTTTTGGGTACATTACAATACCTTCTCCATACTCTATGTACATAGTACGTGTAGAGAAAGGAAGACTACTATTAAGAGGGAGTGACAAGACTTAGAAGTTGTTACAATTAATTAGATGATACCTTGAGGAAACACCAGCCTGCTCTTGTGTATTCTGTGGAGATTCGGAGAGGAAATTCACGAGCTATACTTTCCACAATCTTCTGCATCCATATACGACGTTCCGTAAGACCTGTTGCTCCAAATATGTAGGTGTGAACCTTTGTTAGCATATTTAATTCGAAAAAATACAGCACCTCTGCATCAGTACTGAAAATTAAAAATGTTAATTACAAAAAAATATAGTGAAATCAATGTTAGAGTTTAAGTGTAAATATTTTCAAAATTAAACTTGTTGCTGGACATTCTCTCTCACTTCTTCTGCAAAAGGAAAAAAATCATGATGTAACATAATAATTATTTATTGCATAATAACAAAGTATATTAAATGAAATGCAACATGATTATTTATTTGTGTCCAAAAGCTAACATGGAAAAGAAATTTTCATTTGTGTGAAAAACAAACAAAACAAAAAAGTCTGATGCGTTACATTCACAAGACTTCTACAACTAAAGCTTATTCTTCTATCTCCTTCAGGCTAATCAAGATAAACATTGGCATGTTTATATTCCTTGTAGGTAGACACACGGAGAATAAGGGAATATACTATGCAAAGGCAATATTTTAGGGGCCAGTCGCTAGTGATGGCCTTGAAATCTGTTCTCTGTGGATGACCAGGATGAAAATATGAATAATAGTTCCCATTCAAGAAAAGTAAAAGTATTGGAAAATTGAAACCAAAAACCACGAACATCTCAAAAATAGTTATTTCCACAAAAAAAAAAGTATTTGACATAAATTGTATATTTTAACAGGATCAATGCCTTTGTGAGGTAAGATTTATATGTATCTTACATTTACCAAATACATAAAAGTCGTCCAGAATGAAGAGAGATTCAGGGGCTATTCCCAGAGAATTTTTGAGCAAATTGAAAGTTCCGAAAAAAATCTTCCAAGTCGGGCATTTTCCTAAAAATGTTTGTGTCACATTCTTCGAAGATACACATGCGCATGAGCTCGCACACATACATGGCCCTATTTCTAAAAATACATTTTTTGGATTCAATGTATACTAATGTATGTTTGGTGGCATCTCAGTATCAAAATTTTGGGTGGAATACAATAATTTCTCTACCTAGTAAGTATATTGTATATACGTGTTAGAGAAAGTTAAAAGATGAACTACAAGTTGATAATTATAGATCCGTAACGTTTAACATCAGAAAAATCCAAGTTATTAGAAAGAGTTTTATTGTTAAGATTAAAGGTATCTAAATAAATTTAAAGTGTTATAACATGTCTACATGGCTTCAGAAAAGGATGATCCACCAAATCAGAAAATAATGAGGTCAGTGCTCTTTTCTTTGATTTCTCAAAAGCATTTGACTGTGTGGACCATATTGTCTTGATTAGTATGCTTAAAATTATAGTATAAGTGGACTTACTCATGAATTAATTTTGGGGTTATTTTATAGGAAGAAGGTGGCGCAGAAATACAATATAAACAGGGTAGAGTCAATATGGGAATTGTGCAGTATGGCATATCTCAAGATTCAGTCCAAGATCTACTATCATTTATTATGTATATTAATGACATTAAAGGTTTGCAAAATACTTTCATTGCGACCTTTCATAACATTACAGCTGTGTGCTACAATAAAACCTAAGAAGGTTTAAACATGACTCTAAATATAACTGTTTTTCAATTATTAAATTATTTTCAGTCCTTAAATTTACAGTGTAAAGTGGAAAACACTAAAATAATAACCAATAATAAAATTAACATATGACTTCAATATTTTAAAGCCTTGTAAACACAGTAAATCTCTATTCATGTACAAAACTGAAAATAACTTCCCATGTACCAACTTGGTAATTAAACCCAAAAAAGATATTCACTCCTAAAAAACAAGATCAGCCAATTAATTCTCCATAGAATCAGTTAACTCTACCAAATATGGAATAAAAAGTATATAAGATAGCGCTGCCAAAACATAAAATAGTCTCCAAATTAACATCAAAGAATTACTTAACTTATCCCAATTTAAAAACAAACTCTCAATACCTACTTCAGCAATACTGTAATTCCTAACATTTGACAACAGAAAATCCTTATGTGTTGTTGAAATATTTCAATAAGGTTAATCATACACCCATACAAAATAGGTTAACAAATTATAAAAATAAAAAATTAAAAACACACCCACACCCACCCACACTTGCATACCCCTTTTTATGTTTATTTCATTCTTTATTAAAAATGGAGTTATATTTATAGACACTCTTTAACTACTGTGGTTCTCAGCATCCCCTTCTATATTGGGCATGAAATGCTGCTTAATTTTGCTCAGAGGCTTCTTTATCAGGCTTGAGGTTCTTTTAATTGCCTTGAATCTACAACACAGGACCAAAACCTTTACTTCTCTTCCAAAGGAAGCCATGCTAAGGATTTTTATATCCGAAAAAATCTATCACCCTCTGCTGGGTTTGAACCCAAGACCTTCGATTTTCATTCTTTATATTTTTCTTATTGCCTCACTGAAGGGTAGTCTCTACCTAAAACAATATGTTCGTTGGGGGCATTCTATGTAAATAATAATAAATAATAATAATAATAATAATAATAATAATAATAATAATAATAATAATAATAATAATAATAGAACAGAAATAGACATTACTACTCTTTGCAGAATTTCATTAATGACTTTGCTCATTAAAGTGATATTGGTCACAGTGTTTGCTGCATAGAGCATACACAGTTTACTGAAGGTTTTTGGAAACTCCTTTGAAGGCACAAGTGTGAGTCAATTGTCATCTGTTCAGTGGGGTTCTCATATAGTTGTTTAGTCTAGCTCAGCTCCTGTTGGTTCTCTGTTGCGTAGCAATGAAGATCAATTTCTTAGCTAATGTTTTTAACAACTACTTTGTGGAAATTACAAAGAAAATGCAAAATACAAACTGTGCTAAAGGAATTGACCTACATATGACAATTCAATTTTTTTGGAACCAGCCACTGAAAATAAAGTATTGGCTACCATTAATGAATTAAAAAATAAAAAAACAGAGACATGGGATGGGAGCTCAAACAAAATCATTAAAAAATGTAGTATTTATGTAATAAAACCCTTTTGCTTTTTAATTAATAAATCACTGGATAATGGTCAATTCCCAAAAGCTTTGAAGACAGCTATAGTAAAACCTCTTTTTAAAAAAGGAGAGGAATCTGAAACCAATAATTACAGACCTATAACGTTACTATCAGTTTTTTTTCAAAAATCATTGAAAAAGTCATGTATAGAAGGATGATTCAATTTTTTACTAAATTCAATATAATAAATTCTTGTCAGTTTGGTTTCCAGAAATTGAAAACAACTAGTTCTGCAATTATGAATTTTGTTGATAGTATTTATGATACATTGGATAAAGGTGAGCCAGGGGTGGGTTTATTTCTCGACTTGACTAAGGCATTTGATATGGTAGATCACAAAATTTTGCTAAATAAACTCCATAACTATGGAATAAGAGGTATTGCTTATAATTGGTTTAATACTTACTTAGAAAAGAGAGAACAAATAGTGCAAATCGATTATCTTAACACAAATTCAACACTCAAAAAGGAATTTTCAAGTAAAAGAAAGGTTTCAACTGGAGTACCCCAAGGATCAGTTCTGGGGCCCCTTTTATTTTTGATCTACATTAACGATCTGCCTCATTATATAAAAAGTGAATCTGATGTAAAAATTACTTTATTTGCCGATGATACAAGTATATTCATAAGTGGGAAGGACAGTATGAAGCTTGATTCTAACATATCAAGCACCATAAGCAAAGTTTCAAGCTGGTTCAAGTAAATAAACTAATAATCAATGAGGATAAAACTATAGCTGTCCAATTTCATAACAGAACCTTAAAGAAACAAGGACTGCCGAGCATAAGTTTGGATCAAAAATAATTCAACTAAACATGAAAGCTAAATTTTTGGGTCTGTGGGTTGACCAATATCTCAGGTGGGACAAACATGTGGAGACATTGACAAATAAATTAAGTAGAGTGTGCTTTATCCTCTACCAATTAAAGTCTCGTGTTTCTAGTGAGGTATTAAAAACTTGCTATTATGCTTATTTTCACTCACTGTTGTTATATGGAATAAAGCTATGGGGAAATTCTAGTAATAATAATATAGTAATATAGTAATGCAATATTTAAATTGCAAAAGAGAGTGTTGAGAATCATGTTGGGCATTCCCCCTAGAGAAAGCTGTGGAGAGCATTTTAAGAAACTAAATATACTCACCTTTCCAAGTCTGTACATAAAAGAAATGTTAATTCATGTTAAAAGTGGTTTGAGTAAATTAACAGCAAAGTCGGACATACATGCGCACAATACTAGGAACAAATATAAGCTGCACTTAAAGACCCATAGAACTAAACTTTTTCAGAAATCATTCAAATATAGTGGCATAAAAGTATTCAATCAACTTCCTGATCCGTTAACAGGTATTAAGTCTGTTACCAAGTTTAAAAAGGAA
The DNA here is from genome assembly GCA_030762935.1 of Hymenopus coronatus. Classification (NCBI taxonomy): domain Eukaryota; kingdom Metazoa; phylum Arthropoda; class Insecta; order Mantodea; family Hymenopodidae; genus Hymenopus; species Hymenopus coronatus. The sequence continues at coordinate 21,633,577 of CM060882.1, forward strand.
ATTCACAAATTCCTAAATCTCAATCAATTCTATTCGGTGGAAGAATATATGAGATACAATGATAAGACCTGAGAGTCTGTATTTTTGAGTATTCTGTTAGTAAAAATGTAATAGTGGAAAATTGTGATTAATTGTATTTATTACAGTAATACTATTGTGTAAACATTGATAGTTGTAAATATTTGTATGCTTAATTGTGATGTTTACTTCAGCTGTTGTATATAAAAGATTCTTGTAATACTGTCTCAAAATTAAGTTTAATAATTGTGAATTATTGTGTGGTCTAATTTTTATATAATGTGTATTTTTTCAAAGCAAAAAAGTTAATCACTGTATGAAATATTCATTGGTAACTATCTATTTATACAAATTGTAAATATATTTCTACTTCACTGACTTATCCTATATCATGTATATGATTTACAGGACTAATAAATTGAATTGAATTGAATTGAATCTTTTTCTCACTCTCATACATAGAAATCCTGTTTCCTATTGGTAGAAGACAGCTGTTGTCTTGTTCTATATGTGGAAGGGCTCCCATGCCATTCTGTTTGGAGTGCCTTGCATTCTTTTAGGAAATCTGGCTTTCTCTATACAGTGAGAGATGTCCCAATTAGTTCCAGTCCATAAGTGATAACTAGAACAATGTTTGCCATATCTAGAGACAGTTTTGTAAGCTCAGTTATATCATATATACTGCGATGGTTGTGATGATGTTTCCCTTATGTGACACTTGAATGACATTGTTGTTGGTTATAGTGTGATGCTTACGTACCTAAAGGAGCTCACAATTTTTAAGGATTTTTTTTTCTTTTATTTTGTCACCTGTTGATATTCTTACTCCTTTTTTGAAGACCATTTGTACTGTTTTGTTTCATGTTAATATTATCCGATTAACTGCTAATATAATTGTAGGTCACCTTTTGATTAACTTTTAATCTTTTAACCAATCATTTTTTTATTAAAAATATACAACCAACCAATTATTTTAATTCATTTGGTTTATTAAAAAGTTAATATATATATTTCTATATAATTTTTATGATTTCAATTTGTAAAAGGAAAAAAATGGAGTCTGCAAGTATAAAAATATACTAAAAGTATTGTTTATACAGCCAATGTTTTGTTTTTTACTTAAAAATTGAATTTTGGAGGAAAGGCCTTTGTTTAATTTTACTTTTAAGTCAGTTATCTTCTATATACTTTTCTAGGATGTCTTTATTGTTACTACCAGAGTTCCAACTAATGGGGGGATGGGGGTTTTCCCCTGTTCCATTAAACAATTTTCCTGTCATATTAAAGAAAAATGTTTTGCTGCCAGGGAAGTAGTTTTTTTCTTTCTTTTTATTTTAAGGGCTATTACTGCTTTCTTTAAGAGTACAGGAAGAAATGTAACACTTTGATCCAGACAGTACATGGTACAAGTGCAAGCAAAAACAGCTAAACTATCATACTGCTAATACCAAGTAAGCTAAACAATAAACTTCTTGGTTTGGATAGGTAGAGTCAGACTGAAAAATTCAATGCCATAGCTGGGATTTGAACCACGAATCTCCCAGTTTAGCCGGTTGCTCTACCACTGAGCTACCATGGCAACTTACTGATATGGCATGTTTCCTGGTAAACCACAAGGTGATCTCAAACTATTTTGAGATGACATACCCCAATAGTGACTTACAATGATGTAAGTATTTTAAATTCCAGGCTTCATAGTCCTCTACCCTTTATATGAAAATTTTTTGAAAATTTTGTTTTTCACAAAAATGGCTCTAATGATTTTGAATAAAATATCATGAATTAAAAATATTTACATAGCAAATAAACTATGTATTTTGAATTTTCTGGAAATAGCCTCTGAAGACCTCTTTATTTTAGATGTGTTTTGCAGAACTTTGCACAACAGTTAAATCGTGAGAGATACACAAAAACTTACTACCAAAAATTGTAGATCTCGTTTATTTCACAAACGTTTTTTTATGCAGAGTTGACCACTTCTGAGATATTCCTTGTTATTGGTTTCAATTTTAAACTATTTAAACTTTTCTCAAACAGGAAGTGATATTTCATTTCATCTCTTGTTTTACTTCAGGACAAGTGAACCAAACTTAAGTTGTTTCACATAGGACCAGCTTTTACAAGTTTTGACTAGTGTATTCCCTTATGTCCCTTCTACTTGCAAGGAAGCAAATAATAAGGCAGTTTCTGCTAATGTTTACCTTCATTAGCTTGTCGTAGATAAAAGAATAATGTTGTTTTGTAAGGAAAGTTGTTTTTGAAACAGCCAGAGAAAGTCATGTGAATAAAACACATAAGATTTTTTGAAAAATAGTAGTAACTTAAAAGTAAAATTTCAGAATATTAAAGTAAAAGGCAACATTTTTAGGAGTTATTGTCGTAATCAGTTTACATGGGGACATCAAAGTATATACGCAAAATAAAATTATGCTGTTTAACACAAGCGTGAGGACAAAACTCCTTTATGGTTCCGAAACATCGAAGGTAAAGGAAAGAATAAATTTTGTAAATAGAAGATTGAGAAGGAATATCATGTCTGGACCTTGTAACAAAATAAGAACTTTGGACACACAAAACAAACTGCAACTAACAAACAAATAAAAAAAGACAAAATATTGGTTTGGCTTAGGAAGCCAGAAGAAGCTACTAAGAAGTGTGTTGGATTTGAATCCACAAGGAGCAAGAAAAATCTTATGTGTTACACTCACATGACTTTCTCCAGATACAAACAAGCTTCTTACAAAAGATAATTCTTCTTTCAACACCATGCTAATTGAGATAAACATTAGCAGAATTTTATTACTTAGTTTCTTATAAGTAGACTGGAATTAAGGGAATGCACTACGCTAAAGTGATAGTCAAATGTTTTAAAAGCTGTCATTATACCACTCGCCTATCATCTAGATGGCCCGGGTTCGATCCCAAGCGACCACATGTGAGATTTGTGGTGGGCAAAGCAGTGCTGGGGCAGGTTTTCTCCAGTTTCCCCCGCCATCGCATTCCACTGGTGCTCCATTTCCATTCATGTATCATCAGTGTCAAGGCCTGCGGTGCCATAAGTAGTTAAAGCAGATGTTAAACACTACAACAACAACAAAATTTACATGACATAACTTGTATATTTTAACAAGACCTACATTTTTTGCACAGTAAGTTTTTGTTTATCTCTTACGGTTTACCAGTTATGCCAAATTAAGAACAATTCATCCAGAATAAACAACTCTTTAGAAGCTATTCCCAGAAAATTCAAGATATACATTTTATTTGTCATAGAAAAGCTTTAATATGTGGTATTTTGATCAAAATCGTTAGAGCCATTTTTAAGAAAATCAAAATTTTCGAAAATTTTTCCATGTAAAGGGTAGCTAGGGGAGTTAGGGGTTGAAGTATTTTCTTGAAAATACTTGTGTCACATCCTTGGAAGATACCAAACTTAAACACCAAGTTTGGTATTTAACCGTCTTTTCGTTTTTGAGTTATGCTCCCAACAAACAAGGACACACACATACACGGCCATTTTCCTAAAAATGCTTTTTTTGGATTAAGGAGGTCCTAAAACATGTATTTCCGGTGAAATCTCAGTATCAAATTTTTGGGTGCATTACAATACCTTCTCTCTACACTATGTACGTGGTACATGTAGCGAAAGTAAAGAGAGGTTGATTCAGAGATTAAGCCTAGAGGAGGAGATTAAGAAGAGTGATAAAAGTGGAACACTGGCTGGTCACAGAGGACGATGGAAGATCTTCATTGTTGCCCTATGTTCCACAAAAGCATAACAGGAAATAAGTCAAGGCACATGTAATAAATTAGCAAGTCAATTTACTTACTAAGTTATTTTAGCAATTCTAAGAACTGTACATTTTGAAACTTCCCTATTATAGAGGGGAGCTGTATGAGTTTCTCTACATCTCTATAACAAATTATTTTTAATAAGCTTATTCTTCTATTTCATGCTAATCAAGATAAATATTGGCAGAAACAATCTTATTACTTAGTTTCTTATAAGTAGAAGGGAATGCACTAGGCTAAACCGACAGTCAAATGTTTTAAAATGTGGTTGCTATGGGATTGAAATCTGTTTCTTTACATGCCCAAGTGTTAACAAGTTCCCGAAGTATTTTAAAACTGAAACCAATAATAAGGAATATCTCGAAAACTTTCAAGTCCATGAAAAAATATATCTGATATAAATTGTGTGCTTTAACGAGCTCTAACATTTTTGTGTAGTAAATTTTTGTCTATCTATTATGGTTTACCAGTTATGCAAAATTCAGCAAAAGTCATCCAAAATGAGCAGGTCTTCACAAGCTACTTCCAGAAAATTCAAGATATACATTTTATTTGTGATGTAGATAGCTTTAACATGCAGTACTTTAATGAAAATTGTTAAGACCATTTTTGAGAAAATCAAAATTTTCGAAATATGTTCCATGTAAAGGGTAGTTGGAAAGTGGGGAGATTTTCTTTAAAATCTTTGTGTAGCATACTTGGAAAATACTGAACCTAAATACAAAGTTTGGCATTTAACCAAATTTTCGTTTTTGAGCTATGCTGTACCTTTTTTTAGAAATGCTTTTCTTGGACTCAGGAGACCTCAAAATATATATTTCTGGTGAAATTTCGGTATCAAATTTTTGGGTGGACACAATAGTTCCTCTATACACTATGTACACAGTAAGCACAGAAAAAGTAAAAATATGGGCAAGCTACTTAAATATCAAAAGCAGAGTGCATTATGTTGAATTTAAAAGCTAGGGAATCCTGTAGGGAGGTATTTATTAATAAAAGAATATTTACTCTGTAATGTCTATAGTGCAATAATGTTTGCAACAGATATGTATCATCCAATAAAAGGTAAAACATACACAAATATATTAGGATGAAATTATTGCCACTATCATCATTATTTAAACATTATCTACCACAAATGTATTACTGTCATGCTGTATAAAAGTGTTATGGCATTTCTGCTCATTTCTTGGAGAGAGTCTTCATATGCACAATAGTAATCTATTGGGGTTCCTGCAACAGTCAGTCCTCCCCTACATGTGTTGCATGTGTAATACATTTACAAATCCTATGGCCCAAAGAAGCTATTTGAAGTAGATTTGCATTAACTTTTTGGATCACATACTTCAAATTACAAAGCACAGAAGCAAGTGTTAAAACATATCTCAAAAGACTGCTTTCCTTCCAAGCTTAGTACATTTTGACTGAAATACAAATTAATTCAAATGTTAAGTAACTAGTTTAACAAGGAAAAGGAATGCTTAAGTGGTTTAATGCTTTGCTGGTATTTACATATCAGAAGAGATATAAAAGCGGTTATGCAGTGTGAATTTCCTAAACCAGGAAAATTATATCTGTCTTATCCTGTTATCTTATCACTGTTGGAATAACCTTAGGTTCTCCATAGTTCAAGAGTTTAATCTTCTCCAAAGTAACAAACTGAAGTACCACAACATGATGAAACCTGATACCCTACATTACAAACATTGGCTAGCATTTTATAAACAACAATGTAACTTGATTAATAAATAGTTTGAACACAATATGTGCAATGTTAATACATTACACCCTAGCAGAAAGCATTCTAAGTATAACAGAAAAAGTATAAACTGTCCTTAAAAACATTTTTAATGGCAGGTTACTATTACTCAGTAGGAGAATATTTAAATCATAATCTTTTAGGAATTTGAATTGATAATTTATTTATTAATGTCTTACCCAGCAGAAGAATATTTAAATCATATCTTTTATGTATTTCAATTAATAATGTGTTTAATTAATGTGTTACCTAGCAGAAGAACATTTAAATCATAATCTGTTATGTATTTTAATTAATAATGCATTTAATTAATACATTGCCGATTGGAAGAATATTTAAATCATAATCTTTTATGTACTTTAATTAATACTGTATTTAATTAATACATTGCCAATTAGAAGAATACTTAAATGATAATCGTTTATGTATTGTAATTAATAATGTATTTAATTAACATATTACCCAGCAAAATAATATTTAAATCATAGTCTTTTATGTATTTTAATTAATAATGTGTTTAATATACTACCTAATAGTATAATATTTAAATCATAATATTTATGTATTTTAATTAATAATGTGTTTAATTAATGTATTGCCTACTAGAAGAATATTTAAATCATTATATTTTATGTATTTTAATTAATAATGCATTTAATTACTGTATTATCATAAGAAGAATATTTAAATCATATTTAATTTCCAGAGAGTTTACATGGCCATAGTGGAGGCAAAAATGCTCCAAGGGGTGGAGATATCAGGTTTGGAGGAAGCGGGTGCAAATATGGTCATGCTCCATAGAAACTTTTGCAAACCAAGAGCTTCACCAAATCCTGCGGCACAACCAGAATTAGGAAGATTGGGAACTAGAGGGAAAAATGTGGGAAGAGTGCTAAACTATTAGGCAAGAATTTAAAATATCTGATGTGTTCCATTCACATGACTTTCTCTACATCTCTGTAACAAATTATTGTTAAAATGTTTATTCTCTTATCTATTCCATGTTAAATAAGATAAACATTAACAGAGATTGTTTTTATTACTTGCTTAGTTATACATAGAAAGGAAATAAGGGAATATACTAGGCTAAAGCAATGGTCAAATTCTATAAAACCTGGTTGCTATGTGGTTAAAATCCATTTCTTTGTACTGCAAGGGCTTTACAAATTCTGGCATGCAGAAATAGCATGAGTGACCGACGTGATAAAATGGAATATTACTGCGAAGAGATGAGAAGAGGAAAGTTACTACAACAAACCTCTCAGGTCTTCTCTCTTGCCACACAAAGCATAGCCAATGATACTCAAGGGCAGCCGAAGCAAGTATAGCTAGTCCAATGAATTTTATTACTGAAAATATTGATTTTTAATTTGCCTAATAGTCATCCATCTCAAAAATAGATAGTTTTTAATTTAAGATCTAGCTAATCAGTAATTACAATTATTATATTCTTTGTCCTATTTTTACTTACTCTAGCCTGTATATACAATGTACATAGTGGATAGAGAAGGAATTGTATGCCACCCAAAAATATGAAACTGAGATTTTACCAGAAATATATGTTTTGAGGTCCCCTGAGTCCAGAAATGCATTTTTAGAAAAATGACTTGGGGGGGGGGGCAGCATAGCTCAAAAATGAAAACACTGTTAAATACCAAACTTGATATTTATGTTTAGTATCTTCCAAGGATGCAACACAAAAATATCACCAAATTACAAACTACCTTTACATGGAAAAATATTGTTTTTCTCAAAAATGGCTCAAATGATTTTGATTAAAATACTGTATATTAAAGGTATTTACATAACAATTAAAATGTATATTTAGAATTTTCTGGGAATAGCCTCTGAAGACCTCTTTGTTCTGGACGAGTTTTGCAAAATTTTGCACAAAGGTTAAACTGTAGGAGTTACACAAATACTTACTGCACAAAAAATATAGATCTTATTAAAACACATAATTTATATATGTTTTTCTTGTAGAGGGACCATTTTTGACATATTCTTTGTTATTAGTTTAAATTTTAAACTACATAACTTTACTTAAATGTCACCTTCAAAGGGAACCGAACCTCAATTGTTTCACATAGCAACCAGCTTTCAAAAGATTTTATTATCACTTTAGTGTAATGCATTCCCTTATTCCCCTTTTACTTACAAGGAAACAAGTAATAGGACCACTTCTGCCAATGTCTATGTTGATGAAAGAGCAATCTTTTTTAAGAATAATTTGTATATGGAACAGCTAGAGAAAGTTATATGAATGGAACACAACAGATTTTTAGAAGGTCTGTGTGCACATGCACGTGTGTATGTGAACATATAACTCAAATACAAAGAGTCCATAAAATACCAAACTTGGTATTAAGGTTTAGTATCTTCTAAGGATGTGACACATAGATTTTGAGGAAAATCTTGATTTTATGACTAACAATTTTGATTAAAAATATTTACATGACAACTGTATATCTAATTTTCTGATAAGTCCTGGCTGAATTTTGTATAACTGCTAAACCATAAGAGATAGACAAAAACTTACTACACAAATAATGTAAGGTTAGTTAAAACATACACATATATTTTCGTGCAGTTGACAGTTTTTGAGATATTCCTTGTTATTGGCTTCAGTTTTAAAATAGGTACTTAAAACTTTTCCATTAAGGTAACCAGTCAGCTCCTGGTCATGCAAACAAAGAACTTCAATCACAAGGCAACTAGCTTTTAAAAGATTTTAACAATAATTTATTGCAGAGATGTAGAGGAAGATGTGAATAGAATACTAGTTAATTATTAAATTCTTTGTCCTATTACTAATATTATTGTTGTCGATGTGGCTATGCGACTTGCTCTTCTGCTGACCATCGGTTTGTGGGTGGCGACGGCGGCCAACTGTCGGCGGAACACTTTGAAAGTTCCGTCGCACTTGGGCGGTCTGACGCGTGCGGATGTTGTTGCGCGTCCTGTCGTCTCGACCTTAAAATCTTTCGTCTAGTATCTTTTCTATCGCCGTATTCAATTCTTTCACGTTTCCGCCGACTCTTCCCCAGAGCTCGAAACGGGCCGGTATATCATAGCGGCACTTTTCTGCATCAGCGAATTTCATACCGGCATTTTTTATTTGAGAAAATTCATACCGGTATGTTATTGGCCGTAAGTTGCGTTAAACACAAAAGTAATAGGAGTACTCACTTTATGCTATTCGAATCACAATTCATACAATTTTAGATTAGAAGGTACCTGCAGACAAATGCTTCTCCATCAACAATACAGTAATATCAACAAACCGTCTTAATCGTTTGGTAGTTTGTAAATACCAAAGTTGTGTGGCCTTGCCAAACGATATTCAACCTTAAAGAACAAAAAAGTATCTCAAGTGGACCCATTACAAGTTGAATTTTATAATCTAATCGCCAGTTTGTAAAGTAAATAGTTTAAAACTTAACTCATAAGAAAGTTGAATACATTAGACAAATTTATGATCAAAAAGAGAAGAACTATAATAATGGTGATATGGTATACCTGATATTACAGTAGTTAGCGATAGGCGGATAGTGTGCTTCTAGTTCTAACGTTTGTGTTTCTGAAACAACTAATTTAAATTCAGAATTTTTCCTACATATTGGAATCGAAAAATCTCAGAAACTGAAAGAAAATGATAATTCATAATGAGACTAGGTTGCAGGATGTGTGTTCTGCCAGTGATTGCATTTTTAGATGGTGGATGCGGCCACATTTTGCGATTTTCTGCAGATTATAAACAACATGATGCAAAAGGCATAACTAATTTTATCGTAAGAAGTATACTGGCACTGATATATCCATTTCGAGCACTACTATTCTCTACAGGCTTAAGTTCGTTCCCCGAGGTCTTCTAGAGCGTCAACGCATTCTTCGATGAGCCCATGGTTCTTCATTCTTCCGCCGAGAACTTCCATTTTTCCCCCCAAACTCCCCCGGGACAAAAACTACGCAATAAAGCGAGAGCTAGGATAGACGACAGAGAAAGAAGAAATAATAGGTAGCTTAAGGGATACAATTGCTGTAATGTTATATAGGAGTGTTATGGGGAAGAGAAAAATCTTATGTGTTACATTCACATGACATTTTCCACATGTCTGTAACAAATTATTCTTAAAAGCCTATACTTCTATCTACTTCGTGCTAATCAAGATATACATTAGCAGAAATGCTTTGATCTTATAAATAGAAGAGAAATAAGATGATACACTAGGCCTAAAACGATAGACAAATATTTTAAAAGCTGGTTGCCATATGCATATCATCCGTTTCTTTACATTGCCAAGAGTTGGCAAATTCCCGTATATGAAAAGTTTTAAGTATTTTAAAACTGAAATCAATAACAAGGAATATCTCAAAACTGTCAACTCTACGAAGTAAAACAAAAAAGAAAAAAAAAAAGTATGTGATATAAATTGTGTATTTCAATGAGATCTACATATTGTGGGTAGTAAGTTTCTGTCTATCTCTTAGTTTGCTAGTTATGCAAAATCCAGTAAAATTCATTCAGAATAAAGAGGTCCTCAGAGACTATTCCCAGAAAATTCAATACATACATTTTATTTTTCGTGTTAATATAGGTATTTAATATATGGTATTTTAATTAAAATCGTTAGAGCCATTTTTTAGAAAATTAAATTTTTTGAAAATGTTTCCATGTAAAGAATAGTTTGGGGTGGAGGATTTAGCTCAAAATCTCTGTGTCGCATTCCTGGAAGATACTAAACTCATATACCAAGTTTGTTATTTTATCCACTTTTTGTCTTTGAGTTATCGTGTTCACACACCACACGGACCTTTTTCTAAAAATGCTTTTTTTTATACATGGAACCCTAAAACATCTCTTTCCGGTGAAATCTCGGTATCGAATTTTGGGTGGAATTCTATACCTTCTCTATATAGTATGTACATAGTACGTGTAGAGAAAGATCTGTGCTCACTATGTGGCAATGTCGATAACAATTTACACTGTATAATTGAGTGCGAGGAAACTAAAATCTGAAGAGTGAAAACATGGAATAACATCTGGGGAAAGTTACCACCAAGATAAAGTACTTAAAACTTTTTGGAAACAATAAGAAAGACTTTCTGAAACTAGGTAATCATACAGGGAAAATGAGAGATAAATGGGGGAGGAAAGTAGCCAAAGAAAGAGAGGATCTTAATAATAGAACAGATGAGGTTGTAACTTAGAAGAGAGATAAACAGATTAATTGGGTACGGTATAAAAATGTGCAAATAGAGGGAAAGGTACATATACATAAATAACCTGGATGTTAACTGTATGCGATACCAAATTCAGCAACTCCAGGAAAGTAAGACGTTTGTAACTTGAAAAGATGAAATAAATTATCTATCTATCCCAAGTTCTTCCACGTTCTTTTTCACGCCGGCCAGTTGTTCGTCGAGGGTTGTTGTTTTCTCCCGATATCTCAATTCATTCGCTATCTTGGTTCTCATCTTCTCCATTCCCGAATTAATTTCTTCTCTTTTCCCCATGGCGGATTCCATCTTTGTGTCCATCTTTTCCATCCCTGATTTCACTTCGTCCATTCCGGTTTTCGTAACAAAAACTGCTCTTGTTACTCCAAAATATTAGTTATTTATATCATAAGTAACTTAAATAGACTATTATTTGTGAGTGGGATGTTTTGTATACGAGCGCGTAAGCGCGAGTCTTCTATTTCTCATAACCAAATATAAGCCACGTGTAATATACGCTTTATCCTATTCTAATATTAATTGAAATATTCTTATATTTATTAATATTATTAGAGTCGTCAATTGGAGGAATTGAATTTTAGTCGTGACGTAGGTGCTTAGTTTCTTTGTTGCTGCGTAATCCCGCCGGGATAAACAGTTTCAATTCTGGCTGTTTAAACTGCACCAAATAAATCAATAAATGAATGAAAATGGATATTCCCGAAGAGGTTTTAGAGTATGCTAAGAAAGCTGTACTTAGTTTGTTACCCGGCAAATCGAAGGATTTACAAGAAATTTTCATTATTTAAAGTATGGGTTGCTGTCAAAGGAATTAACTTAATTTACAATGAAATAGATTCATTTTTTTGGTGTTTCTTAAAATACATGAAATGTATACATGAAGTCTATAGGATATGATAAAATTATTTAGTTCGTCCACTGATTACACATAAAAATCTGTTTTCTAATAAATATATTTCTTCAACGTTTACGCAACAATTCTACCGTATAGTTTCCTTTCGACACTGGCTGCGGCGACGGCGGCTACTACTGCACGCTCTGAATTTTCCGTCGAAACAGACTCAAATGCTGCACGCCATGCATTCCCAGTTGAAACTGAACTGTCTGCGGGGCTCGTCCTCTCGATGACGTGGCAGGAGACCTCCAGAAGCACGTGCAAACCATCGCATATGCCACAATCTCACGTAGATGTTACAATGCACGGCTTCGAAGTTAAAGAAGTTGCCGACACACACGTGTCCACTCACACAGGTGTAACAACGCATGACAATCAGCTTATTATTATTATTATTATTATTATTATTGTTATTGTCATCAGCATTATTATTACCTATATGCAATAAAGTTCATTGAAATCATTTATCTTGTTAAGGACGGCGTTCATTAAATCCTGAACAAAAATGTATTTTTCAGAGCATGATGACCCTGCCCTACTCTTCTTCCTCTTGAATATTGCTCCCTTGACTGAGGTGCAATTTTCAACTTGCAAGCTGTCTCTCCAGGAAACAGATTTTAGTATGTTGCCTCCTGCCCCTAGTACAGGGTAGTCTTTTGTTTGCTAATGGTTATTGCCCTGAAAGGAGGAGTGGTCCCAGTTGAGGGTCACCATGTTTTGGAGAAAACAATACATCACTTGCCCAGTGAACAAAATTAAAGATCTAGGCCAGAACTTGGTTGCAAAATATGCCTCTGCGTAAAAGGAGAGCATACTAAAACTAAGAACTTGTTACTTTCTCTGCAGGAATTATGCACATAGTGTATAGAGAAGGTACTGTATTCCACCCAAAAATTTGACAGAGAATTCACCGGAAATACATGTTTTAGGACCCCCTGAATCCAAAAAAGGTATTTTTAGACAAAAAAAAAAAAAGAAAAAAAGTCCATCTGGGTGTGTCTGTGGGCAGCATAGTTCAAAAACAAAAAGTATGGAAAACATTTCAAAAATGTTGACTTTCTCAAAAATGACTATTGATTTTATTAAAGTATCTTATATTTAAGATATTTGCATGACAAATGAAATGCATATCTTGAATTTTATGGGAATAGCCTCTAAATACCTCTATTCTGAATGAATTATTTTGAATTTTGCATAACTAGTAAACCATTAGAGATAGATAAAAATTACTACACAAAAAATGTACAGCTCCTTAAAACACACAATTTATGTTGTATACATTTTGTCCTAGAGCTGGCCATTTTCGAGATATTTCTTGTTATTAGTTTCAATTTTAAAATACTTAAAACTTCTCTCACAGGAATTGTCAATTCCTGGCCATGCAAAGAAATGGATTTCAATCCCATAGCAATCACATTTTAAAACATTTTATTATCGGTTTAGCCTAGTGTATTCTCTTATTTCCCTTCTACTTACAACAAAGCAAGTAATAAGACCATTTCTGCTAATATTTATTTTGATTAGCATGAAGTAGATAAAAGAATAAGCTCATAAACAATAATTTGTTACAGAGATGTAGAGAAAGTCATCTGAACGGAACACATTTTTTTTAATGTATAGATATTATTAGCAACTTAAGAAGTGGGTGTACCAAATTTCATCTTCATACATATGTATTAGCATTCTTGAAATATTTATTTACATAAATTGTATTAGGTACAATCAAAATCCCATCTGCTGCAACAAATACTGATGTTACGTTTTCAATTTCATTGCATATTATCTGAACAACAAATTTTGGATATAGTATTTCTTACACTAAACAGTTAAGAAGAAATATTTTATACCACAAAGTGTAAAAAATGAGTGAAAAATAGTGCATGACTAAGCTATTTATTAAGATAAAAAAAAATAATAAAAAAAAACTATGACCAATATAAAAATTCCAATCCATAAATTTATTACCTGCATTGTGAAAAAGTTTTATACCTTTAGATGTATTTTTGTGGGAGAAGATTTTGAATAAGAAAAACATTTAATTCGTGAAAAATTAGTGTATGCAATTTATATAATATAAACTAGTCAATTTCTCTAACTTTGAAATCTCCATTTTGGTAAGTTGTGCCCTTTTTCATGATAAGCTTTTGAGTCTTCATTTTATCTAGCTTCATTACTTGACAAGCATTTGTTTATTACTTTCTCTATATGTACTATGTATATAGTGTATAGAGAAGGTATTGCACTCCACCCAAAAATTTGATACCGAGATTTCAACGGAAATATATGTTTTAGGGTCCCCTGTACCAAAAAAAAAAAAAGCATTTTCATAAAAAGGTCTGTGTGTGTGTGTGTGTGTGTGTGTGTGTGTGTGTGTGTGTGTGTGTGTGTGTGTGTGTGTCCGTGTGTCTGTGAACATGATAACTCAAAAACGAAAAGTCGGTAAAATACCAAACTTGGTGTTTAAGTTTAGTATCTTCCAGGGACACGACACGAAGATTTTGAAAAAATCCCCCCACCCCAAACTACCCTTTACATGGAACTTTTTTCGAAAATGTTGATTTTCTTAAAAATGGCTCTAACGATTTTGATTAAAATTTACCTGACAAATAAAATGTATATCTTGAATTTTCTGGGAATAGCCTCTGAAGACTACTTTATTCTGGATGAATTTTACGGAATGTTGAATAACTGCTAAACAGTAAGAGATGGACAAAAACTTACTACACGAAAAATGTAGAGCGCGTTAAAACACACAATTTATGTTATATACATTTTTTTCGTGGAGTCATCGTTTTTGGTTTCCGCTATGAAGACATATTTTTCTCATATAGAAATTTGTCAACTGCTTCCATACAAAGGAACTTCAGTGACATAGCAACCAGCAAGGAACAAAGCAAACATAGCATCAAGGGACCAAGTAATAAGACTATTCCTGCTATTAGTTTCTTGATTAGCATGAACTAAATAGAAGTATAAGCTTTTTAACAGTAATTTGTTGCAGAGATGTAGAGAAAGTCATGTGAATGGAACACATCAGATTTTTTTTTTAAATTATATTCAATATTTGCAATCTTACTCGCTTTTGAAGGCAGAGTAGAACAATTTTTTACGTCAAACAGATCTAAAATATGTGTTCCAATCACCCTAACAGGTTAACACTTTCCAGATACTGTAAGATATGGTGTATTTTTTTACAGTGAAAATCCAAAAGTCAATTTTTTTAACCAAAATATCTAAAAATTCAATTAGGTGTTCCTTTAATGTTTACATTCTAATATATTTTAATCCTCTTTTAGGATACCTCTGAAATATCTCCAGCATTTAATGCAGAAGAAATAATTACTTTTCAAGCTCGTCAGGACAACAATACTACTATTGGAAACAAACACCATTGTGATGAGAATAATACACTTTTGTAGTCTATGTATTTTCCAAGAGGAGAAATAGGAAGTGGCAGCGCCATGGTTGAATGGATAGACCTCTCGTCTCACATCTATAGATTAAAATCATATGTTCACAATTGGCTAGTAGCTAGGCCTTTTTATTCAATTGATGACTTCATGGATAGTGATATAGATATTATGTTGTAATCTTTCTTCAAATGAACAATTGTAACTTACATGTAAATTCAAATATTTTTAAACTTTGACAGTGTCTTTTCTGGATATATATGCTGGTCTCAGAAAAATAAATAAAAAAAAAAATAATAATAATAACAATAATAATATCATTATTATTATCATCATCTAGGCAGCCCAGGTTCGATCCCAAGCGCCTGCAAGTGGGATTTGTGGTGGATGAACCAGTGTCTGGACGGGTTTTCTCTGGGTCCTCCAGTTTCCCCATAAAAATTCTGCAAAATTCACCAGGAATAAAGAGATTTTCAGAGGCTATTCCCAGAAAACTCAAAATATACATTTTATTTTTGATGTAAATGTCTATTATATTGCATTTTATTCAAAATCGATAGAACCATTTGGAAACAAACAAAATTTTCAAAAGCCCACCTGGTAGTGCGGTGGTAGCATGTCTGCCTCGCATCCAATAGGTTGAGAGTTTGAATATCGCTAAGGGTAAGTTACCCAGATTAGGAGATTTTCGCTTATCCTGAGAAAACAAATGTCAAGTAACTTTAAGCTCCATGGACCCCGAGATCATTTGAGCATCATTTAGCCAATTTCATTCATTCACTGTCCGATATGACCAACCAGGTTAAAAGATGTTAAATTACAAACAAAATTTCTCCATGTAAAGGATAATCTTTACTGGGGGTATTTTCTTGAAAATCTTCATGTTGCATCCTTGAAATATATTTAACATAAATACCAAGTTTGGTGCGTAACAGCGTTTTCATTTTTGAACTATGCTGCCCAAAGACACACATACAGACGTTTTCCTAAAAATGATTTTTTCAGACTCTGGTGAAATCTTGACATCAAATGTTTGGGTGGAATGCAATACCTTCTCTAGCTGCTATGTATATTGTATGTATAATATACATGCTAGAGAAAGTAGTCATGAAAGGACAAATGTTAGCATTTCTTTATTTCTATTATCCAAATTGTTATTCTTATTTTCTTTTCTTTTATATGAATTTGATAGCACACAAACATGTGATGTTTTGCATAAACTTTTTGTATGAGTGTTTGTCAATGTGAGTTATGTACACTCAGAACTAACTTTAAGAATTACATTACAATATGATTTTGTGCATCAATAAAAATTCTTCTACTGCTTTATTTTTATGTTAAGTGGAAAGATGAAGGTAATGCAGAATTACGAAAGTACTGTATGTCATTGTGTAGGTATGGAAAAATGAGCATCCTACAAGCTAAACTAAAGAAGTGCTGTGTTTTAACACTGAGAGATAAAATTCCTTACTTCTCCACTGATAAAGTTCCTAGTAACTGTCCTTGAATATTTCTGTTTCTGGATAAACAGCTGAGTGAGTGCATGCCATTCAGATTGCAGATCCAGTGAAACTGGCCTGATGCAGCTCTATCAGTGGAGAAAGCACAACCTTGCATGCAGTCATACTTAAGCATTCAAAACCATGTATGTGAATTTATTTCTAGTTGAATTATAATTTAGCTCAGATGATTTATTTTGCAAAGGAATCATGCAGCAAGCATAAGTTAATGCACAACATCCTACATTTTTAAAAATGGCATTTTAAAAAGCAGAAGACCGGGAAAACAAAACTAGAGCCTGGGAGATCCATGGTTCAAATCCCGGTTATGGCACTGAATTTTTCAGTCTGACTGAAAAATCTGATGTGTTCCATTTGCATGACTTTCTCTACATTTCTGAAACAAATTATTCTATTTACTTCATCTAATCGAGAAAAAATTAGCAGAAATAGTCTTATTACTTACTTCCTTGAAAGTAGAAGCAAAATAAGGGGGTAACAAAGGTTAAAGTGATAGTCAAAAGCTGGTTGCTATTTGACTGAAGTTCCTTTGTTTGTATGAACAGGAGTTGACAAATTCCTGTATGAGAAAAGTATGTTTTTCAAAGCTGAAACCAAAAAACAAGGAATGTCTCAAAAACAATCAACTCCACCAAAAAAATGCATATAATTTAAATTGCGTGTTTTAACATGCTATACATTTTTATGTGGTAACTTTTTGTCCATCTCTTAAGGTTTAGTAGTTATGCAAAATTCCATAAAATTCATTCAGAATAAAGTAGTCTTCAGAGGCTATTCCCAGAAAAATTAAGATGTACAGTTTATTTGACAGGTAAATACCTTTAATATACAATATTTTAATCAAAATCGTTAGAGCTATTTTTAAGAAAATAAAAATGTTCGAAAAAGTTCCATGTAAATGGTAGTTTAGGGTGGGGGGATTTTTTTCAAAATCTTCTGTGGCATCCCTGGAAGATACTAAACTTAAATACCAAATTTGGTATTTTACCAACTTTTTATTTTTGAGTTATCCTGTTCACAGACAAACGGACACATAGACCTTTTTCTGAAAATGTTCTTTTTGGATACAGGGGACCCTAAAACATATATTTCTGGTGAAATCTCGGTATTGAATTTTTGGGTGGATTGCAATACCTTCTCTATACACTATGTACATAGTAAGTGTAGAGAAAGTAAAAAACAATTAAATTAACACATATTGACCTAATAGTTGGCTGAACCATGCAGCAAAGGACTTAAAAGTGCTTATGACATTGTAAGCCACCCCAAGGGGTATGGATTATGTCATCTCAAAAAAAACAGTTTGAGATTACCTTGTGGTTTACGAGAAACATGTGACTCGATTGAGAAATTTAATTCCATGCCAGCATGTTGCCACGGTAGCTCAGTGATTAGAGCAACCAGCTACTGACCAGGAGATCCATGATTCTAAACCCAGTTATGGCACTGAATTTTACAGTCTGACTCTAACTTTCCAGATTTTTGCTCTCCTGTAAAATGTCATTCTCAGATTTAGAGGTTTTACACTTTTGCCAATGATAAGGAATATCAAAGCAATGGAAATAGATTGTTTTGTATTATTCCAAGAACTAACACATGACAAATTATTTCAAAGATAAAAGCAAAGATAATTATTCTTCCACACAATACTGTGTGTAGGACAAGGATTGAAAAAGTTGAAAAATGCAATGCCATACCCAGATTTTGAATCAGGATCTTCTAGTTTCTGCCCAGTTGCTCTAACCAACTGAACTACCATGCCAATGTTAGTACAACATTAAATTCTCCAATGGAATAATATTTTTCTTGTATGGAAATCTGTATCTCCCCAGCATCTCTGAGAAAAACCTGGAGAGAACCTCAGTGAGGGCATTTCTGACAGGTTTTAATCTCCTGTTCACAAGTCCATGACTTGACCACCCAGCTACTCATGTCAGCATAAAGGCGTAATGAATTCTTATAACTATATAGCTAGCACCATAAGCCTAAAGACTGAAATGCACCTTGAGTAAAACATGGAAAACTGCACCAAAACAAACAACACTGCAACTAGCGCTATTAATATGTTTACTTTCTCTAGCACATATGTACATACAATATACACAGTAGCTAGAGAAGGCATTTTTTTTTTTTTTGGGTAGTTTAACGTCCTTTAACCTGCTTGTTCGAATGATGAATGAAATTGGTGAAATGATGCTGAAATGATCTCGGGGTCCACGGAGCTAAAAGTTACTCGACATTCGCCTTCTCAGGATAAGGGAAACCCCCCCCCCCCAAAAAACCTTATCTGGGTAACTCACCCTAAGCGAGATTCGAACTCATGACGTTTTGAATGTGAGGCAGACACGCTATCACCACACTACCCAGGCCGGCAGAGAAGGCACTGTATTCCACCCGAAAATTTGATGTCAAAATGTTACTGGAAATCCTATGTTTTGAGCTCCCCTGAGTCTGAAAAAAAAAGTTTAGAAAAAAGTATGTGGACAGCATAGCTCAAAAACGAAAAGACAGTTAAAAACCAAGACTTCAAAAAAAAATTCCCCCACCATATAGTACCCTTTACATGACAAAATGTTTGAAAATTTTCTTTTTATCAAAAATGGCTAACGACTTTGATTAAAATTAAAGAGATTTACATCACAAATAAAATGTATATTTTGAACACCTCTTTATTCTGTAAGTGTTTTGCAGAATTTTGCATAATGGTTAAATGTTAAGAGATAGACAAAAAAAAATGTAGAGCTTGTTAAAACATATCATTTATATCATACGTTTTTCTTGACCATTTTTGAGATATTCCTTGTTATTGGTTTCAGTTTTAAACAAGCTAACTTTTCCCAAACAGGACCATGCAAAGCAAAGTGAACAACAATTGTTTTCGCATAACACCCAACTTTTAAAAGAGATTTAGTACAGTGTATTCCCTTGTTTTCCTCCTATTTACAATGAAGCAAGTAATAAGACCAATTCTGCTAATGTTAATCTCAATGATGTAGATAAAAGAATAACCTTTCGTAAGAATAGTTTATATATGGAATAGCTAGAGAAAGTCATGCGAATGGATTACGTCAGATTCTTTTTTTAGTTTAACATCTTTTAATCTAGTAGGTATATTGGATGATGAATAAAAATGGTTGATGTATGATCAAATGAACCCCAGGCCCACTTAGCTTAGAATTACTCAACAGTCACCTTCTCAGAATAAGGGGAAAACCCCAGAAAAAAAAAACATTGGGGTAACTCACCCTATCCAAGATTTGAACTGGGGACCTTATGAATGTGGGGCTGGCACACTATTAATATTGTTGACCTAAGTTAAAAGCCAAGATTTTAATCATGAACAACAAAACAATCCTTAAAATCTCTTTTTTATGTTCTTTACTAAATACATCAAGTAGGGGAAGTATTGCATTTCACCCAAATATTCATGACCAAGATTTCAGTGGAAAGAAGTTTTTTAAGCTCCCTGAATACAATAAAAAAACATTTTTAGAAAAAGCTCTCTGTGTGTGCGTGTGAGTATAACAGAAAAAAAAAAGTTGGCTAAATACCAAACTTGATATTTTTATTCAGTATCTTCCAAGGATGAGATACCAAGATTTTCAAGAAAACCCCCTTCCTCAAAACTACCCCTTAGATGAAACATTTTGGGTTTCTCAAAAATGACTAATGTTTTTGATTTAAATACCAAATGTTTAACATATTTTCATGACAGATGAAGTGTTTCAGTATTTTGAATTTTCTGGAAATTAAAGTCATTTTCATTCTGGATGAAATTTGCATTACTGGTAAAACATTACAAACAAACACAACCTTATTATACAAAAACATGGGACAGATTAGTTAACCATTTTCAATATATTTCTTGTTATTAGTGTAAATTTTTCCAATACTTATACTTTTCTCAACTGGGAAACAATTACTCATTTTTTTTATTCTGGTTCACACAGTGACCCACTCTTAAAGGACATAACTATCACTTTAACCTAGTGTATTTCCTTATTCCTTGAGTTATGATGCACAGAGCTTTTTATAAAATGCTTTCTATGGATTCAGGAGACAAACATGTATTTCCAGTGAAATTTTAGTATCAAAATTTTGGGTGGAATGTAATACCCTCACTACCTACATGTATGAGAAAGTAAAAACTATTAGGAGGTTGATAGGATAGTTTAGAAAATTAATAATGTAATATTAGTTCCATGTTCTTGTTTGAAGAATCAGAAAATAAAATTAATAAAAGCTCAAAATTTAGGATTGAATCCACCAGTATGCCTAGGCTTCACTCAGTGCATTTAGCAGAAGTATGTTTTCATGAACTGTTGCACACACCATCAGCTGTTGTCAATTGGATTGAATATCCAGGCTCCTCATTGACCTCCACCCAGACAGTGGAGGCTTCAACAAACAGGTTCACTTCTGTGGGAATTTCAAAGCTCAGCCAAATAGAAATGGCGTGTTATTTATGGACACTCTTTAACTGCTGTGGTTCTCAGCATCCCATTCTATATTGGGCGTGAAAGATCGCTTAATTTTGCTCAGAGGCCTCTCTATTAGGCTTGAGGTTCTTTTATGTGCCGTAAATCTACGACACGGCAGCAAAGGAAGCTATGCTAAGGATTTACACCTGAAAAAATCCATCGTCCTCCGGGTTTGAAACCTGACCTTGGTATATGAAGTTAGCACGGTAACCATTACCCCACGGAGGACAAAAAAAAAAGCTCAGCAAGCCTTTGTGTTTTCTGATGATGAGTTTCTTCCCCACATTAACAGCCCATGAAAACATGTCCCTGCATTAAATGTGGGGGAGTGAACCATAGGAGTGTGAGTCAACTCAATCCTAAACTTTTACTTTCTCTAGCCCATATGTACAATGTACATAGTGGATAGAGAAAGTATTGATTTTCACCCAAAAATTTGATGTCGAGATTTCACCAGAAATAGATGTTTTGAGCTCCCAGAGTCCAAAACAAGCATTTTTAGAAAAAGGTATGTGTGTGCATGTGTGCACCCATGTGTGTGGACAGCGGCACTCAAAAATGAAAAGTCTCTTAAATACCAAACTTGATATTTAAGTTTAGTATCTTCCAAGGATGTGACACAAAGATTTTGAAGAAAATTCCCCCACCCCAACTACCCTTAGGTGGAAAAAATTACAACAATTTTGGTTTTCGCAAACATGGCTCTAACAATTTTGATTTAGGATATTTGCATGACAAATAAAATGTATATCTTGAATTTTCTGGGAATAGCCTCTGAAGACCTCTTTATTCAGAATGAACTTTTCTGAATTTTGCAAAACTGGTAAACTGTAAGAGATAGACAAAAATTTACAACACAAAAAATTTAGACCCATTAAAATACATAATTTATGTCATACACATTTTTTTACGTGGGGTTGACCATTTCCAAGATATTCCTTGTTATTAGTTTCAGTTTTAAAATACTTTTAAAACGTTTCTCATGCAGGAACTTGTCAACTCCTGGTCATGCAAAGAAATGGGTTTAATTCCATAGCAACCAGCTTTTAAAAGATTTGACTGTTGTTTTACCCTAGTGTATTCCTTTATTTCTGTTTTACTTATAAAGAAGCAAGTAAGAAGACCATTTCTTCTAATGTTTATTTTGATTACAATGAAGTAAATAGAAGAATAAGCTTTTTGACTATAATTTGTTACATAGATGTAGAGACAATCATGTGAATGAAACACAACAGATTTTTTAATTTATTTAGATTCGTTCAGCATTAATAAAGCTATTCAGAAATGGATAAAATATATCCTAATTAAAAGTAACAATGAACATCATAACTTGTGAGGTCAATCACAACGCCCCTCTGACACTAAACAGAGATGATTTTACACATTTGTTCTCTGAAAGCGTTCTTATTCGAATCACTTCCTGAAGAAAACAGCAAGTCCTGAGGCAGATGACTCTTTATCAGAGGAACTGCATCAGAACTTTATCCCAACGAAAGTGCACTGTGCCAGGTACTAACTGAAGATGCTGAAAAAATCTGACATGTTCCATTCACATGACTTTCTCTACATCTCTGCAACAAATTATTGTTAAAAAGCTTATGCTTCTATTTACTTCATGCTAATCGATAACAAATTAGTAGTTACTTGCTTCCTTGTAAGTAGAAGAGGTTAAAAGGATAGTCAAAAGCTGGTTGCTATGTGATTGAAGTCCCTTTGTTTGTATGGATAGGAGTTGACAAATTCCTGTATAAGAAAACTAAAGTTCATTTAAAGCTGAAACCAAAAACAAGGAATATCTTAAAAAAAAAAAAAAGAAGAAGATCATCTACACGAAACAAACGTATATAACATAAATTGTGTTTTAATGTGCTCTACATTTTTTCTCCATCTCTTACAGTTTAGCAGTTATACATAATCCCATAAAATTCATCCAGAATAAAGAGGTCTTCAGAGGCTATACCCAGAAAATTCAAGATATACAGCTTATTTGTCAGGTAAGTATCTTTAATATATGATATTTTAATCAAAATCGTTAGAGCCATTTTTAAGAAAATCAAAATTTTCGAAAAAAGTTCCATGTAAAGGGTAGTTTGGGGTGGGGGGATTTTTTTCAAAATCTTTGTGTCACATCCCTGGAAGATACTAAACTTAAATACCAAGTTTGGTATTTTACCGACTTTTCATTTTTGAGTTATCGTGTTAACAGTCACACGGACCTTTTTCTGAAAATGCTTTTTTTGGTAACAAGGGGCCCTAAAACATATATTTCTGGTGTAATCTTGGTATCAAATTTTTGGGTTCATTACAATACCTTTTCTAAACACTATGTACATAGTACATGTAGAGAAAGTAAAAACATGCAACCTGAAATCGAATATGTACAGAGATGGTTCACGAGTATCTGAGTGTTTCTGACATACCAAGATGCATTCACTATATGCCTTAAAACTTTATTTTGAAAGACCCACAGACGATTAATGTTGTTTGTGGCTGTACCTCCCCAAATCGGACAAGCATAGGTGAGTTAAGGATGAAGTAAATATTTGTATAAAAGAGAACCACTTGTAGTTGAGAGTGGGATACAATTTGCGTAATGTGGTGTAACCAAGATGTAACTCTGAATTAATGTGAAAGTTCCAGGTCTGTCGATGATCAAAATGCAGGGCAAGATATTTAATAGTGTCATCAGCATATTTCCAGGGTGAGGGAACATTTTTAAAGTAATAGCAGGATGAACAGAAGGATGATGTAATTTGTAAAAATTATGGTTTCACATTTTTTGTGAGAAATCCTCCTTGTAAATCCAGAATACTAGTATATTATGAGACATCTGTAACCAGAACAGTTCATAGTGCACTGTAAACATGGTGATATCAGCATACATGGTGATGTTGACATGTGGTAAAGTGGATATACCCAAGGTCGCGGGTTCAAACCCGGCAGAGGATGATGGATTTTTTGGGCGTAAAAATCCTTAACATGGCTTTCTTTCATGATTTATGGCATGTTAAAGAACCTCAAGCCTGATAGAGAGGCCTCTGAGCAAAATTAAACAGTCTTTCATGCCCAGTATAGAATGGTACGCTGAGAATCGCAGCAGATAAAGAGCGTACATAAATAAAATGCTATTTAATTTAACTATACAACAGAGGTGCTAAACTGGAACCTTGAGGCGCTCGCGACATTACTGGCCACACAGACAATAAAGTAGAACCAATCCATACTTGAAAAGTACAACGTGAGAGAAAGCTATTGATCACATGGCAAAGATAATTCAGCAACCTAATGCTCCATACACTGTATGGTTCTTTGGGGTTTAGCTTCACAGATTGTTTGGCTACGCCCTGTCATCGCTCTGCAGCTGCGACCTTACACTCCTTTCCTTCTAAAAAAACATCCTGCAGGTATGCTTTGCAGCTTAAAACCCTCAATCCCTCATCTATGTTTTGCAGCTTAGGGCCCTCAACCCCTCAGCTATGTTTTGTGGCTTAGGGGCCTCTACCCTCTGCTATGCTATACAGCTTTTTCCACTATGTTGACTTTGTGAATGTTGGCAACACACGGAGAGATAAGGACAGAAGAAGCAATGTTGCTACGATGTCTCAGGTGAGACATCCATTATGTTTATGAAACAAACTGGTTCAGTAGCTTATCTTTAAAATTTCAACTTTATCTTTATGTTGATTGTTATAACTTTTAAGTGTCTAAATATCCAGGCTCTATAATTTTTAGCACAGAGTTACATACAGTGTGAATCTTTATTGGTGTCATATTTGGAGGATGTGTTCCAGACATCAAAACAGTAAAAAAGCTCATGGGTCTGAAAATGATTTATTTCAGAGTTACAACACAAAATTGAAAGTTACAAAAGCCTGCGTCCCATGCTCTGGCAAACTCTGTTGTTGAGAGATAACCTCTGTTGATAGTATTTTATTCACGGATGAGGCTGGTTTTACTTGTGACAGCATCTTCAATTTTCATAACAATCATAACTGGGCATTTGAAAGTCCTTATGAAGTGCGACAGGACTTACTGCATGCATCGAAGCAAGAGGAAGCCACTTCAAGCAATTTTTGTAACTTTCAATTTTGTGTTGTAACACTGAGATAAATGATTTTCAGACCCATGTTAATGTGAACTTTATTTACTGTTTTGATGTCAGGAACACATCCCCGAAATATATGACATGAATGAAGATATACCCTGTATTGTATAACATGTTCATTATCTCTAATCGTTGCTCACTGTGGGATTCTATAGACAATTAAGCACACACATTTATATAACATATCAAAGAGAACTGAAAAGTGAAAGAAATTTAACTCACCCAGCTTTTGGCTCCAATAACAGTTGAATGCTGATCACTTTGTCAAGAGGAATAATATCCACAATATTTGTTCCACTTTTGTCTGAAAACACAGTCATTTTTCCTTCTGTTATAACACATCGTCGCTGTATGAAATCTTTCACCTTCTCAGTTCCCGAACTTGACTTATAAAGCTCACCAATGTGCTTTAGAGCTTTGTTCACTGCCACAACAGGCCGCTCCACAGCCCTCAATTCATCATCTCGTGTTTCATAAAATGTAGAACTAGGGCCTGTTCTTGAGTCTGTTGTCTGTACCTTCTTGATAACTGGAATGTCTCCCATTAACTTCCTCCTTAGACTTGCCAGACGCAAAGGTAATCTTCTGTTTTTTTCTGTTACTTGAGGCACATATTCCTGTTTCTCTTGAGGTGATGCATCATCATCTACCATCCTTGTAGGGGAACTTCTTGAAGACACTTCATTTGATTCACTTTCCACTACTGAGGACAGTTCTGAGGATGCTGGACTTTTGGCAATGCTTGTCAATGAATCGAATCGCCTGGGTGGAACAGGAGGGCATTCAGCTGCAGTTTCTGGTTTGCTTATTCTGTTAATTTTTCCATATAAAGGGTTTTTATCCTTAGTCGTTCCACTTCCTGTAAGAAGCATCAATTCAGAAGAACCTGTTTTTGCAGCAGGGTTTTGTGACTTTGTAGATGGATAAAATGGGTCAAATTCTAGTATGACAGACTTGGAGAGTGCATAACGCTTTTTTTCTTCCAATCTGGGAGGAATGGCAGGCACAGGAGAACTGCTTGTTTTACCCCAATTTTCATATGTTTCATTTATTACAGACTGGGACTGTGGCATTTCACATCTCGATGAGGAATTACTGCGGTCATCTGATGTTTCATCACTGCTAGCAAATGTCAATGCTTCAAACTCTTGTAGTGATGGAGATATACTACTATTATCACTTACTGTCCTTCCATCCACCATCAGTGAATCAGTATCATCAAAATATTCAGGGTTTTCGATAGTAGCAACATTTTGATACAGGTCGTCACAAGGTATGTCATAATAGCTCCATGAATCTGCTCTTGATGTAGTTTTCTGACTAGCAACAACAGGAGAAGCCATCCGCAATTTTTGAGTGTCCCTCTGGAGAGATTTTTCCGAGGGACAGTTGGACTTTATGTTTGATGAGGCTCTTACCATAGCAATGTCCTCATAAACTCTCTCAATTATATTTATATTCGGCCCACCTGAGCTGCCTGATGCAACCGATTGCACTTCATCATAAACAGATTCATCTGGTAATGGTGGTGGTGGATACACTGGAGGAGGTGGCCCCGGAGGCGAATCATCACTGTCACCTTCATAATCACTGTCCACCAGAGGTTCATCTGCAAACTGATCTCTAACTAATGGTGAAATAAAAGAAATAGACTGAAAAATGTCAGATGTTGGCAATGACTGGCTTCTGGTGAACTTGTTAGCATGATCTGCTTCATCATTGGAAGGGGGGTCCTGTACTGTCAAATGTTTAGGGCCTTTATTTCTAAATGACCTTTTCGTACTTCTTATAACTGCCTTTGCTTTTTCCTGGATGCTTTCCAGATCAAACTTTGAGTCTCCTTTAGAGCTCGGCTTTTTAACGGATTCCATTTCTTCACTGTCTTCGTAAATGTTATTTGTTTCACTGCATTCTGGAGACACACTACGTACCGACTGTCCCGTACTGTTTGCATTTTCACTTACATCTTCTTGTTTCGCTAATTTATTCCTGGGTAACGGCACTGGTTTTTTGACAGCTCTATCACCTGATTCCGCACCTGGACGGTGATCTAACCTCGGTTTAGGAACTGGGGGAACAACTTCCATTGTTTGTCCTTTCAACTACGTCCCGTTGTTTTCCCCCTTTGTTATGCTTGCTCAGATAGAATAATACAGCTGACACAGCGCAATGAATTATGACTCATTGCAAAACGATACGATCCCTCGTCAAAGTTCTTGCGAAATAAGTTCATTAAACGAATGAGGAATTTCACCGCGGGCGCCGCTATTGGTTCACAATTTTCGCAACAAACTTCACTAAAATGTCAACTAAGCTCGCGACAATAAATTATTGGTATCATTTCCACCTGTTGCATAGATGCTGTGACGAACTCGCTCTTTCCGCACTAGCAAGCACTACACGCTCCGTGAATCACAGCAATGCTTTTTTATTTCCTTCTCAATTTCTCGTACTCATGTGGGGCCCTTTGGCCTTGCGTTCTTCTCTCGCTGTTTCTTTCTTGTTCACTCTTCTCTCTGTCCTGCCCACTGTGTGATGTTTGTGTGTGTGTGAACCCGTGCTTTCACATGTGCTGTTTCTGCTCGACTCGCATTTGTTTTCTAACATCCGTTGGCTGCTGGCAACTGTCAAGCGGAAAAGGCAGAAATTTCACAAGGTCAGCGGATAACAGATGACTAACAGCTGGCGTAACAAGAGGCGGGGTTTATGACAAACCAGAGCCAGAGAGACAGTGATCAACTTCGAAAAATTGCGATCACGTAGGGAGTTCGTATGCTCTTGCCTGTGAAAACGAATAAAATCACGTCTAATTGTTTGGAACTAAGAAATGAGACCAGATAACGTACGCTCTATATTATTTGTTGGTTCCGATGCTGTACAGAAGTCCAATTTTCTATTTCAGGTAGCTTTGAGACTTATGCAACCAATTCACAAATTAGTTTAATTTCTGGCCTTCACTTTAGACTTAAGGCCACCAAATACAGATGCATTTGATCATACTTCAGGACTGAAAGCTTTTGAATCTTTTGCCTTTAATGTGTTCCATTCCATTGCAGTGTGCTGTACATTGGGCAGAACAAGGCAGTAAAGTAGATTACATTTCCTCTAGTCCTGTCAGCACATTACCTCCTCCAATACATGGAGTAGATCCACCTGGACCTACCAGTCTAAGGAACATAAGATTCATGTAAGTTAATAAAAAAATTGTTTGCACAGTTTGTATTAATGATAAAAGTAATTTTGATCTAACTGCATAATGGATAACCCATAAACACAGCCTGGATGTTAAGCAAATGTTTTTACTCGGTTGTAATAAATCAAAGGTTATGTAGATGCAGTCATGTGTTGACTAGTATTTGGAAGTTATAGAACCAGTTATTATTTTGATTTTTTAAGGTAAAGCTATTTTAATGTAGTCAGTTTTTCCTGTAAAAGCTGTAGCACTTAGGCATCCTTTGAATTGAAATGCGAGCATCTTTAGTAGTATTGTAATGTTTGTTACTATTTTGAAAATGGGTTCTGTATTATTGCAGGGAAAACATTTGATGAATAGTGTTTCAGTTACTGTCATATGAAAGCAGATGTAACACTATAGTTATAGTGCCTAAATTCAGTGAATGAATGGAAAGTTTCACAATTTTTTGTAAATTTGATGCCTATGACTTTTCAACTGATAGGACAGTTTTATTGTTTAAGATTTGTGAAAAGATAGTTAATCGTAACTGCCTGTTTTGCCCTTCAATTTGGACATCCAGGCCCTAATTATAAATAAACCAACTACTCAAATTAGGTACCTGAGTATAAGTATGTGAAAAAATGAGAATGTACTTAGCCCAGAAAAATCTGTTTTAAAAAAATACAATATCAGGTTTAATTATACATTTAGCTTCAGTGTTTATTATATATTTTGTGGGTGATCTTCTGCATTTGCAAAACTTGCTGCAGCAGATTGGAAAATTATGGAATTCATTGAAGTTTGGAGCACACATAAATGTTTATATTTTTTGTAAACAAATCCTAACTAGAGGTGTACATTTTCAATCTACTTCTGCCTATGCCTGTTAGCATAGAAAACAAAATCTTGTCCAGGTGAGGGGAGGCAGTACCTTTTATTAGATTGCATACACTTCAAAAGATTTCTTTGTGGTGATAGAGATCAAAAGGAAGAACAACTTCTATAGGAGTCGCATTATTAAACTGACAACAATTAAAGGCCAAAAAAATTGGAGAATAAATAATTGTGAGATAATAAAAAAGAACACTTGAGACCAAACAATAAATATTATACAGAGACGATATAAATATTCTTAAGCTTCACAAATTTTATTCAATACCTTGAACGATTCACCCTCATTTGAGGGCATCATCAGCATTCTCACTCTACTGTGCGCTTTGTTAAAAGCATACATTTTGAAGATTGTAGGCGCAATAAATATTATCATCGTCATCATTATTGCCAAAAAACACATCAACTTATAAAGCTGAAAATGTTAGCAACTATCTAAAACTATTCCTAAAATGGTTTCGGAATAATAGTAGAAAATTACAATACCAATTGAAAACCTTCCATACATTTCCAAAGAAATGTTATTATTTTATTATCAGTTTGGAGCATATAATTATGGAAAACAACTTAACTCTAACAGTGTTAATCATTAGGATGTTATATCACAAGGCCATGCAGGAAATAATGCTTAGCCTGTTTATCACTAGCAGTCATCAGTCTCAACATTTTGAGAAACAGTTTGCCAATCCCACAATTCTCTTACTAGCAGTTAGAATAAACCAGGTTTTTCTTGACCTGTCCTTTATTGAGAAAAATTGCCTGTCTATGAATAGGTTTCCCTGCTGGCCGGAATAGGCAAGAGCAGCTAGGAGACATTGCACACCTGTAATCCTAACAAGAATTTAGATTTCAGAAACTATAAGCTATTGTTACTTTTTCTACACGACTATACATAGTGTATAGAGAAGGTGTTGCATTGTACCCAAAAATTTGATATCGAGATTTCACCGGAAATATATGTTTTGGGACCCTCAAATCCAAAAACAAAGCATTTTTAGAAAAAGGTCTGTGTGTGTCTGTGGACAGCATCGCTCAAAAACGAAAAGACCTTTAAATACCAAACTTGATATTTAAGTTTGGTATCTTCCAAGACACGACACAATTTTCAAGAAAATCTCCCCCACCCCATACTACCCTTTACATGGAACTTTTTTTAAAATTTTGATTTTCTAAAAAGTGGCTCTAACGATTTTGATTAAAATACCTTATGTATAAGATATTGTTATGACAAACGATAGGTATATATTAAATTTTCTAGAATAGCCTCTGAAGACTTCATTCTGGAATGAGTTTTATATAACTGGCAAACTGTAAGAGATATACAAAAATTTACTACACAAAAAATGTAGATCTCATTAAAACACAGAATTTATGTCATATACAAATTTTTGTAGAGTTAGCCATTTTTGAGATATTCCAGATTATTGGTTTTAATTTTAAGCCACTTAAACGTTTCTCAACCAGGAAGACATTTTTTTTTACCGCAGCTAAATTGTTTCACAAAGCGATCGGCTTTTGTAGGACGAGACTATCACTTTAGCCTGTGCATTTTTTATTTCCCTGCTACTTACAAGGAAGCTAGTAATAAGACTGATTCTGCTTATGTTTATCTTGATTAGCATGATGTAGATAACAGGTTGTGAGTAAAAAGTTTGTTTACCGAACAGCTGGAGGATATCATGTGAATGGAGCGCATTAGATTTTTCTCTTCTATATACAAGGAACCAAGTAATAAGGACAATTTCTGCTAATGTTTATTTTGATTATCATGAAGTTCATAGATGAATAAGATTTTTAACAATAATTTGTTATAGAGATGTATAGAAAGTCATGTGAATGGAATGCATCAGATTTTTTTTTTGTTTCATGATCTAGCAGTTTCCAGAATATTGAACATCTCATACAGCAAACTACCTTTACCATCACACTGCTACATTCCTCCCTCAAATCAGAACATAGAGGACAAAATTTTCATTTATTACCATTTTATTTGGTTTCCTCTCAGCTTTGATGTAATTTGAGGTAATACATGCTTTTCAGCGCTGAATAGAGGCTTGCTGCGGAACAACCAGACGTGCAGTAAACAGTATTTATTAGAAACAGAGAAAAATTATATGAATATATTTTGAACATAAACACATTTAATGGTTTTTCTCTTCTTCTTCTTCTTCTTTTTTTTTTTTTTTTTTTTTGTATGTTAGTGCATAAAATTGAATTGAAGTGGTTTTGTAACGAGTAAGCATACAAATAACAAGTTGTGACTTAATGCATTAGCATGAAAATAATACAATATATGTAACGTAGTGTTTATTATACATTTTTAGGTAATAAATCTCCTATATTAAGTTTTAATTGTTTTTTCCACACAAGCTGTGCAGGACAAGAGTTTTGACTAATAGTTAATTGACCTAATATTTGGTTAAACTATGAAGCCCAGGACTTAAAGTACTTACGATATTGTAAGTAGCCATTGTGTATATCTCAAAATAATTTTAAATCACCTTGTGGTTTACCGGGAAACATGTGAACAGTTGAGAAATTTAATACCTGCTGCATGTTGCCATGGTAGCTTAGTGGTAGAGCAACTGGCTAGAGACCAGGAGATCTATGGTTCAAATATGGCTATGGCAGTGAATTTTTCATTCTGACTCTGGTTGTATCAAGCTTTGCCTCACATCTATTTCTTCTGAACTGTAACTGCAAATAGCAAAATATTCTAAATGAGCCATGTTTTGTTTTAATTATTCAATGTTTTTTTACTTTCTCTATACGCACTATGTATATAGTAAATAGAGAAAGTATTGCACCCCATCAAAAAATTTGATACTAAGATTTCACCGGAAATATATGTTTTAGGGTCCCCTTTTTCTAAACAATGCATTTTCACAAAAAGGTCCATGTGTCTGTGAACACGATAACTCAAAAACAAAAAGTCAGTAAAATACCAAACTTGGTATTTAAGTTAAGTATCTTCCAGGGATGCGGCACGAAGATTTGGAGAAAAATCCCCCCACCCCAAACTACCCTTTACATGGAACATTTTTCGAAA
Source organism: Hymenopus coronatus (assembly GCA_030762935.1). Taxonomy (NCBI): domain Eukaryota; kingdom Metazoa; phylum Arthropoda; class Insecta; order Mantodea; family Hymenopodidae; genus Hymenopus; species Hymenopus coronatus. The sequence goes on from CM060882.1 coordinate 21,665,913, forward strand.
TTTTTGATTTTCTAAAAAATGGCTGTAACAATTTTGATTAAAATATCATATATTAAAGATATTTACCTGACAAATAAAATGTATATTTTGAATTTTCTGGGAATAGCCTCTGAAGATTACTTTATTCTGCATGAATTTTGCATAACTACTAAACGGTAAGAGATGGACAAAACCTTAACGCACAAAAAATGTAGAGCACGTTAAAACACACAATTTATGTTATATACATTTTTTTCATGGAGTTGATCGTTTTTGAGATATTCCTTTTTCTTGGTTTCAGCTTTGAAAAACTTATGCTTTTCTCATACAGGAATTTGTCAACTCCTGTCCACACAAACAAAGGAACATCAGTCACATAGCAACCAGCTTTTGGCTTTCACTTTTACCCATGGTACTCCCTTATTTCGCCTGTATTTACAATAAAGCAAGAAATAAGACTATTTCTGCTAATTTTCTTCGATTAACATGAAATAAATAAAAGATAAGCTTATTAACAATAATCTGTTACAGAGAGATAGAGAAAGTCATGTGAATGGAACACATCAGATTTTTGAAACAAGTAACACATTATTTTGTTAATGTTACTCTGTAATATTTATGCCTGACGTGTCCAATATCTTGTACGAGATACAAAGGATGAATAAACTGAATATGAATATAAAACATTTGCTCACAGGCAGTAGAATTGTCATGGCCATTTTTATTCAATAATTTTCAATAATTTCCATTGTATATGTCCATAAAAATGATAACTTCTTTCTAATATTTATTTTATTTTAATTTCATACTCCCGTGCAAAAACCATTGTGCAGCCTTCATTCAATATCCATGCGCTTATAAAACTGAGCTATATAAAATCCATACTTGATTTAAAAAAATGATGACTTTATACAATTGTATCATAAATAACTATTTTGAAATGATGCCCATTAAAACTCAAAAATGCACCAGCTAACTGGTTATATTATATCACAGCTGCCACCAATACAGAGGTATGTGTTTATGTATAGATGGGTAGATAATTTATTTCATCTTTTCATGTTAGAAACATCATACATAATTACTTTCATGGAGTTGCCTACGATATCATATACCTTGGTTGTTTATGTATATATGTACCTTTCTCTTTATTTGTAAATTTTTTATACCCTACCAACTTAATCTATTTCTTTCTCTTTATTTGTACATTTTTATACCCTACCAACTTAATCTATTTATCTCTTTTATTATAATCTCATCTGTTCTATTAATAAGATCCTCTCTTTCTTTGGCAATTTCTCCCCCATTTTTACTTTCTCTATAGGCAAGTGTATAGAGAATGTATTGCACTCCACCAAAAAATTTGATGCCGAGATTTCACCGGAAATATATGTTTTAGGGTCCCCTGTATCTAAAAAAAGCATTTTCAGAAAAAGGTCCGTGTGTTTGTGTGTTTGTGAACACGATAACTCAAAAATGAAAAGTAGGTAAAATACCAAACTTGGTATTTAAGTTTAGTATCTTCCAGGGATGTGACACAAAGATTTTGAGAAAAATCCCCCCACCCCCAACTACCCTTTACATGGAACTTTTTTCGAAAATTTTGATATTCTCTAATGATTTTGATTAAAATTTTGTATATTAAAGATATTTACCTGACAAATAAAATGTATATCTTGAATTTTCTGGGAATAGCCTGTGAAGAGTAGTTTATTCTGGATGAATTTTACTAAATTTTGAATAACTGCTAAACCGTAAGAGATGGACAAAAACTTACTGCACAAAAAATGTAGAGCACGTTAAAACACACAATTGATGTTATATACATTTTTTTCGTGAAGTTCGTCGTTTTTGTGACATTCCTTATTTTTGGTTTCTGCTATGAAAAACTTATACATTTCTCATTCAGGAATTTGTCAACTGCTGTCCATACAAACAAAGGAACTATAGTGACAAAGCAACCAGCTTTTGATTATCACTTTAACCTATGGTACTCCCTTATTTCACCTCTACTTACAAGGAAGCAAGAAATATGGCTATTTCTGCTGTTTTACTGATTAGCATGAAGTTAATAGAAGTGTAAGTTTTTTAATAATAATTTGTTGCAGGGATATAGAGAAAGTCATGTGAATGGTACACATCAGATTTTTCTCTTAATTTCCCTGTAAAATTACCTAGTTTTTTCACAAATGTTTTATTATTGTTTCCAAAAAGTTTTAAGTACACTATCTCTGGCAGCAACTTTTACCAGATTTTATTCCATGTTTTCTCTCTCCACATTTTAGTTTCCTCACACTCAATTATACAATGTAAATTGTTATTGACATTGCCACATAGTGGGCAGAAATTTTTATCAACTTTTAATAACATTGTTCCTGTTCTTGTCCATGCTAGACCATCTCTTTCCATTTTTCCACAGACAACATTGTATTTATCTCTTCCCCATACTTTCTCTTAACATTCCTATATAATATTAAAGTACTCTTATCCTTTAGGCTACTTATTATTTCTTGTTTCTCTATATCATCTATCCTAGCTTTTACTTTATTCCATAATGTTTGTCCCTCTACTGTCTATTGATTGTCTAGCTCTCCCAATCGAACTTCTCTTACAGTTTGGTTTCATTGACATATCCAATTTTTTACCCGTTTTGCTGATACTAGTGCCCTAAAACAGTCTTTGACAATATTTTCTTCCTCTAATACTTGGATCCTGTTCCAATATTTCACTATCTGTTTAACTTCTGCTCCCTTCCTCCCAGCTCTTGCCAATTCAACTAATGCTATTCCATTTTGAGCTATTCTTGGTAATCCCAATATCATTTTGCAAAAGGACCTATGAATTTGATCCCACCCTTTTTCACTCCCCCAAATCTCTATTCCATGCATCATTCTTGTATTATCCACAGAAGTGGATATAAACCAAACTGATGTGTTCCATTCTCTGGCTGTTCCACAAACAAACCTTCTATTCAAAAGATTAATATTCTATCTACATCAGTTGATCAAGATAAACAGAATTAGTCTTATTATTTGCTTCCTTGTAAGTGGAAGAGAAATTAGAAAATGCACAGGCTAAAGTGATAGTCTCGTCCTTTAAAAGCCGGTCACTATGCGAAACAATTGAAATTCCATCTCTGCTTGTCAGGAGTAAGGAAACGATAAGAAAGATGTCTTCCTGTTTGAGAAATATTTAAGTGGCTTAAAATTTAAACCAATAATCCAGAATATCTTGAAAACAGTTAATTCTACAAACAAACAAAAACTGCACATAACATAGTGTTTTTAATGAGACCTACATTGTTTTGTCTATCTCTGATAGTTTGCCAGTTATACAAAGTCACCCAGAATGAAGAGGTCTTCAGAGGCTATCCCCAGAAAATTTAAGATTTACATTTTGTTTGTCATAAACATATCATAAACATAAGGTATTTTAATCAAAATTGTTAGAGCCATTTTTGAGAAAATCAAAATGTTCAAAAAATGTTCCATGTAAAGGGTAGTTGGGGGTGGGATTTTCTTGAAAATCTTTGTGTTGCATCCTTGGAAGATACTCATCTTAAATACCAAGTTTGGTATTAAATGAGTTTTCGTTTTTGAGCTATGCTGTCCACAGATACACACACACCTTTTTCTGAAAATGCTTTTTTTCGGACTCAGGGCACCTCAAAACGTATTTTTTTGGTGAAATCTTGGTATCTTTTGGGTGGAAACAATACCTTTTCTATTCACTATGTACACAGCTTGTGTAGAGAAAGTAAAAATGCATAATTACTGAAAGTAATTCATCAACTTTCTTTAAAACATAATTTGGTGGCAAATGCTGTATAGTATAAGCAAGAAAATGTAAGGAAAGCATTAAGTTAGTAAATTAATAAATTGATTGTTTTTCTAAGGGTTTGAATTATTTCTACCACTGTAATAGAGTATGTAACCAACAGAAGTTCTGCTCTCAACAGGTATCTGCCAAAACGTCACGATCTGCTTCAACACATGTACACACTACATGAACATACGCACATATCCGAAGTGATGTTAGTAAACGGGCTGGAGCACTACTGTGGACATGAAGAAAGACCTCTGGAAGAGAAACATGAGTCTGAAATGAACGCTGCTCTTGTTTGTGCATCTTTACTGGATGCCACGGCTGTAGCTGCAAAGCGGCTGGGCAAAACTACCATTTTGGTAGCATATTTTCAGTTGGATCACCATAAGAAGTGTAAATTACAGCCCCTCGAGTTGTTCTTCTCAGACATGGTGTGGTTTATTGAATCTGGTGGACAAGACAGCAATAAAGATATAGTGTTGACAACCACAACCCCCCAACTTGGACATGCTCAAAAAACCAAAATAATGTTTGAACCTCGCAGCTGGGATGGTGCCTTAATATTAAAAAAGATTACACATTTGATTAAAACAGAGTAACTTTAGATTCTGCATCATTGAATTTTTAATTTCAGTATCTAAGCAGGGAAATATTTTTTCATTGTGATAAGGTAGCTATACACCAGATGTTAGGAAAATTGCTTTTTCTTTACTAGCTGTTACTAAATCAAAGTTAAGTAGATTTATTAGTGTTTTGAGGTATTTGGAAGTTATTTATCCATTTTTATTACTTTTTCTACTTAGTTCATGATACATAGATAAAGTATTGTACTCCACCCAAGAATTTCACAAAAAAAAAAAATATATATATAACATAAATTGTGTGTTTTACCAAGACCTACATATTTTTTTTTAGTAAGTTTTTGTCTACCAGTTATGTAAAATTCATCCAGAATGAAGAGGTCTTCAGAGCTATTCTCAGAAAATTCAAAATATAAATTTTATTTGCCATGTAAATATATATCTTTAATATACATTATTTTAATCAAAACCATTAGCACCATTTTTGAGAAAATCAAAGTCTTGAAGTTTTTTCCATGTAAAGGGTAGTTTGGGAGGGGTGGGCGGGTTTCCTCAATCTTCGAGCCGCACCCTTGGAAGATACTAAACTCAAATGCCAAGTTTGGTATTTTATAGACTTTTTGTTTTTGGTTATCATGTTCACACACACATAGATCTTTTTCTAAAAAAAAAAAAAAATTTCAATGCAGGGGACCCTTAAGGCTGTATTTCTGGTGAAAATTTTGGTATCAAAATTTTGGGTGGAGTGCAATACTTTTACCTATGTACTATGTAGAGAGAGTAAAAATAGACTTGAAATGTTTGTTGATTTAAAAAGTAAAAAATTTGCATTTATTACTCAAAGTAATAGACAAAATAAAAATTGGCTCTACAATTTCTAAATAGCTCAAAACACAATTACACAACTTGATTTATTACCATCCAGTAGAAAATACATTATTCATTTGAACATAGAATTAAAGTGCTTTTGGGAAGGGGGGGGAAGAAATTTGAGCAATTAACTCAATAGTACAAATTGTAACATTACTTTTAATTTGTAATTACATAATAATAAGAAATCAGCTTCTATCTGACTACCCTTCTGTTGTGTGATTGTTACACACTAGCTGTGATGCCATTCCACATTCCTTCCAGTTGATTAGGTGTTAGTCTTCTGAACTCAAGGTCGTATGTTCAAGCCTGACCCATACCGACTGTTTCTAAGTGTGCTTAAAAGCGACTGCCTCATGTCAGTAGATTTACTGGCAAGTCAAAGAACTTCTCCCAGACAAAATTACAAAAAAACATTGGCACTGATGTGATCCTGGCAATTGATAGTGTCATTAACAAATAAAATATTCAATCCACTTTTCTTTTTTATGAAAGTTTGTAAACAGTGTTGTTATATGGATGCATAGGCTTCCACGACCCATGTCTTGATGTGTCTTCTTAGCTTCCGGAGAAGGCCGCATTACCTTGCATGGGATTGCCGACATTTCGCAGGCACAAGAGCCCAGAAGAAGCTCACGGCAAGATGAGCGAAACGTCGGCATTCCCATGCAAGATAACGCAGCCTTCTCCGGAAGCTAAGAAGACACATCAGTGTTGTTATAATTTGACAAGTCAATGTTAATACAAAATACTTTTGTATCAAATGGTGTGTGTATCTTCTTAAATTTTTATTTAGATTTTACAAAAACATTATAAACGATAGTTGTGCAAACAATAATATTTTTGGTGGTCCGATAGCTCAGCCAATAGAACACCTGCCTGCTGTGCAAGCGATTCCAGGTTCAATTCCCAGATGCGGATGGGAATTTTCTCTACCTATCCTACCCAAAGTCTGGAACTATAAATGACAGTGTGAATGTGCGATGATAATCAAACAAGTAAACACTGATTCAAACACATTTTCATTTTCAAAGGAAAAGCCAATGTAATCTAGATGTTAAAGGCAGCATATAAATGAGGTAAAAAAATTAATGTTAATTGGTGTAATAAGAGAGAATTACTTTGTATGTGTTATTGAATTGTTCAATTCTACCAAATTGAGTTAGGAAAAAAATGTAACTGCAGATGAACTGCTAAGTACTTCAAATAACTGTACAACAGTATGCTTGTCTGGCACTCTTTAATATTTCAACAATTTAAGTTAAAAAGTTATGATACACATAGGATTTTCAGAGTAAAATGACTCAAGAAAAAAGCTAATAAAAATGAACTTGGATATTTGAATCAGAAATGAAAAATTCAATGCCAGGCCAGGTCTCAAATTATGGGTAAATAAATGGTGTGTTATTTATGGACACTCTTTAACTACTGTGGTTCTCAGCATCCCATTCTAAATTGGGCATGAAAGACCGCTTAATATTGCTCAGAGGCCTCTCTATCAGGCTTGAGGTTCTTTTACGTGCAGTACATCTACAACTACTTCCCTTCCGAAGGAAGCCAAGCTAAGGATTTTTACACCCAAAAAAATCCATTGTCCTCCGTGACCTTGGGTATATGAAGTTAGCATGGTAACCATTACACCACGGAGGGCAATCAAGTTATGAGGAGATACCAGCATAAGGATTAAACTTTATCTGTTATATGTATAGTATTTTTCAGAACATGAGGACTCTGCTCCACTCTTCTTCCAAAATTGGTCTGACTTTAAAGTTTGCAGTTAGGGTGTGTGGAGTTGGAAATCAACCCTCGCTGTTGCTATATCTTCCACTTACTGGTGCCTTAACTGAGGCACTATTCTCAACTTGCAAGCAATGTCTCCAAGAAACAGATTTTACTACATTGCCTATCGCCTGTAGTATACGTCTGTGATTTGTTTGCTAATGATTATTGTCCCAATGGTAGGGGGGAGCAGTCCCATTTGAGGGCCATCATGTTTTGGAGAAAACTGTATTCTGGCATATTAATATTACATGCATACTTTTTCTTGATCGCTGGTAACCGGGAAGCTAGGGGCAGTGGGAAGAGAGAGCCTGACTTTCTGCAGTGTTGTTAAACAAAGAAAGTTTCTTTCTTTGAGGCCCTCAGCCATTATGTGAATAGTTATCTAATTTACTGCAAACTAGCTGAATTATTATATGAACCACTGGACATGTGCATGAACTCTAGGATAGACAAAATGAAAACTAGCATCGAAGCCACTGTACAGGATGTAACAAAAAGATATGTCAAAAATTTGGGAAAACGTATCTTGCAGATAGAGATAAAAAATCTGATGTGTACCATTCACATGACTTTCTCTATATCCCTGGAACAAATTATTTTTAAAAAACTTATACTTCTATTAACTTCATACTAATCAGTAAAACATAAGCAGAAATAGCCATATTTCTTGCTTCCTTGTAAGTAGAGGTGAAATAAGGGAGTACCAGGTTAAAGTGATAATCAAAAGCTGGTTGCTTTGTCACTATAGTTCCTTTGTTTGTATGGACAGCAGTTGACAAATTCCTGAATGAGAAATGTATAAGTTTTTCATAGCAGAAACCAAAAATAAGGAATGTCACAAAAACGACGAACTCCACGAAAAAAATGTATATAACATCAATTGTGTATTTTAACATGCTCTACATTTTTTGTGTTGTAAGTTTTTGTCCATCTCTTACGGTTTAGCAGTTGTTCAAAATTTAGTAAAATTCATCCAGAATAAACTACTCTTCAGAGGCTATTCCCAGAAAATTCAAGATATACATTTTATTTGTCAGGTAAATATCCTTAATATACGAAATGTTAATCGAAATCGTTAGAACCATTTTTGAGAAAATCAAAATTTTCGAAAAAAGTTCTATGTAAAGGGTAGTTCGGGGTGGGGGATTTTTCTCAAAATCTTCGTGTCGCATCCCTGGAAGATACTAAACTTAAATACCAAGTTTAGTATTTTGCCGACTTTTCGTTTTTGAGTTATTGTGTTCACAGACACACACACACACACGCGCGGACCTTTTTCCGAAAATGCTTTTTTTAGATAAAGGGGACCCTAAAACATATTTCCAGTGAAATCTCGGTATCGAATTTTTTGGTGGAGTGCAATACATTCTCTATACACTATGTACATAGTGCCTATAGAGAAAGTAACAAGTTAAATGAACATAGGTCCAGAAATTATTTTTTTTTCCTTTTTAGAGTACTTTTTACTTTCTCTATACTCACTATGTACATAGTGTATAGAGAATGTATTGCACTCCACCAAAAAATTTGATACCGAGATTTCACCGGAAATATATGTTTTAGGGTCCCCAATATCCAAAAAAAAGCATTTTCACAAAAAGGTCTGTGTGTGTGTGTCCGCGTGTCTGTGAACATGATAACTCAAAAACGAAGTCGGTAAAATACCAAACCTGGTATTTAAGTTTAGTATCTTCCAGGGATGCAACACTAAGATTTTGAGAAAAATCCCCCCACCCCACACTACCCTTTACATGGAACTTTTTTCGAAAATTTCAATTTTCTCAAAAATGGCTCTAACGATTTTGATTAAAATTTCGTATATTAAACATATTTACCTGACAAATAAAATGTATATCTTGAATTTCCTAGGAATAGCCTTTGAAGAGTGGTTTATTCTAGATGAATTTTACGGAATTTTGAATAACTGCTAAACCGTAAGAGATGGACAAAAACTTACTACACAAGAAATGTAGAGCACGCTAAAACACACAATTTATGTTATACACATTTTTTTCGTGGAGTTCGTCGTTTTTGAGACATTCCTTATTTTTGGTTTCTGCTAGGAAAAACTTATACTTTTCTCATACAGGAACTTGTCAACTCCGATCCATATAAACAAAGGAACTTCATTGACATAGCAACCAGCTTTTGACTATCACTTTAACCTATGGTAGTCCCTTATTTCGCTTCTACTTACAAGGAAGTAAGTAATAAGACTATTTCTGCTAATTTTTCCTGATTAGCATAAAGTAAATAGAAGTATAAGCTTTTTAAGAATAATTTGTTGCAGGGATATAGAGAAAGTCATGTGAATGGTACACATCAGATTTTTCTACAGATGAACCCCATACAAGAACAAAGAGGGCATGGTGGGGAAGCAGGAAATCTGGGTTCTGGGTCTTCCCCAGTCATGAGTAGCGGGCTTGAAGGCCCCATTTTCCCTCAGACAATCAATTGATTGAAACGTTCTCCTATCTGGACGTTGGTCTGGAAATTTTTGTTGGTACAAATGCTGAGTATAACTTGCATTACCTACAGCTAAGCCTTACATTAAATGAGCATCCACCAATTCAGCTCTTGAGTACATATTCCTGTACCTAAAACAAATAGTAATTGCAGAAGCGACACTTAATATTACCTTCGTCTGATCTGTACATTAAATGTGAATCTGCCAAGACCAAATGTAAATGTTACTGCAACTGAAACTGAGAATACAGTTGTGCTCAGTGCTACACCTTCCTTTGCTTTAAAAATTGCACAAAACCTACCGAAAGAAGACATATATGCATAGTATAGGAGTTCCATTTATTACATTTAAGATATAACTAAAGACAGCTTGACGATACTTAAAAGGTAGAGGGTAGTGTACAAAGTTCTGAAGATGATGGCTAGGTACAACCAGTCTGAAAAATTCTATGCCATTGCCAGGATTTGAACCATGGATCTCCCAGTCTCCAGCTGGTTGATCCAACCAATGAACTATCTTGGCAACATGCCGGCACATCACTAAATTCCTCATCTGATTCGCATGTTTCCCAGTAAACCTCAAAGTGATCTCAAATTATTTTAAGATGACATACCCCAACAGCAACTTACAATGTTGTATGCACTTTTAAGTCCCAGGTTTCATATTTAGCCAACCAGCAGGTCAATTAGTGTCAATCAGGCTGGAGACAGGAGATTCATGGTCAATTCCTGGCTTTGGCAATGGATTTTTCAATCTGCCTTTACCTATCCAAAATAAAATTCTCAAGATGAAATATAATTATTCAAAATTCATTCCAACCAGGATTAAAATATTCAGGTAATAAAACAACAAAGAAATATATTTTATTATTTTATTACATGTAAACAACAAAACTACTTTCTCAGAAGTATTTAAATAAACACATTTTATCTCAGAAAATATGTACTTCTTTTCTATGTAAGCAATGTATATTTTTTCAGTTTAATACCTGTATGTATATATTAAAAATGCATTTATAAAGCAAAGCCACTTGTTTGTGCAGAATAGTTTATTATTCATTTAAGATATTGTTTTTCAGTCATGCACATCTTCATAGATGTAGTAAAACATGGTAATATCATCATAAAGACACTAAAGGTACTTCATAAAATTTAAGGCAGTGCTATCACTGGAAGCATAATCTGTGAGAGATACCTGGTTATTCAGTAATGATAATTGTTTTAATTAAAGTAATGCAATTGGGCACAATTTACATAGGTGTGCACATTTCATTTGTCTATAGTGCACAAGCTGCCATATGCACAACCAGTTTATTAGAAAACTTCTCTTATCAATGTACAACTGGGAACAAGAGTGCTTTGCTTTTGAAAATAGCTCTATCTTCAACAATGCTCAACCTTATTTATACTGGTGAACGATCTTTCACAGAACCAGCTGTTTTGCAGCATATACCCAGAAAACAGCTACATCAGCTGTGTGCACGATGAGAACCTACATTAAATATAGTACAGTTTATAATTTCTAAGATGAAATGGTAGTCTCTTACATCCATTCCTTATACATGGCTTATCCATTTGGTTCTATATTCTTTAGTTTTATCATTCAGATTATATATGTAAAAAATTTCCTTTTTATATCTTCATTTCTTTGGTAGTGTATTTTCCTATAGACTGCTCTTAAAAATCTTGTTTCATTTGCTTCAAGTTTAATTTTATTTGTTTCTGTAGGTTCAAGTTTCACTCCCTTGAATAGTTTTGGCACTAACATTACTTTATAGAATTTTAATAGTGTGTCTTTTCTTGCTTTATTTTTCAAATATGTACCACTGAGATAATTACATACTTCCAATTTTATTTAATTAATGAGATTCATAAATTCATCTCATTCATCCTACCATGTATGATTACATATCTAACATAAACACTTAAAAAGAGTGGTAAATTACTCATATTAAGCAAGGAGATACTGGAACTTCTCCCTTCATTGTTCAAGCATTTCGGACACCCTGCAGCTCCCTCTGAGAAATGACAACAATTTCAGTATTTATTTTAAGTTCATCTAAAGAGTGTGGATTTGTTTTACACAATTTCGCTTTTAATGCCTCCCAGAGATAAAAATTGCAGAGGGTTAAATCAGGGGAACATGTTGTTAGTGATGATTACCTTGAAACATGTCATGAATTTCTTGTAATCAGAGTTAGCTGAATACTCTTTGAGGAATAAAATACTTGTATTGTCCCATTTCAAGTGATTAACTTTCACTCAATACACTGTAGCACATCACCTAACAACCAAATGCACTTGCACAAGATTTTGAAGCCTCACACAGCGAACAGCAAATATACGCCCCACCCCTACCGACATAGTAGCCAGTTGGTCAAGTATTGCTCACGCAGCATGTAAAAAAGTGATGAAGGCTATGTTACCCTGAGTACTCTTCCTTGTTCCTACAAACATTCTACCTTCATTCCCTCAAGAGTAACATAATTGCCTGTGCAATTCTAGTATGATATAGTATAAGCAAGAAATTGGAGAAGGGTCCTTATGAAGTATGCACACCAGGTTTACATCTTTCCCATAATTGGCAACTCTGATTCTTTAGCTTTTGAAAATAATTTCCTGGCTGACAGCACAACTGCATACAAAATAGAGAATATGTTGTTTCTAAACCATTTATCTCACATGATTATCCAAGTTATACGGCGTTAACAACATTCAAAGCATCACTAAACTACCCATTCTGAATTTTCCATTTGTCATTATTTCCTTTCAACATTGAATTTCTTAAGAGAATAGAAGTATGTCTAACATTCAACTTATCCTATGCTCATTGTATAAGAAATATCTTGAGAGACAAGATGCTGAAACATTTTTTTAAAAAATATGTCAGTTTAATTACCTACCAATGTTTGATGGAAGTATATTATAATCAACAATGAATTTATAGTAAATGTAGTCCTCTTTCACTACTCTTTCTCAGATCCTCAATGCATATGGTATTGTTTTGGATGATAACATTGTTTCAAATGCTTCTCATACAATGACCTTGAGGGAATTTCATCCCAGCAGGCAACATCAGGATATGATTGTACAGAGAGACCTGCAGCTGTGGACTCTCAATATGAGAGCTGCAAACAAAACTACTGGGGCATGCTAGTTGATCATATTAATACAATTTATAAAACAGCTAATATATGCTCCTACTCATGCAGGTGATGTATTGAATTCCAGAGTTGGTTTCTTATATTTGGAAATTTTGTAATAATTTGTATTTATCTAACAAGAAAATATAATTTACCGTACCTTCATTGTTTTAAATAATTTTTACTTTGAGATATACATTATTATTTTGGTTGATTAAAGTTCTAGATGGTTTACACAAGCATTCAATGAAACTTAAAATTATAAATTAATATCTTCTCAAATTGTTTTTATACCTCTTGATGTGCTTACAACTTGTAACAGTCACAGTATAAAATATTACACAAATCATAATTAATGACAGAACTGTACTTGTCATTACAACACTCATGCTGGGAACCATAAATAAATATGTACTAGCAGAGAATATAGTTTGCTAATTAAAATATAAAATATATTACATATGGCTTTTATGTTGTTACAAAATAAATCTCTAAGATTAGTTTTCCTTTACGCTTTATAAAAATAGGAATTATGATTCCTTCTGTCTATGGGTTGCTTCTTTTAATAATACTTCATGCTATATATGTCATTACTCGAGTTAATAAGAAAATTGCAGAATATAAAATGCATAAGTATTAAAATATAAAAGACAGGAAAATAATACTCTTGATTGGAGAACAGTTGGTAAACTATGACAGAAAGACTGGGAAGAATAACAAAGCATGTGATGACATTTCTGAGAGCATTATGCTTAACTAGCTCATATTCTTGTACTTGGTGAACAGGTTGTACAAAACGCGAAGTGTAGACTTCAAGTCCAAGTTGACAATATCTGAAAAATAAAACATCAATAGGTCAGTGTTTTAATAGTCTTATTCTAGATTACAGATTTGGTATCTAGCAACATTATTAAAGAGAAAGCAAAGCTGATGTGAGACAGGATGATGATGATGATGATGAAACACTTAAACAGGTATACTTTTTTTTTTTTTACAGTGTTTAACACCCGCTTTTATTATTTATGACACCGCCGATATACTTTGCTTTTATATACTCACACATAAAATATGGGATAATACTGTGGGGAAATATTTCACAAAAGAAGTTTAGAAGATTTTTAAATTGCAAAAGAAAACAATTAGAATAATAGGTAACATAAATAGTAGACACATGTGCAGATTAAGTTTAAACAATTTGGTATACTGACTGTTTCTTGCATACATATTTATGAAACTACAAAATATGTCTTAGAGAAAATGTACCAAAAAAGGATAAACGCATAATTTAAGAAACAATTATGATCATTTCAGATTAGTAATTAGTGGCACATTAAGCACATATATAAAAAATATGGGAAAAGAACTTTATAATAACCTACCCGAAGAAATAAAACTGTTAACTGATCTAACTGGGAAAGCAGTGAAAAGGTACTTAATGATAAATGTATTTCATAATCTGGAGGAATTTTAAGTAGGGGGGATTTAATTAAGAAATGTTTACATGGATGAATAATAAATTGGAAAAAAAATCCTAAAAAAGGTTTTGTATCAGAACATTTTGTGTAGAAAGAGAATAATATTATAAACATATTTTTGTAATAAGAAAAGTAATTATTAATACATTAAAGCACGGGCGTTTCAGTAGCTGAAGAGCCAAGAAACCCAGGGTTTTTATGCCTACTTTGAGTTATTATTTACAGTAATCAATTAAATCTGCCGAAAAGTATTGGAGCAATCTAAAAGTATGGCATTCAAGGATTTCTCAACAAGTAAGAAAATAGTCATAAATTCCGTATTAATATTTTATTTTAAATTTACAACAAGTATCAAATATGCATTTGAAAAAAAACTGCATAAACCTGCTTACAATCCATTTATTCAAAGTTTGAAAAACTCTCCCTTGGAATCAGAATTTTCCACAGCTTCATTTGTATCCTGAACTTCAGCTTCAGTTCACAGAAATCGAGGAAAATGCATTTTAACATTTAAGAGCACAAATGTAACAAACATATCACCACCTTCAAAGAAAATGGCGCGACTACCCAAGAGCAGCCAATATTACTAAATCTCCTAAAATTCCTAATACTAGTTAACTAAAGCAAGGACAGATGGCAGCACAAATCACACAATCAAACGATAACTGATATATGTTTTTTGCTGCATAGCCCAAGTCCGAGTTAAGGTCGTGGAAATGCATTAAAAGCATCAGAAATACCTGCCCAAGCTATGCTCCATCATCCTCCGCCGGGTTTGAACCCACGACCTTGGGTATGTGAAGTTAGCATGGTAACCATTACACCACAGAGGACGACTAAACACAAAGATTTTCATCAAATTCCTCACTCCAAACTATTATTATTAATAATCAATTAATAAATAATAATAATAATAAGTTTAACATGTCTTCTGAGGATAAGGGAAACCCTTGTTTATAAAGTGACACACATACAGTTGAACCTGTTTTATAAGTAACCCAGTTGTAAGTAATTCGAATTTATATCTAAATTTTCGTAGGCCCCAGCAAATGTAATTTAGAAGCCTGTTAACAGAACCTTATTTATATGTAATTTGCTATTATAGGTATTAAATTTCAGTGAAATACAACTGAGTTTTATGTAATTATAATGAGCATACGGCATACACTGTCTCAAAAGAAACTTGAGGGTATTTTCCTTATCTCTGTTGACAAAGAAGCAAGTTGAGCGGGCGGCTTTCGGCCTCAGAAACAAAAGACAATAATACGTTTGCTGGTAGAGTGCAACAATGCAGCAACAAACGAGAAGTAAAGATAAAAATGTTCAATTTATTTATCATTAAACAACAACAGTTCTCGGTTCCTTTTAATCAGCCATGGAGAACGAAAAAGGAAATGTTATAGTAAATTCATATGACAGGTGGAGCTTAATCCACACAAAACCAAAACCGGAGGATGCAAATTTCAATACCTTTATGCATTTTGATGACAATCTAGCTGTGTGTGGGGAACTACAGGATGAGGAGATTATTGCTGATGTGTGCCAAAAACATGGTGGTGATCAAGAAAGTGGACCAGCTTCAAGCGACACTGACAGTAATGTGGATGACGACTCAAATCTTGAAATATCTAAGGTGAGTGAAGTGTTAAGTGCAATAAATGTGTGTAGGCGTTACATCGGTGCTAAAAGTGGTAGTGAAAAAGCTCTAAATTCTTTAATAACTTTATAAATGAGGTTTATGCACTTAGGTAAAGAAAAGTGAAACAAGCTACTAAATTAATTGATTTCTTTAAAGCAGGACCAAATTCAAAATATGTTTTCTTCATACGTATCTTTTTATTTGTAAAATTTTGCACATGTAGGACCACTGTATTGCCTTTTTTACTTTCTCTATACAAACTATGTACATAGTGTACAGAGAAGGTATTGTATTGCACCCAAAAATTTGATACCAAGATTTCACCGGAAATATATGTTTTGGCACCCTCTGAATCCAAAAATAGCATTTTTAGAAAAATGTCCGTGTGTGTGTCTGTCTGTGAACAGCATAGCTCAAAAACGAAAAGACCGTTAAATCCCAAACTTGGTATTTAAGTTTGGTATCTTCCAAGTGCGACACAAAGATTTTCAAAAAAATCTCCCCATCCCAAACTACCCTTTACATGGAACTTTTTTCAAAAATTTTGATTTTCTTAAAAATGACTCCTACAATTTTGATTAAAATATAGTATATTAAAGATATTTACCTGAGAAATAAAATATATATCTTGAATTTTCTGGGAATAACCTCTGAAGAATACTTTATTCTGCATGAATTTTATGGAACTATGCATAACTGCTCAACCATAAGAGAATGACAAAAACTTACCACACAAAAAAATGTAGAGCAGGTTAAAACACACAATTTATATTATATACTTTTTTCCATGGAGTTGATCGTTTTTGAGATATTCATTGATTATGGTTTCAGCTTTGAAAAACACTTTTCTCACATAGGAATTTGTCATCTCCTGTCCATTCAAACAAAGGAACTTCAGTCATAGCAACCAGCTTTTGACTATCACTTTAACCTAAGGTACTCCCTTATTTCGCTTCTACCTACAAGGAAGCAAGTAATAAGACTATTTCTGCCAATTTTTTCTAGATTAGCATGAAGTAAATAGAAGCACAAGCTTTTTAACAATATTTTTTTACAGAGAGGTAGAGAAAATCATGTGAATGGAACATATCAGATTTTTTTTTTAATATGTATGATGCATTATCAAAATCTCAGTTTTAAGTAATTCTGAGTTATAAGTTATCTTCTCTCGTTCCCTTGATCAGTCATACACTATTACAGTACAAAAAATTGCAAAGTATTATAAATGGTGAAATACTGACTTCAGATGACATCATGCAACCACCAATGGGAATGAAAGCAGACAAAGCAACAAGGGAATGGGGAGGAAGATATCTGACAAGAGTCAGTTGACGAATTAGCTGAGGATGAGGAAGATGTCTCCTTGAGATGTACTGTTATTGACAAGTGAGTGAAGCGAACATATTTTTAAAGGTTAATAGAATAATGTTAAGAACATTCTATTATTATGCTCCGCTGTTTTAAAGTTTTCTTTTTTGCTATTAATTCTATGCAACTCTCTCAGATTTTAAGTTTAAGGACTGTATGTGTAAGAATAATTTTTTCAATATTTAGTATTAGCATTATCTTAGATCGCTGAGATAAGAGTAAACCCTGGTAACTTGGTATCAATACCAGTTATCAAAGACCCAATTGTTACAGGAAACAGGGAATCATTTTCCTTATATCCTTATCTCTTCCTGTATTACTTTTCCTTGTGAAAATACAAATGATAACAAAACACAATGAGTTGCAGATAATGTGCTTCCTACACATTCTAACTTGCATAACCCTCCATTCTTACTGCACTTTAAATGTTCTTGAATAATTCCATGATTTCCATTTCCTTTTTTAAACAGAAAATCCTGTTTCTGCAGCAGTTTTTCAAAATTATGGAGGTCTATCCTGCTTATTTCAGACAATTTTGAGTGATTTCTGCAGTTATTACTTCCTCCACCATATACAAGCATTCCATCCAAATATTTAATACCAGTCATTGGAAAAATAAGTTTGAATAAAATGCTTTAGAAAAAATATGTGTGTCTGTGAAGAGATGTAAAAAAAATCTGATGTTTCATTCACATGATTTTCTCTACCTATTCTGTAACAAACCTTTCTTACAAAAGCTTATTCTTCTATCTACTTCATGCTAATCAAGTTAAACATTAGCAGAAATGGCCTTATTAATTAGTTCTTTATAAATAGAATGGAAATAACAGAATACATTAGGATAAAACAATAATAAAATCTCCTAAAAGCTGGTTGCTATGTGAATGAAATCTGGTTTTCTAGGAGTAGAACAAAAGAAACACGAATGACAAATTCTTGTTTGAGAAAAGTTTAAGTGTTTTAAAATAGAGTGTTTTCAAAAATTGTAACTCCACAAAAAAAAAAAAAAAAAAATAATAATAATAAATGACATAAATAACTGAAAATGACATAAATTGTGTTTTAAGAGATCTACAGTTTTCTGTATAGTAAGTATTTGTCTATCTCTTATAGTTGATTTATGCAAAAGTCATCCAGAATAAAGAGATCTTCAGAATGTATTCCCAGAAAGTTCATGATATATATTTTATTTGCTATGTGAATATCTTTAATATAGAATATTTTAATCAAAATCGTTAGAGCCCTTTTTAAGAAAATTCAAAATTTTCGAAAATGTTTCCAGGTAAAGAATTGCTTTGCCTTGAAAATCTTCCATGTCACATCCTTGGAAATGCTGAACTTTAATTATCAAGTTTGGTATTTAACAGACTTGTAATTTTTGAGTTATGCTGTCCATACACACAGACCTTTTCTAAAAAAGCTTTTTTTGATTCAGGGGTCCTCAAAATGTGTGTCTGGTGAAATCTCGGTATCCAATTTTTGGATGGAATACAATACCTTCTCTATTATGTACATTGTGCGTAAGTACAATGCACTAGAACAAATAAAAACCAAAAGTCAGTAAGTACCATATTTTGTATTTAATTCAGTAACTTCCAAAGATGCAACAGAAAAATTCCCCCCCTCCAAAATACCATTTACATGGAAGATTTTTTGAAATTTTAAATTTTCTCAAAAATAGCTGTAATGATTTTGATTAGAATACCATGGATTAAAAATATTTTCTGGAAGTAACCTAAAGCCCTCTTCATTCTGAATGATTTTTGCATAATGTTAAACCATAAGAGGTAGACAAAATCTTACAGCACAAAAAGCTGTAGACAGCATTAAAACCCCCAATTTATGGTATCATATATTTTTTGGTGGAATTAGCCATTTCTGAGATAATACTTCTGGTTTATATTTTACAATATTTATATTTTTCTTAAATGAAAAGTCATCATTTATTTTTCTTTCTTTTATCATCCTGGCCATGCAAATAGAATGGAATTTCGAGGCCATTGCATAGTGATCAGCTATTAAAAGATTTGACTATTGCTTTGGCATAGTTCCCTTGTTCCCCTTGAATCTCCATGGAAATAATATACCTATAATAAAACCATTTTTGCTAATGTTTATCTTGATTAGCATGAAGTAGATAGAAGAATAAGCTTTTGCCTATTTTTGACTCGTGGCTGGTCGGCAGGAGGTAGCTGCGTGTGCACAGTGCTTCTAACTGGTCCTGGCTGCTGCTTTTCTTGCGTTAGTGTGAAACTCAATGAGATAGGACAAAACTTGGAACATAACCCAAGAAAATCTCTGTCTCTGGGTAAGAGACAGGAAATGGCAGTTTCACAACTCTCGGCTTGGAAAGCCACTAAAATTTTGAAATTAAAACCTTATAAAATAATCATAGTTCAGGAATTACAACCATGTGATACTGAGAGTAGAGGAAATTTCTGCAATTGGGTGTTGGGTAAAGTTAATGTTGGCTCTATAGACCCAAAGTTAATTTTCTTCACAAACAAAGCATGGTTTTATTTAAATGGACATGTATCAACACAAAACAACAGATATTGGAGTACAGAAAAACCCAATATTGTGCTCAAAATGCCAGTGCATGACTAGAAAATTGTGCAATGTACCGAATTATAGGGTCTATATGCTTTGATACAGTTAATGGACAGGGTTACAATAATCAAACCATTCTTGGAATATTTGTGTGACATTGAGTGCATGCAGGCAGATTTTCAACAAGACTCTGCTACAGCATATACAGCTGATCTCTTGTTGAAATTAATTGAGGAAATTTTTGAAGATAGGGTCATAAGTTAAGGACTACGGCCACAGCACTTCCCGAACCTTATTTATGGGGGTGCTTAAAAAAATAGTGTACAACCCACATAGGTTGGAAGAACTGAAAGATAATATCAGAAGAGAAATTACTGCAACTTCAGAAGAAGAATTAATGGAAAGTTTCTTAAAAAGTGTGAGAGATGTGTGGCAGCACAAGGGCATCATTTCCAATATAAAGTATGTGGTTACTGCATGAGCTTGAGTTGTCTACTTGAGCTCAGGATCTGTGAATATTTAATATGCCCAGCAGCAGCATGTGTCCTGAAGCAACTGGCCAGCCGGCCAAGAGTCAAAAATGACTGTGTATATATATTTTATGAGTCGTCTCCTTAGCATGGTGGTAGTGCAGCTGTTTGCCAAGCGGGAGATGGGTTCGATTCCCAAAACCTGTTCCGAGACACACTCAGCCTCGAGAGGTCCCTGGAGGACCAATTGAGAAGTAGAGATGACGAAGACCGCTTTAACCAGCCAGGAGGGACTCGAGGTGCTGATCATGTCTCACCCTCCAGCACTGCACCCCTTTGAACCAAAATGGGGAATGCAGCAGCCGGGCAGTAGGCCAAGGTGCCTTTCATGCCATTGAGTTACATAATTAATCTTTCATATGTTGGCGACATTGCCAACTTTGTTATTTATAAAAACCACCTGTAGAGTAGTTTCTCTTTCTGTTGCAGTGTGCATTTAGGATGGAATAGTGGTAAAGTTGGCTCTTCTAGGATGCCAAGCTTGGCCCCACGCCATGTTATGTAAAAAAATAACAATAATAACTGTGTCTATTCAGAAGTATTAGTCTTTAAATGAATAGATTAGTTAACCTATCCATGTCCCTTTACTGGATTATGTAGGCTATTTTCCCTGTGTTAAAATATGGAATAGAGCTGAGTTACCATATGCACACCTAACTGTAGTGAAAAGTACATTTTCCCTAACCCATCCTCTAATAGCCAAGCGAGTTTCTTGAATAATAACAGTATGTGTGACTATATATATGGGCCATGCCGCTGGCCGAGTGGTTAGACCACTTGCCTCTCACCTAGATGGCCACGGTTCGATCCTAATCGACCGCATGTGAGATTTGTGGTGGACAAAGGGGTACTGGAGCGGGCTTACTCCGGTTTCCCCCGCCATCGCATTCCACTGGTGCTCCATCATCATTCATGTATCATCAGTGTCACCGCCTGTGGTGCCATGAGTAGTTAAAGCGGGTGTTAAACACTACCAAAAAAAAAATATATATATATATTTATTTTGTACACGGCTAGTGGAAAATAAATCTCAAAACGGAGCTATTTCCTATGTTAAACAGTGCTTTAAATTGGAAAACTGCCTAATGTGGAACATTTTGGGGAGTAGTTTGCATAAATAGCCTAAGGCAGATAATTATGTATGTGCATTATACATGATATGTGATAAATTTTTAGTGATAAGAGTTCATTTTGAATGGCACTGAAGTTGAATGGCAATATTTAGGTTATTAAGTGTTACATCAGATATTATGGATATGATAGTTGCTTTAGAGTCAGATAATAACACTACTTTTTCAAATATATTTATATAATATAGAAGGTTTTGTAAGCTCTGAAGTATTGCCGAAATCTCTCCATAAAAAATTGTGGTGTTTAAACTTAATCTTTTGTAGAAAGAGAAGAGAGGGCATATTGCACCTGCGCCAGTACCACTGTTATTTGGTAAGCTGGAACCGTCCATATAAACATGTAGCCATTCATTGGTAAGTTATCTTAAATTTATTATTTCTAGTGTCATTTGTTTCAGAACACATGAAGAGGTTTCAGATTTTGTAAATTCTTCAGCTAAGTGTAGGTAGTGTTCAATATCAAATAGTTCTAATGGGTTAATATTTGTTTAAGTAAGGTAGTTTTAATCTATGTTTGATTTCTTTGACTTTAGTGAGGAAACTTTGTTGAGTTTTTAGGTTTACTTTACTTTTCTTTTTTCCCCAGTCATTATAAGGTAGTATGATTAAACAAATCAAACTGATTCTACTTAAATGTAAACAAGTAAAAAGACCATTTCTACTATCTTTTCTTGATTAGCATGAAGTAAATAGACAAAGTTTTTAACATTAATTTGTAGCATACACACAGAGAAAGTCATGTGAATGGAACACATCAGATTATATACATAATTTTTTGTTTTTGTACAGAACAGTGTTGATTTGTTATAATGTTAATTTCTTATGTTTTTCAATTTTTTGTCAATTATGTCAAAGTTGAAACCGTTGACTGAGGCTATGTGTCTTAATTGGAGGTATTCTGTGTTGTATTCTTTTGGACTGAGTAGGATGCTGAGGAGTCTGTGTACTGAGCTGTTGAAGATTGCATGTTTGTGAAGTGCCAGGTTGAAAGTATTCCTGTGTGTGTGTGTGTGTGTGTGCGTGCGTGCATGCGTGGTCTCCCTGTAGATGCCATATGTGATCTTTTGTTCTTCTCGTGTTAACTTTAGGTCCAGGTATGGTAGAATTTGGTCTTTTTCTGTTTCCATTGTGAACTGTATATGTCTGTTTTGTAGGTTTAGCAATTTTAGAGAATCTTCTGCTAATTTTTTGGGGACCACCACAAAAACATCATCCACATATCTAACCAGTTTTTGAACATAATAAAAAAACTGGAGATTATATGAACTAGGCAAACCTCAGGCTTAGTGATAGGAAACCCACTTTCGCCCTTTTTAGCAAATCTGTTCCTGGGACAACTTGAAGTTCAACAAGGAAACAAGGTTAAAATAACATTTCAGACACATGAAACAAAAGCAGATGGATAAATCAGCAGTAGCACACCAGTTTTGGACATCACATCATGAAATGGAAAATGACAAAGTTACTTAAACCTGTGACCAACCCGGCAGCACTCACAGTTTGGGAGAATATTTTCATCATACACACAAAGGCTGACTCATGAATTTTGAAATACTGCCACAAGTGTACAAATTCTGCAGAGAACACCAGATGCCTCCAACATAGCGGACCACAGAATACAACTCCCAACCATCAGTCGCCCTTCAACTGAAGAAGAGGGCAGACTTCCTTGAAATATGTTTTGTAAATTTCATTTTAAGTGGGGTGAGTGTCACTATCCTGACTCATGCTATTATACCTTCATTTGTTCACATCAAAATACTGACTGTGTGAGCTGTTGCAGGGTATAGTTTTAAAAGCCAAAATTATACTCCTGTTTGTTAACTCTCTAAAAAAAAGATGGGCAAATTGTAATCACATATATACAGGCGTCAACTGTAGAGTCAAAAAAACGGGTTCTAACTCTTTCTCTGCTTCATGGCGCACCAATTAAACACATGCTGTGCAGAAGAAAACATACTGAGACATAATATACTTTGTGACTAAGTATGGGACAAATTAATAAATAATTCATAATCAGTAATCTACACCATATCATTGTCAATGCAATACTGCATTTCCAGAGCAGAGTAAAATTGATCAGAAGCAAGACATTTATAGCAACAGTGCAGAAGCATGTATCTACATGCCCAGTGGATAAACACTGCTCAGCTAGCTCTCAGTTCATTGGCTCTCCCAGTACGAAGGTTGGCTAATAAGTCCCTCACACAGATATGGCACCACTAGGCCAGTTAGACGGTAGCATCGTATAGTTCAACTCTAGACTAGCTTGTATCCAAGTCAATCACTTGTTTAATTTTTGAATAGCAAGACAACTTTAGAGTTTTCATGAAAATGGAGGATTTGGAAAAACGAGCAGTGATTAAATACTTCCATTTGAAAGGCTTAACACCTAAAGAAATCAAGGAGGAAATGGACAGTACATTGAAAGACTCTGCCCCTTCATATTCAATGATTAAAAGGTGGGTTGCAGAGTTTAAAATTGGACGTACGAGCACCAGTGATGAGCCTCGCTCTGGATGCCCTGTTGAAGTGACAACTCCAGAGATCATTGAAAAAATTAATCGTTTAGTACTGGAGGACCGCAGATTAAAGATGTGTAAGATAGCAGAGGCTGTAAACATATTAAAAGAATGTGCATGTAATATCTTAAGTAATGTTTTGGGCTTTCACAAGGTCTGTGCAAGATGGGTGACACATTTGTTGACACCTGATCAAAAGTTGCAAAGAAAACTGTTTCTGTAAAGAATGTGGAGCTCTACCGTAAAAATCCCAGTGAATTTTTGAGACAGCTTATTACCATGGATAAAACTTGGATACATCACCACGCTGCAGAAATTTTTTTTTTGTACTTTAACGTCCTTTAACCTGGTTGGTCATATCGGACAATGAATGAAATTGGTGAAATGATGCTCAAATGATCTCGGGGTCCATGGAGCTTAAAGTTACCTGACATTCGTCCCACAGAGAATTATGTTTACTGATTACTTGGAAAAGGGTAAAAGTATCACTGGTGACTACTACACAAGCTTACTGCAACGTTTGAGCTATGAGGTGAAAAAAAAAGACCTCATTTGGCAAAAAAAAATCTTGTTACATCACGACAATGCTCTGGCCCGTCATTCAGTCATCACAATAGGGAAAATGTGCAAATTAAAGTTGAACATCCACCCTATTTGCCAGATCTAGCACCCAGTGACTACCAGCTGTTCCCAAACCTCAAAAAATTTCTTGGAGGACCAAGATTTCACAGCAACAAGGAGGTCATTGATGTGGTAAATAGCTATTTTGAGAACCTTGATAAATCGCACTACAGAGATGGTTTAATTAAATTAGAACACTGATATGACAAATGTATTGAGGCTAATCTGAATATTATGTTGAGAAATAAAGCAAAAACCATTTTTTTAAATGCTGTTTTCGTTGAGAGGCAGGGGCTTATCAGGCCCGCCCCTAGTATAAAGAAGCTTTAAAAGTAAACGTTGGTGTTAGTACTCTGAGCATATTGTTATAGCTCCACTACTGGAAATGTAGAGATGCTTGATTTCACCACTCCCCATCTTGCCTCATATACCCTCCACATTCCAAATAACCCCATTAAAGACCTTACTTATTAGGAACCTTTTGTTTTGAATTGAAACTGGTTCTAACCTGGCCCCACCATGCACCACTCTTTTTTCTTCTTCTTCCCTCAAAACAATCTCCACTTGCATTACACTGCCACTTGGAGCTGACACTACACTCAAATTGTCTTGGCGCGAAACATCTAATCCTGCTGTCACACCTTCCGCTAGCTTTCTTGATCCTTCTCTCATCTATTATGGCAGGGAAACAAGCTGCAATGGTGTTGCCATCTCCTGTTCCAATCGCTATTCATGTTTATTCACACTCTTCCCCTCTCTTCTCTTCTGATGTCACTCCTTGACTTTCCTACGTCATCTTCCATCTGCCAACAATAAGAACCTCTTCTCTCCTCACTACCACTTCTCATTGCTCTCCAATCTCTCATTTCCTGGCCGTACGCTTCCTATGTAGAATTCTGCTGACCAATTTCCTTCTTAATTCCATCTATCCATTACAAAAGCCCTCTAACAACACCTCCTTTCCTTGTTCTTTAGTCAATCTCATCTTCCGTATTAAAATGTTTCTAAATTCTCTTTATTTTTTGCCGTAGTCGTGTTCAATAAAAGTCTTGACCCTCAACTTTGATGAATTGATTAAAATTCTCCATTTAAAGTTTACTGTTACCAGCTTCACTATTAAAGGTGGCTCCCTTTTTCCTATTCTAAACGAGTTGACTATTTCTCATCCTGCTACACCGTGCAATATAAATAACTGTAGTATACATAAATAGAATCTTACCTTCAGGTCGAGCCTTGGGCTTTGCAAGTCCAACATCCTGCATAAGTTCAAATGCAAAGCTAACATTGTGGACCTTCTGATCAAAGTCCTGAGGTGTGAGATGAAAGCTATATAAGGGGACGAAGAAGCCCTCTAGGAGACCCATTAGAAGTGTTAGGTATACACCATCATGGAACTGTGTGTCCAGATCAGACACCTCGAGATTCACTTTATTCAGATGCTTGTTGACAAATGTGACTAGAGACTGCAATAAAACAAATACATTACATATGTTTATTTTTTTACCAATAAACAACAAAAAATCAACAAACTTTTAAGTACAG
Source organism: Hymenopus coronatus (assembly GCA_030762935.1). Classification (NCBI taxonomy): domain Eukaryota; kingdom Metazoa; phylum Arthropoda; class Insecta; order Mantodea; family Hymenopodidae; genus Hymenopus; species Hymenopus coronatus. The sequence goes on from CM060882.1 coordinate 21,691,936, forward strand.
ATACTGTCTCATAAGTAATGTCATTTTTCAAGAAAAACAATTATTTAAAATGTGTTCTGACAAGCAATTAACTAAGATTCAAAATGCAGACCATTAGATTTTATGGTCTTGAGCCATCTTACAGCGAGGTTTATTATCCCACCGATGGTGCCAGTCTCTGGTTTTAGATGCAAAGAATGCGGTAAGACCCACTTGCACTGCTTCAATGTTGTCAAAATTTCTTCCATGTAGAAAATGGGCCATGGATCGAAAAAGATGATAATCTGATGGTGCGAGATCAAGGCTGTATACTGAGTGTGGTAGCAGTTCAATTCCTGAATTTTTTCCATGGTTGTTTGTGCAGTATGGGGTCTTGCATTGTCCTGTTGCAATAGAACTCTATTTCAATTAACTAATGCTGGGTATCTCCATCTCAAAATTTCATGTACTCGTTTCAGTTGCTGAGAATAAAGATCTGCATCAATCGCCCGCCCATTTGGAACAAATTCCCAGTGAATCACACCTTCAAAATTCCACCAGACACACATCACTTTGGGACCGAACCAATGTTTTTAACGATGACTTTGGCAGGTTGGCGGGGATCAAGCCATTAATTCAAGGCATCAGGTTTCAGTAATATACCCATTTTTCATCACAAGTGACAATTCTCCTGACAAATCTATCATCCATGGGATTACAGATAAGCTGATGACAGATATCCACTCTACACTGAGCCTGTTGAGCTGTCAGTTCTTGAGGTATAAATCTACAGCTTCTGTATGATTTTCCAAGTATCTTAATGTGGCGATGTATATATCTTTTGATGCACCAAATTCTTCTGAAAGCCTATGGGTACTTTGTTGCAGATTTTCTCGCAAAACTTGGAATGTATCCTCAATATTCTATACTTCAGGTCTTTCAGAACATGGTAAATCTTTAATGTTTTCATCTCCATTGTTGAAACATTGGAACCATCGTTGTGCCACACGCTCATTAAGACACCTTCTCCTTCCATTTCACATATTCTTCGAGCTGCGGCAGCAGTTTTATAATCTTGTTTCCAGAAGTGCTTTACAAGGACTCTGAGTTCAAACTTTGTTATCTCCATTTTGTGACTATTTACAACTGAAAACTGACACATGCTCGCAAAGTATGCGACATAGCCATGGCATCCTGTAAATAGCATTGCCAAACCAAAGAAACCCAATAAATTTTCAAAACACCAAAATTAAAAAACAGACATTACTTATGAGAACCTAATATCTTAATAATTCTTTTAAGCTAAAAGTATATCACAGTAAACCACAAACAATGTTTTGGAAAGAACTTGGTAAAACAAATTAATGGCTCAACTTTCCAACACGTGTTGCGAGATTTTTCTCACAGTTCAACATGAGTGACGTTATTTCCAAGCACAGTTTGATATTTTTGGTCTAATATGTATTTAGAATTAGTTTTTAGTGCAATTTGATGTACATTTTGATGCAATTTGAGATAATTTTCTTAGCATAATTTAAGGTTTATGATTTTTTTATTTATTTCCTACTGCCATGTAGCCATATTGAAGAATGCAGTGCAGCCAAATTCTTGGTTTTTTTAACTTAAAACATGTAGCCAACATTATTTTTTGTTCCTAAATTACGACTAGCTTACTTCCCACAAATTTTCATACATTGTTTATCCCTAAATTACACTATGGGCACTAAACGTTTATTTGTTAATTTAACATTAAATGCTCAAATTAATTGCTACATATGTTGTTCTTCTCAATTTCGTACGCTGCTTCATATCACTTTCATTTTTACCTAGTGTGGGAATGGTTCAGATAGCCGTGGTATCTAGTGCTATATATAATGGTCTGGTCATCCAATCAAAATCTAATGCTGTGAGTTTGGATCCCAGCAACTACAATCAAATGTGTATGTGATAAACAACGGGGAAGACCCTTATAATATATGAATATATTTTCCACATGGCAAAATATAATAAAAACATATAGCTTATGATGAAATTCAGTGTTTCCAAGTTTTCTACAAAGAAATCAAGATGCTTGTCATTAAGAAGAAAAGAAAGTAGGCTTTTAAAATGCTTTTTCTGGTGAAAACATTCCATCTTATATTTAGGCCAAATACAGTGATGCAGAATTCAGTTGCTGTCACTTCCATTTGCAAATGTTGGAAAAATTATGTCACAATCTGTAATTCAGTTTAGCCAAAGTATAATATTTATTTTCACAAATTTTACAAATTATTATACATTTCCTTACATGTTTATCTCTCCACTGAGTTGCTGTTTACCCAGGGGCCCAATAGGCTCAAACCCTGTGGTTGTCGAGCTATTGGGTCCTGCTATATCTTAAACCTAATACATACTACCTCTTAGTGTTTAATTGTCTTCTTCTGTGTCCTGCTTATCCATTTGGCTCTTACTCTACCCAAAAAGTTTCCAATTTCAAGTCATTCAGGTCTGATATCTTTCTCTCATCTTCTGCCCACTTTTGCACAGATTCTGTCAAAACCCCAGTATAAATCTTACCTAGCACAGATAATAAACAAATTCCTCTATAGTTTACTGGGTTATCTCCCCCTTATTCTTAAATATTGGCATTACTATTGCTTTTCTCCAACTGCTTGAAACATTATCTTCTTCAAATACTTTGTTTAGAATTCTCACTAGTAAACCTAATCTACTTTCATTTCCACTCCATACCTTCCATAACTCCCCTGGAATCCCATCTATACAGCATGCTTTGTTCCTTTTTCATCTTATTTATCCTTTTACTCTCTCTATTCCTATCTGACAATCTAATTGCTGAATATCTCCTATATTTTCTAATTCTTTAATACTTTGTTCCCTCTGTTCCGTCCCAGGAAAGTTATTAAAGTATCTGTACCATACTTCTGAGCTTATGCTATTTTCTCTAGCTTTAATCTTATAGGTTTGTTTCACTAAGGACCAAATTACTTTTGTATCATTATTCTTGCTGCCTCAAAGATTTTCTGACTCATCCCCCCCCCTTTTTAGCTTCCATAAGTTTAGTCAAAGTAAATAAGTGTTACAAACCTTTTTCACGACCTGCAGTTTATCAGGTGCATGGTCAAAGAGTGTGTCAAAGGCATCTCTCTCGCAGCGCATTCCGAGGTCATCATAAGTGGAAGTAATCTCTTCTAATACTGTTCGATGACTGAGTGATCCATCTCTTTTCTGTAATTAGAATTATATTTTGCTTCAAAGAGTGGTGATAAAATGTTGTCACATCTAGCAGTCACAGTTTTCATTATATTTGAGTAAATCATTAGCTAAGGCCAACAATATCTAACCATTAAGTAATACTTGTAATAATGTGCGATAATATAAATGTATATTTATAGCCAAATATTGGTTATTTTATATATATAACATGATTATGACTTTTTGTAAATTTAAAATGCCTTTTTTTTTAACTTTACTGTGCCTTCTTTTTAATTTTTAAAGCCCTTTTGCCAGCCTATTTTGGCTGTTATAAATATCTAAACATCAGTGCTTTGGCATTACATTCAAAAACTCGAAAATAAATGTACATCCAATATTCATTAAATGAAGATAAAACTAAAACTGTGTCAGTATCTACCTGGGCCTTAAAATTAGAACAAATTATCCCAACGGTAATTAGCTCTGATGTCTTATTTCTTCAACATTGTTACTGTATGGCATTTATTTTCATATGACTGTATAGTATTTTATGAAGGAACTTTTGGTGCGTGTTAATTAATGAATAAGTAAGAACAGTTTTACTGTAAACTAGCACATTATGAAAGCACTCACCTGCACCACTACCACAGCCACAGCAACATTCTCTGGAAGACGAACTGGAGCTCGGAAGTGGCGAGCTAAGGCAACTAGAAGATGTAATATTGCTACAATATTCTTTGAATGAACACTTTCTACACTCCACTTCTGCTGAGACCAGCGGGGCAAACTCAAAACCTGCAAAAACATATATCAGATATGTGACAAAATGTCTGTACTGTGCAAGAATAGCAAATGAATACTACTGTATATACATTTTTGCCTGCACAAAGAGCAAATGCAATCATACATTACATAGTGGAAGCTTGGCTTCATTCAAATTTTATTATGAAAGCTGTGTTCTGAACATGCAATGATACATTACCATTACCAATATTAATGCACATAATTTATAAAACAATACAGACTGAGTCGACCAGACATTCTATGGCTTCACATACCTCAAACTTTTCTCGACACGTTTCACCTTCGGTTGAAGGCGTTAGGAAAAGTTTTAGTTTGTGAAGCCCTAGTGTCTGGTCGACTCAGTCTGCATTGTTTTATAAATTATTACAGTGCTTCAGTGTTAATTCCAATTGGTTTTTAAACTATTTTTTTAACAATGCACATGTTTAGAATGAACTGTGTACCCTGGTGTATAGTCAACCAACTACATATTAATATTTTTTGCTTGGTAGTTGCTCTAGCATTCTTTAGTGCAGTTTATTAATGGTTGCCAAAACTGTTAAATAAAATAAAACAGTAGTTGATTTATACCTATGAAATGGTTTTATATATGCATCGGTTCATAGATGAAACTGACTTGAAAGTTAATTGGGGACTCACAACTGCCAACCAACCAATAGTAAAGGTACATTTTAAAACTTAATACTTGGGTAACAATTGAATAACTGATAGCCAACTATAGAATAATTTTATAGTTTTTTTCTGATAGTGCCATCGCTTATTATAATCATTAATGTAACACACAATAAACTCACTCTATTTGTTGCAGCCAGAACTATCCCTAGCTTTTGTTTCTGTCCCTCCTCAGACTGAGTCACTTCAGGAACATCCAGCTTCTCTCCAGTCAGCTTTTCTGCAGTAATAAAACACCACATATAAGAATTGTCTTTTTAACACTATATTAGACTCACCCTTAGATTAACCCTAGCTTAAACAATACAATGCCTACTAGTGATGGGACAAAAAAACACAACAATTTTGAAACAGTTTCATCACTAAAACTGTTTCATAAAACACTTCTGGAAATTGCATGCACTGTGTTATTCTTTCATGTATCACTTCCCCGCAACAGAACTATGCCACAATAACAGCAATGCCTGAGTAGTTATTTCACTTATTGCAACAATTACTACATGCAGTTGTTGTGTTCCACTACCATAAATATTATGTCATTGCTTCCAAAGTTTACCGCATTGTAGCGAGCAGCCTGATATTATCATGAAATTTGAATGTATTAATTAAACTCATTCCTTGTCATTCACATGCAACAATGCTTTGCTTCCATAAATTGATAATTTTCTCTTCAGTGTAGCATGTGATTTTATCAATGGACTGTATTTATCTCATGTCTGCAGCAGTTTTGCAGCTCATCAATGGGCAAAACAGTTTAGGGAATTTCTGTTGCAGGAAACTGTTTTTTGAAACTGTTTCATGGTTGCAAAAGAAACAGATTAAACTGTTTTATTAATTTGACCGTCACTGTTACTAAATTCTTCCAAACATCAATCAATCAGATTAAACTGTTTTGCAAAAAAAACAACTTTTGTCACCACTAATGCCTATTATCATATTTAACACAAATGTATCCAGCTCCTGAATCATGGTGGTGGAGGCCATACAAAATACCAAGACAGCTTGTTTTTAAACATTCAATTGTACTATGAAATTCATACAGATGAGCTGCAGTGAGATCATGAACAAACCACGTAAAAACTTTTTTGCTTTTTATTTTTTATTTATTTTTTTAGGGATGTATTTGTGTGTTTATGATCCACATTTTCATGTGGGTTGTTTGATTTCCTAATATCAGCAATGTTTAAGGCTTTGCGTAGCTATTTAAATACTTCTAAATACAGTACTGTAATGCACATTAACATTTTAAGTGTTGCTTTTCTCAAAAATTTTTCTCAGCATCTTTTATTACTTAAAATGCTCCATGTGTCAAAATTTTAAGCCATTAATTTCTAATTTTGAGCAAAATTTCTAATTTATTACCTAAGAGACTCACATGGCCATTTGTTGTTATTTGTTCTTAAATGTTTTCATAGCTTTATGTTGATAAAATTAAACTCCAATGTGACATTCTTTACAATCGTCTGTTAAGGATGAAAAATTCTGGATCTGATGTAACTGTTTATATTAGGGGCATTTTTAATTACCACAATTAAATTAAGTAAATACAGAAAAGAAACAAATTCTCTGAAACAATTGCATGTATCTGATTAAGTTTGCATGTGGTCCTTATATTACATTATCATATTGATAATTTAAAGTCGCTGAAATAAAAATTATAGATTTTTTTAGACTTTTCACAGGTGCTTTGTGTTAACGTGAATTGTATCACAAAGAAAAATAGGAATCAGTAATGAGAGGCATTAACAAATACAATCAAAAGATAAGCTACCAATAATATTTATCACTGCAGCAAGGCATTGTTTGATTTAAACAAAATGACCTGGGTTATAAGCAGATCATTTCATTATAATCACATATACTCCCTTAGCAGCTGCAGAAAATTAACAAAGCATGAGTTGGTAGTATAATTATTTAATTTTTTTTTCTACTAGAGCAAAGAAGGAAAGAACTTTCATAATAATTTTCCTAGCATACTTAAAGAAGTATGACTTATTTCCTATTGCTCCATTCTGTCGTGGTCTGTGTATCACAACTGACATTCATCTGTTTGTTCCTGTTCTAATGAACAATTAGATCACAGTACATGCAGGTCCCCATGGATGGCCACAGAATTGCCATATTAAGTAAGGGGTAGGTTCCATTAGCAATTCTGTTGAAGCCTGTGCAAGTTTTCTGCTAAACAAATATTTAGGTCTCCTATCTTCCTGAAGGTCAGAAATGATGATGTTTGGGGTTAAAGGGCGCTCAACTACTAGGTTATCAGCGCCCTTAGAAAACTAAAAAGGACACATAACCAGATTTAAGAATGAGTTAAAATTAGCTACAGATAAAATGCCAGCTAAAATTAGACATAAAAGAGATGGTAAAAACTGTCCATTGCTAAAATATTTTTAAAAATCCATGAACAATGGTAAACAATAAGCCTAAAAAGGAATAAAAGTATGACAAATTAAAAGCGGAGGAGCATAAAATAATAAAACAAACTAGATCCTGACCGTAAAAGTAATTGTTGATAAAAATTTAAAAACCTTCGCAACTGTACCGGGGTCATTGCCAAGAGCCACCACGAGGGAGGCTGGCAGCTGGAAAGTTGTGCGAACAGCTGCTAGAGCAGCACACTCTACTACATGTGCCACCATCAGTGCTGCTCTGCAGCGAGAACAGACAGGGTCAGGATCTCTAGTAAAAAGGTGACTATGAGTAAAAAAGCAGTGGTGAAGGTCAGAAAGAAAAGGCAATTTAGCTTATAGATGGAGTTCTTCCAGTTATTCTGCCTCTTTTTGGGATACTAGCTATTCTGCCTCTTTTTGGGATACTAGCAACAGCAGAAACATCAACAAAGTTATTCAATTCTAGACTTAACAGTACTTGCATCCTGTATGCTTCCATGCACATACCTTTTCTTGGGTGCTAGCTTTATGGGGAAGCGAAGGTTAGGAGGAAGAAGAGAGAGAGAGCTCTTTAGACAGTGTTGTAAACCAAAGAAAGTTTCTTTCTTTGAGACCCTCAGCCATTGTGGTGAATGGGTTATCTGGTTTACCACTGACAAGCTGAATTATTAAACAAAATACAGCACAAGTGCATGTGCAGAATTTGGGGATCTACAAACACAAGAGACCTTAGCACTGAAGCCAATACATATCAGAGTTTATAGTGTGTTTCATGTCTCAATGTTGCCATTCTGCTCTGCTTCCAAAATCGTGCAAAACCTACCAAATGAAGATTAGGGAGCCAAGCACCCAAAAAAGCTAAGACAAAATGTGTATTTATTCCATTTTGGAGAGAATTTATCATGATTAACAAGATGTAGAAAAAGGAGTATTTTTTTTTAATAAATTAATAGAACAGATATGTAAATAAATCATAGAAGAGAGTGTAAAAAAAGCCTTCTGATGTGTTCAGTAGCATGATATATGCTACTGTCAAGATTTATGATTCAAATCCCAGCTATGGCATTGAATATTTCAGTCTGATTCTACCTTTCCAACTTAAGCGTTATTTGCCTTATATGAAAGAAATATTGACTGACCTTGGTTAGAGCAGATGACAGTAAGCTGAATATCCATAGTTCAAATCCCAGGTTGACTTTCAATTTTTCAGCCTAATTCTACCTTTCCAACTTGTGTTTTCTAAATTTAAGTTTCATTTAATACAATGCATCAACAAATAATTATTGATATTAAGATAACATGAATTTTCTAAAACTTAGATTATTAACTTGGAAACATATTTTCCTGCATACATTTTTCTTGGTAGAAAAGACTTCTGATATTCATGTATGATTTGATATAAATAAACCTAACGATGAGCCCAGAGTAGCACAAAACCTTTGAACATCCTTAATTATTATTCTGTTAATGAAAGTTAGTTACCTAAAAGCTTCTGCAGCACTTGTCCATCATACAGATCTTCTTCAATATCCTTGACAATGATCCTCTGATCTGCAAGTTCATCGTTTATCCATTCAATAAGTACAGCAATAAGTTCTTTCAACTTTGGTTCCTCAAATGATCTAGGCTCAATCATTGATCTCTCCTCATTCTCCTCTGGAAATGAAAACAAAACACTGCATTTGCAGTCATGCAGCTTTGGCCTTACGACTATGGCTGTATCAGGATTTTAAACTTTCTATAGAAAACTAATAAGTTAACAACCCACATAATGAAACCATCAATTTTTACATCCTCTACATGTACAATGAACATAATGTATAGAGAAGTATTGCATTGCAACCAAAAATTTGATACTGAGATTTCTCTAGAAATACATGTTTGGGTCCCCCTGAATAAAAAAAAAGCATTTTTGGAAAAAGGTCTGTGTGTGTGTGTGTGTGTGTGTATGTCTGTGGCAGCATAGCTCAAAAACGAAACGTCTGTTAAATACCAAACTTGATATTTAAGTTTGGTATCTTCCAATGATGTGACACAAAGATTTTCAAGGAAATCCCCTGACCTCCAACTACCCTTTAGATGGAAAAATTTTCGAAAATTTTGATTTTTTCAAAAATGGCTCTAACGATTTTGATTAAAATATTATATATTAAAGATATTTACCTGACAAATAAAATATTTATCTTGAATTTTCTGGGAATAGCCTCTGAAGACTACTTTATTCTGGATTAATTTTACAGAATTTTGTATAACTGGCGAACCGTAAGAGACAGACCATAAACTTACTTAACAGAAAATGTACGCTCATTAAAACACACAATTTATGTTATATGCATTATTTTCATGGAGTTGATCGTTTTTTTAGATATTCCTTGTTTTTGGTTTCAGCTTTAAAAAACTTATACTTTTCTCACATAGGAATTTGTCAACTCCTGTCCATAGAAACAAAGGAATTTCAGTCACATAGCAACCGCTTTTGACTAATACTTTAGCCTATACTCCCTTATTTTCCTTCTACTTACATGGAAGCAAATAATAAGACTATTTCTGCTATTTTTTTCTTGATTAGCATGAAGTAAAAAAGAAGCAAAGGCTTTTAAACAATAATTTGTTGCAGAGATGTGACATAAAAAAATCTGTGTAGACATTAGATTTGTTTATGTCTTTTTTAAGTAAAACTGCTGCCTTCAGTATAAATTGTGATGGACATCGGAATGACATCATTCACTTGCAACCATCAAAGTATCAACTTATATCAGCAATTTCTTTATTCAGCTGTTCCCACTAAGCTATGTTATTTTTCAAATGATTTATTTCAAAATATACAAGAAAAATGTACAAACAAAAGAAAGAAAGACTGAACATTTGTAAAACATTTTGAAGAAATTAGAAATATGAAAATAAGTTTTAAAAAAATCTATTCTTTTTCTTCTATCCACATCATGCTAATCAAGATAAACATTGGCAGAAATGTTCCTATTACTTATTCCCTTGTAGGTACAAAGAAAATAAGGGAATAAACTAGTTTAAACCAATAATGAAATCTTTTAACCCTTTCCATCTTGATTTGTTTTTGATTAAAACCAGTTTTGAAACCATAGGGTATACAAGAAATACTTGTACCTTTAGTACAAACACTTGCTCTACCTGAATTCTGAATCCAGTTACTAAAATACTTTAAATCACTGGCCAGGATTTCCATAACAGATGTTACATAGGTTCGAATCATCGCTAATCTGCCACTACATCTTTGGTAAAGAATGGAGTGAACCCACCTAAAATAAATGGTGATTTGCATGTATGAATTTCATTAGCAGTGTAACTGAACATATCTTTTGCATTTACTTTAAATATCAATAACATTCTTTTTATTTTATTTATTTAAACCTAAGATTATATCAATAAATGTAAAGAAAACTCCAAAGTGTTCTGTAAGGATAGAAAGTTATCCATTTTAAGTTCAATTCTTTTTTACCCAACTTCCAAAACCAAATATATACACCTAGTGGTGACAAGTAGTACCACTGGATTGGCAGAGGATGCTGTGTGATGATTTTGAAATTCAGTGCTCTTAGGATGGCCAGTTGTAAACAAACAAAAGACAAATTAAAAAAAAAAAGTATAAGTATTGGAAAATGTAAACTAATAATGAAGAATATCTCTGAAACAAGTTAATTCTAAAAAAATTCATTTGACATAAATTGTGTATTTTAACGAGATCTAAATTTTTTTTGTAGTAAGATTTTGTCTATTTCTTACAGTTTATTGGTTATTTAAATATCTTTAATATGTGGAAATATCTTTAATCAAAATTATTGGAGCTACTTGAGAAAATCAAAAATTTCAAAAAATATGAAAGAAAATCCAAACTAGAGGTTCATTAAATGATGTTACTTCACCGGGCTCATACAGTCAACTCTGGCTGAAGATGTGGGAAACATCCTGGTAACATTTTCTAGGTAATACCTAAAATAACAAAGTTTAAGAGTGTTAAGTTCGACCCACAATTTGGTTTAATGTATAATCATACTTGTTGACAAGATTCCCTACTTGACAGCTCTGTATCATCATTTTATCCTCAATGTTGTTTACTAAAATTAAAACAATTATTTTTAATGCTCTTAATTTCAAAATAATGGATGCTTTTTAACCCACTCACATCATACGATGAGGTGAATTCATATAAGTTAGTAATGGAGTTTAAATTCCATGAGGGTCACAGCTTGCAAATATACATTGATCAATAAAACCCTATATATTTGCATTTTTAATTAACAGGTGGCATTCAAAGGATCTACATATCTTTTTAGAAGAATAATGAACAGAAAAACTAATGCTATTGGTATCATGAGAGAAATAAGGATATAAATGAATGAAAGAGGAATGGCATCTAATGGATATGATATGTTAGGTTCAAGGTGTAGCAATAAAGAAACCAGATTGATCGTTGTGCACATTTCTGTCTTCATTGATGACAAAGAAAAGAGTAGGGTGTTGGCCTTTGGACTCTCCCTGACATGCATACAGAATTTTACACCGCTTGGCAATTAGTCACAATTAGCCTTCTTAGAAATGGGTCATGTGTCTACACTCCTTTAGAATTAAGCTACGCTCTAAGGGGGAACAATGTGTTAATATCAAATTCCTTACAAAACTTTGAAAACTCACCACAGAAACTCACAATTTGTTGAAACAATTTTATGGTGATCAGTGTCTATCTTGTACGCAAGTTTTTGAATGGGTTAAGAGGTTCAAGAACAATAGGGTAGATGTTGAAGACAATCTGAAATTGGGCCGTCCTTCCACTTCAAAAATTGAAGAGAATGCGGATAAGGTCAGTACAATTGTTTGAGAAGACCACTGCCCGAGCATTCAAACAATTTCAGAACTTGTCTGCATCAATAAGGAAACCATTAGATTTTGCATGATGATCTGGACATGAAAAAGGTTTGTGGTAAAGTGGTACCAAGAATCCTCACAAACGAGCAAAAGCAACATGGAGTGGACTGCTGTGCTGATACTCTTGAAAACATTGAAAACGACCCTGATTACCTCCACAAAATAATTACGTATGATGAAACATGGATATTCCAATATGATCCAGAGACTAGGCGACAATCCATGCATTGAAGAGCCCTCAATCCCCTAGGAAGAAAAAAAGCGCACATAGGTAAATCAAAATTCAAAGCAATCATGATTTTTTTTTTCCGATATCTAAGGGGTTATCTACATTGATTGAGTGCCTGAAGGTCAGACTGTCATTCAAGTTTATGAAATTGTCTGAAGACCCTCCGTGAACGTGTGCAACAAAGGAGACCAGTTCAGTGGAAGAATCGTTCTTGAATTCTTCATCAGAATAAAAAAATATCTGTGAAGAGATTTTTGGCCAAAAACAACATTCCAGTGATGGAACAACCATGCAACTTTTTTCTCTTCCCAAAAATGAAGTCTGCGCTCAAAGCTACCAGGTTTGAGTCCTTGACTGCAGTGATGAGAAATGTGACAAGACTCCTCAATAACATAACAGAAAAAGACTTGCAGCACTGCTTCCAACAGTGGAGCGGTGCAGGGATCAGAAAGGGGACATTTCAGTTGTGCAAGTTTTTTCAATAAAGAGTTAGAGCATGAGTCCAGTTTCTTATTGCCGCACCTTGTATACTATACAAATGTCATCAGAGATTCACAGTATATCACATTCACAGATACATTTTGTATCTGGCTGATGGAAGTTTTTAAGTTTGCATATCTTGTGCTAGAAGCCATGTACAGCAAAGCATATAACAATATGATTGAGGTCACAAACCCCATGTTTCCAGTCATCAATAGCATCAGTACTGCAGAAATTGCTTCACATTTCTTTCTTCTGCATTGTTAGTTTCTCCACGAGTTATTCGTATCCAGAGGTGGATGGTATCAATCACCTGAAAAAGTCTTCTATGAAAAGCAGTTCCCCACTCAGTTCATACATCAATCTTGGGGAGATATATTTTGAGACACACAGAATTTTCTTGAATAAGTTCACTTTTAATTATTGCAGTTGCTCCAAGTTACAGTCTAATTTCTAGTCTGAATGTCGCAATAGTTATTATCTTTATATGAAATCATTTCAGTACAGTTTTTATGGATCGTCATTCAATTGTTTTATGCCATTCATGGCTCCAATAGCAGCAATAATTTGGTCATTGGTGTGATGAGTGAATACATTTCCAGTGGTCTGCAATATGATGCCCAAATACTTAGGATCTTTCTCCTATGTGTAAAATTGGTGGTTTTCCTCCCTATGCCATAGAAATGGTCATTTCCTTATGATCTAATTTGGGTTTTCCTAACCACTTCACCAACAGATCAAAGTTCATTCTGTGACTTTGATGCTAACATCATGTCATCTGCACACATATATGCAGAGCCCTTCTGGGATGATAAATAGTACAGGGCTTAAGGGTCTCCCTGTAATACCCCTACAGTCTGTTCCATTAGCCTTTAAATCATGATATATCACTGATCTCTATGAAATTTTATTCCAGAATATTTCTGATGAGTCACTTTGTGAAGATGTTTCCACTTACTAATTTTTCTAGTTTCTCAACTAGAATTTTCCCACTGATGGAGTCAAAGGCCTTATAGAAGTCAAAGACAGGAAGAGGTTGCCCTTTAAGACTGCCAGTATTTGTACATAGAGTATTATGTTAGCAGATGTATCTAATAACAAAGTGAAACCTGATAAGTATGAACCTTGGACTGTAATAACTATGTTATATGTGAAGCAGAAGAATAACAAAAATGTTTATTTCCTATTGAGAAACATTATACATGAGCAGGTTTCAACTGTTTCTTTTTTAAGAGTTGGCAGTTGAATCATCCTACTCCACCCCCAGAGTGTCTGGAGGATCACACCTGCAGTTGGTCGATGAACTTTCCTCCTTTTGCCAATGGAGGACGACATTCTACACTGCAGGTTAGCACACAGACTAAGAATTAGAAAGTATATGAAATGAACCCTTAGGCCTCAAATGCTAATACTATAAGAGTCAAAGAAAACAAGAATTCAGTCAAGGAAGACTGGATAGGAAAGAGAGAGAGAAACAGAGAGAGAGCTTCTTGCTTCCCAATATGCACACACACACACAATTTGCTATTGATTCAACACAAAGCTGCTAGCATTACAGCAATAACAAGCTGGGAATAACAGATCAAGACACTCAGGGAGATGGTAAAGAAGCCAGTGCACCCTTAAGAACCAGAAGAGAATGAATAGTGTCAATTTCTAAGATCAGGTAACAACTTTGTTTACTATAATGTATGTTTACTAAGAGAACATCCCTATGCGCAGGGTTTAGGGAATGGGGATGTGAAGGTAACCCCAAGTTGTTTAGAGCTATGCGTAACGGGAATGAAGCAGGCATGCTCCAGTGTGGAGTTATGAATAGTGGGATAGTGATACTGTGACGTGAAGTTGTTGTCCTAAATTTTGGCACCTCTTGTGGCAAGGTTAGTAGCAGTGGTTGACTATCTTTAACACTAAATTTTGCCCCACATGACAGTTGGGTTGGCATGTCTGCTCTATATTCTGCTTTGAATTTGCCATTGTGATAGATCTTCATAAATGGCTCAGACTAAATTTAATTTTATTTATGTCCTGGATACTCTAATGAATGCAGAATAATGTGACTAGCTTCTAACAGGTAAGTACGAGTTTTCTTATCCCCTTTGCTTGGTATATAGGAACACATAAAAGAAGAGAAATAGTAATTTTTTTTAACAAATAGTGAACTTTTTTATTCTGCTTAATTTTTGATGTTAGCATCCCCCTTGATGATGCAGATATTTCCTTTTTAGTAATTTCACACTACACATAATAAATACAATGAATTATATACTTATAGATTCAATATTTCCTGGATTAAAATAATACAATACAACATTTCAGCTTTTTGTGACCTCGAATAGCGAGATTCTTTAGTATGTTCACAACTATATCTATTTTTTGTGGTTCTTTATCTGGAAGAAGAGTAAATCTGCGAGAGATGACACTTTGGGAGAGTTAACACTATCCTTGTAATTCAACAATTTACCATCAAAGCAGATGATGTGGTCAGTAGCACAAGAATGCTGTGGAATGAGACATTGAATTTTCCTTTTATTGTTCTTCTAGCAGCTACAACTATTTAAGAGTAGTATGCATTTAAAGAAAACTTGTTCCATTCATAATTTAAACTTTTAGTGACTAAATAGAGGCATAAATTTGATGCAATTTCATATGCTTGTATAATGAAGGATTTTGTTGCAATTTTATGCTTTTCTGTCCATGTTCCTCAACCTATGCAAATAATAAACTTATATGCCATCTATCCCCATGAGTGGTATAGAAGGTGCACAGCAGCTTGGGAGAAAAGGCACATGCCTTCAGCTTATTTTAAAATTCTTCAAAAAGTGGATTTTTCTTCCAAAGCTGTCAGCCTGAAATTTCTGTGACAGAAGTGACAAAGTATAAATATGCCTCAACTACAACATGCAACATGCCAAAATCAAAGTTACAATCTTTATATGGCAACTCAGCATGTGATCCAGATTGATACACCTACTTAAGAGGCATTCTTCATGCCAAGTTTTAACACATTGAAGCCCAAGCTTGAGTAAAGTTCAGGCCATGTGAAATGTTCATGCGGACCATGCCCGAGAATAGCTCGGGCAGGTATTACTAACGCTTTTAATGCAATTACATGTCCTTAACTAGGTCTTGGGTTATGTGGCAAAGAACATACATCAGTTATCATTTAGTTGTCTGATTTGTGCTACCATCTGTCCTTGCTTTAGTCAACTATTAGGAATGATCAAAAGAATCAAAATACTGGAAGTGGTATACGGTGAAGCATAATTACACATTGGAAAAATGAGTCGAATTTACACTTGATTTGCTTCACTAAGTAATTAATTACCCGGACATGTTTCAAAGGCGTATGTTGCCTACATCATCAACAGATTTCAACTGGCTGCCTGTTGTTGGTATTTTCTGTGGACTTTTCTCCTTTCTCTGGTGGCTGATAGATGAACTTGTAGAGCGGGTTGTCAACGGCAGGCATTCCAAAATTCATCAGGCTAGGTTTTTGCTTTAAAATAAAGATCTTCTCCCATATGTTTAATTCTAGCGGTCGCTGTACTGATTTTAACAAGTGGACATTATCTTTGATTCTATGGCTATTGTCCCAAGCATGTGAGGCTACTGCTGATTTCTCCATTTGGTTGTTTCTTAAGTGTGGCAGATGTTCCTTCAACCTGGTTCCTATGTTTCTTCTGGTTTGTCCTATGTATCTATTGTCACAGTTTTTACAGTTGATTCTGTAAATTCCTGATTTCTTGGATGCAGGTGTTTTGTCCAAGTTCTTTAGAAGGTTTTTTATGCTATGTTTGTTTTGTGGGGCTAAGAAGATGTGTTCCTTGAAGATCTTTTTAAATTTGTTGAAGGCCTGAGGGTGGAATGTGAATTTTTTGAAAATATTCTGATTTTTATCTGCCATGAGGGTGGTTGTAGTTGCTATTTTTCTCTTTCTCTCTATTGTTTTTAGTTTTTTCAGGACAAGTGTTTTGTTAAAACCATTGTTCTCGGCAGTTCTTATTATTTGGTTAAGCTCTTTTTCACATTCTATCTTCTCCATAGGGACGTTAAGTAATCTATTTAGCAAACTGTGGATGATTGCATGCTTGTGGCTAGTTGGGTTGAAGCTGTTAGATTTTATGTGGTTGTCTGTATCGTGTCCTTCCTGAAGATTCCAAATTCCAGTTTTTTATAGTTTCTGATTATTTTGAGGTCCAAAAAAGGAAGGGTGTTGTCTTTCTCGGTTTCCATGGTAAATTGTATCTCTGGGATTTGTAAATTTAGTAGCAGCAGTGCATCTTCTATTAGTTTAGCATTTACTATGGTGAATACATCATCAACATACCTGAACCAAGTTTTGAAAATATGAGGGAATCCATTGGTGATTTTTGTTTCGAAAAAGCTCATGAATAAATTTGCCAGGAATGGTGACAGGGGACTTCCCATTGTGAGGTCTGATTTCTGTTTATAATACTTGCCATTGAAGATGAAGAAGGATTGTTCAATGAAGATGTGGATGAGTTTGGAATATTCTTTGATTTCTTCTTTCATTAAGTTTATGGATTGAAACCATTGTTGGCAGCATTGTAATAGGGTGGCAATGGGGATGCTTGGGAATAAGGAGCTCACATCGAAGGAGATAAGTCTATCATTAGGTGATAATTCTAAAACCAGAAGAAACATAGGAACCAGGTTGAAGGAACATCTGGCACACTTAAGAAACAACCAAATGGAGAAATCAGCAGTAGCCTCACATGCTTGGGACAATAGCCATAGAATCAAAGATAATGTCCACTTGTTAAAATCAGTACAGCGACCGCTAGAATTAAACATATGGGAGAAGATCTTTATTTGAAAGCAAAAACCTAGCCTGATGAATTTTGGAATTCCTGCCGATGACAACCCGCTCTACAAGTTCATCTATCAGCCACCAGAGAAAGGAGAAGAGTCCACAGAAATTACCAACAACAGGCCGGCCAGTCGAAATCTGTTAATGATGTAGGCAACATACGCCTTCGAAACATGTCCAGGTAATTAATTACTTAGAGAAGCAAATCAAGTGTAAATTCGACTCATTTTTCCAATGTGGAACTATTAGGAAATTTAGGAGAGTTAGTAATATTGGTTGCTTGTGGGTAGTCCCGCCATTTTCCTTGAAGGTAGGATCTGTTTGTTATGTTTTGTGTTCTTAAATGTTAAATGGTGCATTTTCCTCGATTTCTGTGAACTGAAGCTGAAATTCAATACACAAATGAGGCTCTGGAAAATTCTGATTCCGAGGGAGAGTTTTTCGAACTTTCAATGAATGGAGTGTTAGCTGCTTTATGCAGATTTTTTCAAACTCATATTTGATACTTGTTGTAAATTTAAAATAAAATATTATTACAGAAGTTATGACTATTTTCTTACTTGTTGAGAAATCCTTGAATACCATACTTTAAGATTGTCCCAATACTTTTTGACAGATTTGATTGTAGTACTGCAAATAATAACTCAAAGTAGGTATGAAAACCCTTCAACTAAAGAAACGCCTGGGCTTCAATGTGTTAATAATTAAACAGTGCACTTCCCACTTTATACATAGAGACAGGTAATCTGAACCACTGTCCCATTTTGTAAAGAGTCAGTGTTGCTCAATAACGCTAGTTAACACAACTATTATTTCCTTACAGTTTATAGTATGGAAGATGTGGCATTTATTTTCATAGGTTTGCAGTTTGCTTCTCTAACAGGAATTTCAGGGTGGGTTTGGCTTGAGTAGTCTGATACTTCCCTTATATACATACCTAAAGTATACTCCTCTGGGGGTAGATCAGGTGCTGTTGGGCTTCCAGGTGAATCAATTGCATGTTTGCCTTCTTCTTGAACTTCTTGTACTGTCAAAAATGACAAACAAATTTAAAGTACATAACATGAAACATGCATATAACAAAGCATTTGCAGCCTCCAAATCAACAAACCAATATGCAATGAAATTGACCCTGTATGGAAAAAGGCAGTGAGAGAATTCAGGTTTTTGCTTTAATTCACACCCTCACCTAATTAAAAATGGTGTATTTAAAATATGTTATATAAATGGAAAGAATGATATACAGGATGTTAATTGACTACACCTAAATATTTTCAGAGAATATAGAGGTGTCTTTAATTTGAGATAGGAGACCACTTTAAATTTCAAAGTTACAGCTATGAGTTTCTAAAAGGCCAGTATGCCACTGGCCCATGATAAAATGATAACATTCGAGAAACAAAACACACAAAACAAAGGGGAATTTCAAAGCTTACATCTCTGGCAAAATTGTTATGATATTAACTTTGGAATATCAAGTGTCTTTGTTTTCCAATTAGGGTGTTCATTAAGCTCTCTTTTTTACTTTCTCTAGAGTGTATGTGCATAACATGTACATGGTAGCTAGAGAAGGTTTTGTATTCCACCCAAAAATCCAATGTTGAGATTTCATCGGAAGTAATGTTTGACGTCTCCTTCCCCCCCCCAAAAAAGGGGGGGAAAAAACAAAAAAAAAACATAGATGTCTGTAGGCAGTCTAGCTCAAAAATGAAAAGACTGTTAAAAGCCAAACTTGGCATTTTTGTTTAGTGTCTTCCAATGATGCAACACAAAGATGTTCAATAAAATCCTTCCACCCCAAACTACCCTTTAGATGGAAAATTTTTTCAAAATTTTGTTTTTCTAAAAAATGGCTCTATTTTGAATAAAATACAGTATATTAAAGATATTTACATTACAAATAAAGTGTATATTTTAAATTTTCTGGTAATAGCCCCTAAAGACCTTTTTATTCTGGCTGATTCTTGCATAACCGATAAACTGTAAGAGAGAGACAAAAACTTATACACAAAAATGTAGATTTTTTAAAACAAATAATTTATGTAAGTTATGTTCTTCTTGCAGAGTTGACCATTTTCAGGATATTCCTTGTTATTGGTTTCAATTTTAAACTACATTAACTTTTCTCAAACAGGAAGCCTCCTTTTGTTTTGTCTCTCTAACTTTACAGCTGGTCATGCAAAGTGAACTGAACTTCAATTGTTTCACATAGCGATCAGCTTTTAAAAGATTTGACTATCTCTTTAGCCTGGTATATTATCTTATTTCTCTTTAACTTGCAAAGAACAAGTAATAAGACCAATTTTGCTAATGTTTATCTCAATTAGGATGAAATAGATAAAAGAATAATCTTTTGTAAGAATAGTTTATATGTGGAACAGCTAGAGAAAGTTATGTGAATGAAACATATCAAATTGTTTTATTAGACCATAATGCAGTATTAGCCTAAGCTTTTTAATTTATGCATTTTAATTTCAACATACCTATCAGCACAATTAATTATAATCCTTGCTAACAAAAAGATGAATCATGCATAATAATTTAACATGCTGAGCTTTAAAATAGAAAACTGGTCTAAAGAGTGAAAGAAGGAACAAAAAGTAAAAACATCAAAAGTTTTTACATCACTTTTATAGGAACTGATCTAAATGGTGGCCAGTATTTTCAAGGAAAAGTTGACAGCAGGAAAGGAACAATTATCATACTCTATCCAAAATTTTGTGTATGTATGTGTGAAATAACCACTGCTACTTGATTCACCATAAATAAATTGTATATCAACGTTGAGGGCCCTAGGCTACAAAGCACAGCTGAGGGATGTTTTTACATGGAGAGAAGTGGAGCCACAACTACAGAGTGATGAAAAAGTGTAGCTAAGGGATCTGCAAAACCGAAACCCCATTGTTGCCCTCTGGTGTAATGGTTACCACGCTGACTTCACATACCTAAGGTCACAGGTTCAAATACATTCCAATATGATCCAGAGACTAAGCGACAGCCCTGTATAGAATGGGACACTGAGAACCACAGCAGTTAAAGAACATCCATAAATAATACACCATTTCATTTTAATTTCTGAAACCCCAATCATTCAGAACCTTGCAAATCTAGAGGATTTCTATCCTTACTTTAGATTGGCAACATAAACTTAATGAGCAATATGGTGTGTTTTCATTACTTCTCACAGTCAATATCTATAAAAGATATCGGGTAGGCAGATAGATTACAGGTTTCCAACATGTTCAACTACTATTCCTGACACAAATTCAAAGTAATTTAATCACTGTTACTTCATATCTAGAACAAGTATGGGAGTTTTATTATATTCTAGATCACTACCATCCTTTTCTGCTCAAAACTTTCAATTTTGATAGCCTTTTATTTAGATTTCTAATTAAATTAGCATTGGATAATGTGTGCAAAAGCAGCAAATAGTATTTATAATATACTATTTATTTTATTTATATAATTATATTTAACAAGTATGGTTATACTGGTGGCTAAGAATTTTTAATATAGGTTTACTTTAACTACTAATGGATATGTAAATTTTGTAAAACTTTCCTTTGACTATAGAATGGATTTCAGACTTTTTTTTCCTACAAAAATTCCTAATTTGCATTGCCTTTTCAAAATCCCTTAGAAACAGTTTTCGGAAACTCCATTTTTATAGCTTATTTTGATTCAGTTCATGTACATTCACCTAACCTAACCTAGACAAAATCTCGAAACCAGAGGAACCTGTTTTTTGCGGCAGCTCTATGGCCTAATGGTCATCACTTGCATCATACTCATTTTTTAGAAAACACAATATCCAATCAACTTTAGATTAGCTTAATATTTCAACTGATACATCATATCAGCTGCTTTCTTTAGGTTCATATTTACACTTGAACAGATACTCTGCAAGTATCCATTTATACCTATATTCATGTTTAATAAATAGTTAGACAATTTGCTGTGAGGAAAACTCCATACACTAAAAATAACTCGGCTTACATGCACTTTCACATCTGCACAACATCATAGCCATTACTGTTTCTTTTCCAATTCACAGCTGTTAACCAACTCAAAAAATTGAATGACCTATCACATGATCAAATATCATTGGCCACAACATTTGTTCATACCATTTGGCAGACCAATTAACAATGAGACCATACTTTTCAAATCACTGACAGGCATTTCTAGTAAGAAATGAAAATGTGCTAAATCCTAAAATTAGTATACACTTCAAACAATAATTACTCAAGAACCAAGCACTTCCAAAACATAATCTAAATGATGGCTCAAAAGGAACAGTAAGTACATCTTAAGCTTAAAACAATTCATAAATCTGTTCTGCAGTTAATGTCAACATTTTCTGTGAATTTTTTTCAAGCATAGGATGTACTTACCATTAATTTTAAGCCATAGTTCAATTTGGATTACATTTTGGAAGTGTTGGTTATTGAGTAATTAATATATAAAAGAGTTTACTAATTCCTCAAACTTGGAAAATGTTTGTTTTACGAGGTAAACCCACATATCCCAAAGGTCTAGATCAGTGTTTCCCAACCTTTTGAAGTTCACGGCACCCTTGGGAATAACATTAAACACTAGGGGCACCCTTCCTTGAATTAAAAGAAAATTAAGCTTAATATGTTAATTTATTGAAATATTATATAATAATAACGTACACCATAACATAATACAGTAAACTTTACTACAATCACTGAGTAAAAATACATCAATAAATTTTGTTCGATTAATGTGAAACTTGTGATTGATGCTTAGAGCACAGATATGTGATGTCGGGTCTTACAGTTCACAGTGAAACACGCAAATCATCCTCAAGGTTATTCAGTCTATTTCTTGCTTTGCATTTTATTGTCACCATAGCAGAGAAGGCTTGCTCGCATAGATAGGATGTTGAAAAGGGCAAAAGTGCATTAATTGCTTTCTTCATTAGGTTAGGGTACTCCTCTCTCCGTTGAAGCCAAAAACTAGCCACCGACGCCTCACTCTTGGTGAACTTACCTTTGAGTGTGGAATCAGCGCAAAGATCAATAAATTCATCTCGTTCGCAAGCAGTGAAATCTATTTCCTCTGCACTATCTACGAAATCAAATGGTGAGACAACCCAGTCGAGATTCGTAGTGGAAATAGTTGGAAAGTACGCATCTATTGCATCTTGCAATCTTGATAAGTGATCACAAATGCGGTCTTTCAGCTTACCCACATTAAGAAGAGATGGAAAGTTCGACAAATCTTCTTTTTGAACTGCAGACTTCCAAGAACTAAGTTTTCTTCTAAAACCTTTCATTTTATTGGTTGAGGAGATTATTGTTTCATGTCGACCCTGCATCGAAACATTCAGTTCATTCAGCTAATGAAAAATATCTGCCAGATATGACAGTTCAAAACACCAAGAATCACTTAGTAAGAGCTCATGAAATGTGTCTTGATTTTCATCCTTAAAAAAAAGTTTTTACCTGTTCTTTAAGTTCGAGAAACCAGTTCAATACACGACCCCGCGACAACCACCTTACTTCTGTGTGAAGTAACAAAGAGGTATGAGCTGCATCCGTTGCGCGACATAACTGTTCAAAAATTCTGTACTTTAAAGGTCGAGACTTCATATAGTTCACCATTTTCACAACTTGGTTAAACACTTCAGCAAAATCTTCATTACACGCTTTCACGACTAATGCCTCTCTATGCAGAAAACAGTGAGTTATATTAATGGATGGATTTTCATTGAGAGCTCTGGCAGTAAAACCTTTATTTTTCCCAGACATAGACGATGCACCATCTGTACATATACCATAACAGTCTTTCCATGAAAGATCATGGTCATTGAGATAGGAATTAATAGAAACGAAAATATTATGGCCTGTGGTTGTAGTCTCCAGCGGTCTACAGAACAGAAACTGTTCACTAATATCTTTTTCATCAATATATCTGATAAAACCATGGAGTTGCGGTTTGTCACCAATATCGAGACTCATCTACTTGCAAAGCAAATGTTCTGTAAGTTTTTATTTTCTCCGTGACTTATTCGTTGATATTGCATGACATTTCAGATATCCTGCGGCTGATTGTGTTGTTGGACAGAGGAATTTTTGAAATTTTATTAGCTGCTCCTTCACCAAGTATTGTTGAAACTATAACTTGACATGCAGGGCCAATGATTTCCTCTCCAAGAGTATGAGGTCTCTTTTTTTTTAGCTATCAGTTGTGCTACTTTAAATGAGGCTTCAAGAGCAGTATCACCTATGGTCATTCTCTTTACCATTCGCACAGCTGTTTTCTTCTCCCCTTCTAATATATGTGAAAAATACATTACACTTTACTGTGACACACTAGGATGCTTTGTTGTAAGATGCCGCTTCAGTTTGCTAGGTACCATGGCCTCGTTGCTAAGTGTTTCGCCACAAACTAAACACACAGGGATAGGGTTTTCCTCGTTGTTATTCCACTTAAATCCATATGCTAAGTAACTGCCCTGGTATGTTCTTTTCTTTCGTTTGTCTTCTTTATGTGGTGAATTCGACGGTCCGGGAGAAACTGTAAGATTTGGCTTCTTAAAGCAAGCAGTAGGAGCCGACTATTCACTTTCACTGTCCTGGCGTTTACGTTTAACAATGAACTTATCCATAGCTAAACACTGTTAATCAACGCGAGGAAGACAACTGAAAGCGCCAAGTGGCGTACACTTTTATATATTCATCTGTCGAAGCCTCGGGAATGTTCGTGAGGAAGCGAGTATTCTCGGGAATGTTCGGCAGGGTATAGCTGTAATGCCATCTGTGGGATACTAGTATAACTGAATTATTGAAATGAATCGACCACTATCACCATCTGCCGTGCATGAGAGTAATTGATTTGACTTATTTTATTTCAAGACCTTACAAGACTTAAGGCTTCAGTAGAAGGTATTTTTTTTGTTTATTTCAATATCTCGCGGCACCCCTTAGCCAATCACACGGCACCCTAGGGTGCCGGGGCACACCGGTTGGGAACCGTTGGTCTAGATGATGATCTTGGTTAATTGTTCTGCCCAATGGTATTAGCCATATTGTGGCCAATGATATTTAAGCATTTCATATGTATTATGCTCATACAACATTTTAAGTAGGTTGCCCAGTGTGAATTGTAAAATAAACCAGTCATATGTCAAGATGTCATGCACATCTGAAAGTATATGTGAATTTAGTTATTTTCAGTGTATTGAGCTTTCTCAGAGCAAACTGTTGAGCTATTTATTAAATACACATATAACTTGGCAGTGTATATATTCAAGTGTAAATGTGAACCATAATATGCTCATTTTAAAGCAGCTGCTGGGTTGTATCTGCCAAAACATTAAGGTAAGTTAAGTTTAACTTTGTGTTTTGTAAGTGCTTTTGAAAAACAGTATGAGACAAGCAGAGATCAGGCAAACGACTGGTTCCTCTGGTTTTGAGATTTTGGCAAGGTAAGGTTAGGTTTAGTGTGTGTGTGTGTGTGTGTGAGATGAACTGGGGTTTTAAAAAAAGGGTAAAAATGGAGTTTCCGAAAATTATTTCTACGTGTTTTTGGAAAAACAATGCAAAAATGGATATTTTAGTTGGAGAAAATCTCCAAATTGCGCCCTGTATTCAAAATAAACTTTTCGAAAATTTTAAAGAAATTCTGATATTCATTACTTATTTGTGTTGGGTTAAATAAGCAGAAAGACATGTGTGCATTCTTATACTCATAATTGTTGATGCTGTAAGTAATTATTTTAATAGGAAAATTAACCCCCTCAGCAACACCAGAAACCTTAGAGAAGTCTGACCAACTGAACAAAATAGTAGTCATAACAGCAGTGCTTATATTGCAAGCATTTACTATGTTTGCCTTTGTAAAATTGTGTTTGTCTTAATCAAAACATCTAGTGTTAAGTATTGCGTATGCTTTTACTCGTTCATAAATACATAAATCCCGGTGTTGTTCTTGATATAGGATCGGCGATGCATTTATTTGAAGTGTTTCCCATTCATATGACCTTATTTAGGTACAACTGTTTGATGCTTTTTAATGCAGCCCCGCTTCCCACACATATCCTACTTTCCTGACAGCTCAGTTAACCATGCCCCGCCCACTAATACCCAAATATGGTCATCAAAGAAGAATTCAAGCTTCGAATCAGTCTAAAAATGGTAGTGACAACACAGAAAATTATTTGTTTAAAACCTTTACTTACCTTCTTTAATACGCTTCTTTCTCCCAAGAGTGCCAATTTTTTCCCAAAAAGATTCTTCTTTCTCATCCTTACGTGCTGCTGCCACAGGAGGTCGAGGTGATTTTGGTCTTGGAGAAGCCATATTTGTTTGCTGTGTTTTTGTTTTTTTACCAGTGGCGATACCTGCAGTCAAAATATAAAATTATCCTAAAAACGAAACATTAGTGGGAGATTTAAACCTGCCTTTCTTAAGTTTCTGCCTAGACGAACAGTGTACTACTTGCACTCAAATAAATTGTGATGCTTTCGCTGGACGCAGCTCTGCTGGTTCACCGCAGTAAACTTTGATTAGTCTGCTGTAATAGTAAGTGATTAGGGTGGGTGGAATCAATCG
This sequence comes from Hymenopus coronatus, assembly GCA_030762935.1. Lineage (NCBI taxonomy): Eukaryota > Metazoa > Arthropoda > Insecta > Mantodea > Hymenopodidae > Hymenopus > Hymenopus coronatus. The sequence continues at coordinate 21,717,982 of CM060882.1, forward strand.
GTATACAAATAATGCTACACAGTGTTTTTCATTTGAGTCCATAAGATGTTGGGCCTAGAGGGACATAAATACATATATTCCCCAGCCGGCAATTGATGCCAGGACCTCTAAGATGAGAAACCAGAACGCTAATCTTAACTCAGTTTTTAAATCCTGCTCATTTATAAATTGCGATACAAAGGAATGGCAAATTAAGTCTCTTTTTGTAAATGAAAAACAATTCTTTGAAAATACAGTGAAATGAGCTCGCATATGCATTTTACACCGCAGCCATTGAGTACTATATTAATTGTCTTGTAAAATACTGACCATACGATCCTCTCGATCTCATAAATCTCCGTGTTTAACGCTGTGGCTTGTTTGTTCGTTAATTTGGGCACTTCTCGGGCAACGCTCAGGGACATTTTACGCATTATACAATTACGAGATATGCAGCATAACTAATAATATACCCAAAATTAAGGGCTGCATTATCTTGAAGAGTGCATGTGTTTTACATAAATGTTTAATGAGCTCTTTTACTCCATAGGGCATCGCAGAAGGTGTGACTGGTAATACATGAAACGACATAACTGGAAAAGAAACTTTGGAAGGAAACGCTCTAGGCTTAAGTTTAAAATCATTTACAAGATATGGTCGACGAAAATATAGAAAGAAAAAAAAACTGTCAGAGGACAGTCCCGGAGAGATATGAACCATAGATTACCCGTTCTCAAGTCCATGCCTTAGCAATCTCAGGCACTCGTCTTAGTGAAGATGGTGTTGTTGCACTTTATTTCTAAAAGCACTATTTATATTTATTTTAGGTATTAGTAAATCTTATAGTTTTTGTTTGGTTTTTAAGTTTAACGTCCTTTAATCTGGTAAGCCAGTTCGGACATGAGCTAAAACGGGGTCCATGTTGGTTACCCGACATTCGTCTTCTCAGGATAATGGAAAACCCCGGGAATAATAACCTTATCCTGGTAACTCGCCTTAACAGACATTCGAACCCGGGACTTCATGAATATGAGGCAGAGTCGCTATCTCCACACCACTTTTATAGTATTTTACTTAATCTTTAAAGTATTTACCTCTCAGTGTGCCAACAGACTCTGTCTGTGGCGGTGGCAGTGGCGGAGGGGATGGTGTTCTCGTGCCCTCGGGGTCATGAGGCAATTCTTCTACCTTCTCATAATCACCTTCGACGTCCTGAACGACTTCCGCTGGCATTGTTACGACTTGGAGCTCTGGCGCCTTCTGTGGTTCAACGACGTTCGGTTTCACCACCACATCTACAACACGCGGCGGGGAACATCCCTCTCTATCATCATCTTCGTATTCTGAGAGTGAGCAAGGATCTAGGGCCTCCAGGCGCATTTCGTGCGATGTTTGTCTGAACAGTGTCCTTGCTACTGGTCGCTCCACTTCGTCCTCCATGTTTGATGTATCGCTTTACTCTGATAAAGCCACCAGCCGCTTCCGAGAGTCAAGGAAATAGCTGCCTGATAAAGCCGTTTCCTTTACAAACACGTCATGTACCTCACGATCGCATAAATGGATGCTGCATTAGTCACGGAGAGCTTGACACAAGAATACTCAATATGTCTATTTTCGAAATCACCTGGAACTATTTTCAACAAAAGTAAGTCGAAAATATGCGGGTTTCGATGTTCTTACCAGTAGGCTCGGGTTCGACACAAAAATATAATTTCAGGTGCTCAATAATTAAAAAATCTGATGTGTTACACTCACATGGCTTTCTCTAATTTCTACAGACTTCTTACAAAAGATTATTCTTCTTTCTACACCATGCTAATCGAGATAAGCATTAGCAGAATGTATTTATTACTTCGTTCCTTATAAGTAGAAAGGAATTAAAGGAACGCGCTATGCTAATGCAAAAATCAAATGTTTTAAAAGCTATCGTTATACGATTGTTATTGAAATTTACTTCTTTGGTTGGTCAGGAATTGAACAAACAAACAAACAAAAACAAAAAAACGGACACTTCCTGTCTGAGAAAAGTATATTTTAAAATTGAAACCAATAACATAGAATATCTTGGAAACGGTAAACTCTACAGCAAAAATGAATGTAACATTAATTCAAAATCTTCTCGGGCTTCTAGCCAGGTAAAAACTTGGCTTGACACCAACGTTTCGAAGAAGTGCATCTTCCTCGTCTTCAGGGTGAACTGATGGTTTGAGTTCACCCTGAAGACGAGGAAGATGCACTTCTTCGAAACGTTGGTGTCAAGCCAAGTTTTTACCTGGCTAGAAGCCCGAGAAGATTTTGAATTAACACGTCGCCAGGAAAGCTTTAGTTCTTATTTTGAATGTAACATTGTTGCTTTAACGAGATCTACATTTTTTTGGTAGTAAGTTTTTGTCCATCTCTTACAGTTTACCAGTTATGCAAAACGCAAAAATTACCCAGAATAAAAATGTCTTCAAAGACTAATCCCAGGAAATTCAAGATTTAATTTTATTTGTCTTTAATATATGATATTTTAATCAAAAATCTTCAGAACCATTTTTGAGAACAGGTTGTGAAGATCGCATTAACTGGCCGGCGGGGGGGGGGGTCGAAGCGCTGACCACATCTAACCCCCCAATACTGCACCCCATTCATGACGTCTGTAATGGACCGAGATGGGGGCGCAGCGGCCGGGCGGTAGGCCAAGGCTCTTAGTGAACTGTGCCAAGGAGTCATTTTTGAGAAAATCAAAATTTTCGAAAATTTCTCCATGTAAAGCGTAGTTAGGGGTAGGGAGATTTTCTTGAAAATCTTCGTGTCGTATAGCTTGGAAGATACTGAGGTATTTAACAGACTTTTCGTTGTTGAGTTATGCTGCTGACACACACACGCGGCCATTTTTCTAAATTTTTTTTGATTCAGGGGGTCTCAAAACATGTTTCCTGTGAAATCTCGGTATCGACTTTTGAGTGCAATACAATACCTTCTCTATACACTATGTAGGTATATACTACGTGTAGAGAAAGTAATATCATTTCAGGAACTCAATAATTATAAAATCCAATGCAAAACAATTTTAACTTTCTCTGTCACTTAACAGGAAGTTTGTATTCTACCTAAACAGCTTCTATGCTGAGATTTCACCAAATTCGTAAAAATAGATAAATAAAAAGTTTTTTAATTCCTTCTACCACGTACAATGTACGTATTAGGTAGAGTAGGTATTACATTCCACCCCAAAAAATTCTCTAGCGAGACTTCACCTCAAATACATGTTTTAAGGACCCCTGAATATACTAAAAGCATTTCTAGAAAAAGCTCAGGTGAGCCTGTGAACAGCATTACGAAAAGTCTATTAAATACCAAACTTACTATTTAAGTTCAATATGTTCCAAAGATGCAACACAAAACTTTTCAACACACTCCCCCGTGGAAGTGGGGTTTTATTTATGGACGCCCTTTAACTGCTGTAGTTCTCCGCATCCTATTCTATACTGGGCGTAAGAGACCGCTTAATTTTACTCGGAGGCCTCTTTATCAGGTTTGAGGTTCTTTTATTTGCCATAGATCTACAACACGGAATCAACGGCTTTACTTCCCTTCCTAAGGAAACCATGCCAAGGATTTTACACCGATAAACATCGTCTGCCGGGTTTGAAGCCGCGATCTTGGGTATATGAAGTTAGCATGGTAACCATTACCCATGCAGTCCTTTGTCGACGGGGTGCGAGATGCCGAGATACAATAGCACCTTAAGCTCGGCGACTACAGAACCATCCTCAGCACTAAGGATGGAGGTGCCAAAATAACAGCTGCGGGGGAGTATTCGCTACCACAGAAGCAGAACAACTCAGAGACGATGACGACCTTCCACTGGTAAGTGCTGGGGGTGTAGCCAACCAGGACACCTAGCGAGGGATTCTCCACAACAAAGCCGATCAGCAGGAGTACGGTAATGGAGTCAAAAAATCTGATGTGTTCCATTCACATGACTTTCTCTACATCTCTACAAAATTATTGTTAGAAAGTTTATGCTTCTATATACTTCATGCTAGTCGAGAAAAAATTAGCAGAAATACTCTTATTACTTGCTTCCCTGTAAGTAGAAGCGAAATAAGGGAGTAACATAGGTTAAAGTAATACTCTAAAGCTAGTTGCTATGTGACTGAAGTTTCTTTGTTTGTATGGACAGGAGTTGACAAATTCCAGTATGAGAAAAGTATGTTTTTCGAAGCTGAGACCAAAAACAAGGAATATCTCAAAAACGATCAACACCACGAAAAAAATGTATATTACATAAGTTGTGTGTTCTAACGTGCTCTACATTTTTTGTGTGGTAAGTTTTTGTCCATGTCTTATGGTTTAGCAGTTATGCAAAATTCGGTAAAATTCGTCCAGAACAAAGTAGACTTCAGAGGCTATTCTCAGAAAATTCAAGATATAAATTTTATTTGTCAGGTAAATATCTTTAATACACGTTATTTTAATAAAAATCGTTAGAGTTATTTTTGAGAAAATCAAAATTTTCAAAAAAAGTTTCATCTAAAGGGTTGTTGGGAGTGGGGGATTTTCTTGAAAATCTCAGTGTCGCATCCTTGGAAGATACCAAACCTAAATACCAAGTTTGGTTTTTAAAATACTTTTCGTTTTTGAGCTATGCTGCCCAAAGACACACACACACATATACACATGGACATTTTTCTAAAAATGCTTATTTTGGATTCAGGGGGTCTCAAAACATGCATTTCCGGTGAAATCTCGGTATCAAATCTTTTAGTGCATTACAATTGCTTCTCTATACACTATGTACATAGTAAGTGTAGAGAAAGTAACACTAATACCTCAAATGGCACTATGTGCCTTGAGCAGAGGAGTGGGCGAGTCTCATCGCAGACGGCTAAATAACTTAAATAACTTTTACTGTGTCATAAGCCATTTCCGTGATATCCACTATTAATGGTTCCAATCTTTCATTCTTTAAAAGTCATTTTGATGTTCAGTTGTTTCTTACAATTGCATGCAAAGAACAGTATATTGCATCCAGGGTATAATCAGAATTATAGGAGACAATCTAAATTTTAAAAACAAAATTTCATGTAAAGGGTACTTTGGGGTGGGTAAATTTTCTTGAAAATCTTTGTATCACATCTTTAGAAGATGCTGAATTTAAATACCAAGTTAGATGTTTAACCACTTTTCCTCTTTGAGTTATGCTGTTCAGGTACACAACAGACACGTGCATGCTAGACCTTTTTTACATTTTTGTTTTTATTCATGTGTAGTGGAATCTTAATATCAAATTTTTGGGTGGAATACAGTGCTTTATCTACTCAGTACATAGTAGAGAAAGTAAAAAGAGCTACTCCACTGAAACATTAATCTGTAATTAATGTTATTTCAGACAAGATATGTTATGACATACTGCTTTCAGAAGATTGCCAGTCTTTAGGCTGCTCCAAATATGGTGCCTAGCTAACCAGACCAAGTGGCCCTCTTAAAAGTGACATCTTTTGAATCTATCAAAACATAACATCAAAGGATGGCTCCCCACGTACTAATCTCATTTTGCATCTTCAGATTTATTCTTAAGTATGTGGGTGATTTTTACAACCTGTTCTTAGTTATCTTTTTCCTGGAGCTTGTAGCCTATTATTGTATTGTATTTATTTTCATCCATAGAAACACGATACATGTTATAGGACATGTCAATTTAAGATACAAAACAAAAACTAAATTATATCAAGATGCATACAAGATTAAAATACAAAAATATAAGATTTAACAAATTTTAAATATAAAAGGAAATAACATACAGAATTGAGTCATAAAGACAATTTACACCAGTTCCTGATGTATAAATTCATCTACACTATAAACGCTATTACATTAAGAATTTAAACAAAACTTTTTTGAGGCTGCCTCCGTGGTCGAGTGGTCAGCGAGCTGACTTCTCACCTGCAGGTCCCGGGTTCAATTCCCGGCTGGGAAGTGTGAATGTGCGTGTGTTTAGTAATATAAAGTTTAACTCAATGTTCTGAACCTATAGTTTCACAATTGAAAGCCCCCGATATGACCATTGATGTTAAAGGGGGCTATACAAATGAAGCAATAAAAAAAAAATACTTTTTTGAATTTTAGCTGGGATTCAATGTTCTTTATATATTGGGGTAGTTTGTTGTATAAATGAAGACTGGCATATGTGAAACTACTTTCATAGAGTTTGGTTCTATGTGAATTTAAAAATACATTTTTCTTTGCTCTGGTGTTATATGTATGAACTTCAGCATTTGTTTTGAAGGATTTTAAGTTTTCTTTTGTATAGTTTAGCGTTTCATAAATAAACTTGCATGGTAAAGGTATAATTTTAAATTTTTTAAAATATGGTAAACAACTAGTTTTATTCAAAATTCAAAATCTTCTCGGGCTTCTAGCCAGGTAAAAACTTGGCTTGACACCAATGTTTCGAAGAAGTGCATCTTCCTCGTCTTCAGGGTGAACTGAACTCGTCTTCAGTTCTTATTTTAACTAGTTTTATTTGCGACATTAGCCATAATTCTTATCATTTTTTTTTTTTTTTTGCATCCTGAAGACCTTAATACCATTTTTAGAATTTCCCCAAAAGATAATACCATATACTAGTAGACTATATTATTTGAATTTAAGGCTATCCTAGTTATTTTTCCACAGTGTTCCTCTCAGGAGTCCATCTTGGGCAAATAAGAACTGCATGCTCTGCTGTATCAGTATTGCCACAATATGGGCTATCATCTAGTACCACGTTCATAGAGTACAGATAGCTTTTAAATTATGTCCCGAAAGCAGCAGCAGCAGCAGCAGTAGTAATAGTATTATTATTATTGCACTTAATCTCACTATTTTCACTGCACAAATTACTTCCAAAGTTGCAGTTTTTACCTGAATATTAATACTACTTGCAGTTTAAGCCTGAGATTTAAACTGGTGTACTCACTCACATTTCTTATCGCAAATCTATCCATACTGGCTAATAATAGAAAACTCGCTGTTACGAAAGATTGAACTGAATACCAGGGCTACAATCATCATTGCTGGTGCTAACTGCTGGAGTTATGACCCTGAATAAAAACCCAAATAATCAAACCAAGAATTTATAATACGTAAAAAGAAGCTAGTAAAGTGAAGTAACACATATTAATATAACAATTAATTATTGTTATATTAATAAACTAAGAATTCTTTATTGTTTAGGTTACCCTGTATTACTCTGTTTTGCTTACTCACAGCTTGCACTCATACCACACAATCTACATCAAAAGTACTTTGTGTCTTCTTGTATTTTCCAAAAGAGCAGTACTGGTGCTTGTAGTAAAAAAGGAAGGAATTCTTCTTAAACAAGCCAGGGAAAATGTAATGAGGGGGAAATCCCCCCTCCTTCTCTCCCATTAATTTAAACCCTGTGCACTATATTCATCTTTTTTTAAAGAAAAGAAATTCATAGTGGAGCATGAGTTGTCAGTTTACAGCAGGATACATTAAAAAATAATTTTAAACAACTGAATAATGTACAAAGACAGTTTTATCAAGTGGCCCACTTTATTGAAGTTAATGTATGGATGTCACAAGGTTTGCCTATGCAGAACTGTGAAGGGAATTTATGAACAACATCAGTACATAAGAGGTAAATAAGCCTTAATCATTTCAGTACCACAAGGCATACCCCAAGGCTCACCACTGGGGCCGTTACTTTTTCTTATTTTTGTAAATGACATAACTGTTAATATAAAATGTCAGATAAGGTTGTTTGCAGACGATTGTATTATTTACAATAAAATTAGAAATGTTGAAGATGAGACTGCTCTTCAGGGTGATTTAAATGAAATTAGTGACTGGCCTGCTGCAAATAAAATGAAAATTAACGTGGCAAAAGTAAGTCAATTGCATTTAATAGATCTAGGGAAAAAATTCTGCAAAACTATCACATGGGTGGGGAAAAAATTCCACAGGTGGACATCTGCAAATACTTGGGAGTTTACTTGGCGAGTAACGCTGGATGGGACGAGCAGGTAAATTCGGTATCTAAGAAAGCGTGGAAAACACTGCACTTCTTAATGAGGATTTTAAAAAAGGGGAGTGCAAAGTCCATGGAAATCGCGTACAAGTCCTTAGTGCTGCCGGTCATGGAATTTGGAGTAACTTGTTGGGACCCGTATAGAGTAAATCAAATTGATTCGTTAGAAAAGATCCAGAAAAGGGCTATAAAATTCATAAAAAGGGGTAAATATTTTGGGCCTCCAAACGCAGAGGAGATAAAATGGGAGCCGTTGAAAGTTAGGCGTGAGAAACAGAGGTTGTGCGCTTTATTTAAAGCTTACGCTGGCTTAAACGCATGGGAGGACGTTACTGAAAAACTGGAAAACCCAACTTACTATGCACGAAACGATCATCCGTTCAAAATTAAGGGTAGAAGATACAGAACTGACGTGGGAAAGTTCTCCTTTGTAAATAGAACCATAAAAGACTGGAATGAATTGCCTGGAGCAGCCTTTCGGGATTGTCCCCTGTCTCTGAAGAAATTTAGGAAAAATCTTGATTTTAATGTTGGATAATTTTTGTAAATATTCCTTAAATGAAATGCTTGTGATTTCATATTGTTGTAAATACAAATGTTAAATTGGTTGGTGATTCTAATTATGAAATTAATTAATCTGAATTGAGAGAAAAATTAATGTTTTCATATTTGTGTAAATAACTATTATAACTAGCTTACAAAGCCATAAACTGGCAGCTGTGATTTATTGTTTATATATCTTGTATACATATATAACTCTGCCACCGGGTGATACCCACTTGCAGAGAAATAAATACATACATACATAACATTTTAGTCTTTATTTTTACAAAACCACACTACACAGACATTCTTAGCATTGCTGGAATACATTGCCTATGCTACTGTTGTACACTTTCTCGAGGGAATTCTGACAACTGTAGCAATTTTTTTACTTCTTCCTTATATTGGCTGAGAGAATATTCATCTTCACCTACAAATAAAAGAAAACAGATTATTATACTAGAAACCCACAAGAGTTTTTCTACCCATTACAAATCCACACATGAGCTACTGAGAGATTAAGTGATAAGTATTTAGTTACAACTTTATTACAGGAAAAAGGTAAGTTTTTGTATTTAAGCTTATGAAAACTGTTATATTAAGAATCACAAATAAGCATGATTCTATTTAAAGAAAACTATCCAATCAAACACAGCAAGTTAATGCTACAGAATCTGTATTATTAATTACAAGTATAGTTGTTAATATGATCACAAATAGTAACGGTAACCAGAACAAGATTGGGAATGTTGAAATACATGTATTTCAATGGAAACATTCATAATTGACAGGAAGCTTTCCCGGGTCCCGGGATTGGAAAGCAAGTCTTGCCAAGTTAAGTTTCTCATTACCAAGCACAGCATATTGTACATTATTAGACTCTTTGATTTAGAGATTATTCTAAGTAGCCATGACATGAAACAGCTACTACAGCTAACTTTATTCACAGTTCTTTTGAATTATGTTGGTTAACCCTGATTATATTGGCTGAATTGGAGACAGATAACAAATATTATTGGTCAGTTAAAAATATGTGAAGTCGCAATGCACAAAATTGACCAAAAAAAAGAAGAACAAATGCTTTCCCATTCTAGTTACCAGGTTATTATGAAACAGAATCTTTTTTTTTTTTTTTTTTCTTTTTGCATACTTTCAGACTCTGTGGGGGGATAGGGAATAATTCTAGTTAAAGAAAAATTCCCTGCCCCAGTCGGGAATCAAATACAGGATCTGCGGCTGAGAAGTCAGTTCACTGACCACTCAAACACAGAGGCAGTCTCCGGAATCTTGTGTCCTGTATGGCTTGTGATTCTCGGTTTCATTCTGGACACCGTTCTCGCATTATTATGAGCCAGACTTTAGTCTTGACAAGGTACATAACATACCTCTGACATTGCTAATTTCACTCTTTAACACATTGCCATCACAGAAGTTAACAAATATAAATATATATATCTTCTAAACTTTCGGTCTAAGCATGTATTAAAAAGTTTCAATTTTGGTCCCTGTCTGTGGGCGACATCTGCAGAGATTATGCCATCATATTGCTTATTTCTCAACTAATGCATGCAGAAACAGTTAGTACTTATGTTTGTGCCCCAATGGACAGCCAAGGGAGTTGGTCTCCATGGCTACGCTTGCTAAAGCGTTTCGCTTTGGTGCTTCGTGGGCAGGGGATTGTGGGTTCGAGTCCCACCTTGGGCATGGGTGTTATATGTTTGTGCAATGTGTATATGTTTGTAAAGGAACAGTAAAACCAGTAACCAATAATCAGTAAAACCTATGGGGGGAAAAGGGAAAAATGTTAGGTTAAGGGTTATTGTGATTTCTTACTTCATGCTTTTTGCAAAGTTGAGAAAGGAATAGGAATTATGGCCGGTTCTACAATCTGCCAATAACTTGCTGATAAAGATATGTACAGAATTTCTAGATGATTGGTGTTTTAATCTCTAGATAGCACTACTTGGTAGATATGTTTGCCAATAGTTGAAGTAACTAATACATTCATTGTTCGACAAATAACAAGTTCGCATGTATACAACAGACACAATTCTTATCACTAGCAATAGTAATCAAGGCAGAACTGATTTATTGGACAAGGAGGAGGAAATAATGAAGTTTCTAATTAACAGAAAATATATAAGGTCATAGAGACATAAATTCCAAACTTATAAAACAAAAATTTATAAACTGGTTTTAATAAATTATCTGACATTTATTTTATAGGTGGATTTTTAAATCCAGGTCGTCTCCTTAGCAAGGTGGTAGCGCAGCTGCTTACCAAGCAGGAGACCTGGGTTCGATTCCCAGTATCGGCTTGGGGATTTTTTCCCCCACTGGGAGACCTGGCCCGGGGTGCACTCAGCCTCGTAAGGTCCCTGGGGGGCCAATTGAGGAGCTACTTGATGCAGAAGTAGCGCCTCCAGGTCATGAGGACCTCATTAACCGGCTGGGGGGGCTTGAGGCGCTGACCACATCTCACCCTCCAATACTGCACACCCATCTATGACGTCTGTAGTGGACTGAGATGGGGGACGCAGTGGCCAGGCGGTAGACCAAGGTTCCCCGTGAGCTGTCGTGCCATGGAGTTAAAAAAATTTTAAATCCAAATGCCATTTTAATTAACTTCACATACTTCCTGCTGTTCTCTACACAATCATTGTAAATCATTTAGTAATGGTTAATCCTACCCTTTACCCCTGATAATTGCAATTTTGAAGAGCTTAGCTATTCCTGATGATTGAAAATCCTGATATTCACGTTAAGCAGAACCTCTGACTTCCTTAGCCTCTCCCCCAAACTTTGCAAGTTTGGCTACTTTTCTGTATGTGGTCATGACTGGAAATACTGCCTGCCATGTTATAATATGCTTTGTAATGAATTAGTATTAAGGTGTTAGGAAAAAATAGTTCCATATATGAAAGGAAATAAATTGCATGTTTTATTTAACCTTAAAGACCAAAAAAAAAGAGCTGATTAAGTATTAAAGTGTTTGGAGAACATAATAAACAGCGTCATCTGAAAGGACAGTGTGCACGTTGAAATTTGCAACAAACATTTTGTGAAACATGTTCTAGGTAAATACTTAAATAACAAAGGTTAAGAGAGTTAACTCATTTTTACTTTCTCTGCATGCGCTATGTAAATAGAGTATAGAGAAGTTATTGTATTGCACCCAAAAATTCAATACCAAGATTTCACCGGAAATACATGTTTTGGGACCCCCTTAAACCCCCCCCCCCCCCAAAAAAAAAAAAGCCTTTTTAGAAAAATATCCATGTGTGTGTCTGTCTAGGCGGCATAGCTCAAAAACAAATTTCTTTTTATACCAAACTTGATATTTAAGTTCAGTATCTCTCAAGAATAAGACACAAAGATTTTCAAGAAAATCCCCCTACCCCAATTACCCTTTACATGGAAAAAATTTAGAAAATGTTTATATTCTCAAGAATGGCTCTAATGATTTTGATTAAATTCTCTTATATTTAAGATATTTAAATGACAAATAAAATGTATATGTAAAATGTATATTCTGGGAATAGCCTCTGAAGACCTCTTCATTCTGGATGATACCAAATTACTTAACCGCTAAGCCGCAAGAGAAAGAAAAAAATTACTGCACAAAAAATGTAGACCTCATCACAACACACAATTTATGTCCTTAACATTTTTGTTATGGAGGAAACCGTTTCCGAGATATTCCTTGTTATTAGTTTCAATTGTAAAGTACTTATACTTTTCCCAGACAGGAAGTGCATTTTTCTTTTGTTCTACTCCTGGCCAAGCAAAGAAGTGCTTTGCAATCACAATTGCATAACGACAGCTTTTAAAACATTTGACTATCACTTTAGCATAGCGCATTCCTTTAGTTTCCTTCTTCTTAAAAGGAGCTAAGTAATAAAAAACATTGTGCCAATAAATGCAAAAAGAAGCTAGTAACAGTGAAGTAATAACACAAATATTAATATCAAATTGCAACAAATCTTCACTTATCTTTTGGAATCCTTGGACTAGTTTCACAATAAATCTATTGCATTATCAACATTAATTTCCTTTTGGTCTGGTTTTTTTTTTTAATTGCTTCATTTGTATAGCCCCCTTTAACATAATAGTCATATCAGGGGCTTTCACTTGTGAAACTGTAGGTTCAGAACATAGATTAAACTTTATATTACTAAACACACGCACATTCACTCTCACATTCATACTTCCAGACTCTATGGGGGATAGGGAATAATTCCGGTTAAAGAAAAATTCCCCGCCCCAGCCGGGAATCGAACCCAGGACCTCCGGGTGAGAAGTCAGCTTGCTTCCAAAAGATAAGTGAAGATTTGTTGCAACTATTATTTTTATATTAATAACTTGCTAATGTTTATCTTGATTAGCATGGTGTAGAAAGAAAAATAATCTTTTGTAAATAGTTTGTAGAGCAGCTAGAGAAAGTCATGTGAGTCTAACACATCCAATTTTTTAGTATAAGATGATGTTTTATAATTTATTGTCACCAGAAACCTCAAAAATATTTACAGAAAATCTGTTACATATAATCAATATCATGGCTAATGTTTGTTTACATGCTGCATGCAAACACACTTGGAGTCTCTCATGGCTGATAAAATATCCACTTATCTCTAACCAGCAAATATTTACATTAAGATACCCCAAAATACACAGAAGCTGCCTTGATTCAGTAAACCCATCTTGTTATAAGTAAACTTTTATGTACACTGACTTGATCCAAATAACCTTGGTTTCCTTATTGTGTTTAACTGGAAAACTAGGCATCAAGCTTGCTTCTACCATAATTCACTTTAGTAATTTATTTATGTAATTATACATTAAAAGAGAGAATCAATTCTGGAGGATGTTATAAAGAGAATAACAATGTTTTTCCCTAGAATCTGAGTAAGGAGAAACAAGCACATTGAGAACTTGGGAGAGTTTTGTTGCCTCAAAAATACAACAAACAAAACCCACTGGAAACCAATTCACACAGAGTATAATTTTATGTTTGAAAGATAGAGTCAAACTGAAAAATTCGGTGCCAGTACCAGAATTTGACTTACCATCACATATTGGTATGACATTAAATACCCACTGATCCACAATTTTACTTTCTCTACTGCATTAGTAAAGTAGGGGGAGCATTGTACTCCACCCAAAAGTTTGATACTAACATTTAACCTGAAATATGCATTTTGAGACTCCCACCCCTCCCAAAAAAAAAAAAAAAAAGAAATACACATTGAGTTCAGTATTTTCAAAGATTAACTAGAAACTTAACAAGATATCCCCACCCCAAATAACTTTACATGAAAGATGTTTCGAAATTTTCAATTTTCTCAAAAATGTCTGTTAACATTTTTTATTAAAATACCATGTATTCAAGATATTTACATTTAAATTTTCTTTGTATTATATCTTTAGAAGATGCTGAATATAAATACCAAGTTAGATATTTAACCACTTTTCATTTTTGAGTTATGCTGTTCAGGCACGCAACAGATACATATATGCTACACCTTTTTTTGCAATTGTTTTTAGTCAAGGTGCCTCGAAACATGTATTTGCAGTGAGATCATAGTACCAAATTTTTGGGTGGAAAACAGTACTTCCTCTACTAAGTACACACTAGAAAAAGTAAAAAGAACTACACCATTGACACATTAATCTGAAATTCATTTTATTCTAGACATGTTACAACATATTGCTTTCAGAAGATCACCAGTCTCCTGGATGCCGCAAATATAGTGGTGATATAACTTCTTTGGTAGCAACCATCTATCATATGCTGCTTCCAAGAAATTTCCTTGTTGGAGTGGATTTGGTGTGCAGATTGCACAGTGTGAATGTACAATGCCCTCGGGGAATAACTGCTTTGCTCAATCAAGTCAGTTCGCTAGGAAAATCGCAATAGAGAAGATCAGCTTAGAGAAATCCGTCTGGATGATTATTGGTGAGCAAGACACTTTTCAGAGTTACACCTTTGCATATATATGTATCTCTCTCTCATCACCCTCCATGGTGTAATGGTTACCATGCTAACTTCATATACCAAGGTCACGGGTTCAAACCTGGCAGAGGACAATGGATTTTTTGGGTGTAAAAATCCTTAGCATAACTTCCTTTGGAAGAGAAGTAAAGCTGGTATGAAGGGAAGTGGTCCTGTGTCGTAGATTTATGGCACGTAAAAGAGCCTCAAGTCTGATAGAGAGGTCTCTGAGCAAAATTAAGCAGTCTTTCATGCCGAATTTCGAATGGGACGCTGAGAACCATAGCAGATAAAGAGCTTTCATAAATAACAAGACAATTTTATTTTCTCTCTCTCTCTCTCTCTCTCTCTCTCTCTCTCTCTCTCTCTCTCTCTCTCTCTCTCTCTCTCAATTCTAGAAAAGGTTTTAATTCAGTATACTTTCTACTGCTTTGTTTAATGAAGCAAATTTCAAACCAAAGCAATGTTGAATACTATGTTTAAAAAGATGTTTTATTACTGTAAATTGTACTTGAAAAAACCTGATGTGTAACATTCACATGACTTTCTCTATATCCCTGCAACAAATTATTCTTAAAAAGCTTGTACTTCTATTTACTCTATGCTAATCAGAAAAAATTAGCAGAAAAGGTCTTTTTACTTGCTACCTTGTAAGTAGAAGCGAAATAAGGGACTAAAATGGGTTAAAGTGATAGTCAAAAGCTGGTTGCTATGTCAATGAAGTTCCTTTGTTTCTATGGATCGGAGTTGAAAAGTTCCTGTATGAGAAAATAAAACTTTTTATAACAGAAACAAAAAATAAGGAATGTCTCAAAAACGACGAATTCCACGAAAAAAATGTATATAACATAAATTGTGTGTTTTAACATTTTTTGTGTAGTAAGTTTTTGTCAATCTCTTGCGGTTTAGCAGTTATTCAAAATTCCGTAAAATTCATCCGGAATAAACTACTCTTTAGGGGCTATTCCTAGAAAATTCAAGATATACATTTTATTTGTCAGGTAAATATGTTTAATATACGAAATTTTAATCAAAATTGTTAGTCATTTTTGAGAAAATCAAAATTTTCGAAAAAAGTTCAATGTAAAGGGTAGTTGGGGTTGGTGGGATATTTCTCAAAATCTTCGTGTCACATCCCTCCTGGAAGATACGTCCACCTCCACGTCCACGTCCATGTAAGATACAAATTTCATTTGTGATGTATATATCTTTAATATACAGCATTTTAATCAAAACCGTTAGAGCCATTTTTCACAAAATCACAATTTTCAAAAATTCTTCTATGTAAATGGTAGTTTGTAGAGGGAGAATTTTCTTGAAAATCTTTGTGTCACATCCTTGGAAGATCCAAACCTAAATATTAAGTTTGGTATTTAACAGTCTCTTTGTTGTTGAGCTATGCTTTACACACACACACCCACGGACCTTTTTATAAAAATGCTTTTTTTGGATTCAGGGCAGCCCAAAACATATATTTATGGTAAAATTTTGTCATCAAATTTTTAAGTGGAATACAATACTTTCTCTACCCCTATGTACATTGAACATATGGGCTAGAGAAAGTAATCTAATCTCCTATCACAAAATCATAGTAGATGCCATCTTAGACAAACTATATACAGTAGAGTGCTAAGCCAGCAGTGATAGAGGAAGGTTGTGTTTTGAGAGGTGCTCCTGCGGTGAAGGAAGAAGGATCTAAGTCACGATGGGAGTGGACATTACAGTGTATAGAGCAAGAATTGGACAGTTTAGAAAAGCAAAATTGGTGAATAGTAAACACAGTTTTGGAGAGAAGATGACAAACATATTGGTTTTAGCAAGTGTTATAACTTTGTTGCTAGTGATTGGAGGAATTGAGGTAAACCCCGGCCCTGCAGATATAATAACAATGCTGGAAAACCTGACTGAGAAAATGAACAAAATAGAAGGTATGGAACAACGAATAGGTAAACAATTGGAAAAGATGGCAACAGATATCAAAGAAGATGTTAGAGTTGAGGTGCAGGAAGCAAGAAGGGAAGTTGAAATGGTTAAGGAAAGAATGGAAAGATTGGAAGAAAGGGAGAGAAGATTTAATTTAGTGTTCACAGGAGTTAAGGAAAGAAGGTATAAATGGCCAGCAGAAGAAATATTAGAAATAACGAAGGAAAAGCTGAATTTGGAATTGTACAGATGGGAAATTATTGAAGCTTATCGAGTTGGAAGACAACTTGGCAAGAGAACAATTATAGTGAAATTTGCAACAGCCCAATTAGTACATGAAGTACTTAAAAGAGCCAAGAAATTAAAAGGAACAGACATTTTTATTAATAAAGATTTATCACCTAAGAAGAGAGCTCTGCAAAGAAATTTGGTACAAAAAATGAAAGAAGCAAGAGCCCAGGGAAGAAGAGCTTATATTAGAAATTTCCAATTGTGGATTGACGGAGAAAAGACATCGCATCTGGACAAGAAGGAGCTAAGAGAACCCCAATCAGGCACAGAGGAAATTACTCAGCAAATGTCAACGCCAACTTTAGGAAGCTCAACACGAAGATCAAAGTCCAAACAAAAAGGAATGGATGTGGGTGAAGACAGTGAAAGTGAGTGTTTGAACCGAAATCTGCCTGTCAGCATGGATATGAGAACGGCATATGCAGATAGGACGTCATCCAACTTGCCTACGAGAGAAATAACAGCTGACGAAGAAATGACGTCAACAGAGGAAGCAACAGGAGGAGGAGCCACCAGAGTGACGTCACCTAGGAAAATAGTGTCACCGAGAAGAGGGGAAGTAATAGCCGCACGTAATTTGGCTGCGAAGGGAAAGAAGGCGTGGCAACAGAGTAGCGGGGAAAATACAGAAGGGGAAGAAGACAACATCAACATCATATCATCTGAACATGGCAGCATGCTAGTTTTAGATAGAAATAAAACTATTTCTTCCCGAGAAGGGATACAATTAAGGAGTAAAAGAACTCTAGAAACATTTAGATTTAGATTAGGCTCACAATAGGGAAGGGAGAATATAAGGAGGCTTGGATTCTGGAATTGTGAGGGAGTTAAAAACAAAATATATGCGGGGAGTTTAAATCAATTATTGACAAAACTTGATTATCTCGCGGTAGCTGAAACATGGCTAAAAGAGGACCAGGTTTACGTAAAGGATTTTGATTTTGTAGGGATAAAAGGAGATAAGGTAGCAAGAAAGGGGAGGGCATCTGGAGGCATAGGCTTTTTTGTAAAGAAAACGTTAAGTAAAGGAGTTAAAGAAACTTGGTCAAGGAGAAAAGAAATACTATGGATTGTATTAGAGGAGAAACAAATAGTTGAAAATGTTATATGTATAGGCATAGTATACAATCCTCCTCTTCCTTCGCGCTTTCATAATCCGGACCTCCTTAAACACCTAGAGATAGAAATAGAACATTTAAAGGAGAGATATGGTAATTCTGAGATTATATTAATGGGAGACTTTAATATTAGGATTGGCGAAAATGATGTTATTGGAGGGAATAGGTGGATGAGTAATGATACATTAGAGAAACCTGAGAAAATTAGATACAGCAAAGATAAGATAGTTGACAAAGGCTATATGAAATTTATAGAATTCTGTGAATTGAATGCCTTTGATATTTTGAATGGGAAATATGGAGAAGATGTGAATGGAGAATATACGTATGTTAGTAATAATGGTCAAAGTGTGATTGATTATGTATTATGGCCAATTAATATGGGGTATATTTTAAGTAATTTTAAGATACTAAATTTAAGTTCCAACAGTGGGCATTTTCCATTGATAGTAGACATAAAAACATGCACAGAGCAAATAGTCTATAATTTAAGGGAGGAAAAGTGCAACATAGAAGAATACAGTAGATACAAATGGAAGGAAGAGTATTGCAATAAATTTAGGCAGACACTAAACTCTAATTATGGCCAGATATGTCAGTGTGGAATAAGTTTTACGATAAAGGAACAAGAAATTGAAAGTGCTATGGATATCTTAAATATCATTATGCTAAGGGCTGGGGAGGAAATGAAAATGAGAAAGAAGGTTTACAAAAGAGATGAGGGCTGGTTTGATGAAGAATGTAGAGTAACTAAAAGACAAGTCAAACAGCTGCTCATAAAGTGGAGGGAATTAGGAAACATAGAATTAAAGAAAGAGTATATGCAAGGGAGGGATTTATATAATTCATTACTGGAACAAAAGAAAACAAGCTGGATGAAAAAATATGAAAGTAATTTGATACGAATTCTAAATGAAAATAATGCAAATGAGATATGGAAGGTTATGAAATCAATGTATAATAAATATGTAACAAAACCAAGTATAAAACCAGGAGAATGGATGGAATATTTTAAAAATTTGTATGGGGAAAAAAAGAGTAAAAATGAGATAGGAAATTGGGAAATAGGTAATAACTATGTGGATATACTCGATGATATAATAAGAAGTGAAGAAATAATCCAACAGGTGAAAATAATGAAAAGAAATAAAGCAACGGGAATAGATGGAATCCCTCCAGAGTTCCTTAAGGAATGGTGCACTGAAATAAACAGAGTTAAGGTTTTAGTAGACTTATTTAACACAATTAAGGTGAAGGGGTATATACCAGATAAGTGGAGGAAAGCAATCATACATCCAATATACAAAGGCAAGGGTAGTGTTGACAAACCAAACAACTATAGAGGCATTGCATTATTATCAAATGTAGGAAAAATTTTTACTGGTATTATGGCAAGCAGGATACAAACATGGGTTGAAGAATATGATATCCTCTCGGAACTTCAGATGGGCTTTAGAAAAGGGAGGAGGACAGTTGATAACTTATTTATTATAAAAACACTGGTAGATAAATACTTGAAAGACAAAAGAGGAAAGTTATATATGGCTTTTGTGGATTTAGAGAAAGCATACGATAGGATAGAGCTTCAATTGCTGTGGCAAAAGTTGTTGACTAAAGGAGTGAGTAAACAAATGGTGGACACCCTTAGAGCATTATATAAGGAAAATACTTTTTGTATAAGAGTGGAGGAAGGGGTTGTAACAAGAGAAATCCAACAAGAGAAAGGCCTTAGACAGGGATGTAAGTTAAGTCCAGTCCTATTCAATTTATATATAGATGATGTATTAACAGAAATTGGGAGAAATAATAACTCGATGCCAGTAATTAATAATATTCAGATTCCAGGATTACTGTTTGCAGATGATCTAGTTATAGGTGCAATTACAGTGAATGGCTTGAAACAATCCCTGCAAACATTAAATAATTACTGTAAAGAGTGGAGTTTAAAAGTGAACCAGGACAAGACGCAGATTGTAGTGTTCAAAAAAGGGGGAAAATTGAGCAAATATGAAAAATGGAAGAATGAGAATGAAAAGGAGTACAGGGTAGTGAGAGAATGTATTTATCTAGGAGTTAAAATTGATAGTGGTGGCAATTGGGAAAAGCAAAAGAAATTTGCATTGGCAAAAGGAAAAGGAGCTTTATCAGCTATTAGAAGTTGCAAATACAAAGCACCTAATATAAATATTAGATGGTTAGAAAAAGTGTACAATATGGTGGTTGAGGCAAAAATGCTATATGGGATAGAAGTATGGGGATTAGAAGGAGGATGGGAAGGCATAGATGAGGTGCATAGGAAATTTTGCAAAGAAATACTGGGGTTACCAAATGCAACTGTTAGGCAGGTAGCACAAATAGAGCTGGGTAGAGTGGCAAGTAAGGGAAAGATTATGGAAAGGGCATTGAAATTTTGGCATAGGATATTGAAATTGGAAGAAAGGAATTTGTTAAAACAGTGTTTAGTATATCAAGAGAAAAGTTTAAAGAATAAGGGATGGGTAGACTGTCTTCGAAATAACCTGGAAAGTAGTGGGTTAGGGGAAATGTGGAGAAGAAGAGAAAATAATGTGAATAACTTCTGGAAGTTGGCAAGGAAAAGATTTGAGGATATAGAAATACAAAAAATATTTAGTGAAATAACTGAAAAGAGATCTTTAGTTTTCTATATACCAATGAAAGTCTCATGGGGAAGGGAAAAGTACATTGATGTGACAAATAAAGAGGAGCGAGAAGGTATTGCATGGCTGAAAGCAGGAGTATGGAGATTAAAAGGTCTAAGGAAAGGTATTCCACAAAATCAATGTCCTATATGTGGCAGAAATGAAGATATAGAACACATTTTATTTAAATGTAAAGGAACTGAAATTTGGAGAAAAAAGTATATTAATAAGAAATGGTTTAAAATAGATAGAAATGTAGTAGTAGTTGAAATGTTTCAAAAAGATAGTAAGAAGATTGGACAATTCTTATGCAAAGTGAAAAATAAATGGATATGGACAGTAAATAGACAAAATGGTGTAATAAACTAGAATTAATAAACTATTGTAAAATATGAGTATGACCGGTAAAGAGCCAGGGCTGAACACCGATCATATTCACCTGTATAATGCTTAGCATAAATAAATAAAATAAAAAAATAAAAAATAAATATACAGTAAAACCCCATAATTATGCTCTTCAAGTGATTGTGACCTAAACATGTAATAATCAGGATAGTTTTACCCTAAAAAGTGCTAATAGAGGGATTTGGAAGCATTAAAGCATGCAATATTAATATGGATACTTTACAAGTTATGACTTTACAAATAGACCATAACAAATGGGATAGTTTTATAATCAGGAGAATAATCACAGAATTTTACATAATTATCTTTTGTATGTTTTAGTTCTGATACACAAAACAAAGTTTGTTGTAGTTCTGTAATTTTAGCATGCATCATTTTCTCTCTGCTATTATTTTATGCTCAGTTCCTTATTTATTTAAGATAATGATCTCACCATTATGAAAGATGTTGGACACCTTTTCCTTGTATTGCTGTAGTTTTGGGAGCAACTCTTGTTCAAGCTGCTGAGAGTCTTCTTCACCTGTTGCTTTCCAGGTCAGCAGCTTCAGTATGTTGGTGCGAGATACACTTTTATCCCAATCATAGTATTCCATATCAGCTTCCATTTTCTCACTTTCCCATGCCTCTGTTTTCTGTATGCAAACGATGGTTTTTAATTTTAAACAAATAAAAATTGTTAAAACAGAAATTACTAATAAAAGTCACAATAACTAAATAGCAACCCATTTTTAAAAAATCTGATATATTCCATTGCATGCCTTTCACTAGCTGTTCCACAAACAAACAATTCTTATAAAAGATAATTCTTTTATCTACATTATACTAATTGAGATAAACATTAACAGAAATGGTCTTATTACTTCCTTGTAAGTAGAAGGGAAGTAAGAGAATGCACTAGGCTAAAACAATAATCAAATTCTTTAAAAGCTCATTGCCAGTGAAATTATTGAAATTTGATTCGCTTTTGCATTCCTGGAAGTAAAACAAAAGAGATGAAGCAAAAGTTGATTTCCTGCTTGAGAAAAGTGTAAATAGTTCAAAATTGAATAACAAGGAATATCTCAATAAAATTGTTAGTCATTTTTGAGAAAATAAAAAGTTTTGAAAAATGTTCCAAGAAAGAGTGGAGGATTTTCCTGAAAATCACTGTGTTGCATCCTTGGAAGATGCTCAGATTAAATATCAAGTGTGATATTTAATCGTCTTTTCGATATGCTGTCCAAAGACCACATACACTCTTTTTCTGGATTCAGGGATTCTCATAAAATGTATTTCCAGTGAGACTTCAGTATTATATTTTTGGCTGGAATACAATATCTTCTCTATTATGTACATTATATATATATATATATATATATATATATATATATATGTGTGCTAAAGCTGCAGTTAAAGGGGCTTTATAGCTTTAAATCCAGATATTGCACAAAAGTTCACAATGTTCTATTTTAAAGAAAAGCTTGAAAGGTACAATTTGTTCAAGTTTATCTACGCCTTGAAGCAACATATATATTGGATATTTGTTGTTCGTTTGCACAATTTGGTAAGTTCATTGTGCTAAGATGATTTTATACTATTTATCTCATTAGTGTACACTAACATTTAAGGCAATTTATAACTGGTAACCAGACCGAGAAAGAAATACATGCATTTCAATGAGAATGTTTGCAATTGATGAGAAGCCTTTCTGGGCTCCAGGAATAGAAAGCAAGTCTTGGCTAAGCTTTAGCTTCACATGGCCTGTGACTGTTACCAGGCACGACATATTGGAAGCACATTGAGCATATCAGACTATCTGCCGTAGAGATTATTCTAGATGGCTGTGACATGAAACAGCGACTAGAGCTTACCTTAGTCACAATTTTTTTCAGTTATGACATTGCTTAACCTGCATCATGATGGCTGAATTGGGGACAAATAAAAAATGTCATTGGTCAGTTAAAAACACATGAAATCTATGCGCAAAATTTACCAGGAAAGGGAAAACAACAAATGCATTTCCAATATCATTACCGAATTGTTGTGTACCAAAATCTTCTGTCTTGCATTGCTTCCCATTCTCATTTTCAGTTGGTTACCATTCTTGGGTTATTGCAAACAAGCCTTTATAGACATCTTACAAATGGGAATATTTTTACTTTCTCTATACCTACATTGTACATAGTGTATAGAGAAGGTATTGCACTCCACCAAAAAATTTGATACCGAGATTTCACCAGAAATATATGTTTTAGGGTCCCTGGTATCCAAAAAAAGGATTTTCGGAAAAAGGTCTCTGTGTGTGTCTCCGTGTGTCTGTGAACATGATAACTCAAAATTGAAAAGTCAGTAAAATACCAAACTTGGTATTTAAGTTTAGTATCTTTCAGTGATGCGACATGAAGATTTTGAGAAAAATCTCCCCACCCCAAACTACCCTTTACATGGAACTTTTTTCAAACATTTTTATTTTCTCAAAAATGGCTCTAATGATTTTGATTAAAATATTGTATATTAAAATTACCTGACAAATAAAATGTATATTTTGAATTTTCTGGAAATAGCCTCTGAAGACTACTTTATTCTAGGTCAATTTTACGGAATTTTGCATAACTACGAAACCGTAAGAGGTGGACAAAAATTTATCACACAAGAAATGTAGAGCACCTTAAAACACACAATATATGCTATATACATTTTTTTCGTGGAGTTGATAGTTTTTGAGATATTCCTTGTTTTTGGTTTTGGCTATAAAAAACTTCTCATACAGGACTGTGAATTTGTGTCCATACAAACAAAGGAACTTCATTTACATAGCAACCAGGTTTTGACTATCACTTTAACCTATGGTATCCCCTTCTACTAACAAGAAAGCAAGTAACAAGACTATTTCTGCTAATTTTTTCTCGATTACGTAAAGTAAATAGAATAATTTGTTGCAGAGATGTAGAGAAAGTCATGTGAATGGAACACATCAGATTTTTGGATATGCATTTGTTTATTATTCTATGCGCTTTCCTTTTATTTCCTTCCTTTATTTCCTTATTCTTTGCTCATGATTTTGTTATAAGAAAGATTTTTTTTTTTTTTTACATTAAGGAGGAAACAATTTGTTTTAACAACGGTACATTGTATCTCGTGTGAAGCAGAATCATTGTAAGAAGTGAGGATTATTTAAAATGTTGCTTATTTTATAAGTAAATAACCAAGAAAAAAATTATTTAAATTATATTAATAATTTTATTAATCAGAGTATAATACATTGATTTTGAATTCTATCAATTATTATTGAAAAATTATTATGAGATGGTTATAGATATTTTGTCATACTTATTTACTCATCTTTAGGTAAATAAGTTTGAATTACAAGTTAAAAACAGAATATACTTTAATGTTTTCCGCACCATGTGAAAATTAATCATCAGCTCTATCTGCTGACTAGCACATAAAGAAGCAGTTTCAGAAACATATACTACTAGGGGCATTCAATTGGTCCTTAGAAAAGCCAAGAAATTACACTTGCAGCATTGAAAAAAAGTTTGTATTTAGTAACCATCGTCTCTTACTATATGGCAGTTAAAGTTTCAGCTGTATCTATTGCATGGTTTCATTGCCGCAGGCTACTGAATCAACAGTCTTTAGAAATATAGAAAAGTTTTGTGCGCTGATTAAACACTTCTATTTAAAAGACTTAACACTCAAAGAGATAAAAGCCGAGTTGGATGAAGTTCATGGCACAACTGCTCCTGCGTTTGCAACAATTTACAACTGGATAAATGAATTTAAATGTGGACATACATCCACCAACTGATGAACATCGTTCTGGACATCCAGCAGAGATGAGTTCCTCTTAAATGATTGACAAAATTTAGGATATGATTTTGAGTGATCGATGAATCAAAGTTTGCGATACAGTAGAGGCCACAGGCTTATCACAAGTACAGTGTTCTCAATTTTGCACCAAAAATTAGGCTCGACAAAAGTCTTGGCAAGATGGGTGCTGCATTTGCTCTCAATGGAGAATAAACGCAATCAAGGGATTGATTCGGAAGCTGGTTTGGCACTTTTCTGTTGCAATCCTGATGAGTTTCTGCATCAATATATAACTTTGAATGAAACATGGATACTCTACTGCACTCCAGAGACAAAAGTACAGTCAAAACAATGGGTTTTTAAAGGTGAACCAGCTCCAAAGATGGCAAAGGTGGTGAAATTTACAGACAAGGTGATAGCCTCAGTTTTTTGGCATGCTGCAGAATCATCTGCATTGACTACCTGCAGAAAGGAAGGACAATAAAAGGAGAGTATTATTGCATTATTATTGCACTGGTTGAACAGAAAAATCAAGAAAAAAAGTGCCCCCATCTGGGAAAGAAAAAGATTCTCTTCCAACAGGACAATACAGGGTTGCCTACTAGTGCAGTTTCGAGGCAAAACTTGTAGAATAAGGTTCAAATTACTATATCCACTAGATTTAGTCTGCAGTGACTTCCATAATTGAAAAAGTAGCTCGGCAGAAAATGATTCATGTCTAATTGAAGAGGTCATCTCCCAAAGAAATGCCTATTTTGAGGACCTTCTGAAATCTGAAAACAGTTGGAAAAACCCTAGGAAAAATGTGCTGAGCTAAAAGATTACATTGAAAAATTAAAAAATAATTTGTTTTTCTATTTTTTTCTAAGAATTTATTGAATACCCCTCATACTTTAGAAATCTACTTAACAATTTTGTCTATGTTAATTAAGAGGCAAATACATGGCTTCATTCATCACCACATAATGTAACAAGCTACTTCATCCACCATATAAGCCAACTTGAATTGACATTGGTAATAACAAATTTAAACTGTTAAAACACCTAATAGTTGTGAGCATTGCGATAGCAAGGGGGGGGGGATGAGGGAGTTTGGGAGATAAATTCTCATCTCCTGAAATTAAATTAAATATTTCTTTTTATATTATCTACTACCTAATCCATCCAAACATTTGACACTGAAATTTCACTGGAAATGCAAGTTTTCCCCCTAAAAATCCTCTTTCTCCAGTACTCATTATATTTCTTGCCATTTACATAAATTAACTTATGGATGTCCTTATTCTTTAACTAACATTACTCTCAAATTCTGTTTTTTTTTTAATTCAACTTTTTGTAACCGTTTAAAATTAGGCACCATAAATGGTGTTTACATCACCTAAGAAAAGAAAGGTATGGACAGGGAAGAAAAAGAAGTGATCCCCTATACCTTGAATACTCTAATACCACCGGGGTCGAATAAAACCAGAGTTCAGTCTCTCAATTATTTTCAGAGTAACTAAAATAATGAATATCCATTTAAAATACTAATATTATAGAAATCCATTTTTAAAAATCTGATGTGTACCATTCACATGACTTTCTCTATATCCCTGCAACAAATTATTCTTAAACAGCTTATACTTCTATTTACCTTCATGCTAATCAGTAAAACATTAGCAGAAATAGGCATATTACTTGCTTCCTTGTAAGTAGAGGTGAAATAAGGGAGTACCATAGGTTAGTGATAATCAAAAGCTGGTTGCTAAGTCACTGAAGTTCCTTTGTTTGTATGGACAGCAGCTGACAAATTCCTGTATGAGAAAAGTATAAGTTTCTCATAGCAGAAACCAAAAACAAGGAATGTCTCAAAAACGATGAACTCCACGAAAAAAATATATATATATATAGCATAAATCGTGTGTTTTAACGTGCTCTACATTTTGTGTGCAGTAAGTTTTTGTCCATCTCTTACGGTTTAACAGTTATTCAAAATTTAGTAAAATTCATCCAGAATAAACTACTCTTCAGAGGCTATTGCCAGAAAATTCAAGATATACATTTTATTTGTCAGGTAATATCTGTAATATACGAAATTTTAATTCAAAATCGTTAGAGCCATTTTCGAAAAAATCAAAATTTTCGAAAAAAGTTCCATGTAAAGGGTAGTTGGGGGTGGGGGGATTGTTCTCAAAATCTTCGTGTCGCATCCCTAGAAGATACTACTCCTAAATACCAAGTTTGGTATTTTACCTACTTTTCGTTTTTGAGTTATCGTGTTCACAGACACATGGACATAAACACACACACACGGACCTTTTACCGAAAATACTTTTTTTAGATAAAGGGGACCCTAAAACATATATTTCCAGCGAAAGCTCGGTATCAAATTTTTTGGTGGAGTGCAATACCTTCTCTATACACTATGTACATAGTGTATATAGAGAAAGTAAAAATGTATACTTTTAAAATGTATGTCTTATCCAATTGAAACTTAAAATAATAATAATAATAATAATAATAATAATAATAATAATAATAATAATAATAATAATAATAATAATAATAATTATGATGATGATGATGATAATAATAGTAATAAATCGGGGAACTTCTCTCTTGCTCTCCTTGGGGTTAACATGCTAGCCTCTGGTTTCCAAGGTTGTGGGTTCTAACCTGGTGGAGGGTGATGGATTTTTTCAGGCTATGTTTCCTTTGGAAGGAAAGTAAAGCTTTGATCCCACACTGTTAAGGCTGGTTCACAACAACCACTATCGGAAGTAACCAGAACCAGAACAGGAATGTTGAAATACATGTATCTCAATGGAAGTATTCACACAGATAGGACCCCATAAATGGGACCTCCATATTATTTGTGTAGAGGTTATTCTAAGTGGTTGTGACAGCCGCTAGAGCTCACTTTAGTCCCAATTCTTTCCAATTATAATGTTGGATGAATTCGGGACAGATATAAAATAATTAGTCAGTTAAAATAAATGAAATTGCAATGCAGAAACTTTACAAAAAGAATTCCGTTCTCGTTACCAGTTATTATGAACCAAAATCTTGGTCATGTATGGCTTCCGGTTCTCGGTTTCATTCCTGTAACCATTCCTGGGTTATTGTGAATCAGCCTTAAATCTATGACATGGGAAATGAACCTCAAGCCTGATAATTTCAAAACCAGCACATATTGGCCTATTTTTAAAAGATTTGACTATAACTTAAAGGCTACTATTCCTGCAAATGTTTATCTCAATTAAGCTAAAATAGATAAAATAACAAATGCTTATAAGAATAATTAGTGCACGAGTGAGTAAAAGAAATCATGTTCATGCAATACATTGTTATTTATTAGTTGTTTTATCTACTGCTTTTTCCAAATTCATTCCAACCAGACCAAAACTGTAGCATCACAAATGTATGAAGTCAGGGTTTTCACTTTTTTTTTTGTAGTGTTTAACGCCCGCTTTTACTGCTCTGGCACAGCAGGCGATGACACTGATGATACATGAAGATGGAACCCCGGTGGAATGAGATGGCGGGGGAAACCAGAGAAAGCCTGCCCCTGCGCGCTTTATCCATGCAGTCGCTTGGGATTGAACCTGGGCCGTCTAGGGTTATCACTGTATTCCCACTTTTTGATTATTCCATCATTGAGGAGAGACTTAAACATCACACTGTATTTATAAACAATGAAAATTAATATGTATATAAAATCTTACCCAAGATTCATGAAACAATGCTGTCAGTAGGTAAAGGGCATAATTGTAGTTCTGCTGACGATATGGACATCTATCAGTCACAATTGTTAACACATCAGTCTCTGGGTTATATCTTTTCCCAACAAGTCGCAGAAACTTGTCTCTTGCATGATCATCCAGCTCTAGTCGACTTAACTTCAGCTATTCAAAAACATAAAAACCAATTTATATGTTTTTACACCAAAATTGACAATAATTTAATGTTTATTTTTTTTTACCATACAAAGGCTGCTTGTAAATATTTGAAAACTCACTTATCATATAACTAGAAGAATAATAAATAACTATCACTCTATTATTAGAACCAGCTGAAAAATTCAATGCCATAGCCAGGATTTGAAAACAGTTCTGCTCTCCACGTGGTTGCTCTAACCATTGAGCTACTGTGACAATATGCCAGTACGGCATTCAATCTTCTAACTGATTTCTATATATATTTTTACCCAGTATGTCTCCCTTCAGAGAACACCTTAATATCAATTTACATTCATAAGTATTGTTATACATGTAATATTAACAAAGTTATAGCCAACTATTCTTAGCAATTGTTGTTATAGTCATTATTATCATTGTATTGATAATGCTCCTCCTACATTTAAATTATACTGGGTAACTGGATAACAAATACTAGCTAGTTCTCTTCTTTAATAACTTTTAAACCTGACATATGCAAGAAATTAGGTAGATGTTATTAGTGAATCATTCTAATTTGTAAACCATTTTTTCTTGTCCCATTAGGGTCTATGGGAGATAAAGCCAAGTTGTGGATATTTTTTATTTTTGATCTACTTTCAGTTAAAAATGCTTAGCTCAATCTGTAACATCAATGTGACAATGGCTCCTTGTATGTAATTATAGATTGGTTCAATGAGCAATCAAAATCATTCTTTACGGACAGAATTTGCAGGCTACTCAAAACAATGAGATTCCAGTCTAAATGTTTTGAGATGCCATGGATGAATTCTTCTGAACAAATATCAGCAGTCTTGTAAAATAAATGTTACTTTTTCATATAGCTTATATGCTGACTTTCCTTTCTTAATACACTGGTGCTCAAGCGACTTGCATTTCAACATGCCCCACACATATAAATGTACTGCATTTATCTGAGTACAAGACAATATTTTTTTCCAAAATATTGATGTTGAGAACTTGGGTTCATCTTGCATTTGCAATATATGTTTTCAAATTAAATGCAGAAAAAGCAAGTTTAAAATTTGTGCGGCAGTGGTAAAGATTAAATATTACTGCTAAGGTCATGACACATATGATAGTTTTTGTGCTTTTTATTTCATGCCATAAAGTTAGCTGTTAATAGACTGGGTGGGGATGTGCTGCCATTGTCACCTATTGCACCACACAAAGTGGTACATTTCCATTCTCCCCTCTCCCACCTAATATAAGAATTCCCTTGCAATTTTGAATTATGTCAAATGATGTGTTTACAATGACATGTTATGTTAAGTATATTGTAGTATATTTACATTTAGGTATATATAACCAAAACCAAAGAAATAAGTGCCCCTATTTGGATCAAAACATACGTACAAAAGGGATTGTCTTGTATTTTAATAAATATGGTATGTTTTCCAAATAGCATGCAGGAAAAAGTAGGTTTCAAATTTTGTGAGCAGCGCAGTGGCAGAGTCTAGAGAAAATGGTAAAGATTACCACTAAGGTCGTGAGGTATGCAGCAGATTTTGTGCATTTCATTACACACCAAAAAGTTAGATGTTAACGATCCTACAAGCATTCTTATTAGAAAAAATATTTCTCTCTGAGATAAAATAAAAATAGAGGACTTTCTTTCTCATTGGTTGCAAATCATTACCATGTTTCCATGGGGAATTGATATTGATTTGAGTATACTTACTGTATTGAATACGGCATATAAACAAGGATTCAAATTGCATTGACTCTTGGATCCCATCCTCTTAAAAAGTGGGATCGGAATGAGATTGGATCAAAACATGTTGCATGGAAACACCTCCGTATTCAAGTCTGTATGAAAACTCTTCTTCTGCTATACTCGCACTAGGTAGTCATTTCTTAAATTTGTTTTTATTTTAATTTCTCTATGGTATATTATTACAACCATTTATGGTTTCTATAGTTTGCAATGTATTTTCAAATATAATTAAATTAACTTCTAAACCTGCATGTAATACATAGAAATAAATATATGTTTAAAAGGTTCATCAACGCAATTCCAAGATGACCTATAAATGGATGAATAAAATTATTTTCAAAGCTTGTTTATTCAAAACGATCTCAATTAGTATTGAATTTAACATGTGAAACACAGATCATATTGAGATGGAATTGGACTCAAATCGATTTCAATTCCCCATGGAAACGTAGTAAAAAATCTGATGTGTTCCATTCACATGATTTTCTCTACATCTCTGCAACAAATTATTGCTAAAAACTTATTGTTCTATTTACTTAATGCTAATCTCCTGTGCGAGAAAAGTATAATTTTTTAAAGCTGAAACCAAAAACAAGGAATATCTCAAAAACGATCAACTGCATGAAAAAAATTCATATAACATAAATGGTGTGTTTTAAAGTACTCTACATTTTTTGTGCAGTAAGTTTTTGTCCATCTCTTACAGTTTAGCAATTATACAAAATTCCGTAAAATTCATCCAGAACAAAGTAGTCTTCAGAGGCTATTCCCACAAAATTCAAGATATACATTTTATTTGTCAGTTAAATATCTTTAATATATGATTTTTAATCAAATTCATTAGAGAATTTTTGAGAAAATCAGAATTTTTGAAAAAAGTTCCATGTAAAAGGTAGTTTGGGGTTGGGGGGATTTTTCTCAAAATCTTTGTGTCGCATTCCTGTAAGATACTAAACTGAAATTGGTACTTTACCAACTTTTTGTTTTTGAGTTAACACACACACCCACACATGCACACACATGGACCTTTTTGTGAAACTGCTTTTTTTGGATACAGGGGACCCTAAAACATATATTTCCAGTGAAATCTTGGTATCAAATTTTTGGGTGGAGTGCAATACCTTCTCTATACACTATGTACATAGTACGTGTAGAGAAAGTAAAAATATTTCTCTCCAAGACTATAAAAGATTGCCTTTCAGATTGGTGGTTGTGCCTAATGTATTGGGAGCCAACAGTCAAGTAGAAGGAGAGAGTTTAGTTGCATGTTTCCCTCTTCCCAGCACACATGTATCATACATGTTTTCTATTCTCCCCTCTGCCATCCTCAACACAAACTGACATTCAATTCAAATTAAGTAAAATTTTTTATGATATATTATAAGAAGTATGTTGTCTTAATAGAAAATCATATCTATACTGTTGTTACAATTAAGCTGCTGCCATTACCACAGAGTTCAGACACACTCGTACATTTTCGTTCTCTCTTCTCTGTTTCTCTCCCACACAAAACAGGAATTTCTGTAAAAATTAGAATTACTAATTTAAGTAAAACCTTTTACATCTTTTCATGTTATCTAAATAGAAAATCTTATCCATTATCATTGTTGTAGATGCACTGCCGCTGCGCTATTACTATCTTTGACTGCTACATCTATTCCATTCTCCCCTCTTTCTCTCTCTTCACCACGTGAATTTTTGCAAAAATTCAAATCAAGCAAACAAAATAATAATAATAATAAAAAAAAAAAGGTAAATATATGGCAATAAGTTTCATATAAAAATTAAGTTAACATGTCTTCTTTTTCTGCAGGATGATTAAGACATACTTTTACAAAGTTTGGGGACAGTTTCCTTACATCAACAGAAGCAAAAGTGTTCATATAAACACATATACCAAAACCCTTCATTTTCGGTTTAATGAGGTTCAAAATGCTATTAATCAAAACTATTTAAAGTGACACATTAATTATTCTGTATTCAGCTTCTAAGGAGGTATTCAATACAAACACCACTTGTAGCAAATGATTTAAATGTCCTCCTCTTGCATCTAGACATGCATAAAAAAAAATGGCCTATCAGGCTTGAGGTTCTTTTACGGGCCGTAAATCTACATAGGACCAACAGCTTTACTTCCCTTCCGAAGGAAGACATGCTATGGATTTTTACACCCGAAAAAATCCATTGTCCTCCGCTGGGTTTGAACTCGTGACCTTCGGTATATGAAGTTAGCATGGTAATCATTACTAGGGACACTCAAATTTCGCGATTCGCGAAACTCGCGAAAATTTTTAAAATGCTTAAAATTAGGGAATAAATGTATACGAAGACATATTTGATTAATTAAAATACTTTTTGACACACCATCTACTCTCGAAATTTTGAAATTCCCGCTCTATATACAAATTTTTAGGTTCACTCGCGAAATTTATCGCATATAGCAAAAAGATCACACATTCTTGTTATCAAATTTCGGTTAACGTTTTTTGCTTCCAGCTTAAGCTTTGTTAAGTGCCGTGGGAGTCTGTTAGCACGGTATTGGCTATCTTGTCAGCGTTCGATCGATAACAACAGCAGTCTGCAGTATCGGCGGACCAGTGAAGCCGTTGAACCAGCGAGATAGGAGCGCTCATATCCGGTATGCGCTGCGCACGCATTCTGTTACTACCCTAAGTAACTTCTTCTACGCATATCCCACTAGTTCCTGTTCACCCATGCGTTCAGTTCGTTTTAACTAGCAGTAGCGTAGTTCTGAAATATCGTACAGCATGCCACCGAAAGTGAGCTTAGATGAGCGGGTAAAGCAATTCTCGCAGGACGGAATGAAGAGGTCGGGAGAAATAATGCTTTGCAGCTTTTGCCATATGAAACTTCGGATGCTGTAAAAAAACATATTGCTAGCCAGAAACACGTGGATGCAACGAAAACGCGTAAGCGACAAAGAACAATGTTCGAGGCAGCTGAATGTTCAAAAGGAGCAAAGGTATGTAATTTCCACATTTTCTGCATTTATCTACTTCAATTCTGTGACAATTTTTATTTTGTTACTTAGAGTTTGAAACTTGTGTGTAAAGAGGTAAAGGTGTATTACCTATTTAAAATTAAATGCCAGTTTACTTCCTTTTAAAGCACATGTTTTTAGAAATCAGAACATTATTTGGCTAATAGTAAAATATTGTGTGTAGTTGCACTCTTCGCTTAATCGCATATACTTATTTTGCTCAGTTATATGTTTTACATGATTTTATATCATATTTCAAATTTATTTTGGTTTATAACTTGACATCGGGTGTATAACACAACGCTGCTTTAGGTTCGCGGTGATTTAGCCGGTTGTATGACGCACGTTGAGGGACATGCGAGCACGCTCTCACAGATATGAAGGTAGCATACAAAATACGCGGGTAGGACATAATTTTTAGTTCTGTTAGGCCTGTTGCCGTTGAAAGTTAAAGCCTCCGATATCACCAAAGAAGTTAAAGGGGGCTATAAAAATGAAAAATAAGGCAACAAAAGGCATGTTATAAAAAGGAACATAAACTGCAGCATTTTAATCTCAAAGAATCAATCTTAGAGATTCGCTTTCAAGATTTAACACATTTAAAAAGACATTTTGCAAAAGTTCTGGTCTATGCTTATATGTTTTCTTTTCTACTTTTACCAGGCTGCCAAACTGGATTTTGTCACTTCCACGGTTGAAATGATGATTTCAACCAATATTCCATTGGAGAAGGCAGATCACCCAGCCTTCAAGGAATGGGTGAAGAAGAACGTTATTGGCGGTGGAGACCTTCCAGGAAGCAATGTTCTCCGTAGAGAATATTTACCTCTCTTGGCAAACTCCAGGAAGGAAAAAGTTGTTGCAGCCCTACAGAACAAGAAGGTTGCTGTTATTGGCTGACGAAACAACAGACAAGATGGGCAGGGCCAATTTTCTTTGTTCTGCTGTCTACAGTGGAGCCCTCCAGATCGCAGGAGCAATATGTGGCTGCTGTCACTTCACTGGAGGTAGTGAATGGACGGTCCTGTGCTCGAACAATTACCGAGGCACTACGGAACACAGGGGTAAACTTTGACCAAGTAGTGGCATTAGTAAGTGACTCAGCCAGTTATATGACCTCCTGTTATGCTGGGTTATCACTTCTCCTGCCAGATGAGTCCCTACATATTCAGTGCTGGGCACACAAAATAAATCTGATTGGTGTGGTGATGAGGGACTACTTGTCATCGCTAAATAAACTAGTCATTTCAGTCAAGCAGACTTTTCTGCATGCCCGGAAAAAAAGACATGCATTTCGGCAATTCATGCAGGAGAAAGGATCTGCAGCAGGAATGTTTCCAATTCCAGTGGCCACAAGATGGAATTCCTGGGTGAAAGCAGTTGAGTGGATGGCAGATAACTGGACCGTCCTTTTTTATTTTTTTCGCTCCATTGGTGGCAGAGAGTCATTTACTGCAGCATCTTACTGATTCTGAGCTACAGATGCTTTATGTGCAAGCTCTGTTTGTGAAATCTTTAGCTTCAGTGATGAAGCAATTGTTGCTCAGCCTGGAAACAAATTCCAAACCGATGGCTGCAGAAGTGTATCCCAAACTTCAGAATTTGAAGAAGTGCTTACAAATAGTTGCTGCCGGAACTTTCAGTGACAGAGTTCAGGAGGAGCTTGATGCCCTGAAAGGAAATCTCAGGGGAAGTTCGATGCAGGACATAAAAATTGCAGCAGGCCATATGCACACCAAGCTGGACATTCTTATGTTGGGGGACCCTGCCCGTGCATTTTTGGAGCCTGTGGCTGCACTCTTCTACAGGCAGAATGTGCTGTCACAGCCTGCTGCAGGAGATGAGCTGAAAACCCTTTTCCACAAAGTACCATCAATGAAGGGTATTCCCATCGATGAAGGACTGCATGCTTACAGGGATCTTCAGGATATTCTGAAGAGCAATGTAAATATATCAGTAGAAGATGCTCTTCATGCAATGCGTGATGATCATCAACTTTTTGTTGATGGTGCCTTAAGGGCGCTGTGGGTTCCTGTCTCAAACGTGAACTGTGAAAGGTTTTTTTCCAACTTTTCGTGTGTGTTGACGGACCTCAGAACAAATCTCACAATCACAAACTTGGAGATGCTATCAGCTTATAATTATGAAAGTAAACCATAAGAGTGTGTGTAAATTATGCTTGCTATTAGCGTTTTTATATTTTAGATTGTATCAATTAATTATGCATTTATTAATTATGCATTTATTTCTATTTTTGTAGGTGAGTAAGTTAATATCCAAGAATTACCGTATCCAAGAATTTTCCTTTCTAACTCAAGAATTTTACCTTCTCACTCAAGAATTTTCTCTCTTATTACTCAAGAATTTAGCAACATTTTATTCAAGAAATTTGAGTGTCCCTAATCGTTACACTACTGAGGGCGACTAGACAGGCATGTTCTCCTCAAGGCATTGAATGTCAAATACTACCAGCTGGGGTCATATGATTTCACAGGCTCACATCACATGCACATTAGGAATTTCTTCATTCAGGATGTCTGGGGCATAAACCAATGGTTTAAGGTGCCCCCAAAAGATAAAAATCCAAAGGACTGAGGTTGGGGAACATGCAGGCCATGGCACTGGTCTTCTTCTACCAATCCATCTGTCAAGCTAGATACCACCCAGTGCATCTCAAATGAGACAAAAATGTGCTAGAGCATTATGCCTAAACCACATGTTTCTTCTTATAAATCTGGGAGAGAGTGCTGAAGGAAGTTCCTGTATACAGACTTGTAAGGCATGCTGGGGGAATGTATTACACATGTGATAAATGTTAACATGTAGCCATAGCAACACAAGACCAACTCTGTAAAGTAAACTGGGTCAAAGCCTTCTATGAATGAATGCACAAATAAATGAAGTTATTAGGTTGGACCTGGAAAGCCATGGAAGGTGACTTTCATTAATAAATTGATAATGTAAAAACGAAGCGTTTTAGAGCATATGTTTATATGAACCTATTTTCTTGTTTCAATGTCAGGAATCCATCCCTAAACACTGTAGAGCTATTTTTTTAATCATCCTGTGCGTAAAATTCCAATCATCTTGTAACTAAAAGTAGTGCTTGCAATTTGAAAAGTGTGTGACAAAAGAAGGTGGATTACCTTAATTGTTACTATCCTAGAGAGTGGCTCTCGGATGTCAGGTGAAGAATGACAATAATCTGATGATAACACCTCCAAGGGGAAAGCCTTTTCACACTTCTCATCTGTGTCCAGAGTTTCAGGCCACGGTGTGCAGAAACGTTTCAGTGCCTCACAATGCTTTTTGATGGCAGGTGGAGTGAGATGCAAGAAGTTTGGAATCTTCATGAGCTCAGCATTGCCGAATTTTCCTGGGATGATTCCTTTCTCATTATAACCTTGCCTCAAAGGGAGTGGAACTGACGCTGGATGGAATGACCTTGGACCTGGCCAAACATTCTTCCAATCTTGGTCCACTGGCATAACATTAGTTCTGGTGGCATAATAAAGAAAAGTTCTGAAATACACATGATTATCATTTTTGAATCTGAAAACATAATGAAAAGATCAACCAATTTAGTAGTTGCAAATATACAATTTCATTAAATTAGGTTAGCCCGCCTGGGTAGTGTGGTGGTAGCACCTCATATTCAACAGGTCATGAGTTCGAATCTCGCTTAGGGTGAGTTAACAGGAAAAGGTTTTTTCAGGGTTTTCCCTTACCTTGAGAGGACAAATGTTGAGTAACTTTCAGCTCCATGAATCCTGAGATCATTTGAGCATCATTTCACCAATTTCATTCATCATCCGATATGACCAACCAGGTTAAAGGAAGTTAAGCTTAAAAAAAAAATAAAATAAGGTTAATTACCTCAGAATTAGGTTCAAGGAATCACTTCCTCATCGTCAGCTGCTTGCAAATGGTTTACTATCCTCTGATGGTTATGTTTGTCTCATAGTCCCTCTAGTGATGGTTCTACAAATTTGCTGATCCGATTTTTGTCTATTGGGATCTCAAAGTTTATTAATCTTGGATGAAATTTCCAAAGAAATATTTTCTCCCAAATATTTAAATTGAATTGTTTTTGTGCCTGCCTAACAAGTGATGCAAAGTTGACAATTTCCTGTCTTTGTATCCAAAAATGTGCTGCAACTGCTGATTTTTACTTTCTCTATACACACATGTGCATAGTGTATAGAGAAGGTATTGTAATGCACCCAAAAATTCAATACCGAGATTTCACCGGAAATACATGTTTTGTGTCCCTCTGAATCCAAAAAAAGAATTTTTAGAAAAATGTCCATGTGTGTGTGTGTGTGTGTGTGTGTGTGTGGGTGTGGGTGTGTGTGAGTCTGTGGGCAGCATAGCTCAAAAACAAAAAAACCATTAATTAACAAACTTGGTATTTAAGTTTGGTATCTTCCAGGGATGCAACACAAAGATTTTCAAGAAAATCCCCTCACCCCAAACTACCCTTTACATGGATTTTTTTGAAAATTTTGATTTTCCAAAAAATGACTAACGATTTTGATTAAAATATTGTACATTAAAGATATTTACCTGACAAATAAAATGTATATCTTGAATTTTCTGGGAATAGCCTCTGAAGACTACTTTATTCTGAGTGAATTTTACGGAATTTTGCATAACTGGTAAACCAAAGAGATGGACAAAAACTTAGCGCACAAAAAATGTAGAGCACATTAAAATACAATTTATGTTACACACAGTTTTTTCGTGGAGTTGATAGTTTTTTAGGTATTCCTTCTTTTTTGGTTTCAGCTTTGAAAAACATACTTTTCTCATACAGGAATTGGTTAACTCCTATCCATAAAAACAATGGAACTTTAGTCACATAGCAACCAGCTTTTGACTACCACTTTAATCCATGGTACTCCCTTATTTCATCGCTTCTATTTACAAGGAAGCAAGTAATAAAATTAGTTCTGCTATTGTTTTCTATATTAGCATGAAGTAAATAGAAGCCTAAGCATTTTAACAATAATTTGTTGCAGAGATGTAGAGAAAGTCATGTGAATGGAAAGCATCAGATTTTATTATATAATTGTCTTCACTTGTTAGGCAGGCACAAAAACCCGCCAATTTAAACATTTGAACTTTAAGAATCCAATAGACAAAAATATGATCACCACATTTGTAGAACCATCTATATAGGGATACAAAACAAACATAACCATCAGAAGAGAGCCAACCTGTTGCAACAGCTGACAATGAGGAAGCGATTCCCTGGAAACTAGTTCTGAGGTAATTAACCTAATTTAATGAAATCATTTATTTGCAATCACTTCTAAAACACATGGTTATTTTTAATTAAGCAATGCTGCATTTTCAAACTAACTTAAAGGGAGTGACTGATAAAAATTCTAATAATACTTTAATTTATCTATGTATTTAATTTACACTTTCTCTACTTGTACATATACCAAGTAGAGAAAGTATTGTATTCTACTAAAAAACTTGGCGTCGATATTTAACCAAAATATATGTTTGGAGCCTCCCGAATCCAAAAAGGCATTTCTAGAAAAATATCCATGTGAGCATCACACTTCAAAAACAAATAGTAAATACCTAACTTGTTATTTAAATTCTGATTCTTCCAAGGATGTCATAACAATTTTCAAAAGTACATTTTCTGCAAAATGGCTAACAATTTTAATTAGAATATGAAATACTTAATGTATTTTCAAGGCAAATGTATATCTTGAATTTTCTAGGAATAGCCTTTTGAATTCCTCTTTATTCTGGAGACTTTTGCAAAACTGGTAACAGCCAAAATCTTACTATACAAATAAATTGTTGACCTCATTAAAGGATGCTATTTCTGTCAAACACATTTTTTCCTCTGGAGTTAAATTCCAAGATACTCCTTGTCATAGGTTTAAATTTTCCAATGCTAACACATCAGACTTTTTAAAAATCTGATGTGTTCCATTCACATGACTTTCTCTACATCTCTGCAACAAATTATTGTTAAAAAGTTTATGCTTCTGTTTACTTCATGCTAATCGAGAAAAAATTAGCAGAAATAGTCTTATTACTTGCTTCCTTGTAAGTAGAAGCGAAATAAGGGAGTACCATAGGTTAAAGTGATAGTCAAGAGCTGGTTGCTATGTGACTGAAGTTCCTTTGTTTGTATGGACAGTTGACAAATTCCTGCATGAGAAAAGTATATTTTCTAAAAGTGAAATAAAAAACAAGGAATTACTCAAAAACGATCAACTCCACGAAAAAAATGTATAACATAAATCGTGTGTTTTAACATCCCCTACATTTTTTGTGTAGAAAGCTTTTCTCCATCTTTTACGGTTTAGCAGATATGCAAAATTGCATAAAATTCATTCAGAATAAAGTAGCTTCAGAGGCTATTCCGAGAAAATTCAAGATGTAGATTTTATTTGTACGCATGCACCCACCCACACACACACACACACACAGACCTTTTCCAAAATGCTTTTTTTTTGGATTTAGGGGGACCCAAAACATGTCTTTCCGTTGAAATTTCAGTATTGAATTTTTGGTTGGAACACAATATCTTCTCTATACACTATGTACACAGTATGTATAGAGAAAGCAAAAATGGCATAGGGTCAAAAGATGTGACTGTCTGAAATTTCAAATCAATAATTAGTTAATTAATTACATAAAAATAATTTAGGAAATTTTATCTGTCTGCACTCATTAAAAAATAAACTGGAAAAAAAAAAGAGTTTAAAGATAAAATTAATATGCAAGTCCTACACACGAGAAGAGTAAATAGAAATCCACAATGTCGGTTCCCCTTAAGTTGCACATTTGAGGCCTCTCATAGTCCCCATGCTAATATATGTCAGCGAGATCTGGGGGCATAGTGGCAGACCCCAGTCTGCTGTTGCTTCAACGGGTACAGAATATATCCTTGGGGCCTCTATTCTGCCACCTTCTCTTTTCCCCATAAGTGTTGAATAGCTTAAAAGTAAAAAACCAATGTTAACAAATCCTACAGTTCAGCAAGAAACCCACCAGTATCGTTTCTCAAGTCAATGCCCATAATACAACCATAGAAAAAAAGGAGCTATATAAACGAAACAATTATAACAGGAAAGTGTTCCTTTCACATAACTTTCTCTACATCTCTGTAGCAAATTGTTGTTAATAAGCTCATTCTTCTATCCACTTCATGCTAATCGAATAAACACTAGCAGAAACGGTCTTATTACTTAGTTCCTTATAAGTAGAAGGGAAATAAGGGGATACACCAGGTTAAACCAACAATCACATGATTTAAAATGTGGTTGCTATGAGATTGAAGTACATTTCTTTACGTGGCCAGGAGTTAACAAGTTCCTATATGACAAATGTTTTAAGTTTTTACAAACTGGAACCAATAACAAGGAATATCTCGAACGATCAATTCCAGGAAAAAAAAATGTATATGACATTAATTTCCTGCTTTAAAGAGCTCTACATTTTTTGTGGGGTAAGTTTTTGTCTATCTCTTATGGTTTAATAGTTGTATAAAATTAAAAAAAAAATTCATCCAGAATAAAGAGGTCTTTAGCAGCCATTCCCAGAAAATTTAAGTAATACATTTTATTTATCAAGTAAATTTCTTAAATATAAGCCATCTTAATCAAAATCATTTAGAGCCATTTTTGAGAAAATCAGAATTTTCAAATTCTTTTCCATGTAAACGGTAGTTGGGGTGGAGAGGATTTTCTTGAAAATCTTTGTATCGCATCCTTGGGAGAACTGAACTTGAATATCAAATTTGATGTTTAACAGACTTTTCGTTGTTGAGCACATACACCCACATGGACCTTTTTCTAAAACTACTTTTTCTGGATTCAGGGGGTCTCAAAACATGCATTTCTGGTGAAATCTTGGTTGGAATTTTTGGGTGCAATACAATAACTTCTCTATACACTATGTACATAGTATGTGTAGAGAAAGTTAATAACACTACCACTGAGATACAGTGCCTTAGTCATTAGAAGTAGGCTTCACTCACCGTGGAGGCATAACTTCAGGCCTCTTCATCTGTCGTTTCCTAGCTGCTTCCTGTTGTTTCTGATTTCTAAAATCCAGTATCCTGAATTCTTCATCTGAAAGAAAACGCAGAATTTAGTTTTGAGCATATCCATTTGAGCACATCTAGCAAGTATAGGGTCAATAAATTATAAGGTAATCCCTCTAGGAGCCTCTCTACACTGCACAAGAGAACTGAGAGTTACCATAAATATCTGATGTGCTCCTTTCACATGCCTTTCTCTAAATCTTGGTAACATTATTAAAAAGCTTATTCTTCCATCTACTTCATGCTAATCAAGGTAAACATTAGCAAAAATGTTCTTGTTCCTTGTAAGTAGAAGGGAAGTAAGAGAATACACTAGACTAATCCAATAGTTGGATCTTTTAAAAGCTGGTTGCCATGTGGTTGAAATCCATTTCTTGGCAAAAAATGAAATGGCGTTTTATTTATGGACGCTCTTTAACTACTGAGGTTCTCAGCGTCCCATTCTATACTGGGCGTGAAAGACCGCTTAATTTTGCTCAGAGGCCTCTCTATCAGGCTTGAGGTTCTTTTATGTGCCGTAAATCTACGACACGG
The DNA here is from genome assembly GCA_030762935.1 of Hymenopus coronatus. Taxonomy (NCBI): domain Eukaryota; kingdom Metazoa; phylum Arthropoda; class Insecta; order Mantodea; family Hymenopodidae; genus Hymenopus; species Hymenopus coronatus. Next base: position 21,759,978 of record CM060882.1, read on the forward strand.
GACCCACGGCTTTACTTCCCTTCCGAAGGAAGCCATGCTAAGGATTTTTACGCCTGAAAAAATCCATCGTCCTCCGCCGGGTTTGAACCCACAACCTTGGGTATAGGAAGTCAGCATGGTAACCACTACACCACAGAGGGAAACTCCATTTCTTGGCATTGCCAGGAGTTGACAAATACCTGTATGTGAAACGTGTAAGTATTTTATAACTGAAACCAATAACTAGGAATATCTCAAAATGGTTAACTCCATGAAAAAAATGCATATAACAAATTGTGTGTTTTAATGAGACCTACAATTTTTGTGTAGTAAGTTTCTGTCTATCTACAAATAAAACGTATATTTTTTATTTAATGGGAATAGCCTCTGAAGAGTCCTTTATTCTGGTTGAATTTTGCATAATGGTTAAACCATAAGAGATACACAAAAATTTACTACACAGAAAATGTAGATCTCCTTAAAAACATAGTTTAGTCATACACATTTTTCTTGTGGAGTTGACTGCTTTAGAGATATTCATAGTTTCAATTCTAACTAATTAACAATACTCAATTGGGAACATGCAAAGGAACCGCACCTCAATTGTTTCACATAGCAACCAACTTTTAAACGGTATGACTATCGCTAATGTATTCCCTGATTTCCCTTCTACTTACAAGTAGAATTCTGCTAAAGTTTATTTAGATTAGTATGACGTAGATAAAATGTCTTTTGTGGAAAAAATTTGTTCGTGAAATAGCTAGAGAAAATTATGTGAATGGAACACATCAGTTTTTTTCAAGGTGGGTCATGCAAAAGAATAAATTAAATACTATATTATGATAGATTCATAATGTTCCTAAAACAACTATTAATGAATTGTATTTGATTTCTTTTTTTCAAGCAATCCAACTTTAAGCTATGCCAGTTTTAAAGCATGTTATGATTTCCAACCAATCTTACTCTAGTAAAACGTATAATAAATTCATGCTTTATAACTACAACTTATTCTATGTTACTTATTTAATAATATTAGGATAAGCATAGTGTTGAAGCATGAAATACTTAAAGGACTGCTTTCTTAATTTATGAGACTCTCAAAAGAGCACCATACGTTTACTCTCTCATTGTACATCTGCAGACAAACCAAACCCACACATGCACCACTGCAATAATATTTTGCAGCTGTAAAAGTCTATCTAAATAGTTGACCTCATTACAGTACATGAGGTTCATCCAGAAAGTGACAGACAATTTGACACAACTAAACAATAATAAAAGCTATCAACACAATACTTTATTTACAAAGTTACAGTACCTTACTTTATTTTTCAATGTAATCATTATTGTTATCAAGGTATTTACTGTCACATGATACGAACTATTGAATGCAGATGTTACACTCTTCCACTGCTAGAGATATGAGCCAAGATGTCACTGACACTTTGAGGTCTTAATCGGTTGGGAAATCTTTTCCTTCCAAAAAGTCACGTACAGTGTCCAAAGTGAATCACTGCGTCAACATTTGCTTTTAACTCCTTCATAATGATTGATGAACTTCCACTCCAGTCTTTATCGTACACACTGGTTCTTTCTTGATTAATTGTAAATTATGCGCCATTTCCTCATTGAAGATTCGTTCCTTACATTATCACTATACACTTGCACTATCTGTTTATAGCATTCGATTGATCGAACATTTTAAGCATTCAAAACAGAGTAAGTCCTTTGGCAGTAGAATATTATAACATCGGCATTGAAAACCTGGTACCACATGACAATAAATGTCTTGAGAGAATGGAGATTATGATAACACATACAGTACGGTACTGTAACTTTGTAAATAAAGTTTTGTGCTGATATCTTCCTTATTATTTAGTTATGCCTAATTATTCGTTACTTTCTGGATGGCCCTTGTAGTTTCCACACTTGGTTTGGAGTGCACTTATTGGCAACTGTTCTTTAGAGATTTCTCATCAAATTCTTTTCTTCATATCAGGTTTAATAAACAAGTTCATATCTAATGACTTTGTTACCTGCTTACCCTCCAAAATAATTTCATGCTTTGGCTAAATTCATGTGCAACAGCCAACAGCATCTAAACAAAAACACAGTGAAGCCCTAAGCTGCAAAACATATTGAGGGTCATAAGTCCCAAAGCATAGACAAGGGATGTGTTTTATATAGAGGAGTGAAGCAATTTGCAGGACATAGAAAAGGGGTCTGTGAAGCTAAATCCTAATTATCTAAGAAGTTAAAATCTTGCCAATCGAATGATTTCATTCCATTAGGTAGCCACTTGTCAATACATATGCACAATAGTGGCAGAACAGAATGGTTTGTTGACATTACACCATTACTTTCCTATAAATGAAGGCATGGTAAAAATGGTGGGTTTCAGGCTTCCAATTGTTCACATCTCCTAAACAGTGTAATGTAAGTATTTTGTTTCCTTAAATCATCTTTCTTCTGGCTATGGCTCTGCAGTGATGTCATTCACTCATGTACAGCTACCAACATGTGATTAACAAATACTGTCAGCAGCTAATGCTGCCAATATGCCAGGTCTTAAGCCCAATGTTCATAGCGCTGTGTCACAAAGCATAGCCAAGGGATGTTTTTTGGAAGCAGAGGGTGTAACTGCAGAGCTAGACAAGACATAGCCAAACACCAATTTTGCAGATTATAATCCCTCATAAAGATAAGTAACGAGTTGGGCATGTGCATCAGCAGCTGCATGGCAAACTTTCCCACCATTTTTTCCAATAAAAGAAAATGCATCACCTTTCAAAATGTCAACATCTACTGCTGAACAATTGCTAAAGCACTTACACAGGCCAGAAATGCCTTTTTATGACTATTTAGTACAGTTTCACATAGGCCCCTAATATGGAACATTTGCAACAAGGTAGTTATTGAACTGTTACCAATCGTACCCAGTAAATTCAATTTTAAAACAAGTATAAGGCATTGCAAATCAACTTAAGCTGACTGCAGTTGTTTCAGTGCCCTTCCCAACATGACATGTGCTTAACCATGTAGTGCTGGGTATGACATGAAAGAATTTATTTGAGGAATAGTTTAAATTTGAGAAACATAATAGGCGAGTGTGTATGTTCTTCTAGAATATTGATAAAATGAATATTCTAGCCCTGTCTCTTTAAATTGGTAAACTTTAAACTTCCGCAGGCTATCTGATTTGAAAATGGTGCAGATTTTAAATCCGCTAATTGCTCATCAGAGTTTGAGCTTCACAGATCCCTCGGCTTCTTCCTATTGTCGCTTCGCACTGCTTTAATTAGCCGCTTTGCGCCTTAGGGCACTACACATTGGGCAATGCTTTGAGGCGTAGGACCCTCAACATAGGGATATTATTGTGCGCGCCAAAAACCACGAATAGTATGGCAATTAACCCGGAGTAACAAATTTTAATAGCTAAATGTAAGCTCAGCATTGTTGATCGCTTTCACCTTCACCTTCAATCCTTTCAGAAACACCCATAGTGTACCACACACATTATATGTAAAGTTCATAGATACATACCATTTAATTTGGATTTGGCTTGTTCTGAGAAACATGCACGTAAAAATATGGATGATATTTCAGATTGTGTTAAGAAGGCATCTCTGAAAAAAGTATTTCTCCAAAGTAAAACTGCAACAGACATTCTGATCTCTTTGAATTGTTCCACACCAAGTATTCTGATTGTTAAAACTTCACTTTCAGGCCGATTATGGTTATTCTGAGCGCAAGATATCCATTTCGTAAGTAATTTTCATTTCCACTCAACCACAAGGCACCTATTCATAACCTAAAAGTACTACTATTTACAACTTGGTTGCGGTCTTGCGTTTATTTTCATGACACATGTGCCAATGTTGCCAATGTAGAACTGTGGGATAAAAATCCATCGATCTACGCAAATTGGAATACATTTAATTTTTGTACTATAACTACCATCAAGATGTACTCTATTTTTTTACTTAAAATTTCACATTTTAACGTATTTCAAATGTTTCAACATTATCTTTCGCTAAAGGATTTGTTTTTTAAAAAAAAAAAAAGCTACTAGATCATGTTACAGTAAATGTGAAAATAAGCGTAACGTTATACACACGCGCACACACACACATACACACATGCCTAATGCAATAAGATTTATTAAACACTGTACACATGAGAATTATGCCAAAGTTTATGTCATCTGCAAAAAAATGTTAGTGAGTTTGTCCTTGTTTTGCAGTCAAGTACATATTAAAAAATAATTCCGAAACACTTGGATGGACAAAATAGGGAACTCCGGTCCATCTATTCCAAAAATTAATGCTCTGTCTACTGAAGTGTCCCAGTCCCTACTACATAAACCTTCGTCACTTCCATACGTGGAGGATGTAATTAGGCGACGGGCTCAAAATGTATACGCCAGATTGGCCCAACATGAGATCGTCCTTTTCACATGTCATTAACGCCATTTACAGATAGTACTAGATTCGCAGCACGGTTTATGGGCAGATACAGACTATGAGGGTTCCGGTATATCTATTCTGCCTTCGCCTACGGTGATATGGTAGTAAAAGCGGGCGTTAAACTCAAAACAACGTTTCCCAGTGAGCTACTATATGAAATTCCGGCACTCACATAAGTGGAGGATGTGATTAGGGCCGGGCTCAAAATGTCTACGCCAGATTGGCCCAACATGAGAATTCCTTCTCAGATACCTGGGGACCTATTTATCCATAGAACGTCGTGACTATAATGCTCGCTTCTCAGGGCTGGTCGTCCTGGCAATCACCATCGCTACAGACCTCTCACCTAGAAAGCCCGGGTTCGATCCCAAGCGACCGCATGCGAGCTTTGTAGTGGACAAAGCGGTGCAGGGGCGAGTTTCTCCAGGTTCCCCGCATTCCATCGTGCTTCATCTTCATTCCATGTAACACCAATGTCATCGCCTGTGGTGCCACAAATAGTAAAAGAGGGCGTTAAACACTATCCAAAAAAAAGAATAAACCATCGTAGCAGGCGAGACGATCCAGGTGAACTACTGGCCTCTTCCCTGCGGCAGCATATGGATGCGACAAACGACATTATTTATCATCTTCACCACAAGGTATGGCTCTGGCCATGGTTTTGAAGGTTGGGGCAGTTTCCCTTGGTCCGGGTAGGGCGATATAGCCACACCAAATCAACCTGCTGGAAACCTCGGCAATCGGTTTGTCGGACGTAAGGGCTCTTCATCTGGTCGCTCAATATATGGGTGTGTTGATGTGTTGACGCGCCATCGCATGAATATCATGTAAAAATAAATGGTCTGTCATTTATGGACGCTCTTTAACTACTGTGGTTCTCAGCGCCCCATTCTAAATTGGGCGTGAAATACCGCTTTATTTTGCTCAGAGGCCTCTCTGTTAGGCTTAAGGTTCTTTTACATGACGTAAATCTACGACACAGGATGCATATCGTGAAACTGGTCTACAAGATTCTCCTTGTGGTCGTCTGCTGGCTGTTCTGCTCCAGGAGGACTTCCAAACATCAGATCATATTGGAAGCAGCTCCCTGCAAGGACCAAACATACACAGGTTGGTGTCTTGGGTTGAAGAGCGGTAGGCCAGCAAGAAAAGTGGCACCCTCATGTCCGAATCTCTCTGGTGATTGATCACAACCTTCCTCAAACGCTCTTCTAGAGTCTTGATGTAGGGCTAAATTACCCTTCTTACTGTGGGTGGAAAGGTGTTGTGCGCGTCTTGTGCACTCCAAGTCGTTCCAGCGTCTCTCATCATTGTGCCCTGATCATTGTGCAGCTTCAATGGTACCCATAGAGACAAAAGAGTTTTTTTACGAGCCATTTCGCTATGGTCTTGGCCACCTCGTTACGGTTGGCGTACACCTCCGATCACTTAATCATGGCGACAAACAGATACTTTTTAGCTCTGTCTGATAAGGATATGACCCAGCTGCATCAGTGGCTATGCGTTCGGTGCTCCCACGTCAAACTGCTGCATGCGACCTCGGCTTCTGGTCTGTGAGCCGCGACTTGCTGCACACCATGGCATGGACGGCACCATCTTTCAGCGTCTGCCCATAGTCTCAGCCAATAGCACCGTTGTCGGGGGTTCTTGGAGGTTCGGTTGGGTTCTAAATGTCCTCCCAAAGTCCCCGCATGTACTTCCAGGACTTTCGTCATCTTACCCTTCGGGAAGATCAGCTAAACTCTTTAGGTCTTCCTATCAGTTGACCCCATACTCTAAACAGTACACCTTCCTTGCTCTTTAATGAGTCCCATTGGGATAAGTACGACTTGTACACACTATTCCATCTCGGTCTAGTCCCTATCTCCACACCTCTTAGGAGTGGCCCAGAATCAGGGTCCGCCCCTGCTCCCTCCTCAGGCCTGTGCTACCCCATCGAGCTGCATGCACGCTGAAATCAAACGGACTTTCACCTCAAACTTGGTGCAGTGGCCACATTCCTCTGGACAGGACCGTCGTTACATGTAATCTGCATTATTGTGGCTCCTTCCATTCCGATGTTCTGATGTGAAGTTGTACTCTTGGAGCTGAACCCACCAGGCTGTCAGGTCCTCCAGGTCCTTGAAGCTCAACAGCCAGGCGAGGGCAGAGTGGTCAGTCGTCAGGTAGAATGGCTGATCGTTCAGGTACTTGTGGAACTGCTCCATCACCTTCAATATTGCCAGGAGCTCTCGCCGGGTTACGCAGTAGTTCTTTTCTGCCTTGGAGAGTGTCTTGCTATAGTAGACTATAACCCGCTCCTGATTATCCTGGACCTGTAATAGAGCGTCTCCAACACTAGTGTCGCTGGCATCGGTGTCAACAATAAAGTCACTACCAGGTTGTGAAAATCCTAAAATAGACGCACTGCAGAGTGCTGACTTATGCACCTGAAACGCGCTTTCTACCTCTTCTGACCTCGGTAAGACCGGTGGGCTTCCGTCAGACGAGTGAGGGGTTTCGCAATGATGGAGAAATTTCTGTCGAACCGGCGGTAGTAACTGCATAGGCCCAGGAAACTCCGCAGCTCTTTCGGGCGAGGCCAATCTCTTACTGCTCGAGCCTTCTCCGGGTCTATGACCACCGCAGATAACAAAACTATGTGGCCCAAATAGTTCACCTTCTTGTAGAGGAGTTAGCGTTTCTTTGCGTTCAACTTCAGATTAGCTCCCGCAGCCTTTGCAGTATTTTGTTCAGGTTCTCGAGATGGCCTTCAAAGTTGTGACCTACGGCAATGATGTCATCCAGATGTAACAGGTAGGCGTAGTATCAATCCTCTCATTACTGATTCCACGAGGCGCTGGCTATGACCATGGTGTTAAAGCGACCCAAAATAAATTATATTGCAAAAAAAAAAAAAAAAGACTTCGTCCCTCAGGATCACCTGCCGGTTCGTAGGGGCTCTGGAGCATCACTTCATCTCAGCTAAGTCGCTACATCTTCCGCCCAACTTGACTTTCGCCTCGTGGCTCCTGAGAGCATCCAGTGCCCTCGCGACAAATAACCACAGGTTTATAGTGCTCCGACCCAATGTCAACTCCAGCGCCTCCTTCTACACAGGTAAGATGTCGCCCGACGCCATCACTAGTTGCTAAGGCCGACCGACCGGTGTACGTTTCCACAAACCCTTTGCCGCGTAGGTCTGATTACAATCACGACTACATCTGTGTCCACTAATGTCCGGCACAGCTTCCCTTGTGCCCAGCCATCGCATTCCACCGGTATTAAAAGGTCGTCATCGTCATCTCCCTGTCCCAGTTGTAGTAAAAACTCCTTATCTTTGAGGTCGGCACAGGTATTAACCAGCTTTCATTCACCAAGGGCACTCCTGCATCTTCTACCATGTCTGTTGCAGCCTCAACTTAAGCTAATTGTGGTAGGCTGCAGCCAGGGGATCCGTAGCTATGGCGCTGAATTTTTCAGTCTGATTCTACCTATCCAACTCCTGTCCTACACACGGCTTGTGTGAAAAAAACAATTAAATAATAATAATAATAATTAATATTATTATTTCTAATGTTTCATCAAAAAGAGAAAGTCTTCCAGAATGTGATTCATCACACAAGTAACAATTTCCTTCTCACAAAAGACACCATATCTGTGCCATCCTCTCAGCTAATACTTCTTCCCATACACTCCTCAAATTGTTCTTGTGGTTTCTGTAGCACTAGATCCTTGACTATTCTCAAAGAGTAAAACATGTCAGAAGTGCACATTTTTCTCTACTTGATACTCCATACTGATTAGTCTTGAAAATAGCCAAAATGAGCTGTTAATAACACACAAAGTCTTATTCACAACAATCAAACTGACAAAAAATATTGAATAATGACAAATGAAGACTTTACAATGAAGTGGTGCTAGCTCAATGAAGAATGTCATGGTCTTATTTATTGACTTAGTAAGTTGTGCTGGTTTTAGTATCAATTCAATGCTTGTGAACTAAGTTAAGTAATTTAAAGCTTAGTTTATCTTTTTCTACTACTTACTATCTTCCACCAAAAGTTTGACTTCAAGATTTCATCAGAAATACACATTTTGATGCTCTGTAATCAAAACAAAGAAAAAAGAAAAATGTCTGCATGCACTGATGAACAGTTGGTTAAATACCAAACTTAATAATTAAGTTCAGTATCTTCCAAAGATTTAAAAAAAAAATAATCGTCCCCCCTCACACCAAACTGCTGTATGCATGGAAACTTTTTCAAAAATGTTAATATTCTCAAAAATGGCTCAATCAGTTTTCATTAAAACACCATATCTTTAAGATATTTTCATGACAAATGAAGTGTAAATCTAGAAGCCTTTGAAGACCTCTTCATTCTGAATGACTTTTTCATAACTGTAAGAGAAAGATAGAATTTTCATAAAATTATAATCTTGTTGCAGTACACAATGTTTTTAAAAACCATTTCTGACATATTACCGGTTGAATTTTCAAATTTCTTATACTTTTTTTCAAAAGGAAAATGATATTCATTTTTTTCTCATGGTCTTACAAGGAGCATGACATTTCAAAAAACATTACATAGTGACACACAGTTTAAAAATGTGAATATATATAATTTTGTTTCTTTTAATGATCCTGCAAAGAGAACAGAATTTCAAAGCCATTACATAGTGATGGATTTGGTTATTGCTTAAGCTTACTCATTCCCCTTATATCAGCATTGAAAGGTGTAATAAAACCAGTTTGCAAATGTTTGTCTCAACTAAACTGAGGCAGATAGAAGAATAAGATTTTGTAAGATTAGTTTGTAGAACAGTAGGTACAGAAAGTCAAATGAATGTAACACATCAGCTTCTCTCTTTTTCTCTTCTATGTAATTGCAGGCTTAAATTGAATGATACTTCAATGGAAGGAATTGATAAACATAAAAGTTTGCTTCAAAATGAAAGAAAAAATAAGTCTGATGTGCTACATTATAGACTTTCTCTAACTATTCAACAAACTGTCTTAAGAAACTTATTCTTCTATCTACTTCATGCTAATTGAGATAAATATCTGCAGAAATATTTATTTCATATTTATTTGTTTCAAGGGGAATATGGGAATGTGTAGGCTAAAGTGATAGTAAAATCTTTTAAAAGCTGGCTGCTATGTAATGACCTTGAACTTCCATTTGATTTGCAGGAGTAGGTTAAAAAAGAAAGAAAAGACATATTGTAATTTCAGAAAAGCATTAAGTATTGGGAAATTTCATTCAAAAATATGTATTTGACATAAACTGTGTGTTTTAAGATCCATATTTTTTGTCCAGTAAGATTTTATCAAACTCTTATTGTTAATAGCTATGGCAAAGTCATCCTAAAGAGGGCTCCAGGGATATTCCCAGAAATTTCAAGATAAGTATTTTGTTTGTCATGTGAATATCATTTATTTATATGTATTATAATTTTAATCAAAATTGTTCAAACCATTTTTGAAAAAATAAAAAATTGTGAAAAGTCTTCAATATAAAGCAGAAGGATTGTTCAGAAAATCTTCATGTTGCACATCTTTGGAAGATGCTGAATTTAAATATCAATTTTGCTAATTAACCAGCTTTTCATTTTATGCTATTCACAGACACCTTTTCATAAAATTGCTTTATTTTTCAGGTATCCTCAAAACATGCACTTCTGTTAAAATCTTGATATGAAATTTTTGAGTGGAATGTAACACTTTTGCTAATTACTATATACACTGCATGGTAATAAAAATGTATTGATAAGGTAAAATTATACTTAATAATAATTATATATTCTACATAATAATTCTTTTATTTAACGATAAAATGTATCATGTGATAATTTATCTGCAGATGAATTAAATTACAAGGCAAGAGTAGAGTTGAACTAGAAATATGATATCTCTTCAGAACTCTCACCACATTTTCCAAACTTTCCCTTAAAAACTAAAAGAAGTTACAGAGCATACTCTCTCCATTTTCTCTTTCTTTTAAAAATTATAAGAGGTCAAATGTTCTGCCTTAGTTGTAACATATGTAGGGCAGCAACAGAGCTTTTATCCTTTATTACCATGATTCTACCAGAATACAAGCAGTTGGAGGTCATGGAAGAGTGACCTCTGTGCAGATTCACTCAGCTGTACCAATGACAGTTATCTGATGCTTGCTTATCTGGAGCAAAATAATTCTATTAAAACTGTATGCAATTGAAACTCCAGTATCTGCAACAAAGGTTATTTAAAAGGTAGTTTGCACACAGAAACATTAGTCATATGATATGTGTGTGTCAGTTGGAGTACATGCAGTGTAGTCTGGTGAGTGGATGTTGAATTACTATGCTTTGCATTGAAATAGTTATACAGTGTAGTTTACACATAGGTAGGTACAGTATAAAATTCTAAGCTTGAAATTATCTTACCTAGTTTTTTAGAACATTACAAACATAAATTCTATACTTACAAAACATTTACTGCTTAGCTATGCACTCATTCATGCTTACGTATTTAGTTTCCTTTTCATCATAAAACCATGTACATGTACCAAAACTTTTATAATCATATTGTTAAAAATCTGAGATGGTCCACTCCCATGACTTTCTCTACCTGTTCTATAAACAAATCACTCTTACAAAAGATTATTCTTTTATCTTTATCATGCTAATTGATATAAACATTAGCAGAAGTTGTTATTACTTATTTCCTTGTAAATAGAGAGGAAATAAAGGAATGAACTAAGTTAAAGCAATAAAATTGTAAACATTTTTAAAAGCTGATAACTTCTGTTTGATAAAAGCTTAAGTATACAGTTTTAAATTAAAACCAGAAACAAGAAATATCTCAGAAATGGTTAACTGTAAAAAAGAAAAAAAAAGTATTTGACATATTTGTGTGTTTTAACAAGATCTATACTTTTTGTGTAGTAAGTTTTTGCCTATCTCTTATGATTTACTAGTTAGGCAGCAGTCATCCAAAATGATAGATCTTAAGAGGCTATTCCCAGAAAATTAAAGATATACATTTGATTTGTCATGAAAGTAATTTAAACATATAGCATTATTATTAAAATAAGGCCATTTTTGAAAAAATAAACAATTTTTAAAAATGTTACACTTGAAGGGTTGTTGGGGCAGGAGGGGGGAGGGATTTTCCTGAAAATCTTCTTGTCACATCCTGGGAAGATTCTGAATTTAAATACTAAGTTTGGTTTTTAATAACTTTTCACAGACACACAATATGGACCTTTTTCTGAAATTGATTTTTTTGTACTCAGATTTATGGTGAAATCTGGATATCAAATTTTTGGTTGGAGTACAATACCTTTTCTATCTACTTTGCACATAGTACATATGTGCCAGAGAAAGTAAAAAGCTATTGTGTTATGTTCACATGATTTTTCTACCCATTCTTCAAGAAAATCTATTTTATAAAATCTATCTCCTTCATATTAATTAAGATAAAGATTTGTAGAAATAGTTAAATTACACATTTCCTTGTAAACAAAATGTGAATGGGGAACTGGCTTAACAATAGTTAAATCTTTTAAGAATAAGTTGTTATACTTTGAAATGTGTTCTCTTTGCATGACCATTAGAGAAAAATGAATAATGATTTCTCATTTAGAAAAGTATAAGTATTTGAAAATTCAAATTAATAACAAAGAATATCTCTAAAATGGATGACAAGAATTTGATTATTGATTTTGTGAAAGAAAAACAACTTATATGGTATGGGAATATAAAAAGGATGTCAGAAAAAGGATAAGTCATGGAATGGGGACCACCAGGAAGAAATAAAAAGAAACCACATGAATACAAGGAATTAAGACATCAATGAGAAACAGAAATATTTAAGAAGATTCACAGACAGATGGACATAAATGGAAAATGAAAATTAAATTTTATATACATATATATATTCACAAAGTTCCCGGAATGTATAAATAACACAAAAGGCAATTTACACAACACTCCCTTCAAAATAGTTCCCCTTTGCAGTGACACCCCTCTGCCACTGCGTCTGGAAGCACTCCTGGAAGCCATTTTCAGATAGGTATCTGCCATAGTGCCCTTGTCGCATGCACTATAATTTCTTCTGCACTTGAAAATCTTGACTGAAACATTTATCCATTCACACACGTGAGTTTATTTCAATGCTATTTCATTATAAGCTTCTTCCATCATTCTCAATGTCTTTTGTTTAACAAAACATAAAACTTTATATTCAAACGCATTCCATCGTCAACATTATGAAATGTGATAAACAAACAAGCATGCACAATGAAATCTGTTTGCCAAGCTAAGACATCATCATTAGCATGAAAATTGAAATGAAGTGTTGTCATGGACATTACCAACACCTAAAATAAAATATCCTTACTTTTATATACATTAAACAGAGAATAAATGATTATGGGGACTTTTTGAATATTGAGTTATATATCTGAGATGTATGTTGCAGCTGCAACCATTGTCTTGGCTAGCTCTTTTTTTTTTTTTCCACTTGGAAAATTATGTATGCATATTTTGTTCTAGACTTAAAGTTATTCTCAACAATGTAATTAATTTCAATGAAATTTAATACACACAGCTAATAATAATAATAATAATAATAATAATAATAATAATAATAATAATAATAATAATAATAATAATAATAATAATAGTAATAATAATAATAATAATAATAATAATAATAATAATAATAATAATAATAATAATAATTGCCAATAGACTTTACAGCTTCTGACACTATCAATTACATATGTACAAATAGAATACAAGTATAAAAATAAAAATCTGATGTGTTCCATTCACATAACTTTCTCTATACCTCTGCAACAAATTATTGTTAAAAAACTTATGCTTCTATTTACTTCATACTAATCGAGAAAAAAAATCAGTAGAAATAGTCCTATTATTGCTTCCTTGTAAGTAGAAGCGAAATAAGCAAGTACCATAGGTTAAAGTGATAGTCAAAAGTTGGTTGCTATGTGGCTGAAGTTCCTTTGTATGTATGGACTGGAACTGTTGAATTCCTATATGAGAAAAGTATGTTTTTTAAAGCTGAATCCAAAAAACAAGGAGTATCTTAAAAACAATCAACTCCACGAAAAAAATGTATATAAGATAAATTGTATGTTTTAAAGTGCTCCAAATTTTTTGAATCATAAGTTTTTGTTCATCTCTTATGGTTTAGCAGTTATGCAAACTTCCGTAAAATTCATCCAGATTAAAGTAGTCTTCAGAGGCTATTCCTAGAAAATTCAAGATATACATTTTTTTTTGTCGTGTAAACATCTTAAATATATGAACTTCTAATCAAAATTATTAGAGTTATTTTTGAGAAAATCAAAATTTTCGAAAAAAGTTTCATGAAAAGGGTAGTTTGGGATGGGGGATTTTTCTCAAAATCTTTGTGTCGCATCCCTGGAAGATACCAAACTTAAATACCAAGTTTGGTATTTTACCGACTTTTCGTTTTTGAGTTATCATGTTCACAGACACACACACACACACACACACACACGAACCTTTTTCTGAAAATACTTTTTTTTTTGGATACAGGGGACTCTAAAACATATATTTCCGGTGAAATCTCGGTATCAAAATTTTTGGTGGAGTGCAATACTTTCTCTATACACTATGTACATAGTACATATAGAGAAAGTAAAAATTAAGTAACAAAATTTACAATGGCGACAACCTACATAGATAAGCATATTACAATACCCAGCATTATACACATATCAGTTGTATATATATACAGGTAAGTACTGCAATTTCAATTTATATGGACATTAGAATTGTAACACTCCTCTCTCCTACATATTATTGAAAGGTACAACGATATACAATTAGTTGGTTAGGACCAGTTGAAAAATTCAATGCCACAGCCGGGAATTGAACACGGTTCAGTAGGAGAGAGGAGTATTACAATTATAATACAATAGCTTATATGTTGGCAGGAAAATAGTAAATATTACCCAGATACTAAGTACTTATAATGGTAAGTCGCCATTCTGGTGGTTCTCTGAAGTGAGACATACTGGTTGGTTGAACCGGGTAAACCATACATAATCAGTTGCAAGATTGAATGCCATACCAGCGTATTGTCACAGTAGCTCAATGGTTGGAGCAACCGCACGGGGAGCGGGAGAACCGTGTTCAGTTCCCTGCTGTGGCATTGAATTTTTCAATTGGTCCTAACCAACTATATGGACATTATTATATATACGCCATCAGAAAATTCTAGCCCTAAATTTAGAACTCACACTCAAAAGAGACTTTCTCTCTCAAATACAAGTTTCTGAATGACCAAAAAATAGATTTTTCCTAAAATAACATGTTATTGTTTAATTTTGGTATTTAAGTGCTCGCAAATAGGATATACGAATGTAACAAGACACACTAATCAAATCAAAGTGCAGTACAAAATCATTAATAGCACAAAACATTCTGGACAAAGTTGTTTTTGATTGAACTGAAAGACACAATACATTTTGTTTGCATGAAAATGGAACATGTACCTTCTTGACTGTATAGTGTTTTATTACAGTTTGAAACATTATTTTAAAGAATTTAGCTATTTCAATAAGGAGAATATCCAAGTTAAATGCAATTTGTTTAGAAACATAGCTTGCAGTTTTACAAAAATAAAAAGTATATCTTAAAGATGGAAGCCCTCATTATATCCCTAACAGTCACACATCATTTCCTCAAAAGGAGCACTTGCTGTATTCACAAGAATCCATATTAATTAATCACTATTTACCAATATGACGCCATTAGATTGAATACTAAAAGCATGCTTTTTGCTTCTACAATGCATGATGGGAGTAAGTTTCTATGAATGTAATGTTCTGATTGGCTAAAGGTGACAGAGTTTTGTTGAATGAATAGAGCAGTGGATAAAATTGATTCCCTAATGAACAATATCACTTTAGCTAAATTGATTTTAAAAGTAAACAGAGGATGAATCTCATACACTGAAAACGGCACTTAGCTCATTTTTCAGTCAAAGCCTCTTTTGAATGTGAGCTCGTCAATTATAAATTTAATTTACCTGTGACTGGTTTGTTAGTTGGGACTTCAGAAACAGTGTATAAAATACTACTGACTATAAATAAAAACAAATATTGGTGGGTGAGATTTTAGGTTTGGGGAGTGAAAGAGGTAGTGAGTTTTGCTCCTTGATGGTTGCTGGACAGAGTGCAATGACCCTTCAGCATTTATTTATACCACTTTCTGTAGACATCTTTTACCCAAATCACATTGCTTCCCTGACACTAACAATTTGCAGACTGCAAATTTGCAATATTAAAACTACCTGAAAAATTCAATACCAGGATTTGAACACAGGTCTCCTGCTCTCCATGAAGTAGCTCTGACAATTGAGCTACTGTGACAAGTATGATATTCATTCTTCCAGCTGATTCATGTTTTTTTTTACACAGGTTTTCTCTGGAGGGAGACATACCAGTTGACGGGTGTTACAAATATAATTTGTTAAATCATACAATTTGTTTATATTTATATAGCTTTACTAGTTATTTTTACTTTCTCTACATGTACTATGTGCATGATCTATAGAGAAGATAATACATAATATACATAAATTAATAACTAAAATAGAAAATTATGGCATCCGGGGCCTACCATTAAAATGGCTTAAATCTTATCTACAAAATAGAGAACAATGTGTGGAAATTATATACAATTCAAATGGTAACCTAAATAAAATCAGATCACCTTTTAACAAAGTGACTCACGGTGTTCCACAAGGATCGAAACTAGGGCCATATCTATTCCTTATGTATATAAATTGCTTATTCAAAATAATAAAAGAAGCAGGTGAAATAGCCATTGGATATGCTGATGATACCACAATTATAGTAAGGGGAAATACAGAACTTGAAGTACAAGATAAATCAAATATACTACTGGAAAAAATTAGGGAAGAGCTAGGAAACCTAGGGATGGTAATGAATACAAATAAAACAGAATGGATGCAAATCAGCTTAAAAAAGAAAATCCCACCCAATATTCAATTAGTCCTAGACAATAAACAAATACAACAAGTAACAGAAACAAACTTCTTAGGATTAATAATAGATAGCAGATTAAACTGGAAAAAACATATTGAAAAAATAGCCATTCGAATAATATGTAAACTAAAGAAGATGGATACTTGTAAAAATTCTTATAAAAAACTAAATATATTAACATTTCCGGCACTGTATATATATGAATGCATTAAATACTCAATAAAAAATCATAGTAATCAAAGTAGAAACATGCACATACATGAACATGACACAAGAACAAAACAAAATTATTTCATTAACAGACTAAGAGGAACGTTAAGTAACAAAAGTATAGAAAGTAAAACCAAAGATTTGTACAATCATTTGCCTAAGCAAATAAAACAGATAACTGAAGAAAACTGTAAACTTAAAGCAATTAAAAAGTATCTCTCAGAAAATGTCTTTTACTCTATAGAGGAGTATAAAATGCTAAATTAAGTAAGTTATGCTGTATGATGGTACCCCCTGTATATTTTTTTTATAAAGTGTATATACTCATGTTATTATTTATATTATATGTTTAGTTTTGTAATCAATCTGACGATCCTTGTAAATTATGTATTACAAATGGAGATAATAAAGAAAAATGTACTCCACTAAAACACTTGATGTCAAGGTTTTGCCAGAAATATATATTTTGAACTCCCCTGAGTTCAAAAAAAAAAAAAAAAAAAAAAAAAACATTTTTAGAAAAGGTCTGTGGACAGATAGCTCATAAACTAACAGACTGTTAAATGCCAAACTTGGTATCCATTTAAGTTTAGCATCTTCTAAGGGAAGATTTTAAAAAAATCCCCCCCACCCAAACTTCCTTTTACATGGAAAAATTGTTTTAAACATTGTTTTTCTCAAAAATGGCTCTAATTATTTTGATTAAAATACTGTATATCTTGAATTTTCTGGGAGTAGCTTCTAAAGACCTGTTCATTCAGGATGAATTTTGTTGAATTTTGTATACTGGTAAAACATAAAAAATAGAGAAAAACTTACTGCACAAAAAATATAGATCTCATTAAAACACACAATTTATGTCATATGCATTTTTGTTGTAAAGGTAACATTTTTTTGAGATATTCCTTGTTGCTGATTTCAATTTTAAACTATGCAACTTTTTTTTTCAAACAAGGTCACCTTTCATGTCACCTCTTTTTATTTTACTGGCAATGCAAAACAAACCAAACTTAAACTTTTCATGTTTCAACCAGATTTTAAAAGGTTTTACTATTGCTTTAGCCTGGTGTATTCCCTTCTGCTTAGAAGGAAGCAAGTAATAAGACAATTTATCCTAATGTTGTAGACAAAAGAATAATCATTTGTAAGAATAATTTGTTTACAGAAGAGGTAGAGAAAATTATGTGAATGGAACATACCAGATTTTTTTATTCAGCACACCCTAAGACATCTTTTTCCAGTGAAATCTTGGTATGAAATTTTTGGGTAGAATACAATACAACAATATAAAAGTAATAATATTTTTACATGCAGCTGAAAACTAAGCAAGCAAATATGCAAAATGCATAATGTTATTCCCAAGCAAAAACAAGTTGTTCAGGGTCCAAGCCTCAAACCAAGTTACCTACTTCCTATAGCAATGCATAAAATAACTTATAGGGCCATTATGTCCAGAATTGTAACTCTTGTAACACAGACAAGAGCTGACAGGAATAGTTGTGTCCAAAAAAGTTTGTACACTATCTTCCATCTAAAAGGTGGGTCATGGGACGTTTTTTTTCTGAATATAAGAATGCAAAATTAAATGGTTGATATGCAGAGGTGGGTAGTCTAAAGGAAAGATCATAAAATTAATTCTTCTTCTTTCTCTAATTCCTTTTTTCTGTTAAGGGACTTGGGAGCAAAAGTGTTACTACAATCAATCAAAAAATAAAAACTTGCTTTTATATTTTCTCTACTTAGTACACAGAACATAGGTGCAGAAGGTATTGCACTCAACCCAAAAATTTGATACCAATATTTCACCAGAAATACATGTTTTAGGATCCCTGTATCCAAAAAGAGCATTTTTAGAAAAAGGTGCATGTATGTGTCTGACTGTGAACCGGATAACTCAAAAACTAAAAGTTGGTAAAATACCAAACCTGGTATTTAAGTTAAGTATCTTCTAAGGATACAACACAAAGATTTTTAGGAACATATCCTCCATCCCAAACTACCCTTTACATGGAAAAAATTTCGAAATTTTATATGTATATTAAAAATAAATTGTATATTTTGAATTTTCTGGAAATAGCCTCTGAAGAACTCTGACTTTTCCATAACTGGTAAACTGTAAGAGATAGAAAAATACTTATTACAAAAAAGATGTAGATTTCATTAAAATGCACAATTTGTCATGTACATATTTTTTGTGGAGTTAGCCATTTCTGAGATATTCATTGTTTTGTGTTCAATTTTAAATACTTTACTTATACAGGAATTTGTCAACTCCTGGCCATGCAAAAAAAAAAAAAACAGATTTCAATCCCATAGCGACCAGCTTTTAAAAGATTTTACTACAATTTTAGTCTAGTGTACTCCCTTATTTCCTTTTTACTTACAAGGCAGCAAGTAATAAAACCATTTCTGCTAATGTTTTTCTTGATTAGTATGAAGTAGATAGAAGATTATGATTTTTAACAATAATTTGTTACAGAGATGTAGAGAAAGTCATGTGAATGGAACACCAGATTTTTCTATTTACTTACTAATAGAAATAAATTTGCAGAAATGGTTTATTACATAATTCTTTGTAAATACAAGAGGGATAGAGAAAATAAAATTGAATCAGATGCTCTATATGCTGACCTTGAAATTACATGGTCTTTCTATGGCAGTGTGAGAAACAAATGATTAATGACAACACTTAAAAAAATGAGTACAGAAGAATTTAAATCAATAATAGTGAGTATCTTATATATGAATGATGCCGCAAAAATATTAGTTTAAACACAGCGTTGTGAAGAGGTCTAAAACTTTTGTGTAATTGGTTTTTCTTTGTATCTTATGATTTACCCATTATACAAAATCTCAAAAGACTTCTTCCAATAAAAATGTTTTCTAGATTATTTCCAAAAAAGCCAAAATATATGTATTTTATTTCATCATGATAAAAATCATTAGAGTTTGAGAAAATTAAATATTTTGAATCATTTTCTAATTAAAGGATACTTTGGGGTAGAACAACTTTTTCAGTCATGTTATATTTTTGGAAGATAGTGAACTTAGTGTTTGGTCTTTAACTGACATCAGTTTAAAAAAATAAACAAACAAACAAATGAAAAACACAGACACATGTGCACACACACACCATTTATGTTCTTACTTTACTTTTAATTTTTACTGTTTATAAATTTATAATAATATACTTTACTTAAATAACACAAAAAATTACAAATACTGTTATCATCAAAAAGAAAGGAAAGAAAGAGAGAAATAAAAAAAAATAAGCAAGACTCACATTGATGTAACAGACAGAGTTGGTATTTTTTAGTGAAATTAGATTGAAAATAAAAATAATGTGTCTTGCCTTTCTTTACCAAAGGTCTAATTTTGAGAAGAAAACAATTATTTACAAATCAGAGTAATCCACTAATAATATAGAATTTGTTGTACATATCAGTGTTTAATTTGGAAGCACCTATCCCTGGGGGGAAGGAAGAAATAAAGCATAATTGTGACATTTCATTTTTACAGCATGAAACCTTGGTTGTAAGTTATCTTTAGTGCAATCTTGCAAACAGATGCTTGTAGCCTCTGTGCAGGCTAAGTTCATTGTCAACGCCTGGCACACAGTAAGCCAGGTGATTGTTGAGTGGACGACAGATCTAAAGTCAGCTGTTACAATTTAAAACTTTATTGTAATATTCCACCAGTGGAAGAGAAAGCCAAAACACATGTATTTTTGTTTTCAATGTATTTTCATTATAAAATCAGAACTCAATCTCTGACATTAATGTAGCAATGGTACCTTATCAGTGTAGCCAACAATTTTGTCAAAGTGTGATTTTTAAATAGAAGTGCAGAATTCAAAATATGACTCCAAGGTAATCATTTAAAACTCTAGGTGGAAACAGCTTTGAGGTAAGAATGGAGAGGGCAGTCCAAAAGCTCCCACCAGGCAACCCCATGCTACAGATGGTGCTGATGTTTGCTCATTTGAAAGTTCTCCCCAATTCTGCCAGAGGGAAGCCTTCTCTGAGCTGCCTACTGATGTTATTGGGTCCTCAAGCTTGGAACCATTAGGGACCTCTTACATCTCTGTAGTCTGTCTCCTGCAGTTTCTTCACTTCATCTAATCCTCCTGGGGGGGGGGGGGTTAACCACAGAACATCCACCTTAGGGCCTAGGTGAGCTAAGTGTGTTACCTTGTCAAAGTCATAGGTCTGCCTTTATTGCTCAAAACTGGTTACAAATAAACACCTTTATTCCAATGCTTTCAAAACAATTCTGCAGTTTAGTTTTTCTCTTGGTGCTCCAGTGTATCACAATTCTTGTCTCATTACTTTGAGCATAGTTGTTATTCTCTCCAATACAACTGCTACTCCTGAGAACTCACAGCTCTTCTTTCCAACATGTGACATGGGATTTTGAAAAAGGAATATGAGGCAGGAGGCTGTAGCAAGCTGATGCGAATGACAGGTTCCTCTGGTTTCAAGATTTTGTCATTATTAGGTTACCTTAGCTTAGGTGTGGAAATGAATTGGATCAAAACAAGGGATAAAAATGGAATTTCTGAAAAATGGCTGTTCTTTCCAAAGCAAAATGCACAGTCTTCCATCCGTTCTAAATAAAATGTAAATGGCGTGTTATTTATGGATGCTCTTTAACTGCTGTGGTTCTCAGGGTCCCATCCTAAATTGGGCATGAAAGACTGCTTAATTTTTGACAGAGGCCTCTCTATAGGCTTGAGGTTATTTTACGTACCGTAAATCTATGACACAGGACCAACGGCTTTACTACCCTTCTGAAAGAAGCCATGTCGAAAAAATCCATCGTCCTCCGCTGGGTTTGAACCTGCGACCTTGGGTATATGAAGTTAGCATGGTAACCATTACACCACGGAGGGCGACTCCATCCATTCTGACTGCTTGCGCATGCACATTTACTAACCTTCGTACTTTGAACATGTTCTTACCTTCTCGCCTCACATGTTCAAAAGAATCCCTGAACTTACAATTGAAACTGACTGACTCACTCCTGGCTTTAATTTTATCTCTCTTTTTGTACCTTTTGAAGATGTGTTTAGAAATTTCCAGAAATAGTGAATTCTCTAGCACATATCCATTGCACCCAGGTGTGGATTTCAAGACTTTGAGCTACTGCCACTGCACTTCTTGCAACAATCAGCTGTAAGTGTTCCAAAGCAAACCTCTAATACACATGTAGAAATTATGGGTCAGCAAGGCATAATCACAATAACTTGCCATGCTCCAACTGTTATTTTCAAGCTTGATTTTCATCTGCCCACATCATCATCTCTGTTTAATAAGCAGTGGATCACAAAGAAGAAGTCACTGTTAGATACTGTGATGCTTATTTTCTTTACTGATGATACAAGATTTTTAAGTTTCTTGTTTATAATCTTCTATATGTTACCTGTCTTTAATCAGTACATTATCATAATCTTTATGTGATGATTATGTTGCTCTGGGTACTGCTGAACCAGAACAACTAAGCTGTTAACAGCTTCCCTGAACAATATAATTATTGGATAGGTAGAGTCAGACTGAAAAATTCAATGCCAAAGCAGGGATTTGAATCATGGATATCCCGATCTCTAGCTGTTTGCTCTGCCACTGAGCTACCATGGCAACAAACCAGCATAGCATTGAATTTCTCAACTGACTCGCATGTTTCCTGGTAAACTACAAGATGATCTCAAGTTATTTTGAGATGACAACCCCAATGGCGACTTACAATGTTGTAAGTACTTTAGACCCAGGATTCATAGTATAGCCAACTATTATGGTCAAATTGGTATTGGAATAATTGTTTTTTCACTCAAGCCGTGTATAGGACAGAAGTTGGATAGGTAGAGTCAGACGAAGTAAAGTATTTACAACAATGAAGCCGCCATTAGGGTTGCCATCTCAAAATAATTTAAGATCACCTTGTGGTTTACCAGGAAACATGCGAGTCAGTTAAGAAATTCAATGCTATGCCGGCATATTGCCATGGTAGCTCAGTGGCAGAGCTGAAATCAATAACAAGGGATATCTCAAAAATGGTCAACTATAAAAAAAAAGAGAGAAAAAAAAATGCATATGACAAAATTTGTGTGCTTTAAGAAGATCTACATTTTGTGTAGTAAGTCTATCTCTTGCAGTTATGCAAAATTTAACAAAATTCATCCAGAATAAGGAGCTCTTGAGGCTATTCCCAGAAAATTAAAAATATACATTTTATTTGAGATGTAATTAACTTTAATACACAGTGTTTTAGTCAAAATTGTTAGAACCATAGTTTGGAGGGGGGGGGATTTTCTTGAAAATCTTTATGTAGCATCCTTAGAAGATACTAAACTTAAATACCAAATTTGGTATTTAATGGTCTTTTTGTTTTTGAGCTAAGCTGTCCACAGACACACACACACATACACACATGGACCTTTTTCTAAAAATGCTTTATTCGGACTCAGGGGGTCTCAAAGCATATATTTCTGGTGAAATTTCGGCATCAAATTTTTGAGTGGAATGTAATACCTTCTCTATCCACTATGTACATTGTACATGTGGGGCTAGAGAAAGTAAAATGTACTTTGCTTCTTGCCCTTCATTTTGTTTGTTTTGCCATCACCAAACACCACTGCTAATACCTTCTCTATCCACTATGTACATTGTACATGTGGGGCTAGAGAAAGTAAAATGCACTTTGCTTCTTGCCCTTCATTTTGTTTGTTTTGCCATCACCAAACACCACTGCTAATACAAAAGACTTGCTAGTTTTCCCATTTCCCGGTCTACAAAGACTGAAATTTTCTGCTCTAGAAGCCACAAAGTCTTTTTCTGTCCCAAGCAGTGATAGATTGGTTGCATAATCTCATTATGATGTATCTGAGTGTTCTTCAGCTTATACTATTGTATATACAGACGACACCTCATTTTTAAATGTCTGTAAAGATCTGGAAATACTATCACAGTTAGCACATAATGCTATGGAGCAAGTACAAATTTGGCTTAAAAACAATGGCTTTTACATGACTGAAGCAAAAACATAAAATATACACTTTTCACTAAAGAATTCAAATATTTCAAGTGAGACCATAACTGAAATAGTTAAATTATTGGGAATAGAGCTGGATCAGCAATTGTCATGAAATCTGCATATAGATCTTGTATGTAGAAAATTGTCTCAGGTTATATTTTTAATAGCAAACTTAAAAAAAAAGTCTTTCAAAGGATTTTCTACAAACAGCTTATTTTTCTTTCTTTCAGAGTATACTTAGGTATGGGTTAATTTTACGGAGTAACAATTCATGTGTATTAGAGCTACTAAGAATCCAAAAAAATCTGATGTGTACCATTCACATGGCTTTCTCTATATCCCTGCAACAAATTATTCTTAAAAAGCTTATACTTCTATTTACTTTATGCTAATCAGAAAAAATGAGCAAAAATACTCTTATTACTTGCTACCTTGTAAGTAGAAGCGAAATAAGGAACTACCATAGGTTAAAATGATAGTCAAAAGCTGGTTGCTATGTCAATGAAGTTCCTTTGTTTATATGGGTAGGAGTTCACAATTTCCTGTATGAGAAAAGTATGTTTTTCATAGCAGAAACCAAAAATAAGGAATGTCTCAAAAACGACGAACTTACGAAAAAAATGTATATAACATAAATTGTGTGTTTTAATGTGCTCTACATTTTTTGTGCAGTAAGTTTTTGTCCATTTCTTACGGTTTAGCAGTTATTCAAAATTCAGTAAAATTCATCCAGAATAAACTACTCTTCAGAGGCTATTCACAGAAAATTCAAGATATACATTTTACTTGTCAGGTAAATATATTTAATATACGAAATTTTAATCAAAATCGTTAGAGCCATTTTTGAGAAAATCAAAATTTTCGAAAAAAGTCCCATGTAAAGGGTAGTTGGGGGGAGGGGGGATTTTTCTCAAAATCTTGGTGTCGCATCCCTGGAAGATATTAAACTTAAATACCAAGTTTGGTATTTTACCGACTTTTCGTTTTTGAGTTATCGTGTTCACAGACACACGGACACACACACACACACAGACCTTTTTGTGAGAATGCTTTTTACTTTCTCCATACGCACTATGTACATAGTGTATAGAGAAAGTATTGCACTCCACCAAAAAATTTGATACCGAGATTTCACCAGAAATATATGTTTTAGGGTCCCCAATATCCAAAAAAAGCAGATTAGCAGAAAGTAAATAAAAGTATAAGCTTTTTAAGAATAATTTGTTGCAGGGATATGGAGAAAGTCCTGTGAATGGTACACATCAGATTTTTTTGGATGTTGGGGACCCTAAAACATATATTTCCGGTGAAATCTCGGTATCGAATTTTTGGGTGGAGTGCAATTCCTTCTCTATACACTATGTACATAGTGCATATAGAGAAAGTAAAAAAGTTATCAGTATTCTATCCAAAAAAAAAAAAAAAAAAAAAAAAAAAGCATCATTGTAAAATATACTTGATAAAACTAAAAATCCTTACAGTTGTAAATGTATATATTTATGGTGTTCTAATCTACGTAAAGGAAAATATGCATAATCATAAGTCAAGAAAAGAAATGCATAATTACAATACAAGAAACATAAACAAACTGGATATGCCTTACGATAGATTAAGTAAGACAATTAAATGTTATAAAATAATAGGAGTAAAGCTTCATAAGGCATTACTGAATAGAATATGTAACTTCAACCTTCAGGATTTTAAGAATAGAGTCTAAACATGGCTAATGGAAAATCCTGTATTAAACAACGCAGGTGTGCACCCTTGTGTTGTCTTGATGGAACAGAATATTTTTCTCTGCCAAATGAAGCAATTTTTTTCTTCATTCCTATATTCAACCAGTGCAATAACAATGCTTAATATTCTCCATTTATCGTTCTTCCTTTCTGAAAATAATAATCAATGTAGATGATTCCACTTGCATCCCAAAAAACCATTGCATTATCTTCAGATTTCACCAACTTTACCTTCTTCAGAACCAGTTTGCCCTTAAAAATCCAATCTTTCAACTGTACTTTTGTCTTTGGAGTGTAGTAGTGTAGCCATATTTCATCCACAATTATATACTGATACAGAAACTCGTCAATATTGTGACGGAAAAGTGCCAAACCAGCTTCTGAATTGATCACATGATTGTATTTATTCTCCATTGAGAACAAATTCGGCACCCATTTTGCCGAGTCCTTTGTCAGACCTAATTTTTGGTGCAAAATTGAGAACACTGTACCGTGTGATATGCCTGTGGCCTCTACTATTTTGCAAACTTTGATTTGTCAATCACTCTAAACCATATCAGAGGAAGTCATTTCTACAGGATATCTGGAACAATGTTCATTATTCGTGGATGTACGGCCACATTTAAATTCATTTTTCCAATTGTAAATTGTTGCAAATGCAGGAGCAGATGTGCCATGAATTTCAACTAAGCTTTTATCTCTTTTGGTGTTAAGCCTTTTAAATAGAAGTGTTTAATCACCACATGAAACTTGTTTTTTCCCATCTTTCTAAAGAAGCACAAGATTGTTGATTCAATCATTGATATAGCAATGAAACCATGTGATAGATATAGCTGAAACTTTATTTGCCGTCTAGTAATGTACAAAGCTGTAAATGATGAAGTCTATTGCAAAATTTGTATTTTACCCAATGGCTGATAAATCAATTGAATTGAACCTTCCATTGGTCACTAAATGCCTAAGAGACCCCTAGCATTATTTAAATGTTATAATCTTAGAAAGAAGGCACCTACGCAATCGCATGGCTCCAACATCTAGCATTACACCTTACACAACTGCTTGTTGCAGTGGCAAC
Organism: Hymenopus coronatus; assembly: GCA_030762935.1. Classification (NCBI taxonomy): domain Eukaryota; kingdom Metazoa; phylum Arthropoda; class Insecta; order Mantodea; family Hymenopodidae; genus Hymenopus; species Hymenopus coronatus. The sequence continues at coordinate 21,786,505 of CM060882.1, forward strand.
CTTAGCTACTTACTTTTATTGGTTGCAAGAATGACTGATCAACAGTTATAGGTCAATTGGACCCAGTGCGCTTACTCATTGTATATTGTTGACATTATGTTTTTTACTTTCTTTACACATACTATGTACATAGTGTATACAGAAGATATTGTATTGCACCCAAAAATTTGATACTGAGATTTCACCGGAAATACATGTTTTGGGTCCCCTGAATCCAAAAAAAGCATTTTCAGAAAAAGGTTTGCATGTGTGTGTGTGTGTTTGTGTGTGTGTGTGTGTGTGTGTGTGTCTGTATGTGGACAGCATAGGTCAAAAATGAAAAGACCGTTAAATACCAAACTTGGTATTCAAGTTCAGTATCTTCCAAGGATGCAACACAAAGATTTTCAAGAAAATCCCCCCACTCCCAACTACCCTTTACATGGAACTTTTTTCAAACATTTTGATTTTCTTAAAAGTGGCTCTAACGATTCTGATTAAAATATTGTATATTAAAGATATTTACCTGACAAATAGCCTCTGAAGACTACTTAATTCTGGATCAATTTTACAGAATTTTGCATAACTGCTAAACCGTAAGAGATGGACAAAAACTTACCACACAAAAAATGTAGAGCACGTTAAAACACACAATTTATGTAATGTACTTTTTTTCGTGGAGTAGATCGTTTTTTAGATATTCCTTCTTTTTGGTTTCAGCTTTGAAGAACTTATACTTTTCTCATACAGGAATTTGTCAACTCATGTCCATACAAAGGAACTTCAGTCACATAGCAACCAGCTTTTGACTATCACTTTAACCTATGGTATTCCCTTATCTTGCTTCTACTTACAAGGAAGCAAGTAATAAGACTATTTCTGCTAATTTTTTCTTGATTAGCATAAAGTAAATAGAAGCATTAGCTTTTAACAATAATTTGTTACAGAGATGTAGAGAAAGTCACGCGAATGGAACACATAAGATTTTTTTATTCTTTTTACCATTTATTGACTATCGCAGGTATGAATTCTAGGTATAATTTCTTTGGAAACCAAAGTAAATACTCCAGAAGCCAAGGAGTATCTGAAAACACTGGCATTAGCTTTGCTCTTGAAACAGTTACAAAGGAGAAGGGCCTGCAAAACTAAATATAGATGTAAGATATGATTCTGAGTAACAGAACATTTCAAATATAGGTATAAGCAGTATATCTGAAAATATCAATGTATTTTCTTTACATGTACTTTTTAAGATACAAATTATATTGTATGCTGTATTCATATTATATTTAAGCTGACATTTTTATATAGTACAATAATACTAATAAAACCATGTATATTTAACCTAAATAGAACTAGAAGGAGAAAAAAGTAAAAATAAAATGAATATAAAACATACAGAAATATCAAATATTGCAGGGTCTACTAGGTCCTAACAAAGTACATGCCTAATGGAAGGCTAAATCCATAAAAAAAAAAAAAAAAAAAAAAAAGTGTGTGTTACATTTACATTACTTTCTCTACTCATTATGGATTATTTTTATGTGGCTTCTGAAGCTTTATGATGGCTTACTTTTTTATTTACTTCATGTTTATCATCTACTACCAGAGTTAGGTAATTTGGTCTGTTCCAAAAAATTCAAAATAAATCTTTGCAGAAATCACCCAACCAAGTAACAAAATTATTACATGTGATAAAACACAACAAAAAAAAAACAGCAAAGGAAATATAGAAGAATTCTCTTTAAGATGAAGTGCTAGTGAAAATAAAAATCTGCAGTTTTCTTCTGATTGCTTTGAATCTTTTACATTTACTCAAAATATAAAACAAATATTGCTCACAAAACATTAATGAACACACAAAATATTAACTATTGCTAAGAAATTAATTTTATATTCATAATTAATCACCTTTTGATATGATATGAAATACCCCTTGGGCTATATGGTTTATTATACATATAATTCCCAAAACTTAAATTTCATTTAGCATGCAAATATAAAGAAATTGTTGTGCAAGTATATCTTAATTTTGATTAATTTAAGAGCAACACTATTTTTTGTTACAATATTATTGAACTTTTCAACTTCTTCAATTTGAGTATTGAAAAATAACTATTAATTTTAGATTATTTCTGAAGTTTTGCTGAAAATTTGCCATAAGGTCCATGGAGTTTAACTTTTTCAATGTGGTGCTTTATCTAAATGGTACAGCACAAATTAAATTATTATTTCTAGCTTTAAAACCGTTGATATTAAACAAACAAAAATTTTGATGTGTTACACTCACATGACTTTCTCTAACTGCTCTACAAACTTCTTACAAAAGATTATTCTTCTTTTTACACAATACTAATCGAGATAAATATTAGCAGAATGTACTTACTTATTACTTATATAGTTCCTTATAATGGAAGGGAACTAAGGGAATGCACTAGGCTAAAGTGATAGTCAAATGTTTTAAAAGCTGTCATTATGTGATTCTCACTGCAAATTGCTTCTTTGCTTGTCCAGGAGTAGAACAAAAGGAAAATGGGCACTTTATAATTGAAACCAATAGCAAGAAATTTCTTGTAAACAGTCACCTCCACAACAATAATGCAAAGGACATAAATTGTGTGTTTTGAGGAGACCTACATTTTTTGTGCAGTAAGTTTCTGTTACAGTTTAGCAAAATTCATCCAGAATAAAGAGGTCTTCAGAGGCTATTCCCAGAAAATTCAAGATATACATTTTATTTGGGATGTAAATATCTTTAATATACAAACTTATTAGCAATTTTAAGAAAATCAAACATTTCGAACATTTTTCCATGTAAAGGGTAGTTTGCGATGGGGGGAGTTTTCTTGAAAATCTTTGTGTCACTTCCTTTGAAGATATTAAACCTAAATACCAAGTTTAGTATTACACAGTCTTTTCATTTTTGAGCTATGCTGTCCACAGACACACACACACAAGGACCTTTCTTAAAAATGCTTTTTTCGGACTCAGCAGACCCCTAAACGTATATTTCCGGTGAAATCTTGACATCAAATTTTTTAGTAGAATACAACACCTTCTCTATCCACTATGTACATTATACATGCAGGCTAGAGAAAGTAAAAATTGTTTAGCATGAAAGTACGAGTTATGGCATAAAAATATTTAAAATTTTACTGATGCCTTTCCTCAAAAGAAAATTGACTTGTTTTCTTATTTTCTTTATTACAGGGGTAGCCTTGCCCCTAAGATCATACTGTAATTTTGCTGATGAGAAATATATCTACATACTATAATTTTAGATGAGGCCAATTGAAAATCTTTTTCTCAAGTATTATACAAAGCAATCCAATAATATCCCTTTATAAATAGACATCATCAACAAGGGTTAAATACCCTGTGTCAGAAAGTATACATCACAACTGTGTTAAAATAATCACCATAAAAGGCAGATTAGGTATTTGAAATGCTGAAAGTCATGTATGTAATTTTACCCTATTAGGTATCTTCTTTCTTCCTGGTTTGGCTTTAAGTTCTTGCCTGACTGTTTACAATTTATTTGCAGCTCTACTGGGAATGAGAGAGCTGTAACACATCTCAGCCATGCATATCAGCAATTATTTCAGCTACTGGTAGTTTGCTCTTGCACAAGTTAAATGAGCCATGACTTTTCTGAGCATCTCAGTGACCTTAAAGATAATACACTAACCTTAAATCTTGAGTAGTGTCTGCACATTCATTTCAATATCTTTGAATAACCTAAAATTCAAGTTATCACTGCAAAGAATAAATTTCAGTTCATGAAAAGAAATCAAAGCACTTTAAATTAACTTTGAGCTCTGGATAAATAAGTTTGTGCATTTATATATTTTATTCCAATATGTTTATAATATGATACATTTGATAAATCTGAATCTATAAGTAATTTACAGGAAATGTTTGATTGTCATACAATAAAACATTAATTTGCGGTATTGATTATTTTCAAACTTCAAGCTATAAATCTAAAAAAGGTGACTATCATAAACATCTGATGTGTTATAATTCACATGACTTTCTCTAACTGATATTATTTACTTTTATATATCTACCTTCTATAAACTATTTTTTCAAAAGCTATTTTTACTTTCTCTATACACAGTATGTACATAGTGTATAGAGAAGGTATTGCACTCCACCCAAAAATTCGATACCGAGATTTCACCGGAAATATATGTTTTAGGGTCCCCTGTATCCAAAAAAAGCATTTTCAGAAAAAGGTCCATGTGTCCGTGAACAAATAGCTCAAAAACGACGTCGGTAAAATACCAAACTTGGTACTTATGTTAAGTATCTTCCAGGGATGCGACACGAAGATTTTGAGAAAAACCTCCCACACCCCAAACTACCCTTTACATGGAACTTTTTTCGAAAATTTTGATTTTCTTAAAAATGGCTCTAACGATTTTGATTAAAATATTGAATATTACAGATATTTACTTGACAAATAAAATGTATATCTTGAATTTTCTGGAAATAGAAATTATTCTGGATGAAATTTACAGAATTTTGGATAACTGCTAAACCATAACAGATAGATAAAAACTTACTGCACAAAAAATGTAGAGCACATTAAAACACAGAATTTATGTTACATACATTTTTTTCATGGAGTCGACCATTTTTTCGATATTCCTTGTTTTTGGTTTCAGCTTTAAAAAACTTACATTTCTTATACAGGAATTTGTGAACTCGTGTCCATAAAAACAAAGAAACTTAAGTCACATAGCAACCAGCTTTTGACTATCACTTTAACCTATGGTACTCCCTTATTTCGCTTCTACCTACAAAGAAGCAAGTAATAGGACTATTTCTGCTGATTTTTTCTCGATTAGCATGAAGTAAATAGAAGCATAAGCCTTCTAATACTAATTTGTTGCAGAGATATAGAGAAAGTCATGTGAATGGAGCACATCAAATTTTTATATTTATTTCATGTAATCAAGATAAACCTTTTCTGACATTTTAATTGCATATTTCTTTGTGGGTACAAGTGTAATACAGGAAACTGAATCAACAATCATATATTTAAAAGCAGGGCACTAAATGATAATAGTAGTAGTAATAATAACAACAACAACAACAATGATGATGATGATAGTAATAATAATAATAATAATAATAATAATAATAATAATATAATACTGGGTGAAAGGGAAATCATTACATTAATTTAAACCAGTGATAGATCTCAGTATTTGGAACACATTTTGTATCTTATGATTTTGTTTCTGACAATTTTCTATGGAAATAATTTAGTTTTTTCGAAAACAAAAGACAGACAAGCTCGCAATGCTGCAGGTTGTGTGGGGGTCACATGTACTAGGTCAGTACATAAAGAAACATGCCTCAGTGCTGGTATCACACCAATGTAGGCCAAAGAGAATGTCAGTTGCACTCGTTATCCCTCACCCTGCATTGTGTTTGCAAGAGACCGATGTGTTTACATCCGAAGCCAGTTCAGGTTCCTGACCAACCTTAACATAACATTGCCGAGTTACTTCACATCTGAAAAATCTGCTAGGAATATTCCTTTAAGTGATTAATTATTTTGAAACTCTGTGTGATGTCCCATAATTCCTACTGAAACTAATATCAGAAATACGTTACTCTATGTATCTAACAAGTAACAAACCATTATCTTAATATATTCTTGTGGAATTACACATCCAATTTGGAACAAAAACCATTTATTTTTTCAAAATCAGCTGATCAAAGAACAAAATGCTATTAGACTTTTTTGTTTGTAATGCTTCTATGAAGCACATAGTAGAAGGGATGTAAGAAGTTCCCTTCCATCTGGTATATATATGTACTAAGTTTAGTGCAGCACTGTATGCTGTCTTAAAATTCTGAGAAGCAACTATAGCGGCCACTTAAAAGAATTACAAATGACTGAAAAATTCCAGACAATAATAACAGATACCTCAGAAATGGCTGATGTCACAAAAAAAGTTATTGCTTGTAAAAAGATCCATATTCTCTTTTGTGGGATATATTTTACCAATTATAAAAAGTCAATTCAGAATTCACTTCATGTGTATTGCCAAAAACTTCACAAAATGCATTTTGTCATGCACATATCTTAAAGCTATGGTAGATACAAAATTTGATTGCCTCTGGTAAACAAGTCTATTTGCATTCTTTTCAGCCAGCAGGTGGGAAAGAGGGGGAGAAACCAATTCCTGCATCAAGTGGCCCCTTTCTCCTCATATGAACCCTAGCCGAAAAGAATATGAATAAATTGTACTGTTTAATTATAATTCAAAATCACATAATGTCGCAACATGGAAGGTTAAAAAACCAAAGAGTACTCAAAAGCTACATTGTAAGGTGATATAATTTAGCAACTTCCCATATAGAAGGAGGGCGCGGACCGGCAAAACACTGCGCAGCTGGTTCAGATGTTTTTTGGATCACCCAGTACTTATACAAGTTAGAAGATAGAGAATATAATTAAATAACATACAAGGATACATGTAAGAACAGTAGAGTATAGAGCCAAATTACACATACCTATTTGTAACCATTAGATTTATACAAACATTTTTCTATTAAGAAGTGTGTTTTAATTTACTCTGAAGTTGTTTTGTACCATTTAATGTCTTGATTGTCGTCAGCAAACTAGGCTTAGGCATCCCCCCTCTTTTATTACTCTTTCAGCTTATTGCCACCTTAACAAAATAAATCTATTTGCTGTGGTCACATTGTTCCATTTAAAATTATGATTAACCGAATGTTTAAGTACTTTTATAGCATGCTTTCTCAAAAATTACTGCTTCTCTCTAATTGAATCTTTTAACAGTGGTTTATCTTAGCAATATGCTATGAGTTGTTTTACAAAAAGCTTCATCAAAATTGTGTAAAATGACTTGTTATATTATTATTAACTAAGCCTCACAGTATGTCACTTTCCAGTTGCAGGTTCAAAGCCTGCAGAGGACAATGGATTTTTCGGGCGTAAAAATCCTTAGCATGGGAGGGAAATAAAGCAGTTGTAGATTTACAGTTCGTAAAAGAACCTCAAACCTGATAAAGTGGCCTCTGAGCAAAATTACATTGTCTTTCATGCCCAATATAGAATGGGATCCCAAGAACCATAGCAGTAAAGGAGCGTCCATAAATAAAACTCCATTTCATTTCCTTATCACTTCCAATTTATTACTATTATTAGTGATTTATTTGTTGACACTCAAATTTGTAGATGAGTGATTGAATAGTCTATGCATCTAACTACAGTTTTCTATATGCTTTTTAGGAGAATGTTACATGTACCAGATATCCTCATTTTACTACTAATGGCTGCCATGACTAAAAGTCAAAATGCTTCAGAAGAGTCTGGTCTTGCTGCAATCCTATCGCTGGGTTCAACATTACAAAACATGGTGCTGCAAACAGTGAATCTATGTGGCTATGAAATCTTCACTGGAAGAAGCAACACAAGTAATAGTGAACTCCAAACTACACTCTGTAGATTTCTGCTTACACCTCACCCAAACATGTCACCTGCTGAAAGGTCCTACAGTGCTGGTCATAGTGGGTGAGTTAAATGTTTCTTATTGACAACACCTTTGATAAGATTTGGTCCTGGCAAACTATCAAACTGTTTTGCACCTTAGTAAATAAGTAAGAAAAGGTAAAAGGACATTTAGTCACAATTTGGAGTTGAAAAAGGGAACAAAACCAGTCCAAATAAATAATGTAACAAAAATGTTATTTTATTTCTCAATAAAAACAACTTTTTATTCCTTACAATCGTTACAAATAAAAAATATATTCATAAATAGCTGTCTTTCTTTGATCCTTCCACAACAAATCTGCCAAAATTAGTTGTTTTAGTGCGCAGTCCTGATTTCAATGTCACATTCTTTAAGGAGAAAAAGTTTAATAATCATTGATTTGAAACCCTAAGGAAATAGCTGAAATGAATGTGGTATTAATTTTTTGAATCAGTATTTTTAACACTACATCACTTACATTTTCATTATGAGGGACTAAGGTTGAAAATGGAAGCATAGGCTTCGGAACTAGTCCCTTCTAATGAAAATGTAAGGACGTAGTGTTAAAAATACAGACTCAACAAATTAATACCACATATACTTTGACCGTCACTGTTACTAAATTCCTCCAAACATCAATCAGCTGAAATGAAGTTTGCACCTCTGCCCTCATGTGAAGCGGCACACAGTTCCTGTATTTTCAAGTGCATTTTAATGGAAAACAGAAGATTCTCAAGTGTAAACTCTCCTTTAAGTACTTCATTGTTCAGTGTCATATTAGCAGTGCAAAATGAGTACTAAAAACTGTTGTGCATGCAGTATTTAAAATTAATGCGTTATACTAAATACAATGAGTACACTGAGAAATTTTGCGCATGTAGTGCTTGAAATTAATTTGTGTTTTTCAGTGCCACGCTAATCATACATTATTAAAATAAGTACTTTCAAATAAGTACTAAAATATAGTTTTTTATAATTTAAACTTGCATTATTTTTAAACCAATGCCCAGAGATTTATACAAATGTATACACCAGAAATTCCTATAAATTCCTAAATGGACTTATAGGATCCTATAAAGTCCTAATATACTGATAGTTCCTAACCTAATTTTAACTTTTTAGAACCTGAAAATCCAGGGCTTCATAATAACTTTTATGTGATCTTTAGTGTTACAAACCAGCTCAGCTCCAACCACTGTTCACAATATTTGTTGGAAAATAAGGTGACAAATTTAATTTTAAATATACTCTTGCTAACTTTATTTTTGTAATCACTGCTTTCAGGGGCAGTTCCTCAATTGTGCAATCGCACATGAACCCGCAAATATAATTGATTTTTGAAACAAAATATATATTAAATGCATTTTAATTCACTATATCTAGAGAAATTATTTCAAAATGTTTTCAAAAACAGAGTGGGGCATAAACACCTGACAGTTTTTAAACCATTTGGAACATGGTATGCTTGATCAAAAATATGTTTTAATTATGTTGCAATATACATAATAGTTCAGTGATGATTGATATCATTTTTGTTGTCAAGTTTGTAATACAGTTGAAAGTTATGATTATGGTCTGACAGTGCACTGTTTTCAATTTGGTTGAGTAGGAATGTTGGTTTGTACTGGAGTGTATTCATTCAGTTTCAGAACAAACTCAGATATTTGTTGAAATGTTTCTGGAATTGCCACTGAACAGCTGAAGATAACCTAATGAAGGGAGTGAAATCTGCTATATTGGCAAGGTTTAAACTTCTTAGGATCATTGGGATTTAATTTCACAGACCAATCATGTCAACTGAAAGGAAGTTACAACTGTTTCTGATCATCAAATGTTTATATGATTTAAATAAGCTATAACCTGGTTCTAATAATAAAGTTATAAACTATTGCATAATTTGTAAATTGCATTAATATGTGTAAAATAAGACTTACCAAACTGATTTTTCGTGTATATATATTGACATATCAAAATCAATATATTGACAAACTGAATCAATAATAATAATAATAATCATAATAATAATTATTATTATTAAAGTAATGCATCTTCAAATTTTTTTTTTTTTTTGTCGGCCTCCGTGGTGTAATGGTTACCATGCTGACTTCATATACCCAAGGTTGCAGGTTCAAACCCGGCGGAGGATGATGGGTTTTTTCAGGCGTAAAAATCCTTAGCATGGCTTCCTTCGGAAGGGAAGTAAAGCCGTGGGTCCCGTGTCGTAGATTTACGGCACGTAAAAGAACCTCAAGCCTGATTGAGAGGCCTCTGAGCAAAATTAAGCGGTCTTTCACGCCCAATTTAGAGTGGGACGCTGAGAACCACAGCAGTTAAAGAGCATTCATAAATAACATGACATTTATATTTTTTATCTTCAAATTTGGAAAACACACAGTATATAACATATCTTTTTGAAATTTATACCAGTTATTATACGCGACAGTAGTGATATTTTTCCCATGTATCAAAATTCTAGCTTCCATGGTTTTTATAATAAAATTAACTGCCTAAATTCATTGCTCTAATAAAAATCTGATGTGTTCATTTACATGACTTTCTCTACATCTCTACAACAAATTATTGTTAATAACTTTATGCTTCTATTTACTTCATGCTAATCGAAAAAAAAATAGCAGAAATAGTCTTATTACTTGTTTCCTTGTGAGTAGAAGCGAAATAAGGAAGTACCATAGGTTAAAGTTATAATCAAAAGCTGGTTGCTATGTGACTGATGTTCCTTTGTTTGTATGGACAGGAATTGACAAATTCCTGTATGAGAAAAGTATAAGTTTTTCACAGCTGAAACTAAAAACAAGGAATATCTCAAAAACAATCAACTCCAGGAAAAAAATGTACATAACATAAATTGTGTGTTATAACATGCTCTACACTTTTTGTGTGATAAGTTTTTGTCCATCTCTTACGGTTTAGCAGTTGTGCAAAATTCCATAAAATTCATTCAGAATAGTCTTCAGTGGCTATTCCCAGAAATTCAAGATATACATTTTATTTGTCAGTTAAATATCTTTAATATATGATATTTTAATCAAAACCATTAGAGCCATTTTTGAGAAAATCAAAATTTTCGAAAAAAGTTCCATGTAAAGGGTAATTCGGGGTGGGAGGATTTTTCTCAAAATCTTTGTGTCGCATCCCTGGAAGATACTAAACTTAAATACCATGTTTGGTATTTTACCGACTTTTCGTTTTTGAGTTATCGTGTTCATAGACACACGTTACCACACACCTGTTTCTGAAAATGCTTATTTTAGGATACAGGGGACCCTTAAACATTTCCAGTGAAATCTCAGTATCAAATTTTTGGGTGTAGTGCAATACCTTCTCTATACTCTAATTACATAGTACATATAGCGAAAGTAAAAATGAGCCATATGATGCTTTTTTAAATAGATTCACATTAAAAATTAAAATTTTGCATTAAATGAGTTTACAAATAGATTTATCATATCATATTTTTTATGTTAACCCTGATTATTGTAGAAAAATTATTACATTTTCTAATTCTCAGAGCTCTTGATTTTCAAGATTTGATAATTTATTTCTCAAAATTGGAGCTTCATTTAAAAAAATATGACCATTTTCTTTATTGTAATTTTGAGATGCACTATAAATATTTTAAAACAAATTCCATTTTGTGGAGCATTCTGAGTTTGGAAGAGAACTGGAAAAAAAGAAAGGTTGCCAAACTTTAAGCCTTGATTTCTTGCATTCTATTAATAAGTTTAAACCTGCCTATTTAAATCTTCAGCTAATTGAAAGTTAAAGTGCGCCAAGTGGAAAACACGATATACTTTCTTAATCCTGGGACTTAAGTACTTACAACATTGTAAGTCGCCATTGGGGTTGTATCTTAAAATAATTTGAGAACACCTTGTAGTTTACCGGGAAACATTAGAGTCAGTTGAAAAGTTCAATGCTATGCCGGCATGTTGCCATGGTAGCTCAGTGGCAGAGCAACTGGCTAGAGATCGGAAGATCCATGGTTCAAATCCCTGCTATGGCATTGAATTTTTCAGTCTGACTCTACCTATCCTACTTTCTTAATGATTAGAATTTATATGACAAAAAATATTTTTTTTAAATTTTTCATAATTTTTGGTCAAATTTCACAGATACATTAACTTGACTTAAACTACAAGTCATTGTAATATGACTGAATCACATATAGTTCTGATTGGTTTAGAAACCATCAGGTGTTTATGCCCCATTCTGTTTAAATAAGAACATCACATACATTTGAATGCAATCTCATAACGAGAACAGAAGACATGCATGTTATGTGCAGTTTATTCTTTGTTTATATATGTAGTTTTCTCATTTTGATAATAAAATGGCTTTAAATGATTTAAGGAACTCACATTCTCTATCTTACCATTGGTAATGAAGGTGTAAATAAAAAGAAGCAGACCATTTCAAGTTTTTATGCATTTTACAAAATAAATATATAAATTTAGAATTAATTGAAATTTATAAATTTGTCAATTATGAATGTCTAATAGAATCAACCTGCTTTTGGTGCATTATGGATTCCTATACACAAGCTGAAAATACTTTTACAGCATTTTGGAATGCATTCCTTACATCGTAACAATAAAATAGATGCATATGAACATATGCTCTAAAATCCTTCATTTTTGTGGTATCAATTTATTAACAAAAGTTTACATTCAATAGCTTTCCAGGCCCAATCCAACAACTTCATTAACTGTGCACCCATTCATAGGAGGCTTCAACTCATTTTACCATGCAGAGTTGGCCTTGTGTTGCCATGGTTGCATGTTTTCATTTGTCATTTGTATATAATACTTTCTCCTAGCATGCCTTTTACAGTTGCTTCTTTCAGAACACTCTCCCAAACTCATAAAAGGCAAATAAGAAGAAACGTGTAGTTTATGCATGATGGGGCTCCAGCACATTTTAGTCATTGTTCAAGATTCACTATGATAGATGGATAAGTTGAGGAGGACCAGTCCCATGACCTGCATGTTCCTCCAACCTCAATCCTTTAAATTTGTAGCTTTGGAGACACCTTAACCAACTGGTTTATGCAGCAGATGTCCCGTATTAACAACCTCTTAATCTATGTGCAGTAAAAGCCTGCAAAATGATAAGACACCAATAATGAACATTTCACAATCTATGCTTCAATGAGTGCATGTGTGTCCAGATGCATTTCACGCATTTCCTGTCAGTTGTGTTAGGTTGAACACCTCCTAACAAGATGAGAACTTCAAAGATATTAAACTGTTTTGATTAATAACATTTTTAACCTCAATAAATCGAAAACGAAGAGTTTTGGGGCCTCAGTTTTTATGAACATTTTTTCTTGTTTCAATGTAAAGAACCAATCCCCAATCCTTGTAAACATTTTAATAATCTTGTATGTGTGTGTGTATACATACAGTGTGATCCATATAAACCTAAATTATTTTAATAGGCTATAATTTCTCTCTGAAAGCTCGTAGAAATGCGAAACTTGTTTTAATGATCTCAGTGGCTCAGGGAGAATCGACAACAATCATGGCAACAATTGAACAATGCCATCTATTAACTATATTGATGATTTCAATGGAAATTATGAGCATTTTCATGGCATTTTAGACATTTGCAGCTCTTTGACATGTGCCGTATGAATAGCTCAATCGATGCACAATTTGTTTGGAGAGTTCACTAGCCTTCTTCAAACATTTGTAACAGTCTCTGCACTCAATGGTGTGTGTGTGCGTGCCAGCCCACCCACCATTCACACACACATTGGTTCTCATGTAAAATGAATTAAAGTTACTTATTTGCTTTTGCTCACAAGGCAAACTACGATGTTCTTAATGGTCTGTTAAAATTTAAATAAATCTACTGTACATCAAATATTTGTATCACTGAAGTTCTGCAAACCACTATCATGTTTTCTTCTTTCAGGTATGATGGATTTAATCCTCTGGTATTACTGGCAGGTCTCGCTTTCTTAGCATTTCTCTTGCAGACATTACATGCACTGCTCTACAGACAAACTGGTATTGGAGTTGTTCGACCAATGGCAGTTTCTCGAAGGAATGAAGAGCTCTCCACAGAGCTGGGTGATCTAGTTGGTTCTGCTATTGAGAAATATGTAAATATTTTTTTCTCTATTAATACCTTTAATATTTATATGAGATATCCTCAGAATTTAAATACTTACATAAATTTATACAATACAACAGGATAATACGTCATTTAAAATCTGATGCCCAAATACTATTACAATTACGTTAAATATCTGAATAGTTTAAACATTTTCTTGATAAAGTAACTTCAGTCACTAATAATTAAGATGAATACAAAGTTACTACTAGAAGCATTGCATTCCACCCAAAAATTTAATACAAAAATTTTACTGGAAACATAACACGCTCTAGGGTCCCCAGTATATGTATATATATATATATATATATAGCGCCTGTGAAAACCTCTTCATTGTGGATAACATTTGAATAACTGGTAAACAGTAAGATAACAAAAACTCACTATATAAATAAGGTAGTTCTTGTTAACACACACAAATTATGTCATATTTTTTTCATGGAGTTGACCATTTTTGAGATACTGTATTATTAGTTTCAATTTTAAAATACTTTAAACTTTTCTCAAATGGAAATTTTACATTCCTGTTTCCTTTATTTCACTCCTGGCCTTGCAAAAGGAATCAAATTTCCATCAAATAGGACCAGCTTTTAAAAGATTTGAATATCACTTTAGTCTTGTTTATTCCCTTATAAGGAACGATGTAATCAGACTATTTCTGCTAATATTTATCTAGATTAGTATGAACTAGATAGCAAAATAAGCATTTGTAATGTAATGTAATTTATTGCATCCAGTTTATCAACTTTACATTGACTTTGGACATGTGAGCCTTATTCCTAGGGTATACAAATTATTTAAAATATTTTGACATTATTATACATTTATAGTTCATTTAAGTATAGTAAGAATAGTCTGTTCCGAATAAGTAGAGAAAGTCATAAGAATAGCAACATCATATATTTTATGTTTATTTTTATTATTTGTATGTGTGTATATCCATGAACAGCTTAACTCAAAAATGGAAAGTTGGTCAAATACCAAAATTAGTATTTAAGTATCTTGGAAGGATGTGACTAAGATTTTTTCAAGAAAATTCCCTTAATCCCAGGCTCCCTTACATGGAATTTTTTTTTCAAAAAGTTGACATCTCAAATATGGTGAACCTAATGATTTTGTTTATTATGAGAAATAAAATGCATATCATGAATATTCTGAGAGTAGTGCTCTTCATTCTGAATGACATTTTGCATAATTGATAAACCATGAGACAGACAAACTCTTACTGCACAAAATAATGTAGATCTTGTTAAGCCACACAAATTGTGTCAAATACATTTTTTTTTTCTCTGCAGAGTTAACCATTTCTGAAATATTCCTTGTTATTATACCAAGAATTGAAACATAATAAGACCCCAAACTTAGAATATCACTACAAAAAGTACTACAAAATTCTAAACGAAACAATAAAAGCTGCTAAAATATTGCATTATAATAGATATCCAATTCTGATAATAAAATAAAAACTATCTGGAATATAATAAAAAGAGAAACAGGTAAGGGCTCTCAAGAAAGCTCAATTGCACTGAATTCTGGTAATAAAAAAATTGATGATCCTCAAAAGGTCAGATATTTTCAACAATTTCTTTTTGAATGTAACAGACAAGTTAAACATAAATTATGGATGTAAAGAATCAGCATTAAGTTTTTGAAAACTTTTTTTGTAAAGAGTCCCTGAATTTAAAGTAAAAATGACTACACAATTTGAAATAAAAAATATAATAAATTTGCTCAAGACCAAACATTCCTCTGGATATGATGAAATATCAAGTAAAATCCTAAAACCATGTTCTGACCTAATAAGCATTCCCCTTAGCTATTTATGTAACGAATCACTAAAGAGTGGAATATTTCCTGACAGAATGAAGTACTCTAATGTCAAACCACTTTTTAAAAAAGGTAAACAAGATAATATCTCAATATAGACCTATATCTCTCTTGTCGTTTTCTCAAAAGTGTTTGAGAAAGTAATGTTCAATAGGCTTTATAATTACTTGGAAAAGAACGACTTACTTGCCAAAGAACATTTTGGATTTAGAAAGTAGCGACACATAATGCAACCTACAATCTCACGCATAAAGTGTTAACAGCATTAAATGAAAGGAGCATGACGGTGGAATCTTTTGTGACCTAGCGAAGGCTTATGACTGTGTGAATCATGAGATTCTGATAGAAAACTAAATTTCTATGGAATAAAGAATAACATATTAGATTGGTTTATTCCATACCTAGAAAGAGAAAACAAAGGGTCGAAATTAATAACCCCAATGGGTATCAAAATAGTGCCTCAGAATGGAAATCAGTAAAACATGGTGTTCCCCAGGGATCAATCTTAGGGCCTCTTTTGTCATTGGTTTACATAAATGACTCCCATTATACATTAATAGTATTGCAAGTATTTATTTATTCACAGATGACACTAGTGTTCTAGTAACAAGTAAAGATTTCAATGACTGTGTAGTAAAATTTAACTACGTTCTAAATTGTATGTCAAATTGGTTCAAAGCAAACAAACTCTCAGTAAACCTTGAAAAAACAAAAACAATTAAATTTATAACTACTTGCTCACCACAAACACACATAGAAATAGGAATTAATGATACATAGTTAGAACAGCTAATAAAAGTCAAATTTCTTGGCCTTCAGGTAGGTAAGCATTTGACTGGAAGTCACATATTAGCTACAACACACCTAAACTTAGCTCAGCATGTTATGCCCTCCGTGCACTGGTTAAATTTCACTCAATCGATACACTTAAATTGGTGTATTTTGCTTACTTTAACTCCATCATCGAGTATGGAATAATATTCTGGGGTAATTCAGTGGGTAGTAAATGCATATTCTGGATACAGAAGAAAGCTATACGAATAATCTGTAATGCTTATAGCAGACAATCAGCAAAGAACTATTTCAAAAATTGGGCATACTCATCTTACCTTGTGTTTATATATTATCCATTTTAAAATTCTATGCAGTTAATCGACATAGTTTTATAGCAAACATGGAAGTTCATAACATTAATACTAGACAAAAGGGATATATTCATTGTCCCAATGTCAATCTTCGATGCTTTCAGAAAGGTGTATATTATGAAACAATCAAGACATTTAATGCTCTCCCCAGTAATCTCAAAGAAAATGTTGGGAATTTCAGGGCTTTTAAGGCCTCTCTTAAGTACTTCTTTTGCAATAAATCATTTTACTCTGTAGACGAATATTTAAGTGACAATACCGTTAACAATCATTGTATTTATAAGTATTATAATGTATTGCATTTTGTGTATATTAGTGTGTGTGTGTGTTTTATATTAAAATTAAACTGTATACTTTGACTTGCATGAATGCATTAAATGAATTTTTAGTATTCAGCAGTGACACAAGGTCTGTAAAGCCTTATGCTTTGATATTTTACCTTCTAGTACATAATTGTAAATTTTTTGCGTTGGAAATTCTATAACATATTTGTAAATATGTATTGTAATTTGTTGACATTTATGAAGATTGCATAATACAATAATCATATTTTGGTTTTATATAATTACTAGTAGTAACTGTTATGTTGATAATTAGAAAACTATCATCTGACATTACATCAGTGTTACATATAATGAAATTATATTTATTTATACATTTTAACACTAATTTTTGATACTCTTTGTTTTTATGTGCATGTGAAAAAAAAAAAATATCTGATGTGTTCCATTCACATGACTTTCTCTATATCTCTGTAACAAATTATGGTTAATAAGCTTATTATTTTATTTATTTCATGCTAATCAAGAAAAACTGGCAGAACCAAAAACAAGGAATATCTCAAAAAGATCAACTCCATGAAAAAAATGTATATAACATAAATTGTGTGTTTTAACGTGCTCTACATTTTTTGTGGGTTAAGTTTTTGTCCATCTCTTACGGTTATTCCCAGAAAATTAAAAATACACATTTTATTTGTCAGGTAAATATCTTTAATATACCATATTTTAATCAAAATCGCTAGAGCCATTTTTTAGAAAATCAAAATTTTCAAAAAAAGTTCCATGTAAAGGATAGTTGGGAGTGGGGAGATTTTCTTGAAAACCTTCGTCACACATCCTTGGAAGATACCATATCTAAATATCAAGTTTGGTTTTTAACGGACTTTTTGTTTTTGAGCTATGCTGCCCACAGACACACACATGGACATTTTCTAAAAATGTTTTGATTCAGGTCTCAAAACATGTATTTCTGGTGAAATCTCGGTATCAAATTTTTGGGTGCATTACAATACCTTCTCTATACATTATGAACATAGCACATATAAAAAAAAAAAAAATTGAAGTTCATATGCTTTTATAGAGCACATTAAGTATGGTGCAGTGGCGTACAGTCCTCAAAAGCAAATGGTGTGATTATATCTCTATTCTGTTGTTTTTGTAACCCATGCTTTTAGCACTAGAGCTTTATACATTGTTTCCCCCCCCCCTAGTATATAAACATATGTATACATGTATATGCCTTGAAAAGTTCATGTTCAGTGTCTTCCTGGCCTAAACGAACCTATAGAATGCTATCTAACGTAATTGGTTTATATTTTCTAGTACTTATTACTTTCCCAAATGTGAGGTCATTCCCTTTTTTTTCCATCTGGTCTTGCAAAGAGTGAAGCATTTCAAAGCACCACATAGTGACCAGCTCTTAATACATTTAACTGTTACTTTAGCCTAACTTATTTCCCCTGTTCCCCTTGTGCCTACAAAGAAAACCATTTCTGTTAATATTTATCTTGATTAGCCAAAGTAGATAGAATAAGTTTTTGTAAGAATTAGTTTGTTGGAGAATAAGTAAAGTAAGTCATGTGAATGTAAACATCAGATATTTTTTTTATCTCTCTCATGCTAATCTAGATAAACCTTTCTGAAACTAATTTTATTACACATTTCATTATAGGTACAAGTGTAATAGATGAAACCAAATCAATAATCAAATGTTTTAAGGGGATTGGTTGTACAGGGTAGTTGGGGAAGGGGGCAGAATTTTCTTGAAAATCTTCATGTTGCATCCTTGGAAGATACTGAACTTAAGTATTAAGTTTGGTATTTAAGAGACCTTTCATTTTTTGAGCTATGCTGCCCACAGACACACATGGACACTTTCTAAAAATGCTTTTTTTTGGGTTCCAGGGGTCCCATAACATGTATTTTTGATGAAATCTTATCAAATTTTTGGGTGCAATACACTACATAGCTAGTATGTTTAGAGAAAGTAAAAATACTTCCTTGGAAAAGAAGAATTTCTTCCTCAATGAACCAAGGAAATTATTTATGAGGGGGATGATAACCCCCCCCCCCATTAATTCAAACCCTGAATATACAGTTAGTGTACTGAAAACTTTTGCACAAGTGGTGCTTGAAATTAATTTGCATTTTTAAGTGGCATACTTATTATAGATGTATTGAAGCTGGCACTTTCAAATACGTAGTAAAGTTACAGTTAATTTAACCTTTAACAGTTTAAAGTTAAGTGTTTTTAACACAATTCATTTTTACAAATCCATATTCCAAAAAGGTCATCTCCTTAGCGTGGTGGAAGTGTGGCTGCTTGCCAAGCGGGAGACCTGGGTTCGATTCTCAGTACTGGATGGAGAATTTTCCCTTGGGAGACCTGATCCGGGGTACACTCAGCCTCATGAGGTCCCTGGGATGCCAACTGAGGAGCTCCAGATTGAGAAGACTGCATTAACCACACGGGAGGGACTTGAGGCAATGATCACGTCTCACCCTCCAACACTGCACCCCATTCACGATGCCTTCGGGCCAAGGTGGGGGATGCAGTAGGCCTTGGTCCCCAGCAGACTGTTGTGCCATTGAGTTTAGTTTTATATTGCAAAAATCCTATAAATTCCTAAATTGAACATATAAGATCCTGTAAAATCCTGATATACTAGTAGAACCTAATTTGAAAGTTTTTAAACCAAAATATCCAAGGCTTGTATATTAAATTAATTGTTTATATATTACAAAAATAATTTTTCCATATATTATTATTTTATTCTAAGAATTGTGTTAACCATAGCCTTTTGTTATACAAAGGATTTGCTGTATTATTACTATTATTGACACTATTGTCTACTTGATTAATATTAAAAAAAAAATAACAATGTTTAAATTGTGTGTTCATCTAGGAGTCACTTAACTCTGGACGCAGCATTGAAGAAAACTCTCACTGGATATGGACTTCAATTACCAACTTTATACAGTACCTGCTCTCTCCCATCAAGAACGAAACCAAAGGAGAACTTTGTGATAATGATCCTCTCTGTCGTCATATTCTGAACCACCGCCAAAAGCAATGATTGTTTTAAGAATAATGCAAATACTTTGTTGACTTCATTCCCTATTTGTGAGTGTCTTCAAATTATGATTACTAGATTGTTTCTAAGCCTCATCAAGATAATCTGTTGTATTATTCTTGTATAGCCTCTCTGAATAAAACTGTTTATTATAAAGATGAAACTGATCAACAAATGACAGAGATGTTTAAAACATTTTAATTTGTCCTATAAACTAAATAATGTTGAAAACAAACAAAAACTAAGATGTGCATATTTTTAGCACTTAATTTGAAATGTGTTCTTATGCTGTCATCATATTTACTACAGACTGAATGTACAGGTATCTAAAACAATCAAAATAGGCAATAAAAAAAATCTGATGTATTCCATTAATATGACTTTCTCTACATTGCTGTAACAAATTATTGTAAACAGCTTATTCTTCTATCAACTTTATGATAATCAAGATACACATCAGCAGGAATTGCCTTGATTACTTACTTCCTTGTAAGTAGAAGGTAAATAAGGGAATACACTAGGCTAAAATGACAGTCAAATCTTTTAAAATCTAGTTGCCATGTGGTTGAAATCCTTTCTATGTACGGTCAGGAGTTACAAATTTTCATGTAAGAAAAGTTTAAGTATTTTAAATTTGAAACAAATAACAATAAATAAATATGTATAAATATACATAAAAACAACAACATAAATTGTGTGTTTTAATGAGATCTACGTCTTTTTTTTTTTTTTTTTTGGTAGATAGTGTCTCTTAAGGTTTACCAGTTACGTAAAATTCATTCAGAATATACGTCTTTAGCAGCTATTCTGAAAATATTCAAAATGTACATTTTATTTGCCAAGTAAATATCTTTAATATACAATATTTTAATCAAAATCGTTAAGAGCCATTTTTAAGAAAATCAAAATCTTGGAAATTTGTTCCATTGAAAGGGTAGTTTGGGTTATGAGGATTTTTCTCAAAATCTTCGTGCCACATTCCTGGAAGATACTAAACTTGAATGCTGAATTTGGTATTTTACTGACTTTTTTTTTTAGTATTGTTTCACAGACACACTGATCTTAGTCTAAATTTTTTTTTTTTTTATACAGGGAAACCCTAAAACCTGTATTTCTGGTATAATTTCGGTATAGAATTTTTGGGTGGAATACAATATCTTCACTATACAATATGCACATAGTATGTGTAGAGAAAGTAATTATAGAAAATTGTGACTGCCTTGCTGACTCTTAATAGCTGCATGTGCATTTAGCAGTTTGCTTTGGAATGCTTATAGCCATTCTTGCCAGTGGTCTCCTTTCCATTTTCTCCTCCATCTTCTGCACAGCGGTTTCCACGAAAGATTTCATTTCTTCCTTCAATTTTCATTCATTTTGGCTCAGAGCGTTTTCATCATCTCTTCTATTTTGGCATTACATTCTGCTCCTGACACCAGTCTCTTTATTCCTGCAAAACTGATTACAGTTCACTTTGATTCTATAGTACAATTGTTCTCTCATCGTTTCAATGCATTAACATTAGACTGCCCTCTCTCATGCAACTGCATGCTCTGAACTCCCAGTTGAAACTGACTCTCCTGGTTGTTTTTTAAATACCTCTCCTCTGCCACCCCCTGGTGGAGATCATCTGGAAGGGATCTACATCGCCTCCCCTACCAAACACTAGAGCTACTGCCTAGGGGGATGGTCAGGTACTGCCATAGCAACCTGAGATTTGTGGGTGACTACATTAAGATGCCCTTAACACAACAGTGTCTTGGTCAGTCGGTAGGCTGGGACCTGGACTTACGCTCAGTGGTGACATGCAGGCTCATGGTAAGAGGGGATAAGGTCTCGTGCAGTAAAGAAGAGGTGCCATCAGCAATTAGTTGCTGACAGCTGACCTAAACACAATGCGCATAGCTCTTGTCAATAGTTAATATTAATACTGTGTGGATTTAAAACATTAATGGGAATGTATAGTGAATTAACTAATCAATTAAGAGTAAAAACATAGATTACACTCAAACTTCACTCTTGAAATAAAGTAACTTACTTCAGAGAAAATCCGTTGAAAATGGTGGCAACAGCCACCGAAACATGTCCGAAGTAAATTACTTTATTTCAAGAGTAAAGTTCACTCCGCGCCGACTGATTCATAACACATACACTTATGCACATTCATACCAATATCCTGTGATAGTTATGATTATTAGCTAAGATTAGTTTTTCCTATTAATATTATAATTATTATTATTTTAATTAATGCAAAGCTATGCTGTGACCTTATATTTAGACATTTTCTGTTGCTGATGTCGTGTATGTGGCCACACAGATCAGCAGCCTCCCAATCACGGCTCAGCTACCCTAGTATGCCACTCGGGAGGATCCTTTTGACTCTCCTGGTTTGCAGTTCTCCCTTTTATAGCTGTTGATTACGTGGCAAGAAACTTCCAGAAGTAGAAATCATTGAGTACGTCACATGGGTGTGACATTAGGAACTTTGATGTATAGGTCTTGCCAACTGCACACGTGTTCACTTATATAGGTATAACAATGGATTAAAATGGAAAGGAAACCGATGGCAACAATTAGTTATAACTATTCCAAAGCAAATCATTAACACACATGTTCACTTACCTAGGTATAACAATGAATTAAAATGGAAAGGAACTGCTGGCAATAATTAGCTACAAACATTCTAAAGCAAACCACTAACATACATGCAGCAATTATGGGTCAGCAAAGCATAATTATACTATACATAAGGCTCAGTAAATTTGAAGAAGCTATAACCACAATTATTTAAAACTTTTACATTTTTATTGTTGCATAAAGCACAAGAAATTGCTATAAATCACACAGGCATTTTCTGGTATGGGAACCAAAGTGTTTCTTGACTTTTCACACATCCAACAGAAGATGGCTTTGCAGAAGTTCAGTGTAAATGCAAGTAATGCACCCATGCATGACATAGCAGCAGTGTTGGGCAGTAACAGTCTTCCAAATGTATTGAAAACTCATGGCAGATTCTAAGCTTATTGTCAATTACTTCTTTGAATTTGTACTTATGTCCTACAGAGAGGGTATAAATACTTAAATGAGCTTAACAAGCAGTGAAAAATTTGAAATATGGTATACATGTGCAATGAAATCTCATTTATTTATTGGTTCTCAGGATCCCATTCATATACCCAAGGTCGAGGGGGTAAAAATCCTTAGCATGGCTTCCTTTGGAAGGGAAGTAAAGCCATTGGTCCCATGTCGTAAATTTACGGCTAGTAAAAGAACCTCAAGCCTGATAGAGGCCTCTGAGCAAAATTAAATGATCTTTCACGTCCAGTATAGAATGGGACCCTGAGAACCATAGCAGTTAAAGAGTGTCCATAAATAAAACTCTGTTTCATTTCATCGGTCAGGAACAGTTTTACGAGGATGTTTTCATAAGCAGCTTTCTCAATGTCACCACTTACAGTTCCTCTCTGTACAATAAAAAAGTCTAATATTTTATTTTATCGTATATTTATTATAGAATATATATATTCTGGGTAAAATTGGATTAAAAATAGATAACAGCATTGTAATTTTAAATAAAATTGATTACATTAACATAATGGAACTCTTACTTCAAGGTGAAGATTACAAAAGCATTGATATTAACCCTTTAAAATCCTGCATTTCAATTTATAATAAGACCCTTAATGAAATTAAAAGTATTATAAATAAAGAAAAGCAAATTATAAAAATCAGTAATCTAATTTTACCCAGAATATAGGCTCTTCCCAAAATTAATAAACCTGGAAATAAAATGAGACCTATTGTAAATTGCATAAATTCACCTACTTACAGCCTAGCTAAATGGTTAAATAAAAAATTCACTAATTTTGAAAAATTTGAGAGTTTAAGTATTAAAAATTCTTTTGAGCTAGTTGAAAGGATCAGCAATATTTCATTATCTACTAATGATAAACTTGTTTCTTTTGATGTAACTGCTTTGTTTCCAAGCATTCCTAGAGAAAAACTTTTGACATTTTTTAAAAAAATGGTTAAGTTCTATAGAACTGAATGAAAATTTAATAAATGATTTTGTTATCCTTACTAATCTTTGTTTGGATCAAAATTTTTTCAGCTTTAATGACAAATTCTATCAACAAACTTCTGGTTTAGCAATGGGTAGTCCACTTTCACCTTTTCTTGCTGATCTTTTCATGAGCTATTTTGAAATACAGGTCACTAAAGCATTCCCTCTAATTTTTAAAACTTGGTATAGATATGTAGATGATATATTTGCTATTGTTCCTGATAAACATGTACATGATGCTTTAAAACTTTTAAATTTACAAGATAAGGCTATAAAATTCACATTAGAAACTGAAAGTGATTGGCTATCTCCCTTTCCTGGATTTAAAAATAATAAAAAAAGACAATAAATTGAATTTTGGAATATACAGAAAGCAAACCCACACTGATAATTATATAAAAAATAATGGCTTTAACCCTTTTTCACATAAATTTGCTGTTTTTAATAGTGTAATTAATTTACCCCTTAATAAAGATGAATTCTATAAAGAATATAAACACATTATTAACACTGCTTTAATTAATGGTTTTAATACTGATTTTATAAATAAAAAAATTGAGAAGTTTAAATATAAAAAAGCTATTAAAGATATTTCTACGCTTAAGAAAATAAAAGATAATTACATTTTTAAAACATTTACTTATCACCCTTGGGCAAATAAAAAATTCACAAATATTTTCAAAGAGCATGGCATAATATTGGTTCCTCAAAATAAATACAGTATAAAAAATTTGTTAGGCTTTTCTAAAAAGGATGAAATTTCAAAAAATAAAAAATCTGGCATTTATCAATTAAACTGTTTAAATTGTGAACTTGTTTATATTGGTAAGACTAAACGTCATTTGGAAACCAGAGTAAAAGAACACTTTAGGAATATTAAATACAAACAAATTGATAAATCAGCTGTAGCAGAACATTTTTGGAAATTTAATCATTAAATAAATCCAGATGTTAAATTATTAAAACACTTAAATAGGCCCATAGATTTAATGGTTTGGGAAAAAATATTTTTATTAAAGTATAGAAATCATGCAATGAATTTTGATATACCTCCAATTGACACTCTTACCAAATTTGTTTTGATTCCAGTAGTTAGCAATGCATTAGTACACAATCCACCTAGTAGCAGTAACCATAACAGTGTAAATAAACATCAAAAAAGAGACCAAAAGGATATGTTGATAATGCAATGAAATCGTTGCGAAACTAGTCCAGGCAAGGATTCCAAAAGATAAGTGAAGATTTGTTGCAACTATTATTTTTATATTAATAATTATGAAAGAATATTTGTCACTTATTTACATTGAAACACAACATTATACTTGCACAACTAATTTTAATTGTGTTGATCAGTGATGTACATACACTATCATCTAAAATTATAAGTGTAAAGTTGGAACACACTTACTGCTTGCGGCACTTCTTTACATGTGGATTCCGTAAAAATTAAATTTGTGATCTGAATGAGCTCGTGAACTACTCAATTACTCTCGGTCTTAGAAATAATTTCTAGCTGTTTGTACATCTGCTTCATATTTTTCTTCATCTTCATTGCATTATCTCCAATTCAAATCCTCATTTGAAATCTTTGTCATTTACAGCTGAAAAAACTTTGGCATTTATAGCACTATAAATTTTGCTTCTCAACTTGCACCATATTTCAGCATCACTGATCAACTCGATCTGTAGACTCGGAAACTTTGTAGCTTCTTTGCTTACTGAATTTTCCACTAGTTGTAAAACTTTCTTTTGTGAAAATTTGGATTTCTTTCTTTTTTTTGGGGGGGGAGGGAAGTTTCTTCTATACCTTCCAAGAGCTTTAACGGCTCTACATTATCTTTCAGTCTAGGGCTTTCGAATTTCTCATTCATTATTCTCATTTTTATAACCCCAGACTTGTTAAAACCACTTAAATTCCACATACTCTTAGCATTTTTGGCTAACATAAAGTTTATACATTTCATTGCTGCAACCCATTTGTTGCACAGAATCTTATTTCTTTCAGAAAATGAGTAATAACCAGCATTTCTGCTTGCACCCAAAACTGTAAGCTCTGTTGATCTCCCACTATACAGAACACTTGGAAAGGTAAACTGGCCTACAACCACAAAATAGTAACAGCTGTTAAATGCAACAAGGCTAACAATTAATGCTAAAGAACTGAACAGCACAGCGTGGGTGCAATCCTGGATAGCCTTATGACAACCTAGACACATAAAACTGCTTCCAGAATGAATACGAGTTTGTAGAACAATTTTCAACATTTACTCAATTGTTTATATTTATTACATCGTAAAAAATTAGTTCAACCTCCTTTACTTTATTTGGTTTTCAGCATCACTTTCTAAACTGGGCATGAAAAGTCGATTAATTTTGCTCAGAGGCCTAGTTATCAGGTTTGAATTTCTTTTACATGCTGTAAATCTACAACAATGGCTTTACTTCCCTCCCAAAGGAAGCCATGCTAAGGATTTTTACGCCAAAAAAAAAAAAAAAAAGAAAAAAGAAAGAAAGAAACATTTTACTCTGTGGGTATATACTTGCGATCTTGGATATATGAAGTTAGTATGGTAACCATTACACCACGGAGGGCAATTCTTTTAAATAAAGAGATGACTACGCAATAATTAAATCAATAATTAACAAAAAAAAATTGGATGTGTACCATTCACATGACTTTCTCTTATCCCTGCAACAAATTATTCTGAAAAAGCTTCAGAAAAAAATAGCAGAAATAGTCTTATTACTTGCTTCCTTGTAAGTAGAAGAAGAAAAAGGGACTGCCATAGGTTAAAGTGATAGTCAAAAGCTGGTTGCTATGTCAATGAAGTTCCTTTGTCTATATGGATAGGAGTTGACAAGTTCCTGTATGAGAAAAGTATACGTTTTTCATAGCAGAAACCAAAATTAAGGAATGTCACAAAAACGACGAACTCCACGAAAAAAATGTATATAACATAAATTGTGTGTTTTAATGTGCTCTACATTTTTTGGGTAGTAAGTTTTTGTCCATCTCTTACGGTTTAGCAGTTACTAAAAATTTAGTAAAATTCATCAAGAATAAACTATTCTTCAGAGGCTATTCCCAGAAAATTCAAGATATACATTTTATTTGTCAGGTAAATATCTTTAATATACGAAATTTTAATCAAAATCGTTAAGAGCCATTTTTGAGAAAATAAAAATTTTCGAAAAAAGTTCCATGTAAAGGGTAGTTGGGGGTGGGGGGATTTTTCTCAAAATCTTCGTGTCGCATCCCTGGAAGATACTAAACTTAAATACCAAGTTTGGTATTTTACCGACTTTTTGTTTTTTGAGTTATCGTGTTCACAGACACGTGGACACACACACACACACACACACACACACACACCTTTTTGTGAAAATGCTTTTTTTTTATATTGGGGGCCCTAAAACATATATTTCCAGTGAAATCTCGGTATCGAATTTTTGGTGGAGTGCAATATTTTCTCTATACACTATGTACATAGTGCGTATGGAGAAAGTAAACATGATTTTTTTTTTTGGATATTGGGGACCCTAAAACATATTTCCGGTGAAATCTCGGTATCAAATTTTTTGGTAGAGTCCAATACTGTCTCTATACACTATGTACATAGTGCATATAGAGGAAGTAATAAAAATATATAAACTAACACTGTTTGACTTCTAAACTCTGATATCGTAAAAATATATCTAAGCATTTTATCTCTGCTTAGCCACCTCACTTCTGTTTAATATACGAATCTTTACATGGATTATTTGCCAGTTTTGAACGAGAGGCAGATAAGTAGGTATAACGTCAAGGGAGGGGAAAGTTGAGCTCTAATCATGGCGTCCCGTGTCGTAAGAGATTATTTGAGGAACTTTGGAACAAACATAGTAACCTCAGCTATTCATGCAAATAAGGTATGGACACTAAGGTATATACAGACTTTATTTCAAAATTAGTCATTAACAATTCACATACAATATAATTAATAAAAAATAGCTGTCATTTATGACATTTATGCACATCATATCTTATCAGTTATTATTATTATTATTGAATAGATAAAACTCTTACTCATATATGACTATTAAATCTGGTCAATATAAATTAAAAATAAACATTTACAATTGTAAAATATTAATAAAAAGCCTAGGAAAAGTTCATATAGTTTGTGCTTACATAATGAGAAGCACAAAGAAAACAATAGCTAAAAAGCATAATTATATATGCCTGATCAACTGCCTAAACTTTTTCTAACATTTTACAAATATAACACAGGCAGTAAAAATGATTTTACAAAAATCTATCCCATTTTAGATTTGCTTGGAGTTGAATATGGTTTCATTCTTAATGACTGTGATCTGCGCCTTTCAGTTGGCATTTTACGCCATTCTGCAAAAAACAAATGTAAAAGTATTATTAATAAAAGATTAGCTATGTTAATAAAAACATCAAATACTTCTAAAGCTAACAGTTCCTCAACAGATAACTCTAATAATTCAACAGATAACCTCTAAATGCAAAATAAGATAAAACCAAATTGCCAGTGACAAAATTTAGAAAAACTCAAAAATAAATGGAAATGGACTGTTAACAGTGAAGAACTATAATTCTTAAGCATTTAATAGCAGTGGTAGTTGCAGTAGTATGCTCTTTTTTGGTATAACTTAAACTGGACTGAAAAAGTGGCCTGAGCCAAATTCTAGTGGGAAGCACAAGGTACGTATTGTACAATGTATGTATTTCTTATTGCTTCAATAAACTTTAAAAAGAGGGGGAAGAAAAAAAAATGACTAAGAAACAGAGAAAAACTGTCCTTAGTCTGTACTTTTTAATGCACACAAACAAAATATCTGGAAAACAATTGAAACATTTACAAGATTACAACATTTCTACATTACCAAGAAAATCTGCAGTAGCAACCTTCAGACTACTAATGGGACATGGCTGTTTACAAACATTTTTATACAGAGTTGGCAAAGTAGAGATATGTCTTTTCTGTAACTTAAATGAAGAAATGGATTGTGATCATCATCTACATTGTTCGACTTTTACAGGAAGATTATAATCTCCCAGCTAAATATTGGAGTGCAAGAAAATGAATGATTACATTATCAAGTGTTTAACATTAGATACGAACCAACCAATGTTTAATGCATTTGATCATGTTCCTCTGAGTGAAATACTTATTGTATCATCAGTTTTAAATAAAGCTTTCCTTTTGCATTTCCTATGTATTATTTGATGAGAGTCCAAGTAGACCTGGACTTTTTTGGGCAGAATATTGTCTTTGAGTGAATTACCTAACAAGTTACTAATCACACACTTTTTCACGAGTCCTGAACTCCTGAATGGTCTAAGTCAAGAAGGCAAATGCTTATCCAGAGGAACATTTGAATATTGCCCATGCTGCAGTGTCACCATTTGGCATTGGACTGTATTGCATTACTTTATTTTGTTTTACTCAGTGTTTAACCATCGATTTTAACTTCCAAATGGCTGAAGCAGATCCAGGAACATCAAAATTAACACTAGCTTAAAGTGCATTAAATTGTTGTCAGTAAAATAAACCTAAATTATTATGGTTCATTTGTTAAATATGTAAAACATAACCTCAAATTGGCCTTTTAATTGAACTGTTGATTAATCTGGAAGAAATAATCGGGGGGCACCACATCTCATGGCCTTCTATGATATAATTAAAGACATGATTGCATAAATGGCATTAAAAACCGTTTCCACCCTAAGGCAAAACCATCAAATTGCTCAAGAAAAAATGCATGAGAAATATTTATATATTTATATAATGCAACCTGGGTGCTTGGCTTGACATGCATTTAAGAAATGTAAAATTCAAAGAGAAAAATCAGCAATTGCAGCCCACTTTTGGATCCTAAACCACTTAAGACTGTTGCCAGATATGGAGAAAAAAGCATATCTTAAAGAATAAAGACTAAAGAATCCACTTTCTGGTTTTTATGTCATCAAGGTTATCATTACAACACCATGCTGTTTGAATATTATATTTTCATCTATTATGCAGCACAGTAACCATTATATTGCAATAGTGGAAGCAACTACGAGGGTTGTTCAATAAATAGTGCCCAATTTATTTTGCAGAGAAAAACATTTTTGAGAAATGTACAAATTTAGGTGTGACTTACTTGAAGTTTACCGTGTGAGTACTCAAAGTTTCAGTTTCTTCTGACAGAAAGTGTAGGTATATTTTTAAATGGCATCAAGTGACATCCACCATAAACAATGTGCTGTGATAAATTTCTCATAGCATAGAAAGAAACGGTTGTAAATATTCATAAACGTTTATGCAAAATCTATGGAACATCTGCAGTCGATAAGAGTACTGTTGGTCACTGGGCACAGAGGGTGATGCTGCAGAGCTCCATGATTTGCCAAGGGTGGGAAGGCGTCCAACGGCTGTTGCGTCTGATATATTGCTGCATGCTGATAGGATCAATGCATTACGACTCAGCAATTTGTGCAAGATGGATTCCTCAATGTGTTACAGTTGATCACAAGTCACAAAGAAACGACATTGCTTTCAATTTGTTGCAATGCCTTGAAGCTGACAGGGAGGCCTTCTTGTCCCAGATTGTGACAGGTGATGAAACATGGGTGCCTCACTTTGAGCCCAAAATAAAAAGACAACTGATGGAATGCCATCATGTTCACTCTCCATAGGAGAAAAAATCAAACAGTTCCATCAGCCGGAAAAGTCTGGATCAGTGTTTTGGGATTATGAGAGCATATTCTCAATGATGTGATGCCAAAAGGCAGTACCATTAATTCAGAAAGTTACATCAAAACATTACACAAATTTAAGCAGCTCTTCTGACGACTGCAGCACCATGTCAACCCAGGGGAGGTTTTCATTCAGCACCATAACACTCATCCTCACACAAGTTGAGAACTTTTGTCCACATCTTCGTAAGGGTTGGACAGTGTTACCCCATCCACCCTATAATCCAAAAACTGGTTCAAACCCAGCAGAGGACAATGGATTTTTTCAGGTATAAAGATCCTTAGCATGGCTTCCTTTGGAAGGGAAGTAAAGCCATTGGTCCCAAGTCATAGATTTACAGCATGTACAAGAACTTCAAGCCTGATAGTCACCTGTGAGCAAAATTAAGCAGTTTTTCACTCTCAGTATAGAATGGGACGCTAAGAACCACATAAATAAAACTCCCATTTCATTTTTTAGCTCCCTCAGATTTCCACTTATTTGGACCACTGAAGAACGCCTTTGTGGAAGACAATTTAAAGATGACTAAGAGATGATTTACAAAGTGAAAACCTGGCTCCGCAGACTGAGTAAAGACTTAAACAGGGAGTACATGCCATCGTGTATTGCTGGAGAAAGGCTGCAGAACTTGAAGGCAATTGTGTAGAAAAATAAAGTGAGCAGATAAAACATTATTTTTTCATATATGTAAATTTCATTCTTGTGGAATAAAATACTTTTGCAGCACACATTACATAAGGAATGTTAAAACTGTTTGTTAGCTCCAGTTCCCAATCACTGCTAAGCATAGCCTCCAAACCTAGCACTATGTTGTCAGCTCCGTTTTGTAAGGACCATGTGGCCTCAGTTACTTTTGGTGTTTGTGAAGGTGAAGTTTGTTTGTTACTGGTGTTTGCGTAAATTCAAATTTTATGTTCTGAAGTCTTATTATTATCATCATTATTACATAATATTGGCAGCTGAAACAAGCTTATGGGAATAAAGCAATGAGTCAGATGAAATGGCTGAACATCGCTGAAGAAGGCAACACAGGGCAAGAGCATGATCATTGTTTTTTTGTTATTCACAGGATTGGATTGTGCACAATGAATTTGTTCCTGCAGGTAAAACAGTGACTGCTGTTTTCACTGAGATGTTTTGAGTATCTCAGGGAGGACATTTGTCAGAAATGACCAAAACTGTGGGCAGAGCAAAATTGGATGCTCTAAGATGAAGCATCAGCTCACTGAACACTGCATCAGTTTTCAGCTAATATCAACATGACCATCCTTGGACAGGTAGAATCAGCCTGAAAAATTCAATGTCATAGCTGGGATTTATACCACAGTTCTCCCAATCTCTAGCCAGTTGCTCTACCACCATGGCAGCATGGCATTGAACTTTCAGTCCGACCCTACCTGACCAACTTGTCCTACCTACACATGGCTTGTGTGAAAAAAAAAACAAATAACACTAATTGATGGCTAAACTATGAAGCCCAGGACTTAAAGTGCTTATGACATTGTAAGTTGCCATTGGGTTACGTTGTCTCAAAATAATTTGAGACCACCTTGTGGTTTATTGGGAAACATACAGGTCAGTTTAGGCTATGTTCCCATGGTAGCTCAGTGGTAGAGCAACCGGCTAGAGACTGGGAAATCAATGGTTCATCTCCTGCCTATAGCATTGAATTTTTCAATCTGACTCTCCCTATCCAACTGCTGTCTTACAATACAGCTTGTATGAAAAAACAATTAACTCAACAATAATTCACCATAATAGTTGGCTAACTATGAAGCCCAGGACTTAAAGCTACTTATGACATTGTAAGTCACCATTGGGTTACGTCATCTCAAAATAATTTCAGAACATCTTGCGATTTACTGGGAAACATGTGGGTCAGTTTAGGCAGTTAATGCCATACCAGCATGAGCCATTGTAGCTCAATGGTAGAGCAACTGGCTAGAGACCAGGAGATCCGTGGTTCAAATTCCAGTTATGGCATTGAATTTTTCAGCCTGACTACCTGTCCAACATAAGGCTTGTAAGAAAAAACAATTAAACCATCTTTTCTCAGTACCTGTATTCACCAGATTTGCCCTGTAAGTGGCGTTTTATATATGGACGCTCTTTAACTGCTGTGGTTCTCAGCATCCCATTCTATACTGGGCATGAAATACTGCTTAATTTTGCTCAGAGGCCTCTCTATCAGGCTTGAGATTCTTTTACATGCCGTAAATCTACGACATGGGACCAACGGCTTTACTTCCCTTCCGAAGGAAGCCATGCTAAGGATTTTTAGGCCCGAAAAAATCCATCGTTCTCCGCCGGGTTTGAACCTGTGACTTTGGGTATATGAAGTTAGCATGGTAACCATTACACCACAGAGGGCGACAGATTTGCCCTGTGATTTCTTTTTGTTTCCTCAAGATGAAACAAGCTAAAGGGTCATCACTTTGGCAGGGTGGAGGAGATCCAACACAAATCACAGAGGATTAATAAGCTTCAAGAATGAGACTTCCAGGGTGCATTCCAAATAGGCAACCACACTGGGATTGTGCACAGCTCCCCAAGGAGACTACTTTGGAGAAGATAGCAGTCAAATTTTCATCAAATAACTTTATTTCTATTTACAGGACTAGTCACCTTGTATTCACACTTTGCAAATCTTTGAGAAGGAGCAGGACAATGGTGGACACCAATCTATTACCAAAGTGGTGGATAATGTTTGTGATACACTCAAGGTGGGAGAAACCACCTTGAAAAAAGTAGCAAAGCAAAATTAGAACTGATAAGTTTTATTTAGCCAAGATGACACCACCTGAGACTAGGGCTACCAACTCTCCTGGAATTGAATGGAATCTCCTGGCTCCCAGAATGAAATGAAATCTCCAGAATTATGGGATCTAATTATCCCTTTATTATCATCATTATTATTATTATAATATTTGCACAAATAGGTACTGTAACAATATTTAATATCCTATGTTATTGGCAGTAATTTGAGATTTAAGTTTCTTAAATTCACCAAATGATGTAATGCTAGAAGAAAACTATGTTTTGCAAACACTTCATGCAATTATTAATACATGCATTCAAGTAGTACAATAGCACAATTGAGGCACTAGAACTCAAGCTCTGAAACATCTCAGTAGCAGTTTGGATGTAGGTTAGAACATCCGTGTTACGTGAACATTATTTTCTCTACTCAATCTATAAACTTCTGGGTATGACTTGTGCTTACACATTTTATTAAAGGTTTAAGAAGAATAAAATAGGTCTTGGCAATAAGCTTTTAAAAATCTGATGTGTTGTATTCACTTGACTTTCTCTATATATTCTGTAACAAACTATTCTTATAAAAGCTTATTCTACTATCTACTTCATACTAATCAAAATAAACATAAGCAGAAATGGTTTTATTATTTAGTTCCTTATAAGTAGAAGGGAGAAAAGGGAATACACTAGGCTAAAGCAATAGTCAAATATTTTAAAAGCTATCGCTATGTGACTGATATTGACTTAAGTTATTTTCGTGACAATGGATATTTTGAATTTTCTGAGAATAGCCTCAGGATTCCTCTTTATACTGAACCTCTTTTATATTATTGGTAAACAGAGAAACAAAATCTTACTACATAAAAAGAGTAGATCTTGTCAGCACAATTTATGCCAAATTACAGTCTGAATCTTTTCTGAAAATCTTTATTATCGATTTGAATTTTCAAACACCTTATACTTTTCTCAACTGCAAATTGCTAGTCTTTTCTTTATTGATCATGCAAAGCAAACAGGGCTCCAGGGCCATTGAAAAGATTCGACCATCACCTTAGCTTACTGTATTCTTATAAATATGGCAAAAGAGTTCGAGCCATGGAAGTTTATTTGCATGTTAACAAGTAGGTAGAATAAGCTTTGTTAAGAAAGGTTTATAGAAGAGTGAGTAGAGACTTCATTTGATTGTAATATACCAAGGATTTTTTCCCAGAAATGCCTCAATTTTTAAACAGAGAAAGATGCATTGAAAAATCTTAACATATTACAGATGTATATAAGGATAAAAATTTCCCAGAATTTTCGAATATAAATAAAAAAAATTAACTGAAAATTTTAGATGCAACCTTAAAATATTGGATGGGGATCTTCACAGCATGAAAAAGTTTTGGCTGCTTTAAAAGGTGGGATGCTTTCTAATAGCAGCACCTTTAAAAGGAAATATTTCTCACATATCAATCTCTTTAATCATATCTGAGTTTTTTTTTTAAATACATAATTCAACACTATACCCTACATGCACATTCACATCCAGGAAAGCAAATGCAAGCCGTTATTTAATAACACTAATCGATGCATTTTACTCACCAGTTTTCCAATAATGTAGCTATAGTTCATGAGGATGAACTGAAATAATGCAAAGAGATCCTTACTGAAGATACTAAAAAGAAATTATAAGAGTGCATCTCGCTAATATATTAAATAATTATAGAATGCTTCATCTGCAAGCGTTTCAAAAGACCAACGCAACAATACTAGTCTGAAAGAGAGAGAAACATGCATACATTATTTAAGCAAACATTTTTGCAAGCTTGTCATGCTAATGCTTTAAATCAATCACCACCACCTCAGTGTTTGCACATAATGTCAAAAATACCTTAAATATACAGGAAGCAAAGAGTATAGATGTCTGCATCTTAAAGCAAAAGTCTGCACTGTATACTGTAGAAAATACTTTTAACATTCTTCCCCCTCTGAACACTAACAATGAGTCATGGAGACTTCGATGTTACAGATAGAGCAGAGATTTTTACCTTCTCTATACATACTTGTTTGATACAGAGATTTCACCGGATATACATGAAGACGACAACCCAAAAAAGGTCATTAAAACTTGGTATAATTATATTTAAGTTTAACATCTTTCAGAGATGCAACACAAAAATTTTGAGAAAAATCCCCCCCCCCCAAACTACCCTTTAATGAAAAAATTCTGAAAATTTCGATTTTCTCAAAAATGCTCTAACGATTTTGATTAAAATTTACTTGGCATATAAATGATAAAATTTATATCTTGAATTTTCTGGGAATAGGCTCTAAAGACCTCTTTATTCTGAATGAATTTTGCTGAATTTTGCTTAACTGGTAAACCCCAAGAGAAATTTACTTGATAAAAAATGTAAATCACATTAAAATACACAATTTATGTCATATGTTTTTTTTGTGGAATTGACCATTTCTGAGATATTCCTTGTTAATTGTTTCAGGTTTAAATACTTACTTTTCTCACAGGGAAAGTTGGAAACTCCTGGCCCTGCATAGAAACGTATTTCAACCCATGTCAATCAGCCTTAAAAAGATTTTACTATCGTTTTAGTCTAATGTATTCCCTTATTTTCCTTCTAGGAAGCAAATAATTAAGACATTTTTAAGAAAACCTGAGCAGATAATTTTTCTGCACACTCTTATTGGGTTTTGCTTAATCTGCAATTAAAGTTACTTGAAATCATAATTTTCATGAATATATTATTTAACTCTGGCAATGCATATGAGGTGATCCTTCCCTCATCTTAAGTTTTGCAGCAAGATTAAAATGGATAAAGTGTGGTGTAGAAAAGTGAACTATGGAAACCCTCTTAACTGGAACCCCTTAAAACACTCCTTAGAAATTAGGATACAGCATGAAGTTTCAGAACTAATCAATCTGTGTTTGCTAGTAAAGTCTTTTCATATCTTGGATCACTGTGGTTTTGTTTCATGGAAACATGATAAATGAAGAGAGGGGACAGCACAAAAAAGGTAAACTATTTTCCTCCAATTATTTTAGGAATGTTTGAGAAAAATTAAGCCTTTATCAAATATTAAGTATCTCAGCGTAACAGATTTCAAATTGCAGAGAGGATTTTGTTCTCTGCTGTGTTACCATTAGAATCTGACACAGAGCTGGAAAGGTAGAATCACACTGAAAAATTCAATACCATAGCTGGGATTTGAACCACAGATCTCCGGCTTTCCATATTGTTGCTCTAACCAATGGAACCGTGTCAACAAGCTCCCTAACTGGCTCTTATTTTTCCTAGTGAACCACAAGGCAATTTTTTAACTTTCGAACTTCAACCTATTGTATGGAGGTACCGTTATTAGAGATGCTGAAAGTTAGGCATATGTTTTACAAATTGTTAGCTGAACTGGGAAGGAAATGATGATTGGTGTTTAAGGGTGCTCAACTACAAAGGTTATTAGCATCCTTAGAAAATAAAACTCTACTAAAACCAAATATAAAAAACACATTAAAAAAAAAAAGCGGTAAAATTCTAAAAGGAACGAGAAATTAAAAAAATTACTATTAAAACAAGTCTGAGGATAAAAAGGCAGCTAAAGTGACAAATAAAATGTGTAAATAAAAAATTAACAGCGAAAGCCATAAATCAATCTAGTGAATCGGAGAGAACAATGGAGGGAAAAGGATATAAATATAATTACAACTAAGGCCGCGAGGTGAAACAGGAGATGAAATAGTGATAAGCCTTGCATATCACTCCATTCTCTGTCGTTAAAAACTAGAGTGTAAACGCAAAGTCACTTCTGCCAGGACCTCTGAAAGCCTGTTGAGCAGTTGCAGGGTGGTGCGTAGTGGTGCTAGATGAGCACACACTACCAACACAAGATGAACAGAAAGAGTTTTGCTGCAGAGTGGACAGGTAGGTGGCGGGTCCTCATTAAATACCTATGAGTAAAAAAAACAGTGGCCAATGCACAAATGAGTCAAAATTACCCCACAGTGAGATAAAGGTGAGGAAGCTGCCAACTTTTAGGGAGATCCTTAACTTCCTGAAGTTTGTCAGAGCCAACCAGTCAGTATAATAGCCCAAAAACAGTTTGGTGCACCACTATTCTAAAATCTTCAGCTGTTGCACAAGTTACCATTATATACCATGTTCCTAAATGAATATAGAGGTTTAAATGTTTTATAGTACCTACAGTTTGTAATGTCCAGTTATGCACGATATATCAAATGAAAGAGCAACTCAAAACAGTTTTGATAATGCATGCACTGGTTGGTTTCATTTGTTTTGATTGTCTGCTGTTACAAAGCGCCTGTGTCAAAATGGCGAATATGTGCAAAAGATATTCTGTGTTTTAAAGATACGACTAAATCTGCAATTACAATGCATCAATTTTTCAGTAGGGAGTTTAGCTGCGATCCTCCAAATGATAACATCCGCAGATGGTTGGCTCAGTTTAAAACCACAGGCTGTGTGTGTGTGTGTGTGTGTGTGTGTGTGTGTGTGTGTGTGTGTGTGTGTGGATGACCAAGACTGATTGTAGAATGTGTTAAACAGGTGAGAGAATCTTTCATGCATAGCCCCAAGAAACCTTGTTTATTTGTGAATTAGGAATTGCTCCTAGGCCTGTATTGAAAATTTTAAGGAAATACATGCAACTATGTCATCATTTGCAGCTACTATAAAGTCTAAAGCCTACAGAATACACTTTATGTACTAACTTTGCAATATTGCTGCATGACAATGACAAATTTTTAGATATCATCCTCAGTGATAAATCAACATCCCACCTAAGTGGCTATGTGAATGCTCAATGTTAAGATCTGGGGATCACAAATACCAAGGAGTTTGTACAGTTGCAACATGACTCCCCTAAATTGAATGCTTTTTGTGCAATATTCCAGGTAAAGTTTATGGGTCATTTTGTTACGGTGAGGTAACTGTAACTGGTGCTTCTTACCTGAATGTGCTTCACCAATGGCTCTTTCCACAATTGGAAGATGAACCAGAGAACTTTATTTGGCAGAAAGATACATGGAAATACACAACTGGTTGAACAACACTGTACCCAACTGCTGGATTGGCTGAAAGGAACTGAATGATAGAGCTTGTTTCACATGGCCTCAACGTTCCCCAGACCTTAGGTCGTGCGATTTCTACCTTTGGAGATCCGTAAAGGATCAAGTGTACGTCCTTCCGCTACCAGCTGACCTCCAAGACTTAAGACAGTGGATTGTAAGAGCTGTTGCAACAATTACTGAAGACACACTAATCAAGGTTTTTGCGAAGAACTTGCTTATAGACTCTTATGTGATGTGTGGTGAAAGGTGCACACATAGAACATTTGCAAAAACAACTGAGTTGCTCTTTCATTTTATATATCATTCATGACTGTACGTTAAAAACTAAGTACTACAAAACATTAAAACCCCTATATTCATTTGGGAACAACCTGTATATACTTCCACAAGAAGCTTATGAGGTAAAAAAGACTGTAAATGTAAAAAAGCTAATACATTTTCAAGTAATGTTCACCAGCGGCTTCATTATTTTATTCATCAATGTGCAGGTAAATTGCAAAATCTTCATACTGGCAAAATCATGTCTTCATTGAGAGATGGCAGGCCTATCTGTCAGTGTTCCCCAATTTTTTACTTTATAACCATCTTGGAAGTGCAATGTTGCATTGAAAATCACTTAACTTTTAAAAGTATCTGATGATATGTCAAAGGTTAAGCAATTTTTTGAATATCTTTTCTTCGAGGACATTACCATGCATGCATCCTTGGGTGCTTGGCTCCTTAGTCTTTGTTCGGGAAGTTTCGCGACAATTTTGGAACAGCAAGGTGTCCACATTCAAGACGTGAACTATGCTATACACCCCGATATCTGATGCCAAGGTTTAATTCTATCTGTAGATCCCAGAGATGTACTTTTCGTTTAATAATTCAGATAGTTAGTGGCAAATTAAAATAACCTTATTTACCATAACGGTTCAGGGCCCCAAAGAAAGAATCTTTCTTTAGTTGACAACACTGATTGGGAATACTAATATATTAAGAAAGTAGATAAATTATTATACTGATTTGGAACCCTAAGATTTTAAGCTGTATAAATAACTTCTTGGGAACCAACATTTCCTGCAAGATGACCATATTGTGACCACATGTGTGAAGTAGCCCACCTTAGTGAGCAAATGCTGCCCCATTTACCTAACTACCTGGATTGTTAGGCATGGATCACATGATTGAAGCAGTCAGTAGGCCATGATTTATGAGCAAATGCTGGCCACTTTACCTAGCTGCCTGGATTATTAGGCATAGATCACGGAATTGAAGCAGTCAGTAGGCCATGATTTATGAGCAAATGCTGGCCACTTTACCTAGCTGCCTGGATTGTTAGGCATAGATCACGTGATTGAAGCAGTCAGTAGGCCATGACTTGTGAGCAAATGCTGGCCACTTTACTTAGCTGCCTGGATTCTTATACATCACGTGATTGAAGCAGTCAGTAGGCCATGATTTATGAGCAAATGCTGGCCACTTTACCTAGCTGCCTGGATTGTTAGGCATAGATCACGGAATTGAAGCAGTCAGTAGGCCATGATTTATGAGCAAATGCTGGCCACTTTACCTAGCTGCCTGGATTGTTAGGCATAGATCACGTGATTGAAGCAGTCAGTAGGCCATGATTTATGAGCAAATGCTGGCCACTTTACCTAGCTGCCTGGATTGTTAGGCATTGATCGCATGATTGAAGCAGTCAGTGGGCCATGACTTTTGAGCAAATGCTGGCCATTTTACCTAGCTGCCTGGATTGTTAGGCATGGATCACGTGATTAATGGCTGGTTCACTACAACCGGTAATGGTAACAAGAACAGAATGTTGAAATACATGTATTTCAATTACAATTGAAGGGAAGCCATTCTGGGCCCTGGGAAAGAGAAGCAAGTCATGGCCTAGTTTTAAGTTTTGTATTTTCGTTACTGGGCACAGCATATTAGATGTATATTGCACATTATTAGCCTTTGATGTAGAGATTATTACAAGTGGCCATGACAAAACCGCCACTAGAGATCACTTTAGTTGCAATTGTTTTGAATTATTACGTTGGCTAACAATATTGGCTGAGACCTAAAAAATATCACTGATCAGTTAAAAATAAATGAAGTTGCAATGCACAAAGTTGACCAGGAAAAGAATAAATGCATTCCTGTTCTCATTACCAGATTACTATTTTTGGGATATTGTGAATCAGCCTTATAGCAGTTGGCAGGCCATGACTTGTGAGCAAATGCTGAATCTCCCTGCAGTCTAAAATTTTCCTTTTTGGCAGGCTTTGGATGGTTTTCCTTTCCAGAAGATTCTGCTGATGCATGGAGACCATATGAGTAGGGCTACTATCATCAAAAGAGGTCAGTTTGGACAGGCAAGCAGTGAAGAAGTTGGTTTATGCTGAATATCTAAATACTGAATAGTGTTATGAAGCTATTGAATTATAACATAAGTCACCATTGGGATATTATTGTCAAAATAATTCTAGAACGTCAGCTGTAGAATTTAATGTTGTGTTGGCACATTGCCATGGTAGCTCAATGATTAGACCAGGAGATCCTGGCTGTTGCACAGAATTTTCAGTCTTGATTCTATCAGATGCCTGTCCTATGCACAAATTGTGTGGAAAAAACAATTGCAGTTATAATTTGTCACAAAGTCACCACAGATATGTAGGCAGGCTACAGCTGTACTTGTACACTATGAACCGAGTTGATGGTGTAAGCTTTAAAACAGTTATTAATATAAAAATAATAATTGCAACCAACTTATCTTTTGGAATCCTTGCCTGGACTAGTTCCGCAACGATTTCATTGCATTATCAACATATCCTTTTGGTCTCTTTTTTGATGTTTATTTACACTGTTATGGCAGTAACCATAACAGTATAAATAAACAACATCAAAAAAGAGACCAAAAGGATATGTTGATAATGCAATGAAATCGTTGCGGAACTAGTCCAGGCAAGGATTCCAAAAGATAAGTGAAGATTGGTTGCAATTATTATTTTTATATTAATATTTGTGTATTTCTTCACTGTTACTAGCTTCTTTTTACATTTAAAACAGTTGTTAATATGTTACAGCAATTGCCGATTGATGGAAATAAATGAAAGTTAAGACAGTGAAGAAGAATGCAATCTAATGAAATACATTAAAAGCTACATTAGACAGAATTGCAAGAGATGAGGACTGCTTTCCCTTTCAAGCTAGGTGTAATTAAACAAGTGGTGTTCTAAAAATTATTTTCGAGATAGAGATGAAAAGAAATGCATTTTATCCATGCCAAACTTATTTTCCAAAGCAAATGTTGTAGAGAGGAACTTCCAGTGCCTTCAAGACTGTATTAATTCCAGGCTCTCATGCAAATTTCATGTCATGCTCTGTTTAGCTTGATTAATAACACTGTATGGGCAATTGGTGCTTTAGTGATTATTTTAAATGTATTATTACATTCAAATCATATGTGCTTGTAATCTTTCAAGGAAGACATTTCTAATTTTAATTTAAAATGGCAAGCTTTTAATTTAAAATGTCAAGTGTAAAGATGAAAACCCCATC
Organism: Hymenopus coronatus; assembly: GCA_030762935.1. Lineage (NCBI taxonomy): Eukaryota > Metazoa > Arthropoda > Insecta > Mantodea > Hymenopodidae > Hymenopus > Hymenopus coronatus. Next base: position 21,828,652 of record CM060882.1, read on the forward strand.
ATAAAAGAAGCCAACCAAGAAAGTCTATAAATGGAGAGCAGAATGTTAATTTGCAATGTATAGAAATTCTATTGGGAGAGAAAAAACCAATCTTTTTTCTTCATTTATCAAAAGCTGTAGAAAGAGCAGCAACAGTGAAAGGACAGAAAGGCTAAGCATTAAGACTGAGGAAAAGTGTTGTAGCCATGGAGTATTGCAGAAAATAGAATGACGTAATTGTGGGTGTAGTCAGCAGCAAGGATGGGGGGGTAAAGCAATAATACTGCCACTCTTTGCAATGAAAGTGAATATGGTAGATCTACTGACACAGCAGAGCACAGTTCCACCAAGACAGCCAGTGAAATACAAGATCCTCCATTACAGCTGACATTACAGTAGGTGCATTATAATAAATCTGATAAATATTGTCTATTGTTAATGACAAATTGTAATGTCGCCTTGAATGCCCACTGTTTATAGCATTATGCGAAGGATTTTACCATGCACTCAATTGCTTAGTAGTCCACATTCATTAGGCTACAGCAATACCATCAGTGGTAGCCTGAATTCAAACGGGCTATAAATAGCATTAATTTGGAATAACATCAACAAAAAATTCAGTTTAATTATCACAATACTATTGCCTTAATATGAAAACATAAAGATAGTCTATTAAACTTTGAAACCCCATCAGTTGACAGCTCAGTGAAGTTCATTATTCCCCCGCCACAGAGGTATGAATGAATGGCGTGTTATTTATGGACGCTCTAACTATTGTGGTTCTCAGCGTCCCATTTTAAATTGGGCATGAAAGACCACTTAATTTTGCTCAGAGGCCTATCTATCAGGCTTGAGGTTCTTTTACGTGCCGTAAATCTATGACACAGGACCAACGGCTTTACTTCCCTTCCAAAGAAAGCTATGCTAATGATTGTTACATGCAAAAAAGTCCATTGTCCTCCGCCAGGTTTGAATCTGTGACCTTGGATATATGAAGTTAGCATGGTAACCACTATACCACAGAGGAGGTAACAGCAGTCAGATGCCCAAGATTGAAAATGGAAGCAATATTTCCCCGAAACTAATCCATCATAAATTAAAGTATTAAGTGATGTGTTACAAAAGGACTGCACAAATATATACATGCAAAGACATCAATTAACTTATAGTCTGTCCAGCCTTAGTTCACCAGTAATGTAAACAAAAGCAACAGGGTGCAATGGTTCTGATTGGTTGCTGAAAGAAGTAGATACCAAATATTATAAGACTATGCAATGTTGTTGAAATATCCTAGTAAGAGATAATAAACGTAAATTGGTTGAATTTTAATCATTATTTCCTTATGTAACAATGCACATGTCTTGTGCCATTCATACATTGCAACAGACTAAGTTACCACATAGAGAGTGTAGTGTATGTATGTATGTATGTATGTAAGTATGTAAGCAATGGCAGGAAAACAATTATTCCTAACATATATAACATGTTTTGTAAAAAGTACCTTACTTTTGCATTAAACCATATTCTCAGCTCTATGGCAGAATTTACCGGTGTTTCCAAAAACAGTGCAAAACTTTTAAAATATCCAAGGTGTGACATCTTGTGCAAGCAGCTTTTCAACAAGTGACAGCCAAAAATGCAGTAAATGTATATAACATATTGTTTGGGAAGAGCAAACAAAGTGAGATTTGGAGGGAATGGCAGACATTGCATCGACCAACTATTATCTATCTCAAAGTATTAATTTATTAATAATTTTAATATGACATTAATGTTATTGTTTTTCATCAGTTCCAGTGCAAATGCTAAAGGTGACTTGTATCTTGAAGGAGTGGAACCACTTCCATTTTCAGATTAGCTCTTCTGGGAAGTCACTGCATTATGAAGTGTATTAAAGTAATAGGCAAGTATGGTTGTCCATTTGCGAGTGCTAAAATATGCAAACAACTGTTGGAGTGAAGGACATCAGCCAACTTTCAAAACAACATGTCTGCATATTGTAATTTTACAGGAGAAGTTTTCATTTTATATTGAACGACTTGCTATTTTATTGTGTTTCATAGAGGGAAGCATTATCTGTGAACAGTGAAAGTAGGTAGCCATTTCTTTTCGTACCAAATGTAAGCACACAGTTTTACTATTGTACAACAGACGAACACAGCCTAGCACCACATGGTGTGTACATGTACTTTTGCAGAATACATTCTAGTTTGCTTACATTGCCGGTGAAGTAAGGATGGGTAGATAATATGGTTATTCAACATAGTTACAACTGAGAAAATGTGTACATTACTTACCATGTTTAAATTGCTTCTGTGGTGTCCTCAAATACCGTGGACTGACAGGAATAGGGATGTTTAGTGGCTTAGGAATGTGTTGCATCTTTGCAGTAGCCTGGACATTTCTGTTCAGAGGTAGCTTCTGTATGCTTGGTGTAGAGATGGGCTTCCTCACTGGCATTGGCTTTAAACTTCTTGGTGCCGAAGGAACTTTTGGTTTCACAAACACTTCCCTGTTTTCTTTATTGCACAGTACTTTGGATATTTCTGGGGGAGTACTACCTGCCCTCTTCTTTGTGTTTACTTGTCCATTTGTTAAACCTATTAAATAAGAGAACATACTGAACATACTATCATAAACATATATTTGATGGCATTTTTCTATTTTTTTTTTTTAGCTCAACGTCCTTTAACCTGGTTGGTCATATCAGACAATGAATAAATTAGTGAAATGATGCTCAAATGATAATGGGGTCCATGGAGCTTAAAGTATCCGACATTCGTCTTCTACTAACAATAAGAAGTTGTCTAAATTATGGGTTACTGAAAAAAATCATTAATAGTACCAAATACCTGAAAAGCCTCTCAACTGTGAAAGCAGGTGAACTGTGAAGTAAGCATAAAATACTTGTATCCGAGTGTAAAAGAAGCTATTATAGCAATGCAATTTCCAATTCAGATAATAAACCAAAACATATCTGAAAAATTGTAAATAATGAATTAGGGAAAGCTACTAGAAATATGATAAGTAAGGTACTTGTTGACGATAAATATACAGAGAATCCACTTATGATTGCCAATGCTTTTGCTAATCACTTTTCCACTGTGATTTCAAATAAATTAAACCGGCATCTTCCAAACGTAAATGGTCAAGCTACTTTAGGTATCTTTAACAAGCAATCTATGGTTTTCTTTCCTATAACTGAATTGGAAATAGAAAAAAATATTAAACAGATTAAAAATACAAAAGCAGCTGGGTATGACCAAATATCTGTAAATGTTATAAAAGCTATACTAAAGAACATCATTGTTCCTTTCACATATTTATTCAATTTCGCTATACTGACAGGTGAATTTCCAGACTGCAACAAAATGAATATGATAGTACCAGTATTTAAAAATGGTGACCCATGTAATATAAGAAATTATAGACCTACATCATTGTTAAGTTCTTTTTCTAAAATATTTGAAAAGATATTGCATAATAGACTCCTTAAGTTTTTAATAAACTACAATGTGTTAACTGTAAATCAGCATACATGGTAAATCAACTAGTACTGCCTGTGTTAAACTTATTGATTTTATACATGATTGTATGGATCGAAATATGCATGTAGTTGGTCTGTTGTTTGATCTGAGTAGTGCATTTGACTCGATAGATCATCTGTTTTTAAAAACCAAGCTTTATAATTTGGGTATAAGAGGCATGGTGAGTGAATTAATCATGTCATTCGTTAAATCTAGAGAATCTGTAGTTAAAGTGAAGAACTATTATTCCAGGAAGTATTCCCCCAGTTATGGAGTACCACAGGGTTCGGTCTTGGGACCTTTGTTGTTTATTTTATATGTTAATGATTTAGAACATCACAGTGATGTAGACTAACTATTTATGCTGACGATACTTCAGTTGCAGTATGTGCCAATAGTATCGAACTTAATTTGAAAAGTTATAAATTCTGTGAATTCTTTTAAAAAATGGTGCATTGCAAATAAACTTATTTTAAACCTTGACAAAACTGCTCGCTTGTATTTTAGTAACAAAAAGATTTTAAAAAATATAAATTTTAATATGGGTGGTACTATTTTAAAGTGTCTTGACAAGACAAAATTTTTAGGCATTGTTTTAGATTAAAACCTTACTTGGGATGAACAGATTGATTTTATATGCACCAAATTAAATAAAGCATGCTTTGCTATTAGATGCCTGAAAATGTGTATGGATATTAACTGCTTGCTTTCTGTATATTATGTCACTGTACAATCAATTTTATACTACAATATTTTAATATGGGGATCTGCAACTGGAGTAAATACGGCAATATTTAATTCAGAAGAGAGTGCTAAGAATAATTTTTAATATGAAGCCAAGAGATTCATTACGACATGTTTTTAAACAATTTTATATTTTTACTTTGATTTATTATTATATAATGCTGCACTATTTTATAAAAACCACTCATACTTATTCACTCTCAACTGTGACGTTCATAATCATTTTACTAGAAGTATGAATGACATCCATATAGAAAAATATAAAACAACTAAGTACTCAAAACCACCAAAGTGCTTCATAAGTAAAATTGTCAATGCTCTCCCATATGAAATTATGAAAATAGATGACATGTGTAAATTTAAAAAATCACTACGTTCATTTTTACATGACAAAACTTTTTATTGTTTAAGTGAATTGTTTAATTAATGTACATTTTATGATGAGTATCTGTAGTGTGTGGCAAAAGACAATAAAATCTATCTAAGGATAAAGGAAAACCCAGGGAAAAAAACCTTATCTGGGTAACTCGCTATAAGTTTTTTTTTTTTAATTTTTTTTTTTTATTTTTTGACAGAATGGGTTTAATTGTTTGAAGCATAAAATATATTCCACATTAAGAGAGAGAAATAGATGATTTTCCACAAGGTATATAATTATATATAGTTAAAAATGTATTGAAGGGGAAATCTGTTTCAATACCATGGTCCAACCCCAACGCCACTGTAGCAAAAAATGGAAATGGGAGTTTTTATTTATGGACACTTTTAACTGCTGTGATTCTCAGTGTACCATTCTACACTGGACACAATACCACTAAATTCTGCTCAGAGGCCTCTTATCAGGCTTAAGGTTATTTTACGTGCCATAATCTACGACATGGGACCAACAGCTTTTCTTCCCTTCTGAAGGAAGCCAAGTTAAGGATTTTTACACCTGAAGGATTTTTTTAAAAATTTCCAGACTTACTGTACAATTACAATGTTGTTTCCTGATACAGAGTGGTTTGTCCATTCCTGGCCATATCATGTTTTGCCTCACCTCACGTCATAAAAGGACAGAATTCAAGCAGTCTGTTTAAAAGGTGCCATTAAATAGTAAACTTTTGCTATATCTGCTTAATGTAGGTTTAACTTGCACACAAGACAGGATTCAGTGGACTCAGAATAGGTCTGATTTTGTCAATTTCAATTGAGTAGGGAAAGGTAAAAGAAAGTGGGTTTACCTACAGGAAACATTTAAAATCTTAGAAATATACAATCAGTGCATCTACGCTTTCAACTATTAAGACTGAAAGAAAATAGAGGAAAGTGTCGAGTCAGATTCTACTGTTCTGCAATGCAAAAGAATAGGAGCTGCTGAATTATGAACAAATCGACAAAGCATATAGCATAGCAGCAATGTTGATGCACATTGTTGTAGCACTCCCAGACTTGCATATGTTGTTATCTGAACTTGGGAAAAGTTGCTTTGGCTTAGCACAACTCAGTGTTGTCCATTCTCAAAATGTTTGTATACACATTAATGACACTGCCAATTGCCAGGATCATATCAGCACAGCCAGTGTGCTGGAATTTCACCCTGCAGGAGTTCTTTTACATGTCAATAAATATACTGTCATGAGGGTGTTAGTTTTAAGCACACTCAAACCTTTTGGAATGGCCCTAATACTACTTACTGAAAAATGTAAAAATGCTTGTTCCTTAATGACAGCAATTATGATTTAGAACTTAAAATTAAATATTTTGCTTGTCTCTAGTCACGAGCAAAGATGTTTGGTTAACATTCAAGTTGAAAGAGGAAAGAATGCATAGAAATATTAATACAATAAGAAATATAGTGACAGAATTTAACTCATCTTTGCATATAAATTCTTGTGTAAATTTATTTGCAAAGATGAATGAAGCTTTGTCACAAAAAGTTTCTTGTTATATTAATATTTGTGTTGCTTACAGTTATTTAGCTTCAGTTTTTACGTATACTGTACAACATTACAGCAAACTTGTAATAGAGAAATATGAACAAGTACTATGTAATTTCCACCTTACCTGCACAAAGAATGTTTGGTTGCAAACGGTTGTGATCTTTTAAGACTCTTTGTTTCCCTTCTAGAGGTGCTGCTTTCCTTGGTGACATTCTTATTTCAAAGGTACTGTTGAGAACTTCCGAGTTAATAGCACATTTTGACACAGTCTCTGGAGTATCATTTTCACTTTTTGGTTTTAAAAATGTACTGTTCAGCTCTGGGATTTGGAAATTACTGGGAAGTTCAAATGCAACTTCCACCTGAGCATCTGAGTTAGGTCCTTGAGAACTAACCTTGTCTTTCACAGGACTTGATGTCACAATAGTTGCAGTGTTATTCAGAGTGGAACTTTGTGGTAAAGCCTGATTTTGGGAGTAGTTTGGTGGCAAGTCAGAAGAAAGTGAAAACTGCTTGGAAAAGTCTGCTGTCATTTCTTCAAATATCTTATTGCTTACTTCACTTTGTTTGGTCTCTTTAACAAGGGATTTTATAGAAAGGTCACAGAAATCTTTCATGTTAAGGATGCATGATGAGTCTTCATTGTTTTGATCCTCTTGCCAACTGACAGCCTTTACTCCCTCCAACATGCGAATCAGTTTCTGTTTTGAAACAAAATAAATTTAAAATCAACAAAATAAAACACAAATAAAAACAAAATGCAAACAAGTGGCACTAGAGATCTAGATGCTATAAAATTAGGAATTACTGTATTTATCTGAATACAAGGCAATGTTTTGTTTCTACAAATGTTAATTTTCAGAACTGGGGTTCATCTTGCATTTGTGAATATGCTTTTCATACACCATACGGGGGAAAAAGTAAGTGTCAAACTTCGCAGGTACAGCAGTGGCAAAGCCAGGAGGAAATGTTATAGATTACCATCAAGGTTATGAGTATTCAGCAGATTTTGAGCATTTCATTTTCACACTGAAAATTAGCTGTTCAGGAGCTTATGAGCATTCTCATTGGAAAAAAGACTACTCCCTGAGACTAAAATAAAATTATAGGACTTCCTTTCACATCTGTGTTTGTGCATAATATTATATTGGAAGTCAATGGTCAAGCAGAAAGAAGGTGACGTTATGTTAAGTGTGTTGTCTAAATAGAAAATCTCATCTATAATCACCATTCCAGTATGCTGCTGTTGCCACCGTCGCCTACTGCACAAAAAGTGATTTTGTATTTAGATAACATACATAATATGACACACCATATATGTTTTTATCTAATTTGAATTTATGCAGAAACTCACATTGCGAGCATGAGAGACTGAGAAAAGAGAACGAAATACAAGGTATATCCAATGATAAAACATGATGGCTTTGGCGGTGGCAGCATAGCTGTAACAAAGATTTTTATGGGCTATTTTCTGTTAAAACTACGTACTTAATATAACTAAATGTTTTACCTAGTTTGAATTTGCGCATAGTTCACATTGCAGAATATGTGCAGCCCACGGAGGGGAAATGTGCAGCTAACCTCTCTCATTCTGCTTGACCAATACATTAGGTGTAACCACTGATGTGAAAGGAAACCCCGTAATTTTATTTTAGTCTAAGAAAATTATCTTTTTCCATTGAATGAGCTCATGACCTCTAACAGCCAATTTTCGGCACGAAATGAAACTCTCAAAATCTGCCGCACACATCAAAACCTTGCCAGTAATCTATACCATTTCCCCCTCGGTTTCAGCATTGCTATACCCACAAAGTTTGAAACTTACTTTTTACCCTATATGTGGTATTCGGAAAACAAATCACAAATGCAAGACAAACCCCAGTTCTGAACATTAATATTTTGGAAAAAGACAGTCTTATATTCAGATAAATACAGTATTTGTGAGCAAATTCCTTAAGTAATCAGTTTGTGAAAGAAATAAAGTGTTGTAGTAAAAAGTGTGGTTTTGTAGCAATAAAAACAGTGTTTTTGTTACAATATGTTATTCCAAAATTAAGTTCAGAAAAAAGAGGGCTGTCTTGCATTAGAATTGTCTTGTATTTGGATGAACATGATACATTAAAAATCGTGTGTGAATTTCGGTTTATTTGCATACTGGGGGTATTTGCTGCCATAGCAGCAGAAGCTGAAGAATTAAACATTAACCTACTGAATTTGTGTTGCAATAGTGTGCAAAACAAAAGGGTAATTATCTCAAGAATGGAAGCTTTATTGAAGAAACATTTATCAAGGAAAAACACTCAAAACATGTTCCTTCATAGCTAAAAGGCTTGATCATACGTCACCTGACTTCCTATACACCTATCTGAAATTTACAGTAGGAAAATATGCAGAATGTGATATTTTATTAAATATGTTTGTTACCTGGTAGTGTGAACTCATGGTGGAAGTCAGCACGTTATGTCCCATTAAAAAGAAGTAATATTCTCTGAGTGTGATGCATAATCCCCTTATTATCTTCAACTGGCTCTCACTTTCCCTTTCCTGTATGCTCAGAAGCTGTTGTAAGTGTTCAATTTGAAGTGTTTGTTGTTCTTTTTCAAAAGTCAACTTGCTCAGTTCAATGTCCTTGGCTATGGCACTCAGAGAGCCACTTTGTTCTAGTTCTGAAGACAACACTGCCTCTTTTTCTGTCTGACCTTTTAAGGCGGAGAGAGTCTTCTTCATCTTCTCTCTAATACTTGCAGCTCTTGCCTCAAACTGGCAGACTGAAGTTTTGATTCGGTTCATGCCCTGCAATTAAAAAAAGTGATGATTTAGCATTAGTACAAACCAGGAACATATCAGTTCACCTGCAACGACTGTGCAAATAATCTATATGGGCTAAACTAAAAGAAACATAAAAACAAGAGCAAAAGAACACCTCAGAAATATTAAACAAAAACAAGAAGACAAATCAGTGGTAGCTTTGCATTTTTGGAAAGAGCAACACACCATAAATAGAAATCCAAAAATACTTCAAAATATTACACGGAAAACAGAATTAAAAGTTTGGGAAACACCTATATTTGGGAAAACACGAACAAAGCTTTCAATTTCGAACGTACAGAGGTTCATCAAACCACCACTAGAGACAATGATAACCACTGCAGCAAGCAATACCAACAGACAACTAAGGGAATTGACAATGGAAGTACATAGCTTCTCAAACATGTTTTCCAATAAAAGTGATGTAGTGTTACAAAATTGAAACTCACTAATTAATTCTAATTGCAATTGAATTACTTTAAAAAAACTGTACGAACATGAAATGTTTAAAAGAAAGAGTTGGGAGTTACTTAAATCATTACTATGTTTGGCTTTAAATGCATGTGAGTAAAGCTTCTCTAAAATAAATTATATTAAAAACCAGTAGCATAGTAGACTATGTGATTATCATTTATTTCATCTATTAAGGCTCTGTACATAATCCTTAGCAGCAATTGTAAAAAAAGACAACACTAGACCCTTTTCACCAGATGAATTTGTTCTCATGTAAACAAAGCACAAAATGCACTCCTCTGCTTAGTTGCTCTGATTGGAGGGGTAACGGGACTACTTTCATAATCACGTACCATCAAGGAAGACAGCCCCTTGGAACTGTCATTGCTTTACTTCAACCTGTTAACCTCTTCATGGGATAATTGGACAACAATTGCATATAGCACTCCGAAATAAAGATATAGATAAGAAATATTTAAACACTATACAAAAATAAATACCAAAAACATATCTAATCTCAATCTGATAAAGGTTGTATTCCATCCAGACAGTTCTGCTCCTCCCCTCTCCATCTTTTTCTGCTTACATTTTACTCTTAATGATGATGTCTACCCATACCAGGGAAGTTTCCTTGCAGATAACAATGATATTCTCACTGTTTCTTTTCCAGAATTCGAAATCAATGTCAAGTAACAGTTTATAAAGATCTGATGTGTTTCATTCACTTTCTCTACATCTCTGCAAAATATTGTTAAAAAGCTAATGCTTCTATTTACTTCATACTAATTGAGAAAAAATTACCAGAAATAGATTACTTGCTTCTTTGTAAATATAAACGAAATAAGGGAGTACAATAGGTTAAAGTGATAGTCTAAAGTTGGTTGCTATGCGATTGAAGTTCCTTTGTTTGTAACTTACACTTTTCTCATACAGGATTTTGTGGACAGAAGTTCACAAAATGCTGTACAAGAAAAGTGTTGTTTTTTTTTTTTTTTGAATACAGGGGATCCTAAAACATATTTCCGGTGAAATCTCAGTATAAAATTTTTGGGTGGAATGCAAAACTTTCTCTATACACTATGTACATATTACATGCAGTGAAAGTAAAAAGATGTTTGCTTGAATGTAGGAAGGTTAGAGTCACCGTTTATAAACACAAGTAGTTTTTTGATTGTATTTGGCTTATTAATTTGCAGGCAATGATGGACTGTTTGACGCACTACACTCCTACACTACATTTGACACACAGAACTTCTAGCACTTCTTTTTATGTTTCCTTGATTTTCCAGGCATGGTTAACTTGTATGTTCTAACCTTTCACTATATGCAGAATTTATGCTTAATGCACACACACACACTCTTGTAAACATTGCTGTCACATTAACAATATCCTTGATGGATGATATTTCTTACAGTTTGTGAAACAATTAAAAATTACAACTTTCTCACAGCTTCATAAAAAGGTTAACCTCTGCAATATTTTACAAACTGCATTTATTCAGCCATGTGTACTAATGGCCTCAACTTCCTGCTTCCAAAACTCACCATCAGAATGCAGTTTATGCATCCTGTTTGCTCATTTTCTAATTAATTCCAATTCGATTGCTTACTTTAGATTTATTTTGTTGCAACTCTACATAATCAAGCATTAAACATACCGTCGTAACATAATACAGAGGAGATCTCAGTGAACAACTTTGTAAGCGATGTACTTTGTAACCAATGTACCATCAGCCAATGAATGTACACTTGATTCACTTTTGTGCACATGTTTCTGTTTACATGAGTACCTATTCACTCTGTGAAAATGGTCTAGATGCAGATGAGAAAATCCTCTTTTTTTTTTTAAAAATATTCCACTATGTTGCATAGCAGCATGCCCAAGTGCTTCATACTGAATAGAATGAGCTACTGCATTTCTCCGCTGCTGTTTTAATTTGGACATGCCTGTGCAAGAAATACCTGGGTGAAAATGGACTAAAGATTTGATGTATGTTTTTTACCAAAAAAGCTCACACTGAGCTTCTGTAAGGTACCATAACAAAATTTCTGAGTTTCTCTTTCCACTGGCAATAGTTTCATGCTTCTAAATTTTATTATATGCAAGTTACACATGCTTGAAATCTGAAAGGTGTTTTAGGGGAAACTGTGTATTGCACTATTCACACAAAAAAAGCTTCAAGTCAATCATTCATGATACTTATTTGCCCACAATGGAGGTACTATGGGCCTTATTACTATGAAAAGTAACTCATCAGAAGTATATTTTTATTTTCTCTACTATGTACTTACAGAAAATAGAGGAAGTACCATGTTCCATCCAAAATTTCAATGTTGAGATTTCACTGGAATTATAAGTTTGAGCCCTATCAAATGCACCTCTGTTCAAAAGAAATAGCTTTTAGAAAAGATCTATGTCAATTCATGTGTGAAAAGCATAATTTTTAAATGAGAAGTCTGATAAATTGAAGGGCTTAGGGCTGCAGATCCGGTTTTTCAGTTATGCAGTCCCACAGATACACTACATAGACCTTTTTCTAAATGCTTGTTTTGGTTTCAGGTGTCCTTAACACATCTATTTCCAGTGAAATCTCTACATTAATTTTGGGTAGAATACAAAACCTTTGCTTACTATGTGCATTGTACAGACATGCTAGAGAAAGTAAAAATTATTTTTTTTGTTTCAGGGGCCTTAAAGCATGTATGATATTAAATGTTTTTGAGGATTACAGTACTTCCCCTGCTTACTATACACATTCTCCATATCACTGCTAACGTCACAGAATAAAATGAAACAGCCAGCTGGCAGTTTGTGAACAACTGAACTGTAAAATAAGAACTATAGCTTTCCTGGCGACGTGTTAATTCAAAATCTTCTCGGGCTTCTAGCCAGGTAATAACTTGGCTTGACACCAACGTTTCGAAGAAGTGCATCTTCCTCGTCTTCACCCTGAAGACGAGGAAGATGCACTTCTTCGAAACGTTGGTGTCAAGCCAAGTTATTACCTGGCTAGAAGCCCGAGAAGATTTTGAATTAACTGAACTGTATTATACACCACCTGGCCATATTATTAAACGCACCTAGGCTATCTCACAGTTCACTAAATTCTAAGGACTAGTGTAACAACAATGCTCATCTATCACCGTGAACCTCACTGGACAATGTTAGGGGACTATTGTTGTCTACAATGAACGCGTGTTATGCTGTTTCTGTGTTGTAAGAGTCAAAATTGTGGCTTCACAAGCTATATTTGCAGTAGTGCTAACAAAAGGAAAAGGTGCATTATAAGCTTGTGATATTAATACTTAAATTTGTAACTTGAAATGTGAATTTTAGGATTTTGTGTTTTCTATTCACAACATAATGGGCAAATCACGTGATCTGAACCTCAAAAAGTTTCAAAGGTAAAAACCTTGATTAAAACCAATTTGTTTTCAAATCAAAAGATTTCTCGAAGATTGAGGGTGTCTGAATCACGTGAGGCAAATTAAAAAGAAAGTTGAATTTGGTAAGGACCTAGCCCCACAATGGAAGAATAAATGTGGGCAAAAAACAGATCACATCAACTTACTTGAAAAACATCTGTGAAAGAAACCAGTTTGCTAGTGCAAAAGAAATTAAATTCAAACTTGGAGTGAGTGGAATTGCTTCATCTGAAAGAACTTTCAGAAATGGAATTAAAAGGCTGCAAACCTGCTAAGAAACCAAAATAACTCCTGCCATGGTTGCTAACCAACTCAGCTGGGCAAAGGAGCTCCAGGATAAAAACCTCAACTTTTGAAAATCAGTAAATATGAAAATCTTCATTGTAAAAATGCTTAATGAGTTAAACCTTACATTTGAAATGGATTATCCACAACTAAAGGTCACATTTGAAACAATTCACATTAGCTTCTTTTGTTTCAAGTTTGCTTTAACCTCTTAACATACAACAACGAGTATACTCATTTTTTCAAATTTGACAGCATGATAAAATGCAGAGTATACTCCGGCTTATCAATTCTGACCGGCATACATTTTAAAAGGTCTAAGTTACTCGTTCTATATCATGTTTTGGCACTTATTTGATATTTGCATAGAAATCACTGTGGTCTGTTGCTTTGAAAAGACCTTTGCTGTCCAAAAGAAGCGATATGTATGGAACTGTGCATCCAACAAGGAAAGAAATGCCGCATTCTTTCCGAAGACCAAGAAACTAAAAAAAGGGGAGGTTGCAGCATTTCAGCGAGGTAAACTAACTGCACTGAAATGGAAAGATAAAAGAGACGCCTGTATGCTGTCCACTATCCACAATGCAGAAATGCAACACGAAAAGTAAAAAACAAAGAAATTGTCAAACTAACGGCTGTATTTGCTTATAATGACACAATGGGAGGTGTGGATAAAGTAGACCAGCACATTGCAAAAAATCCATTGCCATGCAAGACGGGCAAGAAGTACCACAAGAAGATATTTTTTCATCTTTTGGAATTGGCATAATGGAATGCCTTTACCCTGTATAAAAAAAGCACAGTACCCTTGACTTCCGTGTGGCTGTCACTGAGCAGCTCATTGAAAAACATCAGAGGGAGCAATTGTCACCAAAAGCAGCAGGCCATCCATCAGCAAAGACAACCCCAACTGGACTTGTTGGACATCATAGATTCCTCAGACCGAGAAAAAGCAGAATCCAACAAGAATGTGTAGGATATGCAGTAGTTTGCGTGATGCCAAAGGAAAGAAGGCACAGAAGGAATCTAGATACATGTGTAAAGATTGTGGAGTAGTTTTATGTACTGATCCTTGTTTCAGGATATTCCACACAGTCACAAACATATAAATAATGACTCTAAATGCGTTGCTGTTCATTTTCTAGTGCTTCAATGCCCGGAATTCACTTTTGCTAATGTAATTTCAAAAAAAAGGGGGATAAGTTTATCAAGAGTATACTCGTGATTTTTAACTAAGGAATATTCAGTGATGAAAATTTCCATAGTTGAGCACTTAAAAAAAACAATTTCAAGGTTACTGTCATTATTGTACTGTACTGAATATTTCATTTTGACAATAAAAAATCTGATGTGCACCATTCACATGACTTTCTCCATATCCCTGCAACAAATAATTTTTAAAAAGCTAATGCTTCTATTTACTTTATGCTAACCAGAAAAAATTAGCAGAAATAGTCTTATTACGCGCTTCCTTGTAAGTAGAAGCGAAATAAGGGACAACCGTAGGTTAAAGTGATAGTCAAAAGCTGGTTGCTATGTCAATGAAGTTCCTTTGTTTATATGGATAGGAGTTGACAAGTTCCTGTATGAGAAAAGTATACGTTTTTCATAGCATAAACCAAAAATAAGGAATGTCACAAAAACGACGAACTCCAGGAAAAAAATGTATATAACATAAATTGTGTGTTTTAATGTGCTCTTCATTTTTTGTGGAGTAAGTTTTTGTCCATCTCTTACGGTTTAGCAGTTATTCAAAATTTAGTAAAATTCATCCAGAATAAACTACTCTTCAGAGGCTATTCCCAGAAAATTCAAGATATACATTTCATTTGTCAGGTAAATATGTTTAATAAAACCGAAATTTTAATCAAAATCGTTAGCCATTTTTGTGAAAATAAAAATTTTCAAAAAAAGTTCCATGTAAAGGGTAGTTGGGGGTGGGGGGATTTTTCTCAAAATCTTCGTGTCGCATCCCTGGAAGATACTAAACTTAAATACCAAGTTTGGTATTTTACCGACTTTTCGTTTTTAAGTTATCGTGTTCACAGACACACACACACACGGACCTTTTTGTGAAAATGCTTTTTTCGGATATTGGGGACCCTAAAACATATATTTCCGGTGAAATCTCGGTATCAAATTTTTGGTGGAGTGCAATACTTTCTCTATACACTATGTACATAGTGCGTATGGAGAAAGCAAAAAATAGGCAAAAAAAAGAACCATCAAATTGTATATGAATACAGTGTTAAGAGGTTAATGATAAAAACGTTTTAAATTCTTGCAAACAAAGCTCAGTTTGTGCAAAGGCATCCTGGTAAAATGTATCATCCAGGTTATGTTGTGCACAAAATAAAACATCCCACCGATATGAAACGGTGCCATCAGTATCAAAGCACTGCACATTTCTATGTTGTTCAACAGACAATGCAGCAGGATCAGTACAAAGAAATGTTGCCTCAAATAAGACACTGGTACCCAAATGGAGAATCATTCACACCTATGCAAGATGGGGCACAATGTCAGTGATAGCTTTTCTGAGTGAGCCATGGCTGGGGAATTCACCAGATTGAAAATGTCTGAAGCTTGATTAAAAAAGTGAAAAGGAAGTGATTACTACAAAAACTAGACTATTCAAAAGATCATAGAATTTGAGTCGGTTTTTGTAACACAAACATCATTTATTTTTACTTACTGGGGACCCTTATTAAGGGTTGAAAATGGGAACTGCTACCCGAAACCGGTCCCCAGTAATTAAAAATAAGTGATGTTTGTGTTACAAAAACTGACTCAAATTCTTTTATTTTTTATGCATATTATCCTCCCAATTTTTCATCAGTGTTTAAGAAAATGTAGTGTTTCAACATAGGCTAGTATAAATATAAAAAACAATATTAGTTGCATTTTTGCCTCCTAATCTTGCATTATAGCAAAAAAATAATATGGCTAGATACTGTCATTTAACATGCCAGCTTTACTAAAATACTGTAATTACCTTGTTCATATCCAAAGGATTGATGGAAAGATCTGGAAGACCACGTGCAGTGTTTAACTTTTGCTTTATCCTCCACTTAAGAGTTTTAACCTCTTTACCCAATTTCCAAATCTCCTTGTGCATTGCTCTTTTAGTTTCCAGCAATGCTAGCAATTCCTTACATTTCTCAGGAACCTTGGGAACAGTTGGCTCCACAGTTCTTGAGGTGCTTGGCTTCTCCTCCATAGTGGCATTATTTGACTCGTATTCTTTCAATGTTTTCTCATACTGCTTCAGCTTCTCCTTCAGAGATTCCACTTCAGCGCTCAGTTCCCCCACCAGTTTGGCGTAGCGAGCACTATTCAGCTGAACTGAGATAATGTTCTTCTTCAGCTGCAAAAAAATAATGATTAAAGATGACTATTAATCCACACATGCCTGAAGAATATGCTACTAACAACCTATCATCCTTTCTTTCACCCTCATTATTTGGGGTCAGGCTTTGGAAAAATTGTTACATAAAAGAATGTATTTATGTGGCAAATGAATACTATTACTGTATTTATGCAAATACTAGACAACCTTAAATGCAAGAAAAAAACCCTTATCTGGTTTGCATATTATCCATGCAACCCCCCCAAATTATTGTAGGTTATTTTTCTTTAGGAAACAGCAATAGGGGACCCACTACATGACAGTAAGTGCAACTTCCATTGTTTAAATGTTCACCATGTGACAACAGAGTACCACTTCCATTGTTATTGGCCTGCCTCTTCCGTGTATATTAAAGCAAGTTTAGTTTTTCTGAAATGTTAATCAGCATATGTCAACAAAGCAAATTAAAATACATTTTAAAAAAATGTTGACATTAAAACAAAAATTACAATTGATTGAAAAGTTGAGAAGGTGGAAACTGTTGCAAAACTAAGTGCTAATTAGTTATGGAATTGGAATACCGAATTTTTGTGATATTAAAAGCAATAGGTAAGCAGAAAATACAAGATTTTATCAGGAACTGTGATTCTACTCATGGACTATCCACACGAAGAAGCTCATGCTACATTTGATGACTTAGATGCTGCTCTTTTACAATGGTTCAGCCAAAAACGAGCAGAAGGCACGCTGTGCACTGAAAAGGCTACATTTTTTCAAGAAGCTCTAGAATTTGATGCCTCATCTGGTTGGCTAACCAGATTCAAACAACATCTCAGTATTTGTGAACTTACTGCAAGAAAAGTTTGAAGTGCTTTGCAAAAATATGTCAACTCCTTTCAGAAGCAGACCAACATCACAGATATTTTAAGAAGTAAACAGGCCTACAATACCTATGCACAGAAATAGAATAAACTGTTAGACAAATACATGTTGGGAAAAAAGCTTTTAAACGTAATTTTCTATTTACATATGCATGTTGTACCTTGAAAGCATTAAATTACAGGTTTCTTGATTACTTGTGCTTCTTCTCAACCACATAACTCCGGATAATCAAGAGTATACTGTATACAAAGACACACAACTTAATTTTGAAACATATCAAACTAAGAAATACATAATGGGTGGGAGAACAAATGGATCAGTATGCAGGAGGAGACAGCAACAACAGCAGAGCTTCAATAACATTGATAGATAAGATTTTCAATTTAGAAAATATACCTAATATAACACATTATAAACAGTTACACCTAATTTGAATCTGCACAGGAATTCTCATAACGAGCAGGAGAGGGAAGAACAAAAATGTACCACTTTGTATGCAATAAGTGATAACAGTAGTGCACTGCAAGACAATAACGTATAAGATTTTCTATTTAGGCAATATACTTATTAGACCATATTATTGTAAAGAGTTATACGTTATTTGAATTTGTACAAAAATTCACTTAATGGATGGAAGGGAGAGGGGAGAATGGAAACCTACTTGGAATGTCTATTGTAAAACGCACAACTGAACTCCCTTTCTGTTTGACCGTTAGCTCCATACATTAGCCACAACCATGATGTGAGAGGAAATCCCCGATTTTTTACTTTAGTCTGGAGATTTTTTTTTTTTTTTGAATGAGAATGCTTACAATCCTTGATGACAGCTAATTTTACAACATGAAATAAAACTGCATAGCCTGCCATATTAGTCACAACTTTGGCAGTGATCTTTACCACTTCCTCCATGCTTCACCAATGTCACACCTGCATAATTTGAAACTATTTTTCCTGCATGCTATTCGGAAAACATATGGCAAATGCAAG
This sequence comes from Hymenopus coronatus, assembly GCA_030762935.1. Taxonomy (NCBI): domain Eukaryota; kingdom Metazoa; phylum Arthropoda; class Insecta; order Mantodea; family Hymenopodidae; genus Hymenopus; species Hymenopus coronatus. Next base: position 21,847,014 of record CM060882.1, read on the forward strand.
GCCAACCACCCCCCCCAGTATTCAATAATAATATTTTGGAAAAAACATCACCTTGTATTTGGATAAATACATTAAATCAGATTGGGGGTCGCCTTGAATTCGCAATATGTTTCCCGAATACCATAAGGGGAAAAAGTAAGTTTGCAATTTCGCAGATACGGCAGTAGTAAAGCCTGGGGGAAATGGTATACATTAGCACCACGTCACCATATATGCTGCAAATTTTTAGCATTTCATTTTGTGCCAAAAATATTCTGTTAATGAGTCTATGAGCATTCTCATTCGAAAAAAGATTCTCCAAGACTAAAATAAAAATACAGGACTTCTTTTCAATTGGTGGTTGCACGTAATGTATTGAAGTCAACGGTCAAGCAGAAAGAGAGAAGTCAGCTGCACATATACAACTATATGAATTTGCACACAAATTCAAACTAGGTAAAACATTTTACAATATATTATATTAAGTATGTTGTCTTAACAGAAAATAGCATCCATAAACAATCACCCGTACATTTACGCTGCCAGCACTGCTGAACACACGTATTATTGCATATACTGCACATTTCATTCTCCCTTCTCTGTCTCTGTGCAAACTCAAATTAGGGAAAAACATTTACGATGTGTTATATTAAGTATGTTGTCTAAAAGCAAAATCATATCCATCATCACAGTTACGCTACCGCCATGCTGCCAAAATTAAGTACAAAACGTAAATAAGGGACTTAATCAGCTGAAGTGTCCTATAGTTTGCTCAAAATATATGGCAAACTTTTAAACTTAATTTAGAAATAATTCTTTTTATATACCTATGTCTTTTAAACATCTTATATAAACGATATGCTAATTTCCAAAATTAATTTCTGAAAAATGGGGGTTGTCTTGGATTCAGATATATGCAGTATTTTGTTCAGCTAGAATTTTGAATTTAGTTTAAAAAAAAAAAAAAAATCATCAGATTCAATTGTCTATCTCCCTCAATTAAAACCTTGAATCATATATTTTGAATGTTTTCTTAATTTTTTCCGTGTCCATTACCTACTGTACTACTGCATTGGAGACAATTGGATCATCTTATAAATTAAATATAAGCTGAAATCATGTAACTTACTGTGGATCTGATTTTCTTAGCCCTCAAGGCATACTTGAGTGTGTTATAAGTGTCCTCATAGGTTAAACTTGATGGCGAGATGTTTGCAATCATGACAGTTCTACAGTTTCCTCCAAGAGAATCCTTTAGTAGGCGAGTCAGCTTGGAATCGCGGTAAGGGATGTGTTTCATACCGTCAGCAAGGTTATTGATGCAGTTTCCTTTAAACATAAAATATAACAAAGAAAATAACATACAAATGAGATTAAAAATGTCCTTTAACCCTTTTAGTGCCAACATCTTATTGTGATGCCATTTTCATACGTTTTAACTCTTTCCAGCAGGAAAGTCTGTGTACTTTCTATAGCATAACAGTAGAGAAAGGCTTTCTGGAACGTTTCAGGACCTTATCTTCATACCAAAATGCTAAATTAGCTCCTAATTTAATTTCTCTAGCCAGGGTTTGTTTATGTTGGTTGAAATATGCAGAAGGTTACAAACCAGAGATAAAATAAGTGCTGCAGTTTGCGATGTATTAGAGGAAAACGAGTGATGTTGAATTTTCAGAACCTGACATCGACATAAGAGAGGAAGATATATATTCTAGTTTCAGCAAGGAAAATCATCCATAACTATTGACCTCATATGCATGCAAATAATATCAAAATGGATTTAAAGAGCGTCCATAAATAAAACAGTATTTTCTTTTTTTTGTCATTCATTGTTTAAATTGTGAAGTGATCTAAAATGAATAGTTATTACTTACCAAGAGCTAGGAGAGATCTATTAATATTGGCTCCCTCTGTGAAACGTACACCCTTACAACCAGTAGCTGAAGCTCGCTCTGAACCAGCCAAGTCTATCATAGACAGTTTCACCAACTTTGTCTGTTTTGAAGGCTTTGAAGTCATGCGGATATAGACTTGGAAGACAGCATGAGAACGCGAAGACTCGGCATTGGCATCTGTCGGGTGCTGGGTTCTATTTCTGTTACCACGCTCCAGTAAAGCAAGTAACTCGTCTGCATTCTGTATGCGGTGCACAGACAATCCAGCAACAAAAACCCCACAGTTGCCATCCTCTCTAAGGTGCAGGGGACCAGATGGCTGGATCAAATCTTGCACGTTTTCATTATATACCTGTCACAATCACACAAGTTAAAGTATCTTCATCTCAACATATTTCAAACAAGTTAACACATTTAAACTTCCATTATGGTGTTAAAGGATATCCAAAACTGAAATGCTGATGCACAACTATAGTGGATCTAATGTAGGAAATACTTTTATACTACTCTGTGCAAAATGTGGACAGTACATGCGATAACTAGAGAGTGGAAGTTGGCACAGTAATGTTAGCTACTTAAAAAATCTGATGTGTTCCATTCACATGACTTTCTCTACATCTCTGTAACAAATGTTGTTTATAAGCTTATTATTTTATCTCTTCATGGTATTCGAGAATAACATTAGCAGAAATTATTTTAATACTTAGTTCCTTATTAGTAGATGAGAAATAAGCAAATAAACTAGGCCAAACTGACAGGCAAATGTTTTAAAATATGGCTGCCATGGGATTGAAATCCCTTTCTTTGAGTGGCTAGTTAACAAGTTCTGGTTGTGAAAAGTTTCAGTATTTTAAAATGAAATCATTAACAAAGAATATCTCGAAAATGGTAGACTCCATAAAAAAAACTGTGTTTTAAGAGGATCTCCATTTTTATGTGGTAAGTTTTGGTCTTTCTCTTAAAGTTTACCAATTAAGCAAAATTCATGCAGAATAAAGAAGTCTTTAGAGGTTATTCCCAGAAAATTCAAAATATACATTTTATTTTTCATGTGAATGGATTTAATATAGGGCATTTTAATCAAAATCATTAGAGCCATTTTTGAAAAAATCAAAATTTTCAAATTTTTTTCCATCTAATGGATAGTTTGGTGTGGGGGGGGGGGGATCTTTCTCAAAATCTTTGTCACATCCCTGGAAGATATTAAATCTAAATACCAAGTTTGGTATTTTACAACTTTGTTTTTTAGTTAAAAGAAAAAAACAAACACACACCCACCCACACCCACACATATTTTCCTAAAAATTCTCTCTTTTTGATTCTGGGGTCGAATATTTGGGTGAAATAGAATACCTTCTCTATACCCTATGTACAGAGAAAGTTAAAACATCACCCAGTGTAAGGAGCATTACCGATACAATAGAATAGCTTGATAGTTGGCAATAACTACATTAATAATACCCGGATATTAAATACTTACGAATATAATCACCATTAAGATGTTCTCTGAAAGAGGCATTTCAGTTGGTTGACCAGATAAACACACATGAATCAGTCGGAGGATTGAATGTTATACCGGCATGTTGTCACAGTAGCTCAATGGTTAGAACAACTGCACGGAAAGTGGGAGAACCCGGCTGTGGCATTGAAATATTTAGCCAGTTCTAATTATAAAAAAAGACTTACAATTTAATTATGATTCTATGAATAATGTAAAATAACACAAAGAAAACAGAAATATGAGCGAAAAAATAGAAAAATACATGAATATTAATAGATCATAACAACCGGTCTTGCAAATTTTCATTTAACCTGATGTGACATTTGAAAAATGTTAAAATCCTCTATCTTGATAACAATGCATTAACATACATACTGCATTTATCCAAATACAGGGTGTATATATAAATGAATATCAGGGTTTTAACTCTTTATAATATTTATTCCATTCAATTTACAGTTATGAATGATATGTCAAATGAAAAAGAAACTCGAACAGTTTTACCAAGAAGCTTATAAATGTTCAATGTGACTACCCTTTGTCACACGGCACACATCAAGTCTATAGCAGAGTTCTTCCCAAACGTTGATAAGTGTGTATTCAGTAATTGTAGCAACAGCTGCTTCAATCTGGTTTTTTAATTCAGGGAGGTCAGCTGGTAGCGGAGGCACGTACACATGATCCTTGATGAAGCCCCAAAGGTAAAAATCGCATGGCATTAGGTCAGGAGAACGTGGAGGCCATGCATAGCAAGCCCTGTCATTGGGGACATTGCAGCCTATCCAGTGCTGACATTCGACCAATCGTGTACTTCATTATGCCAGTGCACCACGCACCATACTGCTGGAAAATGAAGTTCTCTGGCTCATTTTCTTCCAACTGAGGGAAGAGCCATTGCTCTAGTGTATCAAGGTAAGAAGTGCCAGTTACAGTAGTTCACCAAAAACGAAAGGCCCATAAACTTTTTGCCGGGATACGGCACAAAAAACATTACGAGTGCTAATATGTCCACTAAGGTGAAAGGTCGATTCATTACTGAAGACAACACAATCCATAAAATCGTCATGAAACAACATGTCGTTTGTGAATTTGGCATGTAATCCGTGGTCTGTCGGCTTTAGAGCCTGTAATAACTGTAAATGGTAAGGATGTAAATGTAAGAGTTTTCTTACAACTTTCCAAATAGTCGACACAGGAACTTGTAATTCACGACTAGCCTTCCGGACTGATTTCTTTGGGCTACACGACTCTCTCACTCACTCAACAGTCTCTTCACTTACTCCTGGTCGTTCCGTGCTCTTCCCTTTACAAAGGCAGCTGGTATCTTCAAACTGATTATACCATCTACGAATGTTTTATCACTAAGAGGATCACTTACTACGGAACGCACGTTGCACAGTAACTACAGATTCGGTCTTTGCAAACTGCAAAACGCTTTCTGTTTACTAGTCGCCATCTTTGATACTACCGCTGTCTAGCAGATTGCAGCAGAAATACTGCACGCACATGCTCACTTGTGCCAACAAACAAAACTGTTTGAGTTGCTTTTTCATTTGACTGCAGGATAGGTGATGATGGAAATGGTAGTGCAGCTGCAATGACGAAGGATAAGATTTTCTATTTAAACAAAAATAGCACATCGTAAAAAGTTTTACATTATTTGAATTTGCGCATAATGGATGCAATGGAGAGCGGAGAATGGATGTACCCAGTATGTCTGATGTGAAACGCACTGCTAAAACTCTCTTTCTGTTTGACCATTGATTAGGTGCAGCCACCAATGTGATAGGAAATCCTCTATTTTTACTTTTTTCTACACATACTGTATACATTGTGAATACAGAGAAGGTATTATATTCCACCCAAAACTTCTGTACCAAGATTCCACCAGAAATACATGTTTTGGGAACTCCTGAATCAAGAAAAACATTTTTATAAAAATGTCCATGAACGTAGGAAGCATAGCTCAAAACCGAAAATTCCGTCAAATACCATACTTCACATTTTCCAAAGATGCGACACAAAGATTTTCAAGTATATCCCCACTCCCAATACCCTTTACATGGAAAAAATTTCAAAAATTTTGATTTTCTCAAAAATGGCTATAACCTTTTTGATTAAAATATCTTATACTTAGGTTATTTACATGACAAAATTTATATCTTGAACTTCCTGGGAAATGAAGATTTCTATTCTGGATGAATTTTTCTGAATTTTGCATAACTGATAAACTGTAAGAGAGGGACTAAAACTTACAAGAAAATGTAGATCTTAAAATGTCAAACAAATTTTATGATATTCCTTGTTATTAGTTTGTTTTAAAATATTTCAACTTTTCTCACACAGGAATTTTTCAACTTCTGGCCATGCAAAAAATCTGATGTGTACCATTCGCACACATGACTATCTCTACATCAAATTATTGTTAAAAAGCTTATCCCTCTATTTACTTCATGCTACTCGAGAACAAATTAGCAGAAATAGCCTTATTACTTGTTTCCTTGTAAGTAGAAGCGAAATAAGGGAGTATAATAGGTTAAAGTGATAGTCAAAAGCTGGTTACTATGTGACTGAAGTTCCTTTGTTTGTATGGACAGGAGTTGACAAATTCCTGTTTTTCAAAACTGAAAATAAAAACAAGAAATATCTTACAAACAATCAACTCCAAAATATATATATATATGTAGCATTGTGTGTTTTAACGTTCTCTACATTTTTTGTGTGGTAAGTTTTTGTCCATCTCTTACGGTTTAGCAGTTATGCAAAATTCCATAAAATTCATCGAGATTAAAGTAGTCTTCAGAGGCCATTCCCAGAAAATTCAAGGTATACATTTTATTTGTTAGGTAAATATCTTTAATATATGGTATTTTAATCAAAATCGTTAGTCATTTTTAAGAAAATCAAAAATTTCGAAAAATGTTCCATGTAAAGGGTAATTTGGGTGGGGGGATTTTTCTCAAAATCCCCGTGTCACATCCCTGGAAGATGCTAAACTTAAATACCAAGTTTGGTATTTTACAAATTTTCGTTTTTGAGTTATTGTGTTCACAGACACACAGACCTTTTCCTGAAAATGCTTTTTTTGGTTACAGGGGACCCTAAAACATATATTTCCAGTGAAATCTTATCGAATTTTTGGGTGGAGTGCAATACCTTCTCTATACACTATGTACACAGTACGTGTAGAGAAAGTAAAAATGAATTTAATCCCATAGTAACCACATTTTAAAACATTTGCCTGTCGGTTTAGCCTTGTGTATTCTCTTATTTCCCTTCTACTTATATGGAACTAAGTAATAACATTTTTGCTCATGTTTGTCTCGATTAGCATGAAGCAGATAGAAGAATAAGATTATTAGCAATAATTTGTTGCCCGCCTGGGTAGTGTGATAGTAGCGTGACTGCTTCACATTCAAAAGGTCACGAGTTCGAATCTTGCTTAGGGTGAGTTAAAAAAAAAAAAAAAAAAAACAAAAAAAAAAAACACATGTTACAGAGATGTAGAGTAAATTATATGAATAGAACACATCAAATTTTTTAGTATCTAAGAGAAATCTATTTTGCAAAGATTCTTACAATCCTTTATTGTTAACAGTTGCGTGAAATAGAAGGTTCATACAGATCATGGCCTTGGAGGTAATTTTTACCACTTCCCCAGACTCTGCAAACTCACAAAATTTGAAACTTCTTGTTTTACCGCAAGCTCTCAGAAAGAATCACAAATGCAAAATTAATCCCAGTTCTCAACATTAATATTTTGGAATAAAACATTGTGTTATTTGACTATATACAGTGCATTCCCTAAAATAAAATACTCAAACAGAAGTCCTGATTCATGCCTTAAAATTACTGGGCGATTTTCTGACAAACCCTGTATATTAGAGGCTAAATGTAAAGGAACATTTTGTAGGCGAGGTTCATATAAAACTGAAAATATATCTAATGAGCAACAACAAATTACCTCCAAGTGCGAGATCCCCAACTCAAAATCTCGGTCTTCTCTGAGCTCATCCATCTGTCTGTACAACTCAGACATTGTGAGGTAGGTTATGCCAGGGAATTCTGTATTTCCCAGCATTGTGAAAGTCTTCCCAGCTCCAGTGGCCCCATATGCGAACACTATCCAGAACAGAAACACAGGAATATTATAATTACTTAGGATACAAATGTTAAAAATGGAATTTTATTTTGTTTGTAGGAGTGTTTGCAGAATGAGGATGAAACCTGTAACAATCCTACCTATAAAATGAAATCACTTAAGATTATCATACTCTTACCATTTTAGAGAACCATGAATACAAAAGTATGAAGTATCCTCTTGAAATTTGTGTCAAAATAACAGTATCCATTCAAACATGCACTATGGTGATCTTTAGCCAGTTGACAACTCCACGAACTAAAACATCTCGACATTGGATTTATGGCCAAGGATTGTAACACATGATAGGAGTAGCTAACCTATCATACTAAGGATCGCAGGATCGAATCAAAATGTTCTGCATTCAAGAGAAACTGTGTAAAAAATTGGAAGGGCTCGACTAAAGCAATTGGTGTGATTTAAACACAAAATAAACGGAAGTAAAAGCAAATTCAATACTAAAACACTTCCAGAACATTGTGCCAGTATAGATATGAGACTAAACATTAAAAATCTGACATGCACCATTTACATGACTTTCTCTATATCCCTGCAACAAATTATACTTAAAAAAGCTTATACTTCTATTTACTTTATGCTAATCAGAAAAAATTAGCAGATATAGTCTTATTTCTTGCTTCCTTGTAAGTAGAAGTGAAATAAGGGACTACCATAGGTTAAAGTGATAATCAAAAGCTGGCTGCTATGTCAATGAAGTTCCTTTGTTTATATGGATAGGAGTTGACAAGTTCCTGTATGAGAAAAGTATACGTTTTTCATAGTAGAAACCAAAAATAAGGAAAAACGAACTCTATGAAAAAAATGTATATAACATAAATTGTGTGTTTTAATGTGTTCTATATTTTTTGTGTAGTAAGTTTTTGTCCCTCTCTTACGGTTTAGCAGTTATTCAAAATTCCATAAAGTTCATCCAGAATAACCTACTCTTCAGAGGCTATTCCTAGAAAACTCAAGATATACATTTTATTTGTCAGGTAAATATGTTTAATATCCGAAATTTTAATCAAAATCGTTAAGAGCCACTTTTGAGAAAATCAAAATTTTCAAAAAAAGTTCCATGTAAAGGGTAGTTGGGGGTGGGGGATTTTTCTCAAAATCTTCATGTCACATCCCTGGAAGATACTACACTTAAATACCAAGTTTGGTATTTTACCGACTTTTCGTTTTTGAGTTATCATGTTCAGACACACGGACACACACACACACATACAGACCTTTTTGTGAAAATGCTTTTTTTTTGGGTATTGGGGACCCTAAAACATATATTTCTGGTGACATCTCGGTATCGAATTTTTGGGTGGGGTGCAACACCTTCTCTATACACTATGTACATAGTGCATATAGAGAAAGTAAAAAGTCATCCTGGATAAATTTTAAATTGAAAAAAAAAGAACACAATTTGAAATATGTTGAGAAATTATACCAGAAACAAATTATAGTACTTTCTATGAGTGATCTATAATCAACTAAATTGAAAATGTTACATGACACATCAGTAAAAAAAAAAAAAAAAAATCTGATGTGTACCTTTCACATGACTATCTCTATATTTCTGCAATAAATTATTGTTATAAAGCTTAGGCTTCTATTTACTTCATGCTAATTGAGAAAACATTAGCAGGAATAGTCTTATTACTTGCTTCCTTGTAAGTAGAAGTGAAGTAAGGGAGTAGCAAAGGTTAAAGTCATAGTCACACACTTAAACCAGCAAGCGTATTTACAGTATTTATCTGAATGTAAAACGAAACCCCATTTTTCAGAACTTAAATTTGGAATTTAGCATATTATCTGCACGAGACCTATTTAAAAGACATAGGTGTATAAAGAGAAAAAATGTTAAATGAAATTTAAAAATTTGCCATATATTTTGACCAAACTAATGATTTAAGTTATTTATTTATTTATTTTTTGTACTTAATTTGAATTTGCACAGACATTCACATTTCGTGTGGGAGAGATGGACAAGGGAAAACTAAATGCATCGTAAATGCAGTGATAAAACATGTGACAGTGATGGTGGTAATGTAATTGTAATGATGATGATGGATATGATTTTGTATTTAGACAACATACTTAATATAACACTTCATAAATGTTTTTGCCTAATTTGACTTTATGCAGAAATTCACATTGTGAGCAGGAGAGATAGAGAAGGGAGAATAAAATGTAGGTTTATGCACTGTTAAAATGTGACGCGGTGGCGGCGTAGCTGCAACGGCAATTATTTATGGATATTATTTCCTGTTAAGATAACAGACTTAATATATTGTAAAATGTTTTACTTAATTTGAATTTGTGCGTAAATTCAGATTGCAGTGTATGTGCAGCCCGAGGAGGGGAAATGTGCAGCTAACATCTTTCTGTTTGACTGTCGAGTTCCAATACAACAATGCAATACTAAAATTTTTTTCCAATGAGAATGCCCATAGGCTCCTTAACAGCTAATTTTGGGTGCGAAATGCCCAAAATCTGCCGCATTCATAGCAGCCTTCACAGTCATTTATACCATTTCCCCCCAGGCTTCACCATTGTCATACCTGCAAAGTTTGAAACTTATTTTGGAATACATATACTGCAAATGCAAGATTAGCTCCAATTCTGACATTAATATTCTGGAAAAAACATTGCCTTGTATTCAGATAAATACGGTACATATGGTAACATTCTTTGCTTTTGAATTGCTTGGAAGCTTGGCATCAGTTCTCATTTAGTTAAAGAAATCATAGTTGTAAGTCATTTTAAAGTTTATCGTAATAAGCAATTCATATTTAGTGAGTTAATATTAGATCCCGGAATACTCATTAATACTCGACATCTCGATTATTTAAGGTACCCCTAAGATTAGATCTAAAGTACTCATTGCTTCTTAAATAATACTTACAAATATTGTTACTTTTTGGCTTCTCTTTATATAATACAATAATTTTTATACTTTATATATATATATATAATATATACACACACACACACACACACACATTTTTTTTTTTTTTTTTTTTTTTTTGCAAAATAAATACCTTTGTCATGTCTTTCTGTGATATGTCCCCAAATAGTAATTTCATATTTTGAAAGAATAGAGTTTAAAAGTGAACCAGTACAAGACACAGATTGTAGAATTCAAAAAAGGGGGGAATTTGAGCAAGTATGAAAAATGGAAGAATGAGAATAAAAAAGAGTACAGGGTAGTGAGAGAATGTATGTATCTAGGAGTTAAAATTGACAGTGGTGGCAATTGAGAAAAACAAAAGAAATTTGCATTGGCAAAAGGAAAATGAGCTTTATCAGCTATTAGAAATTGCAAATACAAAATACCTAATATAAATATTAGATGGTTAGAAAAAGTGTACAATATGGTGGTTGAGGCAAAAATGCTATATGGAATAGAAGTATGGGGATTAGAAGGAGATGGGAAGTCAAAGATGAAGTGCATAGGAAATTTTGTAAAGAAATACTTGGGTTACCAAATGCAACCGTTAGGCAGGTAGCACAAATAGAGCTGGGTAGAGTGGCAAGCAAGGGAAAGATTAGAGAAAGGGCATTGACATTTTGGTATAGAATACTGAAATTGGAAGAAAGGAATTTGTTAAAACCGTGTTTTGTATATCAAGAGAAAAGTTTAAAGAACAAGGGATGGGTAGACTGTCTCAGAAATAACTTGGAAAGTAGTGGGTTAGGGGAAACTTGAAGAAGAGAAAATAATGTAAATAACTTCTGGAAGTTGGCAAGGAAAAGATTTGAGGATATAGAAGTACAAAAAATATTTAGTGAGATAGTTGAAAGATCTTTAGTTTTCTATATACCAATGAAAGACTCATGGGGAAGGGTAAAGTACATAGATGTGACAAATAAAGAGGAGCGAGAAGGTATTGCATGGCTGAAAGTAGGAGTATGGAGATTAAAATGTTTAAGGAAAGGTATTCCACAAAATCAATGTCCTATATGTGGCGGAAATGAAGATATGGAACACATTTTATTTTAATGTAAAGGGACTGAAGTTTGGAGAAAAGAGTATATTAATAAGAAATGGTTTAAAATAGACAGAAATGTAGCAGTAGTTGAAATGTTTCAAAAAGACATTAAGACAATTCTTATACACAATGAAAAATAAATGGGTATGGACAGTAAATAGACAAAATGGTGTAATAAAGTAGAATTAATAAACTATTGTAAAATATGAGTATGACCGGTAAAGAGCCAGGGCTGAACACCAGTCATATTCACCTGTATACAGCTTAGCATAAATAAATTATTAACAGTATTAACAGTGTATTTTAAGTATAATTTCATTTATGATCAAAAATAATTAATTAAAAAAATTCAACAATGATAATTGCATAGCTACGTGCATGAAAAAGGAAGTTGTTCTGACTAGTATACTGCATCCCCAAGTATTGTATACCCATATTTAAATATTCTCTAAGCGCAAATAGCTTATGAAATAAATATTATATGTACCAAAAGTAATTTATTTATAAATAAAAGGAAGTCTGTATTATATACTTCCTTAAAGAATGTATAATAAGGAGAAAGATGAACAAGTTTTGAGCCTATAGACCTGAATAGACGCTCAACTGTGTGCATTTGTTATTGGTCAGTTTTCACGTAATCTTCATTGCACAGCACAAGGATAGCGTCCTATGGGAACGCATGCTGTGGAACGCAATCTTAATTTATCTGTGCCATCCTACAGTGTTAACAATTATTGTATCCAGTGATATTTAAGAATATACAAGAACATCTTACCAGTAAAACCAGTGTATTATTTACAGTATTATATTAACTGTAATGCATTATCTCCCTCACGGCCACGACCCTGAGATGTAATAATATGTATTACAGTGAGTAATACTAAAAAGAATCTGAACTAGCTTGCCGACATATTTTAATAAATTGTCACCAAACCAATAAGCAAAATTAATTTTGCAACACAGGACACTGGCAACCCTACAGTATAAATAAACTTCTTACCTGAACAGTTGTATCCATCTAAGAGAGATGATATCATATCTTTGGTGCTCCCATCAAAAACCTCTTGATTGGTACTATTGGAATCAAACACCTGATCAAACACACATTCCACTTCTTTGTTTTGTTTCTTGAGTAGGTCCCTCCTTACTTGTTGTACACCATGATAGAAAAATGCCTGTTGATCCTCCTTTGGGTCAAATATTAATGTGTTATTTTCCACCACCTTAATAACTGACCTACAAGAATAAGAGCATAACAATCAATGTTATTAAATTATGTGATGTGTCTAAATAAAATACAGAAACAAAAATGGGACAATGCAAAAAACAAGATCATATTATGAAACTATTAAACAGGGTGTTCCATAGAGTTCTAAACCAGGTAATACTTATTTTTGGTCAATGTAAACGACACTTTTGATTTGATACAAAAAAATTAAGGTTTAGCCATCAGTTACACAGATGACAGACATTCACAATTAAAGGCACCAAAGTGGAATCAAAAGGAAATTCAAGACTGAAAATAGTGCAAAAGCACTAGGCCAGTTTAGATATGAAGCTAAATATTAAAAAGACAGCATGCATAAATTTTGAATTGAAAAAAACTCAACAATTAGCAATAAAATACAAATAAATGGCATAATTATACCAGAAATAAATTATAGCAACGTTTTAGGAGTGGTAATTGATAAACAAGCTGGAAACCCTGCATAACACATCAGTAAAAAAAATATATATACACACACACACACACACACACACGTGTGTGTGTGTGTGTGTGTGTTTTATTCACCAATTGGAAATTAATTACAATTTCAAGGTTTTGTCAAGTACAAATTTATCTAATCCTATACACAGTAATGGTGATTATATTAACAATTATATGTAACAATGATCCTATTTACATCATTCATGAATTGTGGCTAATGAACTCTTAAAAACTTTTGTACCTTGTAGAAACATTGTTCAATTAAAAACTTCTTAAAATGCTTCCCGAACTTCGATGGATGCTCGTCATTTTTGAGATTAAATTATACATCAGGATTCCTGTATGTAGTATGCAGTTAATCTTTTCTGTTCTGGCAGCTTGCAAGTGAAGATTATTCTGATTTCTAGTGGCATGTTCATGTACGGTGTTGTTTGAATTAAAGTGACGAATGTTATTTATGAAGCCAACTGTTTCTAATATAAACAAACAAGGTAGGGTAAGTACATTATTTTGTACGACATGTGTTCTGCAGTGTTCTGTTTTCTTTAAATTATACATGTTTCTAATTATTTTCTTTTGAGCTATAAAACAGCTTATTTAGATCAGTTGAATTTCCCCAAAGGATTATGCAATAAGCAAGTACTGACTGCACATAGGAAAAGTATATCATTTTTGTTTGAGGAGTGCATAGACATTTTAGCATTGATATTACATAGTGTGCTCTATTAAATTTAGATGTAATGCATTGTATGTGTGGCTCCCAATTCAGGAGTTTATCAATAGTTATTCCTAAAAATGTTATGTTAGGTACATGCTGAATTATTTTACCATTACAGTTAATTACTGGTTCAATGTGGATATTACCTATACTATATAATGCAAAGCTCAAGCATTGAGATTTATCACTGTTTAAGACGAGTTTGAGGACAGCCATTACATTGCTGTTGCAATTGTGCACAGTTATCACCCCTAAGTATACAGCTTGTATCAGCCACATATATTATGTGTCCCCATGAGGTACATTGATTGGCAGATCATTTATGAAACTAAAAACAATAGAGGTCCAAAATTAGAGCCCTGGGGAACCCCACCTTTTATCATTTTAAAATTAGAACTCACATTTGACCGTTATTTTTGTATGATTGTAACTTGTTTATGATTACTGAGATAAGACGACACCCACTTACGAGCTACCCCAGGAATACCATAAACTTCTAATTTAGACAAGATAGACAACTAGGTCAAATGCCTTACTTAGGTTCATGAAGAGACCAAGAGTGGATTACTGCATCAACTCCAAGTGTTCGTTTAATGAAGGAGTAGACAGCAATAGAAATGCTCTTGTTTTTCCAAAAACCATTTTGCTGGTCACTAAACAAATTTTTTCCAGAAAAGGAAGCAATCTGTTACACATGGCTGTTTCCAATATTTTTCAGAAACCGGATTGCGGGGAAATGGGTCTGTAGTTGTCAACATTTTGAGGGTCATCTTTTTTTTTTTTTAGTATGGAATTATTCTAGTTGATTTCAGGATATCAGGAAAAATCCCTCATTGAAACATTACACATGTCCAGCAAGGGATTAGCAAAACAGTTCAAGAACACTTTTATTATACATACATTCTGGCACTTTATCAGGAACAGCTGAGAGGCTACTTTTTTTTAGATTTAATAATTTTTAAAATTTCCTCATAAGTCGCAGGTGTCAGGAAGATACTTTTATCATTTCTATTCAATTTGGAAATGGGGGTGTGAGTGCCAGTTTGAGGCAATACTACTCTTATCAATACCTGTACAGAAAGGCGGATTGAAGATATCAGCTGGATTTTTGACTATTGTATTATTTCAGACATGACAAAGGTATTTATTTTGAAGAAAAGAAGAAAGAGAGAGAGAAAAAAAAAAAAAAAAGGCACTCGCAAAATAGAGAAAGTAGATATACTGCATTCAGGTACAGATTTTTAAAAAGTATATGTTTTAACTGTTCTGCGAAACTGCCTTTGTGCAATCTAAAAGTATGGTATTCAAGGATTTCTCAACAAATAACCAAACAGTCGTAACTTTGTATTAATATTTTATTTTAAATTTACAAGTATCAAATATGGCTTTGAAAAAAATCTGCGTAAAGCAGCTTACACTCCATTTATTGAAAATCTTTCCCTCAGAATAGGAATTTTCCAGTACATCATTTATTGCATCCTGAATTTCAGCTTCTGCTTCAGTTTGTAGAAAGCGAGGAAAATGCTGGATTTTACAATTGAAGAACACCAAACATAACAAACAGATCACCACCTTCAAGGAAACTGGGACTGGCCGGAGACCAACAATATTACTAACTCTCCTAAATTTCCTAATAGTTGACTAAAGCGAGAACAGATGGAAGTGACAAATCAAACAACTAAATAATAACTGATGCATGACCTTTGCTGCATAACCCAAGACCGAGTTACGGTCATAGCAATGCTCGGGTATGGGCTGTATGAACACTTCGCACGGCCCGAGCTATACTGGGCTTGGACTTCAATGTGTTAAAAGCAATGAGTACTTTAGATCTACTCTTAGGGGTACCTTAAATATCGAGATGTATAAAGTATGGGGAAATAAACATTTAATAAGTTACCTAAAGAAATAAAAATCATTAAAAACAACAAAGGAATATTAAAATTTGTAAAAAAAAAAAATTAGAAAATGCATTTTATAGCCTAGTAGAATATAAATATCTCTCTCACACACACACACACATGTCCTTTAAAGGTTGTTTCAAAGAATGAATAAAGTACCAAATGAAGAAAAGCAGTTTTCTGAATGCTGATTACACTTATGAACTTAATTTCACATAAAACTGCATTATTTCCTCTACTGCTTATTTATAGGTAGAGGAGGAATGTCCCATTACACTAACTTTGATAAACAGATTTTGCAAAATCTGATGTGTTCCATTCACACAATTTTCCCTAAATGTTCCACGAACAAGTTTTTCTTACAAAACACTCTTATCTACGTCATGCTAATCTAGATAAACATTAGCAGAATTGGCCTTATTATTTGCCTACTTGCATGTAGAAGAGAAATGAGGGAATAAATTAGGCTAAAGTGATAGTCAAATGGTTTAAAAGCTGGTTGCTATGTGAAACAATTGAGACTCGGTATGCTTTGCCTGCTCCCCTTTGAGAAAAGTTAATTAGTTTTGTTTTAACAAGAGCTACATTTTTTGTGTAGTAATCTTTTCTATCTCTTACTATTTAACCGTTATGCAAAATTCTACCGAATTCACAAAATAAAGAGCTCTTCAGTAGCTATTCCCAAAAAATTCAAAATATAATTTTTTTTAGGATTCAGGGTGTCTCAAAACTTGAATTTCCAGTAAAATCTCTGTATCAAATTTTTGGGTGCATTACAATACCTTGTACATAGTACATGTAGAGAAAGTAAAAATGGATGTAAATTACATAAAACAAGACAAGAAAAGAAAACTTCAAGGTGGCTACAAATTGTACAAAGTTCTAATTTAATTCCAAAATTCCCAAGAAAATCAGCTGTTGCCAACTTTCATCTCACAACTGGACATGATTGAATAATCATCTCTATAGGATTGACCTTTCAACCTCACCAAACTGTCTACTATGTACCAAAGAAGAAATTATGAATATGGAACATCAACAATCATGCCATCTAACATTGTCGCCAAATACTGGGAAGTTAGAAGGCAAATTACCTCATTGTCAATTCCTTTGCATTAATCACACACATGCACATTTATTGTGTAGTAACTTTTTGTCTATCTCTTACGGCTTATTAGTATGCAAAATCCAGAAAAATTTATGCAGAATAAAGAGGTCTTAACAGGCTATTCCCCCAGAAAATTCAAGATATACATTGTATTTGACATGTAAATATCTTTAATATATGGTATTTTAATCAAAACCATTAAAGCATTTTTGAGCAAATCAAAATTTTTGAAATTTTTTCCGTGTAAAGAGTAGTTTGGGGCAGGAGGATTTTCCTCAAAATCTTTGTGTCGCATCTTTGGAAAATACATAAGTACCAAGTTTGGTATTTTACTGACTTTACATTTTTGAGTTATGTTCACACACACACACACACCACACAGACCTTTTTTCTAAAAATGTTTTTTTTGGATGCAGGGGACCCTAAAACACACATTTACAGTGAAATCTTGGTATCAAACTTTTGGTAGAATGCAATACCTTCTGTGTATGTAAAAATGAATCTGAAGAGGAAAGTGACCCCCACAAAAATTTGTTCAGAAAATGCATTAGTGTTGCTGAGTATCCATAACATTATTAGTTACTTGAACTGTGTAATAAGTGTAATAATAATCTCAGTAGTGGTACAAGCACATGGCCATCAGCAATCAAAAACTTTGTTTATAAGAAATGATCTCTTGTTCATTTTGCACTGTACTACACTTGAATCTTTAAAAATAAAAGTTATTGAATACTGTATTTCCTATAAATCATATCCAAACTGCTTTTTGATACCTAATAAATCATAACCTGTGTATAATGCTGTCTGATTTGGGTGTTTAGGCCACAGTCTTTTGAAGAGTATAATTATGGGGAGTTACTGTATTTACAAATTTATGTTTGTCGATTATTTAGATTTTACCATAAAACTAAATTATGTTTAGCATTACAATCTTTCAAACTCCATCCTAGAGAAATATATCTCTACTTCTATAATTTGAACGTTTATTTGGATCTGCTCTTACTTGCTCCCATTTTGCAACTCCTTTGCATTATGTGGCCGAATGCGAACTACAACACGCATATTTGCAGAGTTTTCGGCATCGCCTTTGAGAGGCAATGATCTCTTTTTCTTTATTTTGCTTGGTGAAAATGCTCTTTCCAGATCCCTCTTGTTCAGCACCATTTTTGAATTGTTTCTGCAACAGAAAGTTTCATTTTGTAAAATCATTACAAAACACTTCTTTAAACAACATAATTGCTTTTGAAAGGAAAGAACATGCTACAATGAATATCTTTATCTGAAATTGATAGAAAAACACAGGTAATTTAAATTGCGACATATCACCTTTATTGACTTTGAAAAAATCATTTACGGTAAATTGATATAAATTACTAAATATATTAGCTACAGGCCACTACAACTTACATTTGCAATTTTATTTATTCATAATGCTGCACAAAAATATTACAACATTTCATATATTACTTGAGTTGCTATTTTATTTCTTGGTCCACCACACATTTTAACACCATGGTTATTTATGCATGGTGGGCTACAACAGGCTCATATTTATTTTTCTAAACCATTTTTCTTTACTCTCCCCATATATTCTCCTATCCTTTTTATATCCCCCTCCTTAACAACCTATAGAAAATATAGTGACTATACGAGTAGTTGTACACTTAAGACATGCTTCATACTTGTATTTTAATGAGCTTTGAATGGCTGTTCCAAATTAATATATCAAAAAAAAATGTCCTGAAGTGCAAATATATATATATATATATAAAAGGCATTTTGCACCAGTATTGAACACAGAAGTTGATAGGTTTCTATAATATGGTTCTAACACATAAGGGAGTGCAACATTTAGCCCCTTCTCATAAAGTTATTTACAAGTCCCTGCTATCCTGAAATTTGTACTCAGTCCTCCTCTTTGTCCCTGTGGTATTATACTCGTCTAGTTTTTCTATGTCAGAATTAAGAACCATGTTTCATCACCACCTCTAAATAACGTGAAAGTTACACCACAGTTTTAATGCCAATACTTATTATATATTTAGCATTTAAAATGTTCTGTATGATGTACACCATTTTGGGATGTTTTTGTTCGCTAGAACATTTATTAGAGCAAAATTTCCTTCTTTCCAGAGCCCTCTTTCCTCATTAGTGCTCTCCTCTTTCTCACTTTCTTCATTTTCAGATGAAAGCAAGGTCAACTCATCCAAGCAGTCACCACTTATGAGAATCATTCTTCACTGGTTTCAGAATCTGTTTCTTCAATGCATCTAGTTTGTTTTCTTTGTTCTTTTTTCTTTCCATTGATCATTCTTAAAGGTTTTGCAGGGATCTGTTTGAATGCTTCTTTGGCTTGCAACCTCCTTCTTAGCACATAGCTGCTTTAATTTCCTCCTTTTGCTCAATCAACTCCAATACTTTTTTTTAATAACAATAACGTAGTAAACATAGCAGCTTGTCTGAAATAACCATTATTATCTCTTATCTTTATCAAAAGCATGATTTTCATTGAACTATAGAAGAAATAATTTGGATAAAAGTTTGATTAACTGGAAAGGTACATAGACATAAATAACCAGGGTGTTAACTATATGATATCAAATTTAGCAACTCCAGGAAAGTAACTGTGTATGAAGTTTGCAACTTGAAAAGATCAAGTAAATGATCTCTCTATCTAGGTAGTGGATACAACTTACCCTCATTTCTTTTTTGATGCACTGGAGAGAGAGAAAAAAAAAGAGGTGATGACTGTGTAATTGCACACATTGTGTCCATAAATTGAGTATGACATGTTCTATGTTCCCAAGTATGTTTTTATTTATGTCCACATTGAACAAACAGAATATATGCATTTCAATTCAAATTATCATTCAGCAATAGACAGAAAATGTGCGTTTAAAAAAACACCCATACAAAGCTATAACACAAATTGGCAGATGTAGGTTGAAAATATACATCTATATTATGAAAAGGGTTTAAACTTAGCCTGTAACATTTGTTTTAATGATTTAAATTCTAAAAGTTTACAGTTGAGCTTTTAATTTCAGACTGGTGATAGAAAAGCTGTTTTGGCACTTGCTTAGCTTACTATAACGCAAATATTACACAGATTCCTAGCATTGTGATACTGGATATCTGATCTATCTTTTTTATATTTAACATACAAATACCTATGCATAAATTTATTAATCAAGGTTACTATAAACGAATAATGGTTTACTCTTCGAATGGGGCCATATACATTATTGCTTTTTCCTTGAATAACACCATTTTATTTAAGTGACAGCTGTTTCCCCAAAGGCCATAATTTATTACGAGCTAGAAAAATCCAAAATAAACAGTTTTAACATACTGGTACTATAATTCGTATGTCCTTAATGTTATAATATAAACACTTATTGGATGCCGAATTATTGCAGAAGATATAGCAATTGGAAGTGAAAATATACTCGGCAAAATACACTACTCTTGAGGCATTTTGGTTATGGAGAGTTTTAAAATTTAATTACCTAGATCGCATCTGACTTCTACCTTGCTGACAAAGGGATGCGTTAGAGTATGGCTCGTAACTTGTACACATCACAAGAAATATTATTGAGTGTGATGCAACAGAAGTTTAAATGTCCTAGTCGTTCAGGGCATTTCTTGGAGCCGAAATGCGGAGTCTCAATCCAAATACAAATTAGTAGACGCAGAACAAGGAAACTACATTATACTTACCGTTTATACGATCATCCAATAAATGGCACTAACAATATTGTACGGTAGGTACTTATAATATGCAAAACCATGCAACAGATTAATCACCAACTCAACAGTCGTTGGAAATTTAAAATCAAATTAGTTCTTTTATTATACACCATGGAGCGCTTTAACTACAAGTTTTGGCTAATTTGAGCTGTGATTGGCCAAGTGTGTTGTCAGAAATATAATTTGACGGTGACGTAACGAAATTGCTTCATATTGCCAACATGCCAGACATTAAACTCACATTATGGATTTCAATTTCAATTTTTTCATTAATCCTTTAAAATCAATTTTGTACATTGTACTCTGATACAGGATACGTCAATGATTAGATTTATATTACAACAGTTACAGCAAGTTAGATATGTACATATTTACAGTATATAATGGGTTTATACGGATATGATACAAGATAGTTAATACAATGATATAGTATGAGGATATTTATTAAATTGTAATTATTCCTTTACAGTGTAGAAGCAGTGCTCCTGCAAGAAAGCCTTTGCTCTGGTTTTGAATGCATTATAGTTTCCAGTATTTTTGATATCACTGGAAAGAGAGTTATATAATATACTGGAGTGCATCACTCCATTTTTACACAACATGGTTGTTGCAGATGTTAAGTGAATATCCTTTTGATTTCTAGTATAATGTGCATGTACGTTTTCTTTATTTTGGAAAGTAAATCTATTTTTTTACGAATAATATTGCCTCTAATATACAAGTACATGCCAGAGTAAATATCCCAATTTTTTGGAATAGTGGTTTACATGAACATAACTTCTTTTCACCACATATAATGCGAACGGCTTGTTTTTGCTTAATAAATACATCTTTATTCCATGTCTCATTATTCCATGTCTCATTCTAGAATGTATGCGAGCATAATACACCATTAAAAATATAGGAAGGCTGACATGTTGACTTAAAATTCTTAAAGCATATATATTAATGTATTTACAAGGTGCTTAATATGCGATTTCCATTTTAAATTACTTTGTATCCACAAGCCTAAAAAGTTTGTTTCAGTTTTGTATGAGATCAATTGATTGTTTAATTTTATGGACATTTGTCCACAATGTTTTTCTCTTTGAATCATTATATAATTAGAAACCACATTTAGTGGGCACAAATCTTAGATGTGACTGCAAATGAAATTACTTCCTTCCCGTTTAAATCATGAAACGTGCCACTGCACAATACCACATGAAAAATTACCTCTACATATGTGATTGCGAGGAATGTGTTTATATGAAATGAATTAAAAATATGTACGTGTTTTTCGCAATGAGTCGGCCATATATCTGAACACATGCATACACGTGTAAATAAATGTTATTGCTTTGCGGTGTCATTGCGCATAGGTGCTACTAACGGCGATGACGTCACTTGGGATGGCTATTTTTAAAATAACAGTTTGTGCGTTATTTTTACGCAGCTTCTATGTCAACTAATTTACCCGAGTTTGTAAGCTTCATCACTACAAACTTATTGCAGAAAAGTGCTTCAACCTTTTGTGGCTTATGGCTCAAAAACGAGAACATGTTGCCCGTCCTTCTACACTCTGAAATACATCCCAGATATTGCTATTAACATATAGTTTACGTTCGTTTTTATAAACACATGGAATTCTTTATTAACATATAGTTTACGTTCACTTTTATATACAGCTGGAATTGTTTCTACGGTTTTTGTTGTTTTTTGTGGACAATGTTAGTCAGCGCATGTATGTTTTTTCAGTTGCCTACGCTGAAGTGACGTAGGCCAACACTGTCACACTTGCTAGCAGACTACAGCATATGACAGCATGTGTCTAACACCTTTACCATCATGATTTATGCCATTAGTTACTAGTAAACTATAGACTGCTATGTTTATGAGTAACTTTGCTATATATACCATTACTGTACTTTTTTCTCCCCAGTTCCTCAAACCACGATAGGTTGTAAGACCAGAATACAACAAATGGGGCAGATTAACTTTCACTGCTTTGGTTTCGTTTTCCCATTAGCTCTTATGACTAAGTTGTTAGAATATACATAATCAAGCGTCCCTGATCTGCTTCCATATTCAACTGGGTGATGTTTAATAATCAGACTTCGATATAGTGCTTCCCCTGCCGCAACATTATTAGAATTACATTTACAAGTTGCCTTGAACCGAAGTTGAACTGTCGCGTCGGTAGGTACGCTTCTGGTGTTAACCAGTTAAGTAATTTCTATGGTGCAGTTGATCATGATGTAATCAGTGGTTTCCTTTATTTTATTTGTTCCGTCATTAAAATGTCATAACAAAAGGATAAAGAATACACGAAAAGTTTAGAGAGAATGGCTTAGCAACAAACACTTTTATTGAAAGACTGGCTTGTTGAGATTCCTGCCTGTACGCGTTATCGTTGATGCCAGTGCAATTAAAAATTCGCATCACATTTATTTGATCATTCAATAAGTATGTAAAAGGTGAAGTGTAATTTTCTTCACAAGACCAGTTAAAATTGGATTCATACGTTAGGCATACTAAAGAACTTTATGCTGTAGAGACGGCATTAAGTTTATTTGTAGTTAACCATTGTGCAACCAGATCTGGGACCACCTCTGCACTCTCTCAGAAAGGTGTTTAAGGGTGCTGACCACGTGTCTCAGATTCCATTTACATAGAAGAGTTTAAGGGTTTGATTAAACCATTCTTATCGATACTTCAAGGCCAATCTGAAAAAAAATATTGGAGACGGATATTTCACTGTACTTTAGACGAATCTACGGACATTAGCATCAGCAAATTGTTAGCTGCGCGTGCGGTATATTTTTCTGAAAGCCTAGTTCGCATTGTTTCTATATTTTTGAGAATGGTAGAGTTTTAGAAGAAGGCAACGCAATGGCAACAACTTAATGGTTTGAAATGTTTGCTTAATGACTATGTTTTGGACATTCTTTTAACGCGGTTTGGATACTGACAATGCAGCATTATGGAGGGCATAAACAATGGCGTGTATCAGAATTAGAAAAGAGAAATTCATAATCTTGTCTTAATTCCTTGTCTGTCATTCAGTCAAGCTGGCGGTGTTCTGCTGTAGCTGAAACTTTGCCCCGAAATTTGAAGTTTTTGCTGTCGGAAATATATGATTGGTTTTCCAAGTCTTCACCTCCTCAAATTGCATACAGGGAGTTATTCAATGCAATAAACGATGGAGCTAATCCATTGAAAATTCTTCAGAAGTGCAACATACGTTGGATGTCATTTTAGAGGCTGCCTTTCGTATTCTGCCTTGATGGCTTGAACTGAAAACGCACTTTGAAATAGCCGCTCTTGATATGAATATAATAACTTCTATAATAAGAGGGTCAGTAAATAGCTAATGCCTCCTATTTTTTTCTCCTTAACTAAGTTAGCGATGGAACAATTTGAATTTGTCGCAATTCCTCAAACCTTCTGCAGTAGCAACTTTCTAAGTCAACAGGTAGCAACACTGCTGCCTTTTGCAAAATGGCTGACATCGATGTGCGTATTAAACAGCGTTCCATAATTGAATTATAGCATACGGAAGGTGAAACACCCATTCGCATTTATGAAAAGATGAAAAATGTGTACGGTGATGCAACAATGGGTGTCAGCACTGTTAGAAGATGGGCCTGTCGCTATGATGAAGCATAAGGGCAAACACCGTTGGCTGATGACAATCGGAGCGGTAGACCGGTCATTAGAAAGAACGTCAACTGGTAAATAAGGAATTTCAGTCAAATTCTGCAGAGCAATCGCAGCTTCTAAACGCTGCTGTTTTGTTAATGAGTGGGCTCGTTAGGAGCACTTTGAATCAAGGTACAAAGGTGATCTTTTAACAGCAGTTTACTTCTTAAACATAAGTCGCTGAGAATATACTTGGGTCATGAAGTCGAAGTCTAGACATGAAAAATAAAAAAGTCGACTGAGGCTGAAGCACAAGCAAAGATCTGAAGATTTCCTTGTTTCCCTTGCTACTGTACTGCAACTCCTTGTGCTCAAAAATGTATCCTTAATTGCTCCGAGAGAATGTATGTGAGTGATTAAAGAACCGATAGTGTCGTTGGCTAAGGAAATGAGTTTGTCTGACAGTACAAATTGTGCAGTGGAAAGAAATACACAATGCTGCAATGTTCTGGAACGAAGTTAGATCATATAAAAATGCTAGCGGCTTAAATCCTTTCCAAGAACTTGCGGATGTGGCTATACACTTCTGTGTTTTTTCCTGGTCTAATGCAGTCGTGGAAATCACATTTGGCCTAAACATGATACAAATTTCTTTGCGCAATAGACTAACTACTACCATGGTGAACGCCATAATCACAATAAGAACTTGTTTAAATTAAGAGGACTAAAATTTTCTACTCCTCTTAGTCTTAATACGTGTCGTCATGATTACGAACTGAAAACATGAAATGGAATTGTATTTATGGACGCTCTTTAACTGATGTGGTTTTCAGCGTGCCATTCTACACTGGGATTGAAAGATCGCTTAATTTTGCTCTATCAGGATTGAGGTTCTTTTACGTGCCGTAAATCTAACGGCTTTACTTCCCTTCCGAAGGAAGCCATGCTAAGGATTTTTATGCCCGAAAAAATCCATCGTCCTCCACCGGTTTGAACCCACGACCTTGGATATATGAAGTTAGCATGATAACCATTACACCACGGAAGGCGATAATTACGAACTGCCAGTGGACTATTAAAAGCAGGATAGCCAGGGCCAGAGATAGGTCAGTTGCGACAGTACATTTGGAGAGTGCAGTTGAATTAGAGAAAGCGAAACAGTCGACACCTGAGTGAATAAGCGTGAAGCGACGAGCATGAAAAATTCTCATTAACAATACTAAAATAAAACTATTTGTTGTCCTGCTGTTAGGAGTAGAACAGAACGTCACAATGGAGATGACGGAAACCTTGCTCACTGAAATCCAAGCCATGAAAACCGGAGTGGAGACTATGGGGAGAAATAGAAATTTGGAATTTAAATATTGAGATCCAGAATGGAATATGTCAGAAATGGAACATAGAATGAAGAAGATGAAGATAGAAATGAACTCAAAAATGAAATCCGTGATGGAGAATTTGGAGAGAGAAATGGAACCCGCAATGGAGAAGCCGAAGACGGAACTATTGACCAAAATCGACGAACAACTGACCGGTGTGAAGAAGGGTATGGAAGAGTTGGATGAAAGAGTTTGGTGGAACAATGCAAAACGCCTGGAAAACCTGAGTAACGCGTTAGTGACTTGTGGGAAAAGTCAATGGCGCCAAAGATCTTGACATGTTGGAAAAAAAGGATCGACGTAGGCTTAAGGATTTCAAGATCCAGACCACAGGACGCGAAACAGCATCTGCAACCGTCAAGCCACTCAAATACGATGAAATGTCAACCTTCGAAGCGTTCCGCCGACAGTTCGCCGCCACCGCCACCCATAACAGATTGTCAGCAGAGGAAGAAACCGAACACCTGATAGCCAGGAAAAGGCAGCAGAAATTTTAAACGCAATTTCAAGTAACGATTAATAACACACTCACTATGTATATTGTCACGACTTATACTAATATGTACACTATTCACAAAATATAAATTTTGAACCAGAAAGCTGACGTATTACATTTTTTAAGACACGAGCCTAAAATGAAGTGGACACGAACTCGTCAAAACTATAAAACATATGGTTTAATAAGCCTTGCTTGAATCGAGTTTGGGCTGTTTATGGTTTAGTAACCTCCAATTGCCTGGTAATTTGTTGTTAAGGGACAAACCTTGGTGTGATATGCTCTGAAGGCAGATTTTACTGTTTTGATGATGGAGATGCAAGTTTTGTGATCCCCTGGTATTGTAGGAATTGTAATACGCATTCTTATTGAAATATGGCAGATTTGTATGGATGAAAAGAACAGTTTCTAAAATGTAAAGAAACATCTCGGAGGCCCACGAGAACCCTAGCTTGGTCACAGCCTACCGCAGTCAACTCAAATCAAGGCTACAGCTGTCACAGGAGACGGTGACTAGTTACGTGCCTCAGGAAGCAGGTTATTCCTTCATTGACAGGATGCGTGATGCCGAGATACAACGGCTTGTGATTCTCGACGAATATAGGACAATACGTGACGTGCTAACAGCTGCATTGAGGAAGGAAATGGCAAAGGTAACAGTTGTGCCAGTCTCAAGGACTAGTAATATTTGTTTTGCACAAGGTAGGGGCGAGAGAGGGAGGAAGAGACCAGGCGACCTTCAGGTGGCGTGTAATGGGGGTGTGGCGAGCCAGATCATCCACCGAAAGACTAGCCACAACTAAGTCGAACAGCACGCGGGGAAACAATTGAGGACCGACGTGGCGAGGAGCATGTCAGGGCCGTCATCGTCAACCACTCGAGTAACGCTGTGTGCCATAGACAAGTTGAGCAGATGACAGCCTCGTTGCTAATGGCTGGACACATGGAAAACCATGCCGGATACTTGTAGCCACAAGTTCAGTCATGTCTGTTATCAGAGTTGACATAGCAAAGCGCTCTCCGAGACGGAAACTCAGGTCATACCAGCCAGTATCGGCGTTGGTGACACCTTTCTGTGGAGAAGCCCTGTTGGAGTTGACAGAGGGACGTAGCACTGTCAGTCCGTGTGTTCATCGCGAAGGTGGCTGAGGATATGATAATGCGATTGGATGTCCTCAGCAACCTCGGGGCGACAGTCGACGTTAACCGGTGGGTCTTGCGACCTGACTGAGGCGAGGTGATGCTCCAGAGTATTCACGAAGATCCGGGGATAGGCAGGGTGACACTGATGGACGCAATGCTCGAATGAGACTTCATGACGCCGGTGGAAAACTTAATAATAATAATAATAATAATAATGTTTTCTGTGTATAACACAGCAAAACTGCTACTACTAGCATTAGTTCTATTATTGGTATAAATGTTAACAAATACTGATTCTTATTATTATTATTATTATTAGTGGCGATGGTGTGGAACACTAACTCTCAATACTCGGTATCAAATTTTTGGGTGCAATACAATACCTTCTCTATAAACTATGTACATATTACATGTAGAGAAAGTAATTATGTATATATTTCCGGTGAAATCTTGGTACTGAATTTTTGGGTACAATAAAATCCCTTTACTATAAACTAGAGTAAATAAAAATGAAAGGTCAGTTAAGTACCAAAGATAATTCTTCCACCCCAAACTACCCTCTACATGGAAACATTTTTGAAAGTTTTAATTTTCTCAAAAATGGCTTTTACTATTTTTATTAGAATACTGTAGATGTTTATACGACAAATAAAATGGAAATGTTGAATTTTGAAGATCTGTGCATTCTGGATGACTTCTGCATTACTGGTAAACCATAAGAGATAGACCAAAGATTTAATATATTAAAAATGTATGTACATCTGGTTAAAACATGCATTTTATGTTGTACACATTTTTTGTGTGGCATTAACCATTTTCTACATATTCCTTGTTATTGGTTTCAACTTTAAAATAATTAATTTGGGATACTGTGTCTTTTGTTTTACTCCTGGACATGCAAAGAGAACTGAACATCAATCAAATAGCAACCAGCTTTCAAATTCAGCTTTTTGACTATTGCTTTAGCCTAGAATATTGCCATATTTCCCGTCTACTTACAGGGAACTAAGTAGAAAGACTATTTCTTTTGTTTATTTTGATCAGCGTGAATTAAATTGATGAATAAACATTTGTAAGAATAGTTTATTATAGAATAGGTAGAGAAAGTCATGCGAGTGGAACAAATCAGATTTATTTCCCAGCATGGGTGCCTCCAAGAAAAATCTGGTATGTTCCATTCACATAACTTTCTCTAGCTGTTCCAAATACTAACTATTCTAACAAAAGATTATTCTTTTATCTACATCATGCCAATTAAGATAAATATTAGCATAATTGCTCTTATTACTTGATTCCTTTTACGTAGAATGAAAATAAGGGTATACGTTAACACTAAAGTGATAGTCAAATCCTTTAACCTCTTCGCACAATGTGAAATGATTGATATTCGGTTTGCTTTGTACGATCTCGTTTGAGAAAAGTAATAAGTATTTTAAAGCTAAAACCAATAACAAGTTATATCTCAAAAACGGTCAGTCCTACAAAAAAGCATATCAGACATAAATTATGTGTTTTATTGAGATCTATATTTTTTGTGCAATAAATTTTTACTTTCTCCATATGCACTATGTACATAGTGTATAGAGAAAGTATTGCACTCCACCAAAAATTCGATACCGAGATTTCACCGGAAATATATGTTTTAGGGTCCCCAATATCCAAAAAAAGCATTTTCACAAAAAGGTCCGTGTGTCTGTGAACACGATAACTCAAAAACGAAAAGTCGGTAAAATACCAAACTTAGTATTTAAGTTTAGTATCTTCCAGGGATGCGACACGAAGATTTTGAGAAAATCCCCCCACCTCCAACTACCCTTTACATGGAATTTTTTTCGAAAATTTTGATTTTCTCAAAAATGGCTCTAACGATTTTGATTAACATTTCGTATATTAAACATATTTACCTGACAAATGAAATGTATATCTTGAATTTTCTGGGAATAGCCTCTGAAGAGTAGTTTATTCTGGATGAATTTTACTAATTTTTGAATAACTGATAAACCGTAAGAGATGGACAAAAACTTACTACACAAAAAATATAGAGCACATTAAAACACACAATTTATGTTATATACATTATTTTCCTGGAGTTCGTCGTTTTTGTGACATTCCTTATTTTTGGTTTCTGCTATGAAAAACATATACTTTTCTCATACTGGAACTTGTCAACTCCTATCCATATAAACAAAGGAACTTTATTGACATAGCAACCAGCTTTTGACTATCACTTTAACCTACGGTTGTCCCTTATTTCGCTTCTACTTACAAGGATGCAAGAAATAAGACTTTTTCTGCTAATTTTTTTATCTGATTAGCATAAAGTAAATAGAATTATAAGCTTTTTAAGAATTATTTGTTGCAGGGATATGGAGAAAGTCATGTGAATGGTACACATCAGATTGTTTTACATCTCTCATGATTTAAGCATTATGCAAACGCAACCAAAATAAAAAGCTCTTCAGAGGCTATTCCCAGAAAATTCAAAATATACATTTCATTTGTAATGTGAATATCTTTAACATACAGTCTTTTAATAAAAATCGTAAAAGCCATTTTTGAGAAAATAAAAATGTTTCCATGTAAAAGGGTAGTTGGAGATGGAGGGATTTTTCTTAAAAATCTTTGTGTCGCATTCTTGGAAGATATCAAGCTTGGTGTTTAACCAACTTTTCGTTTTTGAGCTATGCTGTCCAGACACACACATACACCTTTTTCAAAAAAAATTTTTTGGACTCATGGGACCTCAAAACATATATTTCGGGTCCAATCTCAGTATTGAATTTTTGGTTGGAATACAATACCATCTCTATCTACTATGCACATTGTTCATGAGGGCTAGAGACGGTAAAAATGTGAAGCTTAAAGAGTGTACATCAACTCTTCATGTTTTAAAATAAAATTAAAACTGATCCAATATGTCAAACTCAGCAATGACTGTAACATTTAACTCTAGAATAAAATGTACATGACATGAAAAGTGTGTTTTAATGAGATCTTTTTTTTTGTGTAGTAAGTTTTTGTCTATCTCTTATTTTACCAATTAGTATACAAAAATTATATAAAAATCATCCAGAATGAAGAGGTTCTCAGAGGCTATTCCCAGAAAATTTAAGATATACATTTTTTTTGCCATAAAAATATAATATAATAATAATAAATTCAGTTCACCCTGAAGCCGAGGAAGATGCACTTCTTCGAAACGTTGGTGTCAAGCCAAGTTTTTACCTGGCTAGAAGCCCGAGAAGATTTGGAATTAACACGTCGCCAGGAAAGCTTCAGTTCTTATTTTAGCCATATGGTTCTTAACCAAAATCAAAAGAACCATTTTTGAGAAAAACAAAATTTTTGAAAAATGTTCCATGTAAAGGGTAGTTGGGGATGGAAGGATTTTCACTAAAATCTCTGTGTCACATACTTGGAAGATACTGAACTAAATGCCATATTTAATCAGCATTTCATTGTTGAGTTGTACTGCACTCCCTCCCCCTTCCCTTTCATACACAATGTTTATCAGCTTAAACCATATCCTTAACTCTCGGCACATTGTCAGGAGTTTGTGCAATGGGGCAGTGTTGCCAGATTGGGCAAAAAGTCGCCGTTTGGGCTACTAAAAAATGGATTGAGGCGATTTGCAAATTTTTTGGGTTACTTCTGAAATCAGGAAAATAATTTAAATGTATTCCTTGAAAAGTATATTGTATATTGATTTACAAATTAAGTAATATATTAATGAGTAGAGTGATGGTATGTTCGTTAAGTCACTACTGCCATGAAAAAGGGTAAAATACCTGCTTACATAGAAGAAAAATTAGCTGCTATACTATTTTCCTTGTTACCTTTTCTTTGTTACATCACTATTAATGCAGTCGCACCGAGTTTACGACAACTGTTAGTGGGAAAATGTGATTAACCTTTAACAGGAGTTTCCTTCCTGCTTTATGAAGGCTCTCGGGTTTGGTTCCCAACTAGGGGTGGGAAATTTTCTCTAGCCGATATTATTCCCTATCCTCCCCAAAGTCTGGAAATATTGAGAGTGTATGTAATTTAATGAATAAAATCCAAAGAGAAACAGAAACACTACACAAAGTAACACCATTGCCAATAAGAAGATTGTTCCAAAGAGAAATCCTGCAGATATGACTTTGCAATTGTGAATAAATAAATGGCTTTAGTGGGTTTCTTGTGATATAAATTTTCGTTTTTTTTATTGTAAAGTTTACAACTAAGAGCCCAATGGTCTGACTGTATGAAGCATGATGTAAAAACAAAAACAAAAATCTAAACCCCCCCAAGAAAATTATAATGTGAAATTGGGCGATTTCAATATGAATTTTGCGATTTTTAAAATAATTGTGGTGATATTTTGTGAAATGAATCTGGCAACACTGCAATGGGGTCTACCACTGTGAGGAGTATTCCAAATATTGGCGTGCCCACTTTCACAACATAATCTGCTTGTCCAGCTACTAACTGTACTACAATCATCAGCAGCATCTACACATGCTTTCTGCAGCCTCTTTTGGATGTTTCCTACTGTCTCATTCTAACAGTACAGGAATTTTATAACAGCATATTATTTTTAATAAATGCCAAGTGCAGCAGCCATCTTAAGGTCATGCTATGACAGTGCCACTCATAAGAATGGGTTGAACTAAATCTGAACACAAGTGGGTAGGATGCATCTATAAACTCTGTAAATTGCAAAGATATAGAATAAAACAGATTAAAAGAAAAATGGTGTTCATTACTTTTGGAATGACCCCTGTATATATGTGGTAGAGAAAGTAAAAACAAAATACATTATAATAAAAAGAAAAGTCTGATGTGTTCCATTCACATGACTTTTCTAGCTGTTTCACAAACTATTGTTACAAAAGATTATTCTTTTATCTGCATTATGCTATTTGAGATAAACAGTAGCAGAATTATTATTTGCTTCCTTGTAAGCAGAGGGGAAATAAGGGAATGCACTAGACTAAAACGATAGTCAAATCTTTTAAAAGCTAATACTATGAGAAACAGTTGAAATGAAAGTGGACTTCCCACTTGAAAAAAGTTTTAAGAATTTTAAAATTGAAACCAATAAAAAGGAATACATTGGAAACAATTAACTCTACAATAACAAAAATGTATATTAAATATATTGTCTATTTTAATAAGATCTACATTTTTGTATAGTAAGTTCCTGTCTATGTTTAGTGTTTACGAATTATACAAATACAAATAGTGTTCAGAGGCTATTCTTAAAAAATTCAAGATATATATTTTGGATAGGTAGACTGAAAAATAAAATGCCATAGGCAAGATTTGAACCACAGATCTCCCAGTCTCTAGCTGGTTGCTCTACCACTGAGCTAAAATGGCAACATGCCAGCATGGCATTAAATTCAACTGATTCACACTGAAGAATTTAATGCCATGGTAGCTCAGTAGTAGAGCAACCGATTAGAGACTGGGAGATCAGCGGTTCAAATTTCAGATATTGCACTGAATTTTTTAATCTAACTTTACCTATCCATCTCCTGCCCTACTCATGACGTGTGGAAAAAAAAAACATTTAATACATATTTTGTTTGTTATGAAAATATCTTAAAACATAATTTTTAAAAAATCAAAAATTTTGAACAATGTTCCATGTAAAGGGTAGTTGGGGATGGGGAGATTTTCTTGAAAATCTTTGTGTTGCGTTCTTGTAAGATACTGAACTTAAATACCAGCTTTGATATTTAACTGACTTTTCATTTTTGACACACACACACATTTTTCTTGCTTTTTTATTCAGGGGTCTCAAAACAAGTATTTCCAATGAAATGTCAGTATCCAATTTGGTGGAACACAATTCCTTCTCTATTTATTATGCACATTATACATACTTGCTAAAGAAAGTAAAGCCTATTAAGGTAAGGTTTAGCCAGTTTAGCACTGTCAACTTTAAACAATACACTTTTATAATTAATAATTCAGATTAATATAATGATTTATTACTCCAATGCAATTATAAACCATAAAAAGCCCTTCACTTTTCATGTTGGCACATTTCATGGCATACAATAAATATCAATGTAGTATAGAATAAATTTTAATTTCTATATACATACAATATGCTATATATTTTGTTGTACAGTTAATTCACATTAATGCTATAATTCCAATAAAAATAATCAAAATAAGCATATTAAGTTTGTCTATCTTTAGATTTTTAGTTAATAAAATAGATTCAACTATTAACATTAGAAGAATTTTAACAGCGTCATTTTTGTTGTACACTATCTTTGGACAGATGTCTTGGAACTACATTATCTGCTTCAAATGCCGGGTTGACAAATACCCTGGTAACACTAGATTGTTCAATTCTAACACTTTTATGGTGTTACTCACATTATATTACTGTGAGTACCATAATTCTCTTTGGCAAGACTTAATGTTTGCAAGATGTGATTTCAATTCTCTGTAGCAACAATTCATTACGATTCTACGAGGGCCATCCAGAAAGTGACATGATTTAGCATAACTAAATAATAATGGAAAATATCAACAAAAAACTTTATTTACAAAGTTACAGTACCTTACTCTAATTCTCAACGTAATCTCCATTCTGTCAAGACATTTATTTATTGTCAGTTTTTCTATACCAATGTTATACTTTTCTACCACTAAAGAGCTTTTCATTTTTTTTTAATGCACAAAATGTTCAGCCAATAAAATTTTATAGGAAATAATGCAATGAATGAATGTTCAGTGAGGAGATGGCACATAGTTTACACTAATCAAGGAAGAATC
Source organism: Hymenopus coronatus (assembly GCA_030762935.1). Lineage (NCBI taxonomy): Eukaryota > Metazoa > Arthropoda > Insecta > Mantodea > Hymenopodidae > Hymenopus > Hymenopus coronatus. Next base: position 21,881,123 of record CM060882.1, read on the forward strand.
AGTGTGTATAAAGACCGGAATGGAAGTTCATCAATTGTTATGAAGGAGTTGAAAGCAAATGTTGATAAAATAATTAAGAAAAACCAGTGTTTCACTTTGGACATAGTACATGACCTTTTGGATGGAAAAGATTTCCCAACCGATGAAGACTTCAAAGTGACAGTGACATCTCGGCTCCTATCTTTAGTGGTGGAAGATTATAACATCTGCAATGAAAAACCGGTACCACGTGACAATAAATACCTTGATAGCAATGAAGATTACGTTGAAAAATAGAGTAAGGTACTGTAACTTTGTAAATAAAGTTTTGTATCGTTATCATTTAGTTAAGCCAAATCACCTGTCACTTTCCGGATGGCACTCATATAAGTTTTCTTGGTGATCTGAGTAACACTCTCTTATTAACACCTTAATATCCTCCTAATCTTGGGTCCTTGAGATGAATGTGACAAAGAAAATGATACATAAACAAGTCTTGTGCATAGAAGCCCAATATTCATCTTTTCAGTATAAGATGAGGAGTCCTGACAAAGAATCAAATCCAGTTGCCAAATAAGTGCCACACAGCTACATCTAAATGCAATGAACTTCAATATGTGAGCCTCTACTACTCATTTTATTGCACATGTATTTTGTTTTTCCTTCACACTGTAGTTTTTAAATAAATGCTGATGAACAGAAGCATAACAATGAAGAAAATGATTGGAATTTCTGCTGTTTGTCACATGACATGCAGACACTTTTTACGAGAGTCATACTAAAAGTTGTGAGCAAAGCATTGTTAAAATTTCAACAATGTAACAAAAAAGACTGCAGGATCATAATTTACAGACGTTACATCACTTATTGCCATATTGTGATGTCATTAGCTTCTATCAACAAACCACTTCTCTATGCACCAAATACTAAATTTCTAGAGAACATGGTTAAACGAACATCTAAAATGTGAAAAACAAAAATTGCATTGAAACTAAGTAAGATTACATTATTTACTAAATATATGAGAGAATCTGTAAATACAAATGTGTTGAGAATTATATTTTTTCCTTACTTCCATTCTGTAATGAATTAAGGAATACTAAGCTGGGGTAATGCAAAAGATGAAATAAAAATATTTAGATTGCAGAAAAGAGCGACATGCTACATTGGAAATATCTTTTCTTCTACCATTTGTAAACCATATTATAAAATTTTAAAAATACTTCCATTCCCGTCTTCGATCTCTCAATTCAAAACAAATTCAAAAGTACATATAAGAGGTAAAGCAGATCTAGCACAATCCAATTTTAGTTATACATAGTTTTTAACTTAACACAGTATTTTTTTTTATAGTGTTTAATGCCTGCTTTTACTATTTGTGGTACTGCAGGTGATGACACTTATGATACATGGAATGAAGATGGAGCATCAGTGAAATGCACTGGAGAACTCTAAGAAAATCCGCCCCTGCTTCCACCACAAATCTCACATGCAGTTGCTTGGGATCAAACCCAGGCCGCCTAGGTGAGAGGCTATTAGTCTAAACACTTGGCCATGGTGCAGCCTAATGCAGTATTGTTTACAACAAATTGCCATATAATATTAAAACTATAACTTTGGGAAAGAAGTACAAATTGGCCCTAAAAACATTTTTAATGGAAGGCTGCTTTTATTCAGTGGAAGAATATTTAAATCAAGTTTCACTTGACTATGCTTCCAAAAAATTTGTATTATGTATGTAATTTGTTTTAAAAAGCGGGAGTCCTGGGTTTGATTCGACCGGCGTGGGGATTTTCTTCTCGCTGGGAGACCCGGTCTGGAGTGTACTCAGCCTCATGAGGTCCCTGGGGGGGCAATTGAGCCACTTGATGGAGAAGTAGCGACTCCAGGTCATTAACTGGCCAGGGGGGGGGTTCGAGGTGCTCATGTCTCACCCTCCAATACTGCACCCCATCCTTAATGTCTGTCATAGGCCGAGATGGAGGACGCAGCAGCTAGGCAGTAGGCCAAGGTTCCTTGTAAGCTGTCGTGCCATGGAGCTATTATTATTATTATTATAAGTTGTTTTAACATTTTATAAGGTTTGATAAAGTCCATATCTTTGTATAACATCTAAACAGTGAATAAAGAATATCATTTGACCATAGGTCGTTAAATTAGAAGGTAACCCCTCTCGCAGCTTATGTCTCTTTAGCTCTTCCTTTGCCATCTACCAGGACTTCATACATTCCCATTTTAAGTTGCCCTAGCACCATACCTGACTGTTATTGTTACATCAGATCCAGTTAGTCAGGTACCTCTGTTGTTACAGCTAACATGGTGCATCATTTATCTGTGGGAGGTCATGTGTATATATGCAAATTTACACTAAAGAGAATCTGTGTACACAGGGAGTTTGTTAAAAGGTTTCAAAACTCAGTAACACCTGCAAGAAAAACTATACATGCCATCGTTCAAAAGTTCAAAGCTAGACAAGAAACATTCAACAAGATTAGCTTTGTGGCAGTTGAAAATGAGTCGGAATAGTAACACTCACCTCACTTCAACATAAAAAATGCATTGAAAACAGACATTAAAGACCCCATACCTACAAACCAGAGATCAGGCATCTACAGAATTGACTGCAAGGACTGCAAATCATGTTACATTGGCCAAACAAAAGAAGACTGGAAACAAGGCTAAAGGAACATTTCAGACATATCAAACAGAAACAAACAGATAAATCGGCAGTAGCATACCATTTTTGGACATCACATCATGAAATGCAAAATGACATAAAATTGCTAAAACCTGTAAACAACCCGGCAGAACTTACAGTTTGGGAGAATATTCTCATTACACAACAAAAAGACCAACTGATGAATTTTGAAATACCGCCACATGATTTTGAGCTTCTACTGAGAACACCAGATGGCTCCACCGCAATAGACCACAGAGCACAAATTCCAGCCATCAGTCGGACTTCAACTGAAGAAGAGGGCAATTGCCCTTGAAACATGTTTTGAACATAATTACATATAAGTGAGGTGAGTGTTACTATTCCGACTCATTTTCAACTACCACATTGATTAAAACTTCACTTGTCTCAAACTTCTGAGTTATTTAATTAAGATTAGCTTTAACAGAAAATAAACTACAGTGCCTTATTTTTGACTCATGGACGGCCTATGGGAGGTAGCTGCATACACACAGTGTTTCTAATGGGTCCTAGCTCCTGCTTTTAACCGTGTCTTTGTACTTATAGAGGATAAACTTGATGAGATAGGACAAAAGTTACAACACAGCCCCAAAAAATCTCTGAGCAGGTTATCACAGGAACCGGGAGTTCCACAATTCTCGGCTTCGAAAGCCACTAAACTTTTGAAATTAAAACTTAATGGTTCAGGAACTACAACGTGATTCTGTGAGAAGAGTAAATTTCTGCAATTGGGTGTCGGTTAAGTTAATGAATGGTTAATGGGCCCAAGTTAGTTTTTTTCACAGATGAAGCATGGTTTTCTTTAAATGGCCATGTATCAACACAAAACAACAGATATTGGAGTGCAGAAAAACCCGATATTTTACACAAAATGCCATCGCATGAGCAAAAAATCTGATGTGTACCATTCACATTACTTTCTCTACATCTCTGCAACAAATTATTGTTAAAAAGCTTATATTTCTATTTACTTCATGCTAATCAGAAACAATTAGCAGAAATAGTCTTATTACTTGCTTCCTTGTAAGTAGAAGCAAAATAAGAGAGTACCATAGGTGAAAGTGATAAAAGCTGGTTGCTATGTAACTAAAGTTCCTTTGTTTGTATGGACAGCAGTGGCCAAATTCCTGTATGAGAAAAGTATAAGTTTTTCAAAGCAGAAACCCAAAAGAAGGAATGTCTCAAAATCGATCAACTCCACGAAAAAAATGTATATAACATAAATTGTGTGTTTTAATGTGCTCTACATTTTTTGTGTAGTAAGTTTTTGTCCATCTCTTACTGTTTAGCAGTTATTCAAAATTCTGTAAAATTCATCCAGAATAAACTACTCTTCAGAGGCTATTCCCAGAAAATTCAAGATATACATTTTATTTGTCAGGTAAAATATCTTTATTATACGAAATTTTAATCAAAATCGTTAGAGCCATTTTTGAGAAAATCAAAATGTTCGAAAAAAGCTCCATGTAAAGGGTAGTTTGGGGTGGGGGAATTTTTCTCAAAATCTTTGTGTCACATCCCTGGAAGATACTAAACTTAAATACCAAGTTTGGTATTTTACCGACTTTTCGTTTTTGAGTTATCGACATACACACACACATGGACTTTTTTCCAAAAATGCTTTCTTTAGATAAAGGGGCCCCTAAAACATATATTTCTGGTGAAATCTCGGTATCGAATTTTTGGGTGGAGTGCAATACCTTCTCTATACACTATATACATAGTGCATATAAAGAAAGTAAAAATTGGTATGCTGTGAATGCGAACCAAATAAAAGGTTTATATTCTTTGAGGATACAGTTAATGGACAGAAGTACAGAGATACGATAATGAAACCATTGCTGGAATATTTGTGTGACATCGAGTGCACACAAGCATCTTTTCAACTAGACTGCTACAGCACATACATATGATCTCTTGTTGAAATTAATAGAGGACATTTTTGAAGATAGGGTTATCAGTAAAAGACTATGGCCACTGGAAGACAATATCAGAAGAGAAATTACTGCAATTTCAGAAGAATTAATGCATGTTAATGGACATTTTATTAAAAGGTGTGAGAGATGCGTAGCAGCACAAGAACATCATTTCCACTCCTTTTGTGATAAAGGCATGTGGTTATTGTATGCATGTAAATCTATGTGCTTGAATTGTCTGCATGCTATGTGCCAAGTTCAGAGTACTTGGCCAGCAGCAATGTGCGATCTGCAGCAACTACCTCCTGCCAGCTGGCAATGAGTCAAAAATAAGACACTGTAGTTGAAACTGGTACCAATTTAGAGCGATCACCTTGAAAATTGCTACACATATTAACTCAAAAATTTAATTTAAACCCTGTGTAGGACAGGAGTTGGATAGGTAGTCAGACTGAAAAATTCAATGCAATAGCTGGGATTTGAACCACGGATCTCCTGGCCTTTAGCAGGTTGCTCTACCACTGAGCTACATGGTAACAAGCTGGTACAGCATTAAATTTGTCAACTGACTCACACGTTGCCAGGCAAACCACACAAGGTAATCTCAAATTATTTTAAGATGACAAGAATTTTTCAGACTGTCTCTACCTATCCAACTCCTGTCCTACACATGGTTTCTGTGAGAAAATAATTAAATGATCACAGTTGTCCATAATACTTGACTATACTATGAATTCTGGGTTTTAAAGTACTTACGACATTGTAAGTCTCCGATGGGATTCTCAAAATAATTTGAGATCACCTCGTGTGGTTTGCTGGGAAACACATGAGTCAGTTGAGAAATTTAATGCTGTACCGGCATGTTGCCATTGCAGCTCAGTGGTAGAGCAACCGGCTAGAGACCAGGAGATATGGGGTTCAAATCCTGGCTATGGCATTGAATTTTTCAATCTGACTCTACTTACCCAACTCCAGTCCTACATACGGTTTCTGTGAGAAAACAATTAATTTATCACAAATGGAGAGTATGTTGAAAAATAGCAAAAAAGTTGGTACAATAAAATGATGTACTTGGTTTGTTTAAAAAAACAAAATTTACATTTTTAAAAATTATTGCTCACAACTTTCAGTATGACCATCGTATTTTCATTTCTACAGCTTAAAATTTTTGTTTATATTTACAAGTTATCCAACATTACATGCAATCGACTACATGGGCTGCCTCTTGTAATTGATAGTACAAAATGAAATGAATAAATATAACAGAAACAAAATATATCTCAAACATGAGTTCTACTAATGAAACTTTTGTGAGATACCTGCAGATGTATAGTTCGATGCTAAAACACACATGTATACCTACTTTGCTGTAGGATTGTTCCATATTTATGCCTTTTCAAACTGTGTTCTATATCTATCCTGTACATTATATGTGCGGTTTGATTATGACTCCACTTCTTGGCAATGTTCATTAGTAAACTGGTAAACATTTGGACAACTAAAATGAAATGATTCAGTTAATTACAATGAGTCAGATTTAAACACACAAACTTTACTAAAACTACATCACAAACTGAGATTGGCATACATTGGAAAGAAATACAGATGCAGAACTCCATCATACAATAGATTCTCCATCAACAGTGTGCTGAAATTAAACCAAGAATACAATTCAGCGATTTCTCAAGAGGATTGTGAAGATTGCAAGAAGTTTATGTGGCAAACAAAACAGAATCTAAAACCCAAGCTAAAAGAACATCTGAGAAATTTTACATACAAGTGGGCATATCTGCAACTGCATCATATTTTTAGAATATTGTACTGTATTTTTAACATAAAGCATCATTTGGTAATTACTTACTGGGACCAATTCCAGGACGACAGGAATTTCATGAGCATCAGCTCATAGAGCAACAAAATTACTCAAATTAAAGCCATACGTAATTACTTACTGGGACCAATTCCAGGACAACAGACAGGAATTTCACGAGCATCAGCTCATAGAGCAACAAAATTACTCAAATTAAAGCCATACGTAATTACAGTATCTCACCAAGTACAATGCTTCAAAGATTTCTTTGGACTACTTTCCAAGTTTCTCATTAGTAAGAACATGATGGATTCGTTGCCCTTTCTTGTTATTCACAGAATCTGTTTTGTTAAACCTATCATGAGATGCAATATTGTATTCCTACACAGAAGTGGTCTGTTAGGAAATTTAAGCCTAAATTTTTGTCTAGCTTTCCGCATGAACTCTTTGTCCTGAAAAATGTATTTAACATGTACTCACATAGTGAATATGCAACCATACTGTAGTACAAACACATGTAAACATACCCACACACTCCAAGGTTTACTGTCACTGAGTGTGTTTGTGACTTATAACAGAAGAAGCCGGAAGTGCACGATAACTACTCACAGTGCAAGATTGGGATTTGTTGCCCCAGTCCGGTGGGTGTCAGTTGTCCTATCAAAATATTAACCCATTTGACTAACAAACACTTGCTGGTACAACTGATAGTAGGTCTATCAGAGATAACGCAGATTTTAATGAAACAGTTGCAAATGTGAAAAATTGTTTTACATTCACATGACTTTCTCTAACTGTTCTACAAACAAACTTCTTACAAAAGATTCTTCTTTCTACACCATGCTAATCAAGATAAGCATTAGCAGAATGTACTTATCATAGTTTTTTTAAATAGAAGGGCACTAATGGAATGCACTATACTAAAGCGATTTCAAGAAATGGAGTTTTATTTATGGCCGCTCTTTAACTGCTGTGGTTCTCAGTGTCCCATTCTATACTGGGCATGAAAGACTGCTTAATTTTGCTCAGAGGTCTCTCTATCAGGCTTGAGATTCTTTCATGTGCCGTAAACCTATGACATGGAACCAACAGCTTTACTTGCTTTCCGAAGGAATCCATGCTAAGGATTTTTCCATCTGAAAAAATCTATTGTCCTCCACCAGGTTTGAACACATGACCTTGGGTATATGAAGTTGGCATGTTAACCATTACACCACAGAGGGTGACTGCAATGTCAAACGCTTTAAAAGCTATCGTTATGCGATTGTCATTGAAATTCACTTCTTTGCTAGGCCAGGAGTAAAATAAAAGTAAAACGGGCACTTTCTGTCTGAGGGAAGTATAAGCATTTTAAAACTGATACCAATAACAGGGAACATTTTGGAAATAATCAACTCTACAACAAAAATGCAAATGGCAGAGTTTTTAATTGTGTGTTTTAACAAGATCTACATTTTTTGTGTTTTAAGTTTTTGTTTATTTCTTATGGTTTACTAGCTATACAAAATTCAGAAAAAACTATCCAGAATAAACAGGTCTTCAGAAGCTATTCCCAGAAAAGTCAAGATATACATTTTATTTGTGATGTAAATATGTATAATATAAGATATTTTAATCAAAATCTTTAAGAGCCATTTTTGGAAAAAAAACAAAAATTTCAAAAATTTTTCCATGTATTAAAATCCTTCATGTCACATCCTGGGAAGATAAACTTAAATACCAAGTCAAGTATTTAACGGCCTTTTAGTTTTTGAGCTGTGCTATCCACAGACACACACACACTCGGAACTTTGTCTAAAAATGCTTTTTTTTGGACTCAGGGGTCCCAAAACATGTAGAGAAAGTAAAAATGGAAATGCAAATTCCAAGTTGGTAATTGAATTCAACGTCTGTCTGTTTCTCCATCAACTGGTTTGTTTCAAAATGTGATATTACTGACTTCGCATATTAAGTGGTTTGTTTACATCTGCCAAACACCAACCCTGGGAATTAAACACATGGGAAATGATGTTCATTGCGGAAAACAGCCACAGAGTAATGAGCTTAGATATCTCTAAAGAGACAGACTTAATTAGTTGCTTCTTCTAACATCACTAGAGAATAGCCTAGCAACAGGGGAAGATGATGCAGCACTAGGAATGCAGCTGATAATGGACTATCCATCCCAAAAACATCTTTCTAGTTACACAAGGAAAAACATGTAGTTTTAATGAAGTTGAGGTATTTGAACCTGATTCAATGAAACCAGTAGATCTTTGACTGGTTCTGCTATTACTGAAGGAAATACAAAATGTTTACAATTTGGTTTAGTGGCAGCTTTTAAGTGTACACCTACAACTATTTTTGTTCCTATTGTTCAAACATTTCCACTTATCTCATCAATTCCAATACACCCTTTATATACATAATGTTATGTCAGTAAACAATCAAAAGCAACACATGAAGCACCTATATGGTATTCCTCAAGACAATTTCTGTAGTTCTTATCTAGTACTAAAAACAAACCACAATCTCCAAATGCATTGTGCTTTAAAATTCATTGTTTGCTCATTTTAATGCCTATTATTTAATTTATGCTTTGTGCTATAAATAAAACAAATATTAGGGACAGGAAAAGAAGTTTTACTAAGTATACTTTATTGCTTAATTGTACAAAATTTAAAAAAAATTGGCATTTCTGTAATGATGTGATGGCCAAACAGAAAAATGGAAATTTAAGGAAGGAAACTGTTCCACAAAAATATAACAGCATAAACAAATAAAATAGAAAATCACTATTTTAAATATGGTGGAACAGAAATTATATATCAGATAACATCATATTAAAAAGTTGCCTTTAGAAAGAAGCTATCTGACGTAAATTATTACAATTTTGGAGGGAGTTTGGGAGATTGTTTCTTCTGTTGGCTATTACAAGTCACAATTAAGGATAGGTACTTCATCAAAATCACCAAAGAGTCATTCAAAACATATGTAATTAAGTGAATTCTTATACTTGCTGTAAGAGTTGATGTTTGCAAATCAAACATCTTATCCTCAAAAAGCCAAAATGAACAGAGTCGTGTACTTAAATGCTTTGTGTAATTCCATACTACACAGATTCCATACTGAAAATTGTAAGCAATCCATTGTTAAAATTCAAATTCCGACAATGCAACAAAATGGACCTCAGGATCATAATCTGATTTTTTATAGCGATTAACACCGGCTTTTACTATTATGGCACCACAGACGATGACACATGGAATGAAGATGGAGCACCAGTGGAAAGTGAAGGTAGGGGAAACTGGAAAAAACCTGTCCCTGCGCCACTTTGTCTACCACAAATCCCACATGTGGTCGCTTGGCATCGAACCCGAGCCACCTAACTGAAGACTTTACACATGTTGCCATTGTGATAACGTTATCTTCTATACCATGACAGACATTAATGTTTCGTTTGAACAACATGCTGTCATTGAATTCCTTGTTAAAGCGGTAAAATCTGCAGCTGAAATTCATCTCAGACTTCAGTGTGTCTATGAAGCAAGAAGTGCCTGCAAAGGGTTAAAATACAATGGTCTGAAGTAATTGTTCAAGTGAGAAACATATTGCCTCATATTTCTTTAGGAAACAAATTTACTACACTTGTCCCTTGATAATGCCAGAAAAACTAATATGTACCTCCACACAAGCAGGACATTTTAAATTTTTTCTCAATAATAGAAAAGGTAAACATTCTTAGGGTTGACTTACAAATATTTTTCAAGGCGCCTTGAAAGGAGCTTTCTATTGCATTGAACCATATTGGACTACACTGGAAAATATCAGATTTCACTTATTAAAGTTATAAATTTATGCTTTTCTCCCTTAACTACGGTTCTTTATTTAAAATTTAATGGAGCACATGCATTTTGCGAGACCTTGTTGGACTCCTCTACTAATAGCTGCCTTTGTGCGCGTGGGCTAGTGTTGGCGGTATTGTATAATTGTACCGCCCATCAACAAGACCAGGCTGTTGACTCTAGAGAAATGCATTTTTGTGTGTAAAAGTTATTATAAATGGGAATCACCAAGCCATGTTCGCACAGAGTAAATTCAAAAGTTCCCTGGTGAAGTGCCTCCTTCCAGATTTACAATTCACAAGATTGTTGAGAAATTCAAAACCTCTGGTTCTGTGGCAAACAAAGAACAAAAGCGTAAACGTACAGTTTAAACAGAGAAAAAATTACATGACATAGGCACAAGTCTTGAACGTTCACCAACAAAATCCATCCCAAAATTAGCACAACAGGTGGGTATTTCAGAGTCTTCTGCACATAGAGCAATTAATTATTAAAACTAAAACCTTAAAAGTGTACAAGTGTCCCAGTATCAAGAATGATTTATTGTTAATGGTTTCTTTCATCAATGAATGAAGGTTTAAATGATCCACAGCATTGTTCTTTCCTGTCGATGCATGGTTCCACCTAAAGGGTCATGTCAACACTTGTAACAAGGTACTGGTACTCTGAAAATCCACACCGCACTTAAGAAATTCCTCATTATGATCGGGAAGTTGGAGTTTGGTATGCTGTTAGCACTAGACACACAATTGGTTCAATATTTTACAAGCAGAGTTTATATAGGAGCAAAGCCTGTTGTGGCACACCCAATTGCGCCATGCGCCTGTTAGGTTTTAAATGAAGAACCCTGTATTAGTCATTACTTTTTCCAGTGTTTCATATGTATCAGACTTGTGACCAACAGCGACTTCAATAACAAATAGAATGATGGCAGAATTTATGTGGGCATCCTTGTCTATGCAAATATGTACAAAGTAAGATGCTTATCTTCTCTTAGGGCATTTAATGTATAAATTAAAATTTTGAAGGCACACACACACAGTGAATGGGAATTTAGAATTGAGATGGCTAAGACTCTGAGCATGGCATAGTGGGCTGGATTGTGGAGTTCTAGTTCCTGGCCATACGGGCTCTATCTGCTCTATCATGGGAGTACAGATTTTAATTCCAGTTATAGGACCAGCATCCACTATGTACTGTGAATACTTTTAGGGCCGGTTGTACGAACTTGGAATAAATCCTAGAATAGTTATTCTTGGAATACATTATTCATGGTATAAATGTGGTGACAAGTTGTACAATGCAATTTCATTCCTTAGATATCTATTCAATTGTTTGTAGATTTTAAACTAATGTTGGCTATGCTGCGAGACATTCATGGCCAACTTGATACGTAATTACTGATTTATTTTGCTGAAAACTTCATTGTTTTCACAATCAGCTGTTCCTAAATTATGTATTATTTCTTATTTTAACTACTTATGGTACTATGAAATAATTATGAATGTTCATAAGCGTGTTCAGAAGTAGAATCGCTATACACTTTACAAAACATAAACACATATGTATACTGTGACTTCTTGCAATAGGTTAGGAGTACGGGAATGAAACCTTGCCGTACGTGCAAAGTTGTATCTTGTGCTGATATATGACACCTTTGTGATTCGGTGATCAAAACGTACTTAGCCTGATTTCTGTATTTTATTCATTAAAATACTTAGTAAGCGAATTTTGAAAATAACATTTTAGTGTTGCCAATGCCTCTATCAACTTAAGATATGCATAATTGAATCGTTGCACCAAGATAAGTAGAAAACAATTTGCTATATAGGTATTATTAATCAACAGAAATATTAATAGTTATGTCAAATAGTACTTTAACCATTCCCATTACAGTTCACACTTTGCTGCTGATGGCAATATTTAATACAACAGCTAGAAATTGTCAACCAAACCAATAAAACTGGGAACATTATATTTTTTGGAAAGTATTCTCTATTCAATCAAAATTGTTTCTAAACCTACACATATAATACGAAAAAATATGAATTTATTGTAAAATAATATATTTAGATTTACGAGCTCTGAAGGCGTCTTTTAATCTGGGCATCTCCTCCCTACATCACAAAGCTTGTAGTTATCATTTTTAAACTTGCACATAATTCCAAAATCTGAATATAGTACAGAATGTTGCTAACATTAATACTTGTGGTTATCTTATGTTTTGAAGCATATTGCCCTAGAAGTAGTGTTTCGTCAATAAAACGTAACCCCACTCTTTACAATGCTATACATTGTGCTGGTGAATTGCTGCACTACACTATTTTATATTTATCTTGGGTTGGATTAAATTTAATTGTTTCCATAAAATAGAGGTATTTTGATGATAATATTGTAGGTAAATTTTACTGTTTTATACAAATGAAACTTTATTTTAACTATCTTCTTGTCATATTTAGCTTATAACCACCAAGTTGTCTGTGTGATATCCTTTCTCAACTTTAATCTCATTATAGCCGTGTTCATTTATCGGACTCAAAATTGTGTTGAGTACCCAAGCAGCCATTTTGCTTTTTATACTCTATTCTCAGAATATTGGCTTATTCCATTGTCGTACAACACAATTTAGCACAACTGGCCCTTAGTCTGGCATATTACAGATGTATGAAAATTGAGGAGCTGCAATAAGCAGCAATCCTAGCCAAGAAAAGACAAATGTTTGAGTGGGTAAGTGTGGTATTGGTCCCATCAGTTCTCCATATTGTTGGATGATCATCCATCTTTGATGTGCATAAATGAATGTGAGGCTGGCGGTTGGGTTGGCGAGATTCTGGTTCAATCCTAATCTGTTACACCACAGTAGGAATGGAACACTTAAGTTTCACTCGTCATATTTACTACAAGAACATATTTTTGTAAGTTAATGATGAAACATGTTCCTGAAGTAAATAAGGTGTGTGAAATCTAAAGCTGGGTCTACACTGCCTCAACAACCAGTAAAACAGGTAGATTCAATAGTGAGTTCATGTTGGGGGTTAATGAGTGGACTCCACTAACCAACAAGCCTTTTTTTTTTTGTAGCTTAACGAAAAACACCTTATCTGGGTAACTCAACCTAAGCAAGATTCAAACTTGCAACCTGTTGAATGTGAGGCACACACTCTACCACCACACTACCCAGGTGGGCTCAACAAGTCTTGGCTAAACAAAATTCTTTTCCATTGGCAGTGAAAAACATGTAGAGTTCGATTCTATTCAGCTAACTTTGTGCAGAGCTAACTTTTGCCAGATATAATGTAGACAACTGGCCTAGCTGTTTACTTACTCATTATTTTCTAGCAAAAAAATGGAATGAATGACTGAAAATACAATACAGTTAATAAGATTCTTGCAAGACCTGTCATCTGGGATATATCCCTAAAAGATTGTAGAAATAAAATGTAGAAAATTAAGTGTTTACACAAGCTTGCCCGTAATTTTTAATCTTCGCACAAGTACATAGAAAAAAACAAGAGATTAAGACTAACCTCAAATCAGCTGATATTCCTGATCTGAAATTCGTCTCCTGTTTTGCAATTGTTGGTCAAATGATAGTCACCAACAAAATGAAATCCTCTTCCTATATTCTTAGCAAATTCTTGATGCTTTTTCAGTTCAGACAGGATGCTTACTTACATTATTCCTATTGATTTGAACAGTGCTCATTCATAACTTTCTTCTTTTATTTTTGTATTTCTACCACATTGTGACCATAGATGCAAAATCTTGATAATAAGAATCAATTCAATTGATCTTAACAAATGCAACATGTTTATACTTTGACCAACATTAAGCAGTGATGGAATATTTATGTGAACTACATGTAAGACTTGACATCTTTCACATTACATGTTTTTAAAGCTGTTTATATGTAATGCAGTGTGCTGATTGTTGAGGCAGTGGAGACCCACCATATGAATGTTAGTCCACTCAATTCTAAATTCCCAGATTTAATATAATTTACAACCTTATGTGTTCTGAAGGAAGTATGTGTAAACTTATAATGTGTAAAAAAGAAGTAACACAAATATTAATATAACAACAATTTGTAACAACTTTTCACTTATCTTTTTGAACTCCACAGGACTAGTTTTGCAATCAAAAGATCTATTGCATCGTCAGCTAAATTTTGTTTTGCTCTTGTTGTTTATTTACACTGTTATGGTTACTGCTACTATGTGGATTCTGTACTAAGGCATTGCTAACTGCTGGAATCAAAACAAATTTGATGAGAATCAATTCGTGATATATTAAAATTCATTGTATGATTTTTATTCTTTAATATAATGATTTTCTCCCAAACTATTAAATCTATGGGTCCATTTAAATGTTTTAATAATTTACTATCTGGATTTATTTCATGATTAAATTTCCAAAAATATTCTGCCACAGCTGATTTGTTAATTTGTTTGTATTTAATATTTCTTATGTGCTCCTTAACTCTGGTTTTCAAATAACGTTTGATCTTCCAATTTAAATAAGGTCACAACTTAACAATTGAATTGATAAATGCCAGACTTTTTATTTTTTGACATTTCATCTTTTTTTGGGAAGCCTAACAAATATTTTATGTTGTATTTATTCTGAGGAACCAACATTACACCATGATCTTTGAAAATATTTGTGAATTTTTTATTTACCCAAGAGTGATAAGTAAATTTGTTTAAAAATGTTATCATATTTTACTTTTTTAAGAGTAGAAACCTCCTTAATAGCTTTCTGATATTTAAACTTCTCAATTTTTTTATTTATAAAATCAGTATTAAAACCATTAATTAAAGCAGTGTTGATAATGTGTTTATACTCTTAATTGAATTCATCTTTATTAACCTATAAATTAATATTAAAAACAGTAAATATGTGTGAAAAAGGGTTAAGTAATTATTTTTTATGTAATTATATTATGCAATAGATCTTTTGATTGCAAAACTAGTCCTGTGGATTTCAAAAAGATAAATGAAGCTTACAAGACAACACGGCTAACACCAGAAGCATATAAGTGAAGAATTGTTACAAATTATTAACTATTATAATAATATGTGAGCACTTTCAAATCCTAAATAATAATATGTGGATACTTTTAGTCTGGCATTACCTTCATGCATATTACAGCAAATTCTGGTGATGATAGCTTGATCTTTTATAGCAGAATGGCCATCACTTCAAATGAAAATACCAACTCTTAAAAACAAAGCATTTTTTTCTAACTCCACAAAAGGCATGAGAAGTTTCTCTCCAAATTTAACAACTGAGACACTTTAATAGTATTACACTCATGCTATTAAGGAAGCAACGATTTCTATGAAGACAACAACCATAAAACCTAGATGATCATTGCTTCCTAAATATTATTCCTGCCAATATAAAATTCCTTCATGGCTAGACAATAATGATTTGAAAAAGCATACTAATATTTCTGGATTATCTGTTTTACTTCTTTTAACAGTTTTAACTGTTTCTTCTATTTACATAAGACAAACAACAATTCACAAGAAACAACACTTTTTGTTAATAACAATACATGCTAAAAGGGGGGGGATTATTCTAGGTGCTATTTGGCACACATATTTTAAATGCAATATGGAATAGAAAAATCTATGTGTTAACTGTTAAAAGTTGTATAACGTATATCCAAAATTTTACAGATGCAGCTCTATGAGATTTTTTTCTAATACCTACAACAGCTGCTATGAGAATTTGCAACTAAAATCTGTATAAAATGCACAGATATATTTGCTAAAAATCTTCATTTTCCATAAAGGGAACATTAATATTTTATGTTTTGATAAAGATTATTAACAAAACTATATCTGACACATTCTGTAACATACACATGAGTGATATTATTGGCTTTTCTGGAAACATACATAGCAAAATGCAGGGAAGATTGCTGGAACTGCATATAATGCTCAAAATCGTCAAATGCATATTTGCAAACACTTAGCCTAAGAAAGAATGCATTGAAAAATCTTTAATTTCATTATTGTACGTCAGTTTGTCTCTATAATCATTTACATTCTGAGAACCAAGCCTCCTACTGATAATCACTTTTTGTTTCTTAAAATATCTCTTGCTTTATCTTTAACTAGTGGATGCAATACACGTTTATATATGTCATTAATACTTAGTAAATTATTTTTCGTTTATTTATATGTAACTTTCATTTTTAATCTCGAGCAGAGTTATTTCAATAAAGCTTTTACTTGCTTTAATAATGTTTATTTTGATCTACTGCAGCCCAGACCTCCATTTAATAATCAATGGAACTGGGTGCAGAAAACGTTAATCATTTCTTCTTGTCTTTCCTGCTGGCTGTTTTACTTGCGGTTGAACTGTTAAGCCTGTTCTCAGCCAGAGGTGGTTGCGCGGGAACTGTAGCTCGCTGATCTTCCATTCGTCCTGATTGTAATCGCATGATAAGTGAGAAAAAATCCTCATCTGGAACCGTAGGTCCTCTGTTTGGGGGTCGAGGGTCTGTTTCTGAATCAGTTTCTCCTGGCAAAGAACTACGCTGATCCTCCAAGCGAGAACCCTGTAAAAAAGAGGAAATATACTCACAAGTTTAAGAAATACTCTGTCTGAAAGTGTTCATAAAAGAGAATGGAAACCAGAACAAGAATGACAAAGTTAACAAAATCAGCCAATCACATATCCATAGAGTCAGTTAACTCTACCAAATATAGAATAAAGAGTAAATTATATAGTGTCACCAAAACATAAAACAGTCTCCCATTTAACATCAAAGAATTGCATAACTTATCTTATTTAAAAACAAACTCTTCAAATACTCACTTGAGCAATGTTATAATTCCTAAAACTTTGGCAACAGAAAATCCTTATGGTGTTTATTGAAATATTCCACAAGTTTACTCACACATCCACACAAAATATGTTAAAAAAATTATACACATAATTTATACTTATGTACTCCTTTTTATGTGTTTACTTTATTCTTTGTATTTCACTTACCGCCTATTTAAGGGGAAGTCCATACTTAGAGCAATATGCTCATTGGGGCATTCTATGTAAATAAATAGTAAAAAAAAAAAATTGTGTATTATAATATGAGGTTTACAATTCTGCAATTTTCACCTTTTGCACCTACCTACCCCAGAAAGTAGGTTTTCCATGGGCCAACCTATGTATAGCCATGGAAGTTTCCTCAATGCTGGGCAGATCAAGAAAAACCTGATACACTAACTGCCAGCAGACATGAAGGTTAAGAGAAAGCAAGGCACATTGGGGAGTCCATTGTTCTAATGCTTATTAATGTCAGATTTAGTTTGTTTTCCATAATTATATGCATCAAACTGCTAGTGAAATAACAATACTACACCACTTTGAAACTGTTGGTAAAGTTTTCATTGGTATTATTGTGATGACATTGAGCAATTTTTTTCATACTTTTAAAATAGATAAGAGATATTTGCAAATGTTTTTAGCTTTTTATAATTCATATATGGTTTTTAAGCATTTTCATAGTATAACTACATGCTGGTGGGCAGCGCCACTTGCTATCGCATTCCACTGGTGCTCCATCTTCATTCCAGTATCATCGCTTGCTGTACTTATGTAGTAAAAGTGGGCATTAAACATTATCAAACAGGGGGATACACACTCATGTGCTTGCACCTGCCACCGTGAATTGTTGCATGTGCACCATTAGCTTTCTTTATATAGCTCCATTGCTTTGTCGCAGGTGTGCATGTGAACAAGTAAGTGCATTACATCAAAGCCTGCAATGCCACACCTGAGTGTAATGTACACATGCAATAATGACTACTGCTTCTGGAAGTGTCTTGGTATTTAATCAGGAAGTATATAAGCACAGCTGGCAGCCTTGCAGCAGTTCACTTTGGACGGCAACTTTGGATTGTATGTTTGAATTCGAAAAACAGCCAAAGCAGTCAAAAGAGCACTGTAGTGAAAAGGAATAAAATTGTACTGCAGCATTGGAAGAAAGACAATTTATAACATCAATATTTGAGCTAAAGAGAATTTGTTACATTATTATTATTATTGTCACCATCATCATCAACAATGTTATATATGTCCTTAAAACCATTCAAAATGTATGCTTTTAACAAAGAGTATAAATGGTGCCAAGGTCTATTTTTTTAGCATTTCAGAATTATTTAATTGCCCTTTTGAAGGGGGAGGTTTAATTGTTACTATTGGCTTAATAATACGTATTTGAATATAAGGTTTTATAATAATAATGATAATCATCATCTGGTGATGTTAGCAAAGGCAAGGCAAAACCCTTTTGAAATGATGTGGTCACCAAAAATGGACAAATTTTGGCCATACTGATGACTGATGTGTGGCATGTCGCACTGTATTGTTGGAAATATACCATAGAGAGTTCCTTATCATCCAGTTGATTTAAATACATATTAAATACTTGAATGTACTAATTTATTATGGTGTTGAATTGAAGAGGTTGGAACCAATTATTCAGTGTTGAATATTGCACACCATACACCAATCTTTTCTGAATCTTTTCTTTGTATATTATACAGGAGTTTTCACTTGTCCATATATGGGAATTTTGAATACTTATGCATCCTGGCAGGTGAAACCATACTTCATCTTCTGTGAACCAAGTGTAGTCTAGTAAGGTTAGATGATTTTGATGAAATATTTGAATCTAACATATTCATTTCATTTTGTCAGTTTCTTTTAATTCATACACCACAGTGCAACAGCAATCATGAAGTTTCACTTTTTTGCAGCATGCTGACAAGGGTTTTTGAACATTCCTGTTTCTTGTGAAAGTAGGCAATAAATATTTTGAGGGAGATGCCAGTAGCTTATCCTTCACATTCTCGATCATTTCCTGTGGCATTTCTTCTCTTCATCTTGGATGATTGTCCAGGACAGTTCCATGCATTTCAAGTTTCTTCAATAAAGCCCAAATGGTGGATGTTGGTTGTTTCCAAATCTCCCTGTAAACTGCTATTGACATGCCTGTATTGACTCGGCCTTACAATACATACAAATTATAAACCCACACTCTTCTAGCTATACTAATTCACTTCAACTGCCCTGCACTGATCCTGTTTCTATGAACCGAAACTGCTTTCCATTAAACAAATAAACACAATTGCAATCAATTATTATACATGAATCATGCAAATTAAGAATCAACCAAAAAGCCAGAAAATAAATGCACTGTTGATACTCCAAGGAGCACCACTTTCATTACAATGAAATTCTAACAGTTAAAACAAATTCAGGATTCAGTAGGAGTGGGACACATTGTATAATGCAGCACTATTTATAAGTGAAAGAGATCTAACAGCAAAAAACAACATGTACAAACCATAACATTAGAAATAAGGGAGAGTATTACACATTTGGCTTTAGTAAACCAACAAATTGCCATCAAAAATTAAAACTAACAAAAATGTATTTAATTAAGAAATGTATATATGCAATGAATGAATCGTAATCAAAATTGTGTAACTTTTAAAAAAAAATCTGCTGTTTCCATTCACGTGACTTTCTTTATATCTTTGTAACAAATTATTTTTAATAAGCTTATTCTTCTATCTACTTCATGCTAATCGAGATAAATATTAGCATTATTACTGAATTCCTTGTAAGTAGAAGAGGAATAAGGGAGCACCATAGACTATAGCAATTGTAAAACATTTTCAAATTTGGTTGCTATGTGATTCAAGTTCCTTTGTTTGCATGGATAGGAGTTGACAAATTCCCATATTAGAAGAGTATTTTAAAGCTGAAACCAATAACAAGGAATATCTAAAACATGATCCACTTGATAGAAAAAATGTATATAACATAAACTGCGTGTTTTAACAAGCTCTACATTTTATATTAGGCAAGGAATATCTAAAACATGATCCACTTGATAGAAAAAAATGTATATAACATAAACTGCATGTTTTAACAAGCTCTACATTTTATATTAGGCAAGTTTTTGTCTATCTCTTATGGTTTATCAGTTATGCAAAATTCCGTAAAATTCATCCAGAATAAAGTAGTCTTCAGAGGCTATTCCCAGAAAATTCAAGATGTATATTTTATTTGTTATGTAAATGTGTTTAATATACAATATTTTAATCAAAATCATTAGAGCCATTTTTGAGAAAATAAAAATGTTTGAACATTTTTCTACGTAGAGGGTAGTTGGGGGTGGGGGATTTTCTTCAAAATCTTTGTGTCACATCTTTGGAAGATACTGAAATTAAATATCAAGTTTGGATTTAAGGATCTTTTCGTTTTTGAGCTATGCTGCTCACAGACACACACACACACACACATACGGGCATTTTTCTAAAAATGCTTTTTTTTTAAAACATATTTCTGGTGAAATCTCGGTATCAAATTTTTGAGTGCATTACAATACCTTCTCTATACATTATATACGTATATAGTATGAGGAGAGAAAGTAAAAAAGCATGCACAAACTGTAACATTAGAAATAAGGGAGACCATTACAGATTTGGCTTTAGTAAACCAGCTATTGAAAAGCATGTATATGTAATGGGGCCTATATTGTATAACAAATTGCCATCAAAAATCAAAACTCACATAAATGTTGGATAGGTAGAGTCAGAATGAAAAATTCAATGCTATAGCCAGCATTTGAACCACGGATACCCCCAGTCTCCAGCCGGTTGCTTTATCACTGAGCTACCATGGCAACATGCCGGCACAGAATCAAACTTCTCAACTGACTCACATGTTTCCCGGTAAACCACAAGGTGATCTAAAAATATTTTGAGATGACACACCCCGATGGCAACTTACAATGTTGCAAGCACTTTAAGTCCCAGCATTCATAGTATAGCCTACTATTATGTTCAATTACAGACAAAATTAAATTAGCTTATTAAGAAATGTATGTATTCAATGAATGAATTGCAATCAAAATTGTGTAACTATTAAAAATAACATTAAGTGGAATTAACATTTCATGCTTCACTTACTTATAAGGCATATGTATAAATTTGTGTATAGGTTTATATAGAGCCTTGAAGTTATAAAGTAACCCCTCTCGCAGCCTCTCTCCACTATGCGAGATCCGAGAGTCGTACGGAAAGTGGTGCCAGCAAAGACACACTGAAGTCCTTAACTTAAATAAATGCTGAAAATATTGACCATCTGTTCCCAAACAGGCAGTATAACAAGTTAAGGATGTTCTCACTCAGCAGCAGAAATCCCTGTATAATCTACAGAAACTTAATGATAACATCATGCAAGAAATCACAAGGATTCCTGCCGCTAAGCTTAGATGAGTGAGCAGGAATATTTTAGCAAATTGTGCTGCCCATATGTGAGCAAAATGTCAACATTTCCGTAATTTAACTTAGACATATTTTAGTGCACCTTTGCCGGCACCACTTTCCCGGCAACTCTCTGAATTCTCGAGCAGTGGAGAGAGGCCACCACAGGGGTTACCTTATAGTTTAATGATCCTAAAGAATTGACAAAGCTTCACATTTGTGAAAAACAAGTCTATGAGTAATAAAGATGATTTTTGTCATTATTATTATTTTTCAATGGAAAGTGATGAGTTTAGTACCTGACATCTCATTAACATTTCTAAGAAGTTGTCATCTGGAGCACTGCTGCCATCTGTACCGAGTCCTGCTGCAGATAATCTCTGCAAGACTTGTGACTGAGAGACTGGTGGATGAAGTCCTGGCAAATGGGGCAGTGCTACACGTTGTTCATCCATCCTCTTGCTCTGCATTCCAGCAATTAGATCCAGAAGGTCATCTTGTACCCTCAAGGACTCTGCAGAAAAATGTTATAATTCACTGAAGATTTTTAAAATTTCATGTGTTATTCATGTGATTTTCTCTACCCACTGTCACAAAAATGTTATTTTTGTATCTACTTTAGGTTAATCAATATAAATACTTGCAAAATGGTTTCATTAAATGTTATTATAGGCAAAAAGAGGGAACAGGAGATACCACTGCTGTCATGTTTTATCATTGCATATATTCTGTACTCCCACTCAAAACATGAATTTATGTGCAAATTTGAATTAGGTAAATGTGGTTCTAACCTGGTTTTTACCTGGTTAGAAGCCCGAGAAGATTTTGAATTAATACGTCGCCAGGAAAGCTTCAGTTCTTATTTTATACTATATGTTGTCTTGACTGAAAACTACTGACAATCATCATTACAACTAAGCTACCGCGGTCACCACGAAACACAGACATATGGTACATTTCCATTTTCCCTTCCCCATCTCCCTCTTGCTCGCAATTGAATTTCTGCACAAATTCAAATCAGGTAAAAAATTTACGATCTGTTATATTATGTTGTCTAAATAGAAAATCATATCCAACATCATCATTACAGCTATGCTGCTGGTGCTGCCACATCTATCATTGCACACATACTGTACATTTCTGAACTCGCCTTTCTGTCTCCAGGTCAAAATGTGAATTTCTGGAAAAATTCAAATTAAGTATATGTATACTTAAGGGACTCAACAGCTTAAGTGTCCCTTAGTTTGTTCAAAATATATAGCAAACCTTTAAATTTCATTTAAAGATCAAGTTGTCTTCTTTTTATATAGATGATATACTAAATACCAAAATTAAGTTCTAATAATGGAGGTCATCCTGCATTTGAATAAATATGGTACAGGAACCCAAAAGTCTCAGTTGAGAATACAATATTAGTTATAAAATGCTGGGCATAATAGTGTTTTGAAAATAACAAAAAAGGTATGATACTAGGTGCTTCTACAAACTCCTTTATTATCCACACACACTACACATCTGATTATTTATCCTGGGATTCTAACCCACAGGCACAATAGATACACCTAGCAGGTCAAGCCACACTTAATAATAGAGGCCATCTTAACAATAGAGGGGAGTTAAACTATGCCAAATGACATGCAGTTTTCATACATCTGGGAGCAGTAAAATCAATCCATGAGAGTTGTAAGTAATGATTAAATTAAAAGTCTGGTGTTGTTTTCACAGAAGAATACATTTGTATGTTAGTATACAATAATTTAATTACATTCTTTCTTTTTTTGGTAGCTTAACGTCCTTTAACCTGGTTGGTCATATCAGTCAATGAATGAAATTGGTGAAATGATGCTCAAATGATCTCAGGGTCCATGGAGCTTAAAGTTACTCAACATTCGTCTTCTCAGGATACAAGAAAACCCAGAAAAAAACCTTATCTGGTAACCCACCCTAAGTGAGATTCGAACTTGCAACCATCTGTTGAATGTGAAGCAGACACACTACCCAGGTGGGCCTTTAATTGCATTTTTTTGATGTGAAAAGCTCAGCTGATAAAATTACATGGAAAAAAATCATTATTTTCACTGAATCATTGTAAAGATAAACATTTTTATTTTTACAATGAAAATGTAATGCTTTATTTAAACTATATAAATAATTAAGATGTAAATGAGTTTGAATAACAAGTTAGCAACTTTCATTCGATCGATGTTCTGAAACTTTTGATTGGCGTCATGTGTGCGTGTTTGTGTAATTATATAGGATGATTCAAAAATACTTTTAAAAACTTTGGGAACAGGTTTCTTACATCAAAACAAGAAAAAATGTTCATATAAACATATGTCCCAAAACTCTTTGTTCTCAATTTGTTGAGGTTCAAAATGTTATTAATCAAAACATATGAAAGTGACACATTATTCTATTTTTGACGTCAGCTTTTAGTAGGTGTTCAACACAAACACCACTTATAGCAAATGGTCCAAATGTTCCCCTCTTGCTTCTAGACACGCATGAACTTGTCTGAGCATGGATTTTCATTGTTGTATGATTTCACATGCTTCCATGACATGCAGATTAAGAGTTTATTCATCCGGGATGTCTGCTGCATAAACCAAATGTTTCAGGTGCCCCCAAAGACAAAAATCCAAAGGATTAAGGTTGGGGGAATGTGCAGGCCATTGAACTGGTCCTCTACTACCTATCCATCTGTCATTCTAGATACGAGCCAGTGCGTTTCGAACATTGAGACTAAAATGAGTAGAGCATCATGCATAAACAACATGTTCTGTTTTATTTGTAGGGGCACATCTTCTAATAAGCCTGGGAGAGTGTTCTGAATGAAATTCTTGTAGACAGCACTTGTATGGTATGGGGGGAAGGGGGGGGGATGTATTACACAAATGACAAATGTAAATAAGCAGCCATGACAACACAAGGTTAACTCCACAGAGTAAAATTGGCCAAGGCTTCTATGAATGAGTTCATACATAAATGAAGTTATTAGGCTGGACTCGGAAACCTGTTAAACGTAAACTTTCATTAATAAATTGATAATCTGAAAACAAAGGGTTTTAGAGCATATGTTTATATTAAAATATTTTCTTATTTCAATGTAAGGAATTCATCCCTAGAAATTATAAAAGAATTTTTGAATCATCCTATCGTATATTAGCATCTGTAAAGAAAATCAATATGTGCAAATGCATAAAATCTTATGTTACTATTAAGAGAATCTGAGATTACCATTGTTGCCAACATTAGTACCATTGCTGTTGTTCAGTGGCATTGTAGTTTTGTTGCTTATTGCATTGTTTAGTACACTCATGTTACTTGCAGCATTATTATTATGATTGCTCTTCTGCCCTGAGTTTGCATTTTCTTTATTCTCTGTTACAGTTAGTGAACACCTTTGGTCATCCATTCTCTTGGATTGAAAGCGTGATAGTAGATCAAAGAAGGATTCCTCATCATCCAGATGCTCTTCCTGCAAGTGAAAAAAACTGCTTACTGGAGCTCTAAAGGACTACAGAGCATTTAAAGAACATAAAACATCATATTTCTGTAATACTCCTGATAAAATAGACCCATTCACAATGAAAATTAAGCTTAAGCATAATATAAAGTTAAAAACTAGATGTACTGTAACGGAACCATTCACAATGAATCATCTTAACTTAAAAATCTGATGGTACAAGGGGTGTAGCATTAATTGATGTGGGTGATGTATTACATAGTAATGGTAGATTTGAATGCTAAAGGTTGATGTATTTGATTTTTGGATGTTCTTGAGATATTTTGAAACTTAAATGCTATATTGAATCCTTCATTTGGATGGGTTCAAATGCATGTTCTCGTTTGAGAATGCCCTGAATGCAGTACTTGAATGCTGCACTTGGATAGGTACCAGTGCACCGAACTAAGTCAAGACCTTGTCTCAAGATGGTGCTGGCATAGCTACACCTAAATGGGAATGGTGCTCATAAGCTTGGGCATTTGCCAGGAAGAGTGCAGCAGTGTGCTGGCGTAATAAACTCATGAATAATTCATTTTATTATTTTGCAAAAGAATTTTTGGATATTCAGGTTCTACAGTTTGTTTTACACTTTTTAACAGCAATGTCTATAACCCTATAAACATGCAAAGAGAGTATAAAATTAAAATTACATATGTACATGCTTAAATAATATAAATATATACTTAAAAAAATATCTTAACATTTCTGTGTTCAAATAAAATGTTTTCCAGCCATGATCAGCTTTAGAATCACTGCAGTACAACGTCCACACATACAGAACAAAACAACAAACTCGTGCGCTGCAGTGAATTGTTTAAGGAATCAATGATCCAAGATTTTAAAATGGAAATGGCCTGTTATTTATGGACGCTCTTTAACTGCTTTGGTTCTCAGCATCCCATTCTATATTGGGCGTGAAAGATCGCTTAATTTTGCTCAGAGGCCTCTCTTATCAGGCTTGAGGTTCTTTTACGTGCCGTAAATCTACGACACGGGACCCACAGCTTTACTTCCCTTCCGAAGGAAGCCATGCTAAGGATTTTTACGCCCGAAAAAATCTATCGTCCTCCGCCTGGTTTGAACCCACGACCTTGGGTATATGAAGTTAGCATGGTAACCATTACACCACGGAGGGCGACCCAAGATTTTAATTAACACAGCAGTACTATAATATACTATATCAATCAGTTGTTTATCTTTGCCATCCAATACTTCCTGCGTATGCAGAAAATAGTAAAACCTAGCACCCAATTGTCAGCATCTAACTGTTGTTATATTTTTCGTCCATCATTTGAGCTGAAGAACATCACTTGAGTGACGATAACATAGCATCCGAGAGCTTGCTTGTGAAAACAGGTTGATTTTGATTAGCAAAAGCATCACCGAGTGATTGTAGCATTCGAGAACCAAAGTGAAAATAGAGAACACAACTCGAGTGAAGATAACATAGCATCTGAGATCTTGCATATGAATATAGTCTGATTTTGATTAGCGAAAACCTTAATGAGTGATAGTCGTATTCGAGAACTTGTACTGGAATGAAAGTTTTGATTCTTAAAACTATTCAATTCTAGAATACATTTGATTCTGCCCATCACTAGTATTACATACCTTAATAGTTTACCTTAGTTCACAATTTTCTACTGTATTAATCCTTTTTAGAACTATGTTTTGAGCAATGGTTCTTCCATGAAATGCTGTTCTGTGTATCAAGTCAATCAAGGAAAAAGTGCACACCAGTGAATGTAACAAGGCAGAATACCTCCTGCTTGATAAGGTTAAGGTGGTTTAAACTGAACTTTTTCATTAGTTTGCTTGACAGCGAAAGTTTCATACGTTTAAATTCTTGTGAGCTTATTAGATTATAATACACAGCATTTTGGATGGTAATTGTGATTGAATGTGTTCGAACGTCAACTAAATAAGAGCAGAAAATGTACATTCCTGAAGTATATCTGCAAGTGCCATCATAGGGAAGCACTCATTACAGACAGAATGTTATATTTTGCATAAACCAAGCACACTTAATATGTAATCAGACTCTTGTGTAATCAACAAATTGAAGGTAAGAGAAGTTTTAGTTGGACTGCAAATACAAGTATAATTACAGCACGACCCAGAAGTCTCTAAATGTAACATTAAAAATGTCTTGAGAGACATAAATGGTAAAGTGTAGTGTATAAAAG
Organism: Hymenopus coronatus; assembly: GCA_030762935.1. Lineage (NCBI taxonomy): Eukaryota > Metazoa > Arthropoda > Insecta > Mantodea > Hymenopodidae > Hymenopus > Hymenopus coronatus. The sequence continues at coordinate 21,908,338 of CM060882.1, forward strand.
TGAATTGTGGCTCTGTGGGTGAAAGACTCTAAATATATTGTTTTGTTGCTCATATACTGTATTTATCCGAATACAAGAAAATGTTTTTTCCAAAATATTAATGTTCAGAAATGGGGGTCGTCTCACATTTGCACTATGTTTTCCGAACACCATACAAGGAAACAATAAGTCTCAAACTTTGAGAGTATGGGAGTGGCAAAGCCTGGTAAAAATGCTATAGATTCGAGACATATGCAGCAGATTTTGAGCGTCTCATTTTGCGCTGAAAATTAGCTATTAAGAAGTCTATGATCATTCTCATTGGAAAAAAAATAACTCTCTGAGACTAAAATAAAATTACAGGACTTCTTTTCATCGGTGGTTGCACGTAATGTATTGGAAGTCAATGTCAAGCAGAAAAAGAGAGGTTAACTGTGTATTTTCCCTCCTTGGATCACACATTTAGCGCAAACTGAATTTACACACAAATTTGAACTATGTAAAACAGTTTACAATACATTATATTAAGTATGCTGTCTTAACAGAAAACAGCATTCATATATAATCGTTGTTACAACTATGTTGCCACCACCGCTACATTTCATTCTACCTTCTCCGTCTCGCAATGTGAATTTCTGTGTAAATTCAAATTGGATAAAAACATTTACAAAGTGCTATATTAAGTACGTTATCAAAATACAAAATCATTTCCATCATCATTGTTACAGTTATGCTACTGCCACTGCCACGTTCTATCATTGCATATACCATACATTTCCTTCTCCATCTCTCCTGCTCGCAATGTGAATTTCTGCCCAAATTCAAATTAGGTAAAAACATTTACGATGTGTTATATTAGGTATGTCGTTTAAATTCAAAATCATCACCATCATTACAGTCATGTCATTGCCACATTCCATCACCGTACATTTCCACACTCCCCTCTCCGGCAAGCGCTCAAAACTGAATTTCTGCACAAATTCAAATTAAATACAGTAAATAAATAATGGCTTAAGTGTCCATTAGTTTGTTCAACATATATGACAAACCTTTAAATCTCATTTAAAAATTCTTCTTTTTATACACCTATGTCTTTTAAACATGTCATATGTAAATGATATGCTAAATTCCAAAATTAAGTTCTGAAAAATGGGGATAGTCTTGCATTCAAAGACTTGTATCATAAGTGATAATGTCGAGTTGAAAATGAAGAAGTTAAAGAACGAATATTCCTGTAATTATATTCTTTGTGAAAAAAAGTTAACACTGCAGAATTTAATTTTGTATATAAATTGTTAATTAAAGTAACCACTGAACAGCATGACATGTAAGTAAGGTAGAAAATCTGAGCAACACTGGTGCATCTCATACAAGCTGTCTGTTTTTTGAGAAAACAAGGACTTGCATTTCGTGGCCATATAGAGAGTGCTGAACCTTCTGTAAGAGGGAATTTCAATGAATAACAAAATATAGTATCTCTTAAAGGCCACCTGGAAAAGTCACTCCATTTTGTGCTACTTCGCCTGATATACAGAATGGTTTAATTTCCACAATGAACCAACAAAATTAGAAGAGAAGTTTCTAAATCATATTGTATATTGTGTTTCACTTATATTAGGACAGAAGTTGAAACTGCCAAAACTACCTTCTGCAACCTGGTGAACTATTAAAGAACAATTCATTGGCTTTACAGATGTTATGCAGAACACTGATAGAAAAATTAATTCACATTTGCAACATTCTTTGAATAGTCTGATTGTATGAATTTAAGCATTCACTCTCACTCTTTCCCCTTTGCTTTTTAACATTAGACTTTGAAGTGCACACCCTACGTCATATACCTGCTATGCTACTGTGTTGTACATTCTCACAACTTTCTCTGCCCATTCTTCTGCAAACTTATTTCAAAACAGCATATTCTTCTATCTATTTCATGATATTAGAGATAAAACATCTGCAGAAACAATTTCATTGCATATTTCCTTGTAGAAACAGTGGGATTATGGGAATACAGTAGGCTTAAGCAACACTCAAGTCCAAAGAGTTGGTTGGCTTTGAAATTATGATCTCACTGCTAGACCAGAAGAAAAACAATAATGACTTTCATTTGAGAAAAGTATGAGAATGGGAAAATTGAAACCAATATGGAATGTCTCAAAAATGGTAACTTCATAACGAAAATTTGACATAAATTGTGTGCTTCAATGAGATTTACCGCATTTATCCAAATATAACACAATGTTTTTTCCCGAAATATTAATGTTCAGAACTGGGGGGTCATCTTACATTTGTTATATATGTTTTCCAAATACCATGCGGGGAAACAGTAAGTTTCAAACTTCACGGATATGGCAGAGGAAAAGCCTGGGGGAAATTGTATATAGATTACTGTCAAGTTTGCAACATATGCAGTAGATTTTGTGTGTTTCATTTCGCACCAAAAATTGGCTGCTAACAGGCCTATGAGCATTCTCATTGGAAAAATATATTTCTCTCCAAGATATATTTCTCTTCAACTCCTCCTACCAAACACATACATGGTACATTTCTCTTCTTCCTCTCTGTGCTGCCTGCAACGTGGATTTATACACAAACTTGAATTAGGTAAATGTTTTCAGACTTATATTATTTTGTCTTAATAGAAAATAGCATCCATAGTTATCACTGCAGCTAAATATTTACAAGCAAATTTGATTTAGATAGTGTGTTGTCTTAATTGAAAATTATGTTCATAATCGCTGTTACAGCTAAGGTGTCGCCATCACCAATAAACACAAGACATACCATTACATTTCCGTTCTCCCTTCTCCGCCTCTCTCCCTCTCACAATATGAATTTCTATGCAAATTCAAATTAGGTAAAAATACTAATTGGTATGTTTTCAGATATAAAATCATATCAATTGTGGCTGCTGCCACTCCGCCGGCCCGTTTTCTCAAATGTACCTTAAATTTCCGTTCTCCCTTCTGTTGTTCAAATACAAAATCATATTCATAATCATTGTTACAGTTACGCTGCCGCCGCCACCACCACATTGTACCATCACGCTCATACTCCATAAATTCCCGTACTTCCATATCACCCTTTCCATCAACCACCAAAAACGTGTTTTTCTGTTCAAATTCAAATTAAGCATAAAAAAAGGGTCTTATTCAGCTTAAGTGTCCATTAGTGTGTTTAAAATATATGGCAAACATTAAAATTCATTTAAAATTAATTTATCCTGTCTTCCTTTTACATATGAAGATGATATGCTAAGTTGCAAAATTAAGTTCTGAAAATAGGGGGTTGTCTTGTATTCAGATAAATACGGTACATTCTTTGTATAGAAAGCTTTTATCTACCTCTTACATTTACTAGTTATGCAAAAGCCATTCAGAATGAAGGGAAGTTAAAAGGCTACTCACAGAAAATTTAAAATATACATTTTTGGTGAAATGTTGACATTGAATTCTTGGGTAATTAATTTATAATACTTCCCTTACTATACATAAAAAAGAAAGTAAAAATATGCATAAATATAGAAATGGGAGACACATGGAGTTTGGGAGAAAGAAGCGAGGCAAGCTTCTGGAAAAGGCCAAGAGAAAGAATGGAAAATATAGAAATACAAGAGATATGGGGAAGAATGGAATCTACAGAACCTTAAAAAGAGAATCAGGAACAAGAGAGTATGTTGACAACTGCAACAGACAGGAGAGGGATGAGAACAGGAACTACGAGGGGCATACTGAAAGTCACGTGCAACCCGTTGTAAAAATTTAAATTTCAACAATGTAACGAAACGAATTGCAGGATTGTAATCTACAGACTTTAAGCCACATGTTGACATTTTGTGACGTCATTAGCTTCTATCACGTGACCAGAGACAGTGTTTGAAAAATGGCTGACATTGATGTTTCGTTTCGACAGCGTGCTGTCATTGAATTCCTTGTGAAAGAAGGAAAATCTGCTCCTGAAATTCATCTCAGACTTCAACGTGCGTATGGAGGTGTCTGCATGGGTGCCAGCAGTGTTAGAAGATGGGTGAAACATTTCAAAGATGGAAACACAAGTCTGCAAAATGCGCCTCGTAGCGGGCGTCCTCGAACTGCCTCTACAGAACGCAACAAGGAAAGAGTTGATGAGCTCATTACAGCAGATAGGCGTTTCACTGTGAATGAAATTGCTGCGCAACTTGGAATAGGACATAGTGCAGTGCAAGAAATGATCCACAGCTTGGATTATCGAAAGGTCTGTGCCCGTTGGGTCCCCCATTTATTGACTGAAGACCACAAACTTCAGAGAAGAACCATTGCACAATACCTTCTTCAGAGATTTCATAATGAAGGTGATGAATTTTTGATGTGTATTGTGACTGGAGATGAGAGCTGGTTCCATCACTATGAGCCAGAAACGAAACGTCAGAGTATGGAATGGCACCACTTGAACTCACCATCGAAGAAGAAAGCGAAGACAGTGCAATCTGTAGGAAAAGTTATGGGAAGTGTCTTTTGGGATGCACAAGGTTGCATTCTGGTTGACTTTCTTGAACCTGGACAAATCATAAATTCTGACCGCTACATCAAGACACTTCTGAAGCTGCCTCGGGCTTTGCGTGATAAACGCCCTGGAAAGAGGATCATCCTTCAACAGGATAATGCGCGTCCACATACTGCCCGTGCCACTATGGAGAAGATCAGGGCATTAGGGTGGGAAACTCTTCCACATCCTCCCTACAGTCCCGACTTGGCACCCTCCGACTACCATCTTTTCGGTTCTGTGAAGGAGCAGATGCGTGGCCAACGCTACGAGACGCTGGAGGATATTTGGAAAGCAGTGCATCAGGGGCTGCGGGCAGCTGGAATGGAGTTCTATCACAAGGGCATTTTCAAACTTGTAGAACGATGGGAAAAATGTGTGCAAAACGATGGAGACTATGTCAAAAAGTGAAAGAAAGTCTGTAGATTATGATGATGTATTTGGTTTGGCTTAAAAATAAATATTAAGATTGTAAAACAGTGTTGCTCATGACTTTCAGTATGCCCCTCATATGTTTCTTAAAGCTCCAAGAGCAAGTGAAACAGGAGTATCAGAGTTATGTAAAGATGAATAGAGTGTAGTACACTAGTTAGCATATGCAACTGGCTTGATGTATGGGGAGCTAGATGGAAGGTAAAATAATTTGTTGCAGTAAAAATGTTAACAAGCAAACAAGAAACAGATGGGTAGGAAAAAAATTATGGAGATTAAAGGAAAATGGAAAATTAGGGGTAAAAGAAGGAGAGGAGAGAGTTACAGACTTAGAAGCTTTTAATTATTATGCACAAATAAGTGAATTGAGTATACCAGCTGGAAGGGAAGTCATTACATTAACTAAAACCATTGATAGATATCGGTATATGGAACACATTTTGTACCTCTGGAGGTATTTTAGTTTAGTACAAAACAAGAGAGACACAAGCTGGCAAAGCTGCAGGTTGTGTGGGTGTCACTTGCACTAGGTCAGTGCATAAACATGCCTCACTAGGATGTTGAAGGAATTCCATTTTTACTGTGTGAGTGTAGGCCAATCAGAATGCCAGTTGCACTCGTAATTTCCCAAAACATTACACCACCTTGCATCATGTTTGCAAGTGACCATCGTGTTTACATCCATACCTGACTCACTCAAAATAAGGCTGCTGAGTTACTTCATGTCTGAAAAACTGCTCGGAATATTTCTTTAATTTTTTTAAGTGATTATCTTGTAACTCCGAGTGATCTCCCATAATTCCTACCGAAACTAATGTCAGAAATACGTTACTCTATACATCTTACAAGTAACAAACTATTATCTTTGTACATTCTTGTGGAATTACGTACATTTATTTTTTCAAAATTGGCTGATCAAAGAACAAAATGCCATTAGACTTTTTTCTTTATAATGCTTGTAGGAAGCATATATTAGAAGGAAAGTAATAAGTTTCCTTCCACCAGGTATATTATTTATGATTCTCTATTATTCATCCTTCAACTCATTCTTATCTTACAGGGGCATGTTTTGGGAAAACTCATTAATGTGTAATGCAGTATTCAAAATTTAAAAATCTGATGTGTTCCATTCACATGACTTTCTCTACATCTCTGTAACACATTATGGTTAAAAAGCTTATATTTCTATTTACTTCATGCTAATCGAGAAAAAATTAGCAGAAATAGTCTTATTACTTGCTTCCTTGTAAGTAGAAGCGAAATAAGGGAGTACCATAGGTTAAAGTGATAGTCAAAAGCTGGTTGCTATGTCAATGAAGTTTCTTTGTTTGTATGGACAGGAGTTGACAAATTCCTGTATGAGAAAATTATAAGTTTTTCCAAGCTGAAACCAAACACAAGGAATATTTAAAAAATGATCAACTCCATGAAAAAAATGTATGTAACATGAATTGTGTATTTTAAAGTGCTCTACATTTTTTGTGTGTTAAGTTTTTGTCCATCTCTTACGGTTTAGCAGTTATGGAAAATTTCATAAAATTGATCCAGAATAAAGTAGTCTTCAGAGGCTATTCCCTGAAAATTAAAGATATACATTTTATTTGTCAAATAAATATCTTTAATATACAAAATTTTAATCAAAATCGTTACAGTCATTTTTAAGAATACAAAAATTTTCAAAAAAAGTTCCATGTAAAGGGTAGTTTGGGGTGGGGGGATTTTTTTTTAAAATTTTTGTGCTGCATCCTTGGAAGATATCAATCTTAAATAGTTTGGTATTTAATGGTCTTTTTGTTTTTGAGCTTGCTGTCCACAGATACACACACGGACCTTTTTCTGAAAATGCCTTTTTTTGGATTCAGGGGGACCCAAAACATGTATTTCTGGTGAAATCTCAGTATCGAATTTTTGGGTGGAATGCAATACCTTCTCTATACATTATGTACATAGTACATGTAGAGAAAGTAAAAAAAAACAGTTATTAGAATTATGACTAAATCACCAGCAGAAAGTAGCTGTCTGGAGTTATTTAGACAATTACACATTTTACCCTTGGTGCGTGTTAAATTCTCAGGTTCATAATCACTATACATGAAGCAACAGTAATTTCACACAACAATGTTTTGTTTGAGGGAAGCCTCACATGCAGTAGCATCATCTTATTTGAATCACCTACCAAACAACATTAAAAATGTGACCAATGTTAACATATTTAAAAGTAGACTGAAGGAGTTTATGTACAATCATAGTTTTATAGTAAAGTAGAATATTTTAGCACATGTAAAAATTATTCCTAGTAGTAATAACATGTTAGAACATCTTGTCTGTTTTGATAACCACGTGTAATCTCTACTATTTAACTCCTATTTTTGTAAATTTATATGTATAAAAATGATGTATCCGTAACATGTACTTGTTCAGTTGGACAAAATAAATCACATCAAAATAAAAACTCTCGGTATCAAATTTTTGGGGGAAATACAATACCTTCTCTACACACTGTGTATATAATATGTGCAGAGAAAGTAAAAATCGAATATGTTCCATTCACATGATGTCCTCTAGCTGTTGGGCAAACAAACCTACGAGTATTCAAAAGATTAAACTGTTATCTACATCATACTAATCAAGATAAACATAAGCAGGATTAGTCTTCTTAGTTCCTTGTCAGTAGAAGGGATAAACGAAAATGCATAGGTTAAAGCGATAGTCTTGTCCTTTAAAAGCCGGTCACTTTGTGAAACAATTGAAATTTCAATCTCTTTGCTTTTCAGGAGTAAACAAACGAGAAACGAAAAGAAAGAATTTTTCCCTTTTAAGAAAAGTTTAAGTGGCTAACATTGAAACTAATAATTCGGAATGTCTTGAAAACAGTTAACTCTACCAAAAAAAATGTATATAACAAATTGTGTGTTTTAATGAGATCTACATTTTTTGTGTTGTAAGTTTTTGTATATCTTTTATGGTTTGCTAGTAATATAAAAGTCATCCAGAATGAAGAGGTCTTCGGAGGCTATTCCCAGAAAATTCAAGATATACATTCCATTTGTCATAAAAATATCTTAAATGTAAAGTATTTTAATCAAAATCGTTAGAGAAAAAATCAAAATTTACAAAAAATGTTCCATGTAAACGGTAGTTGGGGTGGGGACATTTTCTTGTAAATCTTAGTGCCGCATCTATGGAAGATAGTCAACTTAAATGCCAAGTTTGGCATTTAACTGACTTTCCATTTTTTATATATGTTGCACATGCACACACACAAGGACATTTTTTTCTTTTAAAATGCTTCTTTTGAATTCAGGAGGTCCCAAAGCATGTATTTCTGGTGAATTCTCGGATTCAAATTTTGGGTGCATTACAACACCTCTATACAATATGTACATAGTACATGTAGAGAAAGTAAAAATAAGCAGTGAATTAGCAAGAAGCTTTCACAGATTGGCAAATGTACCAATGGGCAAAACAGAATAACAATGTGAACTTGCTAAAATATTGTACTTAGCTACAGAAAATGGATTCCGGGCAGAACTGGTGTACAAAAAGGTTAATAAGGCCAAAAACAACAAGAGAATTAAAGAAGTCAGTACACTCACTCAAAACCAGAAAGAAAACAAGATCTACAAGAAGTTTACATACCACCCTACAACTTTCTACAAATTCCAGAGGATCTTCAAACGACATAACATCATTCTAGCCCCTAACAACAATTACTCTATAAAAAACATTTTAAATTCTAAATTAAAAGATGATATCCCACAAGAAAACAAACCAGGAATATATCAGTTCAGCTGCAATGACTGTGAAAAAATCTACATTGGCCAAACAAAAGGAAATATAAAAACAAGGGCACAGAAATATTAAACTCAAACAAGAAGACAAATGTGCAGTAGCTTGGCATTTTTGGAAAGAGAAACACACCATAAACAGAAGCCCAAAAAACATCACAAGGAAGACAGAATTAAAAGTTTGGAAAAACAAGAACTGTGTTTTCAATTTCGAAAACCCACCAGGCGACCTACTGATTCAGAGGTTCAGCAAGCCACCACCAGTGACAGAGATAAGCAATGCTGGCAGTCAACCAAAGGAATTGACAATGGAAGCACATGGCTTCTGAAACATGTTTTCCAAAATAAAAAGTAAGTGATGTAGTGTTACAAAATCGACTAAACTAATTTTCAATAAGAAGCCATGTTTCAAAGAGCAATCCTTATCACATGATTATTCTACCCTCTCACATCAGATTTCCTTTTGCGATCTATTGACTCACTATCTTTCTATTTAAGATCTTGAGCCAGGAATCACTGGGATATCTGTAAAAAATTGCAGTAGATGTTGCTTTATATGAGCTTAACGTCCTTTAACTGGTAGCTAGCTTTTGTTCATTTTGAGGCAAGTAACCCCTTTGGCAGTGTATTATTGGTCACTTTGTAAACAGCTATATTAGCTCAGATGTTTCACGCTCTCTTATGTCTTTATTTAAAGTTGTGAATGACAACATTCACATTAAGTTTATCCTCAAGTTTTACGCTGTTCTATGCTAATGTGTAATTTTCATTGTGAATGGCCTAATATTGTGAATACCTTATTTTCTCCAGCAGAACCCAAACTGGCATTTTCCATTGATTGTGATTCTGCACCCTCAGCATCATTTTGCAGAGGACTAACTCCATTAGCTCTTTGTTTTCCATCAGGAGTTAGCTGGAAAAAAACAAAAAACACTTCCTTTAACTCCTAAAAACTGCACACAAAGATGAACATGAACTCCAATTTTTTGTGTTACTTAATTTTTGATTAGTTCCAAAATTTATTACTTCACATGAGTGATCTGTAAATATGACAGAATTATCTCAGGTTTCAGGTTTACATATAGTAATATGAAATTACATGGCTAGAGTGAAGAAGGTAATGTCTTACATTAATGCCCAGTAGTAAGGATCTTCTGTCTATAGCTACAGATAGATATGCTGCAAAAGGTTCAGATTTTTGGTACAACTTGGTCCTAAAAATATGAATGTAACCTAAGCACATTGCATTCCACCAAAAAATTTGATTCAAAGATTTCACCAGAAATACATGTTTTGAGGCCTCCTGAATTCAAACAAGAAGCATTAATGAAATATTTCCGGAGAAATCTTGGCATTAAGTTTTCAGGTGAAATATGACACTCTACCAATGTTCAGCAAATTATTTTTTTAAAAAAGTTTTTTCTTCCTACGCGTTAATCGAGATAAACATTTACTTTAATTATATACAAACCAACCCACCCCACCCTTGCATAGACCCTTTTCTAAAATGCTTTTTAAGGTTTCAGGTGGACCTCAAAACACATATTTCTGGAGAATTCTTGGCATCCAGGTGAAATACAACACCTATGCCTACTACACATACATGGTACGTGTAGAGAAAATAAAAATGTCTCTGTATGTGTAGTTCATCCTTGGAAGAAGCAGAACTTGAATCAAATTTGGTATTTAACCAATTTTTCAATTTTGAGTTATGCTGTTCAAAGATATAGACAGACCTTTTTGTAAAAATGCTGTTTTTGGATTCAGCATACCCTAAAATGTGTATTTCCAGTGAAATTTCAGCATTGAATTTTCAGGGGAATGCAATACTTTCTCTCCATTGGTAGAAAAAGAAATAAATTATTCATAACACTTCACCTCTCAACAACTGTTGTTAAAATTTTTGGATGAAGTTCTGAATATTTGGGCCCATACAAAGTGTGAAGCAACTATATTCAATAACATAAAACATAAACAGTACTGCTGCATTTATATGTAACCCTAGTGGCACAATTATTTGGTTAGTAATTTGCAGAGGGCACTACTCAACCCTTCAGTATCTGTTCTGCTTTGATTATACTACTAAAAACAGTGATAAGCATTATTACAAATAAATGTAGTTACTGCTTTACATACTTCTGAAACACGTTAGAAATGCACATTTTAAGAAATGAGGCTTACAGCAGAATTTTTCTTAGATTATTTGGTTAGTGAAACTAGGAGAAGTTGCAGACATGCATTAAAAGCATGCACATAAACACCATAGCACTATGCAAGTATACACCTACTCCTTTCTTCAGATGACTTGTACATAACACGGGTATCTGAGTAAAAGATGACCTCAAATGCAAGACACCCCTATTTTTTAGTACTTAATTTTAGAATTAAGTGTATCATCTGTATAAAAAAAAAATCTGATGTGTTCCATTCACATGACTATCTCTACATCTCTGTAACAAATTATTGTTAATTATTTTATCTACTTCATTCTAATTGTGATAGACATTAGCAGAAACGGTCTTATTCCTTAGTTCCTTATAAATAGAAGGAAAATTAGGGAATAGGCTAGAGTAAACCAACAGTCAAATGTTTTAAAATGTGGTTGCTATGGGATTGAAATCAGTTTCTTTGCATGGCCAGGAGTTGACAAGTTGCGAATGAGAAAAAAGTATTTTAAAACTGAATCCAATAGCAAATATCTTGAAAATGGCCAACTCCACGAAAAAATGTATATGACATAAATTGTGTGTTTTAACGAGATCTACATTTTTTGTGTAGTAAGCTTGTCTTAAGGTTTACTAGTTGTCCAAAATTTCAAAAAAATCATCCAGAATAAAGAGGTCTTCAGAGACTATTCCCAGAAAATCAAGATACACATTTCTTTTGTCATGTAAATATCTTAATGAGAGATTTTAATAAAAATTGTTAGTCATTCTTGAGGAAATAAAATTTTTGAAATTTTTTCCATGCTAAAGGTAGTTGGGGGTGTCTTCGTGTCACATCCTTGGTAAATATTGAACTTAAATACCAAGTTTGATATTTAAAAGCCTTTTCGATTTTGAGCTATGCTGCCCACAGAAAAACACATGGACATTTTTGTAAAATGCTTTTTGATTCAGAGGGTCCCAAAAATGTATTTCCAGTGAAATCTCATTAAATTATTAAATTTTTGGGTGCAACACAATACCTTCTCTATACTCTATGCTCATAGTATGTGTAAAGACATAACTTAATTTTTAAACTACTTTTATAATTCATTATGGCTTCATGGGTGATCAGCCGTGTCAGGTGTATAAAATCCAAGCTTTCGACCATTGCAAGGACAAACTGGCTATCTTTCTTGAACACCTCAACAGTCTGCACACAAACCTCCGATTCACGATGGAAGTCGAGAACAATGGCACCCTCCCCTTCCTGGATGTGCTGGTGTACAAGAAGAAAAATGGCACCCTGGGACACAAGGTATACAGGAAGCTCACACACACCAATAGATATTTGGATGCATCCAGTCATCACCATCCTTCCCAAAAGAAAACAGTCATCACCACTTTGTTTCATCGAGCATTCGACATGGATGATGAGGACAATATTCAGCAAGAAATTCAACATTTGCAGGACACATTATTGAAAAATGGCTACAGCCTCCAGGAGATCAAGAGAGCTCACAAGACAGTCCGGGAAAAGAGATCTGGTTCGCTGCGCATCTCTAATTCCAAGGGAAGAGATGAGTGGGTGAGCAAGGCCTTCATACCTTACTATGGTCCTACTTCTAACAAAATTGCCCGCATTCTCTCCAGACACAACATCAAGACCTATTTTTCCGCTCCCCGAAAAATCCAGCAATATCTGAGATCGGTTAAAGATCCATTGTCACTCAAAGTACCCGGAGTGTACAAAATTCCATGTGAATGCGGGAAAGTGTACGTTGGGCAAACTGGACGCACAATAGAAGAGAGATACAAAGAACATCAACGCAATATTAAACTGCTTCAACCGGAAAAGTCGGCAGTAGCCCAACATTGCATAGAGAAGGTACATAAAATCAATTTCAATGACATCTCAGTCCTACATCAAACGAATAAGTATTATGACAGACTCATCAAAGAAGCCATCGAAATCAAGTTACACCCTTGCAATTACAATAGAGATTCTGGACTTCAACTCAGCGCAGCTTGGACGCCAGCCATTATACACACCTGCAATATCGATGTCAATTACCCAGAACAGAGGACGGACCTGGCAGAAAACAGCGGACAAGATGAAATACGGCCCTTCGGTCAGTCGGGCCAATCGCAGATCATCACGCGTTCATTGGCCAGGGCAGCGCGGGCTCTGCCCACCTAGATGCAGTATATAATGGAATGTATCCCAGCAGCTTCATGCAGTCCCTGATGAAGACCATGGAGTGTGCAATGGTCGAAAGCTTGGATTTTATACACCTGACACGGCTGATCACCCGTGAAGCCATAATGAATAACATTCGCCGTGAAAGCTTCAAGTCTTACTTTTATAATGTAGCACTTATATTATGAACAAACTAAGGACCACTTAGCTGTTTGATTTTTTTATTATTATTATTACCTGATTAGAACCTGCATGGAAATTCACCTATTGGATGGGAGAGAGAAGGAGGGGAGAATGGAAATAGGTTGATATGTGTGTAGTGGAAGAAAGTAATGTGGCAACGGTAGCTGCAACAATGATGATGTACAAGAGTTTTCTAGTTGAATGAATGATTTAGTTTCATAAATTGCACATTAATTTTTATCATTTACTTTATACATTACTGTGAGTTGCTGCATTTTCTCTTAGTCCACTGTACATTATAATGCTGTGATTACTTATGTATAGTGGACTTTATGCATAGCTAGTTCATGTTAATTTATTATTTTTACTTTCTCTAATTGTACTGTGTACATAGGGTATAAGTTTGATACTGAGATTTCACCAGAAATACATGTTTTGGGGCCCCCTGAATAAAAAAAAACAAACATTTCTAGAAAAATGTCCATGCTTGTCTCTGTGTGCAGTATAACTAAAAAGAATTGAAAGTCTGTTAAATGCCAAACTTGATATTTAAGTTCAGTATCTTCCAAGGATGCACCATGAAGATTTTCAAGAAAATCCCCCCACCCCCAATTACCCTTTACATGGAAAAATTTTGATTTTCTCAAAACTGGAGCTAACAATTTTGATTAAAATACTGTGTATTAAACTGTGTATTTTGAATAGCTTCTGAAGCCATCTTTATTTTGGATTGGTTTTCCAGAACTTTGCTTTACGGCTAAATGGTAAGAGATAGAAGACAAAACTTATTACACAAAAATGTAGATCTTGTTAAAACACATAATTTATGTCATATACATTTTTTCGTAGAGTTGACCATTTCCTAGATATTCCTTGTTATTGGTTTCAGTTTTAAATTACTTAAAACTTTTCTCATACTGGAACTCCTGGCACGCAAAGAGGACAAATTTATATTACATTGTAACTAAGATTTGCTCTTTGTTTTAGCCTATTGTACTCCCTTACTTCCCTTTTACTTACAGGAAGCAAGAAATAAGACCATTACTGCTAATATTCACCTTGCCAAATTTATGATGAAAAATGAAACAGAAAACCTGATGCATAGCCATGACATTGGTGGTAATCTTACCATTTCGCCCATGCTTAGCTGCTGCCACACGCGCAATATTTGTCGCCCTCCATTGTGTAATGGTTACCATGCTAACTTCATATACCCAAGGTTGCGGGTTCAAACCTGGCGGAGGACGTAAAAATCCTTTTTCGGGTGTAAAAATCCTTAGTATGACTTCCTTTGGAAGGGAAGTAAAGTCGTTGGTCCTGAGTCATAAATTTATGGCACGTAAAAGAACAAAGAACCCCAAGCCTGATAGAGAGGCCTCTGGGCAAAATTAAGCGGTCTTTCACGCCCAGAATAGAATGTGATGCTGAGAGCCACAGCAGTTAAAGAGCATCCATAAATAAAACACCATTTCATTTCATTTGCAATATTTGAAACTTGTCTATTTCCATGCTATTCAGAAAACATATATCGCAAATGTAAGACAAATGTATATGTCTACAATGGTGATAATTTTAACCATTTCCCCCATGCTTGGCTGTGATATTTGAAACTTGCCCTATTCCCACATGCTATTCAGAAAACATATATCGTGAATGTAAGATTGAATATACGAGATACGTCCAGAAAGTAAGTTCCGTTTCAATTTATCTCCGCTGCAGCGCTGCGATCGCAGTTCCGCACATGCGCGGTAGACGCTCTGTATCAAGGAGAAGAAATGTACGCCATTTTGAGATTGCTGTCAGCCACATACGCTTTGTTGTGCTTGTTTACAATGTCGGTGTTGATAGAAAATCCTGCCACTTGTGAAATCAGATCTGTGATTCGTTTTCTGAATGCTAGGAAAGTGAAACCAATTGAAATTTATCGGCAAATTTGCGAAGTTTACAGACAAAATGTGATGAGTGATTCAATGGTGAGAAGATGGGTCCGACAGTTCAATGAAGGACTTAGTGAAGTGATGAACGAAGTGGGCATCCATCTTTGGTTACAGAAGAACTGGTTCACGCGATTGATGACAAGATTCAGGAAAACCACAAGTTTACAATTAGTGTTCTCACTATGGAATTTCCCCAAAGCTCATGATCATTAATTCATGAAATTGTTACCGAAAAACTGAAATTTTGTAAACTTTGCTCACGTTGGGTACCAAACATTCTTACTGAGCAAACACAAAACAAAATGGATGGGTAGTGCACTTCAGTTTTTAACCCGTTATAATGAAAACAGCGAAGAATTTCTGACACAGATAAGTGTTCTGGGACTGGAAAGGCATCTTACTCATTGATTTCTTACTGCGTGGTTAAACAATCAAAGCAGATGTTTATTGCGAGACACTTAGGAAATTGTGCCGTGCAATACAGAATAAGCGCAGAGGATTGCTGCCAAAAGGTGTTGTTTTTCTTCACGACAACGCACCACCACACACTGCAAATGTGACGAAAAACCTCCCACAGGGATTTGGCTGGGACGTGTTTGACCATCCTCCATAAAGCCCTGACCTTGCTCCTAGCAACTTTCATCTGTTCTTACATCTCAAGTCTTTCCTTGGCAGTCAACACTTCAACAATGACGAAGAGCTGAAAGAAAATGTTTCCAACTTTTTGAAGACACAGGTGGCAAACTTCTATGAAGAAGGTATACAAAAACTTGTGCCACGCTATGACAAATGCCTGAAAAATTTCGGCAGTTATGTGGAAAAGTAGTTTAAGAGTTGTAGAATTTTGTGCAATAAATAATTATTCTGTATCTGTACACAATTTAATTTTATTACCAAATGGAACTTACTTTCTGGACGTACCTTGTATATGACATACATTGGTGATAATTTTACCATTTCCTCCATGCTTCAATGCTGCCACATTCACAATATTTGAAACCTGCCTATTTCTTGTATGATATTTAGAAAACATATATCATGAATAGGACCCAAAGTTCTCAACATTATTATTTTGGAAAGAAAACATTATCTTGTATTTTGATGCAAAAAGCTGTTGTAATGAAGGTTAGTTACTACTGGCACATGCTGCTACTTGCCCCAACCGATGCATTGTCAGCAGTTAGGACCTCCAGGCTGCTTGTTCACCACCTAGAACCAAACAAATTGCGTACCACACCTTTATCAAATCCAGCTTGTCCATGCTTTCTCTCCTCACCCTGTATCTCCTCATGCCAGGGGAAGCTTGTCCACCAGTAGCATTTGACATCACTTCCAAGTTCTCTGGTGACAGCTCGCTGTTGGGTAATCCCAGTACCTTCCTTAGATCTGATACATTCATCTGTGCCGTTGCTTGGCCCATTGGATCTCCTAGCTAAAAGCAGGAACAACAAAATTTAATCATTAATAAAAAAACAATTATCAAGATAATTAGTTGCTTTTTCCACAAGCCATGCATAGGACAAGGGTTGGAAAGATAGAGTAAGACTGTAAAATCTGATGAGTTCCATTCACATGACTCTACATCATTGTAACAAATTATTGATAAAAAGCTTATTCTTCAATCTACTTCATGCTATTCGAGATAAATTATTAACAGAAATGCTTCTTCGTGAGCAGAAGAGCTAAAACGATAGTAAAATCTTTTAAACGTGTTTTCCATGTGGATGAAATCCGTTTCTTTGCATTGCCAGGAGTTGATAAATTCCCATAAGTGAAAAGTGTTTTAAAACTGAAACCAATAACAAGGAATATCTAAAAAATGGTTAGCTCTACGAAAAAAATGTACAGGATATAAATTATGCGTTTCAATGAGATCTACATATTTTGTGTAGTAAGTTTTTGTCTATCTCTTACGGTTTACTAGTTATCCAAATTCCAGCCAGATTCATATCCAGAATAAAGAGATCTTCACATGTTATTTCTATAAAATTCTGGATATATATTTTATTTGTTGTGTAAATATCTTAAATATACATTATTTTAATCAAAATTGTTAGAGCCATTTTCAAGAAAATCAAAAATTTCAAAACATTTTCCACATAAAGACTAGTTTGGGGTGGGAGATTTTTCCTAAAAACATTTGTGTTGCGTTCTTGGAAGATACTAAACTTATATACCAAGTTTGGTGTTTTATCAACTTTTCGTTTTTAGTTATCACGTTCACAGGTGCACACACGCAGACGTTTTTCTAAAAATGCTTTTTTTGGATACTGGGGTGAAATGCAATACCTTCTCTATACACTATGTACGTAATGCATGTAGAGAAATTAAAAATTCAATGCCATTAGCCAGAATTTGAACCACAGATCTGCTTTACATCTAGTTGCTCTTAGTAACTGAGCTTAATGGCAACCTACAGACATGAAAGTAAATTCCACAACTGATTCACATTTTTGCTGGTAAATGTTTTAAGTCACCATTGAGATCTTTTTGTGGTTTACTGGGAAATGTATCTCGATTAATAACAAGTAAATACAAGAATAACCTTCTTACTCTCTCCTCACATACTATGCCACCCCACTACCCTTTACATGGAAAAGTTTTCAAAAAATGTAATTTTCTCAAAAATGGCCAAAACAATTTTGATTAAAATACTGTATATTAAAGATATTAACACACAAATAAAATGTATATGCTGCATTGTCTGGGAATAACCTCTGAAGACGTTTATTCTGGGTAAATTTTGTGTGACTGGTAAACTGTAAGAGATATACAAAACTTACTACACAACAGCTGTAGATCTTTTTAAAACACACAATTTATATAATATACATTTTTTTCTTGGAGCTGAACATTTTTGAGATATTTCTTGTTATTGGTTTCAGTTTTAGAATACTTAAAAAACTTTTTGCATACAGGAATTTGTTAACTCCTAGCAATGCAAAATTCAAAAAAACGATTTCATCCACATGGCAAAAAGCTTTTTAAAAGATTTGACTATTGTTTTTGCAGAGTTTATCCCCTTATTTCCCTTCCGCTTACAGAAAGCAAGTAATAAAATCATGTTGCTAATGTTTATCTTGACTAGCAATAAATAAATAGGGGAATAAATTTTTTAACAGTAATGTGTTACCAAGATGTACAGAAAGTCATGTGAATGCAACACATCAGATTTTTTAAAGTATAGTTTGTAGAAGATTGAGTAGAGTAAACCATGTGAATCCAACATGTCCTAACATTTTTTCTTTCTCTATTACACACAGTAAGTAGGGGAAGTGTTATATTCCATCTAAAATTTTTCCAGAAATATATATTTTGAAGTCCTGTGAATCCAAAAGAAGTATGTTTAGAAAAAGGTTTGTGTGTGAGTGTGTGTTAAATACCAAACTAAGTATTGCATCTTTTAAATGTGCAACAAAAGTTTTTTTTAAGAAAATCTCCCTATCCCACTGCACTTTATTGAAACACTTTTACTCTCTAACACGGACTATACATATACATAGTCGGAAGAGAAGGAAAGTATTCCACCCAAATATTTGATAAAATTTCACCAAAAATACATATTTTGAGGACCACTGAAAAAGGTCTGTATGTATGGGACTGCACACACATGTGGCAGAACATTTTTAGGTGGAATGAAATACCTTCTCTACATTACATATGTGATAGAGAAAGTAAAAAACAGCCTTCACAAGAACAAGATAAGTGAACTCTGGATTTAGGAATCTCTTTAGGTGTTTTGTTTTGAACATTAATTGTGTCAGATCTGTGCATTTTGTTATATGGATTATTGCTTTTCATTTCCACATTTTCGCACATAATCCATGCATATTTATGCAAGTCATAGCCATGCTTAAACACATTTCACTTTTATTTTCCCATATAGGGATCATGCACTAGTTTAACGTTAGTGATTTTCACAACAGCTGACACCCAGCAAAGACACCTTTAGGATGAAGTTAATTATAGTTACTGCAGTCATAATTAAAACAGTTGTTGCACAGACCCCTAGAATTTGGTGGATTTCAGATCCAGGCATTTAGTATTTCTTTCTGATACCAAGTTTATATAATTTTGTTTCATCTATATCCATTCCCTTTTCCTTACCTAGTATATGCTTTCACTCATGCAGTTTTCACAATTGTATACAGTTTTACTGTATTTGATATGAATTGGTGTTTTAAAAGAAATCTATATTTTTTTAACTTTCATATTGTAGAAAATAAGAGTGAACATAATCCGGTAATAAAATTAGAAGATAAGACATTAACATATAAGACAGAAACAAATTTCCTTGGCATATGGATACAGAATAATCTGAAATGGAAAACACATGTGGACTTTCTTGCAAGTAAATTAAGTACAAACATATTTGCCTCAAGAATGTTAATACAAAATGCTAGCCTTGAAGTAGTAAAACTAGCTTATTTTGCTAACATACGTTCAAGAATACGATATGGCATAATATTTTGGGTTAATTCACCAGAGGCTAAAATTATATTTACTAAGCAAAAACAAGTTATCCGAGCAATGTATGATGAAAAAAGATTATGTGCGTGTAGGCCACTATTCCAAAATCTTACTTCCTTTGGCATGTACGAATATATTGGAATTAGTGGTATTTGTGAAAAAGAATGGTCATCATTTCTAAATAAACAATAATATACATCATCGTCTCACTAGAAATATGAATGATATGCATTTAATTTTCTCCAGAACAAATATATGTAAAAAAGGAGTTCAGTATCCCTGTATAAATATCTATGATTCCCTCCCTAATTCTATAAAAACAACAGAAACGTATAATATATTTAAATCAAAGGTGAAGAATTTTTTACAGGAACACTGCTTTTACAGTGTACACAAATTTTTAGAATTTAATATATATCCATTTGTGTAGCATAACAGTCTTATATTTATATATGAGTGTTTAGTTTGTAAATATGTTCATTAACTTAATTGTAAATATAACTATTATCTTGACGTATCCTGTATCACAGTACATTGTACAGAATGATTGAAAGGATGAATAAAATTGAATATTAAATGCTTACTATCTCTTATGGTTCACACTATACAAAATCCCTTCCAAATGAAGATGACTCCAAAAACCAATAACAGAAAATTCAAGATATACATTTCATTTATGATCTAAATATGGTATTTTAGTAACAATTATCAGAGCAATTTTTTGAAAAAATAAAAATGTATATTTTTCCATGTATAAGGGTACTATTCTATTGCAGGATAGATTTTATTAATGGTAGTAGTATTTAATGACCACACACCTGGATGATTTTCATTTGTCTTTAGGTTTTCATAAAGATCAATCAATGCTAATGCTAGAGTTTCTTTTGAAATTTGTTGCAAAATGGAATAGCTCCCTCTTACCTCTTTTGATATCTCCAAATGCTTTGTTGCAAAGTACAGAGCTTTTTCATGGTTTCCCATTGCTGCATGCGCATTTCCCAAGCTCCAGCAGGCTCGTCCTAAAAATGAACATAATTTTTATATAATTATGCTATTCCAAAATTAAGTACACTAATTATACATAAGTTAATAACATTTGGAATTATCACCATGAAGCAAAAACTAACAATAAATAGTTTAATGAGTTGATTGAAACACTCTTAAGCTCCATAAAATTTATTCTACTTGGAACACTTTTTACCCTCACAGCAAGGCATCATCAGCAAGTTGTCGACGGGGGGTTTCTTAGTTGCTGGCTACAGCAAACCTATGAGTTAGGTAACATGTTATCTTCTTTGTTGTGTTCTTGTTTCTTTTATAATGTCCCCCTTTAAGTTCAATGGTCATATAAAGGAGCTCTAACTGGAGAAACAATTGCTGGTGTTTCTTCCTCACGGACTGTAGGATTTCTTAATAATGTTTATTTCATTCACTTTCACATTCACACTTCCAGACTCTGTGGATGATAGGGAATGACTCTAGTTGAAGAAAAATTCCCTGTTCCAGCCAGGAATTGAACCCATGACCTATGGGCTGAGAAGTCAGAATGCTGACCACTCAACTGCAGAAGCAGTCTCTTGATAAGCTTCGTTTGGTTTTCCTGATGAAAATTTTTTCTAAGTTAGAGCAAATAATTTTGTAAATAACTGCTTTCTTTTATAAGGGTACTTGATTGCTTGTGGGCATTTAAGATTTCCGAAGTTGTCCAGGATAATTTTGAATACTTTAAAGATATTCTGGAATTTCTGTGTGGTCCATGGATGGTACATGAATATGCTTTCTCTTTAATTGGTGACAGAGTGGCTATATCTTTTATTTTTTGTTGTCTTTTGAATCTTTGTATTCTTTTCTTTAGTAATTGTCTGATGATGAGTTACTTGTTGCTATTTTGATTGATTTTTTGTATTCCTTTTTATATTTTCCCTCCTTCATTGGGACGTTTTCAATTCTGTACAGGTCAGAATGGTAATTACTAATATTATTAAGGTTAATAACAGTGATGTGTTTATCATTAGAAGTAATGAGTTGGGTTTGTTAACACTACATCACTTAATTGCATTAACAAGTCCAACTCATTACTTCTAATGGTAATTACTATTAATTATTTGTATGATATTGGGTTAATCTTTCCTGTCTATCCATTTTCTCAATTATTTATTTGGTGAAACTATTATCTATAATAATTGCTGTGATATCTATTCATTGGTATTTTTGTTTGTATTCTGTTTATGTTAATGTAGTATGCACCAAACTATAGGATAAACTATTTAGAAGAGAGAGAGAGAGAGAGAGAGAGAGAGAGAGAGAGAGAGAAACTGGTGAAAATATTGTTTTTTATCTTGTTTTGGGATCTAATTACTCTTAATATGCCTTCATTTTCAATTTTCAAGGTAAATTTTTAGCTCTATTCTGCAAACTGAGTAATACAAGAGATTCTCGGTATGATTACAAAAATATAATTTAAACCTATGCCAAACTTTGAACATGTGCAAACAGGAGATGGTTGTGTGCATTACAAGTTCCTCATGCAAAAAAAAAAAAAGCAAGGATGGTGAAAGTGGATTGCCCATGGGTAAGCCTGAAGTTTGTTCACTTTTCTTTTTATGGAGGTTTGTAAACAGTGTTGTTATAATCATTTATTTGATGAGTCAATGTCCAATTGAAAATGAAGGAAACTAGTCCTTCGAAACATGTTCTGGCAAAAATCCCAAGTAAGTATTGTTTAGTGTAATTAATCAATTCGTCTAATAAGTGAAATTTGTTGTTGAATGTGAAGCTGTTTTGTGTGATGCAAAAGTATGCGAGATTTATAAGACTGTCTATTTCATCTCGTGGTAAGTTATGTGAAAGACCAACATTATACTCCTAAAACCTACAGAATTACCAGGAAAAATATTTTAATTATAACCTCACCACAACATGGAGCCAGTCAGCCTCTTATGCAGGTAAGAGCTATTTCAGGTACATAAAACTGTAAAAGATGTATGTGTTTTCATTCAGATTCGAACTTTCTCTTAGATTTCATACCGTCACGTATAACATTGAGGAGATCATAATTGCATTATTTATTTAATTTTAATTGGACATTTTTATAAGCCTGTCATATTCATTTAAATTCTTATGGAACCATATTTTACATTTTATTAACTTACTCAAGCTTTGTCAAGCTGTATACTTTCGGGCTTTAAGTGGTTTTTCACTTTCCTTGGCAGTCCCAAAAGACTTTACCTTGACATCATTTCTAGGATAGAAATTTGTTGAACAAAGTTGTATCAGGCAACACGAAGGACAACATGTATCTCTAGGAAAATCCTGGAAACCCACGCAAAACCAAGGAGGCAGTATACCATATATGGAATACGTCACCATAACAATAGAGGGAACCCTATAGAGTATTGGACAGTATATAAGCGAGCATTGAGAGCTTGTCATGGTTTCTTCTCTCTGGTCGCTCATATGAGAACGTCTTGGAAGACGGCTCATCTGTCTGCTGGCTGCCCATTTCCTCAGTTGACATTTGGCTGAAATACCCTAAAGGTGAGTCCCAATGGGGAAGCACAACTAGCCTATATTCTGTTAGTATCAACATCTACTAATTGTAAACCAAACACCTCACCAATCAATGCTTTAAAATAATCATTAAAATATAGCATGTTTACCTAAGCTAAGTAAAAGGTTTAAAAGTAGAAAAAGATTTATGCCCACTATGTGGCAATGTAGATAATAATTTACACTGCACATTGAGTGCAAAGAAACAAAAATATGGAGACAGAGAAAAAAATGGAATAAAAATTGGGAAAAGTTACTAACTGGAATAGTATACTTAAAACTTTTTGGAAACAAAAAGAAAGAATCTCTGAAACAACTAGCTAATTATACAGAGAAGGCAAGAGAGAAATGGGGAAGGAAAATCACCAAACAAAGAGATGATCTTAATAATAAAGCTGATGAGGTTATAGTATAAAAGAAATAAATTGATCAAGTTAATAGGGTATAGAAATGTACAGATAGAGGGAAGGGTACATATACATAAATAACCAGGCTGTTAACTGTATATGATACCAATTCAGTAACTCTCCAGGAAAGTAATTGTGTGTATATGAAGTTTGTAATTGAAAAGATGAAAATAAATGATCTATCTAGTTAAGCTAGGTTGTATTGTTCTTTCCATTGTCTCCCAAAGTTATATCCCCGTCACATCACCTATCACTGTTACTAGTTTATTCTAATATTACACTAATTTAGAGAATGGAGGAGCACTTACCTTCCCCAACCCTGTCCATGAGCTGCTGTGCAATAATCAGATGACGAAGGTGGTATTCGATGGCAGTAGGGTAATCCCTCAACAATGTATATGTATTACCCAGACTATAACATGCCTGGGCTTCAACCGCACGGTCACCAAGTTCTTGTGCCAAAACTAACGTGCGTCTGCAACAACACAGTTATATTCAGTTAAAAAGAATTAATGTGTTCCATTCACACGACTTTCTCTACCTATTCAGCAAAAAACTATTCTTACAAACTCTCATTACGTCTATTTCATGCTAATTGAGATTAAGATTAGCAGAAATGGTTTTATTACTTATTTCCTTGTAGGTACAAGGGGAATAAGGGAATACACTAGGTTAAAGTGTCAAATCTTTTAAGAGCTGATCACTTTGTGATAACAAGGCATTCCAATTAAAAAACTAACACAACATCTGACCAACTGGTAAACTTTATAGACTCAACACCAAAAATGACTGAAGATTTAAAAAAACTAATTTTAACCGAACATTGATCGATGTACTTCAGTTTCCAAAATAAATCCTACAAACAACACAGGTCACTATGGGTAATCCATTGTCTCCATTTCTAGTCAACCTATATGAGTTTTTTTGAGATACACATTACTAGATCCTTCCCCCATATTTTCAAAGTGGATGTTTGCCATTGTTAATGGAAAATTAATAGACATGCACTTAAATTACCAACACACAGAAATGAAAAATAAAGTTTACAGTGGAATTATAAAAAAAAGATACATTAGAGTTCTTAGATATCAAAATTATGAAAAACAATGGAAAATTATGAAAATGAATTCACAGGAGGGAAACCTGCATTTAACAGCTTGATTTGTAAAAATAATGCTGGAAAATTCAGAATACAATGAAGAGCTTAATCACGTCATAGATATAGCAGAAAATAATGGATTTAGCAAAGAAGCAGTGGACAAAAAACTAACTAGAGAGAATTAAAAGAAAAAACCATATTGCAAAAATAATCAGTCTGAAACCAGTAAAAGATAAAAGGATGTTCAAAAAGTTTATGTTCCCCTCATGGACTACCAGACAATTCCAGAAGATAGTTTAATAATTTCAATATAGTTTTAGGCACCCCAGAATAGATTTAGTACCAAAAATCTCATCAATTCCAGCAACATAAACAAAATTAAAAAGTACAAAAAACCAGGTATATACAGAATCATGGTAAATACTGTGATAAAATAAGTATTTGATATAAATTGTGTGTTTTAATAAGATCTAAGTTTTTTGTGTAATCATAATAATAATTTCATCCAGTTTATTAATACAATAATTTTGGACATGTCATTAAATTCATACATGCTTTTATACAGAATCACAATATAGCTCATCCAAATTAGTAAGATTTCTCTCATATTCTCGGGCTTCAAGCCAGGTGTAATGATGAAGAGTCATCAACGTTTCGGGAGCGTGCATATCTCCCATCATCATTGAAGCCCGAGAATGTTTGGAATATGTTCGTCGCCAGGAAAGCTTCAGATCTTATTTCAAGATTTCTCTCTCATGGTTTACCAGTTATGCAAAAGTTATCAGAATGAAGAGAAACTCAGAAGCTATTCCAAGATAATTCATATTATACATTTCATTTGTTGTAAAAATATTAAACATATAGTATTTTAATAAAAATCTTTAAGAACCAATTTTAAGAAATTCAAAGGTTTTGAAAAATGTTCCATCTAAAGTATCCATCTAAGGGGTGGGGAGATTTGCCTCCAAATCTGTGTTGCATCCTTGGAAGATGTTGAATTTAATAATAATAATAATAATGATAATGAATACCTCAAAAATATATGCAACAAATTGTGTGTTCTAACAAGCCCTACATTTTCTGTTAAGTAAGTTTTTGTCTATCTCTTACGTTACCAGTTATGCAAAATTCCACAAAATTCATCCTAATAAAGATGACTTTAGAGGCTATTCACAGAAAATTCAAGATATACATTTTATTTGTCATGTAGATATCTTTAATACACAACATGTTAATTAAAATTGTTACAGCCATTTTTGAGAAAATCAAATTTTTTGAAATTTTTCCCATGTAAAGGTAACCGGGATGGAGGGGGGGGGGGATTTTCTTGAAAATCTTTGTCGCATTCTTGGGAGATACCAAGCTTAAATACCAAATTTGGTATTTAATGGGCCTTTCGTTTTTGAGCTATGCTGTCTATCGATACACACAGACATTTTACTAATATTGCTTTTTTTCATATTCCAGTGAAATCTTGGTATAAATTTTTGGTGCAATACAACATGCTCTGTATACACTATGTACATAGTACACGTAAAGAAAGTAATAACATGTAACAGGACAAGGACTCATTAAGATTTCTAGTTTAGTGTTTTGATTCATGCATTAGTACATGGAGAAAGAGACTCAAAAGTACAATGTGAAGTTTTATAATTAGTGTTGTGAGGAAAGGACAGCAACTGAAGTAATGTATCATACATTTATTAAATTACCTGAAGAAATAAAACTAATCAAAAATACTGATGAAAGCAATAACAAGGTGCTTATAATTAGGAATTGTAAAAAAATTATATTTGGAAATAATCACTGTATTTGCAAATAATTATTATATTTAATGAATACACAACATGTACACATTTTCATGGATGAAATAAATTGAACTTGAACTATATAATGCACTGAATATAAAACTACATTATGTGCTAAAGTGAGTGTTATTTAATAAAATGCACAATATTATTAAAGTATATTGGTGGTGTTCATGATCTTAAAACAATGCATAGAAAAGAACTGGATTCATGTTACTTCTATTTTGAACAGATTTCATTGCATTACCATATTTATCCCAATACAACACAATATTTTTTCCAAAATATTAATGTTGAGAACCGGGGGTTGTCCTGCATTTGTGATATATAATTTCCGAATACCAAGTGGGAAAAAGTAACTTTGCAGGTATGGCAGTGCATACTCTGAGGGAAATGGTAAAGATTACCACCAAGGTTGTGACATATGCTGCAGACAAAAGGTTAGCTGTTAATGGGTCTATAAACGTCTCATTGCAGAAAAGATTTCTCTACGAACTAAATAAAATTAGAGGACTTCCTACCATATCAGTGGCTGCATGTAATGCACTAGAAAACCAATGGTTAAGCAGAAAGAAAAAGATTTAGATGCACGTTTCCCCATCTCCCACTGCACATATACCAATATATTTACATTTTCCACTCTGCCACCCACAACATTTTATGATATATTATATTATGTTGTCTTAATAGAAAATCATATCCATTATTATCATTACAGCTATCCTGCTGCTGCCACCATCAATACATTCTAACATTGCATACATATGCATTTCTATACTCTGCTCTCCAATCTCTCTCCTGTTCAAATGTGAATTTACACAAACTATTTAGGTAAAACATTTTAAAACATTGTATTATATTAGCTATGTTGTCTTAATAGAAAATCTTTCAATTATAATTGTTTCAATTGCACTATTGCTATCACCTTCTCTGACCGCACACATACTGGTATATGATTCAGTTCTACCCTCTCCCTCACTCCTACTCACTACATGAATTTCTGCACAAATTCAAATTAAGTGAATAAAAGAGGGATTTAATTAGCTTAATTGTCCCTTAGTTTCTTCAAAATTTACGACAAAACTTTAAAAATTTAATTTAAACAATTAAGTTACCATGTCTTCTTTTTATATAGATGATTTTTTAAATTCCAAAATTAAGTTTTGAAAAACGAGGGCCATCTTGCATTTGAGGTAATCTCGTATATTTCAGATAAATACGGCAACAAACTTTAGCATTTTAATTGCACTTAAAAATGCACTCTAATTTTGACAGCATGTAATAATGCTTCACAATGGAAATATAGAGAGAGAGACTGCCAAATAAAATTTTGGTTAATAAAATTTATGTAAGATGCTGACATTTTAAGACCCATCTCCGTAGTTTGCAATTTCAATGGTATTTTGTCAAAAATTGTGCATTTCTAATGCCAGATCAATAAAGAGAAACAAAGTTCAACACCTACTTGTAATGCTCAGCTGCAGCTTCAAATTCACCAAGAAATATGTGTGAATTTCCCAAATTACTATTAGCTCGGCGCTCAGCTGCTTTATCACCAAACTCCCGAGCTATTTTCAGTCTCTGGAAATGAAAAACCAATCTTGATAGTAAACATTATTTTAAATGAATACTTTTGGATACCATATAAATAGCATTTGATTGTACAAGCCAGACTTATCCAAGGTAATTGGAACCAAGGGTAGCTTGGATACCAGAAAACTTGCTTAAGAGGGAACATGTAGGAAGTCACGGTTTATGGTTATACTAATTGATGGAAGGGTTGCCTTTAAGGAAATATGTATTTAATTCAACTAATGTACATATTATAAAAATGGAAGTACAGTATTATTTACAATATATATTTTTTTTATTCAAGTTACAGTTTCATTGCAAAAAATGTCCTCTACAGTTTGTTGTTTGAGATTGTTACTACCCTTTCTTGCCACTACGTTGCACACCTGTTTCATCCAAAGTAAATCTTGTGGTGTGGACTTCTCTTGTTGTTCTATGTAAGCGAGGTCTGATTTAAATGTGCATAGACCTTCTGTGTGAGGAATGCATTGCATGCCTTCAGTTATCTTTGCTATCCTTTAGTCACAGTGTTCCAAACATACAAATTCAGCAATGTCATTGTCAGTTGCTGCACCTTGTCTCCATTCCACCAATCCTTGACGTCCTCTTAGTTCACAGGCTCAGTAACAGGAAGATTATTTGTTAGAGGCACAAGCTCTTAAACATCATTATTAGGGTCCTAGGTTGCTGTAGATAGCACTTAATTTTCAACAAGGTATGATGTGAAGTATTTAAATGCATCCGGGGAAATCTAAGTAAGTGAAACTATAATGTCCACAATTGACTCAAATTAGTTACGTAATTAAGCACTTAATTTTGTTTATAACAAAACTACTGCATGCTTTCATTTGCCACTCATCTTAGTAACAAATCACAGAGCAACGGCGCATGAAACAATGTGTTAACATTGAGATACTACTAACTAAAGCAACATACAATGATGCAGAAGTAAGCGTGAAGGTGTACAAACTGCCCTGATTCCTGCCAAAGTTTGTCTATATGAACTCATTTGTACACTCATCTTGAGGGGTGTTGGGTTAGTTTGTTATACATTGTTATGAATTTTACTGTTAATTTAATTAACTTCACGAAATTATTGACTCGGTTAACATGGAGTCTAGGAAAAGCAGGCTTCTACTGTATTAAATTTATTTCATGGCAAATGCTCTCCAAAATTATTATGGGAAAATTGAAATGCTTACATTATACGTATAATAAATATTATACCATATAATTAGAGAAACAACTCTTATTACTGACATAAAACCATTTTTGAGCCTTGATCACATAGTCCATAAAATGTTGTCATCATCAGAATATTTTTATAATATTAAGGAAACAATATTACTGAAAATAAAATCATCTTTAAAGCAAAATGCATACTTACAGGATCAATACACAAATTAACTGCATAATCCCCACTGATACAAAGGCATTATAAGAATAATAAATTTCAGATTAATAATTCATTAGCAAATTAAAATTAGTTTAGTCTAGACAGTTCAGATTCCAGTGTTTGCTATTTACTGTGGATGTACTTGAGTCCTTAGGCTTATACAAATTCAAGCTACTAATAATCTGAATTTATTAATGCTTAGCTGATAATAGTGATGTGAAATTTAAACCTAAGAGAAAGTTTGATTGGTAGAGAAACACTTTCATATCACATCACACCGAACTTACACTCTTAAAGCCTACAAAATTCACAAGAGCTGGAACCTTGGGGAAAAAAATAATGAAATATAAACACTGCTTAGTGAATTTCGAATTGCTGTCACCGAATCAGTTTTGCAAGTAAACCACGCCACCACTAAATGTCAACACAAACCAGCAACACACAACAGATAGCCAGCAACAGTAACCAGTCCATTTCTGAAAATGGGAGCAAAATGTTCTCAAAACTAGTCCATGAAAGTGTTTCTATTCTGACTCAAACCTTCTCTTTTTTAATGTTTATTATTACTGTATTAATGACAATTCTATGATGTAGCTTCTCCATAAAAAGCAACAATTCAAAGAAATGATATTTAAACCTGGAAGTTTAATTGAGTTGGATCATAGTAACACTATAACATCACTAACTTACTTTTTACCTGGACATGTTTCAAAGCGTGTGTGTGCTTTATCATCAGCAGTTTGAGTCTGCTGAAGATAAAGCACACACACGCTTTGAAACATGTCCAGGAAAAATTATCTGTTAGTGATGTTATAGTGTTACTCTGGTCCAACTCAAACTTCTAATTCAAATACAACATAGTTTGGTTATAAAATAAGTTGAATTTACACTTGAATTGCTTCACTAAGTAATAACATCACAGTTACTAACTTCTGTGCACAAATTATACTGAAACTTATTTGAAATTTCATTGGCAAAATGTATTTCTTGTAGGAATTCCTTCTTAATCCATGTGGTATTGATAACAATACTAAACCTTGAATTAAGCGTCCAACAACAATTGCATATCTCTTTAAAAGGGAGTAAATTAATACAGCTATCAGCTGCAATGGAAAACAAAATACCTGTACTTCAAATTCTTTGTTTGTTTGTTCCCACCACGAGCGATGATCAAGGACATTGAACATGTCATACAAATATGAGATATGCAATACAACTAATTACACCACCAAGCTTTTTTCTTTCTTTCTTCCCTCATCATGCAATATCTAAGAGAAGATGAGAATTTCTAAACTGCCATCATTTCAAAAGTGAAGTTCTCTACATGCATTATTGTAAGAGAAACAATAATGAACAATATGTGGTATTAATTTGTAATGAACAAGTGTAAATCATCAATACATGCAGTGGAATATTTACCTGTTGCATAACACATTAAAAATTTCTTAAAGTATAAGAGGAATGAGCATATAGGAATCTTTTTAAATCTTTCTTGAAAATGTTATGTTCATTAGAATTATCTAACAGTTTTAGATAATGTAGAAGGTTATTATAAATGTGCATTGCAGCACAGTATGGAACAGTTTTAAGCTATTTGCTGGTCTATGAAAATCACATGAGTGCCTTGTATTGTGGTCAGGTATATCAAGGTTTGTGTGAAGTTACTGCAATTATTTGCAAAGATAGTTAAAGAGAGAATATATGTAATTCATAAGCAAGAGTAAGAATATTTTGTTTTAAATAAGGGCCTACAATGGTATTAAGTGTTTCTGTGCCATTTACACATTATTAATTATTAACAGCACTTTAGTACAATAATCACCCAGATTAATTAGTGAGTCAACTTATTTAAGTGGAAAACATATATCTGAAGCTATTTGCTACCATATCAGTTCCCATTCGATTGCCAACATCAATTCTGTTGTCAACTGGCGGGATTTCAAAATTGAAAATGTGGTTCCTATTATTCCAGATATAGATATTCCCCCTAAACTGTTTCTTGCAATGTTTTTAGTGCTTTCAGACTTTATTTATGGTGATTTGGTTCTTTCCAAAAGTGCCAAGCTGCCAGTGATTTGTCTTCTTGCTTTGTTTCGAGGGTTCTTTTGCTCTTAGATTTACGTTTTTTTCCCCCAATGTAGATTTTTTTTCAGTCACAGCCACACTTGAATAATCCCAGTTCTTTTTCCTTTGGGATGTCATCTTTTAATTTCAAATTTGATGTGTTTTTGATGGAGCAACTGTTTTTGGGGGCCAAAGTTATATTGTTTAAAGACTCTTGGGTCTTTATAGTTAGCTGTTGGGCGGAATGTGAATTTCCTAAACAAAATTTGAAAATAAAAGATGACATCTCACAAGAAAACAGGCCAGGAATATTCCAGTTCATTGGCAATAACAGTGAAAAAAAAAAGAAAGATAAAACACGAGCAAAAGAACACCTCTGAAATATAAAACAAAACAAAAGAAAGACAAACGAGTGGTAGCTTGGTATTTTTGGAAAGATCAAATCCATAAGTAGATATCTGCAAGTACTAAAATACATCAAAGGAAAAACTGAGGTAAACAGTTTGGGAGAATATCTACATCTGGAAGAACAAAAATAGTGTTTTAATTTTGAAATCCTCCCTCTAATTTAAAGGTTCACAAAACCACAACCTGGGACAAGGCCAAACACTGTGATGGATGATGGCGGCAGTTGAACAGGAACTGATGATGGGAGCAAATAGCTTCAGAAACATGTTTTCCATTTAAATAAGTAGTGTGTGTTACAAATCGGCTTACTAATTAATCTCAATAATTAGGACACATCATTGGCATAGAGTTCACCCTACTTAATTGTAATTTTATGGCAACCATCGCTATACCTTTGCCACTGAATCTTTGCACTTGAAAGCTAGCAATAAGTTGTTACACTCCTAGAAAACTTTACCCATTAGACTTCTTAAATAAATCACAAGGCAGCATTCCAGTTTTTTTTTTTTTGGTAGAGTTTAACGCCCACTTTAACTACTGATGATACATGAATGAAGATGGAGCACAGGTGGAATGCGATGGTGGGGGAAACCGGAGAACCTGCCCCAGCGCCGGTTTGTCCACCACAAATCTCATATGAGGTTGTCTGGGATCGAACCCAGGCCTAGGTGAGAGGAAGTGGTCTAACCACTCGGCCACGGCACGGCCAACATTCCAGTTGGGATCGGTCACTGGACATGGCTCTGTTTCCGATCTGACATTTCCAACAACTTATAACCACATACGTTGGCTTGTTCCAACTGACTTTTCATTTTTGAGTTACACTGCACAGATCTTTTTCTAAAAATGCTCTTTTTTGGATTCAGAAGGCATCAAAACATATATTTCTGTGGAAATCTCTGCAAAGAATTATGGGTGGAATACAATAATTCCCCATGTGCCTGCATCATTAGTGTGGGAGTAGCGTGTCCGCCTCTCATTCAAGAGGTTATCAGTTTGAATGTTGCTTGGGGTGATTACCTGAATAAGTCTATTTTCAGGGGCTTTCCCTTATCCTAAGAAGACAGATGTCGAGTAACTTCAGCTTCATGGGCCCTGAGATCATTTCACTGATTTCATTCCTTGGCAAATATGACCAACAAGGTTGAAAGATGTCATAAGCTTTATATATTATAGATAAATAAAGACACTTCCTACTATATCACGTGTACTTTACCATCATGCATGATTAACTTACCTCTTCGTGGTAATGAATGGCCTGCTGGAAATTTCCCAGCAGATAATATGTATTTCCCAGGTTCCCACAAGCTC
This sequence comes from Hymenopus coronatus, assembly GCA_030762935.1. Classification (NCBI taxonomy): domain Eukaryota; kingdom Metazoa; phylum Arthropoda; class Insecta; order Mantodea; family Hymenopodidae; genus Hymenopus; species Hymenopus coronatus. The sequence goes on from CM060882.1 coordinate 21,941,606, forward strand.
GACCTTGGGCTGCCCTCTCATTGAGTTCTCGCATCAACTCCAAATTTTCCCTGCAATTACATAAACATATGAATGCTGTAAAGATCAGTGTCCTGTTCCACAATATTTACAGTTTACATATAACGAGGAATTATAGATGTTTGTAAACTGCTTCATAATAAAAGTTTGAGGAACTTTACAAACCTGGAAAAGCAATTGACAAAAATCTGATGTGTTCCATTGACGATACCTGTTTCTCTAACAAACTATTCTTACAAAAGATTATTCTTTTATCTACATCATGATAAACAAGATAAACATTAGCAGAAATCTTATTATTTAGTTCCTTATAAGTAGAGAAATTATTAAAGGAAATAAAGAAATACACAAGGCTAAACAGACAATCAACTCTTTTTAAGCCGTTCTCCGTGTGATACAATTGAAATTTGGATCTCTTTACATGCCTGGAGTAAAACAAAAGATAAATGAGATTACCTCCGTGGTCAAGTGGACAGCGAGCTGACTTCTCAACCGGAGGTCACGGGTTCAATTCCTGGCTGGGGTAGGGAATTTTTCTTTAGCCAGAATTATTCCCTATTCCCCACAGAGTCTGGAAGTATGTTCGTGAGAGTGAATGTGTGTGCGTGTGTGTTTGAGGAAAATAAAATGATTTAAACCAACATAAATGAACTTACAGACAAGTTGTTTGACGTGCAAAGCCTCCAATATGACCTTAGATTGAAAATTAGTTGAGTTGATTTTGTAATACCAATCACTTACTTTTTATTTTGCAAAACATGTTTCAGAAGTCATGTACTTCCATTATCAGTTCCTTTGGTCGATGCCAGTATTGCTTGCTGTGGTGGTTGTCTCTGTCCCCGGTGGTGGTTTGATGAACCTCAGTATCAGTAGGTTGCCTGGCAGGATTTCGAAATTGAAAATGTGGTTCTTGTTTTTCCAAATATATACATTTTCCCAAACTTTTAATTCTGTCTTCCTTGTGATTTTTTGAGAATTTTTGGGCTTCTATTTATGGTGTGCTTCTCTTTCCAAAAATGCCAAGCTACAGCGGATTTGTTTGCTTGTTTGAGTTTAATATTTCTGTGGTGTTCTTTTGCTCTTGCTTTTATATTTCTTTTTGTTTGGACGATGTAGATTTTTTCACAGTCATTGCAGCTGAACTAATATATTCCTGGTTTGTTTTCTTATGGGATATCAAATAAAAAAAAAAGAAGAAGGAGAAAGAAAGTAAGTAAGTAAGTGATGTAGTGTTACAAAATCGACTCAACTAATTTTTAATTGTTGTCACAAAGTCCACCATATATCAGTAATGACCTTAAATGCTGAAGGGGGCTATATAAATGATACAAAAAACAAAAAGGTAAATGAAACGAATGTTGACTCTTGTTTGAGCAAAGTTTTAAGTATTTTAAAATAGAAACAAATAACAAGGAAAATCTTAGAAATGATTAACTCTCAAAAAAAATATATATGACATAAGTTGTGTGTTTTAACATGACCTATATCTTTTTACTTTCTCTACACGTAATATGAACATAGTGTATAGAGAAGGTATTGTAATGCACCCAAAAATTTGATACTGAGATTTCACCAGAAATACAGGTTTTAGCACCCCCTGAATCCAAAAAAGGCATTTTTAGAAAAAGGTCTATATGTGTGTGTCTGTGACTAGTATAGCTCAAAAATGAAAAGATGTTAAACACAAACTTGGCATTTAAGTTTGTTATCTTCCAAGGATGCCTAACAAAGATTTTTAAGAAAACCCCCCACCCCAAACTACCTTTTACATTGAACATTTTTCGAAAATTTTGATTTTCTCAAAAATGGCGCTAATGATTAAAATACTTTATGTATTAGATATTTTATGACAAACAAAATGTATATCTTGAATCTTCTGGGAATAGCCCCAAGAGATCTCTTTATTATAGATGACTTTTATATAACTGGCAAACTGTAAGAGATAAGCCACTTAAACTTTTCAGAACTGGGAATACATCTTTTTTCTTCTCATTTGTTTACCGAACCTCAATTGTTTCACATAGCGAACGAATTTTAAAGGACGAGACTATCACTTTAGCCTGTGCATTTTCTTTTTCCCTTCTACTTACAAGGAAGCTAGCTAGTAATAAGACTAATTCTGCTTTTGTTTATCTTGATTAGAATATGTAGATAACAGATAAATGTTTTGAATAAAAGGTTTGTTAAATGAATGGCGCTTTATTTATGGACGCTCTTTAACTACTGTGGTTCTCAGCGTCCCATTCTATACTGGGCAAGAAAGACCGCTTAATTTTGCTCAGAGGCCTTCTCTATCAGACTTGAGGTTCTTTAACATACTGTAAATTTATGACACAGGACCCACAGCTTTACTTCCCTTCCAAAGGAAGCCATGTTAAGGATTTTTATGCCTGAAAAAATCCATCATCCTCTGCCGGGTTTGCACCCGTAACCTTGGGTATATGAAGTTACCCAAGGTCGTGGGTTCAAACCTAGCAGAGGGGAAGGAAAAAAAAAAAAAGGTTTGTTAACCAAACAGCTAGAGATCATGTGAATGGAACACATTAGATCTTTTCCCTCTTACTTACAAAGAACCAAGTAATAAGGGCAATTTCTGCTAATGTTTATCTTGATTATCATGAAGTAGATAGAAGAATAAGTTTTTAACACTAATTTGTTACAGAGATGCAAACAAAGTGTGGAATGGAACACAGCAGATTTTTGGATTCAGGGGCTCCCAAAACATATATTTCTGAGAAATCTCGGTATTGAATTTTTGGGTGCAATACAAAACCTTCTCTATACGCTATGTAAATAGTATGTGTAAAGAAAGTAAAAATACCATTGTCACTTTGTAACAGGTGTTCAGCTTTTTTTTTTGTTGTTGTTAGTTTAATCTCCTTTAACCTGGTTTGGTCATATCGGACGATGAATGAAATTGATGATATGATGCTCAAATGATCTCAGGGTCCATGGAGCTTAAAGTTACTCGACATTCGTCTTATCAGGATAAGGGAAAACCCCGAAAAAAAAACCTTACCCGGGTAACTCACCCTAAGCAAGATTCGAACTCACGACCTTTTGAACGTGAGGCAGACATGCTACCACCACACTACCCAGGCAGGTGTGTTCGGCTTTAATTTGACTGCCTCTCATACAAGTTAACAACTAGTGTAAAAAGTTTTCACTAATACATACTCATAGTACTTGACAGCTTGCTGCAGACAGGTCCTGACATCCTCTGGAAATTCACCTGGGTCTTGTTGACCTACTCGTCCTATATGTTTGCCTTTTGCATGGTAAACATTCCCCAAATTATATAAAGCTCTTCCTTCACTTAACTGTAATCATAAAATATGCCAATCAATTCGAGAATTGTCATAGGTTCATTAACAACTCTAAATAGTACATAAAATACCAAGTGAGTCGAGTTTACATAAGTTTCACAGACAATGACACAATTAGTTCAAAGATCTAATATTTTCTTTCTCTTTTTAATGTACTTATTGTAACTAGCATATTAAACAAATGTTCATCAGAATGCAAAATAAAATAAGAAAATAAACTATGGATACATGTTAGTTCATAGTTATAACATAAATCAATATCACTTTTCTTGTCATGGAAGTTTGAAAACAGTGTTTTTATAATCATTTAATCAACTTCACAAATTAATAAATCAATGTTTACATTAAACTTATACAATAACATGCTTATTGATTTATAAATCACTACACCAGGTTGACGGATATCCTGGGACACCATAGCCTCAAATATTGTGGTTACTAAGTTGTGTATTATCCTTGTCACATAACTTAGTTCATACATATCAACCCAGTAGCAGTGCAGTGCTGCATGTTCTAATGCAAGGAGAGAGACTCTAAGGGCTATATTACAGGCAGCAGCTATAGTGAAGTAATTGATAGCTAATCTTTGCAAGTTTATGTGAGGCATATCAAGGAACAAATCTGCAATAACCAACAAACAAAACAAGAACTACATTTTAACATAACTTAGGTAGCTTTTTATTCCAAAGGAGCAGACATTTTTTAATAGATGTGCTAGGTGGTTGTTCTAACACTTTAGTTCTGGAATATCTCTATCTCTCTCTCTCTCTCTCTCTCTCTCTCTCTCTCTCTCTCTCTCTCTCTCTCTCTCTCTGTCTCTCTCTCTCTCTCTGTTTTTTTTTTATTGGAAAAGGATTCCCTGAGTCATAGGCTTGTTATGGGAATATTACAATGCCTTTGCAATTATAATTATTGACATTGCACAAGTTAATATAAAGAGTTATATTGATTACCTACTGTAATTAACATAAGATTTTAAATATCGATAAGACTGAACACAAACAAGGATAAAATAAACAGCAACAGCAGCAAGTGGTCAAGGATTCATTATAAAGATATTAAATGCGAGAATTAAGGATATATACACACACAAGTTAAATATTGCACATTACAACACAAGTTTCATTTAAACTAGGTATTAAAATGTATATTTAGCCCAATATGAGGTCTGATCAAGAAATTCTGAAACATTCGTAATTTCATGCCAATGGAGTGTTGGAGCAAAATGTGGTTGGCATCCCTGCATATGCCTGTGTTTAATGTGTAACTGCTGGAAGTTTCATTATTCTATGTCTGTTAATTATTGTCCAGTGCTGTATTGAGTAGAACGCTGTGTTGCATAGTTTGCAAGTTTCGAGGTGGCAAAGTTAGAAACTCAAGAAAACCTTTACAGAGACATACCAAATGATGCAGGAAGCCTACAGTGATAAGTGCTTAAGCCATGCACAGTGTTACGAATGGTTCATGCAGTCAAAAAATGGCTGGATGGAAGTTAAAGATGACCCTCATTCAGGATGCCCTTCGACGTCTACTGATGAGTCTCATTTCAGGAATGTTAACAAAATTGTACAAGCCAATTGAAGACTGACTATCCAAGAGATAGCAGAAGAATGTAACATTTCAGTTGGATCATGTCATGAGATCATGATAGAGCTTCTAGGAATGCATTGTGTTGCCGCCAAATTTGTCCCACGGCTTATGAGTCAAGACCAGAAAGACCATCATTGCCTTGCAATCTGTGAAGAGCTTTTGGATTGCGCAAATGAGAACAAGATGTTCCTTAAAAGAATCATAACTGGTGATGAGACGTGGGTCTATGGTTATGATGGTGAGACCAAATTCCCTTCACAATGGGTCGGGAAAGGTTCTGCAAGACCAAAAAAAGCTTGTCAGGTCGGGTCAAATGTCATAACCATGCTGATAGTTTTCTTTGACTTTGAAAGATTAGTTCATCATGAATTTGTATCACAGGGACAAACTGTTAATTGATGACACTGTTGGACAAGAAAATGTGAGAAGCAAATGGCCTGAAATATGGAGAGACAATTCATGGCTCTTGCATCACGATAATGCGCCCCCACATTCACCCCTGTTGGTGTGGGACTATTGCACAAAAAACAATATCACTGTGCTGCCTCATCCTCTGTACTCTTCAGACCTGGCCCCTGCTGACTTTTTTTTTATTTCTAAAGCTGAAAACTCTGTTGAAAGGACAAAGATTTGCAACGATAGACAAGATAAAAGAAAATTCGCAGATAGCACTTTGCGTGATTCAGAAAGAGGTGTATCAAGATTGCTTCCAGAAGTGGAAACGGCATTGGGAGCAATGTATCAATTGTGGAGGAGAGTATTTAGAAAGGGGACCATGCACAGTAAGTAAAAGGTACACATTGAAAACTTTTGTGGACCAAGTTCTGGAATTTTTTGAACAGACCTCATACACTCACACAAAGTACAGATATTCTACAGCTCAACACCTACCAAAATGTTTTACACAAAACCCTTCACAAGAAGCTACTGCAAGACTGTTAATAGATTATTTTTATGCTTCACATTCAGGGATGATTGTGTTTGCATAACTGCAGCTGACTCAGACCTGTGTGTTTACAGTGTCAAGTGTCTGGTCAAACATTGAATGCTGTTTGAACAAATAATTCTTTATTATATGTAACCAAAGTTAGAAGTGCTCATAGAAACTGAACTAACAGCATTAGAAATATAGGGTTTTCATTAGTATACACGGAGATGAGTGATCTTCCTTTACAGAACTAGTATTTTTTTAAGGCTTAATATTAATATTTTAAATACTTCATAAAGCGACAATATTACGTATTTAACCAGGCAATGCAGCAAGACATTAAGTGACTAAGAGCAGCCTCGCAAACTAAGTCAGAAGCTATAATAGTCCTTAACACAATTAAATTAATTTTCCTTATGCATTTAGTTCTTACTGTGCCTAAACAATTTCTTATTTAATATATTTTTACTTGACTTTACAGTGATAATCCTTTTTCCTATAATTTCCTTTGGTAAATTGGACTAATTCTTTCTTAGTTTTGCCCTAAGAATTTTAATTTCCTCATATTCTACTGGGTGACGCACGAAAAACCACCTCAACACCACAAATTGCCCTCCCCCCTGAGCAAATAAAATGACAAATAAATATGTAATAATCAGATAATAAAGAAATATTTTCAAAGAAAGAAACTACATGAACTAAGCATATAGAAACTGCTACAATAGATGGCAATTGGTGGGTGACAACAAGCAGTCTGGTGCTTGGTTGTTCCTGCGCCATCGTTTAGAATTATATGCTATTATTATCTTTCTGGTTACACAAAGGAATTTTTATTAAATCCTTCGCTTGCTCTTAAACTTTTCAGTTTCAACACCCCTGTTGCACATCAAGCAAATCCTTCTCTTGCTGCTTTGTCATATGTTTTGGCATAATTTTCTTTCCCCCAAACTATTTTCAGTTCTGCATACAAACTCAATGATGTTTTAATTTTAAAACATCAATAGGCATATCTTGCCTTTCAATATCTTAAATTCTTCAGATTTATGAATGAGTGAATTGAGGGTGCCTTAATATATAGATAAAGTAAAGAAAAATCCCATTTTCAGGGTTACTAAACTATGCATACAGAATTTTGTATTCTCACTCTAAATAAAACCAGATAAACATATGAAGTAATAAACTAGACAATATGTTATATTTTTACTGTATAGACAACCATTTTATTGTTCTACCCTGGAAAGATAAACAGTTTTCTTAATACAAACCTTGTCTTTAAGCTCTCGGGAAATTTCTAAGTGTCGTTTGCAGCAAATCATTGCTTCATCAAATTTACCCATAACCTTCAGTGTATTTCCCAAATTTCCACTTGATTTGGCTTCTCCAAGCTTATCCCCCATAGTTCTGTAAAAAAGAAAATAATTTTATTTCCCCATAAACTTGACAACACAACACCAAGTTTCTTGCTGCCAGGTTTCAATCTTTTCACTGCTGTAGAGTTTAAACAATTAGCGAAGTGTAGTGATGACTTAGTCATGCAATCTTATTCACTCTGTGCTTACTACAAACTTTGAGACAGCATAAGTCATCACCTCACTTTCTGTTTGACCATTGGCTCCCAATACATTTAGCAGCAATCAATGATGCAAAAGGATATTTTCTATTTTTATTTTGGTTTTGGAAAGAAATCTTTTTTTCCCATTGTGAATGTTTACAATCCTAGGTTAGCTATCAGCTAACTTTATAGTGTGAAATGAAAAACAGAAACCTGATACATACATAATGATCTTGGCGATAATCTTTACCATAACATATATTGTGAATGCAAGACAACTGCCATTTCTCAGCATCAATATTTTGGAAACAAACATCACTTTGTATTCGGATAAATACTGGGGCATTCAATAAGTCCTTAGAAAATCCAAGAAATTACACTCATAGAATAAAAAAATGTTTGTATTCAGTAATCGTAGTCACTTGCTAGATGACAGTTAAAATTTCAGCTACTCATCACATGGTTTTGCTGCAATAGACGATTGAATCAACAATCTTGTAGTTATATAGAAAGGTGAAAAAAAAAAAAAAAAAAATTCTTGTGGTGATTAAACACTTCTATTTAAAAGACTTAACACTGAAAAGATAAAAGCTGAGTTGGATGAAGTTTATGACACATCTGTTTCTGTGTAAGCAACAATTTACAATTGGATAAATGAATTTAAATGTGGCAGTACATCCACGAATGATGAACATCTTTCCGGACATCCAGTAGAAGTGACTTCCTCCAAAATGATTGACAAAATCCAGGATATGGTTTAGAGCAATCGGCAAATCAAATTTCACGAAATAGTAGAGACCACAGGCATATCACAACGTACAGTGTTCTCAATTTTGCACCAAAATTAAGTCTCAGCAAGATGGGTGCATTTGTTCTCAATGGAGAATAAACACACTTTTCTGTCCCAATCCTGACAAGTTTCTGTATCGATACACAATTATGGATGAAAGACGGATACACTACTACACTCAAGAGGCAAAAGTACAGTCGAAACAATCGGATTTTAAAGGCAAACCGGCTCCAAAGAAGGCAAAGGTGGTGAAATCTGCAGACAAGGTGATGGCCTCAGTTTTTTGGGATGCACATGGAATCACCTACATGGATTACATACAGAATAGAAGAACGATAAATGGAGAGTGTTATGGATTGTTATTGCACTGGCTGAATGGAGAAATCAAGAAAAAAAACACCCTCATCTGGCAAAAATAAAAGACTCTCTTCCAACAAGACAATGAAAGAGTGCACACCTGCACAGTATCAATGGCAAAAATTGTAGAATTAAGGTTCAAATTACTGCAACATCCACTGTATTTACCAGATTTGGCCCCAAGTGACTTTTTTTTTTTTTTTTTTTCCAAACTTGAAAGTGACTCAGCAGAAAGCGATTCACATCTAACAAAGAGATCATCTCCCAAACAGATGTCTATTTTGAGGACCTACCAAAATCCTACTTTTTTGAAGGCCTAAAACAGTTGGAGAAATGCTGGGAAAAGTGTATTGAGCTAAAAGAAATTATGTTGAGAAATAAAAAAAATCTACTAAAAATAATTTGCTTTTCTATCTTTTTCTAAGAATTTATTGAATACAATAATATTCAACTTCAAGAGGGTGACTGAAGCTTTTTGTTCATTTTTCCTTTACTTAATAGATCAGTTATTCATAAACAGGATGACTTAATTTGTTTTGACTGAGAATTCATATAATCTGCATCAAGAATAAAAAGATACCTTGCAAGTGTGAGGTCATGTTTATGATACTGCATTGCCTTTACATAATCTCCAAGGTAAAAGTATGCGTTTCCCAGTTGACTGTATATAGCGCTCAGTGTTCTCAAGTCATCTGTGCCAGCTTGAATTGCTGCTTGGAAGAATGCAACTCCTGCTCTGCAGTCACCAGCTTTACATAGCCTTTCTCCTTCAAGGGCCAGTTCCAGACACATGTTGCCCCCATCTCCAGAACTCTAGAAATGGAAAAAAATCAATCAATTACTACATTTCTTATTAAATTACACAAAATTGAAAATGATACAGTTATAAGTTCTAGCAAGGGTTTCTGTGGGGAGATGATGCAGTTGATTAAATGTAGGCTTTTGCATTTAAGATTGTAGGTTCAATCTTGGCCCAAAATAAAAGCATTTAAGTGTCCACTTACAATGCAAATAGTTGCATAATTCATTTTTTTTGGTGCAATAAATTCTGCTTTAATACAGAAAAGAGTACATATCTACTACTAATAAAGATATGCAGTAAACACTAAAAAGATATTCATCCTACAAAACAAATCAGCCAATCACATATTCGTAGAATTAGTTAACTCTACCAAATATGGAATAAAAAGTACATTACATAGCGTCACCAAAATATACAACAGCCTCCCATTTAACATCAAAGAATTGTATAAATTATCCCAATTTAAAAGGAAAATCTTCAAATGCCTACTTGAGTAATACTGTAATTCCTTAAAATTTGACAACAAAAAATCCTAATGGTGTTTGTTGAAATATTGCATTAAATTTAATCACACACCGACACAAAATGGGTTAAAAAATTATATATATATACACACACATATAATTTAAACTTATATACTTCTTATGTGTGTTTATTTTATTCTGTGTATTTTGCTTACCGCCTCGCTAAAGGGCAGTCCCTACCTAGAGCAATATGCTCTTTGGGACATTCTATGTAAAGTAAATAAAAAAAAAAAAAAAAATAAAAATAACAACCCGATCTGCTGCTACAAACTAAATTCATGTTTGTTGCTCAACTATTACAAATTTCAATTTAATATTTAATTTGTATTATAATTAAAAATATACTGAAGATATTTGTATGAAATCTTGCATAGTAATGAATATTACTTATTCCAAAGTGCATTGTTGATATAATTCAACATTAGGTTAATCACATTATTCATGAGAGAAGACTTAGAATAAATAGAACTTTTCTTGGTCTTAGAACTGGTGCAATTTTCCCTACAGAAGGTATAACTATAGTATGCCAGAGGTAGAAAAAGATACAAGATGATGTACAGTTTAAGATAAATAGTTCATACACACAGGTGAAGCAGAAATAGAGAAGGCATATTTTATGTGAATAACCTGACCCTGGGCATAAAACCATGACTGAATGTAGCTAGTACTACTAGTCCCATCTCATGTTACTGATGGTGAATGCTCGCACTAGCTGTTACATCATACACTGGACAGGTGCTGGGGAAAACCAGTGTGCATTAAACAAATGTTCAAGTACATTGGTGTGTTAAAGGAACATGTTCACCCATTGTGTATGGCGCCCTATTACAGAAGTGCTGTCATTTCAGTAGGTGAGTAATAACAAATCCAATAACTATTGTCTAGTGTTAATGAAGTAAATGGAATGTCAACATAAATGCCCTTTTATAGCATGTGATGGACTGTGCCATGCACTCCACCTGCATAACTCCCTGCGACCCCTTGGTGGTCTACATTCATTAGACAAATGCAACACCAGCGACAATGCTGTCAGCAGTAATCTGAACTAGAAAGGGCTTTATTTAATGTAAAGCAAACTTAATGTTGATAAAACCAAACAATATGATGCTGATGATAAAATATGTTTGTGATAAAAACACAGTAAATGTTATAGACTGTATTCAACCATTTTCACAGTCACTGAAGAACATAAGAGGAGGAGTCACCAAGCTGCTTGGGCACTGCAATGAGTAAACAAGTAATATCGGTTAGAGGTGGCTTCTGACAGCAGTGGTAAATCTCTTGTTCCTTGTACAATAAGTCATATTCCAGTTTATAAAGTCCAGAACAGAAAGCAATCAAACACACAGGCTATTGACTCCTAAGTTTATGCCTACCTGGGAGGAATCTGTCTTATTTATAGAAAGTGGTCGAATGAGAAAAGTGCTATTTAAGTGACAGAAAGATAAAGTGCTTAGTTTGCAGAAAAAATATACCCCCATAAAATTAATATCACAGCATTATTATGCAACCCCTGAAAATTATGGTTGTGAGAAATTTCCTTGTGATTAACACTTGTGGGGTCTGCTGGCATGCACTCGTCAGGTTTCTAACAAATCACAATGTAAAAATGCGTAACCATTAGATGGATCATGTCATCAGCTTGCAACACCTACGGGTCCAGTGGAGATTTATGCATGCATTCTCAAGCATGACTGATCTGATTGTTTGATTTCATTCTGTGAAAGTTCAGTTGAGTTATACTCAGTGATTCTGTAAGAATTTATATTTATAAACATTACTACCTTTTATATATCACGGACATTACTCATGTTCTCACCCACAAGTGACCCTGTGATTTGAAAATGTCTTACAGCCCTGATACACGAGTTGAGATTACATTAGCCGAAATAATAACAATTTTAGGTTTAGAGAAGTACAGGACCCAATGTTGAAAGGAATAGATGAGGTAATTAGAGAGAAACGGGGAAAAATAGCTCAACATACGGGAGGTGTGCATGGAAAGAAGAAGGTATTTTAAAGGAAGCAGTGGAGCATGTGGCACTGCAGGTGGACAGTGAGTAAATATGGCAACAGCAGTGTCAGCAAAAATGTTAATCACAAGGCAATTTCTTGCCAATTATAGTATATGTTAGTCACCATCAAGGAGGAGGTATCCATGAAAGGTGGATTACATATTTCAAGCACAAGATGTTGCATACCACCACTGCAAAGTTGCTCACTTTGGTTTACTCAAACAGCAACCAATTGGCAAAGTCTGAAGCTTTGTAAGAATGCTTTTGATATAGACCAGCAAGAGGTGGAACAAGTTTTAAAACGTAGAACCATCAATGTTTTGTATGGGGAGACCATTTCAAGACACAAACACATGCACACACTAGACACTGCATCTGTTGTTGGTATACTCATGTAGGGTTGCCAACATGATGACAAATACTGCTGGTGGTGGTGCTGCCAACATGTTATGCCCTAATCCGTAACCATAGTCCAATGTTGAGGACCCTAAGCCACAAAGCACAGTAAAGTGAACTGTGAAGCGCAAACCCCAATGAATCATTGCATAGCTTAGGGATTCATGAACTTATGACCTCCAATGAACAAGAATTGAGGGAAAATAAAAGAAAATCATGGTGGGGAGCCGTTAAGTTGATATGCATCACATATCAGCTTCTGACTGTTATTCTCTCAAATCAGGTATCAAGGTGTAACCAGGTAAATTTGTGAACTTCATTTCTCTATTTCAAATCATACATTGTTAGATTTTATCATATTCAAGATTACCAAAAATAAAAAAAATGCCACCACAGAATTGTACTTATTATCACTAATAAATTAACCCAACAAAGGAATAATAATAAGTAGTAGTAGTTTATGCTGCCAATTTTAATTGATTTGATTCCCTAATTAAGGTTGCCTCAAACTGGCACATGTGCATCACCAGCAACATAAGATGTTTTTCTTGCATGCAATTGTCATTTTTGCTACAAAGAAAATGCAGTGTCTTCTACTTGGGCAGGCAGGTTAAAGGCTTTCAAACTGTCAACATCTAATCCTGGAATTCTACTAGAACATTTACACAGGTAGGAAACTCCCTATTATGTATGGCTCTTTGGGCAAGTTTCATATCTTTAGAAAATTAAGTTTAACATTACACATTTTAAAACATAGCAAATTTAGAAATATATAAACTGTGTTAAGGAAATGAACAGACTACTAAATATGGAACTGAAGAAGTCTTAGGATCTGGGCCTAATTAAATGACAATGATGAAAAATATCATACTTATACCAATTTAGATCTGTAACTTTATGACCACATCCAATTCAGGAGCATAGCCAGAAAAAATAAAAGGGGGAGGGGTAACATACAGAGATCCACTTCTGATAATATTAATGATTTAGACTTGTTCTTTATTGTCCTAAATTAATGCATGTTGAGAATTCGCTATTGAAATGACGGGTGTTTTGAAATGCTCATCTTCTCTTACATATTGTATGATGGAAAATAAATTGGTCTAAACTGTCACTTTTCTATTTAAGAAAAGGGGGGGGATAAAGTAATCTTGGTGAAAGTTGCGTTATTAATTCTGCTGCATCTCTCAAAATTGTACGACGTGTTTAATGTCCTTGAGTATTGCTCATTTAAACTCTGTGATAAAGCAGAAAATAAAGGGCAATGAATGATGAGAAGACACACCTACTGAAAACATTTACAAAGCATATTATGGAGCAGCAGTCAAGTTCTTCGTACATTAATTAAACACGCATGAACTTGTCATGAAACAATTTTAAAAATCCCTTGAGTTTCCTTTATTTATAGAAAGAGTAAAAGTTTACACTGCACCGCTTAATATGTAACAGTGTATCAAACACTAATGTAAACAAGAACACTATAATGTAAACCACTTGTAAAAATTACGCAAACAAGCTACGAAAACAGTAGCGGGGTTGTTCAATGCTTTTATCGGTACTGTTCATTAAAGTTGGTTAGTATATAATGTATATAAACATGATATGTTAGCTAGAAAAGGGTTTTCTATAATTTTACATACTTGATTGTCACTAGAGAGATTTTCAGCGCTGGCACTCACAGACATCTTTCCCTCGGTAATAGGCCACACTAAATGCTTTCAAGGCCGTATTTTAAATGCGCATAATCCTTCTTCCTACTATGATTAATCACACCAGTAGATACACACTAAAATATGAGTAATAATTTGTTCCAATTTCTATAATGACAACGCCAACTTCCTTCTCCCATTCTGGGCGATGTCAATTTCCTATCGTAGATTGCGTTATTATTCTCGTTCCGGACGAGAAAGGGGAGGGAAGAGCAAAACAATACGGCTTTGACTTCAGGAAGTGTGCGGCTGCGGATAAAATAAAGCCAGCTGCTGCTACCGGGAGTTTCACAAGGTATGACATGGATGTGGAACGATGAAAGATGCCTCTTACATGAAGTTAGTTCAAGATAGAAAAGTAAAGTGTTATCCCCCAAATTTACACAATTCTTCTAATCTCCATACATTGGGGTTAAGCATAGGCAAAAGTGACAAGCGGACAAGGGATTACTTACCTAAACTCTACTTGCAATCAAACTCTTGAATCATTTGCTTATACAAGCGCAAAAAACTGTGGGAATAATCAGTATTTGGCGGAAAACTTCGCTAATGGAGTTGAGTAATGAGTATTCTTATGAAATGCAGCTTAAGGGACCCCAAGTCATAAAACCTAAGGTACTGTCGCTTTCAGAGGCATTACTTAAAAAAAGAATGAAAAAAGAAGAGTTCGTTATTGTTTAGTCTCATCAAGAGCAACACCCAGGGACAACCGCCTACACAGCACAATTATTAACACACCCTACACCATTCCCCCCTCATGCAATGTGTAACAGAAGATACCATTTTTAACCCACCACCATCTCAAGAAAGAAAGTTTCAACATGCATGAACATGATAAGAAACATCTGTTTAGCAATTATCTTGTTTATTTTGCTCATACCGTTGTCTAGGTTGCTCCAGTTATATGTGGCTTCACACTTCACACCCAATTTTAGGTTGGGTCATTTGAATCCCAAATCTTAACTGAACTCATTGAAGTTTTTTCTCTATTTCTCTTAAATGTTTAACACATTTAATTTATATTAAAAGTAGAATGAATGATTTTTTTCCTCTTCCATCCCTGACATGCTGGATCTCAGAAGGGTGGAAACACAAGTCATTATAATGGTGCTTTTGCATTGATATTGACTTCTGCAAAATCCTCCAAAAAATATACTCCTGAAATTCCCAATTATTAACCAGTTGAACAACTTGACTTTTCCCCATTAACATGAACCCTAATTGTATCATATTTTTTTTTAATTTATATTGCCGCTTTTAACTAGAAACAACTGCAGAGTTTTATAGGCTGACTGTAGGGTTTTTCAGTTTTTTAGTGTTAAACACACACATTCTCTCCCACGTTCAGTTTTTCAACTGTATGGGGAGTTAAGGAGGGATTCTGGCTAAGATTGGACATGACCAAAATCAAATGTATAAATTCATAAACTGGTTAAACTTCTGATGTACTGCAAATCCCTAAGTCTCATGTGGATCTCATATCCAAATGTTGGGAAGCAAAAAGGAAAATAACTTCATTGATAAATCTAGAGCATTAGAAATACAATGCACACACACAAACACAGTCTCCCTCCCTCTATCTCTCGCTGATACAAGTGGGTAGAGAAGGTATTACATTCCACTCAAGATTTGATATCTAGATTTCACAGCATTTTTGGATTCAGAGGACCACAAAACAGATATTTCCAGTGACATCTTGGTACATCTAAATTTTGGATGAAATACAAGGCATCTCTACCTACCATGTATGTGGTAAAAAAAGTAAAAAATTGGATAAATGCCAAATTTGGACATTTCATTATCTTCCAAAGATGTATCAAAGATTTTCGAGAAAATCTTCCCACCCCGACTATCTTTTCAGTGGAATATTTTTTGAAATGTTTTAATTATTAAAAAATGGCTCTAGCAATTTTAATTAAAATACCATATATTAAAGACATTTTAATGATAAAATGTTGTGAGAATAACCTGCAAAATTCTCTTCATTCAGAAGAAATTTTGTATAATATAGTTGATAAACATTAAGTTATAGACAAAAAAGCACTGCAAAAATGCATACCTTAAAACACAACAGTAATACAAATAACCATTTTTGTGGTATAAGTCATTTCTGAGATTTTTATTATTAATTGTTTGAATTGATCCATTTTTTTGTAATTCTTTTAAAGTACTGTTGAGTTTCAGTTGTTTCTTATGATTACATGGAAAAGGTATGGAATTTTAAGGTCATCATACATTGACAATTGCTGTATCACTCTAGCCTTTTATATGAATAACAAAATGTGTAATGTAGTTATTTCTGCAAAGCTTTATCTTGATTAAAATGAGATACAGTAAGCTTTTGTAAGAATAGTGATAATGTAGCCGACATAGGGTCTGTTGGCCGCATAACGTGAGGCAGCCAACCTTTGCATTGAAATGTGCAGTAAACATACCCTTAGTCAGCAACATTACCAGAATATTTTATATGGCCTCTAATAAATGAGAGAGAGTAGAAAAAGTCATGTGAATGTAACACAGATGTTTAAATTCAGTAGCTTCCAAAGGCAGGACACATGACTTTCAATAAAATCCCCTTGACCTAAAACTACTCTTTACATGGAATGTTTTTCAAAATTTTTGATTTTCTGAAAAATGACTTAACAATTTTGATTAAAATACCATATGTTTAAGTTGTTTACATGACTAATTCAATGTATGAATGTGTTGCATTATCTTGGAATTGTTGGAGAAGTTCTCTCAGAAGTAATTTTCTATAATTGTTTATAACTGGTAAATGTTACATGATAATAAAAACATACTATGCAAAAAAATGTACATCTCTTTAAAACATGCAATTTATTCCAAATAATTTTTGTGTCATCAGCCATTTCTGAGGTATCTACTGTTATGGTTCTAATTATTTAATGCTCTGTTATTCTTTTAAAGTCCTGTTGATTAAAATAATATAAATATAAAATAAAAGTTAAATAAAAGTTAAGTAAAATATAAAAATAAGTTTTGTGTGTGTGTATGTGTGTGAACACGTTTTTTTTTTTTTTTTTGTTCCCCTTCTGCAATTGGGTGCTACCTAGTGACAAGAGTTGAATGTACAAATTCATTTACAATAATAATCTTACAATTAAGAATAGTAATACAAATTAATGATAGTAATATAACTAACATAGGTAGGTACTATATACGCACATGGTTTTTGAAAAACCTAACTACTTATTATTCAGTATAGCAATACTTATATCAATTACTAGCATGTTTATAAACATTTACTATGAAGTGTCAATATTAATAGTTACAGATCCACAATTACTTCACGCTATTTACTTTAATTAATTATCTAACATTTATTCTCTTTAAATTATCCTTAAAGTTATGTAAGGTTAGAGGGTAGCCCTGAAAGGCTGCTACAAGTAATTCATTCTATTCTTCAATGGTCCTATTAACAAAAGAAAATTTTCCTATGTCAGTTCTGTACCTTCTACCCGTAATTTTATACAAATGAGCGTTTCATCCATAGTATTCCAGGTTTTCTAACCTCTTTCTAATGTTCACCCATGCATTTAGAGCAGAAGAAACTTTAAATAGTGCAACTAACCTTTGTCTTTTATGCCTAGCTTTTAGCGGCTCCCGTTTATTCTCTTCACCTTTCGTAAACTCAAAATCTTTACCTCTCTCTATGAATTTTACAGACCTTCTCTGTATCTTTTGCAGTAAATCAGTTTGGTTAACCCTGTATGGGTCCTGGCATACTGCTCCATATTCTATAACCATCCACACTAAGGATTTGTAGGCAATTCCCCTGACCTTTGTGCTCCCCTTTTTCAGCATTCTCATTATGAAGTCCAATGTTTTCCACGCTTTCCTTAGATGTAGAGTTTTTCTGATCCTCCCATCCAGTATTACTTCACAAGAACACTCCCATGGCTGGAGGATAGAAAAAGTAATGTGAATGTAGCACATCAGATCTTTTTAATTGTTTTATTTGTACAGCCCACGTGAACTTCTGTGGCCTTCCTTGCCTTAAGAAACAACTTATTGATTTTGTTTTTACTTTGAACTGTAGAGTTTTTTAATGTTGATTTTTTCATTAAAGTTTACATTCAGCATAGTCACATTAGCACAAGTCTTCCCTCCAAACTTTTTTTATACTTTGGCTGGTAGTAGGCACTTTGTGGTTGTGCTGTTCATATGCAAAAGCCATCAACATCTGAACGAAAAACAGTGAGGCTCTAAACCCACAAAGTGCAGCCAAGAGGAGTGAAGCATGCTGCAGAACAATGGCAGAGCATATCTGAAGTGTCTGTGTAGCTAAACCATAATGATACTAAGAAGTTCAAACCTTGCCAATCTAGTAGATTTCACCTCTTCCATTAAGTTGCTATTTGCCTCTGTACATCCGCAATAGCATTAACATGGTGACAGCAATAATTTTTACTTTCTGTATAATACTATGTATATAGTGTATAGAGAAGTTATTGCACTCCACCCAAAAATTTGATACTGAGATTTCACCGGAAATACATGTTTAAGGGTCCCCTGTATCCAAAAATGCATTTTCTGAAAAAGGTCTGTGTGTGTTTGTGTGTGGTGTGTGTGAGAACACAATAACTCAAAAACGAAAAGTCAGTAAAATACCAGACTTGGTATTTAAGTTTAGTATCTTCCAGGGATGCAACACGAAGATTTTGAGAAAAATCCCCCCCAACCCAAACTACCCTTTACATGGAACTTTTTTTGAAAATTTTGATTTTCTAAAAATGGCTCTAACGATTTTGATTAAAATATTCTATATTAAAGATATTTACTTGACAAATAAAATGTATATCTTCAATTTTCTGGGAATAGCCTCTGAAGCTTACTTTATCCTGGATGAAATTGATGGAATTTTGCATAACTGCTAAACCATAAAAGATAGATAAAAACATACTACACAAAAAAATGTAGAGCACGTTAAAACACACAATTTATGTTATATACATTTTTTTCATGGAGTTGATCATTTTTTAGATATTCCCTGTTTTTGGTTTCAGCTTTTGAAAACCTTGTCAACTCCTGTCCATACAAAGAACTTCAGTCACATAGCAACCAGCTTTTGCCTATCACTTTAACCTATAGTACTCTCTTATTTCGCTTCCACTTATAAGGAAGCAAGCAATAAGGCTATTTCTGCTAATTCTTTCTCAATTAGCATGATGCAAATAGAAGCATAAGCCTTCTAACAATAATTTGTTGCAGAGATATAGAGAAAGTCATGGGAATGGAACACATCAGATTTTTTATAAAAGAAAGCACCCTAAAAAGGGTGTAAGTTGGGTTTTATGCTATTGAATCACTTATATCTTCTAAATTGTATTAAAAAAAAATATATATTTAATATATACATTCATATTTTTAGACTATGGAGGATAGGGAATATTCTATAAAGAAAAAGTCCCTGTTCCAACTGGGAATTGAACCTAGTTCCTCTGGGTTGGAAGCCAGAACATGACCACTCAATCACAGAGGCAGTTAGAAAATGCTCTCTCATGTTATTCAGCTATTCTGGTGAACTTTTGGGAACTTGCAGTGGAAGGGAAACATAGTTCCAATATTTCACTATCCATTTGACTAATATATGTATTGCTATTTTCCACTCTTTAATTTTATTGATACAACACATGAAATATACCAGTTATTCACAAAACTATACAATAGATTAATGATACTGCAAGAATAAACAAGTATTTGAAGAGTTTTATTTTAACAATATTTTCTTGGCACCACCAGCATCATGCCTCAGTGGCTGTCACTGATTTGCACACTTTTTGTATTAACTGTACCCTGTTTTTCAGGATGCAGAAGATATTACAAAGAAAACCTGCAACATGGTGTGTTAGGAAAACAACAATAATCAGGTGCTATGGAGGTACAGCCAATCATGAAATTTCTCCCAGTGACCAACACAGAAGCTTTGAAGAAGATTTTGCTTCCACACACATCAAAACAACAGCATTCCAGAAAATGTTGTTGACCGTAGGATCAGCAACTATGTCACTTTTGGATCCCTCGAGAGGGGATATGATAGCAGTAATGGGTGAAGCACCTGGAGAAAGTGCCATTAAGCACATGCTGAGAAAAATGCAGCAAGACAGTGAAGGACAAGAAATTCTTAGGTAGGTATCTTTATTTCACACAGCTCGCTATTGAATCCTACATGAAGATGTTCAAGAAATTCATATCAGGCCCATCTCTATGTTGTGGTGGTAGCATGTCTGTCTTACATTCAAGAGGTCCCAAGTTCAAATTTCAAGCTGACTTCGTTTTTATTTACATAGACGATTTACCCTCCCCATATGTAGATCTGACACTCCTCTAAGACTTACAACTGGATGCCTAGGGTCAGAAGCCTGTTGGGGAGCCAAGGACACGAAACTACAAAATGGAGAACCTGGAATGAGTGTTCAGCCTATAGCAGGCATGAGCATGAGGAAGCGGATGATATGAAATGCAAGCAAAATGGATGATAGGAAAGGTGATAATGGAGCAATTGTTGGAATGAGTGGCAGGGGAAACTCAGAGAAAACCAGTCCAGTTCCTGTTCAAAATATTTTCCAGCGTTTTCTCTTATCCTGAGCAGATGGATGTTGAGTAACTTTAAACTCTATGGACCTTAGGCTTATTTGAGCATCATTTCATTCATCATCCAATATCACCTACCAGGTTAAAGAACATCAAATTTAAAAAAATAAACATACAATCCAAAACTACCCACAACAAGGAAAAGGTTTTAATATTTTTAATTTTTATTTTTTCTACCAGCATACAAGTTCATAGTAGGCAGAGAAGGTATAGTATTCCACCCAAAAATTTGATTATGCAAATTCACCAGAAGTACATGTTTTGAGACCCCCTAAACTAAAAGAATTTTTTTTGGAAAAAGATCCAAATGTGTATGTGCCTGTGAGCAGCATAACTCAAAAACAAAAAAGTCTATTAAATACTAGTTTGATATTTAAGTTCAGTGTCTTCCAAGGATGCAACACAAAGATTTTCAAGAACATCCCCCAACCCATAACTACCCTTTACATGGAACTTTTTTTAAAACCTTTGATTTTTTCAAAAATGGCTCTTAACAGTTTTGATTAAAATACCATATGTTTAAGATATTTTCATGACATGAAATTATATCTTGAATTTTCTGGAAAAGGCCTCTGAAGTGCTTTTCATTCTGGATGACTTTTGTGCAACTGGTATCAACTTTATCACTGCTTGAATCTCAGTTTTTTCCATCTTCAAAAATTTCATATACAAGAGCAACAATAATAAGTTGTCCATAACACAGCTCTCCACCTGTGCACTCATGAAGGATGGCTAAATATTGCATCAAAGCCATGTTGCGCTAGGGATGACCATTGTTGGTGATTCTGAGAACTTACCAAACAACCCTATGAAATATGGAGGGGGGAAGAGAGCATATCATATTATCTAACTGAAAATAGAGGATTAGCAAGTTGGAGGTAGAAATTTTGGAAAAAAATGGGCACAAAAACAGTGTCAGTAAAAATGCTAACAGGAAAAGAAACAAATTTGTATAAGTGTAGAGATGTTAGGTTACAATGTCAGTAATAGGTAAGAAAAAGTGTTCAATAAATTTAAATATGTCTTTCAAATGTGTTCTAGTATTTTGTTTTGAAGTATGAGAATTTTCAAGGCATTTCTATTTGTATAAACTAGTTGTAACATTTTTATGGTGCTTTGCACATAGTAAAAACCTGAATCTAATTATTTACAGTGATGTTAAAAACTGAATTTTCTCCTGTTTCTTCCTAGAACTAGACCCCGTATCAATTCACGCATTGTGGATTTAGAGAAACTGAGACGAATGCCTGATGGTACATTAGGAAGAGCTTACATATCATTTCTGGATGTAAATGTAAGTCAATGTCTATAAACAATCTACAAGTCAATTTGAACAGCCCTGCATTGTTATACACCTAAAGATGCAGTCTGATATTTTCCTTCCAAAATGAAAGATGCTTTATTTTAATGCAGACTTACCTGACATGTGTTTAGTGTTTTACCCATTATTGACTATTGGAAATTATAGGTTCTGCTTGCTTTAAACGTTACAATAAAAAAAAGAGGATTTGTACTCTAGGGGTTATTTTTTTTTAAGAAGAAGAGCAAAATCCATGCAACTGCAGTATGTGTAAGCCTGTCTGCTTCCAAGTGTGCAATTACACCAGTTATTTTACTTGGGCCCTCCCCATCCTTTACCACAGGCACATATGATTGCGGTTTTTGAGATTAAAAATTGCAACATTTGGCTTTGAATGGACAGCCGGTCCGTTACCTATCACCTTAACTCTCACAGTTATTCTAGCTGCTTCAGTGGTGGTGCCTTCAGAAGAGATATTAAAGTCAGTTTAGGAATTAGAGAAAGAGTGGCATATGTAACAAAAAAATTCAGTCAATAAAAGGTTAAACTCAAATGACAAATTAATTTCACTTTCTAATTATCATTATTTATGAAATTATTTATAGAGTTCCTGCAAATGATTCATTCATTATCAAATTCTGTAGTTTCCAATGTATTACACATACACAAAGGTTGATACGTCAAAGGAACCATGAATTTGCCAAGTTTGCATTGTGTGCACTAGTTGGCAGCACTAGTGTAGTGTCTTCACAAAATGGTGACAAACAACAATAGAGTGATAAGACGATGCTACAGAAAGTATGGAATGAGCTTCTACCACCTGGATGTGTGTGGTATTATCAAAGGGGCACACATAGAACGTTTTAGACTGTCTCTAGTCAAGTGGTCATTGAACTGACTTCTCACACTGAGGTCCTGGATTCAATTCCCAGCTGGGGCAGGTAAGTTTTCTTTAACCAGAATCATGCCCTTTCCCCCACAGAGTTTGGAAATGTGTGTGTGTGTGTGTTTGAAAATAAAAATGAATAAAAACACTACATTAAAGAACCTACAGATAACAGGTTGTTTCACAAGTCAAAGTTCCTTATATGACCATCGATGTTAAAAAGAAAGACATAAAAGAAGAAGAAGATTTGTAGTGTGTGAGGAGAAAACTAGGTGCATTTATGGTTCTTTTGATGTATCAATGTGTGTAATACTTTGGAAAATAAACATTTTGAAAATGAATTAATCATTTGTAGTAACCATGTATAATGATGTAGAAGCTTTCTTCCTTACCCATTACAATTATAATTTCATACAGCCCTTATTCCTAATAATGAGTGAAAAATCTAATGATACTTAAACAGGATATGAAGCATCTGTGGATCCGTGTACCTCAATGCACCCCTCTCCCCCAACAGTAAGTTCTGGAAATGTTGCATAACCCGCCAGGTGTTCATTTTTATCTGTAATTTCCCTTGCTAGAAATGCCATTGATGCCATTACTGATGAAGCGACTTCATGCGCGATCTCTCTAGTGACAGGTGGTATGCAGAAAGTATTGTATCTTTGCAGGAATATAAATCATGTATAATAGTTGAAAATGAGTCGGAATAGTGACACTCACCTCACTTAAAATACAATTTTTTTTTAAAACATATGTTTAGACAAATAAATCGGCAGTAGTACACCATTTTTGGACATCACATCACAAAATAGAAAATGACATAAAGTTGATAAAACCTGTAAACAACCTGGCAGCACTCACAGTTTGGGAGAATATTCTCATTACACAACACAAAGACCAGCTGATGAATTTTGAAATACCGCCACATAATTATGAACTTCTGCTGAGAACACCAGATATCTCCACCATAACAGACCACAGAGCACAAATTCCAGCCATTAGTTGGACCTCAACTGAAGAAGAGGGCAAATGCCCTTGAAACATATGTTTTGAAAAAAAAATTGCATTTTAAATGAGGTGAGTGTCACTGTTCTCACTGATTTTTAACTATTATACTTGAACTACTTCACTGGTCTCAAACTTCTGAGTTATTTAATATAAATCATATTTATAAGTTACTCCTATCTTGACGCCAGAATAATAACACTCAACCACAGTCACAAGGTGTGTTATTGTGTATCCATTTAATGTGCACCACACTCCGGTTTTTGATCAAGCAAGGGAGTTTCATGAACAAAATTAGTTTGTCTGTAGCATAATATCGGTTGTGCTGTCATGACACATGACCATGTAAATACTATGCTTTGTCATTGAACAGTATTAATCGTGAATTGATTATTCCATCATTAACATTCCTCAAAATCCAGTTACAGAAATTTACCCGACTCTGGTGAGCACATGGTAGCAATTCCTGGACAACAGTAACCTTTAATGGTTTGATTTTTAAAAAAATGTTTGTTACTTTCCAAGCTGAAACTTTCAAAATGTCTGTGTCATGTGCAAAGCGCCTAAGAGATTTTCGAGATGACCAATCTAACCTTTCTCCGATTTGTCTAATTTCTGCTTCATAAGCACACACCTCTTTACCTTTCTTTTCCTATCACAAATTTATCCCCTCTCCCTGAATTTATTTACAAGCAAATGAACAACCTCTCTATTTTGAACACGCATACCAGGATATTTAGTATCAAATTGCCATACAACTTCCCTAAAAGATGATGCAAGTATATACATGTCATACATAGGCACTCTTTGTAGTACTGTGTTCTGCATTTTGAAAACTAAACACTTCTAAACATTCCTAATGTTATTCACGTGTGAACTGGACTAGAACAGAAGTAAGACTGATGCACGTGTGACCACAGAACAGATATAGGAGGCGTATGTGCAGGGAAATACAGTGAAGGTCACACAAGCTGTACTCCAGGCAGCCAAATTTTGCAACAAATGTACTGTACTTTATGGTGGTGGAACAAATATCACTTACAAAGATCAAATCATTTTTAAATAGTTTGTTAAGTGAAATTTTAAATATTTTTATCTCTTTATGCTCTGTAGTTATTTACTAGCATAAAAGCTACATAGTTTTCAGATATTACAGAAACTCATATACAAAGAAATGAGCTGAACATGAAGATTTCCCACCTAAATAACAACAATAATAAATAAATAGTTTTTTCCACACAATCTGTATGTAGGATAGGTGAGTCAACCTGAAAAATCCAATGCCTTAGCCAGAATTTGAACCCTGAATATCCCAGTATCCAACCAATTGCTCTAACCACTGAGCTGCCATGGCAAGATGCTGACAAAACATTAAATTCCCCAATTGACTTGTATTTTGTCCCAGTAAACTTTATTTAAAAAAACTTCTTACCTGTAAGAAACATTTTTATTTATTCTTAAATATGTAACACTTTTTTTTTGACAACCGCTTGTGTATTTTTTTGTCTCTCTGCTAATTAAGCAAATGAAAGTTCATTTTCACAGCCTTCTAAATACTGTTAAAACCACAAGGAGATCTCATATTATTTTGAGATGGTAAGCACTTTGTCCCAGGCTTTATAATTAGCTAACAATTAGCTCCATTGTTTTTTCCACACAGTCCGTATGTAGGATAGGAGTTGGATAGAGTCAGGCTGAAAAATTCAATGCCACAGCCAGGATACAAGCCATGGATTTCTTGGTCTCCAACCAGTTGCTCTAACCACTGAGCTACCATGGCAGCATGCCAACTCAATATTAAATTCCTCCAACTGAGTTGCATTTTGTCCCATAAAGGAGGACTCAAATTATTTTGAGATAGCATACCCCAGTGACAACTTACAATCTCTCTCGCCAGTTCAATTCAAAATTGGCATAGGAATGCCTCCAAACCTTGCAAACCCTATCACAGCATACCTCAGTTGTGCTAGGATGGGTGCTGGGCCATCACAGTATTGAGGGCAATGAAAAAGCTGATTAGTTAGCTAAGAAGGGACTCAAAAGTCCCTACTACAGACCTGAACCTTTCTGTAGTATAAACAAATCATGTGCTAGAACCACATGGACTAGGAAAGAACACCAAAAAAGATGGAACACTTCCGGTCAATCGCTATATAAATACATAGTTAAAGAACCCAAAGCTGCCTTCACAAGATTGCTTCTAGAAGTAAACTTAGAAAGGCTGTTGGTTTATTAAGGGGACCTGGTAAGGCATATAATGACAATGTTAAAATTTTAAGCTTTCAAGGAACATTTTCTCAGAAACTGTTGTAGTTACTTCAAATTTTTACAGTCCATTATATGGACTTTTGTATACACTTTATCAATTTTTTTTTTTGGTAGAATAATTATTTGAAGAATAAATAATTTTTTTTGCAGTAGTCAATTTTTTTATTAAAATATCATACTAATCACTTCAAAATTTCAAAACTATAGATAATTTTAAAAAATCTGATGTGTTACACTCACATGACTTTCTCTAGCCATTCTACAAACCTCTTACATAAGATTATTCTTCTTTCTGCACCTTGTTAATCGAGGTATTCAGCACAATGCTCTTATTACTTAGTTCCTTATAAGTAGGAAGAAAATAAGTGAATCGATAGTCAAATGTTTTAAAAGCTGTCGTTATGCGATTGTCATTACAAATCACTTCTTTTCTTGGCCAGGAGTAGAACAAAAGAAAAATGGAACACTCCCGTCTGAGAAAAGTATAAGTACTTCACAACTGAAAGTAATAACAATGAATACCTCAAAAACGGTAAGCTCCACGAAAAAAATGTATATGATGTAAATTGTGTATTTTAACAAGGCCTACATTTTTTGTATAATAAGTTTTTGTGTATCTCTTAGGTTTATTAGTTATGCCAAATTAAGCAAAATAAACAGGTCTTTAGAAGCTATTCCCAGAAAATTCAAGATATACATTTTATTTGTCAGGTAAATATCTTTAATGTGCGATATTTAATCAAAATCGTTAGAGCCATTTTTAAGAAAATCAAAATTTTTGAAAAAAGTTCCATGTAAAGGGTAGTTTGGGGTGGGGGGATTTTTCTCAAAATCTTTGTGTCGTATCCCTGGAACATACTGAACTTAAATACCAAGTTCGGCATTTTAGCTACTTTTCGTTTTTGAGTTATCATGTTCACAGACACACGGACACACACACACGGACCTTTTTCTGGAAAGGATTTTTTTGGATTCAGGGGGTCCTAAAACATGTATTTCCGGTGAAATCTCGACTTCGAATTTTTGGGTGGAATGCAATACTTCTCTATTCCTATGTACATTGTACATATGGGGCAAGAGAAAGTAAAAATGACCCTGTTAAAATGTTTATCATTTATACAAACATAAAGCCTGAAAGTGTGAGCTTTCTGTGTCTAACAGTTTCTGAGAAAATGTTCCTTATGTATCAAAAAATGTAATTTTGAGATATTGAGCTTCAAAGTTAGAACTAATCTTTTCAATACATTCCAGTACCATAGGAGGGATTGTCAGGCCTATGAAGAATATCTTATAATATTGAATATTTATTATTTCATTAGTACTATTTTCATTGGCATCTTTCAATAAATTATTATATTCATCTCCATATTTCTGCAGTTTCTTTTTAGAACTATTACACTTCACGTCATCACTATTACTTTTATCTACTTCAGTGTTTATTTCAACATCCACTTGTAGATCTGTAATATCAACATTATGTGCATTTATATCTTTTGGTTTTCCAACATTCTTCCGCTTTCTGAAAACCCTATTACTGTATCGTGGCCTTGTAAACAAATTGAAATAATAACCAAACACAACAACAAATATTCACAATCACATCAATAACAAACTAAGATGTTTACAAAAACCAACTGGCTAGGCTAGGTTGTCATGGTAAATCAGAAATTAGTGTTACCAAAAATCAGTATGGCCATTTCAAAAATTTTCCACAACATTTCCTTCGTAAAAAAAATGGGAACTTTAAATATACTAATTCCATTCACAGCAAAAACAAATGTCAATAAATTGACCATGCAGCCCCTTCGTAAATACTCTATAAACATCCTTAGAATAATGATATCAAGATAAAAATTGAAGCATTTTACTCAGAAAATTCTCTAGTATTTTTATATACAAAAAACAAAACAAGTGTATTTTTATATATTGGGTCCCCTTAACTGGTCATGGATTCTTCAAAAAGCACCTGCGCACTGTGAGATACCAGTTGCAGGCTCTGTGGACAGCAAGAAGAAACCACCAGTCGTTTGCTACTGGATTGCAAGGCCCTAGGCAGAAGAAGATACTATCTTTTTGGGGCTTCAAAATTGAATAGATACAAAGATCCTATCCCTATAAAAAGAGTCCTGAAGCTGATAAAAGCCAAGGAGCTTGAATTCCTATGATAGGATAAAGGGATTGCACAAAAGAGCTAAAGTGCAAGGGCTTTCAAGCCCTCTTAAAATGCTCAGTACTACTACTGCTACTACAACAATCTCATAAGTTATAGTAAAGGCCAATTAGTGTTAATAAATTGCATTTTCTACACATTTGATGTGTAGGATAAGAGTTCGATAGGCAGAGGCAGACTGGAAAATTCAAGCCATACTCAGCCTTTGATCTACAAATCTCTCGATCTCTGTCTGGTAACTCTTCACTGAGCTACCATAGCAACATACTAACCCAACATTGAATTCTCTAGTTTACCAGGACAAAATGCGAGCCACTTCATTTAAGTTGAATCTTGCTGAGTTGCATTTTGTCCCACTAAACCATAAAGAAGACTCAAATTATTTTGAGATGGCATGCTCCAGTGACAACTTACAATCTTATAAAAACACTTGACTCTCACCATTTCAATTCAAAATTGGCATGGGAATGCCTCCAAACCTTGCAAACCCTGTCACAGCATAACTCAGTTGTGCAAGGATGGGTGCCAGGCCATCAAGGTATGAGGGAAATGAAAAAGCTGACCAGTTAGTCAGCTTATGATACATTAAAATTTATAGTATTTACCATATATGCACATTCATTTTAGTTTTAGAGAACTTGGAAAGTAATGTCATAATTTATAGCTGAAACATTGTAAGTTTATGAGTTGCAGAATACAGTAGTTCTAATATTATTTGTTTAATTTTATTTCAAAGAAAGTAACTCCAGATTCTCGCCCACCAGTTCAATTTGTAGATGATGTGGAACTTGCCTATGTAATGCAGAGGTACAGAGAAGTCCATGATCTCTTTCATACTATACTCAGAATGCCAACCAACATGTTAGGTGAGTATTGGGTATGATATTTCTAAATGTAAATATAAATTAATCTTGGGTAAAAATTATTGTTTTGAGAGAAAGAGAGAGGGGGGGAAGCCCCATACTTGTAAATTTACATACTATAAAGCTGACAACCAAACAAATGCACAGATACACTAAGAGAATGACTGGCAGTTGTCTAGAATTTTTCTAAATCTGGAAACAGTATGGTATTTGACACACTACATTAATACATCAGTGGTCAGTGGGTTCTAAACAAGGGAAGCAATGTTCTAATAAAAATGACTCACTGTAGAATTTAGATAGTGCATACCCTGCAGATGGTACTACTGCTTTTCTTTTCAAATTCATTGATAACTAGCTTATAAAAATCATGTGTTTATATGTTAATTGTGTTGTTTTTGTAACCTGTGCTTTTAGCACTAGAGCTTTATACATTTTTTTTTTTTTTTTTTTTTTTTTGTAGTACATAAACATATGTATACATGTGTATGCCTTGACAAGTTCTATGTTCAGTGGCTTGCTGGCCAAATGAACCTACAGAATGGCTTCTAATCTAATCTTCATTTTCAAGTTGTTTCAGTTTCCTAATTTTCTTCCAATTGAGAGCAGATAGAGTTGTATAAGTCTATATTGTCCTTCTGTAATTCTACAATATGTATATATCTGTTGCAGACCAGATAAAAGCACTTTTAACTGGAATGGTACCAAGCAAGTGCAAAAAGTATAAAATTCCTTAAACGCAATTATGACAAACCAATAATATTTAAATACAAAAGCAATTTTAGAGATAACGATGAGTAAACATTCATTTTTTGAATATGCAACATTTAGTTCACTTCTCAGCTGGGAAAAATCAAAGTACTGGCCATAGCTTTGCTTTAAACAAGAAAGTGGTTAATCATGTCTTTCTCATCAACTAGATGAAGAAAACCAAACTGTCAAAATTACAAAATCAAAATTCAGTGCACAAGTTGCCATATATTTCACAGCATAAGCAAAGAAAAGTCTATTTTCTTATTTATTTCAGTCATGATGACAGTGACATTACAATCACTCAAATCATTCTGTATATGTTGAGATATTTCAGAGAAAACTGTTGTTTAGAGTTTCATGGAATATCTTGAAAGTAACAGCAACACAATGTAATTCCCTCTGTTGGCAGAATCTTCATTTTCCAAGTATGCTCTGAAAGAAAGTATGTACTTGATAGGCCTGAAAAATAACAGCATCAATTAGAAATATTACTTTTGATATGTTCATTGCACTTGCTGGTATCTTACTTAATTAGCTGGTCTAATTGAAAGTCAATTCGTGTGGACCCAAATGTCAATGATTCTGCAATTGTTGGCAATGCTGCATAGTTTTCATCAAACCAAAAACTGGAATAATTGTTTTTTCACACAAGCCGTGTGTAGCACAGGAGTTGGATAGGTAGAGTCAGACTGAAAAATTCAATGCTATAGCCGGGATTTGAACTATGGATCTTCTGGTCTCTAGGCAGTTGCTCTGTCACTGAGCTACCATTGAATTTCTCAACTGACTCTCATGTTTCCCGGTAAACGACAAGGTGATCTCATAGTATAGTCAACTATATTGGTATTGGAATAATTATTCCAACAGCAATTGACCATAATAGTTGAGATCACCTTGTTTTGCCCAGATGCATTTCAAAGATGTTCATCGTTGGCAGGTGTTTGACTCATGTCAAACAGGTGAACATCTTTGAAATGCATCCGGGGAAAACTAAGTAAGTGAAACTATAGTGTCCACATTTGACTCAAATTAGTTATGTAATTTACTCAGAACTAAATTAAATTAAAACATAAAGGCTTCATTTTCTGTGGAAGTTCAAGTATACCAGAAAAACTGACCAACCAAACTACATGAGCTACAGAGCATATTTTAAGGAACTTAAATTATGACACTTCTATGTTTGTATAAAGCTAATATAAATAACTTTAACATTCACGCAATGACTCATCAACATAATACAAGAGGAAATTCAAATCTATCAACAATTACCCATAATGCCACACTGTACAAACATTCCTTCACCTCTAATGGTATACAAATGCATAATAAGTTTCCATCTTATTTAAAAGAATTAAACACGATCAAGATATTTAAAAAACAACTTCACAAATGTATAATTGGAAAATGTTTTTAATCTATACAAGAGATTTTAGTAAGTTTTATTATTATATTTTATTTTGTAAATATTGTATATCTCATTTCTTCAAAATCTTCTCGGGCTTCTAGCCAGGTAAAAACTTGGCTTGACACCAACGTTTTGAAGAAGTGCATCTTCCTCGTCTTCAGGGTGAACTTCAGTTCTTATTTTATCAGTTCACCCTGAAGACGAGGAAGATGCACTTCTTCGAAACGTTGGTGTCAAGCCAAGTTTTTACCTGGCTAGAAGCCCGAGAAGATTTTGAATTAATATGTCACCAGGAAAGCTTCAGTTCTTATTGTATATCTCTTCTGCAAATACAATGTTGTATTTTCTTTTGAAAACTTTGTATTTTCTGCAATCACTATGTTACTTTTTCTTTGTAAATTTTATATTGATGTATCCTTCATCCTGTACAAGATAGAAAGGATGAATAAATTGAATTGAAATAAAGATTAAGGGAATGAGTCATTCCATTGAATGACCACCACTGCATTAAAAGGATTCTGTTAGTGCAGTCATATTCAGAAAATAGAAAACATTCCTAGTTAGAAGTATATTAGGCTGAAGGTGATATGAATATGGTTACAATAAATTGTTTATATTCTGAAATACTAAGTATCTGAACTCTGAACAAATATCTGCCAGTTACAACAAGCACACATGAGTGTAATCTTTGCATCCATTTGGGATCTAAACACACGTGACTGAGAAACTTGTCCTTCAGTTCTCAAAGATGGAAGTGATGAAGTTGTTACTCTAGTGGGCCTTGGCTCTTGTATTAAAGAGAAGTGGTTTTCATGTTTTTATCCTTGTGTATTTCACAAGTGATATCCCATAACACAGTACTTGCTTCATTACCTTTCCATATCCATATTTGTAATTGCAAAGACAGTAGAGAAAGAGAATGCAAGCTAAACATGTGGATAATGTGAATATTCCACTTCTCTTGTTATACAAGTGAGTTGAGACACACACACTTTCCAGATTATGTGCATTCTAACACCTCAATTCTACTCCCTATAAAGACACATATTTCTGCACACTCTGCTGTCATAACCTTAACTATGCACTGATAATGTGTCCTGTTCCAAGGGATACTTAATGATGCTAAGCTATAAATAAATAAATAATTATTCACCTTTGAAATTACAAAGAATTCATGGCTTCGTCAAAAGATATAAAACAAATTCTAAACATCGACTACATTCTTAAAAATTCACATTTAATAATAATATTGACTTAATATTAAATTTGAAAAAGTGCGATCTTGGTCTTCAGCGCTGTCATTAAACTTCCCCTTTCTTTAGAGGAGGTGCCTCCCTCAGGTGGACAGGAACCATGAACTATGCACATATTACATGTCTAACTTTTGAGTCCTGAAATTAAATTAAGATAATTGTATTTATTTCTTGTGCTTACTGAGTTTCTATGTGTGGGAATATAACAAATTTCAATTTTTTTATGGGAGGTAGTCAAAAGTGAGATTTAGACAGTTATACATTTTATTTGTTGGATTAACATGTAATTTATGATGACAATAATACAGCTGTTCAAAAGCTCAAACTTTGGATTTATTTTGATGGGGAGTTTGAGTGTTTTAGGGGCAGTAATATGATATTTTAGGACTGTATCAAATTTTAGTAGGTCTTTTTAATCCAACCATTGATACACAGCAAACAGAGATACAAAAAAATATATTAGCATGCATGCAGAATATATCGAAGATGATACTACAGGCCATCATTTCTTTGACCCATTTAATCAGAGTAAAAGATATCTGAAACCTGAAGTATTATACAATATAAGTCTGAATAACAATGAATAATTTTGAGGTGTGAATTCAGAGGGTATAATTGAGTCTTTTTGTATCAGGAATATAATATATCCATAAATATCTTATTATCAAGCTGGAGGGCATTCTGCATCAGGTTAAATGAAATTCACTACACATTTTTGCTGCAAAGCATTAGGAGAGTTTTTGAAATATGGGTAGCATGTATCTTTAATTTTAAACAAAACTTTGTTGTAAATCTTTATTCAATTGTATGACACTAAATCCATATTACAAACATTTAACATATACAAATATTACTATTATTGGTCAAATTTTCTCTGATATTATACAAATTACATAAGAGAAGTTAAAACAATGTTAAATGGTGCAAATATATGCTTTTAAAAGGCTCCAAATGTAGTTAAAATAAAAACAAAACGACAATTGAACAAGTTTACAAAAGATGTTTAAAATGCCAACCCTGCTTCAGAGCAAAGTTGCTAACATCAAAGTAATGATTGCAGGGCTCTTTAAAATATACCTGGCATATCAAATTAGTATCAAATGCATACAAAGATCCTGGCCATTAGCTCCTCTTCACTATTAGCTGGGCCAGGTGCCCCATTGTCTTGGAACCACATTAACTACCATATTCCTAAAGGAGCATCTTTCTGGCAAAGTATGTTATAAAAACTGTAGGTAAATGTGGCTCGTCAAATGTGGAGGTAGTAAATATGGCCCTATGAGTGCGTCATTCTCAATGCCAGCCCAAATGCTCTCTTCATACTGGTGTAGGCTGTAATTCTAATAGATCTAGAGTTTCCTTGTGTCCAAATGTAAATTTATGTGTTATACATACCCTCTCATGAAAAAACTTTTCATATAGCCACAATATGGTTGTACAAAATCTTGGTTGATCAATGGTGAGATGATATGAATGTAACTCCTATTTGTGCAGAATTGTAGTAACTGAAGACTGGTTTGTGTGCATGGCATGCGCTATTGTGCTTGTGGATAGACATGAAATCAGTCAAGAATCCTCTCTTCTAGAGCCACCATTCTTACATTTCTTTGGACTCCCAAGAGATGTGCTTGTTTTTGGAAAGTTTCTGTTTCTTGTAGTCTTGATGTATGGCAGTAAAGATGCTGTGATGAGGCAAATGTCTCCTGGGTAAAGCATAAAGATCTTGTGCCATTTTTTAATTTCCCCTAGCAGCATCAAAAATGTAATGCATATTAGCTAGTTCTGCATAAGTAAAGTGGAACATTTTTATAATAGGCTGTAAAACTGAAAGTCCTTCCAGTAAATGGAACACTTTAGTATTAGGTGATCCAAAAAGGACTAAACCAGTCGTGTGGTGTTTTGTCTGTCCATGCCCTCGATGCTCGCTATCATAGAAAGGCGCAGATGGAACCATGCAACATTTTTAAAAGTACTTTTAAAAGCTTTACTTACCAATGTTATTAAAGGAGATGCTGAAACTGGCCGCTGTCGCTGTCCATACATTTTTGGCACCTCTTTAGGAAATTTTCATCACTTGCCACAGTTCACTTTGAGAAATGCTGGCAATTTCCTGGCAAATATTTCTTTGTTATTCTTCCAGGGTGTGTGGGTTTGTCTTGTACACTTTATGCTTTAAGTTACCCCAGAGATAGAAATTGTAGGGGTTAGGTCAGGGGACCGAGGAGGCCACAAATCTCTACTAATAATTCTGTCCTGAAACACATTTTCAATTGTTCTCATTGAAAGTTTGGCTGTATGAGCTATTGCATAGTCTTCATGAAAAATCACACTCCCTGACTGCTAGTTCTTTAAAAAAAGGGGGCAAAATTGTATTCACGTATGTACGAGCATCAACCAATGACTTGGAAAAAATTGGGCTAATAGTGCACTATTCACCAATTTTTCATCTTGAAGGGATATTTCATGAACAATATTAGGTTTCTCAGAGCTCTAATGATTATTTTGTGTACACACATATCCTGAAGTGGAACCAAGCCTTGTCCATGAAAAATATTAAATGTAGGTAAATTTTGCCATTGTATACTCTATTGCGAGTCCACTCACAAAGTGTGTTAACACATACGAATCATAAATAAATACATGGTGTGCGATAGAAAACAAATGCTGAGCCATAATACACTTTGTACTAAGTACAGGACAAAATAATAAAGCACACTGGTAATAACTCACCCACACGATATCACCATCAGCTCAATACTGCACTTTCAGAGCAGAGAAAAACAAGTCAGCACCGTGACCTTGTGTACAGCAGCTGTGTGTTATCATATTTCTGTGTGCGCAGTGGAAAAGCACTCTGTAGCAGTTCGGATGTTATTGGGTCAAGTGGTATATGCTGATAGCTGAGATTGATAACCAGAACCACAAAGTGCTCTATAATATTTAATGAAATCCTTTACTATTTAAGTGACAAAACACCACGAAAAAAAACAACAAAAAAGCATAAGAAATAGTCCAATGCTGAAGGGGAAACAAGGATCTGTGTGACAGAATTTCATCTAACCTGACACAGAATTTGAAAAACATTAATACCTTCTAGCTTGATAAAAATATGTTTATGGACATACATTCCTGATAAGAAAATATTCAATTATAATACCTGAACTATGACTTAAAATTATTTGGTATTTGACTCATCCTGTATATAATACCTATGGAAGCTAAAGGCTAAAACACATATAAAATGAATGCTCATTCTTCCCCAGTGTTAGTTTTAAGAAAGTAAAGAGTGCAGCTGTGTAGTTCTTGTAGATGCCATGGTTTGCACATAAATGCTGTTAAAAGTATGAAATTTCTAGTTGAAACAGCATAAGGTAACGATAATATACAGGAAAATTATTAAAATAAGAACTGAAGCTTTCCTGGCGACGTGTTAATTCAAAATCTTCTCGGGCTTCTAGCCAGGTAAAAACTTGGCTTGACACCAACGTTTCGAAGAAGTGCATCTTCCTCGTCTTCAGGGTGACGAGGAAGATGCACTTCTTCGAAACGTTGGTGTCAAGCCAAGTTTTTACCTGGCTAGAAGCCCGAGAAGATTTTGAAGGAAAATTATTACTATGCATAAATAATAAACTGGAAGTACAAAGTTGCAACTTTACTGATGATATGTGCAATTAATTAATCATAACTATTTTTTCAGGTGAGGTGACTGTGAAATGGGTGGAGGCAATTCAAACACATCTCCCCATGTGCATTGGAGGGGCATTATTTGGTGCTATACGCCTAGCTCCAAAGTTAGTACATCACTTGTTACATTATTGTGAAAATGAAATAAAAAAAAGATGCATAAAACATAAGTCAGAAACTGTATGCAGTAGCTTTTAAACTGATAGTTAAAGCACAGTAATACAGGATTATCTCAGCTAATGTAATTGAAATTGGTATTACTCTATTGGTATCTTGAAAAACCTGCAACCAATGTTACTGTGAAGAAGAAACACTTTTTTCCAATGCTACCTAAAATGTCCACTTATATATCTCTAAAACAAAAGTAAAAATGAAAAAGTTAACTTTCACAGATATGAAGGTAGGGAAGGGCTGATTCATTAAATTCATGATGCCATTCACTAATATGATCTAGTTCAACTTTTCACTGCACTTCACTTGATTCATCATGTAGTAGAATAATGAAATATGCATAACAGCCTCTTTTTTGGATGGTTCACCTGCTGGAGATTTGAACCTAAGGCCTCTTTAATCCCCTGCAACAGTAGCATTCACTGAATCTTATAGCAGTCATCATAAACTCACTCGAAGAACAGCACTCTATTTGCACTAGAATTATACACTTTCTTGCTAACTACTGACTTGGAATTGCACTTATTTACATAATCATTGGAAATTTTCATAGAACGTTCTAGTGTTTTGAAGGCTGAGAAAAGGGAAACTTACAGAAAATTCTGGTGATCTGGCAAGAGTACTCCCACATACTTATCTCTGTTTATCCAATTGATAGCTTGTCACATAACTGTAATATGGATATTCAAAGAATATAAGGTAAGCAAACATGATTTTCAACATATTAAAATTATTAAATGGAAACCCATGTTTTATTACTTTCTGTACATGTACTATGTACATAACATATAGAGAAGGTATTGTAATGCACCCAAAAATTTGAACCGAGATTTCACCAGAAATATATGTTTTGAGGCCCGCTGAATAAAAACAAATTTTATAGAAAAAACTGTGCGCGCGTGGGGGGAGGCTCAAAAACAAAAAGTCTGTTAGATACCAAGCTTGGTATTTAAGTTCAGTATCTTCCAAGGATGCAACACAAATATTTTTAAGAAAATCCCCTCCCCCCATCCTTAACTACCCTTTACATGGAAAAAATTTCAAAAATGGCACTAATGATTTTGATTAAAATTTCATATATTAAAGATGTTTACATGAAAAATAAAATGCATATCTTGAATTTTCTAGGAATAGCCTCTGAAGACCCCTTTATTCTGGATGAATTTTTCTGAATTTTGCATAGCTGGTAAACCATAAGAAAAAGATAAACACTTACTACAAAAAAAATGTAACTCCTTAAAACACACAATTTATGTCAGATATATTTTTTTTCATGGAGTTGACTATTTTTTAAAATCTGATTTCAATCCCATAGCAACCACATTTTAAAATATTTGACTATTGGTTTAGCCTAGTGTGTTCCCTTATTTGCCTTATACTTAATAGAACTAAGTAATAAGACCATTTCTGCTAATGTTTATCTGGATTAGCATGAAGTAGATAGAAGAATAAACTTATTAGCAATCATTTGTTACAGAGATGTAGAGAAAATTATGTGAATGGAACACATGAGATTTTTTAGTTTGTTTGTGGTAAGGTATTGTCTATCTTTTATGGTTTATGAATCTGTAAAAATAATTCAGAATGTATACATTTCGTTTGTCATGAAGATAGATTAAACATATTGTATTTTAATAAAACATTAAGAGACATTATTATTGGAACCAGTATCAGTTGGAAGATTGAATGGCATACGGGCAAGTTGTCACAGTAGCTCAATGGTTAGAGCAACCGCATAGAGAGCGCGAGAACCATGTTCAAATCCTGGCTGTGGCATTGAATTTTTCAACTGGTTCTAATAATAACTAATCATTACCCTGTGTACCTTTCATATATACACAAGGGAGGAGCATTACCATTATAATTAAGAGTCATTTTTGAGAATAACATTTTCTTGAAAATCTTTGCTTTACGTTAAATTTTGGAAGATGCTAAACTTAAATAGGTTATTTTTCAGACTTTTTGATTTTGAATTATGCTGTACACAGACACTAACATATCCTTGTTTTAAAAAATGCTATTTGGATTTAGGGAGTGCCAAAATATGCATTTCCAATGAAATCTTGTTATTGACATTTTGAGTACCCAAGTGTTAGCTACATCTAAAATTTTATACATGCTTTCTGTTGCAGGCAAAGAGCAAATTATGTGAAATATCATCTGCCTTGGGCTATACAAACTGGATATAGCAGCAAGTTTTTGATGAATGTATATTTTGAACGTCGCTGGGAGCAACCTTTAACAGAGCTTCACCAAGAGCTGAATATAAAGCCACTAAAACTACCAAAAAAAGATAAAAGATGATAGTGGAAATTATTTTCTATACAATGAATATGAAAGTGTGTTATCTTTTTAACTTAAATTGCACAGATGTAAAATATAACGAAGTTGTTGTCCAAATTATAGCTTTGAAAAGTGGAAGAGTATTGTTATTATTGGTGACATGGATAAAAATAAATTATTTAAGCTTAAAGTTAGAAAGTTTGCTTAATAAGATATTACCTAAAAGTATTTATTTATGTACCACTACTTTGTCTTTCATTACTTATTTATCAACTGTTAATTAATGCCTAGGTCGTCTCCTTAGCGCGGTGGTAGCGCAGCTGCTTATTAAGCGGGAGACCTGGGTTCGATCCCCAGTACCGGCGTGGGGATTTTTCCCCCACTGGGAGACCTGGCCCGGGGTGCACTCAGCCTCGTAAGGTCCCTGGGGGGCCAATTGAGGAGCTACTTGATGGAGAAGTAGCGGCTCCAGGTCATGAGAACCGCATTAACCGGCCGGGGAGGGACTCGAGGCGCTGACCATGTCTCACCCTCCAATTCTGCACCCCATCCATGACGTCTGTAATGGACCGAGATGGGGGATGCAGCAGCCGGGCGGTAGGCCAAGGTTCCCCGTGAGCTGTCGTGCCATGGAGTTATTATATTTAATGCCTGTGTTGCCTAATAGCATGTTGTTTTACTCTTGTAACTTTTGTTGAAAAATTCCTTAAATAAAGATTCTTTTGGAGACAATTTGGTATAATGCTGGTTCACAATAATCAAGAACAGAAACCACAGCGAGAATGACAAAGTTAAAGTACATGTATTATAATGTGTTCACAATAAATGGGAAGAAGACTTGGTTAAGTTTAACTTTCCATTCTTTGTTGTGGAAAGATTTTTGTTAATGACAGGGCGGATACCCTTTGATTCCTTCTAATAATTAATTGAATATTAATATTTAATGATGGATTGAAGGCTTAAAGGAACCAACCTGACAAAAGCCTAATGTCCGATCCCTCACCTTCACGTGGTGCAGCGGTTAGTAGTCACATGATAATTTTGTTATTAACAGAAAGGAGACCCTTAAATCCCTTCTAAATTTGAAGACTGATCTGAAGAAAATCATGTAATGAATTAAAGGGAAGGGCTGCTTACCATTAAGCACTGGTCAGCTTGGTGAGTGACTGACCGAATTGGTATTTCTTACTCTTTTTTTTACCAATTCCCTCTTTAAACTTTTCTATCCAGCCTCTCTTGACTGTACTCTTGTTTTCTTTGACCCCAACGATATTAGAGCATTCGATGCCCAGGGGATCATTTCAAGTTCTTTCCTATAAATTACTTCCTAATACTTGGTGACATATCACCAAATACATGGTGCCCACTACTTAATGGTTGCAATTTGTTTAATGCACTCCAATATGAGTCCTGGGATAAAGATATAACAGAGACTCGTACATGTATTTTCAGTAACTTAAATGAAGAAATGGATCATGATCATCTTCTACATGTCCGACTTTTACAGAAGATTGCAACCTCCCAGCTAAATATTGGAGCACAAGAAAACAAGTGATTTCATTATCAAAAGTTTAACATTAGATACCAACCAACTTTCCATTCTTGCTCATGGGATGGCATATTGGATGCAAATTGTGCATACAGCATCAAAACATTCAAGGCAACTGATATGAAGCAATTGCTAGAGCTCTCTGTACTTACAGGTTAGGGAAGTAAAACAGAAAAAAATGCAGCAATTATACATTCTGACTCCTTTAACCCTGTTGCCCTCTGTGGTGTAATGGTCATCATGCTAACATACCCAAGGTCGCGGGTTCAAGCCTGGTGGAGGGTAATGGATTTTTTTGGGCGTAAAATCCTTAGCATGGCTTCCTTCGGAAGGGAAGTAAAGCTAAGCTGTGGTCCCTCATCGTAGATTTACGGCACGTAAAAGAACCTCAAGCCTGCTAGAGAGGACTCTGAGCAAAATTAAGCAGTTTTTCACACCCAACATAAAATGGGACGCTGAGAACCACAGCAGTTAAAGAGCGTCCATAAATAAAATGTCATTTAATTTTTTTCCTTTAACCCTTTTAGTGCCAGTTACAATCTAATTATGATCCAAAAATTCTGTGAGAATTGCCAATCACAATCTAATCATGATGTCATTTTCTTATGTTTTTACTCTTCTTAACTTGTTTTCAGTGTTTGTTTATGTTGGTTGAAAAATGATGTCATCCAGCAAAAAGCTACGATTGAAGAAGAAATAAGAACTTCGGTTTGCGATATATTAGAAGAAAGCAAGTGATTTTGAATTTTCAGACCTTGATGAAAGCATTTCTGAAATTGAACGTAAGAAAGGAGAATAGGTATATATTCTAACTTTGGCGATGAAAGTGCACAAGATAACAAAGTCCTCGTACGCATGCAAATGATCAGTGTACTTGTCAAAATGAATTTACAGAAGTATAACCAGATGATGCAGACAATATGAATCAACCATTCAGCACAAGTGCTAAATTGTACAGTAATCTACATTACATCTGTATCCTGTTGCTTTATGCTGTTTTCATTATTATTGTATTTATGTGTGTGTGATTTTTTTCAGCTGCATGTTACAGAACTCATTTTTTTGTATTTTAAAAAATAAAACACCAGACCAAGACAAATTGCTGTTTTAGTAAAGAAATATCTGTAATTTCATTTCATTAGCTTAAACTTTCTGTATATAGTAAGGTTTTGCATGCCTAATTATTGATTATTTTGGGAGTATTTATTTTATTTTAAAAATTTTCTTTTGTTTTTAATTTTTTTAAATTAATTGAAGGGACAAAGGGGTTTACTAAAAATAAGAGTCAGCTTTAGTACTCAATATATTGCTAATAATTTAAAACCCTGTAATCTGCTCTAAAATTGTTTGTCACATTTCAGACAATATTCTATTTATCAGGGTTAAATCCACTGGCCATTGGTTCTATAAAAGTGTCAATTGTACTTTGTGAGCAAAACAATAGCAAAAGCTATACAGAACACCTTAGACAGCAGGTTCAAACATGACAGAGGGAGATGAAATTATTCAGATATAAAAATCCATAGTATGGCTTCCTTCGGAAGGGAAGTAAAGCCACTAGTCCTGTGTAATCTTTATCTGCAGATAAAAGAACCCCATATCTTCAAAGAAAAGACCATTCTGCCATTTTTACATCCACAAGTGATGATTTCATCCTGTGGTGCCATCTATGGGCAGTAAGTTAATTCCTTGTCACCATTGTACATAGTGGCAAACTAGTGAACTAGAAATTACTTTGATCTGGAAAACACATTTAAAAGTGACCCAATACACGATGACATAACAGAAGTTGAATAAAAAACTGCAAAAATTGGTATACATTAAGAAAAATCTGATGTGTTACACTCACATAGCTTTCTCTTTTTATTTTAAAAATTTTCTTTTGTTTTTAATTTTTTTAAATTAATTGAAGGGACAAAGGGGTTTACTAAAAATAAGAGTCAGCTTTAGTACTCAATATATTGCTAATAATTTAAAACCCTGTAATCTGCTCTAAAATTGTTTGTCACATTTCAGACAATATTCTATTTATCAGGGTTAAATCCACTGGCCATTGGTTCTATAAAAGTGTCAATTGTACTTTGTGAGCAAAACAATAGCAAAAGCTATACAGAACACCTTAGACAGCAGGTTCAAACATGACAGAGGGAGATGAAATTATTCAGATATAAAAATCCATAGTATGGCTTCCTTCGGAAGGGAAGTAAAGCCACTAGTCCTGTGTAATCTTTATCTGCAGATAAAAGAACCCCATATCTTCAAAGAAAAGACCATTCTGCCATTTTTACATCCACAAGTGATGATTTCATCCTGTGGTGCCATCTATGGGCAGTAAGTTAATTCCTTGTCACCATTGTACATAGTGGCAAACTAGTGAACTAGAAATTACTTTGATCTGGAAAACACATTTAAAAGTGACCCAATACACGATGACATAACAGAAGTTGAATAAAAAACTGCAAAAATTGGTATACATTAAGAAAAATCTGATGTGTTACACTCACATAGCTTTCTCTAGCCGTTCTACAAACTTTGTACATAAGATTGTTCTTCTTTCTGCACCTTGCTAATCCAGATAATCATTAGCACAATGTTCTTATTACTTAGTTCCTTATAA
Source organism: Hymenopus coronatus (assembly GCA_030762935.1). Classification (NCBI taxonomy): domain Eukaryota; kingdom Metazoa; phylum Arthropoda; class Insecta; order Mantodea; family Hymenopodidae; genus Hymenopus; species Hymenopus coronatus. The sequence continues at coordinate 21,984,438 of CM060882.1, forward strand.
GTAGGAAGAAAATAAGGAAATACTCGAGGCTAAACCAATAGTCAAATGTTTTAAAGCTGTTGTTATGTGATTGTCATTGCAAATCGCTTCTTTGCTTGGCCAGGAGGAGCACGAAAGAAAAACTGACACTTACTGTCTGAGAAAAATATAAGCACTTCACAACTGAAACCAGCAACAAGGAATATCTTGGAAATGGTTATCTCCACAACAAAAATTTAAAAAACATAAATTGTGTGTTTTGACGAGATCTACATTTTCTTTGTAGTAAGTTTTTGTCTATCTCTTACGGTTTAGCAGTTGGGCAAAATTCATCCATAATAAAGAGGTCTTCAGAGGCTATTCCCAGAAAATTCAAGACATACATTTTATTTGGGATGTAAATATCTTTAATATACAGGATTTTAATCAAAATTGTTACAGCCATTTTTTAGAAAATCAAAATTTTCGAACATTTTCCATGTAAAGGGTAGTTGGAGGTGGGGGGATTTTCTTGAAAATCATGTCGTATGCTTGGAAGACACCAAACCTAAATACCAAGTTTGGTATTTAATGGTCTTTTCGTTTTAGGCTATGCTGTCTACAGACACACACACACACACGGACCTTTTTCTGAAAATGCTTTTCTCGGATTCAGGGTACATGTATTTCCATTGAAATCTCTGTATCAAATTTTTGAGTGGAATATTATACTGTATACACTATGTACATAGTACGTGTAGAGAAAGTAAAAAACAATAAATAACTTTAAAGTATGCTATTAATAAAAGAATAACACTCGGTACAAGTAGACAAATAGAAAGTAGAAATAGTGATGGATCTGCATTTAGAAAATAGTGTGCACATGTGTCAAAAAGGAAAACTCAGACAATTACTAAACATGATATAAGTGAGGACCTTCCAAAAATGCAGCATGAAGATTTTTAAAAAATCACCTACCCAAAATTAACCTTTGACTGGCATCTACCCATTACTTTCTCTGGTCCATATATGCAACGTACATAGTGGGTAGAGAAGGTATTGTATTGCACCCAAAAATTTGATATTGAGATTACTTCAGAAATACATGTTTAGAGATGACCTGAATAAAAAAAAATAATAATAAAAAAAAAACATTTTTAGGAACATATCCAGTGTGTGTGTGGGCAACATAGCTTTAAAACAAAAATTTGGTTAAATACCAAACTTGGTACTTAAGTTCAGTATCTTCCAAGAATGCAGCATGGAGATTTTCAAGTAAATCCCCCCACCCCCAACTACCCTTAACATGGAACATTTATCGAAAATTTTGATTTTTCAAAACTGGTTCTAACAATTTTTATTTATTAAAGTGTCATAAGCTTAAGATATTTTCATGACAAACAAAATGTACGAAACCACAGAATGGAGAACTGTTATGAGGGATCAGCCTGTAGCCAGGCTTGAACATGAAGAAGTGGATGATATGAAATGTAAGTGAAATTGATGATTGGAAATGTGATGATTCAGCATGATAGAATGAGTGGCAAAGGAAACTGGAGGGCCCAGAGAAAACCTGTCCAGATACCACTTCATCCACCATGAATGCCACATGTGGGCGCTTGGTATCAAACCTGGGCCACCTAGGTGGGAGGCGAGCTGTCTAACCACTCACCCATGGTGCTGCCTGATATCCATTATTAATGGTTCAATACTTGGTCTTTCTTTCAAAATCCTTTTGATGTACAGTGTTTCTCATGATTGTGTGTATGTCATAATTTGCAAGAAAATTGCTTAATTAGCATATCTATGAGGTTTCAGACAGCAGGGATCATAACAGTCCATACTGTGACATGCTGTATACCATCACATAAATTATAACCGTCCTAATTTATACAGCTGTTCATCCTCTGTGGTTATCATGCTAGCCTCTAAAACCCAAGTTTGCAGGTTCAAACCTGGCAGAGAGATGGACTTTTTTGGAGCAAAAATCCTTAGCATGGCTTCCTTCAGAAAAGAAGTAAAGACATTGGTCCAGTGTAATGTTTATTGGCACATAAAAGAACAGCATAGCTTGAAAGAAGGTTTATGGGCAAAATTCTGCCTTTTCACATCCACAAGTTGTGATTTTATCCTACAGTGCCATCTATGGGCAATGAGTCAATCTCTTGTCACCATGGCACATAGTGGTGAACTCACGAACTAGAAATTCAAATCTGATCAAGGAAACATTCTAATGATGCCTTATACTCCAATTAGGAGCTACAGGGAATTAACTAATTTATACGGAAAAGGTATAGTGATGGTGGCAGTGGTTAGACCACTCGCCTCTCACCTAGGTGGCCCAAGTTCAATCCTAGGGGGCCGCCTGTGGGATTTGTGGTGAAGGAAGTAGCATCTGAGGAGGCTTTCTCTTGGTTCTTTGGTTTCTCCCACCATTCATTCCACCAATTGATGCATGATCGTCTTTCCTGTCATCTATTTACAGTCATCACCCTTTTCCTCATTTTCATATCACTCATTGGACTAATTAGCCATCCTGGCTTCTCTCCCATCCAGAGCCTCTACTCCGCAACAGGTATCTGACCCCAGGCACTGGCTTGCAAGTCCTGGGGGTGCAAGTCCTACATATGGAAAGGTAAACAGAGAAAGAAAGGAAGGAATAAATAAAATAATACATTTTTGTAAGAATACTTTGTATGCAGAACATATAGAAAACATCATGTGAATGGAAAACATCAACTTTTTCTAATCTGTTAAGGGCTATTGCTGCCACCTGGTTTTCATAATTACCCTACTTGATACAAATAGTTCTGCTGCAGCTCAACATAAACGTCTCTTGATGCTCTGTTAGGCTGATGGAGGTGCAACCTTGAAAAATCAGCTGTACAGCCCATGCCAAAATTTGTACATCTGTATACTCCCAATTATTCATGTGCAGATTATCCATGCACCCTCCCAAAAATTATTGTAGTTTGTTTTTCTTTAGGTAACAACAATAAAGGACCCACCGCATGACAATAAGTACCATTTCCATTGTTTAAACGATCACCGAGTGACGACAGAGTTTAGTTTCCATTGCTATAGGCTTCCCTGTTCTGTGTAAATTAAAAACAAGTTCAGTTTTTCTGATGTTAATCAGCACGCAAGTGTCAACAAAGCAAGTTAGAAGAAATTTGTAAAAGAGATGGAGAAATGAAAAAAGTATGTGTTGACATTAAAATAAAAATTTGAATTAATTGGAAGATTTAAGAAGGGGGAAACTGTTGTAAAATTAAGTGCTGTTTATGGGTTTGGGATGAAGACTGTTCAGTTATTAAAAACAATTAGCAGAAAATACAGGATTTTATCAGGTACTGTGATTCTAATTCTGGATCATCTGCACAAAAAGCATGAAGAGATCTGTATTTGATGACCTAAGTTGACAATTCTAGATGCCGTACAAGGGATTTCTTATGCCTGGCAGGATGTTTAACCATAAACACTAGTTGGGCCATGGAGGAAAATCCTTCCACATAGAGAAGAAAGTGATTTTCAAAGTTTCAGTAATAAGGAAGAAGCAACTGCACAATTAATGAAACTGGTAATGGGTTTAAATGGCTTTGAAGATATCAATGAAGAAAACTTGAATGTGTGGCTGAAGATCGACACATGAGAACCCAGCTTCCAGTACATGAATGATGCCAAAATTGTGACAACAAAATAAAGAAGAGGAGAGTGGATGTGAAAGTGGAAATGACTTTATCAGCCATTATACAGCATCACAATATGTTGATACTCTCCTACATTATATGGGGTTGAGGGAGTTTGAGTACAACTCCTCTCAGAAGCAGAGCAACATCACAGACTATTTTAAGGAATAAACAGGCCTACAATACTTATGTACAGAAGTAGAATAAACTTTTGAACAAAGAATACATGTTGAAAAAAGCTTTTAAATGTAATTTCCTATTTACATATGCATGTAAACCATGGGAAAATTTATGTAATAACACAACCAGAATCACTACATTACCAAGAAAATCCTCTATGGCAATTTTTAGACTCCTAACAGGCCATTACTGTCTCAATAAACATTTATTCAGAATTGTTATAGTGAGATCTCCTCTGTGTCCTTTCTGTACACTTAAAGAAGATATGGATGGAAACCATCTACTCCGCTGCCCAACCTTTAGTCAACATGATAATATAACATCAAAACACTGGAATGCAGAGAACGAAAGGTTCACTGCCAACTGCTGAACATTAGATACCAACCAACCAACCATATGTATGTTGTACCTATTATGGGTTTCTCGATTATTTGTACTTCTCCCCCACATTATCCCAGATAATCAAGAGCATACTGTATTTATCTTGAATTGGTCTGGAGAATACAACCCTGAAGAGCCAGAGTGCAAATTAATAAACTCTCTGTATAGTAAAATGTATTTTATTTCAGACATTTTCTGTGATAATAACAAAAACTTTATGCTCTAAAAGAGCTTTATTTTTTTCTTAAATGAACAGTTAACTACTGCATTATCTAAGAAATATTATCTGCTACATTAATTCTACAAGTTATTTCCATAAAAATATGTAATACATTTAGAGAGGTTCTGCTTTTTTCACTGCTAGGTATAGGTCCTGGTAATTAACACACTCGCATATTTACAGAAATGTCTAACTTGAGAAAACTGATTATGTCAAATATAAGAATTGCCAAGAATGCTAATAATTTATCAGAAAAATTCATGGCTGTGATGGTGAGTTCTTCTTTGATCCTGGTGAAGTAGTTCTTTAGGTGTGACAGGCTTGAATGCAAAACCTGTAACATTGTGGTATAAACTGAATTAGTAGTAACTGAATGAGAAAGGGTTGCTGCTTTCCTGATTTAATCACTCTAAGCCAGGAATCAGCAGAAGTTACACAGAAGATATGCAAAATGCTGTTTGTAAGTTCAGAAGCCAATTATAAATCAATGCATACATAGGAGGGTGTATCAAAAAGTAATGGGAATTATTTTTTCTATTTAAACATACGCCTGTCAAAATTCACCAATCATAATAATAGAGTTTGACACTGGGATATGTGTGACACTGTCTGTGCGCTCTTCAGTTTGTCTGAGGGAGTCATTGTGTAAGCACATGTTACCCAACACAGATTTCAAGTTAGAACAACAAGTAGCAATTCAGTTTTGTGTTCTGAAAAAATCTGGAACTAAAACACTGCAAATGATACAGGAAGTTATGGAGGCCAAACTTTTATCAAAAACGTGTTTCTAAATGGCATAAAAAATTTCAAGATGCTGAAAAAATCAACCAATTGCAGGGAAAGTCATGCATCTTGTGTTTTTCGACAAAATTGGGGTAATTTATGACCACATGGTTCCTAAACACACTACAATAATGTCCTTAAAAGATCATTCAAGAGGCCAGAACTTGCTTCCAATGGATAGACAATGCCCCTGCTCATCAAGCCATAGCAACACAAGAAGCCCCACTCACCATATTCATTAGATTTAGCTCCCTGCAATTTCTACCTGTTTCCAAAAGTGAAAAAAAAATTTGTGGGTGCCATTTTCAAACCAATTCAGAACTAAATAGTGTTATTTCGGCTATGCTGAACAGGATGTCAAACAAGGGCTTCTGTGAGTGTTTTGAAAAGTGATAGAATGAATGAAACCAGTGCATAGTCTAGGAGATTACTTTGAAAGCTTGTAATTAAATTTGAATTTTAAAAAAAATCAGTGTGTCCAAAAAAATGTTTTTTCCTGTTACTTTTTGATACACCCTTGTATTAGAGAATACTATGCGTACACCTTTTCTTGGGTGCTAGTTTTATGGGGAAGCGAGTGCCAGGGGGAAGAAGAGCTCACATGCCCACCTATCTTTCTGTGGTGTTATCGACCAAAGAAAGTTTCTTTCTTTCTTTGAGGCTCTCAATATGGTTACCTATCTGTTTAACTACAAACTACCTATTAATGAACTATTAAATGGAACACAGTGCACGTGCATGTGCATGAACTCTGGTTTCTATAGACAGAATCAAACTTTAGCATTGAAGCTACTATATATCAGGATGTGTATCATCCTTCATGTCTTAATATAGTTGATCTGCTGCCAAAATTGTGCGAAGCCTACTGAATGATGACTAGGGAGCCAAGTGCCCAAGAAAAGGTGCTTGCATAGTACATACTAGGTGGAAGTCATTACATTAATTTAAACCAGTTACATATCTCATATTTGGAACATGTTTAGCATCATTAATTTTTTCTATGACAATTTTCTGCAGAGATATCTTAGGTTTTTCAAAAACATAAAATGCACATGCTAGCAACACTGCAACAGCAAATGACCAGTAACTAGAAGTGGGAATGACACTCTCCCGTTCAAAACCAGAAATAGGTCAGTGCATAAACATTGTTGCTTGCCACTTTGGGTAAGGGTCTTGTGTAAAACAAAACTGCTAGTCTCCCCTCCTTCCAGTGCAGGTATGCTGTTTTGTGTATATCTAGAGCTGGTTCTCATACTAAACTAAAGGGTGCTAATAACCAAGTCATTGAGCCTAAAATATCCATCATCATCGTCATCACACTAACCTACCTTGTCCTAACATCTTTGCCTACATCTCCAAACATATGTCTGTGAAATAATGTTTAGAAAATGATTAATTATTTCAAAACCCTATATGATGTCACATAGTTACTACTGAAACTGGGTCAGAAATAGATTATTCTATCATCTTACAAGTAACAAACCATAAGGTCAGTAAATTATAAGGTAACCCCTCTCTCAGCCTCTCTCCACTGCTCGAGAGTCGTTGGTAAAGGGTGCCGAAAAAGGCGCACGGGAGTCCTTATCTTAAATAAATGCTGAAAATATTGACATCTGGTACCAAACAGGCACTATAACAAGTTAAAGATGTTTTTGCTCATCCACCTAAGCTCAGCAGCAGAAATCCCGGTGTAATCTATTGAAACTTAGTGATAACTTACAAGGATTCCTGCTGCTAAGCTTAGACGAGTGAGTAAGAAGTTTTTGCAAGTTGTGCTGCCCATATGTGAGCAGAAGGTCCATTTCCCTAATTTATCTTAAGATACATATTTTAGTGTGCCCTTGCTGACAACTCTTGGATCCCTCGCACAATGGAGAGAGGCCATGACAGGGGTTACCTTAATTTAAGAGCTCTATATTATCTTCAGACATTCTTGTGGAATAAACCATCTAATTTAGAAAAACAACTATTTTTTTTTAAAAAAATGGCTAATTACAGAATAAAATGCTATTACACTATCTTTTTGAAGTGCATTTGGAATATAACAAGTTCTCTTCCACCATGTATGACATGTGACTGATCAGAAACTATATGTTTGAAAAAAATGTATCATTTTTTATTTTGCCTAAAATCTCTTGTTGCATAGCACTTAGGTTCATAAAGCATTATGTCACCGTCCGTGGTGTAATGGTTACCATGCTAACTTGCGGGTTCAAACCCAGCGGAGGACAATTCATTTTTTTGGGTGTAAAAATCCTAAGCATGGCTTCCTTCAGAAGGGAAGTAAAGCCATGGGTCCCATATCGTTGATTTAGGGCACGTAAAAGAACCTCAAGCCTGATAGAGAGGCCTCTGAGCAAAATTAAGCAATCTTTCACGCCCAGTATAAAATGGGATGCTGAGAACCACAGCAATTAAAGAGCATTCATAAATAAAATGTCATTTTATTTTATAAAGCATTATGTCTACCTTCATTCCTGGGAAAAACACATGGGCTCCTGGGTGTACTGTGTCTTATGTGACATCTTTTCTGTGTTGATCTATCATGCACTGAACCTTCATCTGATTCTGGTCCCACACTGTGGCTTCTCCTAGGGGACCAAGTTCTTTGGTTGTTTTCCATTTTAGAGCAGCGTAATCTTAGTTTATTGTTGATAATCTGGGGAAAACAATTAATTTAATTTAGTTTACATCTTTAGCAACCACTTCTCAGGTTAGAATTAAAATGGAATCAAACTCAAATATATTCCAATTTGTAATTATAAGAAATAATAAGTTTAGAGTTTCTAAGACACTTTGCTTGATGGATATAAAATGTATTTCATTGAATGTTATAGCTTTATTTAAGATGTGCTCAGTGAAATTGTATGACTATTACTTATCAAAGGAGTTTCTTTGTTTTAGTTGATATCTAAATATCCTGAAAAATAGGTGTTGGCTTATTCCTTATGTATTTCAAATATTCCATAGAAAATTAAATACCTGAAGCTCCCTATATTCACGTTGTCTTTCAATCAACTCTCGCTGTATCTTTTCAATCAGCAAACTTTTTCTTGCTAATTCTGTTTCAAGAGCTGCAAAACAGAAATGCTATATTTTAGCTCAAACTAAAAAAGGTAAATTGAGGAAATATTATTACCTTTTAAATTTTAATTTAATTTCTTGTTTTTGAAATTGTGTAATGGAAGTTTGTTATACACAAGGACACTTCTTTATAACAGAATTGGACCTCTATATTTAACTGCACTCTCGACTGCAAAAATTATTAGCATCAAAAAAGGTCATGAAGCACTTGCAGAAATTCGAAGATTGGAAATAGAGCATTCAGTTCCCCATACAACTATTGGACATTCTAATATATTCCCCACTAGGTTAGAGGTTTCAGGCAAGAAGTAAGGAACAGAGTAGAAGATATAGAAAAATAAAAATTATTCCAAAGTGTTGAGATACGAAAAGTTTAATACTGTGCAGAGAAATGAAGGTGGATTAGAGCTAGAGAGAAGTACATAGAAGTATGTAATAATTGATTAGGGAGATAAGGTTGGGCATGGATGATTAAGCAAGCATAGGTTAAGAGGCAGAAAAGAAATTAATTTAGATAGATATCTTTATGTGATAAGACAGATTTTCTGGGGGGGGGTGAATGTGGCGAACGCATAGGGATGTTTAACTGAGTGGAGTTAAACTGAGCGTTGTCTAACATAGTAAGTAGAGTGGGGGGAAACTGGCATACTTATAACAGCTGGGAGCAGCCATTTTCTTTTGCTCGGTAGTTGTTCGTAAGCTGTGAGTGAGTGAAGAAGAATTGACAGATGAAGTGCATGGGCACTGTGGAAACCACATCATCTTTCACAGGTAAAATGTATTAGTTTCATGTTATTTAATAAATCCTTGTTGAAGAATGCTACCTTTTCTTGATGAGAGAACCTATACATTTACCATGTTAGGGATATTTCCCTGGCCGGCATGATCCCCTCTTTTGAGCTCACCCCTGCAGTCCAAACTGAGGACCTCAAAATTGTGTAAAAATTGTTTGTTTCGATCTTTGGTTCCCTGATCTGCGATAATTACCTAGAAGGTGAAGAAACAAAGTACACAAAAAATGTGAAAATACGAGACCAAAAGTTTTAAAAGTCAAAATAATGAATTTAAAGAAGGAAGGGGATATAACAGTGTCAGGGGAATGCATGAAAGGAATAAGAGAAAAATAAAAGGAATGACCTAAGCTAAGGTCTAAAATGTAAATGGCGTATTATTTATGGACACTCTTTAACTACTGTAGTTCTCAGCATCCCATTCTAAATTGGGTGTGAAAGACTGCTTAATTTTGCTCAGAGGCCTTTCTATCAGGCTTGAGGTTCTTTTACGTGCCATAAATCTATGACACGGGACCAACGACTTTACTTCCATTCTGAAGGAGGCCATGCTAAGGGTTTTTACACCCGAAAAAATCCATCGTCCTCCTCCAGGTTTGAACCTGCAACCTTGAGTATATGAAGTTAGTATGGTAACCATTACGCCACGGAGGGCAACCAGCTAGGTCTAATGTGCTTAACAAGCCATGTTAAAATGTATCATGGCCAAGAGAAAATACAGCTACTCAAAGTAATGTATAAAGAAAATAATAAAACTTAATGTACAAATTATGGAAAGAAAGAAATCATTCATTCAGCTACATTGTGAAGTATGTATCTCATAAAAGTTTTTACCTTCTAAATTTAATTTAATGCCATATTTATACTTTTGACATTAAAAGTTCTAAAAAGGAATTTAAATTAAAATCATATTTCCAACTAACACCAAATAATTCTAAGTTTTAAATAAACAAATAAAATGTTTAATTCCCAGAGCATTTTAAAACAATTAAAATTTTACTAATCTTCTAAAGGGGGGATCCACACAAAATAAATAATTATGGACCAATAGCAATTCTGTCAGATTTTTATAAATTCTTGGAAACAGTTTTGTACAGAAGATTACTGAAATTTTTAAAGAAATACAGTATTAATGAATCCCAGTATGTATTTCAAAAAGCAAAATTCACAGACCTGGCAATAATATGCTTTTTAGAAATTCATACAGCTCAATGGACCTTAATGAAATGAGTATAGGCCTATTCTTAGATCTATCGAAGGTATTCGACATGGTTAATCACAAAATTCTGTTGGACAAACTATAACAGTGGAATAAGATTGCTTACACACAATAGACTTAAAACTTCTTTAGGCAATAGAAAACAAATATCGGAGCTTGAATTTATATATGAGCCAAAGAGAAACGTTATTAAAATTATTTCTAAGAAACAACCCTAGTTGTAAGTGTTCCTCAAGCATCTGTATAGGAACCCCTTATTTTTATTTTGTATATAAATGATCTTCCTTTATTATTTAAAACATGTCCAATGTTAATATTAGGCTTTTTGCCAATAATACAAACTTACGAGGTATGTCCAGAAAGTAAGTACCAATTTGGAAAAAAAAAGCATAAAAAATTTGTTTTCATAAAAACATTTATTTATTTATGAAAGAGCATTCCTTAACCTATTTTTTGACATGATTACCACCATTGGTCAGGGATTTGTCATAGTGGGAAATCAATTTTTGTATGCCCTCGCCAAAGAAAGCTGCCATCAATGAAGATGGCCACAGCTGAACACAGTGTTTTGTGTCATCATGTCCAAGCGTCCTCTTCTGAACACATGCTTCAGATTCAGGTGCTAGAACTGCTCTCAATAAGGTTATGTGTGACACAAGCAACATGGGTATGTGCGTTGTCATGAAGCAATCCAAAACCTTGACTGAGCATTTCACACATTTTGTTTCTCAATGTTGACTGTTACTTTGATTCTGCAGTGACAGGACAAACCAAGTTTCATCAATCATCACCGGTCACTGTCCTGTTTAAGAATTCAACTCCCTCAACACTGTGCTGTGCAAGAAATGTCCAGTCACTTCATTTTGTGAACATCCATAAGCATCTTCAGAACCCAACAGAAGCACAGTTTGCAATAATTTAAACAATTTGTGACAAAAAGTTTTTGAAATTTGTGGGAACACGTCACAAAGCATTGTTATTATGAACCATTGTTTTCACAATTCCCTCAGTCACTTGTTCAATCAAACCATCAGTGACAATAGAAAGCCGCCCATTCTGTACTTTGTCATGAACATTGTCCAGGATTGAATTTATTCAAGACCATATTCTACAGTCTGCAGCAACATTGAAAGGGGCTTCATCACAGGTTCAAATTTCTGTTGTCATAATTTCTGTTGCTAAGGACAAAATTAAATCAGAGGGCTTTCATTGAAGAGTGCAGCAAAAAAGAGTATTCAAGTAATGGAAATATAAGTTCAGTGACTCTCAAAAGGCCAAGTTAAAGTGCTGACTTTACAAAATCATTGACTGCTAGGTTTTTCAAATTAAATCTAATTTGAAGATTGATTTGTAGAATTAGTTAATGGGAAAAGAAAAGTAATAAAGAAAAAAATCCTGCAAAACAGCATTTTCTGGGACCAAAACTTTCAAACTAATAAAGCTTGAAAATGAACTTTTCAATATTTACGCAGATGAACAAAGATATCACCACAAAATCTACTGAAACATTTGGTTGTAAAGACATAGATTCAATATATGAGGTGACTAGGCTCTACATTGGGTAGTAACATATCTTGCTACAACTAGTAATTAGAGAGCTATGAGTAGGTATCACAAGAGGATTAAAATCTACATGAAAACTCAATGGCAAATCACGGTTTGTGTAATCCAAGCATTCCAGCTATGAGTTTTTAGGAGAACTATTTTCTGATGCTGCCTTTATTGAGAAGGTTTTTGTCATGTTCACAACAAAGAAGAACCAACAGATCTATTTACGTGTAAACAATAAATTAGATGAGTGTTCTTGCTTTCAATATAACCATTATTTTAACATTTTTATTTCTTATTTTCAGAGTAAATCTTAATTTTATTTTCATTGTAATTTATAGGTGCACTATTCAATAAAATACTCAAGTATGCCCTCAATGTTTTATTTCTAGCATTAGGAGATTTAAACTTTGGCATTCCCATCTTTTTATTTCATGCTGTGCCACTAAATGTTATTATATCTATAGATATAAATGGACTGAATTAAAAATCATTTTCTAAAATTATTACATGTTACAAGGCATCAAGGATTACAGTTACAGTTTAACAGTGCCTGATTTTTGACATTGATCTGGGCTCCACCAGCAAGCAGCTGCCGTCTGCTACTAGAACTCTGTGTTGGCAGCCCGACTCAATGTCAAAAATGAGATACTATATTAAAATTGCAACTAAATTAAGATGATCTCATTTGAGGAGAACTAACCTATAAAATTATTGGTTTATCCTCTGAGAGGGCTTGATGTATTGTATTGTATTTATTTTCATCCATAGAAACATGATACATGATATAGGACATGTCAATTTAAGTTACAAGAAAAAACAAAATTACATCAAGATGCACACAAGATTAAAATACAGAAATATAAGATTTAATAAATTTTAAATATAAAAGGAAATAATATACAGAATTGAGTCACAAAGACAATATTTACAGATTGTACAATTTACACCAGTTCGTGATGTATAAATTCATCTACACTATAAAAGCTATTGTCCATTAAGAATTTAAACAAAACTTTTTTGAATTTTAGCTGGGATTCAACGTTCTTTATAAATTGGGGTAGTTTGTTGTATAAATGTAGACCAGCATATGTGAAGCTATTTTCATACAGTTTGGTTCCATGTGAATTTGCAAATACATTTTTCTTTGCTCTGGTGTTATTTGTATGAACTTCAGCATTTGTTTTGAAGGATTTTAAGTTTTTTTTTGTATAGTTTAGTGTTTCATAAATAAACATACATGGTAAATGTAAAATTTAAAATTTTTTAAAATATGGTTCACAACTAGTTTTATTTGTGACATTAGCCATAATTCTTATCACTTTCTTTTGCATCCTGAAGGCCTTAATACTGTTTTTAGAATTTCCCCAAAAGATAATACCATATACTAGTAGACTATGAAAGTATGCAAAATAAACTACTCTAAAAATATGCAGACTGAACATAAATTTGACTGACCTTACTAAGAAGCATATCTTACTAAGTCTTTTAGTCAGGCTGTCTATATGCATTTCCCAACTTAAATTATCATCTAATAACAAACCCAAGAATTTATTATATTTTACGTACTTTATTTCACCTTGGCCCAGTTTAATTTTTGGACATATAAAATTTTTTATTAAGTTTATTATGGAAGCTTAGGATGTTCATTTGTGCTGTGATATCATACTTACGTTACATAGACATAAAATGATTTACTTTTTCTTTTTATTACCTTTTCTTGCAGCCACAGCTTTATCTAAGTCTATCTGCATCCTGCCAATAATATCTTCATAATATTTTTCAGCTTGAGATAGATTATCATTTGCACACTGAATAGTTGCTTTCTGAATTTGCTGCTCCTGCATAATTTGATACTGCCAGAATAACAGTGCACGATTTGCAATGTCCATGACAACCTCTGGACTGTGTCCAGCCAGTACCATCTGAAAAGAACAAGAGTATACAATTTTTTTAATAGAATGACCAAGAAATAGAGGAGCATAAAATGGAAAGACATTATGATGATTTAATCCTGGAAAGGAAGAATAAGGAAAAACTCTGGTGTATTAAACACCCATGCATGCATGCACGCACAAGCAGGCAGACACACAGATATGGGCTATTCTTTTTTTTTTATAAAAATGCTAATTTTGTATTTAGTGTACCTCAAATCATGTATTTTCAGTGAAACCTCAATATCAAATTTTTTGATGGAAAGCAATACCTGTTTTACTACTATGTGTATGGTTGAAAAAAAAAAGAAATAATTGAAGACAATTTTTACTAGTGCCTAAATAAGAGTGCTCATCAAAAGACTAAATTGCCATTTGTATGTTAAAGCACTGTCAGGTACTGTCAACAACATCATTGTATATTAACATACTGTCATTATCATCCTCATCATTATATTTTTCATATATATATTTTTTTTAAGGCAAACTGCAATTTAGTTACAAAGATGGTTGCAGCACACACACAAAACAGTCTTAAGAAGTAGTTTAAGTGACTTCTACTGGTGATCCATATTTGAAGGTGCTGAAAACATTGAGTTGTTCAGATGCTAAAGTTGTCAGATTGCTGAAGTTTTGACTTCTTGGAATCATTAGAGTGTAGCTTCACAGATCCCTCGGCTATACCCTGTAGTCATTCTGCTATTTATAAAAATTGCAGCTACGCTTTGCAGCTAGGGCCCTAAACGTTTACAATAGTCTGGTATGTAACTATAAAGCGACTCTAATGACAGAATAACAAAAGTACCCATGTATTGAAGTAATGCCAAGTGGTGTAACCATTGTATAGTAATAATCAATAGCTAGATGATAATCATGTTCTTATTGTTGCCTAATACATTTGCATACTAATACATTGCAATCTTTAGATCCTATTATGAGATTAGACTCTATGCCCAAACTCTAGGATGTTGATCATGTCAAGAATTACATTTATTTATACTTATTAATACATTTATTTACAAATAATAACTGACAATGAATTTTCAGAGGTGTCAGTTTTGCATAACTTTCAATTACCTACATGTCTGTTTCCAAAAGCCTACTCATACACTTGCATTCTTGCAATATTCATGTTTATTATATTTACAATGTTACACTATTATCAGTGTTTTTTGATTCAATGAAATCCTTCTCTGTATAGAAGGTGTGAGTAATAAGGTATCTTTTTAATTCTGATCTAAACTTGTTTTTGTTCATTTGCAATTCTTTTATAGAAGAGGGAAGTGAATTAAACAAAGCTATTACTTTGTAGTAAACCTCTTTTTGGAATAACTGCAAATTATTTGTTGGTCTATGTAAGTCCTGCTTATGTCTGGTGTCTTTGTTATGAATATCTGTATTTTTTGTCAACATTTTCTGGGTTATTTATTACAAATGACAATATGGCTAGAATATATTCACAGGCTAATGGTAAAATTCCAAACATTTTGAAAAGTGGTGTGCAGTGAGTTGATCATCTTTCCCTTGCTATTATTCTTATTACCTTTTTTTGCATAATGAACACTTTTTTAGCATTTGCTGAATTTTCCCAAAATATTATTCCATCGTTCATCAATGAATGGAAACATGCATAATTAGCTGTTTTAGTATGCTCTTATTTATAAGCTGAATTAAAGATTGGATTGCAAAGCATGCAGAGCTCAGTTTGGGTAAGATATAATCAATATGGTGTTTCCAATTCATGTTATGATCAATCATAAGACCTATCAAACAACAATTTCACTATTGCTTTGATTTTAATACAGTTATGTATTGTTAAGCATAAAACATCCCAAATTAAGTTTGTAAAGAATTAGTTGTTAGAATAGAGGGTTAAAAGGTCCCTTTATTCAATTTTAGATAACCTTTGCTATTCATGTAGTTCCATTTTGGAAAAATGTTACAGTACAAAATATCACAATTAGATATAAAGGTAGTGTTTCAATCTTGTTTTACTCACAGATTTGTATTTATCTGATGGTTTTAAATTTGCTTTCACACAATCCATTTTATCTGAAAGGACAGTGCCACAAGCAGGACATGTGAATGATTTACATATTTCCTTTCCATGATTTTCACAGAAAGCATGAGAGCAGCTTGTAATCCAAGCAGTGGTAATTAGAATAGCTTTGCAATGCTTATAGTTGCAAACTAATTCTAAACCTTCCATTCTTAAGTTAATTTAAGAACAGCTAATGTTACTCAAACTTCCCGGGTTTATATTTACGACAGTCAAATTCAAATGTTTTCTTTCTTCAAACCATGCATGTCACTGAACTTTTCTTGGCGGTTCCGTAAGTTCCCCTTGAAGCCCTGTTAAATAAAGCATAATAGTAGAACAACAAACAAACACAAAATATGCCTGTAGTACAGACTAGGTCAAGCGAACGCACAGAGATAACTTATATATCAAGACTAATATTGTCATAAATTTTGCCGTTATAACGTAGGCAAACGTAACATATTTGTAAGCATTTCAATAAGGACTGTACAACATTACAGGCGGGCGCGAGCCGAAAGCTGACTGTACGCAGATCACAATGCAACGTGTGCGATAGTATTTGACAGATTATATTAGAAAATATTTGTTCTTTTAAATTAGTTTTTTTTAACGACAATGTTTAAATAATTAACTGCATATGCTTAGTTATTTAAAGGGAAAAGGAAATGGCTGAGAGATTCGAAGGATTCTCGGAAGATGACATAAGAAGAGTAAACAGTGGAGATGTTTTGAAAGAAAGTAGGTGCTAATCCCTTAATTATAGTATAAGACGATTTAATGTGCATAAGCGCATTACACTTTTCTGTACAGTTTCTCGGGTGTTGGATGCATGTTTTTCTCTGTTGATTGGAGAGGTTATTGGACGTGTGGAGGAAAAAGGGGCTATTAGGTAAAATATGCATAATAGTCTGTAAACATTCAATTAAAGAGCTTGAGGCACTATTTCAAATTTTGGAAATTCTGTTGCAGTTAGTACAAAATCATCAGCTACAGTTCCAAAACGTCAAGTTAGTCAGGTTCAGAGTTTAGCAAAGAAGAACGTTACTCGGTCAAGAATGCTGCAGAAATCTCTTCCAGTTGTTCCAGTAGAAAAGGTACCAGAAGGAGCTTATTTATCTAAACCTAAGGTAAGTACAACAAATGGTAAAACGGTAGAGAGAGCAAAGGACAAAATAAGAAAACCCTCTTTAACATGCTCTTAAGGTTCCAAAAGGCTTGTTAGCTCCATTTTCTGCATCTTGATTGAAATTTCTAAACGTTTTGTGTAACAATAAGCTGCACGCAGTAAATTCATTTAGAATACGTTTTTTAATATTTAGGCAGAAAGTTTTACTTTGTCCACCACGTGTGTATAATAGAACTTAATAGGTAGAGAAGGTATTGTACTCTGCACAAAAATTCGATACCAAGAGATTTCACCGGAAATACATGCTTTCAGACCCTTTGAATCCCCCCCCCCAAAAGGCATTTTAGACAGCATAACTCAAAAACGAAAAGTTGGCGAAATATCAAACTTATTATTTAAGTTCATTGTCTTCCAAGGATGTGACACAAAAGATTTTCATCTCACCCGGGGGTCCCGGGTTCGATTGCGGGCTGGGGTGGGGAATTTTTCTGGAAGGTTGTATGTTAATGTGAATGTGTGCGTGTTTGAATAAAACATAATGATTTAAACCAACGTAAAAAAAAGTACCTACAGACATCAAGTTGTTTCAAGTGGAAAGCCCCTGATATGACCTTAGATGTTAAAGGGGGCTATATAAATGAAACAACATAAAAAAAAAAAAAAAAGGATTTTCAGAAAAGCCCTCACCCCAACTACCCTCGATATAGATAATTTTTCCAATTTTTTTTATTTTTTCAAAACTATCTCTAACAATTTTTATTAAAGTACCATATGTTTAATAAAATATTTTCAAAGCAAACAAATTGTATATTTTGAATTTTCTGGGAATAGTCTCTGAAGACCTCTTCATTCTGGATCACTTTTGTATAACTGGTAAACTGTAAGGGATGGACAAAAACTTACTATTCAGAAAATATAGATCTTGTTAAAATGCACAATTTAGGTATATACATTTGTTTCTTTTCTGTTTGTAGAGTTAACTGTTTGCAAGATACTCCTTGTTGGTTTCATTTTTAAACCACTTAAAATTTTCTTGGACGGGAAGTTATCTTTTGTTTCACATCTCTCTTGTTTTACTTCTGGCCGCATAAAGTGAACCGATATCAATTGTTTCACTTAGCAACCAGCTTTTAAAAGATCTCATCATTGTTTCAGTGTATATTCCTTTATTTCGTTTTACTTACAAGGAAACAAATAATTAGATAATTTTTGCTTATGTTCTTGTTTAGAATGGTGTAGATAAAAAAATTATCTTTTGGAAGAAAAGTTTATTTGCAGAACAGGAAGAGAAAGTCATGGGAATGGAACACAGCTAGAACAGATGCATCATAGAGAAAAGTATATTCTCTCATAGTTTCTATAAAAAATCTCTTCTCAGTGCATATTCTCACACTGAATACACAATGTATAGCAATACATAACCAAACTTCACGAGCAACTGCACTATCGGGCCGTTGGAGGCATTCTTTTGTGCCAGGAAGTGCCAAACCGAGCCAGGTGCTCATAATATGTTATCTTGCATTGTTTACCTAGAGATGAAATTGGACTGTGCTGCGCCATGCTGTGCAGAGCCATGCCATCCCTTTATAATGGGTTTCCTCGTTTTCTCAAATGGGACCATGCAATTGAACTGAACCTCAATTGTTTTATATAGCGACCAGCTTTTAAATGATTTGACTATTGCTTTAGCCTAATGCTTTCCCTTATTTTCCTTCTACTTCCATTAAAAGCAAGTAATAAGACTAATTCTGCTAATGTTTTTCGTGATTAGCATGATGCATCTTTTGTATGAATAGTTTGTATATGGGAAAGGTGTGTGAATGGAACACATCAGATTTTTATAAATAGAGGAGAGGAGCAGTTGTGGCTGGAGGCCGTGACTGTGGACTGACCACTGCAGGGTTTGTGAAGGTAAAATTGCAATGATTCCAAGCAGTCAAAATCTTGGCAATCTAGCGGATTTCAAATCTGAACTTAATGTTATCAACACTTTCAAATCTGGATCACCTGTGGAAGTTTTACCAACATTGGGCTTGAAGTTGCAATTGAATGGAAAAATCAGTGAAGAACCAGGCATAAAGACTAGGTAACTATCTGCACCTGAGCGTTACAGTGACATTCTGCTCTTAAAGGGAGTTCTTCAATAATATCTTCTGAACTGACATCTATTGCAAGTTTCTGTTCCATGAATGGTAGTAATTAGTTCTCTGAATGTTCTTGTTTCATAATTAATCCTGGTTTAGTTTGTACTAATGAGTGAGGTCTAGAGAATCCTCACTTACAAGAGAACAGCTAGTAAATGGAGTTTTGGAACATTTTCTCTGAACTGTCCTGCTCAAGACATTCACACCCACATGTGTCTGCGAATGCTGGCAGGAGGCAGTAATGGGGCAATGTGTCCGTAGTGGTCTGCTCATTAATAGTGAATTATGATGGTACCAATTCCATTCCAAACATCCCAAATGAATCCCACACCATATGTGAAATTTAAACATTTATTTTTGCACTCCCTATTTTAACTCTATTTCTTCTTTTGCAAGGTTCTTATTTTGATTAATTTTATTGAAAATAAAAAATATGTTCCATTCGCATGCGTTTTTCTAACTGCTCTGTAAACAAGGGATTATTATTCTACCTACTTCATACTAATGGAGAAAAACATTAACTGAAACAGTCTCATTACTCAGTTCCTTGTAAGTAAAAGGGAAATAAGAGAATTCACTAGGTTAAAGCGAGAGTCAAATCTTTTAAAGCTGTTGCTAGGCAATTGATTTTAAAATTCTGTCTCTTTACAAGGCAAAAGTAAAACAGATGATGATGTTTAAGGAATGTATAAGTATTTTAAAATTGAAAAAAATAGTAGCAACACAACAAAACTGTATAGTATATAAATTATGTGTTCTAATGAGATCAACTTTCTTTGTGTTTATGTTAATTTTTGTCTATCTTTCAGATTTACCGGTTATGCAAAAGTAATCCAGAATGAAGGGGACTTCCGAGGGTCATGTTAATACCTTTAACATGTAGTATTTTAATCAAAATCATTGGACGCATTTTTAATAAAATCAACATGTTAAAACCTTTTTCCATGTAAGGGTAGTTTGGGGTTGGGGGTTTTCTTGAAAATCTTTGTGCCCCATCCTTGAAGATACAAAACTTAAATATCAATTATTGTATTTAACTAACCTTTCATTTTTGAGTTATGCTCTCCACAGTCATACAGTTCTTTTTCTAAAAATATATGTTCCATTCACATAACTTCTTCTACAAATTATTGTTAGATAAGATTATTCTGTTATCTACATTGTGGTAATTGAGATAAACATTAACAGAAATGATTGCATTGGTTCCTTCTAAATAGGAAGGAAGTGAGGTAATACACTAGGCTAAAGTGATAGTCAAATCTTGTAAGAAGCAGGTCACTATGTGAAACAATTAAAAATTAGTTTGCTTTGCACAGTCAGGAGTAAAACAAAAGAGAGATAAAAAAAAACATGGCCTGTTTAAGAAAAGTTTAAGTAGCTTAAAATTGTAACCAATAAAAAGGAATATCTCAGAAGTGGTAACTCCACAAAAAAAAAAAAAAAAAAAAAAATGTATATGGTGTAAGTTGTGTTGTTTATCAAGCTCTACATTATTTATGTAGTATGTTTTTGTCTATCTCTTATGGTTTACCAGTTATGCAAAATTCATTCTAAATGAAGTGGTCTTCAGAGGCTATTCACAGAAAATTCAAAATATGTTTTATTTTGTTACGTAAATATCTTTAATATACTATATTTTAAACAAAATCGTTGGATATTTTTACAAAAAGAATAGTTTGGGGTGAGAGAGATTTTCTTGAAAATCTTTGTGTGGATCTGGACGATGCAGAACTTCAATATCAAGTTTTGTTTTTAACTGACCTTTTGTTTTTGAGTTATGCTGTTTGCAGACACGTGGACCTCTATCGAAAACAAAACTTTTTTTGGATTCAGGGGACCCTAAAGCAGTATCAAATCTTTCATTGGAATGCAATACCTTCTCTACCTATGCGTTATGTACCAAGTAGAGAAAGTAAAAAGAAGTTAGTAGGCAGATAATTTATTTCATCTTTTCAATTACAAACTTCCTACATACATACATGCATGCATACCTATGCGTTATGTACCAAGTAGAGAAAGTAAAAAGAAGTTAGTAGGCAGATAATTTATTTCATCTTTTCAATTACAAACTTCATACATACATGCACACACACACACACACACACACACACACACACACACACACACCTACACACATCTACACACATACACTCTCTTTCCTGGAGTTGCTGAATTTGGTATCATATACAGTTAACACCCTGGTTATTTATGTATATGTACCATTCCCTCTAATTATACATTTTTATACCCTATTAACTTAATCTATTTATCTCTTTTATATTTACAACCTCAGCAGTTTTATTATTAAGATCCTCTCTTTCTTTGGCGATTTTCCTGTATAATTATCTAGTTGTTTCAAAAATTCTTTCTTACTGTTTCCAAAAAAAAGTACAATATCTCTGTTGGTAACTTTTCCCAATTTTTATTCCATATTTTTTCTCTCCACTTTTAGTTTCCTCGCACACAGTGTAAATTGTTATCTACATTGCCCCATAGTGGACTTTATCTACTTTTAGACCTTTTAGTAACAAGTAACTAATGGGGGGATCTTGGTTTACCTGCCCCTCCCCTGTATACACCCATACTTCCTTGCAGGAATTGACAAATGGTTATATTATTAGTATACGTGGGTACTTTTGTTATTTCATCATTAGAGCCGCATTGTAGTTATTTACTGGTCTGTTATAAACATTTAGGGTCCTAAGCTGCAAAGCGTAGCCCAACGTGGAGGGCCCTAAGCCGCAATGCGTAGTCGAGGGATATTTTTTTATAAGTTGAGGAGTGTAGCAGTTGTGACCGAATGACGACAGGGTGTAGCCGAAAGATCTGTGAAGCTAAAACCCCAATGATCCCGAGAAATAATAAAAATTTCGGCAATCTGGCAACTTGCACATCTGAACAACTTAATGTTTTCAACACTTTCAAGTATGGATCACCAGTAAAAGTCTTAAGACCGTTTGTGTGTATGTGAATGCACATGCGTGTCACGCGCATGTCCATATGTGTGGTAGAACCATCGTATAGCTTTACCGCTATAAGAAATGTCATTTGACTTTGATATATTCACAGAAACCAGAAGAGCCTAAAGAGCCAGAAGCAGGTCAACCAAATGCTGCAGAAGTAAATTCCGATTCAGGATGTGGCGTGTCTCCGTTACCAACAGCAAACCCCACTCCAACACTTAGTCCTAGTCATGCAGCAGTATGCTTGAAAATAAAGGAAGGAAAGGCTTATGAAGTTATTACACCAGAGAAAGCAGGAATTGGTGCCTACACTTTAGACGAGTTTCAGGCAAGACAGAAGCTCATGGAGGAACAGAATCGTCAAAGAAAGGAATTTTTAGCTAAAGCGCTTGCAGATAGGTACATGTTAATATTATCTACTACTTATTTTCACTGCTTGTGTCTTGAAATCACATTCATACATACATAGCATTGAAATCTGTAGATCCTATTTTGAGATTAGATTCAATGCCCAAACTCCAGGATGTAGATAATGTCTAGAATTAGCTTTATTGATACTTATTAATGTATTTATTTACAAATAATAACTCTGACAATGCATTTTCAGAGGTGTCAGTTTTGCATAGTTTACAATTACACGTCTGTTTCCAAAAACCTACTTCTACTTATTCATTCTTAGAATATCCATGTTTGTTATAAATACAATGTTACATGATTGCCAGTATATTTTGATTGAATGAAATCCTCCTTTGTAGAGAAGATGTGAGTAATAAAGTATCTTTTTTAATTCTGATCTAAACTTGTTTTTGTTCATTTGCAATAATTCTTTTATAGAGGAGGGAAGTGAATTAAACAAAACTATTCCTTTTGTAGTAGACCACTTTTTGGAATGACTGCAAATTATTTATTGGTCCATGTCTGGTCTCTTTGTTATGAATATCTAAATTTTTTTCTTTTTTGCAAACTTTTCTAGATTATTTATTACAAATGACAATATGGCTAGAGTATATTCACAGGCTAATGGTAAAATTCCAAACATTTTGAAAAGTGGTTTGTAGTGAATTGATCATCTTGCCCCCTTCCATTATTTGTTGATCTGTATAAGTCCTGCCTATATCTGGTTCCTTTGTTATGACTATCTGCATTTTTTGTAAACTTTTCTGGGTTATTTATTACAAATGATGATATAGCTGGAATATATTCACAGGTTAATGGTAAAATTCCAAACGTTTTGAAAAGTGGTTTGCAGTGAATTAACCATTCAAAATATTATTCCATAGGTCATCAATGAATGAAAATATGCATAATAAACTGTTTTTAGTATGCTCTTATTTATAAGCTGAATTAAAGATTGGATTGCAAAACATGCAGAGCTCAGTTTTGGTAAGATATAATGAATATGGTGTTTCTAATTCATGTTACGATCGATCATAAGACCTAGGAATTTTGTATTACAGGCTTCTGTAATCTGATTATTTTCACGATCTATCCTTAGGTCTACAATGTTTTTATGCCTTGTGCAAAAATTAAAGTAGTTAGTTTTTTCAAAATTTGTGACTTTGTGACTTTTAAACCAATTATTTAGTGTGTTGAAGAAAATATACAGTAGATTCCAATAACTTGACCTAATGTGGACTTAGAGGGTGTCAGGTTACCAAAGTGTCTAGTTTTATAGAATAAGGGGTCTGTTATTCACAACACAAAAATAATATATACTGCAAATTACATAAATGCATAAACTTGTGTCAGTATACGCTCTTTTCACACACCAACTCAATTTCAGACCTCATCTTTTTCCACCCATTATTGGCAATTTTACTAATATTTTTCGTTTGTCCAGTCTCTTTATGCATCCAATTTAATTTCCATTGTCATGTTAACTGGTTCTTTGCTTCTCATTCCACATTTTCACTGGTAAAAACACAACATAAAACTAAGCCTGAAATCTGAAATATGTACTGTAACCAGAAATAACTGAAAGCTTAGCTTACTATGTAAGTATTGGGTAAAGCAATAAACCTTTCAAACAACTACCAAAATAATAATTAATAATTTGTAATAAAACTTCACTTATCTTTTTCAATTATATTTTTAAATTGATTTTTTTTACATATAATAACTTCCAAACAAGTGTTTGTGCTACACACATTTAGAGGAAGAGTCTAGCAAAATAATTTGAGCAATAAGGGTTAAAATTCAGTTTTATAATAGTTAAACATTGTTTTGTGGTTGTGATTTACTGATACTAAAATGATGGAACATTGTTAACAGGAAGAAAAAGACAACAGCAGAGGCTATACGGTTACAACAAATACAAGAAGAACTCCAGAAGTTAGACCTGTTGCTGAGTAATGATGTAGGCATTCTTCGGAATCAGATAGAAGTTGCAAGCATGGAATTTATGGAAGCCCAGTGAGTAAACAGAACATACAAATATTTATTTAAAACTTCAATTCTGTGTTCTACAAATTCAAAATAGCATTTCTTTTAGGGTTTTATAGTTGTGAAGATATACAGAAGATGCTGATTGTTTTATTGATATAAATGAAAGTAACCAATAGACCATATTCATGCCAAAGATGAACGTTATACAACTTTGCTTCTATCTGTAGGTTCGATCCTAGGGAACCACATAAGTGATTTGTGATGGACAAAGCGACATCTGGGTATATTTTCTCTGGATTCTCTAGTTTCCCGCCATTCATTTCTCACCTCCATAATCACATATCCTTTTAAGCATTTTACTGTAATTTCATATCATCTATTCCTCACTCTCATACCAGGCTTCAGGCTGATCACCCATCCTAGTTACTCTCTCTGATTCAGAGTCAGTCTGCTCATCAATATACACCTGACCTCAGGTGTGGGTTGTATGTTCTCCATACTAGAAGGATAAAAGTGATAGAAGAAGAAAAAAAAATCTGATGTGTTACATTCACATTTCTCTACATCTCTGTTTCAAATTACTTTTAAAAAGCTTATGCTTTTATCTATTTTATGCTAATCAAGATAAACATAAGCAAAAATTCTTTCTTGGAAGTAGGCAGGAAATAATGGGATACACTAAGCTAAGTTGAAAGGCAAACCTAAAAGCTGGTTGCCATGTGGATGGAATCTGTTTCTTTCCATTGCCAGGAGTTGACAAATTCCTGTGTGTGAAAAGTTTTAAATATTTTAAAACTGAAACCAAAAAACAAGGAATATTTCAGAAATGGTCAGCTCCACAAAAAAAAAGTACATGACAAATTGTGTGTTTTAATTTTGCGTAGCATTTATTTATTTATTCATCCTTGAAACATATACATGTCCACATCAAGTTTAAACAGAATAAATATATATGTACATGGATACAATAAATGAAACTACATTACTAACCTTAATGGGATATATTTGCATGTCATAAGAATACCTTGCAAGCCTAGATTATCATATCATTTATGCAAAAACAAGTTTTTTATACAGCAAAAGTAAAATAGTAAACATAAAATATAACATATTCATAATGAATATCTTAACTAAACAATTTCAAAAAATCTATTATATTTTTGTCTATCTCTTAAGGTTTATAGTTATGCAAAATCCAGCAAAATTCATCCAGAATAAAGGGCTCTTCAGGTCCTATTCCCCGAAAATGCAAGATATAGTACACTTTATTTGTAATGTATAGATCTTTAATATATGGTATTTTATTCAAAACATTTGAGCTATTTTTGAGAAAATCAAAATTTTTAAAAACATTTTTCATCTAAAGAGTAGTTTTGGTTGGGGATTTTCATCAAGAATTTTGTGATGCATCCTTGGATGATACTAGACTTAAATCAAGTTGGTATTTTACGGACTCTTTGTTTTTGAGGAGAGAGACACCTGCACATGCGCACACACATTTTTCTAAAAATGCTTTTTTTTTGGATATAGGGGACCCTAAAACATGTATTTCTAGTGAAATCTTGGTATGGAATTTTTGGGTGGAATGCAATAACTTTTCAGTACACTATGTACATTGTACGTGTAGAGAAAGTAAAAATGATAATGTTGCATCCTTTGTATCATAAGCTTCATAACGTCAGGCAGCCAATCAATGAAAACCAAATCTCGTGGACTTTCAAGCTGATGTTGTTTATGGGCTCGAAGTTTGTACTACAGATGCAGTGCTTCCTTAATAGATGCATAAGGCAGGAAATCAATGATTTATATATGTATCGATAGCAAATATCTGCTGTGAATTCCATTAAAGAATAAATGAGGGCCCCTTCATATATAACTGGAAATAACTAATCACGACCTCATGCAATTCTGCAATACTAAATTAACCATAAGATCTGGAAATTTGTTTATTTAACAAATACAAAGTTCTATCACAGAGTTGGTGGTTAGTCACATAACCCAAAGTGACTATTAAAACATAATCTGCAACATTAAATTAACCTTAAAATTTGGATGTTTCTTGGGGTAAACTGCCATACTTGTCACTCTTTTTTTTTTACATGCACTTAAGCATAGGGCTCTAAGGCACAAAGCATAGTTGAGAGATTTTTTTTTTTTTTAGAAGAAGAGAAGTGGATAAAGCATAACTGAGGCATCTGCCAATATAAAATCCTAATCCGCCATGCAAAAAGTAAAGCAGGAGCTCCATTTTGTTTAACTGGGTCTTCAGATTTATTTGGCCTTTAACGCCAGCAGTTTTAAATGCCTGACATCATTAGTCGAGCAAGGTTTATTTTTTTTTATCTGGGACAGTGTTTAATGCTCGCTTTTGCTATCATAAACCGGTTGATGTACTCAGTGATGCAAAGTGTTTTTCACCAGAACTTTTTGGGCATTCTTTGCATGCGAGATGAAAATGGTCACTGATCACATGGTTAAGTGGTACTTTTGACTGGAAAAATTTGTACTTATCAGCGTAAATGCTGCAATTGCGAGTTTACGAGATGCAAGCAAATGTTCCAAATGTAAATGTTGGAAAGGTACTATAAAAGTCCCATTTCACTAAGGAGACTATGAAACTGTTGATATCAATCTCTTCTACTCTC
Source organism: Hymenopus coronatus (assembly GCA_030762935.1). Taxonomy (NCBI): domain Eukaryota; kingdom Metazoa; phylum Arthropoda; class Insecta; order Mantodea; family Hymenopodidae; genus Hymenopus; species Hymenopus coronatus. The sequence goes on from CM060882.1 coordinate 22,011,529, forward strand.
TGTTTGCAAGAGGCAATGCTTGATAAACTCCCTCCCTAATATTGACATCATTGCTGACAAACGACTAGTGGCAAAGGCTGAATATATCTGAAGATCCAGTATATTTAACAAATACAGAGTTTTTCTGTTGTGGTGGTAGTGTGCCATGCAATCTGAAACAACTTAAAGCCTAACCTCACAATCTCTGCAATTTGTCTGTTTTTTCAATTAATTCAGTTACAAAGTTTTATCCAGTTCATAACGTATTTAGTTCAAAAAAGGAGTGAAAATAATTTGTGTTTCTTATGTATGAGATGAGTGCAATAACCTTAAATAAAATAACTTTTGTTTCAATTTTATGTATTAGTTATTAAAAGGTGAAATAAAAAAAATTATTCCCTATATCTATTCTTGCTATCGATATTCATATATTGGGTGTAGGCATGGTCAGCCATATCATAATTCTGGAGGCAGTGAAGAAAGAAAAAATTGGTAAATAAACATGGTCGAATGCCTCGTCTACCATTTGAAAATTAATGCAAGTATTACAATCATAATCTGTTAAAATGTTCTATCCTATATATTATAAATTATTAATAGTCTATTTCGTTGTTGCCCTCTGTGGTGTAATGGTTACCATGCTGACTTCATATACCCAAGGTCGCAGGTTCAAACCCGGCGGAGGACGATGGATTTTTTCGGGTGTAAAAATCCATAGCATGGCTTCCTTCGGAAGGGAAGTAAAGCCGTTGGTCCCATGTCGTAGATTTACGGCATGCAAAAGAGCTTCAAGCCTAATCTAGAGGCCTCTGAGCAAAATTAAGCGGTCTTTCACACCCGATATAGAATGGGACGCTGAGAACCACAGCAGTTAAAGAGCATCCATAAATAACACGTCATTTCCATTTCTATTTCGCTGAATTGTCTTAACAAATATAATGTTTTCATCTCTTAGGTCAATTGACTCCCATCGTTTTGTTCAGGTTGTGAATTATCAACAAGATGAAATCACTTGTGTTATTACTTAGGAAAAACTGGATGCAATATTACCAAAAAAGTTACTATATGTGCTCATCAGATAATATCTTAGGAAGGATTTAATTTAATAGTTTTTTTCACATAAGCTGTGTGTAGGACAGAAGTTGAATAGGTAGAGTCAGACTGAAAAATTCATTGCCATATCTGGGATTTGAACCACGAATCTCCCAGTCTCTAGCCGGTTGCTCTAACACTGAGCTACCTTGTCAACATGCCGACATGGCATTAAATTTCTCAACTGACTCGTATGTTTCCTGGTAAACCAAAAGGTGATCTCGATTTATGGAAAAACAAATTAAAACTAATTGACCATGAAGACTTAAAGTACTTATGATATTGTAAGTCACCATTGGGGTATGTTATCTCAAAATAATTTGAGATCATCTAGTGGTTTATGGGGAAACATGCAAGTCAGTTAGGAAATTAAGAGAGCCATGGTAGCTCAGTGGTAGAGCAACTGGCTAAGACTGGGAGATTCATGGTGCAAATCCTAGCTATGGCATTGAATTTCTCAGTCTAACTCCTCCTATCCATCTTGGAAAGGAGTTTGGGTAAAGAGTTTATGTTTCTGGTGTTTCATGTATTTAAGCTTTCTGCGTTAAATTAAGAAGATGGTAAACAAGTGTGAATCTATAGACCACAAATGCAATGATAGTTAACAAAAAAGTGTCTGATGTTTTGCATTTATGTGACACTCTCTGCACATTCTATATACCTATCACAAAAGCTTATTCTTCTATCTACTTCTTGTTAATCAACTAATTTAATTTTCATTAGATACACATTTACATATTTTACAGATGCCAGAAGAATAGAGTAGACTAAAGCAATAATCAGATTTTAAAAAGTGTAACTATGTGGTGGTTTTAAAATTCCATGCTTTTTGCAAATTTAATAAGGACTTACCAGCAAAACTTTGACATGAATTGTGTGCTTTAACAAAATATTTTTTGTCATTAAGATTTTGTCTTTGTTATTATTTACCAATTATTATTATTGTTATTGTTGTTGCTATTCAGGGGGCTTCAAAATAGGTATTTCTTGTAATTTTTGTTTTTATTCCCTGTTGTGTTGCTCCTTTGCTTCTTTATATTAACAGAGTTTCTTTCTTAGAATGTGAAAAAGTGAGCAAAAATCTTGAGTGGTCATAAACATAATTTCAAACAGATTTTAGTATTTGGAGACCAACTGAATCCTATGTGATAAAACTTAAAAAGCATTAATATAAAATTCTTTTGCGAAGAAAATCTTTTTGATAAGAGTTCAGATATGGTAGGACAGTTAGAAGGATTTTTGCTCTATAAAATATAACAAAATAAACTACTAGAATTATGAAACAAAAAGGTTTACAAGTTTATATTTCAGTAAACTTGCTTTTGTTTGTTGTATAGGAAGCGCTATGATAAAGCTGAAAAGGAATTCTTAGAAGCAAAGCTGATTTTATTTGAGAAGCTAGAACGAAAAGAGTTGCTTACGGAGCATCTCTGTACAATTATAGAACAGAACGAAATAAGAAAAGCAAGAAAATTATCCGAACTAATGGAGAAATTGGATTTGGGAGTTTGTACTGTCACTCCTGTTGAAGACGCACAGAAAAATGTCAATAAAAATGTGGTAGGTAACACCTTTTGTTTCTTAAGAGTAAGTGGTAGTGTTTACCAAAAATTTAACTTAAAATTATTTCAAAAGTTTTGCTCACAAATACACCAAAGAATATTTTTATGGTAAAGTATAATGCACTTTTAACATCATGTTGTAAACTTCTGATTATTGGTATTTGTGTGCTGAATTTCTGTTTGAAAGTTTTAATGTCATTTCATAGCTTCATCTGTTAAATGAGAAAAATAACGAAAATACAATACATGCAAGGATTTAAAACTACATTAACTGGACCATTCAGCTCTTGGAGAAAGTAGATGACTAAAGGAACAATGTGCAATAATATGCCAATTAAATCAGCATTATTCGCAACTTGGTTAATGCTGCAGATAGCATGTTTCCCCTTTACTTGTTATTTCTATGTTTTCATATGAAATTTATGAAAATTTAGATGCAAAAAAAAAAAAAAAATTGATATGTTCCATTCACATGACTTTCTCTACATCGCTGCAACAAATTATTATTAAAAAGCTTATGCTTCCATTTACTTTGTGCTAACCGAGAACAAATTAGCAGAATTAGTCTTATTACTTGCTCCTTGTAAGTAGAAGTGGAATAAGGGATTGCCATAGGTTAAAGAGATAGTCAAAAGCTGGTTGTTATGTGACTGAAGTTCCTTTGTTTGTATGGACATGAGTTGACAAATTCCTGTATGAGAGGAGTAAAAGTTTTTCAAAGCTGAAATCAATAACAAGGAATATCTCAAAAACAAGTAACTCTACGAAAAAAATGTATATTACATTGTGTGTTTTTAACATACTCTACATTTTTTGGTATGGTAAGTTTTTGTCCATCTCTTATGGTTTAGCAGTTATGCAAAATTCCATAAAATTCATCCAGAATAAAGTAGTCCTCAGAGGCTATTTCCAGAAAATTCAAGATATACATTTTATATGTCAAGTAAATATCTTTAATATACCATATTTTAATCAAAATCTTTAGAGCCATTTTTGAGAAAATCAAAATTTTCAAAAAAAGTACCATGTAAAGGGTAGTTTAGGATGGGGGGATTTTCTAATCTTTGTATCGCATCTCTGGAAGATACTAAACTTAAATACCAAGTTTGGTGTTTTAGGGACTTTTCGCTTTTGAGTTATCGTGTTCACAGAAACACGGACACACACACAGAGTTCTTTTTCTGAAAATGCTTTTTTTGAATACAGGAGACCCTAAAACATATATTTCTGGTGAAATCTCGGTATTGAATTTTTGGGTGGAGTGCAATACCTTCTCTATACACTATGTACATAGTACTTAGAGAGAGAGAGAGAGAGAGAGAGAGAGAGAGAGAGAGAGAGAGAGAGAGAGAGAGACACACACACTTGTATTATTAAATGCAAATGTGGTTTGTAGCTGCTTTGCACAGAGATTCAACAATATATTAATTTTTTTCCTGCATAAGCTAAATATTCATAGAACTGAAAGAAGGATTTACTTTTGTAGTTCTACAGTACTACATTATAACTGTTAAACTTGTTTCTTATGCCATAGTTATGTAATTCATTATTTTTTCCAAAATGGCCAATGTAAGCTGTGATGAAACATCCTATTTCCAAGTATACCACTGAACATCAATATCTTGTTGCTTTTAACAATTTCCCTGCATTAATACCTATTGCCTATTGCAATCATTCTTAGTAATTTTTATTTTGTCTATCACATATGTATAGTGTACCAGTAGATAGAGAAGATATTGTGTTCCACCTAAAAATACATCAAGAGTTTGCTGGAAATACCGTTTTGTTGACCCCTGAATCCAAAAAAAAAAAAAAGGTGTGCATGTGCATGCATGTGTTTGTAATTTTTTTTTATATAAACTTTATTTAACAGCATATTCCATTGGGTAATATTACATGCTTGGATAAACATATGCATTATCATATATTGATTAATATTAAATATAATTATAAATCATTAAATCAGATGATGAACTATTTATTTCTACCTAGTAAATTTTATTACATATTTAACTTATTAGTGAGGCTAAGAGTTCCCTATAATTTATATAAAATTGCGTTAATATGTGAATTTACAATTATCATTATTAACAAATCTACTGAAACTTTTGGTATGTTTTTGTGAAGTTCTTTTTACTTTCTCAAGCCCCATATGTACAATGTACATAGGGATAGAGAAGTATCACATTCCACCCAAAAATTCGATACCGAGATTTCACCGGAAATACATGTTTCAGGACCCCCTGTATTCAAAAAAAGCATTTTCAGAAAAAGATCTGTGTGTGTGTGTGTGTGTGTGTGTGTGTGTGTGTGTGTGTGTGTCCATGTGTCTGTGAACACGATAACTCAAAAACAAAAAGTAGCTAAAATACCAAATTTGGTATTTAAGTTTAGTATCTTCCAGGGATGCGACATGAAGATTTTGAGAAAAATCCCCCCACCCTAAACTACCCTTTACATGGAACTTTTTTCGAAAATTTTGATTTTCTTAAAAATGGCTCTAACGATTTTGATTAAAATATCACACATTAAAGATATTTACCTAACAAATAAAATGTATATCTTGAATTTTCTGGGAATAGCTTCTGAAGACCTGTTTATTCTGGATGAATTTTGCTTAATTTGGCATAACTAGTAAACCGTAAGAGATAGACAAAAACTTACTATACAAAAAATTTAGGTCTTGTTAAAATACACAAATTATGTCATATACATTTTTCTCGTGAAGCTTCTGTTTTCGAGGTATTCATTGTTATTAGTTTCAGTTGTGAAGTACTTATACTTTTCTCAGAAGGGAGTGTCCGTTTTTCTTTTGTTCTACTCCTGGCCAAAAAAAGAAGTGATTTGTGATGACAATCGCATAACGACAGCTTTTAAAACAATTAACTATTGGTTTAGCCTAGTGTATTCCCTTATTTTCTTCCTACTTATTGTGATAATGAGTACCACGATTAGCAAGGTGCAGAAAGAAGAAGAATCTTATGTATGAAGTTTGTAGAACAGCTAGAGAAAGTCATGTGAGTGTAACACATCAGATTTTTTTTATAGTGTCCAACTACTATCTGCCATTGTTATTGTTTTCTTGAAGTCTTTTCTTTCTTTTTCTAACACACTACATTCAAAAGTCAAATGGCCTACAGTTTGTTCACTTAGAAAACGCTTACACGTTGGATTGTCATTCATTTTGAAAAGATAATAATGTTTAAAATAAGAACTGAAGCTTTCCTGGCGACGTATAATAATGTTTGTTGCCATTTTTCAAAACTTGAGGTGTTTGTGTGTGCATGTGTTTGCATGCATGCATGTACCTGGTCAACTTTCAGCCTGTTCCAACAGTAAAAGGATGCATTGTTTTTGGATGTTAATGTTTAACACAGCAGCTTTAACAGGCTGGCCATACTTGGTCTATGTTGCTAAAAATATCATGACGAGAGTTAAAGTGGCAGGATTGTAATATCATGTTTTATTTGTTTTAGATTTTATCACCATTGTGTGCCTTGGATGAAGTATCTTATGCTGCCTGTAATACTTTAAAGAGTAGGCAGCCAAATATAAAATCAGAAGCAACAGAACGTCCCAATGAAAAGGATGAAAAGGATCTTACAACCCAATCTTCAGATTGTTCAAATGCTAGTGATCTGGGCAAACCTTGTGCTGAAGACTGCGCTGATGGACATATACAGGTTAATGAGCCCTCCAGTGCAACAGAAATAAATGCCAAGGAAGTTAAGGTATCACTAAAATATAATAAGTAAAATGAAGATAGCAACTGAAGTAACACAAATATTAATGTAGAATTAATAATTTTTAACAACTCTTCACTTATGTTTTTAAAACCTAAGGACCAGTTTTTCAATGCAGTTTTATTGCATCTTCAGCTTAACTTCTTCTGGCATTTATCAATTAAATGTGACCTTGTTTACATTGGTAAGACCAAACATCATTTGAAAACCAAGGTTAAGGAGCACTTGAGAAATATTAATACAAACATATTGGTTAATCAGCTATGGCAGAACATTTTTGGAAATGTAATCATGAAATAACTCCAGATGTTAAACTATTAAAAACTCTTAAATGGGCCCATAGAGTTAATGGTTTGGGAGAAAATATTTATATTAACCCTTTTAGTGCCAATCATGCTCTAATCATGATGCCATTTTCACGTTACTCTTTCCAGTGGGAAAGTCTGTGTACTTTCTCCATCATTGCCATAGAGATTTTCAGAAGCATTTCAGGACCTTATCTTTACACTCCAAAGTGCTAAATTAACTCCAAATTTAATTTCTCTAGCTGGTGTTTGTTTATGTTGGTTGAAACATGGTGTCATCTAGCCAAAGGTTAGCTGCAATTCATGATGTATTAGTAGAAAGGGAGTGATTTTGAATTTCCAGACCTTGATGAAAGCGTTTTTGACATTGACATAAGAGAGGAAAATATATATTCTAGCTTCAGCGATGAAAATGCATCTGATAACAATGGACCTTGTATGCATGCAAATAATAGGTGTATTTATCAAAATGATTTATGGAGGTGTAACCAGACAGCATATACAATATGAACCAACCATTCAGCTACACAACAACACTAGTGCTAAATTGTACAGTAATCTAAGTTACATTTGTATCCTATTGTTTTATGTCATTTTCATTAATAGTGTTATCATGTGTGTGTGCGTGCACATTCTTTTTTGTTTTTTTTTTGGAGTATTTTCTTTCAGTTTGCAGCTTTCAGGTTATGTGAATTTGTTTTTTGTTTTTTAAAAAATAAAGCACCCGATCAAAACATGCTGTTTTAATAAAGAAATATCTGTACTTTCATTTAATTAGCCGAGAACTTTCTGTGTAGTAAGGTTTTGTATGCCTAATTATTGATTATTTTGGGATTTTAAATTTTATTTTCAAATTTTTCTTTTCTTTTTAATTTTTAAAAAATATCAAAGAGTCTTCTCATCCATATAATGGATATTATACAACAGTCAAAAGGGTTTACTAAAAATGGAAAAAGATTCAGCCCTCTATGTCATTTGGTACTCATTTTATTACTAATAATTTAAAATGCTGTATTCTTTTCTAAAAGTGAATGACATTTTTAAGACAGTGTTTACTGTTTGGGTTGGCACTAAAAGGGTTAAAGAATAAAAATCATGCAATGGAATTTGATATACCACCAATTGATTCTTTCACCAAATTTGTTTTGATTCCAGTGGTTAGCAATGCCTTTGTACTCAATTCACCTTGTAGCAGTAACCATAACAATGTAAATAAGCAACAAGAGCAAAGAGAAATTCAGCTGATGATGCAATAAAACTTGAATTGCGAAAGTCCTTGGATTTCAAAAAACAAACAAAGGGTTGTTACAAATTATTAATTTTTATATTAATATCACTAAAATATTTAAGTTTTTTTTTTTTTTTATATATACAAAGGCAAGGTGAAAAGTGCTCAGCCTGGCGCAGAGTTGGCATTGATATATGTATTTATCTGAATAGAAGATGATGTTTCTAAAATATTAATGTTGAGAACTCGGGGTCATCTTGCCTTCGTGATACATGTAGAGAATTTTCATTTGGCATCGATAATTGCACCTAATGTATATTGGGGGCCAATGTTCAAACAGAAAGAGAGGTTTAGCTGTTCATTTCCCTCCTCTCACTGCACACATATCGGGCACATTTCTGTTTTCCCCTCTCCTTTCTGCTTATTACGTGAATTTCTGCACAAATTTAAATGAACCTAAAACTTTTTACAATAATGTGTTATATTAAGTATGATGTCTAAATAGAATATCCTATCCATCATTGTTATTGCAGTGCGCTGCCATTGCCACCATCACCTCTTATCACACACAGCGCAGTACAATTGTATACATAATAAACAACAGCTACAACTCGATTTCTCACAAACATGCCATGTTCGACAGCCTTGCATTCAGACTGGTAAACCTGCTATTAAGCCAGAATGAATACAAATTAGAACTTAATTGGTTTACACAAAAGAATGTCTACACAGAACATTTGGTAAAGAAGAAGATTAATAAATTTATGAAACAGAAAGAAGTAAAAGAAATTAGTACTCTAAAAAGAATAAAATCAGAAACCAGCACATCAAAAATTTCAAAAGATTTTTAAAAAAATGGAACAGCAGCTCAGCCCTAGTTAATAAGCACATTTTAAAAAAACTCCTCCATACAGATAAGATCTCACTGAAACAATCAGGGATATATGAAATCTTCTGCAAGGAATATGAAAAGGTGTATATAGGGAAAACAAAAAGAAACGTCAATGTCTTAAAGAACACACAAGGTATTTAAAGCATAAACAGACAGATAAGTCAGCAGTAGCATACCATTTTTGGACTCAGAACTATAATTTTCACAGTGAACCCAAGTTATTAAAAACAGTGCAGAATCTAATTGGATTAACAGTTTGGGAAAATCTATTAATTTTTAAAAACAAAAACAAAGTCATAAATTTTGATATACCACAAACAAACAGTGTCATCTCAAAATTCATCTACCCAGAAGAGAGACCTCTACAGGCCACTACCATAAGTTCATAAGTAAATCACACAGAATCTGCTGCATATGTCATGACCTTGGCAGTATTCTTTACCATTTCCCCCAGCTTTTGCAAGAAGTTTGCTGTACCCAAGAAGTTTGAAACTGCCTTTTCCTGTATGCTATTTGGAAAACTTATGTCATAAATGCAAAACGACCTCCCAGTTTTCAAAATTAATATTATTGTGTAATAAAACATTGTCTTATATTTGAATTAAATATGGTAAACAACATTTTGTTTTGTCATATTAGTATATATTTGTAATATTGCAAGCCGAGTTCAACAGGATCTATTAAATAGTTTTGTGTAAACATGTTTTTGTTCCTTGAAATGGAGAAACTGAAATACTGTGTTGTTTAAAATTGCTTGATCAGAATGATTCATCACCAATAGAAATTCATCCAAAGTTATTGAAGGTTTATAAAGAGACTGATTCTTCATTTTCAATAATTAAGAAATGGGCAGCATAATTTAAACATTGTCAACTTCTTTTCAAAATGATCAACATGCTGGATGCTCCAAAACTGCAGCCACTGAGTAAAACATTGAAAAAGTGCACGATATACTGTTGGATGATCAGTGATTAAAGGTTTCTGAAACAGCTGGCTCCTTAGGCATATCAGAAGAACATGTATTCTTTGGTCAGAGTCTCTTGAGATAACAGAGATGAATGGTAGAAAACCGGTTGCCTCTGCTCAGGTTGATTATGTTTTATCAGGTCATTGTGTAGCTACGGTGCTGTATGTGATGTTCTTATCTATCCCCCAGTGTCTCAAAAGATTCTGACCAAACAATATGGTATATTCTACAAGAAGAATTAAAGATGAGAAAGTTTTGTGTAAGGTGGGTGCTGCATTTGGTGAATGCTGACCAAAAGTAATTGCAAAAATTATTTTCACAACAATCTTTGGATCATTTTTAAAAAGAACGTAAGAATGATTTTGTGCACAAATTTTCTACTGTAGATTAGGTATCAGAAATGAAAAGCAGTCAAAATCGCCACCGCCACTGCCACTCCCACCGCCACTGCCACTCCCACCGCCACTGCCACCCCCACCGCTGCCACCGACACCGCCACCGCCAACACTACTACTACTTGAGAACAATGTACATTGTTTTTGGATGCATCAGCATATAATGCATTTATAAGAGTCATGATTATCACTTATATAAATATTTTACAAAGTACATTTTCACAGCATTAACACATTGAAGCCCAGGCATTTCTTTAGTTGAAGGGCCAAGAAACCCAGGGTTTTATATGTAAATAATAATAATAATAATAATAATTAATAAATAGTAATAGTTTATCTTTTTTTTTTTTTTTTTTTTGGTAGCCTAACGTCCTTTAACCTTGTTGGTCATATCAGATGATGAATGAAATTGATGAAATGATGCTCAAATGATATCGGGGTCCATGGAGCTTAAAGTTACTCGACGTTCGTTTTCTCAGGATAAGGGCAAACTCTTAAAAAAAAAACTTTATCCAAGTAACTCACCCTAAGCGAGATTCGAACTCACGACCTGTTGAATGTGAGGCCGACATTTTACCACCATACTACCCAGGCAGGCTCATTATTATTATTATTATTATTATTATTATTATTATTATTATTATTATTATTATTATTATTATTATTATTATTATTATGGGTGTATTTTGTTGCATTTTCCAGGTGGAGCAGTAAACAAGGAATTGATCAGAGCCTTACATAGTTGCACAGCACAGCAGTGCCTTGTCTTTAATGTGTGGATGGCTGAGAATTATGGTTTGTTCTGGATACCATTTCTTATTTTGAATATATCTGTCTGAATAAGAAATAAAAATGTGTTGCTCTTCTGGTGTCAGTCACAGTTTTCTGTTCAGGTCAGATTGTTATGGTGTTTGAGAGTATTGCATTTATTGATCCAAATGAAAAAAATACCTAGCATAGGCAAATCAGCTGCACTGTTTTCAAAACCTTCATCACCATTACGTAATTTATATAGCAGTGTGCTGAAGCTGAATTACATATGACACTCAGTTAAGAGATCATCATCTTTTAAATTAAGTTCGTTGATGTCCTTAATACTCAATGTATGTGACTTGTTAACACCAGTTGTTAGTTTGCACATAAATCTAATGCAACCAAGTAAACCAGTACTGTAACAAAAATAAGCTGCAGTGTTAACAAGATGACAATATTTGTGGATTTAAACTATGTTAATTTGTTAATTAAGAAGTATGAACTGTGAGCATAAATTTATACTCAGGTGGTAACTTTTATTCGTTTACTAATTTTGAAGATTTAGAAGCTAGTAACTGTGATGCGTAGTCCTGTAATAAATGAGTTGGGAATTTGTGACACTACATCACTGAAAAACACTCACTTGGATGCGTTTCGGGAACAACACCACATTTACGAAAGTGTCCAAGCATCAGAATCAGGTACTCTTTTGGGATGGAACTTACGCTTTTCTTTTGTTATACCATCTGCATGGGTTAAGGTTATATGTTAGGTTTTGAATGACATTCGTCATTGTGTTGATGTTTCTATAACATGCTCTCTGAGACAGCATCTTGAAAATCGTGAAGGTGGTGTAGATCATTTTCAGATAATACTTTTCTTGTGATGATTAAATATATGGTGCCAACAATACTGCTTGCTAGTGTTGTTTGTAGAAACTCAAGCTGTAGCTTCCATCCTAAAAGAGTGTCCGATTCTGATGTGGTGATATCTGTCTGATAGTAACTGTTTTGAATGACTTGTGTCTATGTTTCTGCGGAGCGCTTGTCTATAACATACGCTGTGAGGCTGCATCTTGTTGCGGAATGCTGGCTTGTGTAAGCTTGCAGCTCAACGCTGCATTATCACTGGAAGCATCCCTAGAACACCCTTAGCATGTGTACGATTGCAACAACTTTTGTCCTGAACCAGTCTAAGTCTATCACCTTTAAAAAAATGATTATGTGGCTACCCAGCATCACATGAGGCATTCTATTTGAGTGGGCAGCAATGATTGCTCACTTTTGAAGCCTACGGACAATGCACTGTTCCTGAAACACTTCCAAGTAAGTGTTTTTCAGTGATGTGTTACAAATTCCCAATTCATTTATTATATTTTATTCATTTGTTTCTGAGTTTAAACTAAATAAAATGTTTAAACTCTGAGTGTATACTCCCAGCATAAACTCATTTTCATCATAATACCCATTATGGTTTGCTGGATGAGGGAAAGTTATATGGGTTTCAATTTCAGGAAGCTGGTAAGTGTCCTCATGACATGCCAATAGCACTGGTTTGGTGGCACTTTTATTATGTTTACATTCAGGTACTCACTGAACATAACTGGGATAGTTGCTGTGTTAGCCAAGACTTTTGGTTTTGGATATGGGGCAAGGACATTAAAATTTTGACAATACATTGTTAGTATAGGCTTAGGCTTTCACGCCCAGCGTACTATCTAAGTTTGCCGAGCTTGTTGGCGGCCATGGTCCAGTTGATGGTATAACCAACGTTTCACCAAAAGCTGCGTTTGACATCATGAGGGTGAGAATCTAGCTCCGAAGTCCAGGTAAGACTGGAGTACTAGTAACTGCCACTGTATATAGATAGCTGCGCGCCGAAGGAGGGCATGGTCAGTTAGGGGTGGAGGTCGATTGGTCATTGGCCGTCACCTGTCCAAGGGCTGTCTCTGCTTCGTGTTAAAGCGACGAGCTTCCCTTTGCTCAGGTTTCACTCTCATTCTTTCCAGAGCCGGAATCCAAGCTTTGCTTATTTGCTGGCTTTCTTTTTTTCAATTGAAAACGTTTTCGTGTTTGAATATTTCAATTGCTTCTTGTGTCAAGTGAGCCTGGTACTGATTGGTTCTTGTGAGCTCCGTAGTGTCCCTGTAGCTTATGTCATGGCCAAATAATAACGAATGTTCTGCCGTGTGCTGACTTTTCTGCAGAAGAAAAATCAGCAGTGCAACAACCAGTCAGTATCAGGCTTGCTTGACACGAGAAGCGATTGAAATATTCAAACATAAAAATGTTCTCAATTGAAAAGAAGAAAGACAGCAAATGAGCAAAACCTGCACAGAGTTAATGTCTGGGTAACAGGACATGTTACAGCCAGCCATGTCCTCACCTCTTAAATCTGTTTTCATATAAATCTGCATAAAATATTATAAAAATACTGTATCTATTCGAATACAAGACAATGTTCTTTTCCAAAATATTAATGTTCAGAACTGCGTGGTCATCATGCATTTGTGATATATGCTTCCCAAATACATACGGGGAAAAAGTAAGTTTCAAACTTTGCAGGTACAGCAGTGACACAGCTTGAGGGAAATGGTATAGATTACTGCCAAGATCACGACACATGCAGCAGATTTTGAGCATTTCATTTCGTGCCAAAAATGAACTGTTAAGGAGCCTATGAACATTCTCATTGAAAAAAGATTAAGCTACATTCATAATGAGATGCAAGCGCAGATATAATGTAGCGCAAGTGCAAGGGAAGATCATTCACAATGCAGTCGTAAGCGTAACGCAAGAAGTTGGCAAGGGTTTCTGGATCTGCAAGTTACATGCAAATATCTTCCAAGTGCTCCGCAAATTTCAAATTGAATAACATAACCAATAATACCATATAAGAAAATTCACTCAATTTTTAGAAGTAAATTGCTATAAAATTACATACTGACAACTGACGCCCGCAGCAGTGACGTCACAATAATTGTTCATTCAAAATTATTGAAAATAGTACAAGCAGAGAAACTGCAGAAAGTGATAAAGCTACACATTATTATCTCTCTGCACCTTTGATTTATGAGAACCAAGAAATCTAGATGCAGATGGTAGTTACATCCATTAAATCAAAGGATTCGCAAGGAGACTGTCATAAACTCTTGGGGGAAATTAGAGATAGCGCTGCACTGTACGCCAAATATAAGATTATGCATGTGCACCAGGCCCTATAAAATCTTGCAGTGCGATTGTTTGTTATTGAATTCATAGCCAATGCATAGAGAAAAGAAACAGAATTCCTCCTCTTTGCATGCAACGCAAGGATAGAGTTTGGAGTTTGCAAACTCTTGCATTGCATCTTGTGTGTTTCTATGTGAATGCTTACATTAATTAACATGAGTGCAAAGTCTTGCTTTTACGTTACATCTGTGCTTGCATCTCATTTTGAATGTAGCATTACTCTCTGAGACTAAATTAAAATTATGGGACTTCCTTTCTCATCGGTGGTTGCACATAATGTTATTTAGGAAGTCAATAGCCAAGCATAAAGTGAGAGGTTAGCTGCATATTTCCCCTCCTTGGGCCACACATGCACTGTAATGTGAATTTACATGCAAACTCAAACTAGGTATGACGTATTATGTTAAGTATGTTGTCTTAACAGAAAATAGCATCTATAAATAATCTCTGATGGGCATGCAACGTCTTTTGTTGTGGAAGGTGGGTTTTGCTAACCTTAACAAGTAGCAATAATAATGCTATGCTTTTAACATGATCTCAACCTGAGTTAGTGAACAGATTAAATATAATAATAAATTATTTTCAGGCTTTTAATATGGAAAATCTGCCACAAGAGCTGTGATAGGCAGCAACAATAGCTTTGTGAGCCCATTTTCTGACTGGGGGATGCATGATGTTGACCACATCTCCTCCCCATATTGGTTGAATGTTCACCCACCTCTGCTGTGCGTAAATGGGTATTTAGCTGGTAGTCAGGTTGCAAACATTAAATTCAGTGCTAGAAGAATCATTCTGATGTTTCCTTATGCAAGAAAAAGAAAGGCACATTTGATTTGGCGACTGCATGTGAGATTTGTGGTGGACAAAGCGGCGCAGGGTCAGGTTTCCCCCACCATCTCATTCCACCAGGACTCCATCTTCATGTATCATCAGTGTCATCGCCTGCGGTGCCAGAGCAGTAAAAGCGGGTGTTAAACACTACCAAAAAAAAAAAACATTTGATTTGCATCATTGTGTTAATAAATTATTCACTGTTTTGCAAATAAAAGGTGGACTGCTAGTAATGAACTTACACATTAAAAACAAAGACAAATGTATATTTTGACAGAAAAATCACTTTAAATCACTCACTCTTCCTCTAATACTCTTACTGCATTACACAAAGTATAAAACAATAAATCATGTTTAAGCTCCAGTATTCTTTAAATACATTTTTTTCTCTCTTTCTTCTCTCTTTGTATTGAAAGGGTTATGGATGTCTGGCGTTTTGCAGTTGTTGAATTTAGTTTTCGTTTCAAATATTATTTATTTTTAAAGCATTATTTTGATAGACTTGTTTTCTTCTCCCACTTCATTTCAAACATTACAAAACTTACACATAAAAATATTGCTTTCTGACACTATAAACCTTCATTGGCAAACTCTTTCGCTCTGCTGAGCACTGTAACATTTGCTGTCTGACTCATCTTTGCAACTAAATGCATGCTCTTAAGAATTATTATTTTAAAGAAAATAATGAAAGGCCTAACAAAGAAATAAGTGTAAGCCAGTATTTCCAAATCATTGCATGGTGTCAAATAATAAAAGGGTTGATTGCCAAAATTTTAAATCTGTTCTTAGATGGTTTCACTAATGACAGAAGAGTTTATTTTCAAGAATTTTAAACTATCCTTACTAATCACTTCACTATTTGTATATTTGGCCAGTAATAATTCACAGGGATACATTTAAAAGAAACTGAAAGCTAATTTTTTCTATTTAAGACCATTGGGGTGATTCCATGACCAAGTAATTAGACTGCTCACCTCTCACCTAGGTGGCCTGGGTTAGGTCCCAGGGAACCACATGTGGGATTTGTGGTGGGCAAAGCAGTATCTGGTGGTTTTCTCCAGGTCCTCCAGTTTCCCCTGCCATTCATTCCACCAGTTCTATAATTATCTTTCCTGTCATCCATTTCAGCTTCATTTCATATCATTTACTTCCTCATTTTCATACCAGGCATCAGGCTGATCACCCATCCTGGCTTCTCTCCGATACAGAACTCTGATGTGTGAGTCATGGGGAGTGTTTCACAAAATAATATATCACTTCAACTCGTTCTCATCACTAAAATTGCTTTAAGAATACGATTGATTTATCAATCAGTGTCATTTAAATTGGAAAGATATTGCGAACTTGCATTATCATCATTTTTTG
The DNA here is from genome assembly GCA_030762935.1 of Hymenopus coronatus. Classification (NCBI taxonomy): domain Eukaryota; kingdom Metazoa; phylum Arthropoda; class Insecta; order Mantodea; family Hymenopodidae; genus Hymenopus; species Hymenopus coronatus. The sequence goes on from CM060882.1 coordinate 22,027,871, forward strand.
CTTTTATGTAAATGCAAAAAAAGTGCCTCTATCTATATGCTTCTATTGTGTTGTCAAAAAATGTTAGTTATGTTATTTAAAAACTGGAAGACACCTTAGATTTTGAAAAATAAACATTTTTTAAACAGAAAATTTTACTAACTCAAACACAATTAGACATACATGAACTATATTTGACATAATTTTTGTGCTCCCGAGCACTAAAACCGCGGAAAACCTAAATTTCATTCATCATTAGCTTTTTTATATACTGGCAGCTTTGTGTAGTGCAAGTCATGAGACCAACGGTTGAAGCATGCCATACATTTTGTTTTCCAGAATTTAACTTCTAATCATTCAAGACTTTACTTATTGTGCATCAGAATGAATGAATTGGCCAGTAAAGCCAGCAGCAATAATTTGACTAAGGTATACGCCATAGCTAAGTATGATACATATAGGTGCCTACGTGCTTCTGGCACAAGCCAACTCCGAGTATTACCCCATAATTTGCATACATTGTAAATATTGTTATGTACTTTAAAATGTTGTTACTTCTCCTTGCCAATAGGTAAATATTTACAAAACTTTTCCAGTGACAAGAATAGTTGTTAAAAGTAATTACATTATAGACATGTTAAATATTGAAGATCTTCTATATCTATTGAAATAAATGTACATCATTATATAAGCAGACATTTTAAATAGAAAGACCAACATTTTAAGATAAACATATTTTTAGTGCAGCACTCTCATGTGGCAGTTATGAGGGCCATCCAAAAAGTAACGAACTGTCGGGTATAACTAAGTAATAATGCTGCTAAAGACCTGAGCCAAGATGTCACTGACACTTTGAGATCTTCGTCACTTGGGAAATCTTTTGCACCCAAAAGGCCATGTATGGTGTCCAGAGTGAAACACCGGTTTTTCTTAAGTCTTTTAACAACATTTGCTTTCAACTCCTCCATAACGATTGATGAACATCCACTCTGGACTTTATCATACACATTGGTTCTTTCTTGATTACTTGTAAATTATGTGCCATTTCCTCACTGAAGACTCATTCATTGCATTGTCACTATACATTTGTGTTATTTGTATATAAAATTAGATTGGCCAAACTTTTGTGCATTCAAAAAAATAAATAAGTTTTTTGGCGTTATAAAGTTCATTGGCGTTGAAAAGATGGTATACCATGTGACAATAAATGTCTTAATAGAATGGAGATTATGTTGAGAAATAGAAGAAGGTACTGTAACTTTGTAAATAAAGTATTGTGTTGATATCTTTCTTTATTATTAGTTATGCCAAATTGTTTGTTACTTTTTGGATGACCCTTGTATATTAAATTTCTTTGAAATTGTATGAGAAGATAATCATATTCTATTTCTCTGATTGCTATGCCTATTTTTATTGCAGCACAATGTCACTTCCAAGGAAGTGCTGCACAATTTTTCATGTAACGTAGCTGAAAGTTATAGTTAGTACATTTTGTAAAATCCTAACAAAAAATGATATCTAGCTTCATCTGGGACAGTATTTTCTTGCAGCCTGAAAGTAGCATATAAGTGTAATTTCTGTGATTATGTATTTTTTAATTTTATCTTTAGTAACAAAGAGATTCTAAGTTGAAAAACCTGTTATGTAATATAAACAAGGTATGAGCAATATGAGGGAAGGTTTGAGTCAGAATAGAAACATTTTCATCACATATTACTTTGTTGTTGAAACTGATTGATTCAGTCAGTCTCTGAAGATTAGAGCAAAATGTACTTCTCAAAACCAGTCAGACAGCAAAACAAAATAAGTGATAAAGTAAGAGCTGAAGCTTTCCTGATGATGTATTAGCCAGGTAAGAAGATGGATGGACTCCCCACATTTCGAAGATGTACATTATCTTTGTCTTCAGTGTAAACTGATCAGAAACTGGCTAGAAGTCAGAAAACTTGAGAGTTGAAATAATTGATGAAAATGTTCCTATTCCAACTGAAAGCTTCTCTTAAATTGAAATTTCACATCATTATTTCTAGCTTATCCAAATATAAGTTATGAACATTATATTTAGCTTGTTTGTGAGAGTTTAATGTTGGTGCTCAAGATAATAGCTTAAATTCTCCATAATTAATTCCACAAGCATACACATATTTGTGTAGTATATTGATTTACTTTTTACAGTTCCTTAGAAAGCAGAAATCAAGAAGAAGCTTGTAAGTTCTTTGGACTTGAAAACATGCAATAAACCCAAGGCAAACCAAAAAGTTTATAAGAAGTTTGACTTAGTTTATGACAATTATTCTTTACTTGAAAGTAGAACATATACAAATAAGAAAGATGATAATTAATATGGTATTCGGAAGTTAGACAGTGAAGTCAAACAATAATTTTATTGAACTTTGAGCTGGTTGCTTCAGTGTGATTTAACTAACTTGAAGTTTAATAGGATGTGATTCAAAAGCATATTTCTTTAATTCTGAGCTTATTGAAACTGGCTCAAAATGCAGTTAAATTATTAAGATTTGGAGCAGTAGTTTTAGGATGCCCTTTGTATGGGAGCTATTTTATAAACTGTAAATTTTCGCATGTGTGGTTGCAATTGGTTTTATTTTCAGAATTATAAGTTCTACTGAAATAATTACTATTGTTGAATTTCATTAAGTAAATTCTGTGTATTTCTTAAACCAGAATATTTTACTCCATAATTTTCATTCAGTTTTGAGACTCCTCAGTGGTTTCAGATTTACAAGTTTTGATAATATATATTTCCTGTGTAGCAAAATTTCAAGAATGAAACTTTTATTTCTACATTCTGAATTAGTAAGACTTTTGCTAGTAGCACATAGTTATTATTTAAAGTATTATTTATTATCTAATTGCCAGGGAGTTATTGCGTTAGATCGACTTCAGATACTATTTATTTTAAATTTTTTCAATTTGCATCTCAAGGAGCTATTATCCATGTACTTATGAAACTTTCCTATTTATCTGTGTATTCTCACAGAAAATTTAGGCTCTACCTTGCACAGTTTTTATTACTTCTACACTCTCTTTCAATGATTTTCAGCAAACTTCTCTTTGCTGATGTTAATGGTCTGCTACTTATAAAGTTATTATGGCAACTGCGCTCTAAGCTTGGTGATTCTGCTTCTCTCACGTTAGGTTTATATTGTTGCATTATTTCTCTGCTAGCTTCTTTCATTTATTTTTACATCACTTATTTTGATGACTTATTTTATATTAAACACTTATTTTAGTTGTTTGTGGTTGTTTTTATTTTACAGTTATTTAATATATTTTTTTATTGAATTTAAATTATTACAACTTTCCTATTGTAGTTGTTTCTAAATTTTCTTCTTGAGTTGATGTAGATAAAGTATATAATTCCTTTTTCATGGTAATAGGTATGCACCTGTTTTGATTTTTACTTAATGAATACATTTTTGTGTATTAGTTACCTAGTTGAACTTTGATATAAACTTGCTCTGTGACGGATTCCCGCTACAGATCACATAAGTTATGTATACTGGATGGGGGAGATATACATAAATGTCTTCTGCTTATGAGATGGTTCTGTTTGAAGGGACACATGAAAAATTATAACATTTTAGTATTAATGCTCAGTTCAATAAAAAACAAATTCACAATGCTTTTTATGGTATTATATTATACATTATTATATTAATTTTTACTTTTGCTACCACATATGTGTATATGTAGAGAAGGTATTGTATTCCATCCAAAAATTCTATACCAATATTTCACTAGAAATACATTTTTGAGGACCCTGGAATAAAAAGCATTATTTTTAGAAAAAGATCCTCTGTGTGCTTGTGCATGCATCTTTAAATGCCAAATTTACATAAAAGATTTTTTGAAAGTTTTCAATTTCCTCTATGTAACAATTTTGATTAAAATGCCATATACTAAAGACATTTTACATTACAAATAAAATGTATGTTTTGAATTTTCTGAAAATATCCTCTAAAGTCCTCTTCATTCTGGATAGCTTTTGCATAACTGGTACGCTGTAAGAGATTGAACTATTGTTCTATGTAGTTATTTGAGAGTGTTAAAAAATGAATAAAATTGATGTCCGAGTCACCTAAGCAAATTTCAATAATGTATTACTATTTCTAACTTCTTTTTGTCTATTAATGAAAGTATAGTGGTTAGAAATTACTTTCAGTACACAATATGATAAATGTAGGGCTATAATTGGAAGACAAAACACTACCAAACATTTTAACCCTTCTGTGACAACTCTAAAGGCTGGGGTTTGGTCTTGATTTCTGCTTAATTTACCTGCTAATATATATTTTTATGAGATTTATTTTATATTATAATTACTTCAGCTTAGTACACAACAATCTCATTTATATGGACTAGGCGATACCAGAAATAATCCAGTTACTCCAGAAACAAACTTTGATCTATGATAGTGAAATTTAGATCCCTGCAAAAGTAGAAGAGAGAATAATTGAAAGCTGTCTGTGTGTCATGAAAACTAATGAGACAAAAGCTCTCACACTATAGTTTTGTTATTCTGTGACATGGTAAAGATTACTTACTGTTAACTTGAAGCATTTAACCGACCGCAATCTCTTTGCTACTTTTAGTGCCAACATTCCAACCATATATATTCATACTATTTGTCAAAGGATACACATATAGTATTGTGGTAAAAAAGTAAACAAAAATGAATCTGGATAAATGAGGTTCTTGTGTATTCTAAGAATAGTGTAATACAGACATCACCAACTTGCTTGAATTTGGGCTAGAGAAAGCAGGTTTGCTCTGTTCCTGCAGTGACAACAGTGTATCAGTTTATAATATTGGGAAGACAAAGCAATCCAACATCCGGGTCATGGACTACTACGTTTATACCTGCCCAGGAGGAATCTTTTTTATATATACAGTGGAACCTCACTTATACGTTTTTCAAGGGAGACTACTAAAATACTGTATAAATAAGAAAACGTGAAACTGATTTTCTCTTCTGGTATGGACTTCATCCAGAATTTTTAATTTTTCACCAAGAGTTAAGGATTGTCTTGTTTTCTTCCTTGCTGGTTGATATTCACACATGCAACTCGAAACTCCACATGTTTGTAACTGAAAACTGTTGGAACGATATGACGACAATGAAAGGATAAATGACAATGAAAGCAGCACACTAGCAGTACTCGACTTAAAGCTGAGAAGTGACTTTGGAACCAAGGTTAATAGTTTGTTGGAATGATATGACGACAATGAAACAATAAGCATCAATGAAAACCACAAACCAAACAATTCCAAGGCTATACTCAGCAAGCATACCGCCATACGTTTTTTTAAAAACGTATAAATGGGTACATTTTGCGTATGGGGTTCAGAAAAAGTGATGCATTACCGAGAAAACATATACCAAAAAAGTATAATTGAGCAAATTTTTAATGGATTGGTCCCTAAAATTTTAGCGTATATGTGTGAAAAATGTTGAAGTGAATAACGTATAAGGGAGTTTCAACTGTAGAAAGTTTTGAAATAAGTATTTAGTTTGCAGTACTCAGAAAATTCAGTTTGCAACGTAATTATGCAACCCATGTAACTGAGGATTACATTTACGAAGGAAAAGGTTGCTTCTTTTGAATTGTAGTAGATAGTAATTATCAAGTTGCCTGTTCATATTCACTGCTATAAATGTGAAAGGTTTTTGTTACCAAGTAATTCTCACACTATATAAATGCTAAGGCTTTAATGGCTGGTGTTAATCACGGATAGCAGCTGCACTGTGATTGGCGGAAGCGCAGCCAATAGGAGGGAATTGGGTGGTTTCTTTCCTGCATATAAATATTACCAGTATTGCACAAAGTGCTACTCTGGCTATTCCAGCCATGAGTCGACCTCTGAAGATGCCCATGGAAAGACGGGCATCATCTAGACTTGGCCAAAAAGTCCAAAAAATTCATTCTAATTCTCATACTGTTAGTATTACAATGTGATTGCAATGGTAGTGACCAAGTTAAGGAGCTTGTTATTTTACTATATTAATACTATAACTATTGTTCTTTGCAATTATTTGTATATGACTAGCAATTACCACTAAGTCTATGTATGTGTTCATATCAGAAATATGTATTCTAAAAGAGCAACTATTCTACCAATCAGGAACCTAATATAATTATATTAACCTATGAACGGTAGATTAGATGCTTCATATGTAAAATGTTGCATACTGCCACTGCAATGAAGTAATTATCGGTTCTTGTTTTCTGCACAGTTGGCCATGCAATGCTCACAGGAGCATCAAGCAAAGTTGCTCTCTCTGCTTTACTCAAAGAGCAGCCAGTTGATGATGACTGGTGTAGATATGACTGAAATGTATGAAAGGTCACATTTCTAGTTAGATTATCCATGATATATGTATCCAGCTACTCATGCCCAATGTAATTTGTATAACTTATAGTTCATTCTGCAGAAATGCTAGCAGGTTTTTAAAGCAAGTAGAAGTTGTGGTAGAGGTATACTTTTCTGTAAGCACAATTTCATTGCCAAAATAATTGGTGCAAACCAAAAAATTGTATTCTGTCCATAAAATCACCATGGCAATAAATATTTGACAATAAGAGCTGAAAGGACAAATTAATCTTGTCTTGATCTTGTAGAAGCATTCAGTCAGATGCATCAGCTGTGTATTAATCAATGTTTTTGTTTTGGTCAAGATCAGGGATGTAGTTGTAGGTTTTTTAGACTTGGAATGCTATAACTTACTTTTTAGATAGTTGATGCTACCAGATGTCAGTAGTTTTAGTGCTATAAAATTATAACACTCAAATGTAGCCAACTTTGGTTTGTGCGTTCATGGCCTCATTCAAGTAGGCTATGACTCTGAAAGCTTGTATCGACCCATAAAATAATGAATGATTTCAATGTCATGAACATGGAATCTGCTGAACCAGATGGAATTGTACAAGCCGTGGAGAGAGCAAACTTACGACTGCTTCACTGCCTCCGTTGTATAGAATGTTCTAGATCTGTACGAATAACTCATCTTGTTATCAACACTGAAGCTAAGCAAGGCAACAACTGAATATCGCAGACCATTAACCATTAACTCCATGAAATAGGTAAAACAATATATTTATAATATATCTATAAATATTTAGAACTAAGGAAAAAAATGTATGACACACGTGTTAAAATTGTTTTATATTGTTGGTAGGATTACTGTACTCGGTCTACGGCCTCGTTTCGCAAGCTTCCTACTCACAATATAAAACACCATTTTTACCACTTGTATCATAAATAACTATTCTAAGTCATATTGAAAAAAAATTGGCCTTGTTTTAGGTTATGCAAATTATAGGCCCATATGATTCCTAAAATTATTATTTTGAATATGTTTTAGGTTATGTAAACTATATACTATACTAGGTGCGCACTTTTTCTTGGGCACTCAGCTCTGTTGTCTTCATATTTGGTAAGTTTCATGCAATTTCGGAAGCAGAGCAAAGTAACAACATTGACATGAAGTATGCTATACACCCAGATATCAAGTGACTTCACTTCCATTTTGTCTATAGATCCCAGAGATCACACACATGCATGTGAGTTTAATAATTCAGCTAGTTTATGGTAAAACTATTGGGTAACCAATTCACCATAATGGCTGAGGGCCTCAATTAAAGATACTTTCTTTGTTTGACAACACTGTCTAAAGACAGGCAAGCTGTGCGTGGCTGAGTGCTTAAACCGCTAGCTTCTCAACTAGGCAGCCCAGGTTTGATCCCAAGTGACCACATGTGGGATTTGTGGTCGACAAAGCAGCACAGGGATGGGTTTTCTCTGGGTTCTCCAGTTTCTCCCACCATCGCATTACACCAGTGCTCCATCTTCATTCCATGTATCATCTGTGTCATTGCCTGTGGTAAAAGCAGGTATTAAACATTATAAAAAAAAAAAAAAAAAAAAAAAAAAACAGGCAGAGGAGCTCTCTCACTTCCTTCTAGCCCTCAGTTACCCATAAAACTGGTTCCCAAGAAAAGTTACATACTACATGGTGAGTTCCTAAAAATATGTATCACCACAAATATTTCTGAAGCAAAAATATGAATTAAAACAGCTTTTACAGAGGGCGGGACTCATTAAAGTAGATGACATAGATAATTAAAATATAAACAAATATGAATTTCAATATAAACTTAAAAAGGGTATTAAAATTTTTTTGCAACCAACCTAACCATTGTTCAAATATAATGGGTATAAAAAAAGTAACTAACATAGCTTGGAACAATGGACATTAAGTTATCAAAATACCATTTTTATTCATGATCTGCTTTGCAAGAAATGTTATCAATGTCATCACTGATGAAGCAAGTTTATGTACTGTTCCTCTAACCGCAAGTGTTCATACTTGATGGTTTGGAGTAGCTATCATGTACTACTGTGTCAAGAAAGTTCGGGAATTTGCCAATAAAACACAAAAAATGAATTAATCATCCAATTTTATTTTATCGCCTTCAAAGTAGGCCTCTTCTAAAATTATACGAATAATCCAATCATCAAAACATTTTTTGTAGGCACTTTTAGGAATTGATGTCAATTGTCGCCGCAAATTTTCCTTTATGTCTTCTATCGACTAAAAACGGGTGCCTCGAAGTGGTAACTTGAGTTTTGGAAAGAGAAAGAAATCAGCAGGAGCCAGATCAGGTGAATACGGGGTTGTTCGATGAAATTTGTTGAGTTTTTGACCAGAAATTTGTTCACAATAATAGCCTTGTGAGCTGGTGTGTTATTGTGGTGCAGAATCCATGAGTTGACATTCCACAAATCTGGCCTTTTTCGCCGCATTTGTTCTCTCAAATGCCGCATAACGTTCAGATTTACCATCTGACCTTCTGGCAAGAACTCTGAGTGTACAACACCGCGATAATTGAAAAAACTATCAACATGACCTTCAGTTTTGATTGAGTTTGACTTGCCCTTTTAGGTTTTGGTTCAGTTGGAAGGTGCCATTCGGAAGCTTTTTGACTGGTTTGAGTGTCAAACTCGTAAACCCGCGTCTCATCACCAGTTACAATGTGTTTCATAAATGTGGGGTCGGAACTGGCTCATTCTAGCATGTCTTCAGCAATCCTTATGCGATTGGGTTTTTGTAGAAAATTCAGGTCTTTCGGAACTAACCGAGCTGCAACGCATGTCATGCCCAAACAATCGTTTAAAATGGTACGAATCGATTCGTGAGACACAGAAAGCTCAGTGGCAATCTCTCTCAGACCTAAATGATGATTTTCAGACACCATTTTCTTCACTTTAGCAATGTTCAGTTCAGTTGAAACCGTTGATGGCCGACCAGAACGAGGCAAATCTTCCACCACATCTCGACCACTTTTGAATGCACTGTACCACTCATATGCACGTGTTTTTGATAAAGTCGATTCACCGTAAGCCCTCTGTAACATTTTCAGCGATTCGACACACAAAATACCATTTGCAATGCAAAATTTGAGACAGATTCTTTGTTCAATATTTGTATCCATCGTAAAATCGCAAATCACCTTTGAGATGAACTAACAAAATGGCGTACTGTAAACAAACTATATGACAGATGATGATCCAACTCCGTGTGGGTATAGAGGAAAGTTGTACCAACTTAGCAACAACAATAATTTCGAATCCCCTTTTAAACAGGATTTTTAAATGATCAATTTCCGGTACTTTCTTGACAGAATGTATATAGCAATATAAATCATATTTATGCCGCTATGTTGATATCATTCTCACTCGACCACAGTCACAATGTGTTGTGTTCATACTCAGCTTGTCAACAAAGAACAGAGCAACTTTTGAATGTTATTCATTACTTTCACAGAAGGGGGCCATGGAAAAGCTGGTTGCATTAGTTGGCATGGCAACCACATCCAGAGCACTATGATTTTCTCTCTGCTGCTAATCATTACTGCTCTTTCTATGTAGAGATCACTTTTTCTAAGTAGAGGTCATTGCATTAGCTTTTTCTTCTGGAAATGGATACTGCTCCTTCACGGTAGAGGCTCACCAGTCACCAATGAGGTCATTCTTGTTCAATCAGCATGTGGGAAATCACAGATTGAACATCCAGTATACATAAGTGCGAGTTTAATATTCAGTCTGTTGACTTCAGTCTAGTAGTAACACAAAAATCACACCATATATTTTTTTATTTATTTATTTTTTATGTGATTTGTAAGCCCACTATCACAATATCTACATATGTATACAGGCACTGTATTAAAACTTTGATTTATTATGATTCTAATACAATTTAAAGAGTTGAAAATGCATTTTGTAGGATAATTAATGTTTAAGGTAAATTGGCCAGCATAGAAATAAAATTAGAATAGTGTATTTTAAACAGCAAACATGTCAGAGTATGTTTGCATGCATTCCTGCTCCACTACATCCCTGGTCTGGATCAACAAGGCACAAAAGAATGTGCTTAAATGAGGCTTAATAGAAATTGAAAAAAGTTATTGTTGCTTCATGGAAGTTTATAAGCTGTAGGTCACAATTATAATACTTAATCAGAAGTTTATATGACTTGATGTTTATAGAAAATGTATTACATTTGAAAAATAATTTTTATATTTACATATTCCAGATGTGTTTAATTTAGTAATATATTGTTCCAACTTCTGTATGTATTATATTTTGTTTTCATGCTTTCTGTTAATGTATCCAAGTATGTACTTTTATTGCTTTTATTAGAGTATCTAGTGAAGGCTTTTTGCTTTTAGGCTGAAGATGCATAATGCAAGCATTAACTTCTGCATCATCTTGTACACCACACTGATGTGAGAGAGGGGGAAGGAGGGAGAGGGAGAGAGACAGAGGTGTCTCTATTGGAATATATTGCTGGTACCTGGGCAAAGGGACATAAATCCAAAAATTGCATTTTATAAATGTTGTATTATGAATGAATATTTATTATTAACCGTATACATTCTTTTGGGCTGTCCTAAGAACTTTGGACCATCCCTACTGTCCTTGGACAACCCTACATTTTATAATACCAATTACACTTAACACTTCAGATTTCCAACATGTGTCATCTTGTTATGCCTTTTTCTCTTTTATTTTTCCCTTCCCATTTATCTTTCTACTCCTACCCGTTATGTTTTATTCATCTCTGCCTGCTCGTTGGATTGTCTCCATTTGTTTCTTGCTTTCTTCTGTCCTTTCCCTTCAGTTTTCACTCTTCACTTCCTATTTGACTTTTCACTCTTACCCTTCATTATTTGCTTGCAATTTGTTTCACACTTTTTTCGTTCTTTTCCCTTTATTTTTCATGCTTCACTTCCTAGTTGCCTTTTCATTCTTACCCTCCACTTTTGTTTTAACTTTTGTAACTCCTAGTTTATTCTTAACTTTTTCTCTTTCCGCTAAATGAAATGAATCGACTGCTGTGGTTCTCAGTCTCCCACTTTAGACTGGTTGTGTAAGACTGCCTAATTTTATTCAGAGGCCTCTTTATCAGGCTTGAGGTTCTTTTACGTGCCATAAATCTACGACACGGGACCAAAGCTTTATTTCTCTTCCGAAGGAAGCTGTGCTACAGAGTTTTACACTCAAACAAATCCATCATCCTCCGCCAGGTTTAAGTCCATGACCTTGGGTATATGAAGTTAGCATGATAACCATTACACCATTCCTTTAATCAGTCTATCTGCACCTTCCTACCTTTTCTCTTCTGGTTGCACATCATGGTGTATCTGGTTCCCATCTAAAAGAAAACAATTTTCCTTGTTTTTTTGGCATTTACATGTCCCTACATCCTTCCATACCCATATCATGTTGTATTGTATACTCAGAATGAAGCCAAGAAAAGTCCAATCTTGGTCATGGACAGCTTTCAATTATCACACTGATATTTAACCAAAACCTTAGTGCCACTAAAATTATTGAAGTATGAAGCAGCTGTTTGTGAGTGTCAGTTTTGGGCTTATTCCTTTTTCCCCTAACACCAATGATATTTTCGGGCAACGGTTTTCTTTCAAAGTCCCCAAATAAATGATTCTCAAAGGATGAGATATGCTAACATTGCAATGAAAATAGAAACACTTTTGGTAAAAGGATCTGAAAATATAATTGGGAATTATGTACATTTAGGGTCACATAATGGAGGGGAATATTTCACCATTTAGACGTACATAAGTCTACTGTGGCTACCCTCCCCCCCGTAGGAAGGAAGTAAGTGAGGGAACCTCAGGAGGCTACAGGCCACAGTGACATGTGATAGACCAGGCCCAAAAACGCATCCCACTGTTGGAACTGCCTGGTGGGGGTGATCAACCAGGCAGCCTCAATTGTCCTTGGGAAACACTTTCTGACCATGAGAAGAAAGCAAGCAAAAGGAATGGGCTATATAAACATATTCTGTCCTGGAAATCAAGTTGGTGGCTGAGTGGTTAGCTGATTGCCTCTCACCAAGGTGGCTCAAGTTCGATCGCAGGGGGATTGCATGTGAGATTTGTGGTGGACAAAGTGACATCTGGGCAAGTTTTCCTTGGTTTTCTGTCATTCATTCCACTAATTACTTCATCATCACCTTTCCTTTTGTTCATTTTGCCTACATTTCATATGTTCCACCACTCTTATACCTGGCTATGAGTTGTTGCGTCATTCCAAGTTCTTCACTCTGATTCAGTGTTTATCTTCTCCTCGACAGGCTTCTGTACAATAGACTTTCACTGTAAGTCCTGCCTATGAGGAGGGTAAACTAAATTCTCGCATGCTTACATCACTAAGAATAATTATAATAATAATAATGATAATATTTTATTAATCCAGTCTATCATTAAAATGATGTTGGACATGTCGTATGTTTCAGTATTATTATTTACATGTGTTTATATATTTTGTACAAATTTATAATTCATCTAATCTATATATACATAAAATAAGAACTGAAGCTTTCCTGGCGACGTATTAATTCAAAATCTTCTCGGACCAAGTTTTTACCTGGCTAGAAGCCCGAGAAGATTTTGAATGAATATATATACATATTTTGCTTAACAAAAATCTGCATTTGAATTTTGCTTTTGAAGTGTTAGTCGAGACTTTAATTGACCTGGCAACCTGTTATACAGTGTAATCTGTCTGATGTTGATATCCTTATCACAGGTGGATTTGCTGGTGTTATATCTGTGATAATTTTCACTGTTTCTTTATACAGTACCTTATTTTTGACTTGCAGCTGGCAGGAGGTAGCTGCATGCACACTGGTCCTGGCTCCTGCTTTTCTCCTCATCAGTGTGCTTACAGAGGAAAAACTTGATGATATAGGACAAAAGTTAGAACATAACCCAAGAAAATTTCTTAAATGTAAATGACATGTTATTTATGGACGCTCTTTAACTGCTATGATTCTCAGCGTCCCATTTTAAATTGGGCATGAAAGACCGCTTAATTTTGCTCAGAGGCCTCTTTTCAGGCTTGAGGTTCTTTTACGTGCCGTAAATCTACAACATGGGACCAATGGCTTTACTTTCCTTCCAAAGGAAGACATGTTAAGGATTTTTACACCCGAAAAAATCCATCATCTTCTGCCAGGTTTGAACCTGCGACCTTGGGTATATGAAGTTAGCATGGTAACCATTACACCACGGAGGGTGACAAGAAAATCTCTTGAGTAATTGGGTTGGGTAAAGTTAATGAATGGTTAATGGACCCAAAGTTAATTTTTTTTTCACAGACAAAGCATGGGTTTATTTAAATGGCCACGTATCAACACAAAACAACAGATATTGGAGTGCAGAAAATCCCCCAATATTGTACATGAAATACCATTGCATGACCAGAAAATTGGTGGTGTGCTGTGAATGATTACTGAATTATAGGACTATATTCTTTGAGGATATGGTTAATGGACAGAGGTATAGGAATACAATAATCAAACGATTCTTGGAATATTTGTGTGAAATTGAGTGCACACAGGAATATTTTCAACAAGACTCTGCTACAACTGATCTTTATGGTATGTGACTTTTATTTATGGGGGAGCTTAAAAAATAAAGTGTAACAGAACAGCCCATATATGTTGGTAGAATTGAAAGACTGTATCAGAAGAGAAATTACTGCAATTTTGGAAGAAGAACTAATACGTGTTAATGGAAATTTTCTTAAAAGGTGGAGAGATGTGTGGCAGCACAAGGAAATAGTATGTGGTTACCGTATGCATGTAAATCTATGCGCTTGAGTTCAGAGTCTGTGAATATTCAACTCGGCCAGCAGCAGTGTGTGTTCTGTAGCAGACCTCAAGTCAAAAATAAGGTGCTGTGAGGGTGGGTGTGTGCGTGCGTGTGTGTGTAAACAATATAAATGTCTTTTGGTTAATGAAAATATCCCTACAGGATTTGTTTGCTCTTAGATTAAATATTATCCATATGCATTTTCTTTTGCTGAATTAATAAGTGATCCACGTGGCTTTTGGCAGCTGCGCCTCAGACATCTATCCCGTAATTTAGATGTAAGTATATGCATCCATAATAAATCTTTTAATATTCTGATATCCTTACAACTTTTAAAATATATGAGGAGGTATGTTGATTTACTAATTATGTTACATAAGTTATTAATATGCTGAGCCCATGATAATCTGTTTTTTACTGTAATCCCCAAAAATTTGTGACTTGACTTCCTTGATACTGTTCTTATAAACATTCAATCCCATGTTGAGTTATTGTTGGACATGTTGAGCTACATTATTTTAATTTTTTATATATTACATTTTAGATTTATGGATTTAAAATATTTTGTTAATGGGTTGACTGCATTGTTTAAATTTTTGTATAATAGCTCTGTTCAACTAATAACAGTTGTATCATCTGCATACATTATTATATTAGTATTTTCTGGGCAAATTATGTCATTTACATATATAATGAAGAATAGGGGTCTCAGTACTGTTCCTTGTGGGACATCATATTTCACAGTTTCTAATTTAGAGTAATTTACAGTCCTATTTTGAGTACATTTCAGTTATTTGTTTTTGCCCTATTAAACAGCTGGAATTTAATCTTGTAATTGCTCAATTTATGTAATAAAACACCATGGTCAACACAATCAAATGCTTTGGAAATAACTAAAAATAATGAGCCTACCTTATTATTAGTATCTAGTTCATTATCTTGTGAACATATTGTAGGATTGCAGAGTAAGTTGAACGGCCCTTCCTAAACCTGTGTTGAAAATTCTATAGTATGTTGTGCTTATCCAGATAGCCGATTAGTCCCTTGAATAGTATTTTTTCAAAATCTTGGCAATTTCAGAGGTTGAAATGATAGGCCTACAGCTACTAATGTCATGTTATCCTCTTTTTAAAAATTGGTCTGATTAAACTATCTTAAGTATTTCAGGAAATACTCTATTTTCAATAGAAGTTAATTCGGTGAATTAATGGTTTATAATTGCATTCTTTTAATGTTTTAGATTATGCCATCCCACCCACTGCTAGCTTTATTTGGTTGTAACACACTTATTGTTTTGGGTATTTCATTTTCTGCTGTTGGTTGCAGGAATATAGACAATATAGCACAGGTGGTGGGTTTTCTACTAATTATTTGTAGGGAGTAATTGTTAAACTATGTTTATGAAAAAATTGTTGAATTTCTGGCTTACTATTAATGGAATCTGTGGAGGTTAACCATCTATTCTTAATTCTATATTTTTTAATCTCCAAGCTGTTCTGTTAATATTGTCTGAATAGCTCATTTGCTCTCTGTAGGTTGAAAGAGGTGCATTCTGAAGACTATTTACATGTTCACATTTTATGTTATATACTTATTTTTATAATGATTTGTTAGTATGTCCCTATATAAGGCATGCATGTCTTTCATTTTTTCTTTTAGTTTGACAACCTCTAATTTTTTTTAACATTTTTATTTTTAGCATTTAATATGATATAATCTAATCTTTTTTAAGGGACAGGCAGCTTCAAAATATGTTCTAAATGTATTATAAAATTCATTCCAAGTTTCATTTACAGTGTTATTTTGAAAGACTATTTCCCAGATTTGAATTGATAAAAAATTGATTTACTATTTATTTGACACTAAACAACACTTGGGATTTTTGCTGGAATGTGTTTCAAAGGACTAATTTCCTTCATTTTCAACAGGACATTGACTAATTCCTTGCGGTGAAGCTGGCAATGCTGTAAGTGCTGTCTCCTCTGGTAGTCGTTCAGTGATAATAAATAAAAAACAATTGAAAAAATCAACAGTTGCCACTCACTTTTGGACAAAGTGTAAATTCAGAACCAAAACTTCTAAAACTCATAACAGGAAAACAAGCGCTGGCCACATGGGAACACATCTTCATTGTGAAAAATAGAAACAGGGTTTTCAATTTCGATGTTCCACAGAAGGATATGTTTAGCAAGTTCATTAGTCAATGTCCGGTTAAAAATGAAGGAAACTAGTCCTTTGAAACATGTTCCAGCAAAAATCCCAAGTAAGTGTTGTTTAATGTAATTAATTGACTCTTCAAATAAATGAATATAACAATACTGTTTACAAACTTCCATAAAAAAAAAAAAAAAGCGTAGATTTACTATATGCTCCTATTTTGAGTTTCTAATGATCCTAATCTCTTCAGTTTCTTTATTGCAATATGTTATATTAAAGTGCACCAACATGAAGTGTGATTAGAGGTGTGAGGTTGAGATTTCTTGTATGTTCGATGCAATGTGATCTATAATAGATGAAGTATTCGTAGTTACCCTTGTTGGTTCTGTAATTAAGTCTCTAATACAATATGCGTTTAGTACATCCAATAGTGTTTTGTAAGCATTATCAGATGTGTTTAATTAATATTAAAGTCATCAACTAGGAATACTTTTATATGTTCGTTAAACATTTTATGTAGTGTTGTATCTAAATGTAGGATAAACACTTTAGCTGAGGTTGGTGGTGATCTATATATACCCAGAACTAGCGCATTTCCCTTATTAGTTGATACCTTTATTCTATTACTTCAAAAACTGTTTCTGTACAGAATTTATCTAAGTTAATATTAATATATTTACTATTCATTACAAAGATATAACCCCCACCTTATGCACTGATCTATTATATTTGTTACCTATCTTATAATTATCAATTTTACAAAATATATTATTATTTAAACCATGTTCAGTTATAATACATGTGTCTGGACTAGTATCATGAAGTATGTTGCTGTTGTCAGAAGTTGGACCGGATATATTGAATGTTCAAGTGAAGAACCTTAAGTGTGTCGCGATAATTCAAATTTTGAATATTACCTGCAAGTGTCAGCTGTGTTTGCACCATTGTTCGTTTACTGTTACCTTTAACATTCACCAGGTTTCTGATTAGTTTCCCTGTAGAGTATATGATATTACTATGCACAGCAAGCTGCCAACTCAAATGAGCCCTTATGGTTAAAATGTACACCATCTCAAGCAAAGACCTCACTGTAGCTGAGTGGTTAGATCACTCGTCTCTCACCTAGGTGGCCCAGGTTTGATTCCAAACAACTGCATGTGGAGTTTGTGGTGGACAAAGCAGTGCAGGGGCAGGATTCCTCCAGTTTCCCCCAGCGTCACGTTCCACTGGTGCAACATCTTCATTCCATGTATCAGTGTCATCACCTTCAGTGCCATATGTAGTAAAAGCAGGCATTAAATTTATAAATGTAAAAAGAAGCTAGTAACAGTGAAGAATAACACAAATATTAATATAAAAATAATAGTTGCAACAAATCTTCACTTATCTTTTGGAGTCCTTGCTTTGGACTAGTTTCGCAATAATTTTATTGCATTATCAACATAATATCCTTTTGCTCTCTTTTTTGATGTTGTTTATTTGAACTGTTATGGTTACTGCTACTAGGTGGATTGTGTACTAATGCATTGCTAACTACTGGAATCAAAACAAATTTGGTAAGAGAGTCAATTGGAGGTATATCAAAATTCATTGCATGTAGCAGAACATTTTTGGAAATTCAATCATGAAATAAATCCAGATGTTAAATTATTAAAACACTTAAATGGGCCCATAGATTTAATGGTTTGGGAGAAAATATTTATATTAAAATATAGAAATCATGCAATGAATTTTGATATACCTCCAGTTGACTCTCTTACCAAATTTGTTTTGATTCCAGTAGTTAGCAATGCATTAGTACACAATCCACCTAGTAGCAGTAACCATAACAGTGCAAATTAACATCAAAAAAGAGACCAAAAGAATATTATGTTGATAATGCAATAAAATTATTGCAAAACTAGTCCAAAGCAAGGATTCCAAAAGATAAGTGAAGATTTGTTGCAACTATTATTTTTATATTAATACTATAAAAAAATCCCAAGCAAAATGATAATTTTCCAACCAGTAGTTTGCATCCACAAAAATACAGTATCTCACATTACACTGCCAGTTGAGTTCATTGTTGATTCTTGGTATATGCCTGTTTATAACATCATATCTCCAAACAATGGCGCTTAAAATGATTCGTGCACAAGCTAATTCCTGTTGTATGCACTGCGCTATATCCATAATTTCCCTCCTTATTTTTTCAGCACAGACATCTTTGTTAATATTGTTAGTTCCCACGTGTAAAACCAACACTTCTGGATTCAGTTTCTTAAGATTTATTGCTTTTATTTTGAGCTGTAGTTAAGTAGCTTGAATTCCAGAAAAACATTTTACATAGCCCTTCACTGGAGAACTTGAGTAAAGAGTCCCCAACAACTATGACAATATCTCTCCATTAGTGTTTGAGACTCATCATACCAAAGTTTCAGCATCAGATTCTTCTTTTCTCCAACTACTTTCATTTCCATGTTGCAGAAAAGCGTTTTCAAGTGGTGTGGCCTTTGTTTACTATGTGGAGGCATTTTCTTTGGTAGTTTCTTCACAGATAGCTCACACACTAGCAATGAGCACATGGAAATGCAAAGTTATACCTATTTCAGCAGGTAGATGTGGCAGCATTTGTGACTCACCATATATACATTTAGTAGTAAACAGATGGACCACTTGAGCAGAGAACTCCCTCTCTTACTTCAGACCCCTGTCGCTTTCTTCTCATGGTCCAACAGTAGTCATTACTTTGAGCATGTAACTACACCATCTGTCTGGCCATGCCATGTACCACAAAACCAAGATCTTCACCTGAAAGATGAGACTGAAAACGAATGAAAGGGAAATAAAGGAAAGGAAATCATGGCACACAGTATGCCATAAATTCTCTCAGTACTTTCAATGCATATACTAAATAAAACTATGTATATATACACACAAAATGAATATACTCTCATTCGAAATAATCATCATTTGCGGCAATACAGTGGCGAAGACGTGAATTGTGTCCACTGGAATTTTCTTGACAACTGACATGATTTATTTTTTTTAGCATCTCAATATGCAGTGCCTCTTTTGAAATGCTATTGTCTTGAGCTTCTGCTACAGAGAATAATCCAAGGGATTGAGGTTTGAACTTACATTAGGTCAGTCAGCAGCAGCGGTGAACTATGGGACATGGTTGCCAACCATTTTGCTTTATATTTTCTCTTCCCATATGTTGTTAACAAAGTCTGGGATAGACTCTGGTGTATCTCCTTTATTTTTCTGGTTAGCAAATGCCTTGTGTATCTTTTATATACACTAACATTAAATCAACATACAATATGTGACATTGTTCATGAAGAGATGTTCATTTCATGATTCAAAATTGTTTGTTTGTTTATGCAAAGAATACAGTCGAATCCTTGCACAAACAAAGTTCACAATTCAAAATCTTCTCGGGCTTCTAGCCAGGTAATAACTTGGCTTGACACCAACGTTTCGAAGAAGTGCATCTTCCTCGTCTTCAGGGTGAACTGATCAGTTCAGTTCAGTTCACCCTGAAGACGAGGAAGATGCACTTCTTCGAAACGTTGGTGTCAAGCCAAGTTATTACCTGGCTAGAAGCCCGAGAAGATTTTGAATTAACACGTCGCCAGGAAAGCTATAGTTCTTATTTAAAGTTCACAACTTCTTTTGCGCATACAAACTTAGGATGGCCAAATATGACTTGATCAACAGTTGCACCCATTTTTTTAAACCGTGCTATTGTCCTAAACACAAATTGTTCATTGATGCCAAGAGACGTCATCGCTGAAAAAATTACCATAGCTTGCTTTTCACACAAAAGAACGCCAATATATTGATAAAATTGTTGTATATTCTCCACTCCATCTTTCTCTCTTACCTGTTACTGGCACACTGCAAGCCAGTTACTCACGGAGTAGTAAAGGTGTCCTTGTAGAATACAATATACAGCATTGCCACATTTCTTCATTCACAATTTCCATACTATAGCACGTTTAAATTTTACTGGCAGTACTGTAGATAAGAAATCACCCCAGCATTTGTCTGTACTCTTGGGGAAACCACAAAAACCCCATGGGTCTCAGAGGGCTGTTCTAGAGATTGAACCAGACCTCCTGAATGCGAGTTGTTCACATTACTATAGTGTCATTTTCTCGTTATAATGTATAGTTACTTAAATATATGCTTTCTCTATCACTAGGAAGCTTTTTATTTCACTTAACAATTCTTTGCCAAAATTTTAGCAACCACACATGTTTTGAGGCTCCCAGGGAGAGAGAGGGGGAGAGAAGCATAACTCAAAAACTAAGTGTCTTTTAGATATCAAACTTAGGTATTTAAGAGGATACAAAGTGATAAAAATGATTCTCTAAAGCTACAGCTGTAATTTTTGCAGAGAAATTACTGGCAACAAAATAAATATTCATACAATTTCATTCAAATATGGCTGTTCATTCTGTTTTTATTTATTTGTTTAATTAGCTGAAATGAAAATCTATTTTCTCCTACAGATATTGCACTATATATGCTATTTTTTTGAAATTACATTCAATAATACTTTTTTAACAAGTTTTCTAATTAAGTGTCTTTATTGACTCAATAATTATTTACAAATAAAGTATTTAAGTCACTGTTTCAAATAATTCATTTGACGTTAAACATTTTATGGCTGCACACCATCCTTGCTCACAAGCCACTGCGCGATAACACTTCAGTGCAAATCGCAACTAAATACACAATACAGTTTTTCCTTCTTTTTATAAGGGGAAAAGGATGTCTCGGATTTCCCTAGAAGTTTCCAGGAGCAGACCATTCAAGAAGTACCGGGAGACGCATTCCAGAAGGTTCTGGTTACAGTTGCGGCACACTTCCTGATCGTGTATACATGGTCTCCAACTGCAATGTCTCATATTCCAGCTCTCGCTGCTGCATGCCTCAGCAAAGTAAGAAAAGGTCACACGTGCGGATGGCATTGTCACAATATTTTATATCACAAAGTGGAAAAACTGCAAAAATCAGCACATTGTTATACTAAATAATTTTTTAAACACTAATGTATGACCAATATCAAAATTCCAACCAGACATTTTTTACGCACATTTGGGGAAAGTTTACGCCTTTAGTTGTATGTTAATGGGAAAAGATAGATTTTGAATTTGAGAAATTTCACAAAAAAATTGACTGAGAAAAGTGGTTTTAAAATTTAACATACCAAGTCATTTAACCAGTGCAATGCTTCAAAATGTCATCCAAACATGTGTTACATCTGTCCTAGGAGAGTCAAATGTTACAATTATAAAGTATTATGTGCTTTTTTTTTTTTTACTCATATGCATAAAAAGTACTCCTGTTGTCCTCTTAAATGGCACTTGAAGATTTTCAAGAAAATCCGCATCCCAAACTATATTTTAAATGAAAAATGTTTTGCTTTTATGAAAAATGGCTCCAATGGTTTTGATTGAAGTCCCAGATATTTAAGATATTTTCATATTAAATAAAATGTATATCTTGAACTATTTAGCATTGGCATATAAAGTTACCTTCATTCAGCTTATATTACTGTTTGAAATGTATTATGGAGTTATAAGATGAGGAACAAAGGGTTAGAGCATTTAGATCATTGTGGTGTGCAAATATTCAGTTTTTAAATGTCTGTAGCAGACTCATTGGGTTGAACTGTGATCCGTAGTAAGGAAACATTACATGATAATGTTTGAAGCAAATCATAAATATTGTGCCAATAGGGTGAAATGGAAGATGATGATAAAATGAAAAGAATGTGTATATGGGTCAACCTGAAAGTTTTGAGAATGGGCAACAATGAGTTGTAAGCCAAAGCAGGTTGCTGTTGTTATTATTATTATTATTATTATTATTAGATTTAAGAAGCCTTTGGTGAACACCATGCTTAAAGAAAAACTTCTGCTTGTTAAGCTCTGCAGTTGTTAGATCCCCTGCTGCCTCACATGATCAGAAGTGTGCAATGGTGCCAAGTAATAAAAACATTGAATGGAAAGATCCAAAACCATATTTAAAGGTGACAAAAGCTGGATATATAAATATGATACAGAAACTAAGTGAAGGACTTGGGTTTTCTTAGGAGAGGATTCCTCAACAAAAGTGAGGCAAGCAAGAAGTGTTGGCAAGAAGACTATCCATTTGTTCTCAGATATGTTGTGATAATTCCATTTGAGGGACAAAATACTTTCATGCCAGATGGTACACCATAAAAGGATTGTAACAAGTCTTCAATGAACTGAGAGCAAAGTGACATAAGATTGGTCTGTGGGAAATTTTGTTGTACCACAACAATGCCTCTGCCCACACTGTACTAGAAACAGCCCAATTTCTGCAGGAGTAACATGCAATACTTTTAAGGCAGCCTGACTGCCAGGAAATCCAAATGTTGCCTCCTTTGTAGCCCCTTATATGGGCTAGTTCACAACAAATGGTAACGGTAACCAGAACAAGAATGGGAATGTTGAATACATGTTCACAACTGACGGGAAACCTTCCCGGGCCCCAGGAGTGAGAAGCAAGGCTTGCCCAAGTTCAAGTTTCACATTCTCGTTCCCGGACACAGCATACATGATCCATATTGTGTATATCAAAATATTTTTCTTCTTCACTTTAAGGACTCTTCATTCTAGCAATTATTTCATGCAACCGTGAAGTAAAATGGCCCCTAGTCACAATCACATGCTGGGAAAATCAAAATGGAGGGAGTCCTATCAAAATAGCTTTATTTATGTTTCAGTGTTGTTGGTTTATCGAAAGCATACAGTTCGGCTGCTTAAGAAGTTCTAAGGAATCGGAAATAACAGTGGCTTACGAAATTTGAAGTTGGCTAATCTGTATTATTATGAATGAATTCATAGATTACTTTGGCTAAACTGGAGAGCAAGTGAAAGAATTTCATTGGTTAGTAAGAAACAAATGAATGCATTCTGGTTCTTGTTATTGGGTTATTGTGAATCAAAATGTTAAATGCTGCCTGACTACTTGTTCTCTGTCTGGTTCTAGTTACCATTACCGGTTTATTATGAATCATCCTTTAGATCTTCCCTGATATAAGTTTCTATTGCATAAACTAGGAGTTAAGAAATAAAATAAAAAAAATGTTCCATGCTCCCTACAGTCCAGAACTGGTACCATGCAACCTTTTCTGATCTCAAAAAAAAAAAAAAGAGGTCAACAATTTGGGTTGCTTACGAAAATATATATTTGCACAAGAAGGTGTTTGTTATTTCAGAAGTGGTATGAAAGAATGAAACACTGGATTGAATGCAATGCAGAATACTTTAAAAGATGCAACAATCATCTACTTTTTTAAAAATGTTATTGCCTTTATTCTCAAAAATTTAGGGTGACACTCATATTAGTTTTTTAACAGATAATTATTGTACAGGTTGTAACCTTTACTCTGATATTAATAGGGCATGGTAGTGAGTTACTTGGCAGTACAGAAAGGTAATATAAAATAATACAAATTAGAATATACTCCACATTTAAAAATATAAACTTGATGTTAGTTTGAAAAATGTAACTATCCTATTTATATTAGGCATTATGTTGATTTTTCAGGATTTATTTAATATCACTCTCTTGTCATCTTTTGAATGTTATTTTTTTTGTTCTATCTGCAACTTTATTCTAAAAGAGCACCTATTTTTCAGTGCAGTGCAGCACAATGGTACCAAAAAATAGAGATAATAGATTTCAATTTGACAAAAATGTTTGACAGTGCTCTTGACTGTGTACAGCTGTTAAATATTGTAAGAAAATAACTCTAATGAGGAACAAGAAAAAAAAAAATTGTGCATTAACTTTTAAGAAATGCATTGTATTTGCATAGTTACATTTTGTGATATTGGCTTGCCTTTGTGACTCATTTACATTTTATGAGTTATAGAAGGTCATTTTTGGCACAGGAGTTTTAGATGATAAAACTTCATGAAAAGGCTGTGAATTCAAACCATCGAATATAAGAAGGTAAATTTTGCTAAGTGAGATAATCATTAAATACTCTTTATAGACATTAAATTATCTGTCATTACTTGTAACTTAGAAAGTTTGAAGCATCAAGAAGTTAAATAGTGGATAGTGACCATGAGTTAATCTTTTAAACAATTTGGAAAAGTAGAATATATTAATGTGTTTTTCAGCAGCATTGTTTATTACTTAATGATTTATTCAAGTCAAATAGTTTTGCTGATCGTTCTCTTTTAGTTTACCAAAATTAGCACTTAATTGAGATACTATAGGTATATTATGTGTAAAGGAGATAAACTTATTATTTTATTAATTTATAGGTTATTGTGTCTTCACATTTAAAGGAACTTTAATGAAAACTGACACAAACACTATAAAATAGGTTATCTTTTTTTTTTTTTTTTTTTTATGTTTTCTTTATTCCCTCATTTTCTTATTGTCCTGATTATGCAGTTTACAAGGCATTTATTTTCTTAAAATGTTTCCATAGCTGCATCATACTATTGGGAAACAAGTATATAATATAAATTTGTGATGGTTCTTGGGTTTCCTCATTATACAAGGCACCTGTTTTCAAAATAAGGCAAGTCTGTCTCTCCAGGATTTATATAAGCATCCTGCATACAGTATTGTATATTGCAACTTTGTCCAGTTCTCCCTGTTTAAACATTATTTTATTTTCTTGTACATAATGAGGAAATAAACCACATGTGAGCTGCTTCTTAAGATCACTGAATACAGTGTTAAATACAGGACTCTTCTTTTGTGATCACTCACTTTCTGTTCCTCCTCTTCTGGTCGTTAAATGTAATGTTGAACACAGGACTGCTCTTCTCTCTTCCAGTTGTTCAATGGAATATTGAACTAGTACTCCTCTTCTCATTTGCAATCATGTAATGGAATGTTGAACACAGGACTCCTCTTCTCTTTTCCAGTTGCTCAATGGAACTTGAACTCAGGATTCCTGTTGTCTCTTCTAATAAATGGAATGTTAACATAGGACTTGCCTCCTGCAGCCATTCAATGGAACTTTCAACACAGGCTCCTCTCTTCCAGTAATTCACTGAAGTGTCAAACACAGGTCTTCTCTTCTCTTTTTCTATCACTCAGAATTAGGGTTGCATATTTCCCAGGTTCTCCGTATTTCAACCTTATTTTATTGAATCTCCCAGCTCCTGTATTTTGGACTATTTCTCCTTATTTCACACACTGCCATGAATTCTGGGTTTTAGAAGGATATATCAAAGTGGTAGTTTCTTTTTCCCAGTATTTTAATTAGCTGTTGGTATCAATGGTAGCATGCATCTCATTCACTTGCGTTTTTGTTTGTTTATGGTTCTATAAAGCAAGTAAAATCATGGAAGGCGATGGCCGCAATGAACTAATAGGTCATGTCAAGGTGTCGGGAAAATCATTCGTGAAATCTCCCTTATTTTCAGTTAGAAAACCTGGCAACCCTACTCAGAATAACTCATGGACTTACAGCATAAGTATAGCATGTCTTGCTGTATTGAACATGTTCCTTTTTACTTTCTCTATACGTGCTACGTACATAGTGTATAGAGAAGGTATTGCACTCCACCCAAAAATTTGATACCGAAATTTCACCGGAAATATATATTTTAGGGTCCCCTGTATCCAAAAAAAGTATTTTCAGAAAAAGGTCTGTGTGTCCGTGTGTCTTTGAACACGATAACTCAAAAATGAAAAGTTGGTAAAATACCAAACTTGGTATTTAAGTTTAGTATCTTCCAGGGATGTGACACGAAGATTTTGAGAAAAATCCCCCCCATCCCAAACTACCGTTTACATGGAACTTTTTTTCGAAAATTTTGATTTTCTAAAAATGGCTCTAATGATTTTGATTAAAATATCATATATTAAAAATATTTACCTGACAAATAAAATGTATATTTTGAATTTTCTGGGAATAGCCTCTGAAGACTACTTTATTCTGGATGAATTTTGCATAACTACTAAACCGTAAGAGATGGACAAAAACTTAACACACAACAAATGTAGAGCACGTTAAAACACACAATTTATGTTATATACATTTTTTTCATGGAGTAGATTGTTTTTGAGATATTCCTTTTCTTGGTTTCAGCTTTGAAAAACTTATTCTTTTCTCATACAGGAATTTGTCAACTCCCATCCATACAAACAAAGGAACATCAGTCACATAGCAACCAGCTTTTGGCTTTCACTTTAACCTATGTACTCCCTTATTTCGCTTCTACTTACAATAAAACAAGAAATAAGACTATTTCTGCTAATTTTTCTCGCTTAGCATGAAATAAATAAAAGATAAGCTTATTAACAATAATTTGTTACAGAAATATAGAGAAATTCATGTGAATGGATCACATCATATTTTTATACCTGCACTAGATTTTGAAACTTTGTATGCCATCAAGAGGAATGGGAAATGAGTCTCGAAGTTTTGTCATCCTTTTCTATTAGCCTTTCAGGAGCTTGCTTCTCTGTGAGTGCCTCTCTCTAACCAATCATGTGCCAATTATTGTTGAAGTACACCTGCTATCTACCAAGCAAAGGCCCAGCTCTGTTACACTTCTGGTCTGCAGTAACAGAATAGCATTAAATTACATTGCATCAATCTGTATAAAAGGTGGACTTGTTTGATTTTGAAAACAGAGGTCTAGCATGAATTTTCAGAATTTTATTAATTTTGAAATTGAAGTATATTAAATAATGTGTTTCTCAGAAGAAGAAGAAGAAAAAACTTAAAAGAAATTAGATTGTTACCCATTCATACAATGCTGTATTGTTTTTGTTTTTCCATACCTTAATTTTTAAATGTGTAACATCATAACAGTATAAGCAAAGTATTTAATAATTAACATAAATAACTTCAAATCCAACAGAAAATAAAAATGTTGCAGCATCATATTATTTTGAATAAAATGCAACCAGTAGTTAACATTTTAAGTTAAGTTAAAAGTTCATCAAAATGTTAATTTAAACTGCAACAATTGGCAAAACTTTACATACATGGATATTTTACTATTAACATATTTCACTTTTCTTTTTCAAATGATATAGTTTTGAGCTGCTGTACATGCTCTAAGGTTATACATGCTTTGTGTATTAGCATTAAAATTTGTCAAAATTGGCTGTGAAGAGCCTGTGATGTAGTGCTCTCTCTTGTGGATGCTCAGGTATTCAAACTTTCAAGTAATTGCAGGTTATGATAAAATATCACTATGCTTTGTATAGTTGAAAGCCAAATTTCAATTCTCAAGAGGAATATACAAAAATATTTAAGGAGTTTTAAGTATAGAGTATAGGCCTAGAAAGTTCATTTCTGTAATGCAAAGGATATATAAACTGCATTCATGTAGAATATTAATATGTACATGCATTTTGTTATGAAACAAATAATGCTTTAAAATATGTAACTATTGTTCAGCACTTAAAAGTATGTATTTTTATTAGTAACCCTGTAGTAAAAAGTAACATTGATGATAATTATGTTTAAAATCTTAAAGTACAAATTCAGAGTTTAATAATTGCAAGGTGCTATTAGCTGCAATATTATAAATTCAAATACTGAAAAAGTATGTAGCAATTGTAGAGATTTTATGAAATAAAAATATTGAACAGAAACTAATATTGTATTAAATTGTTTAAAATATACCTCTGCATGAATGGCCTCTCATGATTTATCATTTTTACTCTCTCTGCATATACTATGTAGATAGTGTATAGACAAGGTATTGTATTGCACCCAAAATTTAATACCGAAATTTCACCAGAAATATGTGTTGAGGCCCCATGAGTCCAAAAAAAACATTTTTAGAAAATGTCTTGTGTGTGTCTGTGGAAAGCAGAGCCCAAAAATGAAAAGTCGGTTAAATACCAAACATGGTATTTAAGTTGCATATCTTCCAAGGATGCGACACAAAGATTTTTCAAGAAAATTCCTCACCCCCAACTACCCTTAACATGGAACATTTTTCAAAAATGCCTCTAAAGATTTTGAATAAAATACCTTATGTTTAAGATATTTTTATGGCAAACAAAATGTAGGTATATCTTGAATTTTCTGGAAATAGCCTCCCAAGACCGCTTTATTCCGGATGGCTTTTATATAACTGGCAAACCGTAAGAGTTATACAAAAACTTGCTATACAAAAAAATGCAGATCATGTTAAAACACAAGCCTGTCATATACATACTTTTTTTTTTTTTTTTTTTGTAAAGTTAACCATTTTTGAGATATTCCGGATTATTGATTTCAATTTTAGCCACTTAAATTTTTCTCAAGTAGGAATACATCTTGTTTGTTTATATTTGGCAAGCAAAGAGATTGGGATTTTAATTGTTTTACATGACGACCAGCTTTTAAAGGTAGAGACCATTGTTTTAGCCTGTGCATTTTCCTATTCTCCTTCTACTTACAAGGAAACTAGTAATAAGACAATCCCGCATATGTTTATCTTGATAAGCATGATGTAGATAACAGATTAATGTTTTGAATAAAACGTTTGTTTGCCGAACAGCTAGAGGACATCATGTGAATGGAACACATTAGATCTTTTCTTTATACTTACAAGGAATCAAGTAATAACAATTTCTGCTAATGTTTGTCTTGATTATCATGAAGTAGATAGAAGAATATGCTTTTTAACTATAATTTATTACTGAGAGGTAGAGAAAGTCATGTGAATGGAACTCATTAGATTTTTTTATTCTATTGCCCAAAACTGCAGCATTTTACCTTTGGAAGATATTGTATGGTGTTAACTGGTATATAATAATTCATTGTTATAAAAAAAAAAAAGAAATATTACTTTCTCTATCCAGTTCTATGTACTTTTCTCAACTGCAAATAGCGCTCTCTCTCTCTCTCTCTCTCTCTCTCTCTCTCTCTCTCTCTCTCTCTCTCTCTCTCTCTCTCTCTCTCTCTCTCTCTCTCTCTCTTTATTTTTCTTTCTCTACCATGTATGCACAATATAAATAGGTGAAGAAGATATTGCATTTGATATAAAAATTTCACGGAAATGTTTTGAGGACCCCAGAATAAACTAAACATTTTTAGAAAAAGCTTCATGTGCAAGTTTGTCATGTGTGTGGGCTCACGCATGAACAACATAAGAAGAAAAGTTGGTTATGTAGGTTTAGTATCTTCCAAAAATGCAACATGAACATTTGCAGAAAAACCTGCCTACCCCAAATTACCCTTTGCATGGAAGTTTTTTTGACATTTTTGATATCCTCAAAAATGGCTGTAATTATTTTGATTAAAATGTCATAGATATTAAAGATATTCTCGTGACAAAATTAATATCTTGAATTTTCTGAGAATAGCTTCTGAAGCCTTCTTCATTCTGGATGAATTTTGCATAACTGGTAAATCATAAGAGATAGACAACAACCTGCTGCAGAAAAAATGTAGATCTTGTTAATACACACAATTTATGTCATGTACAAATTTTGTGGAGTTAACCATTTCCAAGATATTTCTTATTTTTACTTTCTCTAGCCCCGTATGTACTTAGTGGATAGCGAAGATATTGTATTCCACCCAAAAATTAGATACCAAGATTTCACCGAAAATACCTGTTTTAGGACCCCCTGAATCCCCCCCCCCAAATTTTTTTAGAAAAAGGTCCATGTGTGTGTCTGTAGACATAGCTCAAAAACGAAAAGACGATTAAATACCAAACTTGGTATCTTCCAAGGATGCGACACGAAGATTTTCAAGAAAATCCCCCCACCCCTAACTACTCTTTACATGGAAACATTTTCGAAAATTTTGTTTTTCTTAAAAATAGCTCTAACGATTTTGATTAAAATGGCCACAAACTAAAGTCATTTCCATCATAAATAAAATATATTTATCGACTTTTCTAGGAATAGCCTCTAAAGGCCTGTTTATTCTGGATGAATTTTGCATAACTGCTATATCGTATCAGATAGGAAAACATGTAGATATTACAACACAAAAATGTAGATCTCGTTAAAATACACAATTTATGTCATACACATTTTTTTCGTGGATTTTACCGTTTTCGAGATATTCTTTGTTATTGGCTTCAGTTATAAAGTACTTATTATACTTTTCTTAGACAGGAAGTGTCCGTTTGTCTTCTGTTCTACTCTTGGCCAAACAAAGAAGCGATTTGCAATTGCAATCTCATAACGATAGCTTTTAAAACATTTGACTATCACTTTAGCAAAGCGCATTCCTTTATTTCTCTTCTACTTATAATGAACTATGTAATAACATTCTGCTAATGTTTATCTCGATTAACATTGTGTAGAAAGAAGAAGAATCTTGTATAAGGAGTTTGTTTGCAGAGCAGCTAGAGAAAGTCATGTGAGTGTATCACATCAGATTTTTTGTTTCAAATTTCCAATACTCAGAATTTTCTCAAATTTAAAACCATTATTGGTGTTTGCTCATCTTGGTCGTGCAAAGAGACTTTTAATTGATTTACATAGAGACCAGCTTTTTAAAATATTTGATTATCGCTTTAGCCTAGGTATTCCCTTATTTTCTTTGAATTACAAGGAAACCTGCTAGCCTCTGAAACACAAGATTGCAGGATCAAACCTGGCAGAGGATGATGGATTTTTTGACACACAAAAACTCTAGGCATGGTTTCCTTCGGAAGGTAAGTAAAGCCGCTGGTGCCTTGTTATGTTTATTTGCATCTAATAGAAACCCATACTTTGAAAGATGAATGTTCCTGGGCAAAATTCCGCCATTTCGCGTCTGCAATTCGTGATTTTGTCCTATAGTGCCATCTGTGGACGACAAGCTGATCCATGGTGCATAGCTGCGAATTCATGTCTCGTTAACAGCAAGACTGCGGTGTAATGCGCGGAAACTCCTGCAAGTTATATTATTTCATCTGTTTAAATGATTTAAGATTTAAATAGCCCACCAGGATAAAGATGATATCTAAATAATCCACGCTAGGGAAAGGGTTTAAAACAAAATAAGGTATCACAGAATATACAGATATGTGAACGTGGTCTTCGCTTTTATTACAAATAAGTGAGTATATATTTTATTACTCCAAGACGATGTTGCAAGAAGTAATTCCTTTTTCGGTTGTAATCTAAATATGCTTTTATACATAGGAACACAAAGTATAGGTATGCCATTAACGATTAATATCGCTTATTGAAACCGTTTACTGTTTGTACTGTATATTTACTGTTAAACGACGGGTCATCTTGTCTTATTACTAGGACCCGGATTTTTAGCTTTTATACATGCAGATTTAGCCTTTTATTAACCTCCTTAGATTTTTAAACGATTTTTTTAGCTTTCTAACAATACTCCTACCTATTTTAGGGTTTTAAACGAGTTTCCTACCTATTTAAGGAAATTGACGACAAACGCCTTTTATAACATAATATAGATAAAAATATGAAAACTATTTTACTTCACGGAAGAGTGCTATTAATATGTACTATAATTTAAGGTGATTTATTACACAGTACATTCGTGCTAGAACATTTTACTAAAAAATGGACATGTATTTTTTATGTATAACCTCATTTAAATCAAACTCAAATTTCAGAATTTTTGCCGTAGACAGCTAGCCACATTTGCAAATTTTGTTGTTGTTTTTTAATATATTCCTATAGGCAGAAAAAGATCTTTCACCATCGCAAGATATCGCTGGCGAATATTTCAATTTCTAAATGTCGAGGTTTAAGTCTTAATGTCCCATTTGTTTTGTTTGTTTGTTTGTTTTAGGTTGAATAAGATTCATACATTAGCATCCAAACAGCTTGAAACATAAAAGTATTTTGAAACTTTCTAACTTACTTATATGAGAAAAAACTCTGATGTGTTCTATTCACATGACTTTCTCTACATCTCTGCAACAAATTATTGGTAAAAAGCTTATGCTTCTATTTACTTCATGCTAATCGAGAAAAAAATAGCAGAAATAGTCTTATCATTTCCTTCCTTGTATGTTGAAGAAAAATAAGGAAGTACCATAGGTTAAAGTGATAGTCAAAAGCTGGTTGCTATGTGACTGAAGTTCCCTTGTTTCCTGTATGAGAAAAATACAACTTTTTCAAAGCTGAAATAAAAAACAAGGAATATCTAAAAAACGATCAACTCCACGAAAATATGCTCTACGTTTTTTGTGTGGTAACTTTTTGTCCATCTCTTACGGTTTAGCAGTTATGCAAAATTCCGTAAAATTGACCCAGAATAAAGTAGTCTTCAGAAGCTATTCCCAGAAAATTCAAGATATACATGTTATTTGTCAGGTAAATATCTTTCATATACGATATTTTAATCAAAATTGTTAGAGCCATTTTTAAGAAAATCAAAATTTTCGAAAAAAATTTCCATGTAAAGGGTAGTTGGGGGTGGGGAGATTTTCTTGAAAATCTTCGTGTCACATCCTTGGAAAATACCAAACATAAATACCAAGTTTGGTATTCAACGGTCTTTTCGTTTTTGAGCTATCCTGTCCACAGACAGACAGACGCACACACAGGCACACTCGGACCTTTTTCCAAAAATGTTTTTTTTTTGGATTCAGGGGGTCCCAAAACATATTTCCGGTGAAATCTCGGTATCGAATTTTTGGGTGGAGTGCAATACCTTCTCTATACACCATGTACATAGTGCGTATAGAGAAAGTCAAAATCTGATGTGTTACACTCACATGACTTTCTCTAGCTCTTCTACAAACTTCATAAGATAATTCTTCTTTCTGCACCTTGCTAATCGAGGTACTCATTAGTACATGTTCTTATTACTTAGTTCCGTATAAGTAGGAAGAAAATAAGGGAATTCACTAGGCTAAAGCAATTGTCAAATGTTTTAAAAGCTGTCGTTACGCGATTGTCATTATAAATCGCTTCTTTTCTTGGCCAGGAGTAGAACAAAAGAAAAACGGAGGACAAAAGAAAAACGGGTTGGGTAATGTTTTACGAGTAATTTACTCTCCATAAATATACCAATTGTGTCTGTTTTCAGGCTTTATAGCCTGTTATTGTGTGTGCACTACAATAATAAACACTTTAGTTTTTAAATCGGTTAATTTAAACTAGAACTAATAGTGCAAAACTAAGTTTAAAGGAGATTAATAACCTCCCAGAGGTTATGCGGCATTATTTCCGTATGGAAAGCTGCAACAAGAGCCCTACAAGTTCAAGAATTTTACCGACAAAAGACAACGATGTAGCTTCTACAGTTCCAGCTAAAATGAATCCAGAACCTAAAGGTACGCAAAGTTATGCTTCAGTAACACAAATGACACCATCTAAAGATCAGGCTATTGTTATAGATTCTCATAGTGAAATCACGCTAAAAGAATATGTTTTAGCCATAGGTAAACTAATCGATCCAAGTTGCATTAGATTTGTTTCACGCATTTCAATTGCAAGAATTTGTATGTACTTGGTTAATAAGACAATGGTACAAGACTTAGTACGTAATCATCCTAAAGTAAACACGAAGTATTAGAGCCCTCGTCACAAAAACGCAAAGGGTTATTCTTTCAAATGTCTGTCCAACAATTCCTAATCAGCTAATAGAACAGCAACTCGCAGTGCTAGGGGTTAAGCCCACTTCATCTATAGTTCATATTCGTGCAGGAATGAACGAACCAGGTTTTACACACATCCTAAGTTTTAGGAGACAAATGTATGTCAATCCTAATGACCTAGAAAAGCTCCCTGAAAGTATGCAGATTAAGTATGAAGGTACAAACTACTGGATCTATTTTTCATCAGACATTTGTTTTACATGTAAACAGGAAGGGCACCTTGCAAGGCAGTGCCAGGCAAACGCTAATGACGAAGCTTTACCTAACGCAATAACTCAGGATAGCAATGAAAATGAGGCAACAGTTGCCGCGTTAGATTTGTGTGATGTTAACTTTCCTAACCTGAACAAGAAACAAAACACAAACGAATTAGATTTGTGTGCTGCTAACTCTCCTAACCTGAACATGAAACAAAACACAAACGAAATCACACAAACAGCTGTCTCTGATCCCAACACAAAGATGGTACCCAAGCACAATACAGACGCGGAATCCTCTAATCATCCTAAACATCCGCATGTTATGGATTCCTTTAAAACTGAGTCATTACACAAGCATACATCGAACGAAAACGCTGAAAACAGACAAGAGGTGCCACTCACTCCCCTAAAACGTGTACACTCCACA
The DNA here is from genome assembly GCA_030762935.1 of Hymenopus coronatus. Taxonomy (NCBI): domain Eukaryota; kingdom Metazoa; phylum Arthropoda; class Insecta; order Mantodea; family Hymenopodidae; genus Hymenopus; species Hymenopus coronatus. Next base: position 22,062,372 of record CM060882.1, read on the forward strand.
AGTAGCACATCTATAACACAAATATAGACGCGGAATCCTCTAATCATACTAAACATCCGCATGTTATGGATTCCTTTAAAACTGAGTCATTACACAAGCATACATCGAACGAAAACGCTGAAAACAGACAAGAGATGTCACTCACTCCCCTAAAACGTGTACACTCCACAAGTAGCACATCTATAACACAAATAGGAGAACAGGAGCTCTCTTCCTCTGAATCTTCTCGGGAAGACACACCTGATAACTGTGAAACAAGTAACAACAGAGCCATCAAACACACAAAGAAAAAACCAAAAAACAGATACTAAGAAAACAAGAATCAGCGACGCAATGTCACCGGTGCGGAAAGCAATGGAAGCAAACCCAGACGATTATGCTATAACATACCTACAACTACGTAGTTTTCTTGAGAATTCTGTTGGAATTTCAGACGTACAATCTTTGGCACTCAGTTATACCAGTGACCTTGAGGGGCTGGTAAACACAATAAAAAAGCTCTCTCCCTGTTTCACAGATCGTGGTATCAAAAACAGAAAACAGGTGCACTAGACTAATAAAGAAGCTTAAGCAAAATGTCAACGTCAAATGAAACAATACGAATATCTTCAAATTATTTTAAACAAAAATAATCCCAACATTATCTGCCTTCAAGAAACCAATTTTAAGCAAAATTACGTAGCTCACATGAAAACATACTCCTCATATTACAAGAATCGCATAGGCGCTTTACGGGCTAGTGGTGACGTCACTTTTATTAAAGACAATATTCCACACAGAGAAGTAGAAATAAACACTCCTCTAGAAGCTGTAGCAGTTACAGTAAACCTATCAGTAACCATAACAATCTGTAACATTTACCTTCCCAACAGCAATGAAATAGAACTAACGACACTGCATAGTTTATTGGAGCAACTACCCAAACCATACATTGTTGTGGGTGACTTTAATAGTCACAACACTTGAAGGGGTTCAAAATATACTAATCGACGCGGCAGAATAAATGAAAAACTATTAGATACAGCAAACTTAGTGTTACTCAATAATGGACAGCCCACGCACTATGATTTAGCCAATAATTCGTACACCAGCATTGATTTAACATTCTGCACACCTGATATATGGCATTTCTTCAGCTGGGAAGTAACTAACTCTATTCAAGATAATGACCATCTTCCCATTATCATCCACATTATATTTAATACAGCTTCTCAGGTATTTACTACAATCAAATGGATCCTAAAAAAAGCTGATTGGTTAAAATTCAGAAAGCTATTTAGTGAAAATGTCCAAAGTTTAATACCTCCAATTGCCTTTCAGAAGATGAATATTGACGCAATTCTAAAAGAATTCACCGTCTGTATTATTAGATCTGCAGCATTAAGTATTCCACAAACATCTATTACACCTGGAAAATGCCCTGTTCCGTGGTGGAATGAAAAGTGCAGGGAAGCTATAGCAAATAAAAATCGTGCTTTTAATTGCTTCAGACTGCACCCTAATTTAAGTAATAAGCAGGAATTCCTAAAATATCGTGCTAATGCACGTAGGATCGTTAAACAAAGCAAGAAAGAAACATGGCTGACCTTCCTCTCTACATTAACTGACAAGACACCCCAGTCAATTTTATGGAACAAAATAAAGAAGACGAAAGGAGAGGATTATGCTGTCAGATAACGGTTATCCGTAATCCTGATAATCGCAGTATCAAAACTAATCCCGAAGAAATAGCCAACACCTTTGCGAATTTTTTTGCAAACGTGTCGAACCCACACCAAAGTGATACACCATTAAACTCAGTACAAATTGTTAGTATGAGTAAAAATACTAGCTACGCTTACAACGATTCAATCAGTATTGAAGAAGTGCAAGATGATCTATTTGGTCTTAAAAGCACGAATCCTGGCCCAGATAATATTCCTTATGACTTTCCGCAGCAATTACCTCCAGTTGGTGTAGAATATCTCACGAAAATATTCAATCATGTATGGGTCAATAATGTATTTCCTTTATCACGGCAGCACTCAATAGTAATACCTATTCCTAAACCAAATAAGGATATTCTACATCCAGAAAACTATAGGCCCATCGCACTAACATCTACTATGTGCAAAGTCATGGAAAAAGTAATAGATAAACGTTTACGATGGATGCTGGAGAAGAACCACTTTTTCAGCCAATCTCAAAGTGGGTTTCGTCAGTTTCACTCTGTGATTGATAATTTAATTGTTCTTGAAACTGAAATCAAAGAGGCATTTAGTAATTCCCAGCACCTTTTGTGTCTCACCTTAGATATAGAAAAGGTCTATGACACACTTAACAAAAACTAGATCTTAAAAGTATTACAAGATATAGATATAAATGAACACATGCTAAACTTCATCTCTAATTTCCTTCAAAACCGACAGATCCGAGTCAGAGTGAATGACAGTCTATCTCAGAGAGCATTAATAAATAATGGCGTTTCTCAAGGCTCAATCTTGAGTGTTACACTATTCATTGTTGCAATGAACAAAATAGCGAATCATGTTTTACCACCAGCTAAAGCATGTCTCTTTGCAGATGACGTTTTTATTTTTCGTTCAGGAAGAAATGCATCCACGACTCAAGAAATTCTGCAGAAACCATTGCACTCAATTCAAACCTGGTCCAATGAAATAGGGTTCAAATTCTCTGAGCATGAAACTAAATGTATCAAATTTTCAAGAGCAAGACGCGATGGAAATAAACCCAAGTTATTTATAAATGGCAAAACGATTGAAGTTGTCAGATCTGTGAAAATACTAGGTCTAACATTTGATAAAAGACTAACTTGGTCTTCACAAATAAAATTACTGGCAACAGATTGCAAAAAAAGGTCAAATATATTAAGAATTCTCTGCGCTAGTAACTGGGGATCCGACATAAAAGTCCTTCACACGACATATAAAGCATTAATAAGATCCAAGCTAGATTACGCTTCAATAGTGTATAATGCAGCCAGCCCCTCGCTACTTAAACATCTCGACCGTGTGCAATCCGCAGCCATAAGGATTGTTCTGGGAGCCTACCATACTAGTCCAATCGATAGTTTACATATGGAATTAGATGAATCTCCCCTTGAAGTACGTCGAGAATACTTAAGTTTAAAGTATGCAATGAAAGTAGCTGGATTACCCTACTCAAATGCTTATAACTATGTATTTCCCAAAACACCCAAAAGAGTTAAACTCCAACGTCCATTTAAATCATTGCCGTTCTACGATAGAATTAATTACTACTTAAAGAAACAACAAACCAGCCTTCCGAAGATAACAACAACCGGACTTCACGATGCTCCTCCCTGGAGGCTTAAAAAACCAAAACTTAACCTAGAAATGGAACCCTACAGAAAAGGACAAACGTCTGCAATTATTTATCAACAACTCTTTAAAGAAGTGTCTAGTTCACACGCTGATTATGAAAAAATATTTACATATGGTTCAAAATCAGCTCATAGCGTAGGATGTGCAATAATCCTACCAAATCAAGTTCAGGCGGTAAAACTTCCTGACTGTTTCTCTACATTTTCCAGTGAACTATACGCTATAAAAGAAGCCTTCTCATATATAACAGAGTCTAAGAATCAGTCATTCATAATCTTTTCAGATTCCAAATCGGCTCTAATGGCAACTCAAAATATTTATACAGACAACCAACTTACCCAAAATGTTCAAATTTCCTATAATCAGGCCTTAGAACAAGGAAAACAAGTGATCCTTTGTTGGGTTCCTTCTCATCAACAAATTACCGGCAGCGAGAAAGCCGACGTGGCAGCAAAAACTGCTCTTCGGAAACCTGTGTGTAACACTGACATTCCAGTGCACCATTCAGACTTCTCCATTTACATCCGTACTAAAATCAACAATGCCTGGAAAACTCGATGGTCTCAACATCAAGGAACTAAACTACACTGTTAGAGGATCCTCCACTGTTGTTTGCTGTTTTAAAAACCTAAACAGGAAACATCAAACCATTATCACTCGTCTGAGAATTGGCCACACAGCAATGACTCATGCCTACTTGATCACCAGAGATGCCCAACCTCAGTGTACAACTTGCAATACTCCACTGACTGTGTCTCACATACTTTCAGAATGCCGCCGTTATAACCCCCAGAGGAAAAAGTACAAAATCACTGGTGATATAAAGGTACTAAATAATGAAACCATGTATAAAAATGTTGTTATGTTCCTAAAAGCTATCAATATCTACAGTTTAATCTAAAATTGCAATAAACATTAACACAGCTTTTATTTGCTTTCGTTCACAAAAATGTTAGTAATATATTATGGATCATTAAAATTAAATATATCTGTACAGTTTAATATTACTCTATATTAACTTCATAAGAAGTAATTTTGTATTCATTGTTACCTGTTAATTAGCACAACTTGTATTATATTCCAATGTATCTTTGTAAGCATCCTGTAATAATTATTGTTATCACAATGTATCAGTGTTTCAGTCGCGATAAGACTCTTACGAGTCAAAGCGACTATAAATAAATATTAATAAAAAAAAAAAGAAGAAAAACAGACACTCCCGTCTGAGAAAAGTTTAAGTACTTCACAACTGAAACTAATAACGAGTACCTCGAAAACGGTAAGCTCCACGAGAAAAATGTATATGACATAACTTGTGTATTTTAAAAAAAAACCTACATTTTTTGTATAGTAACTTTTTTCTATCTCTTACGGTTTAGTAGTTATGCCAAATTAAACAAAATTCATCCAGAATAAACAGGCCTTCAGAAGCTATTCCCAGAAAACTCAAGATATACATTTTCTTTGGTATGTAAATATCTTTAATATACGATATTTTAATCAAAATCGTTAGAAACATTTTTAAGAAAATCAAAATTTTCGAAAAAAGTTCCATGTAAAGGGTAGTTTGGGGTGGGGGGATTTTTCTCAAAATCTTCGTGTCGCATCCCTGGAAGATACTAACCTTAAATACCAAGTTAGGTATTTTAACTACTTTTCGTTTTTGAGTTATCGTGTTCACAGACACACACACACACACACACACACGGACCTTCTTCTGAAAATACTTTTTATGGATACAGGGGGTCCTAAAACATGTATTTCCGGTGAAATCTCGGTATCGAATTTTTGGGTGGAATGCAATATACTTCTCTATCCCTATGTACATTGTACATAGATTAGATGTAATACCTCATCATTTCACCACCGAAATTTATTTTGCGAGAGGCAACTTTCTCTTCCAGGTTGAATGTTCGTCTCAAGGTCGCGGAATTATTTTATCGCAACCTCTTCTGCAGCCATTTTAAAATCCTTTAAGCGATCGTAAAGGACTAGAAGCATAGAAAGAAATAAACAGTTGAAAGATCAGAACGGTCCGGCAACAGAAAAAGCAAAAGTTTTTTGCAACCGCCGGCATCAGATAATAAGAAGCAGAGAAACATTCTCCGCCCAGAAAGTTGTACACTGAGGAGCCCTCAAGCCCGATGATGATGTCTGCAATAACTGTGACAAAATCAGGCACAGCGATTGTGCAAGCATGGAGGTCAGCCAGCCAGCATACTGGCCTAGGGTAACAAACAAAAGGAATGCTATACGGGGGAGGGGAACGTTTGCCATCTGCTGTTAACATCACGCACCAACAACACAGCTGTTCCCCTCATCTCGATAGTCGAAACAAAACTCGTTCGACCGCCCTCTGTTTTTATCTCCGCCTTCAACAGCGCGAATTATTATCAACCAGCATCTTCAGTTCTGAATATGGCAGCTAATCAATTCCTCTAAAGTAAAATAATACAGAGCAGAAAATACTGAAGTGTTGGTTCATATAACTTTCTCTAACCACTATCGTTTATTAATTTCTCTACACCTATGTACATAGTGAATAGAGAAGGTATTGCATTCCACCCAAAAATTCGATACCGAGATTTCACCGGAAATATATGTTTTAGGTCCCCTGTATAAAAAAGAACATTTCAGAAAGAAAAAGGTCCGTGTGTGTCCATGTGTCTGTGAACACGATAACTCAAAAACGAAAAGTTGGTAAAATGCCAAACTTGGTACTTAAGTTTAGTATCTTCCAGGAATGCGACACCCCAAATTACCCTTTACATGGAACAATTTTCGAAATTTTTTATTTTCTCAAAAAAAGCTCTAACAAAAAAATAAATGGCCTGTTATTTATGGACGCTCTTTAACTGCATTGGTTCTCAGCGTCCCATTTACTGGGCGTGAAAGACCGCTTAATTTTGCTCAGAGGCTCTCTTATCAGGCTTGAGTTTCTTTTACGTGCCGTAAATCTACGACACGGGACCCACAGCTTTACTTCCCTTCCGAAGGAAGCCATGCTAAGGATTTTTACGCCCGAAAAAATCAGTCCTCCACCGGGTTTGAACCCGCGACCTTGGGTATATGAAGTTACCATGGTAACCATTACACCACGGAGGGTGACGGCTCTAACGATTTTGATTAAAATATCGTATATTAAAAATATTTACCTGAAAAATAAAATGTGTATCCTGAATTTTCTGGGAATAGCCTCTGAAGACTACTTTATTCTGGACGAATTTTACGGAATTTTGTATAACTGCTAAACCGTAAGAGATGGACAAAAACTTACCACACAAAAATTGTAGAGCACGTGAAAACACAATTTATGTTATATTCATTTTTTTCGTGAAGGTGGTCGTTTTTGAGATAGTCCTTGTTTTTGGTTTCAGCTTTAAAAAACTTACACTTTTCTCATACAGGAATTTCTCAACTTCTGTCCATACAAACATAGGAACTTCAGTCACATAGCAACCATCTTTTGACTATCACTTTAACCTATTCGTACTCCCTTGTTTCGCTTTTAGTTACAAGGAAGCAAGTAATAAGACTATTTATTTCTGCTAATTTTTTCTCGATTAGCATGAAGTAACTAAATAGAAGCATAAGCTTTTTAACAATAGTTTGTTGCAGAGATGTAGAGAAAGTCTTGTGAATGGAACACATTAGATTTTTTTTATACTTCTACAAACTTTTATTACGAATGAATTACTTTCTGTACGACCTGTATGGAAGTGTAATTAGGAGCATTTCAAAGTATTTAATATTGAAGAATAAGAGTATTATTGGTAATTAATGTTGAAATGTATATAAAATAGAAACAGTTTTCTTAATAAAACAAGTAGACATATCTAAAGGGACACTGGGAGTGAAATTTCAAATTTCTATACTTCTGAAAAATTTACTATGACAGCGTTGCTGTTGTGTTAATATATGCCGATCCCCATGGACGCGCTCGCTTAAGTGCCTCACTTTGGTGCTTCGTGGCGCAGGGGATCGTCGGTTCGAGTGCCGCCTGGGGCATGGGTGTTTGTATGTTTGTAAAATGTGTATATGTCTGTACGTATTAGAAGCAAAAAACAAACGGTTATCAAACAGAAAATAAGAAAGTAAAAGTTAGGAAAATGAGAAAAGAGGATAAACAAATACAGCGCCGGAGTTTCGACAAGACTCCGGGACTGTATTCAATAAAAAAAAATATAAATATATGTATACATACATATATTTAATTTAAATTCCCTAAATATTTGGCAAGATATAAATTATGTGATCAATTTTATTATGTAAATATATTGCATAATCAAAATTTGAGAAAATGATTGGTGTTTTACTTTCTCTGTGACGTATGTTTTAGGCTCACCTGCCTAATTAAAAAAAAAGTACGTATGTAGGAGGTACATACAATACATAATAGCTGGAGAAGGTATTATATTCCACCCAAAAATTCGAATTCCAGATTTCTTGATTCCGAAAAAAGCATTTTTAAAAAACAGGTCCCTGTGTGTGTGTATCTGTAAACAGAATAGTTCAAAAACTAAAACACCGTTAAATAGCTTGGCATTTAGTTTAATATCTTCCAATGATGCGACACGAAGATTTTCAAGAAAATCCCTCCACCCCCTACTACTCTTTACATGGAACAATCATTGACATTTTTTTTCTCAAAAATGACTAACGATTTTGATTAAAATACAGTATACTAAATATATTTACGTCACTAATAAAGTATAAACTTGAATTTTCTGCGAATAGCCTCTGAAGACCTCTTCATTCTGGATTAGTTTTGCATAACTGGTAAACTGCAAGAGATAGCCAAAAACTTACTACTCAAAAAAGAGATTTAACTATCACTTTAGCATAATGTATTCCCTTCTAATTATAAGACAGTTTCTGCTAAGGTTTGTCTTGATTAGTATTCAGTTAATAGAAGAATAAACGTTGATTAAAATATCGTATATTAAAGATATTTACATGATATATAAAATGTATATGTTGAATTTTCTGGGAATGACCTCTGAAGACCTCTTTATTCTGGATGTATTTTGTTAAATTTTGCATAACTAGTAAACTGTAAGAGATAGTCAAAGCTTAGTACACAAAATATTTACATCTCCTTAAAACACATAATTTATGTCATGTTCATTTTTTTCGTGGAGTTGACCGTTTTCGAGTTATTCCTTGTTATTTGTTTCAGTTTAAAATACATAAAACTTTTCTCATATGGGAACTTGCTAATCCTTGGCCACGCAAAGAAACGGATTTCAGTCCCATAGCAACCACATTTTACAACATTTGACTGTCGGTTATTTTTAACAATAATTTATTACCGAGAGGTAGAGAAAGTCATGTGAATGGAACACATCAGATTTTCATTCCGGGAGACTGTATTAACTTTCTGTGAATAGCTTTTGAAACCATCACTAAAAGATTAAGGCTTAACACATCTTTTCATAACAACATACATTTTACAAATGCTCTTTACCCATGCTATTGCGAGAAAAAATTGAATTGAATGGCACTTCAAAAACATCACTAAGTACTGAATAATTAAAGCATATAAAGACTATTATCTCGGAAATGACAAATGCAAAAATAATAATAATAATAATAATAATAATAATAATAATAATAAAAATAAAAATATCTTATGTGTTACACTCACATGACTTTCTCTAGCTGCTCTACAAAACTCCTACATAAGATTCTTCTTCTTTGTACACAATGCTAATCGAGATAAATATTAGCAGAATGTTATTACTTAGTGCTTTATAAGTAGAAGGGAATAAGGGAATGCACTATGCTAAAGTGATTGTCAAATGTTTTAAAAGCTACCGTTATGCGATTGGCATTGCATATCACTTCTTTGCTTGGCCAGCAGTAGAACAAAAGAAAACCAGACACTTCTTGTGTGAGAAAAGTTTATGTACTTCACAATTGAAACCAATAACAAGGAATATCTCGAAAACGGTTACCTCCACAACAAAAACGTAAGGGACAAAAATTGTGTGTTTTGTCATGAGGTACATTTTTTATGTAGTACGTTTTTTTCTATCTCTTGCGGTTTAGCAGTTAAGCAAAATTCAGCAAAATTCATCCAGAATAAAGAGGTCTTCAGAGGTTATTCCCAAAAAATTCGAGATATACATTTTATTTAGGACATAAGTAGTTTTAATATACGGGATTTTAATCAAAATCGTTAGAGCCATTTTTGAGAAAATTAAAATTTTCGAAAGAAGTTCCATGTAAAGGGTACTTTTGGGATTTTTTTCTCTCAAAATCTTTGTGTCGCATCCCTGGAAGATACTGAACTTAAATATCAAGTTTGGTATTTTACCGACTTTTCGTTTTTGAGTTATCATGTTCACAGACACACGGACATACGGTCACACGGACACGCGGACACACGGTCACACACATGCATACACCCACACACACGGACCTTTTTATGAAAATGTTTTTTTTTTTTTTTGGATACAGGGAACCCTAAAACATACATTTCCGGTGAAATCTCGGTATCGGATTTTTGGGTGGAGTGCAATACCTTCTCTATAGACTATGTACACAGTGCGTATAGAGGAAGTAAAAATTATTATTTTTTAGATACAGGGGGCCCTAAAACGAGTATTTATAGTGAGCTCTCGGTATCGAATTTTTGGGTGCAATAGAATACCTTCTCTATACATTATATATAGTACGTGTAGGGAAAGTAGAAACATTGTTGTGGATATAGAAAGCTAAGGAGACTTTTAAGCAAATGAAACGAAGGAAAAACTTATTACATACGTCGTTTAAATATATGTTGTGGGTATTTTTCCCCAGGTAGAGGATTTCTGGAAGAGGCGAAGGATATTACCATTCTAACTACCTACTGAGACTTTTAAGCACTGATAAAGCGTTCTTTTTTAATAGGGAAAGTAATGGTTCTTGACTGCAGAGAGAAATGTCAAGTTGAAGGTAAGGCCCAGAAAAGAAGTGGACTGTCGTTTTAATGGGCAGGCGAAATGTTCTTGCTGCAAATCTAAGAAGCCAAGAATCTAAAATTTTCAGTAGCCTCTTCTCTCTTTTTCCCCCAGAAAATCCATTAACTTCCAAGTCGACCTCCTTCAGTGGGCTCTAAGAGCGATGGAAGAAAAGCTTTAAAATCGACACGTCTGGGGGCTTGTGCTTAAATCCTTCAATGTAAATTACTACTTTTTTCTTTTTAATCTTGCACTACAATGTACCGAGTCGGTACTGTACTCCACTCAAAAATGCATACCAAGAATTCACTGGAAATGTTTTGAAGTCTCCTGAATACAAAAAAAAATATGCGTTATATTCACATGACTTTCTCTAACTGTTCTGAAACAAAACTATCTTACAAAATCATATTCTTCCATCTACTTCACGTATATCGATTTGAAGAAATATTTTTATTAGATACTTTCGTGTACATACGCGGGAATAAAGGCGTACAGACTGCCTCTGTGGACCAGTTGTCAGCGGAGGTCCCGGGTTCAATTCCCGGCTTGGGCGGATAATTTGTCTTTAACCAGAATTATTCCCTAATCCCCACAGAGTCCGGAAGTATGTATGTGAGAGTGAATGTACATGTGTTTAATTAAATAAAAATCTGATGTGTTCCATTCACAGGACTTTCTCTATATCACTGCAACAAATTATTCTATTTACTTCATCTAATGAAGCAAAAATTAGTAGAAATAGTCTCATTACTTGTTTCCTTGTTAGTAGCAGCGAAATAAGGTAGTACCATAGGTTAAAGTGATAGTCAAAAGCTGGTTGCTATGTGACTGAAGTTCCTTTGTTTGTGTGAACACGAGTTCACAAATTCTTGTATGAGAAAATTATAAGTTTTTTATAGCTGATACCAAAAACAAGGAATATCTCAAAAACAATCAACTGCACGAAAAAAATTACGTAACATAAATTGTGTGTTTTAAGGTGCTCTACATTTGTTGTGTGGTAAGTGTTTGACCATCTCTTACGATTTAGCAGTTATGCAAAATTCCATAAAATTTACCCAGAATAAAGTAGTCTTCAGAGGCTATTCCCAGAAAATTCAAAATATACATTTTATTTGTCATGTAAATATCTTTAATATACGATGTGTTAATCAAAATCGTTAGAGCCATTTTTTAGAAAATAAAATTTTTCGAAAAAAGTTCCGTGTAAAGGGTAGTTTGGGGTGGGGGAATGTTTCTCAAAATCTTCGTGTCGCAGTGGTATTTTACCGACTTTTCGTTTTTGAGTTATCATGTTCACTGACACACGAACACACACGCACGGACCTTTTTCTGAAAACACTTTTTTTTTTTGGATACAGGGGACCCTAAAACACATATTTCTGGTGAAATCTGGGTATCAAATTTTTGGTGGAGTGCAATACCTTCTCTATACACTATGTACATAGCACTTATAGAGAAAATAAAAACCAATAACTGAGAATATCTCCGAAACTATAGACTCTACTAAGAGAGTAAAGAAAAAAATGTATTTGGCATAAATTGTATTTTAACTAGATCTACATTTTTATGGAGTAAAATTTTATCTCTATCTTATGGTTTACCTGATATTGCAAAGTTATTCAGATTGAACAGGGCTTCAGAGTCTATTCCCATAAAATTCAAGGTGTGCATTTCATCTAGCATAAAAAATATCTTAAACATGATATTTTAATAAAAATGCTCGATGCTAACTTCATATAGCCGGTGGAGGACGATGGATTTTTTCGGGTGTAAAAATCCTTTAGTATGGCTTTCTTCGGAAGGGAAGTAAAGCCGTTGATCCCGTGTCGTAATTTACGGCACGTAAAAGAATCTCAAGTCTGATAGAGAGGCCTCTGAGCAAAATTAAGCGGTGCTTCACACCCAATTTAACCACAGTAGTTAAATAGCTTCCATAAATAACGCGCCATTTACAGTGAAGCACTGTTTTTATCATGATTTAGTTATGATGCTTTAATGTTTTTTCTTACCCTACAGTGGATCTAATGTCTAATTTTAAATACTTATAAACAGCGTATTCAAATTACAAAGCTATTGGTGTTTACTGATATGTGAATTCATTATTTAAAAAATAAAGGATCTTAACAACGTTTTCAGTCTGTATACACTGTTTTGTATATAATTACGGACTCTAGTACAAGTCTGTGAACTGCCTCTTGATGAGCGCGATTCCCTCACCGTTTTCACTGATATGCAATAGATGTATAGCAAAGGTTGCTCACGCCATTTGCTAACCCGTTTGGCCTTCGTGTATCCCTCGCAATGAGCGCGACACGCTCAGTCTCCGCAGATGGCTAGACATGTAAAGCGAAGGTCACTCTTGCCAGTTCTCCACTTAGAATAGCCCTGTTGAGCTTTGCAACTCTGTCAACGCTCCAAGGGGGAGAGTGGGGCCACCTGGTAGTATTTTAAAATTGAAACCAATAACAACAAGTTATCTCGGAAATGGTTAACTTTGCAAAACAAATTTATGTGACATAAATTGTGTGTTTTAAGAGGTCTACATCTTTTGTGTAGCCAGTTTTTGTCTAACTCTTACGGTTTAACAATTATACAAAAGTCATTCTAAATGAAGAGGATTTAGAGGCTATTCTCAGAAAACCTAAGGTATACTTTTCATTTGTCATAAAAATGTCTTAAACATGTGGTATTTTAATCAAAATCGTTTGAAGCATTTTTGAGATGTTCCATGTAAAGGGGTGAAGATTTTCCTGAAAATCTTCGTGATAAATTCCTTTTGAACTAAATACCAGATATTTAAATATATTGGTATTTAATACTATTTTAGCTTTTCGGTTATGCTACTCACAGACATACACACGGACACACAGGTAATGTTTTCTAAACACACTTATTATTATTATTATTATTATTATTATTATTATTATTATTATTATTATTATTATTATTTTGTTATTCAGGTGGTCTTGAGCCATATATTTCCCGCGAAATTTCGGTATCGAAATTTTGAGTGGAATGCAATACGTTCTCTACCTATGTACATTGTGCTAGAGAACATAAACATATGATGTTTCATTCATATGAATTTCTCTACTAGTTCTGCAAACAAATCATTCTTACAAAAGATTATTTTTCTAACTACATCACACTAAACGAGATAAAAATTAACTGGTGTTATTACTTTCTTCCTTATAAATATAAGGGAGATAAGGGAATATACTAGACTAAAGCGATAGTCAAATATTTTAAAATCCGATCGAAACGTAAACAATTGAAGTTCGGTTCGCTTTGCATTTCCGAAAAACAGAAGAGATGCCCCATTTGATAGGTTACGTATTTTATAATTGAAATCAATAACAAGGAATTTCTGTAATAGTCAGCTCTGCAACAAACATGTACATGACATAAATTGTGTGCTTTAACGAGGTCTAGATGTTTTTGTGTAGTTAGTGTTTGTATCTCCTACGGTTAACCAGTTATGCAAACTTCACTAAAATCCATCCAGAATAAACAGGTCTTCAGAAGTTATACCCGAAAATTCAAGATACGCATTTTATTTGTGATGTAAACAGCTTTAATATACGGTATTTTAATCAAAGTCTTTAGAGTCATTTTTGAGAAAAGCCAAGATTTCAAAACCATTTCCATGTAAGGGTAACTTGGAATTGTGGGATTTTCTTGAAAATCTTCGTGTTGCATCCCTTGAAGATACCAAACTTAAATACCAAGTTTAGTATTTAACGGTCTTTTCGTTTTTGAGCTATGCTGCTCTCAGACACAGAAACACACACACACACTGATGCACATAGGAACATTTTTCTAAACATCGTTCATATTATACATAGATTCTAAAGAAAGTAAAAACACTGGTTTAGAGTCTCAAAACTGTGGTCTAATTATTTTCTAATTACTTTCTCTACACGTACTGTGTACAAAGTGTATAGAGAAGGTATTGTAATGCACCCAAAAATTCGATACCGATATTTCACCGCAATACTGTTTTGAGACTCCCTGAATGAAAAAAATATTTTTAGAAAAATGTCCGTGTGTATGTGTCTGTGGGCAGCATAGCTCAAAAACGAAAAGTCTGTTAAAACCCAAACTTGGTATTTAGGTTTTTTATCTTCCAAGGATGAGACACAATCATTTTCAAGAGAATCCCCACCCCAACTACCCTTTACATAGATTTTTTTCGAAATTTTTTTTTCTCAAAAATAGCTCTAACGATTTTGATTAAAATGTCGTATATTAAAGATATTTACCTGACAAATAAAATGTATATCTTGAATTTTCTGGGAATAGCCCCTGAAGACTGCTTTATTCTGGATGACTTTTACGGAATTTTGCTTAACTGCTAAACCGTAAGAGATGGACAAAACTTACCACACAAAAAATGTAGAGCACGTTAAAACACACAATTAGTGTAACATACATGTTGATCGTTTTTGAGATATTCCTTGTTATTGGTTTCAGCTTCGAAAAACTTACACTTTTCTCATACATGAATTTGTCAATTCCTATCCATACAAAGGAACTTCAGTCGCATAGCAACCAGCTTTTGACTATTACTTCCGTGTTTTGCTTCTACTTGCACAGTCGCCCTCCGTGGTGTAATGGTTACCATGCTGACTTCATATACCCAAGGTCGCGGGTTCAAACCCGGCGGACGATGGATTTTTTCGGGTGTAAAAATCCTTAGCATGGCTTCCTTCGGAAGGGAAGTAAAGCTGTGGGTCCCGTGTCGTAGATTTACGGCACGTAAAAGAACCTCAAGTCTGATAAGAGAGGCCTCTGAGCAAAATTAAGGGTCTTTCACACCCAATTTAGAATGGGACGCTGAGAACCACAGTAGTTAAAGAGCGTCCATAAATAACAAGCCATTTACATTTTTTCTACTTGCACGGAAGCAAGTGATATGACTATTTCTGCTAATTTTTGCTCGACTAAATAGAAGCATAAGCTTTATAACAATAATTTGTTGCAGAGATGTAGAGAAAGTCATGTGAATGGAACAGATCAGCCTTTTTTTTTTTTTTTGGGTGCAATGCAGTACTTATTGTAGTAATACTATTATGATACTATTGCATAAGTAATCGAGATTATAGAATTCTACACAATTCTGTATGCCTTTGTAATGGTTACAAATTGTTGGTTTCTTTGGTAAGCTGTGGTTGTAAAATGTCACTTTTCATTGTGTTAATCATAGAATTAGAATTAATAGTCCGCTGGGTGAAGAGCTCAAAATCTTTATCCTATGATATCGTTTAGTATCGTAGCTGCAATATTAACAAAATGGCTCAATATTCCATTCCCGGAGGTGACTTCGCTGTAATTATCGTGGCATGTCGCGGTTTTGGCTTTGGCTCTCTGCATGTGCTGCTAAACAGAGCAAAGTTCAGGTTGACAAAGCGATATATGTGTTCGCCTGGCGTGCTGCCGTTCCGCAACACATGCATGCTAGAGAAGTTGCCTAGCGAGCGCGGTTCCTGCGGTGTCCTTTGTTAACGCCGGACAGACGAGCGTTAATCTCACCACAAGAACTTGAGAAATTCCTACGCAAATTTGACACACTTTCGTGATTATCTGTATTTGTATCCTGCCTATTGTGTTCTTTATACGAGAAAGAGTGTGTACTGCTTCAACTCCCTCACAATATGCATTGTGAATCTTGAATGGAGATATTAACTCTATAAAAAAGAACATTTCTGGCTTAAAATTGTATTTTTAGTCTTTTGTGACTAATTTAATAATAGAAATAGAGAATATTATAAATATTTTTACTTTCCAATTCTTACCCCATCATTTAGGGTCAAATTAACTATAAATAATTATAATTATTTGTAGCTAGTTATTTTTGTATATATAATTATTTTATATAATGTTATAATTAATATAAAAATTACATTTTGCATACTAGTATAATGTTATGCAGTGTATGCTTAGAAATTAATCAAAACAAAAACATCCTAATGAAAAATATGCAACATGAGAACACTATTCTTTGACTGTATAGGGCGTTCAATAAGTCCTTAGAAAAAACAAAACAAAAAAAATACACTTGTATTTAGTAACCTGGTCTCTTACTAATTGGCAGTAAAAGTTTTGGCTATATCCATCACGTGGTTTTGTTTTTATAGGCGATTGAATCAACAATCTTGTTCTTATTTAGAAAGATGGGGAAAAAACAGTTTGGTGCGGTGAATAAATAATTCTATTTAAATACTTAACACCGAAAGAGATAAAAGCCGAGCTGCATGAAGTTCATGGCACATCTGTTCCCGCGTTTGCACCAATTTACAGTTGGATAAATGGATTTTAACGTGGCCGTACATCCACAAATGATGAGCATCGATCCGGACGTCCAATAGAAGTGACTTCTTCCGAAATAATTCACAAAATCCAAGCTATGGTTTTGAGAGATTGACGAATAAAAGTTCTCGAAATAATAGAGGCCACGGGCATACTATAAGGTACAGTGTTCTCAATTTTGCATCAAAAATTAGGTCTGACATAGGTCTCAGCAAAGTGGGTGCCGCGTTTGCTCTCAATGGAGAGTAACCGCAATTATGCGATCGATTCGGAAGCAGGTTTGGCACTTTTTCGTCGCAATTTGGCGAGTTTCTGCGTCGATACATAACTGTGGATTACACTACTACACTCCTGAGACAAAAATACAGCCAAAACAGTTCGTTTTTAAAGGCGAACCGGCTGAAGAAAGCAAAGGTGGTGAAATCTGCAGACAAGGAAACGGCCTCGGTTTTTTGGCACGCATTCGATATCGTCTACATTAATTAGTTGAAGAAAGGAAGGGTGATAAATGAAGAGCATTGTTCATCGTGATTGCACCGGTTGAACAAATAAATCAAGAAAAAACGTCGTCATCTGGCAAAGAAAACAATTCTCTACCATCAAGACAATGCAAGGGTATACACCTGCGCAGATTCGATGGCCAAAATTGTAGAATTAAGGTTAAATTACTACAAAATCCACCATATTCACTAGGTTTGGCCTTCAGTGATTTTTTTTTAATTTCTAAACTTGAAAAAGTGGCTCATCGGAAAACGATTCACGTCAGAGGTCCAAACAGATGTCTATTTTGAGAACCTATGTCAGACCTACTTTTTGGACGGCTTAAAACAGCTGGAGAAACACTGGGAGAAGTGTATCGATCTAAAGAGTGATTGTGTTGAAAAAATTACTAAAAATAACTTGTTTTTCAATCAACTCGTATTATCAACCCGTATTACACAGTATAAGTTTAGCAGTATAAAAGAAAACATAACAACACTGGAGCAAAGAACGAGAGCATGTAGTGACTCAGGTTATTACTAGCATTATCCAAAATACGCTTAGCAGAATAAATCAATACATGAAGACTGGTAATGAAAATTAGGCAAACATGAGAGCACGTACTGTTTTGCTGTAGTATTAATATTATGACGCTTAGCAGAATGAATCAAAATATGAAAACAACAACAATAATAATAATAATAATAATAATAATAACAACAACAACAATAATAATAATAATAATAATAAGAAGAAGAAGAAGAAGAAGAAAATACTATGTGCTGTCTGTCATTTTCCCAGATTTTTCGTAACGACGCTTTCATGTTTTGGGTTTGCTTTGCTACGTAAATAAGTGAGTGAAAGTGAGTAGTAAGTAAGTGAGTGAGTGAGTGAGAAAGAGAGTTAGTAATTGAGAAAATGAAGAGAGTGAGTGAGAGAGTGTGCAGGTGAGTGAATGAGTGAGAGAATGAGAGAGTAAGTCAGTGAATGAGTGAATGAGAGAGTGAGTGACTGAATGAGATAGTGAGTGAGTGAGTGAGTGAGTGAGTGAGAGAATGAGAGAGTAAGTCAGTGAATGAGTGAATGAGTGAGTGACTGAGTGAATGAATGAGATAGTGAGTGAGTGGTCAGTGAATGAGTGAATGAGTGAGTGACTGAGTGAATGAATGAGATAGTGAGTGAGTGAGAGAATGAGAGAGTAAGTCAGTGAATGAGTGAATGAGAGAGTGAGTGACTGAGTGAATGAATGAGATAGTGAGTGAGTGAGTGAGTGAGAGAATGAGAGAGTAAGTCAGTGAATGAGTGAATGAATGAGATAGTGAGTGAGTGAGTGAGTGAGTGAGAAAGTGGGTAAGCAAGTAAGTGAGTGAGAGAATTAGAGAGAGTGTGAGTGAGTAAGCAAATGAGTGAGTGAGAGAGTGAGTGCGTGAGTAGGTGAGTAAGTGAGTGAGTGAGTGAGAGAATGAGAGAGAGAGTGAGTGAATGAGTGAGTGAGAGAGTGAGAGAGTAAGTGAGTGAGTGAATGAATGAGAGAATGAATGAGATAGTGAGTGAGTGAGTGAGTGAGTGAGTGAGAGAGTGGGTAAGCAAGTAAGTGAGTGAGAGAATTAGAGAGAGTGTGAGTGAGTAAGCAAATGAGTAAGTGAGTGCGAGAGTGAGTGCGTGAGTAGGTGAGTAACTGAGTTAGTAAGTGAGTGAGTAAGTGAGTGAATGAATGAGAGAATGAGAGAGTGAGTAAGTGAGTAAGTGAGTGAGTGAATGAATGAGAAAATGAGTGAGATAGTGAGTGGGTGAGAGAATGAGAGAGTAAGTGAGTGAGTGAATGAGAGAATGAGTGAGTGAGAGAATAAGAGAGTGAGTGAGTGAGAGAATAAGAGAGTGAATGAGTGAGAAAATGAGAGAGTGAATGAATGAGATAGTGAGTGAGTGAGAAAATGAGAGATTAAGTGAGTAAGTGAGTGAGTGAGTGAATGAGAGAATGAGAGAGTAAGTGAGTGAGAGAGTGAGAGAATAAGAGAGTGAGTGAGTGAGAGAATAAGAGAGTCAATGAGTGAGAGAATGAGAGAGTGAATGAATGAGATAGTGAGTGAGTGAGAAAATGAGAGATTAAGTAAGTGAGTGGGTGAGTGAGTGAATGAGAGAGTGAGTGAGTGAGAAAATGAGAGAGTGAGTGAGATAGTGAGTTGGTGAGAGAATGAGAGAGTAAGTGAGTAAGAGAGTGAGTGAATGAGAGAGTGAGTAAATCAGTGAGTGAGTGAATGAGTGAGAGAGTGAGTAAGTATGTGAGTGAGTGAGCGAATGAGAGAGTAAGTCAATGAGTGAGTAAATGAGAGAGTGAGTGAATGAGTGAGAGAGTAAGTAAGTGAGTGAGTGAGAGAATAAGAGAGTGAGTGAGTAAGATAATGAGTAAGTGAGTGAGAGGGTGAGAGAGTAAGTGACTGAGTAAGGAATAAGTGGTGTCGAATTTTTGGGTGTAATACAATACCTTCTCTATACACAATGTAGATAGTACGTGTAGAGAAAGTAATTATGCATCTGTTTCTTCTTTACTCGACCGGAAGACATATAATAATGTCATGTTACAATAATCAATATCAGATCCTTCTCTTATTAAATTTACATATTTTATAGCCAACAAAGTTGGAGTTATACCACTATCAAAACAAGGTTTTTGTATATCCCTTTCATATGCGTATAAAAAATTAATGTTTCATCCACGTCACGTCACGCAATCCACGATAAACGTTTGCATAGACATTACTTCAAATTGAGTGTTATGGGCTTATTTACATGCAACATGCAGCAATAACATAAAAACGTTTATACCATACGTCATCACAATGTGCCCCTATGAAAGAAAGAAAAACAATCTGATGTGATCCAATCACATTACTTTCTCCACATTTCTGCAACAAATTATTGTTAAAAAGCTTATGCTTCTATTTACTTCATGCTAATCGAGAAAAAACTGGCAGAAATAGTCTTATTACTTGCTTCCTTGTAAGTAGAAGCGAAATAAGGGACTACCATAGGTTAAAGTGACAGTTAAAAGCTGGTTGCTATGTAACTGAAGTTCCTTTGTTTGTATGGACAGGTGTTGACAAATTCCTGAATGAGAAAAGTATACATTTTTTAAAGCTGAAAACAATAACAACGAATATCCCCAAGACGATCAACTCCTCGTAAAAAATGTACAGGACATAAATTGTGTGTTTTATTGTAATCTACATTTTTTTGTGTGATACGTTTTTGTCCAACTCTTACGGTTTAGCAGTTATGCAAAATTCCGTAAAATTCATCCAGAATAAAGAAGTCTCCAGAGGCTATTCCCAGACAATTCAAGATATACATTTTATTTGTCAGATAAATATCCTTCATGTAGGATATTTAAATTAAATCGTTAAAGCCATTTTTGAGAAAATAAAAAAAATCGAAGATACTTCCATGTAAAGGGTAGTTGTGGGAGAGGGGATTTTCTTGAAAATGTTTGTGTCTCATCCTTGGAAGATAATGAACTTAAATACCAAGTTTGGTATTTGACGGATTTTTCGTTTTTGAACTGTGTTGCCCAAAGGCGCACACACACGCACACACAAACAGACACACGAACCTTTTTCTAATTTTTTTTATGCAGGGGATACCAAAGCATGCATTTCCGGTGAAATCTCAGTGTCGAATTTTTTGGGTGCATTACAATATATACCTTCTTTTTAAATTATGTAAATAGTACGAGTAGAGAAAGTAAAATTGCAGTGATCAATACGCAATTGAGCCAATATCAATTTCTCCCGTCGAGGTTGATGAGAGGAAGTTACCTAGTTTACTGGAAGGTCTTTTACTACTCTAAGCTTGTTTCCGCGGAGAGCTAACCACTCTTCATGCCAGCACGAAAGTACCGCTCTACGCATAAAAAGCTGAAAGTCTTCTGATGCAACACAAGAAATTTCAGTATTGGGTTCTGTGGTTGCCAAACCTGCCAGTTCATTCCCCGGCAAGTGAATGTGATCAGGAAACTATGCTCACTCCCGGAAGCATGTACAGCTCACTAAGGCTATGAAGTGCTCTAAGGGAATCACTCATAATAAGGCATTCATCTTAAGTGCGAGAGCCAGCATGACGGTATATTGCATGCACCTCTGTACTCTAAATGGATGTGCTACTATGAAAACCGAATGTATATTGTTCCATGCCATTACAAAGGCACATCAACACCATCAGTGTACTTACTTCCATCAGTGTATTCACAAATTTGGTAAAAAAAAAAAAAAAAAAAAAAAATAAACACCTACGGATACCAGATACAGACATTGTGGACTTCCGGTATGCCGTCATCTCGAGGTTTACGTGGGTGCACCCTCTCCGCCTTTCTTTGTTGGTGAATGCGGTTTGGAAATACAGCTCTCGGCAGTGGAGTGACGGAGTCGTCTGTGGAACCAAGGGTGTTAAGTTAGACCTAGGGCGCGGATTCCTAGCGCTGCCCGCGTCCAGATGAACTTCTTGGACTTTTTTTTTTTTTTTTGGAAAGGGGGAGACAGAGAGAGTTGGAAGGTATAAAGAATGGCTTATCTCGCCATTAGGTGAAGTGCGGGAATAGGAAGAATGTTACGGGTTCGAAGGAGATAAACCGGGATGGAGAGGTTCCGCTGAGCACCCTCGTTAGTGCGGCGGTTGCTGCTGGCCGAATTGGCGGCTCAGCAGAAGGTAGCGGTAGTTCCGGGTGACAGACATGGCCGAGGCCCTGTCTGCCACCCGGGGAGTTAAGGATGGTTTGGTAGGAGTGCATGGTGTCTTTTATTTTCTGATTTTTGTGGTTGCTTTTGCCAGCCTTAATAAAGGCTTAGGCTTGATGTTTGTTTGGGGTTTGGGTCAAGTAGTCTGTTGTCAATAGGTCACAGAGTGGTTGTGGTAATCGTCTCTATTGGCTTCAATGTATGCGTTGAAGAAGGACAGGTTGCGCCTTCTTTTAGCGCTTCGGGGTGTGAGTGGTCGTTGTGTTTCTGTCGGAGATGGTGTGTCCGTTCGCTGTGTGATTGCAGTCGGTGGCGAGTTTTCGGTCGTTGCGTCTGTGTCGGAGTGGTGTGACTGTCGGTCAGTGAGTTGTGACGTCATTCGTCTGAGGCCTTCGTCCAGGACCATGTCAGGGACCCACCAAGGTGGTTCTTTCCCCGCGGTTCGGTTTTAGCCAACCGTCGATAATTCTTTCTTATCATCTTCTACTGGAATCTGACGCAAAATAAACCCATAGGTGATGAGTGTGGAAACCCGTTCTGAAAGAAACGGAGTTTTGTTTATGGAACTGCTGTGGTTCTCAGCGTCCCATTCTATACCGGGCGCGTAAAGGCCGCTTAATTTTGCTCAGAGGCCTCTCTATCAGGCTTGAGGTTCTTTGATGTCCCGTAAATCTACGACACGGGACAAACGGCTTTACCTTCCTTCCGAAAGAAGCCATGCTAAGGATTTTTACGCCCGAACCCGCGACCTTGGGTTTATGAAGTTAGCATGGTATCCACTACACCACGGAGGACGACACCCCTTTGGAGTGTACCAAACAGCCAACCAACGGTTTTATACCGAAGACCCTTTAGAAATACCAACCCAACATTTGCCTAACGACAAGGGAAATCCACGAAAAACCCAGGTGAGAAAAGACTGTCAACGGGGATCGAACCCATGATGTCGGTCACATAAACTACACAGCAGGACCTGAGAACTGAGGTGTGACAGGTGCCCCAGGGATTTCTGTGTGTTTTTTATTAGACCGGTACCTATTTAATAAACAGGTTCCCCTTACTTACGCAAGGACGGAAGTAGATACGCCACATACGCGCATCACCCGCATAGCGGGATCACTATCGAGTGACATTACTAGCTCCTGTCTACTAAGCTCTCCAGGTTAGCTGTTGGAGGCGTCTCACAACCCCGCCCAGGCCTCACCGCTTATACGTACCTAATATCCCATTGGTTTCATGAACTACTCCGTCGAGTCCAACCCAATCACAACAACTCCCTTACGGGATGCGCTCAGGTTTTTCGACCCGACGTAATTCTAGTAACGTCAGAGGTACCACGGGTCCTACGAGGTCTGCAGCGCTCGCGCCGCAGAGCTGAAGAGGTCGGACCCCCCCCCCTGGGGAGCTGTCAGCAACAGACGAAACTTCCTGAGCCATCCCGCTCGATCTTCTTTCATTAGCTTAACCTCAACTTTTTCTTGTTAGATAGTTTTCCTAAGTTGCTTCGTTTTCCTATTCCGTTTACACAGTTATTTCTGCAATTTACTTCTCTGCTAATTATTTTCTCGTTATGAACTTCACTTCTCCAATGTATGTATTATACTCCTACGTTCGAAGGAAACTTTAAAATTAGTTGAAGTTTTTATTTTTACCTTTGCTAAAGGAGTGGAGAAATGAATGGTGCAGCACTGCAGGTATAGGGCAAAAAATCTGTTGAGTTCCATTTACACAAACAACTTTCCTCACAAAAGATTATTCTTCTATCTACGACATGCTAATCAAGATAAACCTCAGCGGAAATTGTTTTATTACTTGCTTCCTTGTATGTAGAAGGGACATAATGGAATAGATTACCTAAATCGATAGTCAAATCTTATAAAAGCTTGTCTTATATGAAACAACAGAAGTTCGTTTAGCTTTGCATGGCCTACAGTAAAACAAGAGAGATGAATCGAAGCGTCACTTCCTGTTTGAGAAAAGTTCAAATAGTTTAAGATTGAAACCAATAACAAGGATATCTCAGAAACAGTCAGCTCTACATAAAAACCGTGTATGACGCAAATCATGTGCTTTAACGAGATCTACATTTTTTGTGTAGTAAGTTTTTGTCTATCTCTTACGGTTTAACTGTTATTCAAAAATCATCCAGAATAAACAGGCCTTCAGAAGCTATTCCCAGAAAATTCAAAATATACACCTTATTTGTGATGTAGATATCTTTAATATACTGTATTTTAATCAAAAGTCGTTAGAACCATTTTGAGAAAATAAAACATTTCGAAGTTTTTCCATGTAAAGCGTAGCTTGGATGGGGAGATTTTCTTAAAAACTTCGTGTCGCATCCTTGGAAAATATTAAACATAAATACAAAGTTTGATATTTAACGGCCTTTCTGTTTTTGAGCTATGCACACACAGACCATTTTCTAAAATGTTTTTTCGGACTCAGGTGACCTCGAAACATATATTTCCGTTGAAATCTTGGTATCGAATTCTTGGTTGGAATACAATACCTTCCTTCTCTGTACACTATGTACGAGGGCTGTTTTTTTCAACCTCCTATAGGCTATAAATACAAGACAAGTTCATAGAAAACAATTATTTTATTACTAGAAGTTTTGTACACTTATGGTTACTTTTCAACATAATCAAGAAAAGATTGAGACATTTATCGTACCTGTGCACAAGCTTTGCAATACCCGCTTCAAAAAATGTTGCCGCCAATGATTTCAAGTGAACATTGACGTTGTTTTGAAGATCTTCGTTGGTTTGAAAGTGCTGCCCTCCTAGCCACGTCTTCAGTTCAGGGAAAAGGTGAAAGTCGCTGGGTGCCAGGTCAGGACTGTACGGTGGATGATCGAAAATGCCCCATTGAAATTGTTCAAGGAGCCGGTGGGTTGTGCCACCAGTGTGTGGACGAGCGTTGTCATGGATCAACGCAATTCTTGTAGTCAGCATTCCTCTTCGTTTGTTTTGAATGCTCTCCGCAAACGTCGTAAAGTACGAAGATCTTCAAAACTTCGTCAATGCTCATTTGAAATCATTGGCGGCAACATTTTTTAAGCGGGTATTGCAAAGCTTGTGCACAGGTACGTTAAACGTCTCAATATTTTCGGTGATTATGTTGAAAACTAACCATAGTGTACAAAACATTTAGTAATAAAATAATTGTTTTCTATGAACTTGTCTTTTATTTATAGCCTCTCTGAGGTTGAAAAAAAAATGTCCCTTGTACATAGTACGTATAGAGAAAGCAAAAATCGCAACCTAAGCCATCCGCTTGATCTTCTTTCATTAGCGTAGCCTCAGTTTTTTACTTTCTCTACACGCACTATGATAGTGTATAGTATAGAGAAGGTAATGTAATGCACCCAAAGATTCGATACCAAGATTTCACTGGAAATACATATTTTGGGTCACCCTGAATCCAAAAAAAGCATTTTTGGAAAAACTTCCCTGAGTGTGAGTGTGTGTCTGTCTGTGTGTCTGTGGACAACATAGCTCAAAAACGAAAAGGCCGTTGAATACCAAACTTGGTATTTAAGTTTGGTATCTTCCAAGGAAGGGACACGAAGATTTTCAAGAAAATCCCCTCCCAACTACCCTTTACATGGAACTTTTTTTTCGAAAATTTTGATTTTCAAAAATGGCTCTAACGATTTTGATTAAAATGTCGTATATTAAAGATATTTACCTAACAAATAAAATGTATATCTTGAATTTTCTGGTAATAAACTCAAGACTACTTTATTCTGGATGAATTTTACTGAATTTTGCTTAACTGCTAAACTTACCAAACAAAAAAGGTAGAGCACGTTAAAACACACCATTTATGTTACATACAGTTTTTTTGTGGAGTTGATCGTTTTTGAGATATTCCTTGTTTTTGGTTTCAGCTTTGAAAAACATACCTTTCTCATACAGAAATTTGCCAACTCCTGCCCATACAAACAAAGGAACTTCAGTCACATAGCAACCGGTTTTTGACTATCACTTTAACCTATGGTACTCCCTTATTTCGCTTCTACTTACAAGGAAGCGAGTAATAAGACTATTTCTGCTAATTTTTTCTCGATTAGCTTGAAGTAAATATAAGCATAAGACTTTTAACAATAATTTGTTACAGAGATGTAGAGAAAGTCATTTGAATGAAATACATCAGATTTTTTCTTGTTAGCTAGTTTTCCTAGGTTGCTCCCTTTCCCCCATTCAGTTTACATAGTTATTTCTGCAGTTTACTTCTCTGGTAATTATTTTCTCGTTATGAACTCCCTTCTCCAATGTATTATATACTCCGTACGTTCGAAGGAAACTTTAGTTAGTTAAAGTTTTAACTACTCCCTGTGCTCAAGGAGTGGAGAAATCAATGGTGCAGTACTGCAGGTATATAGAGCAAAAACCATACCGGAAAATGCATATTAATTAGGAGGGGGCGCCCAGACTGATGGGGAAAATATTAAACACGCAAGAGCTGCCTTTTATGAATTCTGCTGCATATGTATAATATCCCTTTTATATAATTCAAAATCGCTTTGACAAATTCTGCACGTTGTTTCGGCTGCAAAGTTAATATGAATGCAAATTTCCACTGAATGCATTAAAACAGTTTTTTTAGGCAGGTATAGAGGCCACACGCAATTTAATGTGGGTCATATGTTGGGAAGCTGCTTAATTTGTGCTACATTTTTGTATTTTTTTATTCGACAGATGAATTACAATACAATTAAATTTCATCTGGTATAATTACTTATTTCAAGTCCGATACAACAAAACTAAATATTGAAAATAACTGCATTTCATGGGCCTCTACAAATGATATATGCCTTCAATTTGTATCGACTGATTTGTAAATCGTAAAACATATTATTACTGATATTTACTCATTTCATTAACTCTTCTCATGAATATGAATCATAACACAGCTAATTGCACACCGTACAGCAGTTTTGACACTCTGTAATCACCATATAAATTTTAAAACTTTCTCTGCTACGTATAGTAAGCAGGGGAAGTGCCTATTGTATTCCACCTATAAATTCAATGTCTATATTTCACCCTAACCTATGCTTTGAGGTCCCGTGAATCTCTACACGTACCATGTATATAGTGTATAGAGAATGTATTGTATTGCACCTTAAAATTTATGTCTAAATTTCAACGGAAATAAATGTTTGAGGTCCCCTTAGTCCAAAAATGTTTACTTGCTCTACACGTACTGTGTACATATGTATAGAGAAGGTATTGTATTCCACTAAAAATTCGATTAAGAGATTTCACCGGGAATACATGTTTTGGGGTCCCCTGAAACCGAAAAAAGCATTTTTAGAAAAAGGTCCATGTGTGTCTGTTGACAGCATGGTTCAAAAACGAAAAGACCGTTAAATGCCAAACGTTAGGTTCAGTATCTTCCAAGGAAATCCCCGTCGCCCTCCATGGTGTAATGTTACCTTCATATATCCAAGGTCACGGGCTCAAACCCGACGGAGGACGAAGGATTTTTTCGGGAAGTAAAGCCGCTGGTCCCGTGTCGTAGGTTTACGGCACGTAAAAGAACCTCAAGCCTGATAGAGAGGCCTCTGAGCAAAATTAAGTGGTCTTTCACGCCGAGTACAGGATGGGACGCTGAGAACCACATAAGTTAAAGAGCGTCCATAAATGACACGCCATGTATTTAAGAAAGTCCCCCCACTTATAACTAACTACCTTTACATGGAAACACTTTTGAGATTCTTGATTTTCTCAAAAATGGCTCGAATGGTTTTGATTAAAATCTGTTATATTTAAGATACTTACATGACAAGAAAAATGTGTATCTTGAAAATTTCTAGGAATAACCTCTAAAGACCTCTTTATTCTGGATGAATTTTTTTTTTGAATTTTGCATAACTAATAAACCGTAAGAGATACACAAAAACTTACTACAGAAAAAATGTAGATCTCCTTAAAGCACACAGTTTATGTCATACATATTTTTTTCATAGAGTTGTCCGTTTTCGAGATATTTTTTGTTATTGATTTCAGTTTTAAAATACTCATACGGGAAGTTGTCAACTCCTGGCCACGCAAAGAAACGGACTTCAAACCCATAGCAACCACATTTTAAAACATTTGACTGTCGGTTTAGCCTAGTGTATTCCCTTATTTCCTTTCTACCTATAAGGAACTAAGTAATAAGAGCGTTTCTGCTGGTGTTTATTTCCATTAGCATGAAGTGGGTAGAAGAATAAGGTTACTAACAATAATTTGTTACAGTGTTGTAGAGAAAGTCATGTGAATGGAACACATCATATATTTGTTTTATTTTCTGAAGTTAGCTCCGCTGTAACGTTTTATTTCCATCCACTGTTTTATTTGGTTAGCGTTAACGAAAAGAGAATCCGTAAAATGATATACCGTGTAATATATTACACACACCATTTTCGCGGTGCACTGATTGCAATGAAAATTAACGAGAACACCTAAACCTATTCTTAATTTGTCGACGGAAAAGTGGAACAAAAAGTGCGAAATGTTCGTGGTACAAATACGAGTGGCTGTGCGGTAGTTATTAAATAAAATAACTGTTTTGTTAGCTTTCGGTCTTTTCAGGACAATATAACTGACTATATATGCCAACAGAAAAAAAAAAAAAAACAGTTAATATATAAATAATAGAATTGTTGCATATAATTTGTACTTTTTCTACACGTATTATGTACATACTGTATTGTATTCCACCTAAAATTTCGATTCCGAGATTTCACCGGAAATAAAGTTTTAAAGCCCCCTGCATCCAAAAAAAGTATTTTAGAAAAAGGTCCGTGTTGTGTTTGTCCGTGTTTCTGTGAATACGACAACTCAAACACGAAAAGTCGATAACATTCCAAACTTGGTATTTAAGTTTAGTATCTTCCAAGGATGCGACGTGAAGATTTTGAGAAAAATCCCCTCAACCTCAAACTACCCTTTACATGGAAAAAATTCTAACACTTTTATTTTCTTATAAATGATTCTAACGATTTTACGTATATGAAAGATATTTACGTGGGAAATGAAATTTACATCTTGAATTTTCTGGGAATAGCCTCTAAAGTCCACTTTATTCTGGATCAATTTTACGGAATTTTGTATAACTACTAAACCGTAAGAGATGGACATAAACTTACTACAAAAAATGTAGAGCGCGTTAAAATGCACAATTTATGTCATATACTTTTTTTCTCTCGATGAATTCTGAGATATCTCTTGTTATTTGTTTCAAATTTAAAATAGATAGAAGAATGTGCTTTTTAACTAATTTGTTACAGCAATGTAGACAAAGATATGAATGGAGCACATCAGATTTTTACTTTTTCTACACGTATTATATACATAGTTTATAGAGAAGGTATTGTATTGCACTCAAAAATTCGATACCGAGATTTCACCGCTTTAGGATTCCCTGTATAAAAAAAAACCATTTTTGGAAAAAGATCCGTGTGTCCCCGTGTGTCTGTGTGTCTGTGAACACCATAAATCAAAAACGAGAAGTCGGTAAAATACCAAACTTGGTATATAAGTTTAGTATCTTCCAAGGATGCGAAATGAAGATTTTGAGGAAAATCCCCCACCCCAAACTACCCTTTACATGGAACATTTTTAGAATTTATTGATTTTCTCAAAAATGGATCTAACGATTTCGATTAAAATACCGTACATCAAATATATTTGCACGACAAATAAAACGTATATCTTGAATTTTCTGGGTATAGCCTCTGAAGACCTCTTTATTCCAGGTGAATATTTTGGGATTTTGCATAACTAGTAAGCTGTATGAGATATGTTGACCTGGTTGAAACACACAGTTTATAGAGAAGATATTGTAATGCACCCAAAAATTTGATACCGAGATTTCACCGGAAATACATGTTTTGAGACCTCCTGAATAAAAAAAAAAGCATTTTTAGAAAAATATCCGTGTGTGTGTCTGTCTGTCTGTCTGTCTGTGTGTATGTGTGTATGTGTCTGTGGGCAGCATAGCTCAAAAACGAAAAGTCCGTTAAAAACCAAACTTGGTATTTAGGTTTGGTATCTTCCAAGGATGCGATACGAAGATTTTGAAAAAAAATCCCCCCACTCCCAACGACCCTTTACATGGAACATTTTTAGAAAATTTTGAGTTTCTAAAAAAATGGCTCTAACGATTTTGATTAAAATATCATATATTAAAGATATTCACCTGACAAATAAAATGTATATCTTGAATTTTCTGGGAATAACCTCTGAAGACTACTTTATTCTGGATGAATTTTGCATAACTACTAAACCGTAAGAGATGGACAAAACCGTAACACACAAAAATGTAGAGCACGTTAAAACACACAATTTATGTTATATGCATTTTTTCGTGGAGTTGATCATTTTTTAGATATTCCTTGCTTTTGGTTTCAGCTTTGAAAAACATACTGTTCTCATACAGGAATTTGCCAACTAGTGTCCATACAAACAAACGAACTTCCGTCACATAGCAACCAGCGTTTGGCTTTCACTTTAACCTATGGTACTCCCTTATTTCGCTTCTACTTACAATAAAGCAAGAAATAAGACTTTCTGCTAATTTTTCTCGATTAGCATGATATAAGTAAAAGAATAAGCTTATTAATAATAATTTGTTACAGAGATATAGAGAAAGTTATGTGAATGGAACACATCAGATTTTTTGTGTGGAATTGACCATTTTTGAGATATTCCATGCAATGCAAAGAAATGGATTACATCCACATGGTAACCAGCTATTAAAAGATTTGTCTAGTAGCCTAGTATATTCCATGATTTACCTTCTATTTAAAAGAATGTATTTCTGCTAATATTTACCTCGATTAACATCGAGTAGTCAGAAGAATAAGCTTGCTAACAATAATTTGTTACAGAGATGAAGAGAAAGTCATGTGAAAGGGACATCTGGTTTCTATCCTTTGTCCTGCCTGAACACCCTGTATAGAAACGAGAGTAAAAGTTGTGAACAGCTTGTCCCAGATCGTTTGCGAACCAAACTTGTGATTTACAGAACCGTTGACAATATTTACACATATACGTTTCCAGCTTAAGCGATAGCGCGAATTACATTATTTTTTCATTTTTTCCCCCGGTAAACTCTCAATGTTGAAAATTTGTAATTCGGCAGTGGTGATGATCCATCTGGGATTTTGTTTAGTAAATATATCAGCAGGGGGTTATGTAGGTCTGCACGTGAAGCAAAAAGAAACAAATGAAAACATGACAGTCGCCCCATTCACATATAATATCTAAAATTCCCCGGTGGGAAATTGTACAGTTGATGTGTACCAGTAGGGGAGAGACTAGCGATATCGGAAATGCATTTCACTAATTGTGATTGCAAGCTTTTCATATTTCAGTCCGTTTGTATTACTGCTTCACGTACGTTACACACCTGCCTGGAATTTTTTTTTTTTCATTTTATTCACTGCTTCAATGGTGTGATAACGTGCTCTGCCTGGATTTCAGGTTTTAGGTCAGTAAGCCAGTTTAGGTTAGGTACATTCGTAGATTGTTTTGTGTCTGGTGAATTTATCAGTAGATGATAATCTACTGTCTCTCATTAGAGTAAAGAAAGGAGATAATAGAATAACTCTATAGTTTTCAGTGTTAAAGGCAATTAACACGACTCCTTTATGAAAACGTCAAGTCAGATTAGCCTATGGACGGTGTATTACGTGTTTTAAACGCAAAATGTTGCATACCGCCACTGCAGTGAATGAATTTCCGCGCAATTGAAAGCCACGTAGTGCACATTAGGTGATTTGTTGGGAGCAAAAAACAAGGCACTTTCTCTCTCGCTCGCTCTCTGCTTTATCTTTTTTTTCTTCTTCTTCAAATAAAATGCTGTTTTGGAGTCTTTGAGGGACTCCGCCGCTGTATTCTTTTCCCCCCTTTTTAGTGTTCTCTACATTTTATTTGTTTTCCGTTTTCTTTTTGCTTATAAATACATATATGTACACCCATGCCGAAAGCGGGACTCGAACCCACGATCCATTGTGCAACAAAGCACCAAAGCTAGGCACTTTATCGAGCGCGGCCACGAGCCCGACGTTTTTTTTTGTTTTGTTTTTGTTTCTTTGAAACGTTCTTTTTTTTTTTTACTTTCTCTACACGTACTATGTACATAGTGTATAGAGAAGGTTTTGCACTCCACCCAAAAATTCAATACCGAGATTTCACCGAAAATATACGTTTTAGGGTCCGTATGTCCGTGTGTCTGTGAACACGATAACTCATAAAACGAAAAGTCGGTAAAATACCAAACTTGGTATTTAAGTTTACTATCTTCCAGGGATGCAACACGAAGATTTTGAAAAAAATCACCCCACCCCAGACTACCCTTTACTTAAAAAAAATCGAAAATTTTGTTTTCTCTAAAATGGCTCTAACGTTTTGATTAAAATATCGTATATTAAAGATATTTACATGGCAAATAAAATGTATATCTTGAATTTTCTGGGAATAGTCTTTAAAGACCTTTTTATTCTGAATGAATTTTGCAGAATTTTGCGTAACTTATAAACTATACGAGTTAGATAAAACTTACTAAAGAAAAGTATAGATCAAGTTAAAACACACAGTTTCTGTCATATACGTTTTTTTCGTGGAATTGACCCTTTCTGAGATAATCCTTGTTATTTATTTCAGATTTAAAGTACCTACTTAAACTTTTCTCACACGGAAAGTGTCAACTCCTGGCCCTGCATAGAAACGGATTTCAACCACACGGCAACCAGCTTTTAAAAGATTTGACTATCGTTTTAACCTTATTTTCCTTCTTCTTACAAGGAGGCAAGTAACCTGAGGATTTTTGTTAATGCTTGTCTTGATTATCATAAAATAGATAGAAGAATATGCATTTTAACAATAATTTGTTACAGCCATATGGAGAACGTCATGTGAAAGGAACACATCAGATTTTTTCTTTTCTTTTTATAAACATACTCACATTTTACAAGAACACAAACACCCATGCCCAAGAAGGGGCTTAAACCCGCGATCCCCTGCGCCACGAAGCACCAAAACTAGACTTTTTAGCGAGCGCGGCGATATGGACTGGCGTTATTAAATCAGCAACCAGTTTGTATAGAGTTTTGAAGCCATGGATTGGAAAAATGCAATACAGCAAGAAACATTAGTAATACAACGTAATTATTGGAGAAAAAGAAATATTCACAATGAAAGATGTTGATCCTAGTAGGTTCAAACCCGGCGGAGGATGATGGATTTTTTTCGAGCGTAAAAATCCTTAGCATGGCTTTCTTTATGATGATAATGATAATTTATTTCACCATTTGGCATATATACGATGCAATAGGTTTCAACAGCAAGTCATTAAAATGCATCTATATTTAAGTATTCAAGTATGTTGTAAAAATTAAGTTCTTTAATTCTGTTTTTAAAACTAATTTTAAAAGAATTTACATTTACAATTTCTCTTATATTTAAAGGTGGTTTATTATACAATTTCACTCCAAGATAGAGATGGGAGTTAAGAGATTTCTGTAACCGAAATTTAGGAGGTACCGTGTTATTTCTACACCTTATATAATGGTTATGTATATCAGAAAAATCTGATGTGGGCCATTCACATGACTTTCTCTACATCTCTGCAAAACATTATTGTTAAAAAGTTTATGATTATATTTACTTCATGCTAATCGAAAAAAAAAAAAAAAAAAAAAAAGCTAGCAGAAACAGTCTTATTACTTGCTTCCTTGTAAGTAGAAGCGAAATAAGGGAGTACCATAGGTTAAAGTGAAAGCCAAAAGCTGGTTACTATGTGACTGATGTTCCTTTGTTTGTATGGACAGGAGTTGGCAAATTCTTGTGTGAGAAAAAAATAAGTTTTTCATATCTGAAACCAAAAAAACAAGGAATATCTCAAAAACAATCAACTCCACGAAAAAAAAATGTATGTAACAAAAATTGTGTGTTGTAAAGTGCTCTACATTTTTTGTGTTGTTAGTTTTTGTCCATCTCTTACGGTTTAGCAGTTATGCAAAATTCTGTTAAATTCACCCAGAATAAAGTAGTTTTCAGAGGCTATTCCCAGAAAATTCAAAATATACATTTTATTTGTGAGGTAAATATCTTTAATATACGACATTTTAATCAAAATCGTTAGTCATTTTTGAGAAAATCAAAATTTTTATAAAATGTTTCATGTAAAGGTTAGTTTGGGGTGTTGGCACTTTTCTCAAAATCTTCGTGTCGCATCCCTGGAAGATACTAATCTTAAACTTAAGTTTGATATTTTACCGACTTTTCGTTTTTGAGTTATTGTGTTCACAGACACACGGACACACACACATACACGGACCTTTTTCCGAAAATACTTTTTTTAGATAAAGGGGACCCCTAAAACATATATTTCCAGTGAAATCTCGGAATCGAATTTTTGGGTGGAGTACAATACCTTTTCTATACACTATGTACATAGTACGTATAGGGAAAGTAAAAATACTGTAAACTTGATAATAATTTTCAAAGCCCTGTAGTTAACCTACTGTCGAACGCGCCTAAAAGTGACGTGATGAGAAACGCCACAGATGTCGTGTAGCCAGACAATAAACAAGACGGATTGACTGAGAGAGATGTGGACGGACAATCATCGGCGAGCCACAAGATCAATGGAGACGGAGGAAATGCCAGGAGGTAGACAGAGAGAGAGAGGTTTTTGTCTGGTGCGACCCACGTGCCACCTGGGAACGCGCGAGGGTACTCATAAATTTATGGCAAGACCCTCCAAGGGGAAAAAAAGCTCATCCTTGTGGAAAAACTTACATTACCTGCTAATAATCACAGTGCAGCCATTTCTAAAGCAGATTCTCCAGGGCAGGCTTTCCAAAGACAAATCATCTTTCTCTTTCTGTCCAAATCATCGTTATTTTAGTAACCAGCAAAAGTGACTACAATGTTTTTACATATATATTATGTTATACTTAGGTCACTGTTGTGCTCTGGTTTTATATACAGGGTTATTCAAAAAGAAAGAACAGATTTCAAATATTTATTGCTTCCAAACTACAAAAGATAGAAGCATGATTCCAACGTTCATGGAGATAGAAAAGTGTACATTTTTACAATGTGCATTCAATATGAGCACCGTGAGTTGCAGGACATATGTCAAAACGTTGGCACATTTCTTGCCACACACGAATCAGCTGGTCTCCAGTTATCGAATTTACAACTTACAATTCGATGTCGTAGATCTTGAAGAGTGCCAGGCACAGGAGGGATAAACACACGGTCTTTTACGTAACCCCATAGATAAAAATCACACGGAGTGAGATCTGGAGACCTGGGAGGCCACCGGCGATAAAGTTGATCTGCTCCTCCTCTCGCAATCCAAACGTCCTGCAAACGTGTTATTCAAGTAACGTCGGACGTGGTAATAGAAATGAGGCGGGGCACCATCTTGCATGAAAAAAAATCATTGTAAAACATTAATCGTTGAGTAAAATTGTCTTCTTCCACATCTTCTAACATGCCAATGTACAATTCGTACCGTTTGTTGTGGTCGTCAGGATTCAATGCAGTTTGTATGTCTTCAGGTGCAGACGATGTTTTAGAACTCCCCATACCGTTAGTTGCTTGCTCGTGATGTGGATTTCTTTGGGATTCTTTCGTTGAACTGCAACAATGGACTCTAGCTTTGCTAATTGCAGCACACAAAATGATTTCTCTTGAGGTGTCGCCACCATTTCACTACAAACATACAACAACAAACAACAGCGCCAATGCGGCCGTCATTGGAACTTCTACCCCCCCCCCGCGCTATTTCAATTGTAAACTTTTTTTCTCTCCAGGAACGTTGGAATCATGCTTCTATCTTTTGTAGTTTGGAAGCAATAAAAGTTTGAAATGTGTTCTTTCTTTTTGAATAGCCCTGTATTGTGTATATATTAAATGTATATATTTCTTTTAAGTGTAATTATCTATTATAAGAGGGTGCATTTATGAAGGTGTACTCTGTGCTGTAAATTTAAACTGCTATATTTGAATATCTGTGTATCTTTATGTTCGGGTTGACTCTTTTAATTCTATGTTGTTTTAATATTGCTTTTGATTGCGTATTATCTTTGTCTTTTATTTTCGTGTATGCTCTTTTAATTCTTTGTTGTTTTAATATTGCTTTTTAGTGTGTATTACAAAAGCACGTACGCTTTATGTATAATATTGTTATGTAAATAAATGCACTTATTCATTCATTCATAGTAACCAGTCGCTGCAAAACTTGCCTTTTCAATATGAGATTTTGACTATAAAACATGAATGGGGAAGACGGGCCACGTAGGGGCTGTTTCCACTAAAAAAAGTTACGTTTACATTGCTTTCAAATGAACAATGAAATATCTTATGTGTTCCATTCACATGACTTTCTCTACATTTCTGCAAAAAAATTATTGTTAAATATCTTATTCTTCAATTCACTTAATGCTAATCGACAAAAATTGGCGGGAAAGGTCATATTAGCTGCTTCCTTGTAAGTAGGAGGAAACTAAGGAATACACTAGGTCAAATCTTTTAAAAACTGGTTGCTATGTGATTAAAGTACCTTTGTTTTTATGGACAGGAGTTGACAAATTCCGCTAAGAGAAAATTATAAGTATTTTAAAGCTGAAACTAATAATAAGGAATATCTAAAAAACGATCAACTCCACGAAAAAAATGTATATGATATAAATTGTGTGTTTTATAGTGATCTACATTTTTTGTGTAGTAAGTTTTTGTCTATCTCTTAAGGTTTGCAAGTAATGCGAAATTCTGTAAAATTCATCCAGAATAAAGCAGTCTTCTGCGGCTATTCCTAGACAATTCAAAATATGCATTTTATTTTTCAGGATAATATCTTTAATATACGACATTTTAATCAAATTCGTTAGAGCCATTCGTGAGAAAATCAACATTTTCGAAAATTTTCGATGTAAAGGGTAGTTGGGAGGGGGGGATTTTCTTGAACATCTTCGTTTCGCATTCTTGGAAGAAGTTTGGTATATAAAGGACTTTTCGTTTTTGAGCGCACACACATACACATATATTCAGGGGGTCTCAAAACATATCTTTTTGGGTACAATGCAATACCTTCTCTATACACTGTATACATAGTACGTATAGAGAAAGTAAAAATGCTGTAACATAAATATTACGGTTTACCAGTTTTGCAAGATTCCGCAAAATTCATATAGAATAAAGATATATTCAGAGGCTATTCCCAGAAAATTCAAGATATACATTTTATTTTACTGTAAATATCTTTAATATACGATATTTTAATAAAAAATAATTACAGCCATTTTGAGATAATAAAATTTTCGAACATTTTTCCATGTAAAGGGTAGTGGGGGGTGGGAGAATTTCTTGAAAATCTTCGTGTCGCATCCTTGGAAGATACTAAACTTAAATACCAAGTTTGGTAATTTACCGACTTTTCGTTTTTGAGTTATCGTGTTCACAGACACACAGACACACACACAAACACTCACGGACTTTTTTCCAAAAATCCTTTTTTGGATGCAGGGACCCTAAAACCTCTATTTCAGGTGAAATATCGGTATCGAATTTTTGGGTGGAACGCAATACCTTCTCTATTCACTAGTACGTGCAGAGAACATAACAACTTTGATGTGTTACATTCACATGACTTTTTCTACCGCTCCACAAGCTCTTGTTTCAAATGATTATTAATTTCCCTATCTGTATTATCCTATTCGTGAGAAACATTAGTAGAAGCAATCTTATTACTTATTTCCCTCACTAGGTTAAAGTGATAGTGAAAGCTTTTAAAAACTGTTGCTATGTGAAACAATTGAAATTCGGTTAATTTGTTAACCAGGAGTAAAACAAAAGAGACACGAAATGAGATTTGACTTCCCGTATGAGAAATGTTTAGGTAGTTTAGAAATGAAATTGTCACCCTCCGTGGTGTAGTGGTTACCATGCTAGCTTCATATACCCAAAGATCGTGGGTTCAAACCCGGCAGAGGTCAATGGACTTTTTCGGGCATATAAATCCTTAGCATGGCTTCCTTCGGAAGGGAAGCAAGGCCGTTCATCCGGTGTCAAAGAATTACGTCCTGCAAAAGAACCTCAAGTCTGATAAAGAGGTCTCTGAGTAAAATTAATCGGTCTTCCACGCCCAATTAAGAATGGGACGCTGAGAACCACAGTGGTTAAATAGCATCTATAAATAACACTCATTTCCTTTCTTAAAAATGACTTATTTTATCTATATCATGCTAATCTTGATAAACGTTAGTAGAAGTGGTCATATTACTTATTTCTTTCTACGTAGAAATGCTATAGGAGAATACACTACGCTATAGCGATAGTCAAATCTTTTAAAAACTACTCAAATGTGAAACACTTGAAATGTGGTTATCTTTGCCCTCATAAGGAGTAAAACAAAAGGGAGACGAAACGAAAGTGGATTTTCCATTTGAGAAACGTTTAGATAGTTTAAAACTGAAACCAATAAGGAGTATCTGCAAAGCGGTCAACTCCACGAATAATATATATATATATATATATATATATATATATATATGTATAGAACATAAAGTGTGTGTTTTAACGAGATCTGCCATTTTTGTTAAGTAACTTTTTGTCTATCTCTTACAAGTTTTGTAAAACTCTGTAAAATTCATCCAGAACGAAAACCTCTTCAGAGGCTATTCCCAAAAAATTCAAGAAATATATTTTATTTGTCATGTAAATATTTTTAATATACCTACGGTATTTCGATCAAAATCCTTAGTCATTTTTGAGAAAATCAAAATTTTCGACAATTTTTCCATTTAAAGGGTAGCTTGGAGTGGGAGAATTTTCCTGAAACTCTTTTTCTCGCATTGTTGGCAAATATTGAACTTAAAATACCAATAATCATTAGCGAAAACAAACAAAAGAATGCTTCGTAGAAACTTTCGTAAAAAACAAAAAATCGTTTGTAGATTTTAGATTATTGCGTTACATTAAGTTTACAGTTCTTCAATTCACATGACTTTCTCCGTCTGTTTTATTACTTTCTCTACACATTCTATGTACATAGTGTATAGAGAAGGTATTGTATTCCACCCAAATATTCGATACCGAGATTTCAGTGGAAATTCATGTTTTGGGTTCTCCTGAATCCAAAAAAAGCATTTTTGAAAAAAAAACCCGTGTTTGTGTGTCTGTGTGTCTATGAACAGCATAGTTCAAAAACGAAAAGACCGTTAAACACCAAACTTGGTATTTAAGTTTGTTATCTTACAAGGTTGCGAAACGAAGATTCTCAAGAAAATCCCCACCCCCAACTATCCTTTACATAGAACTTTTTTCGAAAATTTTGATTTTCTCAAAAATGGCTCTAACGATTTTGATTAAAATATCGTATATTAAAAATATTTACCTCACAAATAAAAGGTGTATCTTGAATTTTCTGGGAATAGCCTCTGAAGATTGCTTTATTCTGGATGAATTTTATGGAATTTTGTATTACTGCTAAACCGTAAGAGATCGACAAAAGCTTAACACGCAAACAATTTAGAGCACGTTAGAACACACAATTTATGCTATATACATTTGTTACGTGGAGTTGATCGTTTTTTAATTATTCCTTGTTATTGGTTTCAGCTTTGAAAAACTTATACTTTTCTCATACAGGAATTTGTCAACCCCTGTCCATACAAACAAAAGAACTTCAGTCACATAGCAACCAGCTTTTGCTTGTCATTTTAACCTATGGTACTCCCTCATTTCGCTTCTACTCACAAGGAAGCAAGTAATACGACTATTTCTGCTATTTTTCTCTCGATTAGCATGAAGTAAATAAAAGCATAAGCTTTTTAACAATAAAATTGGTGCAGAGATGTAGAGAAAGTAATGTGAATGGAACACATCAGATTTTCAATTTTAATTGCTCAAAAATGGCTCTAAAGATTATGTTCAAAAGCCAACTCCTTTGTTTGTATGGACAGGAGTTGACAAACTCCAGTATGAGAAAAGTGTTAATTTCTTTAAAGGGAAACTAAAAACAAGGAATATCTAAAAAACGATCAAGTCCACGAAAAAATGTATATAACATAACTTGTGTGTTTTAACGTGTACTACATTTTTATATGGTACGTTTTTGTCCATTTCTTACGGTTTAGCAGTTATTCAAAATTCCACAAAATTCATCCAGAATAAAGTGGTCTTTAGAGGCTTTTCCCGAAAATTCAAGATATACTTTTTATTTGCCTGGTAAGTATCTTTAATATATGATATTTTAATGAAAATCGTAAATGAACATTTACGAAAAAACTTCCATGTAAAGGGTAGTTTGGGGTGTTGGAATTTTTCTCATAATCTTCGTGTCGCATGCCTGGAAGATACCAAACTTAAATACCAAGTTTGGTTTTTTACCGACTTTTCGTTTTTGAGTTATCGTGTTCACAGATACACGAACACACGGACACACCACGTCATACACACACATACATTTTTTTCTGAAAATGCTTTTTTTGGATACAGGTGACCCTAAAACATATATTTCCGGTGTACTATCAGTTTCGAAGTTTTGGGTGGAATGCAATACATTCTCTATTCACTATGTACGTAGTGTAGAGAAAGTAAAAATGCTCTTTTTTTTTGGATACAGGGGACTCTAAAACGTCTATTTCCGTTGAAATCTCGGTATTGCATTTTGGGTGGAATACAGTATCTTCTCTATACACCATGTACTTATTACGTGTAGAGAAAGTAAAAATTCACTGTAAACGGAATCCTGCGAACGTCAACGAAAAGCTTGTTCAAATGCCAGGCTTTCCATTTCCGATCATAGCATACTGTGCGCTTATCGCGTGTATTTATTTCTCTTTATTGTAGAAGACAGTCAAGGATGTCGGTCGTGACCTGAAACATCCGCTAGAGTTCTCTCTGGTAGCAGGCTGGAAAAACAAAACAGGACTCGCGGCAGCTGGAAGTGCTTTCCTTTCAGTTTCGTTTATGTAGTTGAGTGTTTCAAAATGGTAACGATATTGCCCTTTAAACATGTTTACGTATTGCATTTTAAGTTGGGAAGCCTGTATTCAGGCAAACATGTCCTTTTCCCGTTCTAAACAAATGGCATACGATACGGAAACTCGATTTGCCATGTATTTTGCATTTATAGCAATACTGAACCAGGGTCTGGTTCCCATTGCCAATTTAGGCCCCGTTTCACCAACAGCGATAACTTTTCCTGTTATCCTGGTTTATATAATCGCTTATATTAGTGTCTGTTGGGGGAACTTAGGAAGAAAGTTTCACTAAGAGGTTGTAAACCCTGCTAGGGCCGGTTTCACCAACAGCGATAACTTTTCCTGTTATCCTGGTTTATATAATCGCTTTTATTAGTGTCTGTTGGGGGAACTTAGGAAGAAAGTTTCACTAAGAGGTTGTAAACCCTGCTAGGGCCGGCTTCACCAACAGGGATAACTTTTCCTGTTATCCTGGTTTATATAATCGCTTATATTAGTGTCTGTTGGGGGAACTTAGGAAGAAAGTTTCACTAAGAGGTTGTAAACCCTGCTAGGGCCGGTTTCACCAACAGGGATAACTTTTCCTGTTATCCTGGTTTATATAATCGCTTATATTAGTGTCTGTTGGGGGAACTTAGGAAGAAAGTTTCACTAAGAGGTTGTAAACCCTGCTAGGGCCGGTTTCACCAACAGCGATAACTTTTCCTGTTATCCTGGTTTATATAATCGCTTTTATTAGTGTCTGTTGGGGGAACTTAGGAAGAAAGTTTCACTAAGAGGTTGTAAACCCTGCTAGGGCCGGTTTCACCAACAGGGATAACTTTTCCTGTTATCCTGGTTTATATAATCGCTTATATTAGTGTCTGTTGGGGGAACTTAGGAAGAAAGTTTCACTAAGAGGTTGTAAACCCTGCTAGGGCCGGTTTCACCAACAGGGATAACTTTTCCTGTTATCCTGGTTTATATAATCGCTTATATTAGTGTCTGTTGGGGGAACTTAGGAAGAAAGTTTCACTAAGATGTAAACCCCGCTAGGGCCGGTATCACCAACAGCGATAACTTTTTCTGTTATCCTGGTTTATATAATCGCTGATATTAGTGTCTGTTGGGGGAACTTAGGAAGAAAGTTTCACCAAGAGGTTGTAAACCCTGCTAGGGCCGGTTTCAGCAACAACGATAACTTTTCCTGTTATCCTGGTTTATATAATCGCTGATATTAGTGTCTATCCTTAAGAAGCACGTTTCACTAAGAGGTTGTAAACCCTGCTAGGACCGGTTTCAGCAACAACGATAACTTTTCCTGTTATCCTAGTTTATATAATCGCTGATATTAGTGTCTATTGGGGGAACTTAAAAAAGCACGTTTCACTAAGATGTAAACCCTGCTAGGACCGGTTTCACCAACAACGATAGCTTTTCCTGTTATCCTGGTTTATATAATCGCTGATATTAGTGTCTATCCTTAAGAAGCACGTTTCACCAAGAGGTTGTAAACCCCGCTAGGATAGGTACACTGAGCTATGTATTGACGCAAGTTTCCCTTTCCTTGTTTTTGCTTTTGCTATTCGAGAAACTACAACCAAACACCACACACATATTGACTATTATACTGGTTTAAAACTTACAGTCTAAATTTATTGTTTAATTACACATTTAACTTCACAAAATCTTATTTTTGGGTGTACATTTAACACACGTAAAGCGTACTCATGTCAAAAGTGTAGTATCTAAAAATGGCGGCATGGCACAAAATGCTTCACCAACCACAATACATAAGGATAGGACATTTCCGATCTAATCTCTATATCTGTGATGTACATCTACTATATGCACCAGCAATTTCTCATACATAACAAGTAAGAATCACTATCCGTCATTTCCGGTTTTACTTCTTTCAGCTACTTTTGAATATAAAACAGTGAATGCAAAGGATTAAAGTGCGAATTACCTTATTTTTGTGTTGATTAGCTTATCAGTGAAGAGAAATGTCGACAGAAGAAAAGTGGGGGGGGGGGAATAAACGCCAAACATGACGGATATAGAAAAGTGTACTCTTTTAGAATTGGTAAAACAACCTTTTTAAGTGATGGAGAACAAAAGGATGGACAGCGTGTCCACGTTTTGGGTCCCCCTGAATAAAAAAAAACATTTTTGGAAAAAGGTCCATGTGTGTGCGTGTATGTCTGTGTGCGTGTGTGTTTGTGGACAGCATAGCTCAAAAACGAAGAGACTGCTGAATACCAAAATTGGTATTTAAATTTGATATCTTCCAAGGATGCGACACGAAGATTTTCAAGAAAATCCCCCCTTCCCCAACTACCATTTACAGGAACTTTTTTCGAAAATCTTGATTTTCTCAGAAATGGCTCTAACGAATTTGATTAACACATCGTATATTAAAGGTAGTTGCTTGATAAATAAAAGTGTATCTTGAATTTTCTGGGAATAGCCTCTGAAGACTACTTTATTCTGGATGAATTTTGCATAGCTGCTAAACTATAAGCGATAGACAAAAACTTACCACACAAAAAATGCAAAGCACATTAAAACACACCATTTATGTTGTATACATTTTTTTCGTGGAGTTGATCGTTTTTGAGATATTCCTTGTTTTTGGTTGCAGCCTTGAAAAACTTAACCTTTCTCATACAGACATTTGTCAACTCCTGTCCATACAAACAAAGAAACTTCAGTCACATAGCATTTGACTATCACCTTAACTTATGGTACTCCCTTATTTCGCTTCTACTTACAAGGAAACAAGTAATAAGACTGTTTCTGCTAATTTTGTTTTCGATTAGCAGGAAGTAAATAGAAGCATAAGCTTTTTAACAATAATTTGTTGCAGAGATGTAGAGAATGTCATGTGACTGGAACACATCAGATTTTTCTTGCCTCTAATGAAAAATTAGGTTATGAAAGATTTCACTGTAGCCGATATACCGGGTACTGATGCAAGAAAATTACAGACTTCGCTTTGCACAAAACTTTAATTCTAGTATTTAGTTGGTTATATTTTGCATTGGAATTCCAATTATTGCTCCTTGTTCTAAAATAGAATACAGCATTTTCTTGTTTCTTAACTTTTAGTGATATCAAGCTCGTTGACTCAAAAAACAATTCGTTGATTATAGCTTAATATTTTTATGATGGATTTTAATCATTTATTTCCAGCTTGAAACGTTTCCACTTGCATGTTTGGAACTCTGTAGAAGGAGAGAAAAACACAAATTAAAAATCTGATGTGTTCCATTCATTCGATTTTCTCTACATCTCTGCAACAAATTATTGTTAAAAAACTTAGTTTTCTATTTACTTCATGCTAATCGATAAAAAATAGCAGAAATAGTCTTATTACTTGCTTCCTTGTAAGTAGAAGCGAAATAAGAGAGTACCTAGGTTAAAGTGATAGTCAAAAGCTGGTTGCTATGTGACTGAATAGTTGTATGGATAGGAGTTGACAAATTGAGAGGAGTATGTTTTTTAAAGCTGCAACCAATAACAATGAATATCTAAAAAACAATCAACTCCACAAAAAAAATGTATATTACATAAATTGTGTGCTTTATCGTAATCTACATTTTTGGTAATTTTTTGTCTATCTCTTGCGGTTTACCACTTATACAAAATTCAAATAAAATCGTTCAGAATAAAGAGGTCTTTAGAGGCTATAACCAGAAAATTCCAGATATAAATATAAGAAATTTTAATCGAAATCTTTAGAGCCAGTTTTGAGAAAATCAAAGTTTTCGATTTTTTTCCATGTAAAGGGTAGTTTGGAGTG
Source organism: Hymenopus coronatus (assembly GCA_030762935.1). Classification (NCBI taxonomy): domain Eukaryota; kingdom Metazoa; phylum Arthropoda; class Insecta; order Mantodea; family Hymenopodidae; genus Hymenopus; species Hymenopus coronatus. Next base: position 22,106,969 of record CM060882.1, read on the forward strand.
GGGGGATTTTCTTGAAAATCTTTGTGTCGCATTCTTGGAAGATACCAAATTTAAATACCAAGTTTGGTATTTAAAGGTCTTTACGTTTTTGAGCTATGCTGTCCGCACAGACACACACACACACTCGGACCTGTTTGCAAAGTGCTTATTTTGGATTCAGGAGGACCCAGAACGTGTATTTCTGGTGAAATCTCGGTATCGAATTTTTGGGTGGAATGCCATAGCTTCTCTATAGAGAAAGTAAAAGTAGATTAACTGGGGCACCTAGTGTTCGAACACGGAACTTTTACATCAGATGCAGAATGCCACGGAAGCAGTTAATTTAAAGGTGTTTAGGATGAGAACGCATCACAAATTTTACATCATAATGTATATTGAAGTGCTAATTGCTTCATTAACTGAACTTTACTAATTGCCTTCTATTTCTCCCGTACCATACTAATTACAATTACTACTTTTACATATCATCATTGCTGTCCATTACTATATCTATTATTCGTTGCGCCACATTTTTTTTGTTGCATTTCTAACTACGATTTGGATCCGTAAATGGTGAAAAACCTGTTCCATTTACATAACTTTCTCGACATCTCTGCAATAAATTATTGTTAAAACGCTTATTCTTCCATTTGTTTAATACTAATCAAGAACAAATTAGCAGAAAGGCCCTTATTACTTGCGTTCTTGTAAGTAAAAGGGAAACAAAGGAATTCCTTAGGCTAAATCGATAGTCAAATCTTTTAATAGCTGGTTGCTAAGTGCTTGTAGTACCTTTGTTGGTATGGCCCGAAGTTGACAAATTCCCGTGTGAGAAAAGTATTTTAAAACTGAAACTAATAACAAGGAGTATCTAAAAAATGGTCAACAGCACGAAAAAAAAATATAAATATATATAGCATAAATTGCGTGTTTTAACGAGCTTGACATTTTTTGTGTGATAAGATTTTGTCTATCTCTTACGGTTTACTAGTTATGCAAAATTCCGCAAAATTCATCCAGAATAAACATGTCTTCACAGCCTGTTCCCAGAAAATTGAAGATATACAATTTTTTTGTCATCTTAAATATAAGTGATTTTAACAAAATGTTAGAGCCATTTTTGAGGAAATCAAAATGTTCGAAATTTGTTCCATGTACAGGGTAGTTGGGAGTAGAGGGATTCTTGAAAATATTCGTGACGCATCCTTGGAAAATATTGACTTAAATATCAAGTTCAGTATTTAACGGACTTTTCGTTTTTAAGCTATGCTACCCACACACAGACATACACAGAGTCCTTTTTTTTTTTTTTTTTTTTTTTTTTTTTTTTTTTTTTTTTTTTTTTTTTTTTTTTTTTGATTTAGAGGGACCGAAAACATGTATTTCCGGTGAAATCTCGGTATCGAATTTTTGGGTGCAATACAATACTTACCCTTTCTATACACTAGTACATAATACGTTTAGAGAAAGAAAAATGGCCGATAAGGCCTTAACCGGGTTTACAAGCCCCTACAATCATTACTTTGGTTGGTGAAACAGCTTTTTTACTAAAACGCGGATTTAATAGCTTTACCCGAGTTAAGTAAAATTATCGTTGTTGGTAAAACCGGCCCTTGTTATGAAATTTCTTATCTACTATTAACTGGCCACATAATGTTACATGGGCACGTGACTAAATTAGTCTGATCAGGTTACAGAACTGACAATACCTCTCCAGCACGTGACTAAATTAGTCTGATCAGGTTACAGAACTGACAATACCTCTCCAGCACGTGACTAAATTAGTCTGATCAGGTTATAGAACTGATAATACCTCTCCAGCACCGTGACTAAATTAGTCTGATCAGGTTACAGAACTGATAATGCCTCTCCAGCACCGTGACTAAATTAGTCTGATCAGGTTACAGAACTGATAATACTTCTCCAGCACGTGACTAAATTAGTCTGATCAGGTTACAGAACTGATAATACCTCTCCAGCACGTGACTAAATTAGTCTGATCAGGTTACAGAACTGATAATACCTCTCCAGCACGTGACTAAATTAGTCTGATCAGGTTACAGAACTGACAATACCTCTCCAGCAAGTGACTAAATTAGTCTGATCAGGTTACAGAACTAATAATACCTCTCCAGCACGTGATTAAATTAGTCTGATCAGGTTACAGAACTGATAATACCTCTCTAGCACGTGACTAAATTAGTCTGATTAGGTTACAGAACTGATAATACCTCTCCAGCATGTGACTAAATTAGTCTGATCAGGTTACAGAACTGATAATACCTCTCCAGCAGGTGACTAAATTAGTCTGATCAGGTTACAGAACTGATAATACCTCTCCAGTACGTGACTAAATTAGTCTGATCAGGTTACAGAACTGATAATACCTCTCCAGCAGGTGACTAAATTAGTCTGATCAGGTTATAGAACTGATAATACCTCTCCAGCTCCGTGACATTTGTATGCTGAGGATACATTCTCTAGCAGGACGACTGAATTTACTCGACCAGTGTCACATCTCCTTTACGTACCTGCAGATTTCCGTTCCATTTCCAGTTGACGAGGCTCTCGAGCAAGCCCGTGACTACAGACACCGACGGACGGACTCTTCTTAACTCGTTTCATTCATCATGATGGAAGGCTTTGGCAGTCGACATAGGAAACGAGGGGAAAAAAAAAAATATATATATATATACTCACAGCCTCCCAGATTTTAATGAGCAACTGGCAAGAAGTGCCAACATCTTCTTTCAATGCATCCAAGAAGATGCGCTTTCCCACAGAAGTGCAACGCCGACCAGGTTGTTACTTTATTTGGGGCAGAATTAGAACGCCGTTGATCATTGTGGAGAAAGGTTAGAAAGGAGACAAAATTAATGAAGAAAATCAAAACAGCAAGAGTATGTTCACTTTCCTGTGTGCTGCCAGTAATAATAGTAACACTAATGATACAGATCTGATGTTCTGCATTCATATGACTTTCTCCACACCTCTGCAATAAATGATTGTTAGAAGCTTATTCTTCTATTTACTTCATGCTAATACAGGAAAATTAGCAGAAATTGTCTGTTTACTTGCTTCGTTGTAAGTAGAAGGAAAATAAGGGAATACACTAGGCTAAAGCGATAGTCAAATCTTTTAAAAGCTTGTTGCTACGTGATTGAAATTCCTTTGTTTGTATGGCCACGAGTTGACAAATTCCCCTTATGAGAAAAATATAAGTATTTTATATCTGAAACTAATAACTAGCAATACCTATGAAACGGTCAACTTTACGAAAAATGTATGACATAAATTGTGTTTTAACGAGCTCTACACTTTTAAGTAAGTTTACCAGTTATGCAAAATTCCGCAAAATTGATCCAGAGTAAAGAGGTCTTCAGAGGCTATTCTCAGAATATTCAACATTATTTGTCATGTAAATATCTTCAATATACAATATTTTAATCAAAATCGTTGGAGCTATTTTTGAGAAAATAAAATTTTTCGAAATTTTTCCATGTAAAGGGTAGTTTGGGGTTGAAGGATTTTTCCCAAAATCTTCGTGTTGCTTCCATGGAAGATATCAAACTTAAATACCAAGATTGGTTTTTAATGGATTTTTCGTTTTTGAGCTACGTTGTCCACACACACTTTTTTTTTTCAAAATGCTTTTTCTGGATTCAGGGGGACCCAAAACATGTATTTCCGGTGAAATCTCGGTATCGAATTCTTGGGTACATTACAATACCTTCTCTATACACTGTGTACATAGTACGTGTAGAGAAAGTAAAAATGTTTTTTCGGACTCAGAGGACCTCAAAACATATTTCCGGTGAAATTTCGACATCGAATTTTCGGGTTCAATACAATAACTTGTCACTCCAGCATGTACATTGTACATACGTGCTAGTGAAAGCAAAAAAATTGCATGCATTGTATTCACGTGACTTACTCTTCACCCTTCTACAAACTATTCTTAAAAGAGTTTTTCATACGGTGATAGTATTCGTAGAAGTAGTAGTAGTAATAGTAGTAATATGATGATGATGATGATGATAATAATAATAATAATAATAATAATAATCATAAAAATGGTTTTCACTATAACATTGTGAGGTAACTTAAACAAATACTTTCTTTAGCTACCAGTTTATATTCATTTATATTATCCTTTTAAATGAAGTTGAGTTTTATTTATAGAAGGTCCTTGCTTGTGCTAGCGTTTGTTTGCTGCCTATGTGACTTAAACTACAAAGTCAATCGCACCATCCGACTGCAACCTCCTCAAACTGTCAGGCCATTAAATAAGGATAGGACCTTATTCATTTGTTCACTTCATTCAAGCTTCGTATCGTTCGCACTAGGGTCGGCTGATAAGTCCTGGGCCTCGCAATGAAAATAACATTTTGAAAAAAATGCTTTATTTCTCAACATAATCTCCAGAAAATCTAATACATTAGTCATATCGGTGTTCTAATTTAATTAAACCATCTCTGTTGTCCGATTTATCAAGATCCTCAAAATAGCTGTTTACCGCATCAATGACCTCCTCGTTGATGTGAAATCATCGTCATTGGGTGCTAGATCTGGCGAATAGGGCGGATGTTCAAGCAATTGCAACTTTAATTCCCACATTTTCCCATTGCAATGATTGAACAATGGGCCGGAGCATTGTCGTGATAAAACAATACTTTTTTTAAACTCTTTTCCAAGTAATCAATGAAAATACTTCTCTGTGCATCCCAGAAAAAACTCGCCATAACCTTGTTAACTGACAATACTGACTTTGCCTTTTTTGGAGTTGGTTCACCTGGCGCATTCCACTGTTTTAACTGTGATTTACTTTATGGGGTGCAGTAATATATCCAAATTTCATTCATGGTAATATACTGTCTCGAAAATTCACTGGGATTTTTACGGTAGAGCTCCACATTCTTAACAGAAACAAATTTTCTTTGCAACTTTTGATCAGGTGTCAACAAACGCGGCACCCATCTTGCACAGACCTTGTGAAAGCCCAAAACATTACTTAAAATATTTCCTGCACGTTCTTTTGATATGTTTATAGCCTCTGCTATCTCAAACAACTTTAATCTGCGGTCTTCCAGTACTAAAGGATGATTTTTTTCAATGATATCTGGAGTTGTACAGAGCGAGGCTCATCACTAATGCTCGTACGTCGCATTTTAAACTCTGCAACCCACCTTTTAATCATTGAATATGAAGGGGCAGAGTCTTTCAATGTACTGTCCATTTCCTCCTTGATTTCTTTAGTCGTTAAGCCTTTTAAATGGAAGTATTTAATCACTGCTCGTGTTTCCAAATCCTCCATTTTCGTGAAAACTCTAAAGTTGTCTTGTTTAAATTGGTGTCATTGGAAAACTAAACAAGCTATTGACCTGTAACCATGGATACAAGCTAGTCTAGAGTTAAACTACCGCGTAACTGGCCTAGTGGCGCCATATCTGTGTGGGGCCCGGGACTTATCAGCCGATACTCGTAATTTAGCTTGGTAACTTTTGAATTATGTCTGGATTGTAATAGTTTTAACAATAAACAGTGTCTATTTCTTGATACCTCTAAGCAGGACACACTGTATTTCCTCTACTTTAGAAGAGAAAGTGGTAGAGGAGATAACAAAGGCAAACATTAGCTACAAGGAAGAAAGATATTTTGGAGGAACTTGTGTTGACAGGTGCTCATTCTAAACTTTGTCAATAACCATAACCATTTTCGAGTTAAATGTACTTGTTTCGTGCAGCAGATATTTTTCTCGCTGCGGGATGATTTCTTGTTATTACAGAGAGGGTGAACATTGGCAGTTAGCTCGTATACTTGTATTATATGAGCTCAGGAGGTGTCATATAAACTCTCCTTAGATTGAAACAACACGTGATGTGTAAGTCGGGTTTACGACTTGGGCACTTTCTATCAGCTTCACATGGATATTTACTCCTCTGGTTTACGATTTTCGGGTCGCTTTATTGCAGTCTAGAGAAATAAAGACAGCAGAAGTTGAGCTTTAGCATTACGGTGCTGCAGTTAATCATAAGGTTACAGCTGGATCTCTGATCAAGTAGCTTCTGCGTCGGACATTCAGACAGCACGATGGTGTTGAGGTCAGCATACTATTGCTTCGGCTGGCGCTTCTACCACTAATATTCTATGTTTACTTTCTCTAGCCCGCATGTACAATTTACAAGTGGATACAGAAAGTATTGTATTCCATCCAAAAATTCGATATCGAGATTTCACCGGAAATATATGTTTTGGGGTCCCCTTAGTCCGTAAGAAAACATTTTTAGAAAAACTCCCGTTTGTATATTTGTGGACAGCATAACTCAAGAACGAAAAGTCCCTTAAGTACCAGACTTGGTAATTAGGTTTGGTATCTTCCAAGGATGTGACACAAAGATTTTCAAAAAAATCCCCCCCACCTCCAACTAACCTTTACATGGAAAAACTTTCGAAAATTTTGATTTTCTCAAAAATTGCTGTAACGATTTTGATTACAATACCGTATATTAAAGATATTTACATGATAAATAAAATGTATATCTTGAATTTTCTGGGAATAGCCTCTGAAGACCACTTTATTCTGGATGAATTTGTATGTGGACAGCATAACTCAAAACCGAAAGTCCGTTAAATACCAGACTGGATAATTAGGTTTGGTATCTTCCAAGGATACGACACGAAGATTTTCAAGAAAATTCCCCCACCTCCAACTAACCTTTACATGGAAAAGCTTTCGAAACTTTTGATTTTCTCAAAAATGCCTCTAATGATTTTAATTAAAATACCGTATATTAAAGATATTTATATGAGAAATAAAATATATATCTTTAATTTTCTGGGAATAGCTTCTAAATACCTCTTTACTCTGGATGATTTTTATTGAATTTTGCATAACTGATAAGCCGTAAGAGATAGACAAAAACTTACTACACAAAATATATAGATCTCGATAAAATACACAATTTATGTCATATATATTATTTTTTTCGTGGAGTTAATAGTTTTTGAGATATTTCTTGTTATTGATTTCAGCTTTAAAATACTTACACTTTTCTCATACAGCAATTTGTAACAATCCTGTCCATACAAACAAAGGAGCTTCAGTCACATAGCAACAAGCTTTTGACTATCACTTTAGCCTATAATACTCCCTTATTTCGCTTCTACTTACAAGGAAGCAAGTAATAAGAGTATTTCTGCTAATTTTTTCTCGATTATCATGAAGTAAATAGAAGCATAAACTTTTTAACAACAATTTGGTGCAGAGATGTAGAGAAAGTCATGTGAATGGAACACATTTGATTTTGTTTTTCTTTCTCTAACACCTATGTATAGTGTATATAGTACATAGAGAAGGTATTCTATTTCACCTAAAAATTCGATGCCGGGATTTCACCGGAAATACATGTTTTGAGACTCCCTGATTCCATAAAAAGCATTTTAGAAACATGTCCGTGTGTGTATGTTTACAACATAACCCAAAACCGAAAAAATGACTAAATTTCGAACTTGAATTAAGTCCAGTATCTTCCAAGGAAGCAACAGGAAGAATTTCAGGATAATTTCACCCACTCCAATACCCTTTACGTGTAAAAATATTCGAAAATGTCAATTTTCTCAAAAATGGCTCTAACGATTTAAATTAAAATACCGTATATAATATACATATAGTTATAGAATATAAATATATTTTTTCGTTTGACCCATTTTTGAGAACATTAAAATTCTCGAAATTTTTGCCATATAAACGGTAGTCGGGAAAGAGGGATTTTCTTGAAAATCTTCGTGTCGCATCCTTGGAAGACACCAAACTTAAATACCAAGTTCGGTATTTAACGGTCTTTTCGTTTTTGGGCTATGCTGTCCACAGACATACACACATACACACACACGCACATGCCTTTTTTCCAAAATGCTTTTTTTCTTTTTTGATTGAGGGGGACCAAAGATATGTATTTCCGGGAAATCTCGGTATTAAATTTTTGGGTGCATTACAATACCTTCTCTGGACACTATGTAAATAGTACGTGAGGAGAAAGTAAAATTCATTTTTAGGAAAAGGTCCGTATTGTCTGTGTAGAAGCAGAGCCCAAAAACGAAAACACCGTTACATACCAAACTTGGTAATTAGGTTTGCTATCTTCCAACCATGCAGCACGAAGATTTTCAAGAAAATTCCTCCACCACAACTACCCGTTAAATGGAACTTTTTTCGAAAATGTTGAGTTTCTCAAAATTGGCACTAACGATTTTGATTAAAATACTGTATATTAAAGATATTTACATGAAATATAAAATGTATATCTTGAATTTTCTGGAAATAGCTTTTAAAGACCCCTTTACTCTGAATGATTTTTATTGAATTTTGCATAACTGGTAAACCGTAAGAGATACACAAAAGCTAACTTAACAGAAAATGTAGAGCTTGTTAAAGCACACAATTTATGTTATATACATTTTTTTCGTGGAGTTAATAGTTTTATAGATAATCCTTGTTATTTGTTTGAGCTTTAAAATACTTACACTTATCTCATACGGGAATTTGTCAACTTCTGTCCATACAAACAAAGGAACTTCAGTCACATAGTAACCAGCTTTTGACTATCACTTTAACCTATGGTATTCCCTTATTTCCCTTCTACTTACAAGGAAGCAAGTAATACGATTAATTCTGCTAATTTTTTCTCGATTAGCAATATGCAAATAAAAGCATTGGCTTTTTAACAATAATTTGTTGCAGAGATGTAGAGAAAGTAATGTGAATGGGGCACATCAGATTTTTTGTGCAGTAATTTTTTGTCTGTCTACCAGTTATGCAAAATCACTCAGAAAGAACAGGACTGTAGAGGTTATTCCTAGGAAATTCAAGAGATTTTTACCTTTCATATAAATACCTTTAATATACGGTGTTTAATCAAAATCAATAGAGCCATTTTAGAGTGAATCAAACCTTCCTAAAGTTTTTCCTTATAAAGGGTAGTTTGGGGTGAGGGATTTTCATTAAAATATTTGTATTGCATCCTTGGGGTATACTATACTTAAATACCAAGGTTGGTATTTTTGAATTATGTGTCCACAAATACACATATTCACCATTCTTCTAAAAGTGCTTTTTTTTTAGGATTCAAGGGGTCTCAGAAGATGCATTTCCGATAAAATCTCAGTATCGAATTTTTGGGTGGAATGCAATACCCTTGCTCCTACTATGTACATACTTGCTAGAGAAAATAAAATTTAGATTTGCTATAGTATATTTAGAGTTATACAACAGCACAAATCTAGGGCAACAATATCGATACAGCTACTGTTGTCACGTGTTTATGACGTCATGGATATACCACATTCATTTAAATTCAGTTGTAATATTGAAGTATCCAGTTGATTGCAGCATTAACATTTAAAGTCACTAATGGTCAATTATAATATAGGTTTAAGGTTTAAAAATGTTATTTTCCTACAGTAAATTTAGGGTTAGAAAACAGTAAAAAGCTTACTGCAACAATGTGAATGCAACGTTGTTACGTATTTATGACGTAATGAGTACACCATATTTTACGCCGTAATAAACATACCATAATATTTGGGATTAATTGCAGAGCTAAATATTGAACACACGGATCAACAGATAATACACTACTAATGTAAGCTCAGCATTATGTATATTCTACATTCACAAAGTTCCCGGAATGTATAAATAATACAGAAACAATTTATCAATCGACAATTTACACAACAAATAGTTGCCTTCCGCAGTGACCCACTTCTGCCACCGCGTGTAAGGAGACTGGAAGCCATTTTCAGATACCTGTCGCAGCGCTCTTGTCGTATGTACAGTAAACGAACATGCACACACAACAAACAAATCTGATGAGTTCCATTCACATGACTTTCTCTACATCTCTGTAACAAATTATTGTTAAAAATCATATATTTTCTATCTAGTTCATGCTAATCGAGATAAATCTTAGCAGAACTGATTTCTTGTAAGTAAACGGGAAATCATGGAACACATTAGGCCAATACGATAGTAAAATCATTTAAAAGATTGTTGCCATGTGGTTGAAATCCGTTTCTTTGCATGGCCAGGAGTTGACAAATTCCCGAAAGTAAAACGTTTTAAGTATTTTAAAACTGAAACCAATAAAAAGGGATATTTAAAAAATTATCAACTCACGAAAAAAAAAAAAAAAAATGTATATGGCATAAATTGTGTGCTTTAACGAGATTTACATTTTTTGTGTAGAAAGTTTTTGTCTACTTTTTGCAGTTTACTAGTTATACAAAATTCAGCGAAATTCATCCAGAATAAAGAGATCTTCAGACGCTATTCACAGAAAATTCAAGATATTTATTATATTTGTCATATAAAGGGTAGTTAGAGTGGGTGAATTTTTCTAAAAATATTTGTGTCGCATCCTTGGAAGGTACTAAACTTATATACCAAGTTTGGTATATACTGACTTTTCGTTTTTGAGTTATCATGTTCACAGTCACATGGACACGCGGGCAGACACATACGGATCTTTTTCTAAAAATGCTGTTTTTGAATTCCGGGGCTCCCAAAATATTTATTTCGATGAAAACTCGCTATCGAATTTTTGGATGCCTTAAAATACCTTCTCTATACACTATCTAGCTTTATAGTACGTGCAGAGAAATTAAATATCTGCCAAGCAAACAACACAGTCATTATTAGCATGAACATTGAAATGAAGAGTCGTCATGGAGTTACCAACATCTAAAACCAAAATAACTTTTACTTTTATATACATTAAAGAGAAAATAAATGGGAACTTTTTCCTTTCTCTACACGTACTATGTACATAGTGTGTAGAGAAGGTATTGCACTCCACCCAAAAATTTGATACCGAAATTCCACCGGAAATATATGTTTTAGGGTCCCCTGTATCCAAAAAAAAAAGCATTTTCAAAAAAGGTCCGTGTGTCTGTGAACACGATAGCTCAAAAACGAAAATTCGGTAAAATACTGACGTTGATATATAAGTTCAGTATCTTGATTTTTTCAAAAATGGCTCTAATGATTTTGATTAAAATACGTATATTAAAGATATTTACCTGACAAATAAAATGTATATCTTGAATTTTCTGGGAATAACCTCTGAAGACTACTTTATTCTGGATGAATTTTACGGAATTTTGCATATCTGCTAAACCATAAGAGATGGACTAAAAACTTACAACGCAAAAAATGTAGAGCACCTTAAAACACACACTTTATCTTACATACATTTTTTCGTGGAGTTGATCGTTTTTAAGATACTCCTTGTTTTTGGTTTCAGATTTAAAAAAACATACTTTTCTCATACTGGAATTTAACAATTCCTGTCCATACAAACAACGGAACTTCAGTCACATAGCAACTAACTTTTGACTATCACTTTAACCAATACTACTCCCTTATTTCGCTTCTACTTCAAGGAAGCAAGTAACAGGACTATTTCTGCTGATTTTATCTCAATTAGAATGAAGTAAATAGAAGCATAATCTTTTTAACAATAATTTGTTGCAGAGATATAGAGAAAGTCATGTGAATGAAACACGTCAGATTTATGTTTGTTGGGTTATAAAATAATGTCTTTAATATATTAATCACTTTTGGATTATACACAAGAGTAAGAGCATGTTAAAATAACTAAATGTTGACATCTTGTAGAGTTAGTGGATATTTTCTTTGAATGCGCGATAATTTAATTTTTTACTTTCTCTAGCCCCGTATTACAATGTACATAGGAATAGAGAAGTATTGTATTCCACCAAAAAATTCGATGTCGAGATTTCACCGGAAATACATATTTTAGAAACAGGTCCATGTGTGTGTGTGTGTTTGTGTGTGTGTGTGTGTGTGTCTGTGTACAGCATATCCCAAAAACGAAAAGGTGGTTAAATACCAAACTTGGTATTTAAGTTAGGTGTCTTCCAAGGATGCGACACGTAGTTTTTGCAAGAAAATCCCCCCACCCCTAACTACCCTTTACATGAAAAAATTTTCGAAAATTTTGTTTTACTTAAAAATGTCTCTAACGATTTTGATTAAAATACCACATATTAATAAAGTCATTTCTATTACAAATAAAATGTTTATATTGCATTTTCTGGGAATAGCTTCTAAAGACCTGTTTATTCTGAATGAATTTTGCTTAATTTGGCATAACTAGTAAACCGTAAGAGATAGGTAAAACTTAATATTAAAAAAATGTAGATCTTGTGAAAATACACAAGTTATGTCATATACATTTTTTCGTTGAGCTTACCGTTTTCGAGGTATTCCTTATTATTAGTTTCAATTGTGAGGTACTTCTACTTTTCTCAGACGGAAGTGTGTGTGTTTCTTTTGTTCTACTCCTGGTCAAGCAAAGAAGCGATTTGCAATGACATTCGTATATAGATAGCTTTTAAAACATTTGACTATCACTTTGGCCTTGTGCATTCCCTCAGTTGCAGTCTACTTATAACAAACCAAGTAATACAATTCTGCTAATGTTTATCTCGATTAGCATGCTGTTGGAAGAAGAGTTATCTTTTGTAAGACGTTCGTTTGTAGAGTAGCTAGAGAAAGTCATGTGAGAGTAACACATAAAAGTTTTTTATGGTGTTTAACGCCCGCTTTTACTACCATGAATCTACAGACGACGACACTGGTGATACATCGAATGAAGATGGAGCACCGGTGAAATGCTATGGCGGGGAAATCCGAAAAACCCGGAGAAAACCCGCCCCTGCACCACTTTGTCCACCACAAATCATACATGCGGTTGGTTGGGATCGAACCCAGGCTGTCTAGGTGAGAATTGCGGCCCCGATAATTTAACCCTTTTAGTGCCACCCCGAATAGCAAAATGCTGTTTGAATGGTGCCAAGCAATTTTGGAGCAGAATTCAGGGTTTTAAATTATTAGTAATGATGACATAGAGAGCTGAATATTTTTTTCAGTTTTAGTAAGCCCTTTTGTCTACTGTATAATATGCATTATATGGGTGAGAATTCTTACCATTATCTTTAAAAATAAAACTGATGTGTTCCATTCACATGACTTTCTCTACATCTCTGCAACAAATTATTGATAAAAAAGGTATGCTTCTTTTTACTTCATGCTAATCCAGAAAAAATAGCAGAAATAGTTTATTACTTGCTTCTTTATAAGTAGAAACGAAATAAAGGAGTACCATAGGTTAAAGTGATAGGCAAAAGCTGGTTGCTATGTGACTGAGGTTCCTCCTTTGTTTGTATGGACAGGAGTTGACAAATTCCTATATGAGAAAAGTATAACAAAAACAAGGAATATCTCAAAAATATCAACTCCACGAAAAAAATGTATATGACATAAATTGTGTCTTTTAATGTGCTCAACATTTTTTGTGTGGTAAGTTTTTGTCCATCTCTTACGGTTTAGCAGTTATGCAAAACTCCGTAAAATTCATCCAGAATAAAGTAGTCTTCAGAGGTTATTCCCAGAAATTTCAATATATACATTTTATTTATGAGGTAAATATCTTTAATATACGATATTTTAAACAAAATCGTTAGAGCCATATTTTAGAAAATAAAAATTTTCGAAATAAGTTCCATGTAAAAGGTAGTTGGGGTGGGGTATTTTGTCTAAAATCTTCGTGTCGCATCCTTGGAAGATACCAAACTTAAATAGCAAAAATGCTTTTTTCGGATTCAGGGGGACCCAGAACATATATTTCCGGTGGCATCTCAGTATCGAATTTTTGAGTGCAATACAGTACCTTTTATCAGCCCGCCTAGGTAGTGTGGTGGTAGCGAGTCTGCTTCACAGGTCGTGAGTTCGAATCTCGCTTAGGGTGACTTATCTGGGAAAGTTTTTTTTTCTCGGGGTTTTCCCTTATCCTGACAAGACGAATATTTAGTAACTTCAAGCGCCATGGACCCCAAGCATCATTTCACCAATTTCGTTTATCGTCCACTATGACCAACTAGGTTAAAGGAGTTAAGCTACCAAAAAAACAAAAAACAAAAAACAAAGATCAAAACTGCTGTATACACTATGTACATAGTACGTGTAGAGAAAGTAAAAATCACCTAAACACACAGACACATATAAACATGATACCCTTATTAGTGAAAATTGCATAAAATAATAGCATACATTGTAGATTACTGTACAATTTAGCACGTGTGTTATTGCGTTGCAATGCATTCACTTTGTCTGTTGCACTTCCATATATCCATTTTGATAAGTTCACTGATTATTTACATGGTATGGGGGCCGTTGTAATTGAATGCATTTTCATCACTGAAGCACTTCTCTTACGCTTTCATCAAGGTCTGAAAGTTCAAAATCACTCGCTTTCTTCTAATACGTCGCGAACTGCAGCTCTTATTTTCTCTTCGATTCGTAACCTTTGGCTAGACGACGCCATGTTTCAATCAACATAAACAAACACTGGCTAGAGAAATTACATTTGGAGCTGACTTAGCGCTTTGGAGTGTAAAGATAAGCTCCTGGAACGCTGCAGAAAACCTTTCTCTATGACCATAACGTAGAAAGTACACAGACTTTACCACTGGAAAGAGTTAAAACGTATGAAAACATCATGATTAGATCGTGCTAGGCACTAAAAGGGTTAAAGTTTACGGTGTTTAAATCTATCGCACTACTCTTCTAAACTAGATGAAATGTGCCATCAAGGTCGGTAGTATACGGGTACCTTAGCTTGTGAATGCTGTATGGAACTTTGGCGCATGCGCGACTGGTATACCGTAATTGTCTTATAGGTCAAATACATAAAGATTGGCGTTTTTACTTTCTCTATACGTACTATGTATATAGTATAAAGAAGGTATTGTATTATTGCAACCAAAAGTTCGATACCGAGATTTCAACGAAAATACATGTTTTGAGACCCCCTGAATCCAAAAAAAATCATTTTTATAAAAATGTCCGCGTGTGTGTCAGTGTGTATTGTAACTTGGTATTTAAGTTTGGTATCTTCCAAGGATGCGACACGAAGATTTTCAAGAAAATACCCCCACCCCAACTACTCTTTACATGGAACTTTTTTCGAAAAATTTTAATTTCTCAAATGTGGCTCTAATGGTTTTGATTAAAATCTGGTATATTAAAGATATTTACCTCATAAATAAAATGTATATCTTAAATTTTCTGGGAATAGCCTCTGAAGACTACTTTATTCTGGATGCATTTTACGGAGTTTTGCATAACTGCTAAACCGTAAGAGAAGGACAAAAACTTACCACACAAAACATGTTGAGCACATTAAAACACACAATTTATGTCATATACATTTTTTTCGTGTAGTTGATCTTTTTGAGATATCCCTTGTTTTTGTTACATTTTGCTCATACAGGAATTTGTCAACTCCTGTCCATACAAACAAAGGAGGAACCTCAGTCACATAGTAGCCAGCTTTTGACTATCACTTTAACCTATGGTACTCCCTTATTTCGCTTCTACTTACAAGGAAGCAAGTAATATATTTCTGCTATTTTTTTCTCGATTAGCATGAAGTAAATAGAAGGTATAAGCTTATTAACAATGATTTGTAACAGAGATGTAGAGAAATTCGTGTGAATGGAACACATTCGATTTTTTGTGGTAGTGTTTAACGCCTTCTTTTACTACTTGTGGCACCGGTACGATACGAAGTGGACTGGTCATTCATTTAAGTTCGAATCCCAATGACTCCATTAATATATGCCTATGGTAAAGGATGGGGAGGACCCAAGTAAAATAGCCGGTGTGCTGGCACGCTTGGATGCTGGCGGGGTTTCGAATAACTGGTAAACCGTAACATACAAAAGTCTGATGTGTTACACTCACATGACTTTCTCTAGCTGTTCTACAAACTTCATACATAAGATTCTTCTTCTTTCTGCACCTTGCTAATCGAGGTACTCATTGGCACAATGTTTTTATTATTTAGTTCCGTATAAGTAGGAAGAAAATAAGGGAATACACTAGGCTAAACCAATAGTTTTAAAAGCTGTCGTTATGCGATTGTCATCACAAATCGCTTCTTTTCTTGGCCAGGAGTAGAACAAAAGAAAAACGGACACTCCCGTCTGAGAAAAGTATAAGTACTTCACAACTGAAACTAATAACAATGAATACCTCGGAAACGGTAAGCTCCACGAGAAAAATGTATATGACATAACTTGTGTATTTTAACAAGACCTAAATTTTTTGTACAGTAAGTTTTTGTCTATCTCTTACGGTTTACTATTTATGCCAAATTAAGCAAAATTCATCCAGAATAAACAAGTCTTCAGAAGTTATTCCCAGGAAATTCAAGATATACATTTTACTTGTTAGATAAATATCTTTAATATATGATATTTTAATTAAAATCATTAGAGATGTTTTAAGAAAATCAAAATTTTCGAAAAAAGTTCCATGTAAAGGGCAGTTTGGGGTGGGGGGATTTTTCTCAAAATCTTCGTGTGGCATCCCTGGAAGATACTAAACTTAAATACCAAGTTTGGTATTTTACCGACTTTTCGTTTTTGAGTTATCGTGTTCACAGACACACGGACACACACGGAACTTTTTCTGAAAATATTTTTTTTTGGATACAGGGGACCCTAAAACACATATTTCCGGTAAAATCTCGGTATCGAATTTTTTGGTACGTGTAAAAGTACTAAATAAATATTGCATCATGTTGGTAATATGTAGTCTAGTATCGATTATCTATGCTATCATGTTGGTACAAGAATACCGATTGTGACTTGTTTTTGTAAAGGAAGGTTGTCGTTAGGCCCGTTAGAGTTCAGTTTTCGGTTAAGTTCTGTGACGTGATGAAAGACTAGAAAGTATGGTGCATATTCAGAGAAGAATGTCATTATATACAGTTTTTGTTACATAAATAACAAGTGAAGGTATTCAGATATTGCGTTGTCTGATGAGTGTCAGCTAAAATTACTTGGAGGTATGAAATTGTTAAATGTCATATACTGCAACGGACCCAGCACTAATAAAGTACGTAATAGCAAGTTTAGAGGGAAAGTTATAAGTTACGTTCATATTTGTAAAATTTTCTTTGCTGAAATGCTGCTAGCGGAATTTATCACTATGCCCCATTTAACAGCTTATACTTCTCAGCTAATTGGGAAGAAAACACGGCGTTTGGCTGCTTGGGTAGCGTGTCTGCCTCACATTCAACAGGTCGCAAATTCGAATCTCGCTTAGGGTGAGCTACCCGAATAAAGTTTTTGGTTATTATAGAGAACTTGGGCCCCTCTAGAAATTAAACAAATTGTGGTTTGACTGTAAGTTTGGTTTATACTTGTTACGTTTTCACCAATTTTTTTTTTAACGGAAAAGCTCCGTAATTTGCAATGTAAATATATAATAGTGAAGCGCCTAAAACCTGAGTTTCATTGTCGGCGGCAGGCGAACAGTGTTGTGGAATGCAACAACGGCATATGTCGCTAGACGCTGTGCTGATGTGTGACGAGTATGTTTCACGCAGATACAGCTGTTCAGTGAATTTTATTATGCAGAACTTCGGCCACTCTAAAATCGAATGAAACTAAGTGCGATTGATTGACTTTGTATTTATGATGACAATTTCAAAGCCTGTGGATTTCAAATTTAGCGCGAGGTTAGGTTCCAATCCGTTTAGGTTAGTGTGTGTATATAAACAGGTAGCAGCATTAGTTTTTTAAACCATCTCCCCATCCCTAATCCCCCTCTAACCTCACCGGTCCCGTTAGAGTACAAAACTGGTATAAGTCGCAGCGGAGAGAGTTAGCGGCCCAACTTGTAAATAATTACCAAGTTTTTTTTTCGGTGTTTCCCTTATTCTCAGAAGACGAATGTCGAGAACTTTAAGCTTCATGTACTCCGAGATTATTTCAGCATCAGTTCACCAATTTCATTCATCGTTCGATATGACCAACCAGGTTAAAAGACGTTAAGGTTATGTATGACTGAAAATTTGAAATTCCAAAGTAGTTGTGCTAATTTTTTAAATTTATACCACATTGTAATACAATTCTAACAAGGTACAGTGTAAAATTCATCCATTTTGACATATGGTTTGGAAGTTGTAATGAAATGTATTTTTACTTTCTCTATAGGCACTATGTACATAGTGTATAGAGAATGTATTGCACTCCACCAAAAAAATTCGATGCCGAGATTTTACCGGAAATATATGTTTTAGGGTCCCCTTTATCTAAAAAAGCATTTTCGGGAAAAGGTCCGTGTGTGTGTGTCCGTGTGTCTGTGAACACGATAACTCAAAAACGAAAAGTAGCTAAAGTACCAAACTTGGTATTTAAGTTTAGTATCTTCCAGGGATGCGACACGAAGATTTTGAGAAAAATTCCCCCACCCCCAACTACCCTTTACATGGAACTTTTTTCGAAAATTTTGATTTTCTCAAAAATGGCTAACGATTTTGATTAAAATTTCGTATATTAATGATATCTACCTGACAAATAAAATGTATATCTTGAATTTTCTGGGAATAACCTCTGAAGACTACTTTATTCCGGATGAATTTTTCATAACTACTAAACCGTAAGAGATGGACAAAAATTTAACCCACAAAAAATGTAGAGCACGTTAAAAAAAAAATTTATGTTTTATACATTTTTTTCGTGGAGTTGGTCGTTTTTGAGATATTCCTTTTTCTTGGTTTCAGCTTTGAAAAACTATACTTTTCTCATACAGGAATTTGTCAACTCCTGTCCATACAAACAAAGGAACATCAGTCACATAGCAACCAGCTTTTGGCCTTCACTTTA
Source organism: Hymenopus coronatus (assembly GCA_030762935.1). Classification (NCBI taxonomy): domain Eukaryota; kingdom Metazoa; phylum Arthropoda; class Insecta; order Mantodea; family Hymenopodidae; genus Hymenopus; species Hymenopus coronatus. Next base: position 22,125,707 of record CM060882.1, read on the forward strand.
ACCTATGGTACTCCCTTATTTCGCTTCTAGTTACAATAAAGCAAGAAATAAGACTATTTCTGCTAATTTTTACTTTCTCCATACGCACTATGTACATAGTGTATAGAGAAAGTATTGCAGTCCACCAAAAATTCGATACCGAGATTTCACCGGAAATATATGTTTTAGGGTCCCCAATATCCAAAAAAAAAGCATTTTCACAAAAAGGTCCGTGTGTGTGTGTGTGTGTGTGTGTGTGTGTGTGTGTGTGTGTGTGTGTGTGTGTGCGTGCGTGTACACGATAACTCAAAAACGAAAAGTCGGTAAAATACCAAACTTTGTATATAAGTTTAGTATCTTCCAGGGATGCGACACGAAGATTTTGAGAAAAATCCCCCCACCCTTTACATGGAACTTTTTTCCAAAATTTTGATTTTCTCAAAAATGGCTCTAAAGATTTTGATTAAAATTTCGTATATCAAACATATTTACCTGACAAATAAAATGTATATCTTGAATTTTCTGGGAATAGCCTCTGAAGAGTAGTTTATTCGGAATGAATTTTACTAAATTTTTAATAACTTCTAAACCGTAAGAGATGGACAAAAACTTACTACACAAAAAATGTAGAGCTGATTAAAACATACAATTTATGTTATATACATTTTTTTCGTGGAGTTCGTCGTTTTTGTGACATTCCTTATTTTTGGTTTCTGCTATGAAAAACGTATACTTTTCTCATACAGGAACTTGTCAACTCCTATCCATATAGACAAAGGAACTTCATTGACATAGCAACCAGCTTTTGACTATCACTTTAACCTACAGTTGTCCCTTATTTCGCTCCTACTTACAAGGAAGCGAGTAATTAGACTATTTCTGCTATTTTTTCTGATTAGCATAAAGTAAATAAAAGTATAAGCTTTTTAAGAATAATTTGTTGCAGGGATATGGAGAAAGTCATGTGAATGGTACACATAAGATTTTTATTATTAGTTTAGCCTATAGTGCTCCCTTATTTCCCTTCTACTAACAAGGAATTAAGTAATAAGACTGTGCTAATTTTGTTCTCGATTAGCATGAAGTAAATAGAAATATAAGCTTTTTAACAATAAGAATTTGTTGCAAAGAGGTAGAGAAAGTCATGTGAATGGAACACATCAGCTTTGTTTTTTTTTCACGTCACAAAAGTCCCTTTGGACAAAAAGATTAAAATTTTGGTCTAATATTTTAACCCTAAGTTCACAATACGTATACTTTTTGAAATTGGCCTAGGCTTTTAGGTCTTCTTTGGTTTATGCTCTCTATACGTACTATATACATAGTATATAGATGACGTATTGTATTGCATCCAAAAATTAGATAACGAGAATTCACCGCAAATACATGTTTTAGGACCCCCTGAATCCAAAACAAATATTTTCAGAAAATGTTCCGCGCGCGTGTATGTGTGGACAGCACAGCTCAAAAACGAAAAGACCGTTGAATACCAAAATACCCTTTACATGGAACTTTTTTCGAAAATGTTGATTTTCTCAAAAATGGCTCTAACGATTTTGATTAAAATCTCATATGCTTAAGATATTTACATGCAAAATAAAATGTATATTTTGAATTTTATGGAAATAGCCTCTGAAGACTACTTTATTCTGGATAAGTTTTACGGAATTTTGCATAACTACTAAACCGTAAGAGATGGACAAAAACTTACTGCACAGAAAATGTAGAGCACGTTAAAACACACTTTATGTAATATACATTTTTTACTGGGAAGTGATCGTTTTTAGGATATATCTTGTTTTTGTTTTAGGCTTTGAAAAACTTATAATAATTTTATAAAAGAATTTGCTAACTCCTGCCCATACAAACAAAGGAACTTCAGTGACATAACAACCAGCTTTTGACAATCACTTTACCTCTGGTACTCCCTTATTTCGCTTCTACTTACAAGTAAGCAGGTAATAAGACTATTTCTGCTAATGTTTTCTCGATTAGCATGACGTTAAAAGAAGCATAAACTCTTTAACTATAATTTGTTGCAGAAATGTAGGGAAAGGCATGCGAATGGAACACATCAGATTTTTTCATATTGTAATTTGTCAACTCCTGGCAATGCAAGAAACGGATTTCAACCATATGTCAACCAGCTTTTAAAATATCTGACTATCGACTTAGCCCAGTGTATTCCCTTATTTCTCACATACATACATACAAGGAACTAAGTAATAAGACCATTTCTGCTATGTTTATCTTGATTAGCATGAAGTAGAAGAATAAGCTTTTTACTTTCTCTACACGCACTATGTACATAAGGTATACAGAAGGTATTGCATTGCAGCCAAAAATTCGATACCGAGATTTCACCGGAAATATTTGTTTTGTAGTTCTGTGACTCCAAAAGTAAACAGTGTGGTCTCGTATCTGCTTGTGCTTGAAAGCTGTTTCGGTAATAGGTTATGCATAGACATTTCTGTCATAAAACTCGTTGAGGGAAATTGATTTCCCAAGGTTACTCAATATATTCCTATATGGAAGGTAAATATCTTCTTTAAGCGTAAGTAGGCGACTCTGATGGTGGAGCTATCTAATGCAAGAATAACGGTTGAATGGGATTTAACTTTCTAATCTAATTGTCTGGCGCGCTGCTTTCTAATTACTTAACAGTCACCTATGTGGTTCAAGGATTCTTTTCTAATCATCTAGTAGCACTGTTTCTTTCCTTCTCCTTCGTTCTCTCGCTTTCTTTGTCTTTCATTCTTTTTGTCTCTTTCGTTCTATCTTTCTTTTCCCCTTTTCTTTCTTTCATCTTTCTCTTTCGTTCTAGCTTTCTTTTTCCCTTTTCTTTCTTTCAGCTTTCTCTTTCTCTCTAGCTTTCTTTTTCCATTTTCTTTCTTTCATCTTTCTCTTTCGTTCTAGCTTTCTCTCTTTCTCTTTCGTTCTAGCGTTCTCTCTTTTTATTCCTTTCTTTCTCTTTCATTCTAGCTTTCTCTCTCTCTCTCTGCTTCTTTCTCTTTCATTATAGCGTTCTCTCTCTTTATTCCTTTCTTTCTCTTTCATTATAGCTTTCTCTCTCTCTTTCTTTCTCTTTCATTCTAGCTTTCTCTCTCTCTCTGTTTCTTTCTCTTTCATTATAGCGTTCTCTCTCTTTATTCCTTTCTTTCTCTTTCATTCTAGCTTTCTCTCTCTCTTTCTTTCTCTTTCATTCTGGCCTTCTCTCTCTCTCTTTCATTCTATCGTTCTCTCTCTCTTTATTTCTTTCTTTCTCTTTCATTCTAGCTTTCTCTCTCTCTCTTTCTTTCTCTTTCATTCATTCTATCGTTCTCTCTCTTTATTTCTTTCTTTCTCTTTCATTCTAGTTTTTCTCTCTCTTTCTCTTACTCCCCCCCTCCAGGTGTTAAAGCCAGCGGCTGTGTTCAGACACCTGGTAAGGTGCTGATGCTCTGAATCAGAGAGAAACCAGTACGAGCGTTCAGCCTGATGTCGGGTATGATAGTAAGGAAGTGGATGATATGAAATGACACTAAAATAGGTGCCAGGAAAGATGAATGGCGGGGAAACCGAAGAACCCGGATAAAACCCGCCTATGTGCCGCTTCGTCCATCACAAATCCCACTAACGCTCTGATGAGATCGAGCCTAGGTAGGAATGTTAAATACACATGACTTTCTCTAGCACGTATGTTCAGAGAAGGTACATAATGGGTAGAGAAGGTTTTGCTCTCTGCCCAAACATTAGATACGGAGAGCTCACCGGAAATACACGTTTTAAAGTCCCTGAATCCAAAAAATATGTCTTTTAGAAAACGTATGTGTGGGTGTGTTTGTGTGTTTTTGAAACTCGATAGCTCAAAAACAAAAAGACGGTAAAATGTCAAATTTGTCATTTCAAGTTTAGTATCTTCCAAAGAGCGCGACGCCAAGGTCGATGGTTAGACCGCTTGCCTCCCACCTAGGCGGCCCGGGTTCGATCCCAAGTGCCCGCAGGAGTTTGTGGTGGACGAAGCGGCGTTTGGGTGGGTCCTCCGGTTTCCCCCGCCATTCATTCCAACAATTCCTCGATCATAATCCATTTCGCTTGCACTTCATAGCACCCACATTCTCACGCTCATGCCTGCCTATGGGTCGACCACTCGTTCCAGGTTCTCCAATTTGTGGTTTTGTGCCCTTGGCTCCCCGACAGCTTCTGACCCCTAGACATCCTCCCGCAAGTCCTTGGGGGGTGTTAGTCCTAAATAAGGGGAAGGTAAACCGACTATAGAAAGCGAAAAATTACTTCCAAGATTTTCAAGAAATTCGGCAAAAAACAAAGCACGACACCCAAGGCTAGATGCACATATCCAAAGTAATCTTCAGCTGGTTGGATATGATGAAAAACCTGTGAGTCAATTGCGGTCTCAAGCAAGCATATGGCTTAAGTCAATAGTGGGAAGCTGCTTCAGGAGGGGCGGTATGCCTTCATTCTCCTCCCAGTTCATATTGCACTAAAAACCAGTTGTTTCGCTTCTTTCGGCACAAACACTTTCAACTTGCAAACTACACAGCGGTGTTGTGATAATATTAAGCCATAACATACAAGGTTTTTATTTTATAATGTTATTATTAACTTGAAATTTATTTGTTTAAACAGCTTAACTGTTATTTTTTGTGTGAATTGTTTTTGCTGGATTGTTTTATTTGCGTTATTAATACATTTGTAAGACGTGTGTTCATTCCAATGCAAAAAGGTTTAAATAAAAAAGTTAATAATGTATTGGCTGGAGACGTGACCAACAATCGCGACAATGATAGAAAGAGAGGGAAAGACTGATACGTATGTGCATTGCTAAAAGAGACGTTACACACGGACTTGGAATGAACTCACGGCAAGAGAGATATTATTGATGATAGCTGTAAAGAAAATCTGACATGACTTTCTCCATATCCCTGCAACAAATAATAGTAAAAATAGTTTTCCAATTTGAGTGAATCCAAAGTTAATTAATTCGTGTATTTATTAAGTGGCGTATAAGCTATATTACGCTTTTTATGAGACATAGATAACAATGTCAGGAAAAAGGTGGCAGCCTTCAACAGTACACACAGTTAAACTCGATTTACACACTGTAACGTTTTTGTTGGTTCGTGTGTATTTTATTTTATTCGTTTGTTTTATACTTTTACCATGTATACTCTTCTCTCTTCTCAAGTTAGTTGTATACGAAACGCATCCTGGATTTTGGTTTTAACTACCATCAAAAAATATTGTTATTCTTTCTGAATTTATTGTAAATCTTGCTGATACATAAACATACACAGAGTCAAGTTATAGTGCTTCTTTTACACAAGTACATCTTTCACTCCCTCCTTGTTTCGTTGCTAATCAGAATCAAAACTCCTTTTTACTTTCTCCATACGCACTATGTACATAGTGTATAGAGAAAGTATTGCACTCCACCAAAAATTCGATACCGAGATTTCACCGGAAATATATGTTTTAGGGTCCCCAATATCCAAAAAAAGCATTTTCACAAAAAGGTCCGTGTGTGTGTGTGTGTGTCTGTGAACACGATAACTCAAAAACGAAAAGTCGGTAAAATACCAAACTTGGTATTTAAGTTTAGTATCTTCCAGGGATGCGACACGAAGATTTTGAGAAAAATCCCCCCACCCCCAACTACCCTTTACATGGAACTTTTTTCGAAAATTTTGATTTTCTCAAAAATGGCTCTAACGATTTTGAATAAAATTTCGTATATTAAACATATTTACCTGAAAAATAAAATGTATATCTTGAATTTTCTGGGAATATCCTCTGAAGAATGGTTTATTCTGGATGAATTTTACTAAAGTTTGAATAACTGCTAAACCGTAAGAGATGGACAAAAACTTACTACACAAAAAATGTAGAGCACATTAAGACACACAATTTATGTTACATACATTTTTTTCGTGGAGTTCGTCGTTTTTATGACATTCCTTATTTTTGGTTTCTGCTATGAAAAAGTATACTTTTCTCATACAGGAACTTGTCAACTCCTATCCATATAGACAAAGGAACTTCATTGACATAGCAACCAGCTTTTGACTATCACTTTAAACTACAGTTGTCCCTTATTTCGCTTCTCCTGACAAGGAAGCGAGTAATTAGACTATTTCTGCTATTTTTTTCTGATTAGCATAAAGTAAATAGAAGTATAAGCTTTTTAAGAATTATTTGTTGCAGGGATATGGAGAAAGTCATGTGAATGGTACACATCAGATTTTTACTTCGCCTACTACAAATAAGTAAGGAAAGTATTGTATTTCACCCTAAAAAATCATACTTCGAGGTATCAGAAATACACGTACTGTGCTCCTGAGTTAAAATAAAATGATGTGTTCCATTCACATGCCTTCCTCTACATCTTTGTATCACAATATTTGTTAAAAGTTTTCATTACTGTTTTTACTTTCTCTATATGTGCATAGTGTATAGAGAAGGTATACCACTCCACCCAAAAATTCAATACCGAGATTTCACCGATAATGTATGTTTTAGGATTCCCTGTATCCAAAAAAATCATTTTCACAAAAAGGTCCGTGTGTGTGTGTGTCTGTGAACACGATAACTCAAAAACGAAAAATAGCTAAAATACCAAACTTGGTGTTTAATTTTAATATTTTCCAGGGATGCGACACGAATATTTTGAGAAAGATTCCCCCATCCCAAACTACCCTTTACATGGAACTTATTTAGAAAATTTTGATTTTCTTAAAAATGGCTCAAACAATTTTGATTAAAATATCATATATTAAAGATATTTACTTGCCAAACAAATTGTATATCTGGAATTTTCTGGGAATGTCCTCAAAAGACTACTTTATTCTGGACGAATTTTACGGAATTTTGCATAACTACTAAACCATAAGACTTAGATAAAAACTTACTCAAATAGAAATGTAGAGCACGTTAAAACACATAATTTATGTTATGTACAGTTTATTCGTGGAGTTGATCGTTTTTGAGATATTCCTTGTTTTTGATTTCAGCTATGAAAACTTACTTTTCTCATACAGGAATTTGTCAACTCCTATCCATACAAATAAAGGAACTTCAGTCACTAATCAACCAACTTTTGACTATGACTTTAACCTATGGTACTCCCTTATTTTGGTTCTACTTTCAAGGAAGCAAGTAATAAGCCCATTTCTGCTAATTGTTTCTCGATTAACATAAAGTAAATAGAGGCATAAGCTTTTTAACAATAATTTGCTGCAGAATGTAGAGAAAGTCATGTGAATGGAACACATCAGATTTTTAGCTATGCTGTCCACACACACACACACACACACACACACACACACACACACACACTTAGACACACAAACACACACTGGGATCTTTTTTTAGAAATGTGATGTGTTACATTCACATGCCTTTTTCTACACCTCTGCAACAAATTAATGTAAAAAGCTTATGCTTCTTTTTAGTTCATGCTAATTGAGAAAAAATTATCAGAAAGAGTCTTATTACTTGCTTCCTTGTAAGCAGAAGAGAAATGAGGGAGTACAATAGGTTAAAGTGATAGTCAAAAGCTGGTTTTTATGAAACTGAAGTTCTTTTAGAGTTCACAAATTCCTGTATGTGAAAAGTATAACTATTTTAAAACTGAAATCAATAACAAGGAATATTTCAAAAACGCTTAGCTACACAAACAAAGGAACTTCAATCACATAGCAACCAGCTTTTGACTATCACTTAAACCTATGTTACTCCCTTATTTCGCTTCTACTTACAAGGAAGCAAGTAATTAGACTATTTGTGCTAATTTTTGTCGATGTAGAGAAAGTCATGTGAATGTAACACATCAGATTTTTTAATCAAAGAATTGGGGAGAGCTTTAAGAGGCACACTAGGATCACTTTGAGTGTCTGAGCTTGAACTTAAGATTGTAAATGTACTGTCATTTTCTTGGGAATGTTTCAGCCGACAGTCTGCTTCAGCATTCGCTTAATACCGGATATTTTTCACTCTTGTGGAACCGGTCCCTTCAAATCTTTTTACATGTTGCATAATGTAAAAGCCTCATACCTTCATTCATTAAATGTTGGTTTTCCTGTGCTCTGGCAAATTTTAACAGTACATTCATAACTAATAGAAATTCCCAACGTGTCTAGACATCCACGGTCACTATATTTTCTCTGCTGTTTTATTTAGAAAGGAATGATTCCTTACAGCTTCCCCTGTATGAGGGATTGGCATATAGACAATGCATAATAATTATCCAAAATAATTGTAATAAATAACAAAAATCTGATGTGTTCCATTCACATGACTTTCTCTACATCTCTGCAACAAATTATTGCAAAAAGCTAATGCTTCCATAGGTTAAAGTGATAGTCAAAAGCTGGTTGCTATGTGACTGACGTTCCTTTGTTTGTATGGACAGAAATTCCTGTATGAGAAAAGTATAAGTTTTTTAAAAGAATGGCGTGTTATTTATGGACGCTCTTTAACTGCTGTGGTTCTCGGCGTCCCATTCTATACTGGGCGTGAAAGACCGCTTAATTTTGCTCAGAGGCCTCTCTATCAGGCTTGAGGTTCTTTTAAGTGCCGTAAATCTACGACACGGGACCCACGGCTTTACTTCCCTTCCGAAGGAAGCCATGCTAAGGATTTTTTACACCCGAAAAAATCCATCGTCCTCCGCCGGGTTTGAACCCGCAACCTTGGGTATATGAAGTCAGCATGGTAACCATTACACCACGGAGGGCGACTAAGTTTTTTAAAGCTGAAACCAAAAACATTGTAGTAAGTTTTTGTGTATCTCTTGCCGTTTAGCAGTTATGCAAAATTCCGGAAAATTCATCCAGAATAAGGTAGTCTTCAGTGGCTTTACACAGAAAATTCAAGATATACATTTTATTTGTCAGGTAAACATCTTTAATATACGAAATTTTAATCAAAATCGTTAGACATTTTTAAGAAAATCAAAATTTTCAAAACATTCTCCACGTAAAGGGTAGTTGGCTGTGGGGGAATTTTGTTGAAAGTCTTCGTTTCGCATCCTTGGAAGAAACCACACTTAAATACCAAGTTTGGTATTCAACGGTCTTTTCGTTTTTCAGCTCTTTTGTCACCACGCGCGCGCGCGCACACACACACACACACACACACACACACACACACACACACTTACATGCGCGGGAAGACACTCAGGCGCGCAAACACACACGGACCTTTTTATCAAAATATTTTTGTTAATTCAGGGGACCAAAAACATGTATATCCGGTGAAATCTCGCTATCGATTTTTTGTGTGGAATGCACTATGTGCATAGTACGTGTAGAGAAAGTAAAAATTTATAAGTGCACCATTCACATGCCTTTCTCTACATCTCTGCAACACATTATTGTTAAAAGCTTATGATTCTATTTATTTCATGCTAATCGACAAAAAATTAGCAGAAATAGTATTATTACTTGGTTCCTTGTAAGTAGAAGAGAAATAAGGGAGTACCATAGGTTAAAGTGATGGTCAAAAGCTAGTTGCTATGTGACTGATGTTCCTTTATTTGTATGAACAGGAGTTGACAAATTCCTGTATGAGAAAGGTTAAGTTTTTCGAAGCTGAAAACAAAAACAAGGAATATCTCAAACACGCCTAACTCCACGAAAGAATGTATAGGATATATATTGTGTGTTTTAATGTGCTCTACATTTTTTGTATCATAAGTTTTTATCTATCTCTTACGGCTTAGCAGTTATGCAAAATTCCGTAAAATTCACTCAGAATAAAGTAGTCTTCAGAGGTTATTCCCAGAAAATTCAAAATATAAATTTTATTTGTCAGGTAAATATCTTTAATATACGATATTTTAATCAAAATCGTTAGAGCCATTTTTTAGAAAATCAAATTTTTCGAAAAAAGTTCCATGTATAGGGTAGTTTGTGGTGTTTTTTTTTCTGAAAATCTTCGTGTCGCGTTACTGGAAGATAATAAACTTAAATGCCAAGTATGGGCTTTAACGGTCCTTTCGTTTTTTCGCTATGCTGCCCCCCCTCACACACGGGCATTTTTCTAAAAATGTTTTTTTTTTTTTTTTTTTGTATTCAGGGAGTCTCAAAACATGTATTTCCGGTGAAATCTCGGTATCGAATTTTTGGGTACAATACAATACCTTCTCTATACATTATGTACATAGTTCGTATAGAGAAAGTATTAGTTCTACGAAAAAATATATATGTGCCATAAATTACTTGCTTTAACGAGATCTACATTTTTTGTGTACTAATCTTATGTCTATCACTTACCAGTTAAGCAAATTCAGAGAAAATTATCCAGAACAAACGGGACTTTAAAGATGTCTATTCCCACAAAATTCAAGATAAACATTTCATTTGTTGTTTTAATATCTTTAGGATACGGTATTTTAATCAAAATCGTTAGAGCCATTTTTGAGGAAATAAAAATTTATAATTATCCATGTAAAGGGTAGTTGAGTGTGGGGAGATTTTCTTGGGAATCTTCATGTCACATCCTTGGAAGATACCAAACTTAAATACCAAGTTTGGTATTTAAAGCTGTTTTTATTTTTGGGCTATGTTGCCCACAGACACACACACGGATGTTTTTCTAAAAATATATATTTTTTTTCTTTTTTGGATTCAGGGGTTCTCATAACATATATTTCGGTGAAATCTAGGTATCGAATTTTTGGGTGCCATACAATACCTTCTCTATACACTATGTAGGCTATCAAATTTTTGGGTGTAATGCAATACCCTCTTTATACACTTTGTGCATAGTACGTGTAGACAAAGTAAAAATGCTCATTGTAAAGGCTAGTTAGGGTTGAGAATTTCCTTGAAAATCTTCGTGTCGTATCCATGGAATGATGAACTTAAATACCAAGTTTGGTATTTACTTTTTTCAGCTATGCTGCCAATAGACACGCACACACATGCCCATTTTTATAAATAAATAAGTATAAATATATATATATGGAGTCAGGGGTTCTCAAAATGTAATTCCGGTAAAATCACGGTAAGCAATTTTTGGGTGGAATACAATACTTTCTCCATTTATATTGTGCACATTATACATACGTGCTAGGGAAAGTAAACGTGTATGCCATACCTGAGGAAAGAAAAATGATAATACACACAGACAGCCGAATAAATAATGCTGCTGAAATATCTGATGTGTTCGATTCACATGATTCTTAGTACCTGTTCAACAATTCATACAAAAGCTGATTATTATTTCTACTTCATGCTAATGAGGACAAACATTAACAGAAGTAGCTTTATTACCCAGTTCCTTATAAGGTTTTGTAAGAATAATTCCGGGAACAATTAGTAAAGGCAATTATGTGGAATTTCTGTAGTTTGGCTAACCAGCATAGAAACTAAAAAACTGATGTGTCCCATTCAAATGACTTTCTCCACATCTGTAACAAATTGTTACCAAGCTTATTGCTCTATCTATTTCATGGTAATCGACATAAACATGATCAGAAACGGTCTTATTACTTAGTTCCTTATAAGTAGAAGGGAAATAAGGGAATACACTAGGCTAAACCGACAGTCAAATGTTTTCAAATGTGGTTGCCATGGAATTGAAATCCGTTTCTTGGTGGCCAAGCGTTGACAAGTTCCTATATGAGAGAAATTTAAGTATTTTAAGACTGAAACCAATAACAACAAATATCTCCAAAACAGTCAACTTCACGAAAAAATGTTGTATATTTAATGGAGATTTATATGTTTTGTAGTAAGCTTTTATTTATCTCTTACGGTTTATCAATCATGCAAAATTCAGAAAAAATGTCAGAATAAAGAGATATTCAATACTATTTCTAGAAGATTCAAGATATATATTTTGTCATATAGATACATTTAATATACGATATTTTAATCAAAATCGTTACAGCCATTTTTGAAAAAGTTAAGTTTTTTGATAATTGTTCCATGTAAAAGATAGTTGGGTTGGGAGAATTTTCTTGAAAATCTTCGTATCACATCCTTGGAAGATAACAAACTTAAATTCCAAGTTTGGTATTTAACTGTCTTTTCGTTTTTGAGCTATCCTGTTTACAGATACAGACACACACGTACACACACGGACATTTTCCTAAAAATGCTTCTCTTTTTTTGGATTTAGGGGGACCCAAAACATCTATTTCCGGTGAAATCTCGGTATCTAATTTTTGGGTGGAATATGCCTTCTCTAAACACTATGTACATAATACGTATAGAGAAAGTAAAAGTTTTATTATTATTTCTACTTTATTATAATCAAGACAAAGATTAGCAGAAATAGTGATTTTTTTTACTTTCTCTACATGTACTATGTACATAGTGTATAGAGAAAGAATTGTATTCCACCCAAAAATTCGATACCGAGATTTCACCGGAAATACATGTTTTGGGTCCCCCTGAATAAAAAAAAAGCATTTTTACAAAAAGGTCCGTGTTGTGTGTATCTGTGTGTCTGTGTGCCTGTTGGCAGCATAGCTCAAAAACGAAAAGACCGTTAAATACCAAACCTAGTATTTAAGTTTGGTGTCTTCTAAGGATGCTACACGAAGATTTTCAAGAAAATCCCCCCAACCCCAACTACTCTTTACTTGGAACATTTTTCGAAAATTTTGATTTTCTTAAAAATGACTAACGATTTTGATTAAAATGTCAAATATTAAAGATATTTACCTGACAAATAAAATGTATATCTTGAATTTTCTGGGAATAGCCTCTGAAGACTACTTTATTCTGGATGAATTTTACGAAATGTTGCTTAACTGCTAAACCGTAAAAGATGGACAAAAACTTAACACACAAAAAATGTAGAGCACATTAAAACATACAATTTATGTCATATTCATTTTTTTTTCGTGGAGTTGATCGTTTTTGACATATTCCTTGTTTTAGGTTTCAGCTTTGAAAAACTTGTACTTTTCTCATATAGGAGTTTGTTAACTCCTGTCCATACAAACAAAGAAATTTCAATCACATAGCAACCAGCTTTTGACTATCACTTTAACCTATGGTACTCCCTTATTTCGGTTCTGTATACAAGGAGCAAGTAATAAGGCTATTTCTGCTAAATTTTTCTCGATTAGCATGAAGTAAATAGAAGCATAAGCGTTTTAATACTATTCTTGCAGAGATACAGAGAAAGTCATGTGAATGGAACACTTTTTTTTTTTTTTTTTTTTATGGACGCTTTTTGACTGCTGTGGTTCTCAGCGTCCCATTCTATATGGGGTGAAAGACCGCTTAATTTTGTTCAGAGGCCTCTATCAGGCTAGAATTTCTTTTACGTGCAGTAAATATACGAAATGAATATGAAGTTAGCATGGTAACTATTATACCAATGAGGACGACCGCTGAAATAGTGTTATTACTTTGTATTTCTTTGTCCTAAGATTTTGTAAGAGTTTTTCTGGAATAATTAGTGAAGCCAGTTATGTGGAATTTGTGTAGTTAGTGGGTCAAATGCAAGACTTTCTGTAGCTTGGCTAAGCAGCAAAGATGACGCAAAACCAATAGATGCTTAGCAAGATGTTGTACATGTCTATTGTGTTTGATACGCATTGTCTGCAAATTTCCATCAAACCTCAATAACAAAGGAAACGCCTATGTACATTTAAACGAGGAACAATAGAAAGCTCTGAGGTTTAAACCGGCCACGTGCTATGACGACAGCCAGGGGAAGAAACGGAGCACGTGATGGCGGATCCCGGAAGCTGAGGAATGTAAACTCAGAACAAATAATTAAGAACACGTGAGCGGAAGTGGTCCAGGAAAGTTTTGCCCTGCTTTTGTCTCGCGAGGAGAGCACCGGAAGCTCTCCAAGACGTCGTCGCTAGGCTGTACACCTGCCGTCCATGCCGCGGAATACGAATGAGGAGATGGCGCGCGTGGTTTTTCTGGTTCATCGAACCTCTCTCTTAGAGCACCTGCCCGCAATCCAACCAATCAAAACCACGCACCGGCCTCACAACAAATATCGTCGTGTCTTCTCTGAAAAATAACAGTTTGTCGCTAAAGGGAAGGTCTTTTCTTTGTTAACAACTTGGGGGATTCACGAGGATTTTACGGTACACAGAGCAGTGATGTGCAAAACTCTCATAGCTGTCTCTACTGGTTAAAACTTTAACCTTTATCAGAGAGAGAGAGAGAGCGCGAAAACTATAAATAGATCTGTCCTTACTAAAACTCTGATGTGTTGCATTTGCATGATTTTATTTCCAGCTCATTCTCCTACAAACTTTTCATTTTCTTCTGTCTATATATATATTTTAATCAAAATCGTAGGCTTTATTTTAAAAAAAGAATCTAATGTGCTCAATTCACAAGAATTTCTCTACACCTTTGTAACAAATTATTGTTAAAAAGTTTATTCTTCTATCTACATGCTAATCGAAATAAACATTACCAGAAATGTTCTTATTACTTAGTCCCTCATAAGTTGAAGGGAATAAGGGAATACACTAAGCCAAACCTACAGTCAAATCTTTTAAAGCCAGCTATATGATATAATTGAAATTACCTTCTCTATACATGACTAGAATGAAAAAAAGTGAATAGCGACTTCCCAATTTGAGAAAAGTATTGGAAATATATTAAAAAATCTGATGTGTTCCATTCACATGACTTTCTCTATAGCTCTCCAACAAATTATTGTTAAAAAGCTTATACCTCTATTTACTTCACGCTACTCGAGAACAAATTAGCAGAAATAGTCTTATTATTTGTTTCCTTGTAAGTAGAAGCGAAATAAGGGAGTGCCATAGGTTAAAGTGATAGTCAAAAGCTGGTTGCTATGTGACAAGTTCCTTTGTTTATATGGACAGGAGTTGACAAATTCCTATATGAGAAAATTAAGATTTTCATAGCTGAAACCAAAAACAATGAATGTCTCAAAAACGATCAACTCCACGACAAAAGTGTATATGGCATAAATTGTGTGTTTTAACGTGCTCTACATTTCTTGTATTGTAGGTTTTTTTATCTAAGTCTTACGGTTTAGCAGTTATGCAAAATTCCGTAAAATTCATCCAGAATAAATTAAGCCAGAAAATTCAAGATATACATTTCGTTTTTCAGGTAAATACCTTTAATATTTGATATTTTAATCAAAATCGTTAAAGCTATTTTTGCGAAAATTAAAATTTTCGAAAAAGTTCCATGTAAAGGGTAGTTTGGGGGGGGGATATTTCTCAAAATCTTCGTGTCGCATCCCTGGAAGATACTAAACTTAAATACCAAGTTTGGTATTTTACCGATTTACACACACACACACACACACACACATACGGACCTTTTTGTGAAAATGCTTTCTTTGGATATAAGTGACCCTAAAACATACATTTCCGGTGAAATCTCGGTATCGAATTTTTGGGTGGAGTGCAATACGTTCTCTATACACTACGCACATAGTGCGTGTAGAGAAAGTAAAAAGAACAAATCAAAAAAACTGATATGTGTCATTCACATGACGTTTTCTAACTATGCTACAAAGAAACTTCTAACAAAATATTATTATTCTTTCCACTCTATATTAATTGACATGGGAATACACTGTACTAAACCGATAGTCAAATGTGTTAAAAGCTGTTGCTATTCAATTGCCATTGAGATTCACTTCTTTGCATAGCTAGGAGTAAAACAAACGAAACACAAAGAAGAAAAATACAATTATTTTAAAATTGAAACCAATAACAAGGAATATCTCGGAAAGGTTAGCTCTAGAACCAAAATGAAAATTATATAACTTCTTGTTTTAACGAGATCTACATTTTTTGTATAGTAAGTTTTTGTCTATCTCTTACGGTTTACCAGTTATGCAAAAGTCAATCAGCATGCAGAAGACCTCGGAGGCTATTCCCAGAAAATTCAAGATATACATTTTATTGGTCATGTATCTTTAATATACGAAAATTGTTAGTCTTTTTGAGAAAATCAAAATATTCGAAGGTTTTTCAATATAAAGGGTAGTTTAGGATGGGGGGATTTTTTTTTTTTTTGGTATTTAAAGGACTTTGTTTTTAATTTATGCTATCCACAAACACATATGCTGTCCTTTTTCTAAAAAATGTTTTTTTTATTTTGGGTGGAATACAATACCGTCTGTTTCTACTATGTAGGCACGTTGTATATATGTACTAGAGAGAGTAAAAAAAGTACATAACAAGTTTCTGTTTTAACGACAATTGTCTAATAATTTTTTGGTCTATATTTCTTGTTTTTAGTTTCAGCTTTGAAAAACTTATACTTTTCTCATACGAGAATTTGTCAACTGCTGTCCATACAAACAAAGGAACTTCAGTCACATAGCAGTCAGCTTTTGACTATTACTGTAACCTATGGTACTCCCTTATTTCGCTTCTACTTAAAAGGAAGCAAATAATAAGACTATTTCTGCTAATTTTTTCTCGTTTAGCATGAAGTTAATAGAAGCATAAGCTTTCTAACAATAATTTGCTACAGAGATGTAGAGAAAGTCATGTGAATGGAACACATCAGATTTTTAAACACACAGCTCGGTAACTTTGAAACATATTTAAAATACTTACAACGTTTATTTCATTTGAGCTATGAATGGATTGTTCGCAAACGGTTGATATATGCCTTTTCAGTTAATTAAAGTTTTATTTGTGTGTGCTTTATGTGGTACGCTGATCTCTATTTGTTGATTAGTGAATGCATTATTTTCATTTAATACTCATATAAATTTGATACGTCATTAGAGGTTATTAGCTTTTATGCACCAGTTGTAATCATTTCATGCTTTGATGTGCTCTCTTCAGTTTTATAAATCTCCACTTCAAACTGCTGGCCATCGAAAACATCCTGTTCTCTTAATGGCACGGAGCAGCTTTCAATTAAATACTTTTTCTCATACCGTTTTGAAAGCATGGACCCTTGATGCATATTATGAAATATCCATAGAGTACCATGATTTTATTATAAAGAGTGTTTACTTTTTCTAACACTGTACTCGCGTGCATAAAATGGTGCCCATACCAAGGGCTGCCTGCCAGCGGAATAATTAACTATTTCGATAGGTATTACTTTCTCTACACATACTATGTACAGAGAAGGTATTGTATTGCACCGAAAAGATAACGAAATTTCACCGGAAATACATGTTTTGGATCCGCATGAATCCAAAAAAATCTGATGTTCCATTCACATGACTTTCTCTACATCTCTGCAACAAATTATTATTAAAAAGCTTTTGCTTCTATTTACTTCATGCTAATCGAGATAAAAATAGCAGAAATAGTCTTATTACTTGCTTCCTTGTAAGTAGGAGCGAAATAAGGGAGTACCGTAAGTTAAAGTGATAGTCAAAAGCTGGTTGCTATGTGACTGAAGATCCTTTATTTGTATGGACAGGAGTTGACAGATTTCTGCATGAGAAAAGTACAAGTTTTTAAGCTGAAACCAAAAACAAGGAATATCTTAAACGCAATCAACTCACGAAAAAAGTGCATATGACATAAATTGTGTGTTTTAACGTGCGCTACATTTTCTGTGTGATAAGTTTTTGTCCATCTCTTACGGAGCTGTTATGCAAAATTCCGTAAAATTCATCCAGAATAAACTAGTATTCAGAGGCTATTCCCAGAAAATTCAAGACACACATTTTATATGTCAGGTAAATGCCTTTAATATATGATATTTTAATCAAAATCGTTAGAGCTATTTTTTAGAAATTCAAAATTTTCGAAAAAAGTTCCATGTAAAGGGGAAGCTGGGGGTGGGGGATTTTCTTGAAAATCTCCGTGTCGCATCCTTACAAGATACCAACTTTTGGTATTTAACGGTCTTTTCGTTTTTGAGTTATGTTGTTCACAGACACACAAACACACAGACACACACGGGCAATTTTCTAAAACTGTTTTTTTTTATTAATGGGGTCTCAAAACATACATTTCCGGTGAAATCTCGGCATAGAATTTTTGGATGCAATAAAATACCTTCTCTACACACTATAGTACGTATAGAGAACGTAAAAATGGAGATTCCAGCATGATGTGGAGTAACCAGTTTAGTAAATTCACGTTTTAAAATAAATCTCAAGAGCTAACGGGCCTTCATCAAGGTCAAAAGTGTGCAAGTGTTGTGTCATGTGTACCATATTACGTAGGGCAGTACTGTGTTTGCAAAGTTTTGTGCAAATATTGCTTTTATTCTGCGTTAATTGGGTACAGCCTGTTGTACAAAAAGCGCAATTTTTGTTTTTGTGTTCAACGCTGGCGTTAAGCTCCTGTTTGTTGGAAACTCGGAAATTGGACCGACGTAGAACACTTCCCGATGGAGCTGCACGTTTATCTCCAGAGAACGTTATATCCATGTGTGATATTTTTTAAGAACTATTTGTGTAATTAATGTTAATCACATAGCGTGTATCTTATTTCCATGTAGTCTTTCATTAAGTCCTGCTTGTAATGTATATTTTAATAATACAGTTTAAACTAATTTTATCTTGATTATAGCTATAATTTTTTATTTAATATAAAGTAAACCATTTTATGTAATTACATCTACTTACTTTGTATTGCACCCGAAAAGTCAATACCAGAGATTTTATTAGAAAATATATTTTCAGACCCCCTGATACCAATAAAAGCATTTATAGAAAAAGAATCTGTTGTATTCCATTCACAAGACTTTCTCTACATCTCAGCAACAAATTATTGTTAAAAAGCTCATGCTTCTATTTACTTCATGCTAATCGAAAAAATTTAGCAGAAATAGTCTTAATACTTGCTTTCTTGTAAGTAGAAATAAGGGAGTATCATAGGTTAAAGTGATAGCCAAAAGCTGGTAGCTATGTAACTGAAGTTCCTTTGTTTTTATGTACAGGAGTTGACAAATTCCTGTATGAGAAAAGTACAAGTTTTTCAAAGCTGAAACCAAAAACAATGAATATTTCAAAAGCGATCAACACCATTAAAAAAATTATATAACGTAAACTGTGTGCTTTAACGTGCCCTACATTTTTTGTGTGGTAACTTTTTGTCCATCTCTTACGGTTTAACAGTTATGCAAAATTCCTTAAAATTCATTCAGAATATAGCAGTCTTCAGAGGCTATTCCCAGAAAATTCAGGATATACATTTTATTTGTCAAGTAGATATCTTTAATATACGATATTTTAATCAAAACCGTTAGAGCCATTTTTGAGAAAATAAACTTTTCGAAAAGAGTTCCATGTGAAGGGTAGTTTGGGTTGGGGAGATTTTCTTGAAAATCTTTGTGTCGCATGTGTGGCAGATACCAAACTTAAATATCAAGTATGGTATTTAACGGTCTTATCGTTTTTGAGCTGTGCCGTCTACAGACACACATACATACACATACACAGACAGGCAGATACACACATTGACATTTTTTTAAAAAATGCCTTTTTTAATTTAGGGAGGCTCAAAACTTGTATTTCCGGTGAAATCTCGGTATCGAATTGTTGGGTGCATTAAAATACCTTCTCTATACACTACGTACATTGTACATATAGAGAAAGTAAAAATCCGTGTATCTGTCTGTCAGTGTATGTGTGTGTGTGTGTGTGTGTGTGTGTGAAGACGATAACTAAAAGAACGAAAAGTCGGTAATTACCAAACTTGGTGTTTAAGTTTAGTATGTTCCAGGGGTGCGACACAAATATTTTGAGAAAAATCCCTCCACCCCAAACTCCCCTTAACATGGAAAAAATTTCGAAAATGTTTATTTTTTCAAAAATGGCTCTAAAGTCTTTGATTAAAATACCATATATTAAATGTATATACATGACAAATAAAATGTATATGTTGAATTTTTTGGGAATAACCTCTGAAGACTTCTTTATTCTGGACGAATTTTGCTAAGCTGTGCCTAACTGGTAAACCGTAAAAGATAGACAAAAGATTATCACACAAAAAATGTAGATCTCGTTAAAACACACCATTTATGTCGTATACATTTTTTCGTGGAGTTTACCATTTTTTAGATATTCATTGTTATTAGTTTTAGTTCTAAAATACTTAAATACAAGTTATAAGACCATTTTTGTTAATTTGTTCTCGATTAGCATGAAGTAAATAGAAGAATAAAAATAACTCATGTGAGTTGAACACAGATTTTTTTTTTAATGTTATAAATACACATTGTAATGTTCCTGTTTAAAATCAAAAACATAAAAAATATCTGGTGATTTTCATTCACATGACTTTCTCCAGCTGTTCCATAAACAAACTTTCCTTACAAAATGCTCTTTTATCTACTTCATGCCAATCGAAATAAACATTAGCAGAAATTATCTTTTTGCTTGCTTTCTTGTAAGTATAAATGGAAATAACGGAATACACTAGGCTAAAGCGATAGTCAAATCTTTTAAAAAGTGGTCAATATGTGAACAATAGAAGTCGGTTATGTGTGCATTGCCAGTAAAACAGAAGAGATGAAAAGAAAGGTAAACCATTTGAAAAAAAGTTATGTAGAAAGTTTAAAATTGAAACCCATAACACGGAGTATCTCATTAAACGGTCAACTCTAGAACAAATATGTATATGGCATACATTTTTGCGCAATAAGTTTTAGTCTATCTCTTACGGTTTACCAATTATGCGAATTTCAGCAAAATTCGTCCAGAATAAGGTAGTCTTCAGAAGCTATTCCCAGAAAATTCAAGTTACACATTTTATTTGTGATGTAAATATCTTTAATGTAAAGTATTTTAATCTATATCCTTAGAACCATTTTTGAGCAAGTAAAAATGTTCGATAATTTTTCCACGTAATCTTCGTTTCGCATCCTTGGGAGATACTAAACGTAAATTCCAAGTTCGGTATTTTACGGACTTTTCGTTTTTGAGTTAATCTGTTACAGACACATACAGTCACACACACTGACCTTTTTCTAAAAATACTTCTTCTGGGCTCAGAGGTGTCAAAACATGTTTCCTATGAAATCTCGGTATCGAATTGTTGGCTGGAATACAATAACTTCTGTATACTATGTAGGTTGTAGAGACAAATTTATTGATACAAATAACCAGCTCAGGTTGAACGTCTGTGGGTCGAATTCGGGAGGTGTTGGGTTTAAATCCCAGTTCAGTTCGAATGACTACCCAGGGCCAAAGCCCTCCATTCTGATGCACCTTTCCATTAGGCCGAGACCTAGAGACTAACAAGGCATGGGAACATACCGGGATGGAAGTGGATACGTCACTTACGCGCGTCAACCCATAAGGGTCAACTACCAATAACCTTGGTGAGGCCGACAGTATTACCAGCTTACCGTCTACTAGCTCTCCCGTGTTAGTGCCGGAGAACTTGAGGAGTCTCACATCCTCGTCAAGGCAAAGCTGAGACGAACCCAATAACCCATGGGTATCGGGACTGCCACGTCGAGTCCAACCCAATCCGAACAACTCCCTTGCGGGAGGGGCTCGTATGTTCGGCCCGACTACTTCTGGTCACGTCAGAACTACCACGGGTACTCGGGGTACGCAGCGCTCGCACCAAAGCAGCTGAAGAGGTCGGAATCCTCCCCCCTACGGACTAGCCAATCAGATTTTTTGTTTTGCTTTTGTTTTGTTTCTCTCGCGGTTTCTTTCAATCACCAAGGTAAATACCGCCATCATCATCAACAGCAGCGCATTAGCAGCTGTTTTTCGACCTGTTTCGCCTCTCATAGAACAGTTTTCTATAAATGAATGAATAAGTGTATTTATTGACATAACGGTATCATACACTGAACTTCAACAATCGCACGGGACCACAGACCGTACGTGCTTTTGTAATAGACAAACAATATTAAAAACACAACAAAGAGTTAAAAAGAGTAAACACGAAAATAAAAAGACAAATATATTCAAATATAGCAATTTAAATTTAAGCACAGAGTACACCTTATTCAGAAGCATAAATGTACCCTCTTATAATAGATAAATACTCTTAAAAGAAATATATACACATAATATATATATATATATATATATATATATACAATATATAAAACCATAACACAACAATGCACCAAGTATGACAAAATATATGTGTAAAACATTGTAGTCACTTTTGATTAGTTTTTCTTTCCTTCCTCCCCCCCCCTCCCCTCTTCTCTTTTGGCAGCCTTCTCAGATGTCTTACCTTACTTTACCTAGCCCGTCCACGTCTTCCGCGCCTGCCAGTAGCGTCCAACACACTTCTAGCTCTACATTCGCGGTGGTAAAGAATCGCGATAAATATTTTTCCCGCCATTCCTCTGTGCCCCTACTTCTTGCCAATATGTGGGTCCACGACTCTTCCTCCTCGCAAATGAGACAGATTCTCGTACATTCTCGTCTGCAATTTTTGAGCTCCTCCATGCTCCTAGTCTAATCCACGCGTGCCCCTCTCTAATGAGTTTGGTAACTGTTTTGATGTATTGCTCCATACCCCACTCCAATTATAGCCCAGACTGTACTTCTAATGAAACCTTCTCCGTGCATTGCGCAATTATTTGCTGTCTATCAATCCATCTCGTCAAGGCTCTTCCTTTCTATTTCCTTTTGGATTGCATTCAACAATCCTCTCAGAAATGCCGGATTCTATCACTCGTTGTACATGTGCAAGATAATTCTCTTGATATTCTTTGATTTTTTATTTAAATTTGGTCAGTTCAGTTTCTTCGTTGAGTTAATGCAGTAAAATTGAAGTTCCTTGGCTGCGTTACGAGCGCTAGGTAGGGTAAAGACAGTGATGGGGCTGCCATCTTTAAGCTTCTGTCCCAGCTCTTGTGTACTAAGGTCAGAAGGGTCACCTGTATCCGCTCTTCTAGTCGTAATACTGAACGCCTAGCCGACAATTGAAGTCTTCGTACGTGTCCCCATGCAGAGGCCCTCAGTACTCCATGATGCTAAATACGGATTAGATAATATCACGACCCAAAATCCCACCTTTGATTTGCTCTAAAACAGTAATAAATAGAATCGAATAGATGTAATGGCGATTGCGCGGTCATCTGTCCACAGTTAAGTCAGTTAGTCCGAATGACACCCTAACGCCATCTGCTTGTCGCGGAGCAAAGTAGTATGAAAAATGATGTTACGTCGAGGGCTGGCTGAACTCTATCATCTGGATGGTAGAAGGAGCTAGACTAGACGCCTTGATCTCTGGCCTCACTTGCATATAACTACTGGGATAACTTCCATCTACTTCATGTTAATCGAGATAAACATTATCAGAAACGGTCTTATTACTTGGTTCCTTGTAAGTAGAAGGGAAGTCGGGGAATACACTAGGCTAAACTGACAGTCAAATCTTCAAAACCTGGTTGCTATGCGATTGAAATGCGGTTCACTTTACTTGGCCGGATTAAAACAAATGGAAAAAAGAATGATAACTTTCAGTTTTAGAAACATTACTGTATTTTAAAATTGAAACCAAAACCAATAACAATACATATCTTAAAAATGGTGTAATCTAAAAAAAAAAATGATATGCAGTTTTTGAGTGATAAGATTTTGTGTATTTCTTATGGTTTAGCAGCTATGAATAGGTCATCCAGATTGAAGAGGCATTTAGAGGCTCTTCTCAGAAAATTCAAGATATACATATTATTTCTCATGTAAATATCTTTAATATATGGCAAAATGTAAATGATATGTTATGTATGGACGCACTTTAACTACTGTGGTTCTCAGCGTTCCATTCTAAATTGGGCGTGAGAGACCGCTTAGTTTTATTCAGAGGCCTCTCTATAAGGCTTGAGGTTCTTTTACGTGCCGTAAATCTACGACACGGGACCAACGGCTTTACTTCCCTTCCGAAGGAAGCCATTAATATAAGGCATTTTAATCAAAATCGTTAGAGCCATTTTTGAGGAAATCAAATGTTCGAAAGATTTTTCCAAGTAAAGGGTAGTTTAGGGTGGTGGAATTTTCCTCTTAAGTTTTCCTTGGAAGATGTGTCGCACCCTTATATACCAAGTTCGGTATTTTGCCGAATTTTCATTTTTACTTTCTCTATACTCACTATGTACATAGTGTATAGAGAATGTATTGCACTCCACCAAAAAATTCGATACCGAGATTTCACCGGAAATATATGTTTTAGGGTCCCCTGTATCCAAAATAAGTATTTTCAGAAAAAGGTCCGTGTGTGTGTGTCAGTGTGTCTACGTGTCTGTGAACACGATAACTCAAAAACGAAAAGTCGGTAAAATACCAAACTTGGTATTTAACTTTAGTAACTTCCAGGGATGCGACACGAAGATTTTGAGAAAAATCCCCCCACCCAAAACTACCCTTTACATGAAACTTTTTTCGAAATTTTTGATTTTCTAAAAAATGGCTAACGATTTTGATTAAAATATCGTATATTAAAGTTATTTACCTGACAAATAAAATGTATATTTTGAATTTTCTGGGAATAGCCTCTGAAGACTACTTTATTCTGGATGAATTTTTCATAACTACTAAACCGTAAGAGATGGACAAAAACTTAACCCATAAAAAATGTAGAGCACGATAAAACACACAATTTATGTTATATACATTTTTTTTCGTGGAGTTGATCGTTTTTGAGATATACCTTTTTTTGGTTTCAGCATTGAAAAACTTATACTTTTCTCATACAGGAATTTGTCAACTCCTGTCCATACAAACAAAGGAACATCAGTCACATAGCAACCAGCTTTTGGCTTTCACTTTAACCTAAGACTATTTCTGCTAATTTTCTCGATTAGCATGAAATAAATAAAAGAGAAGCTTATTAACAATAATAATTTACAGAGATATCTCCATATCTGTGGATGCAACACATCAGCTTTTTGAGTTAACGTGTTCAAACACACACCCACACGCGCGCGCGGACCTTTTTCTAAACGTTTTTTTTTTAATTCAGAGGACTCTAAAACATGATTCTCTGTACACTATGCACATAGTACGTGTAGAGAGGGTAAAAATTTAAAACAAAACAGACGCCTAATTTGATTCGTATAACTGGAAAAGTTGTCTAATTGCGGAGAGTAAATTGCTTCCTTTATCAACCTGTTGCGTACGTGTCTGGGGCGAGTTGTGAGTTATTTTATATTAACGTCAGACAGTGTGACTGTTTCAGTCAAAGCACAAAGGTAAACCTGCTACATAAATGTTTGTGCGTGCACAGAAGGCTGTTATACAACGGGTTTCTGAGCAAAAGGTGTAGAAATAAAAACAAATCTGATGTGTTCCATTCACATGACTTTCTCTATATCTCTGCAACAAATTATGGTTAAAAAGGTTAAGCTTCTATTTACTTAATACTAATTGAGAAAAAATAGCAGAAATAGACTTATATCTTGCTTCGTTGTAAGTAGAACCATAGGTTATAGTGATAGTCAAAAGCTGGTTGCTATGTGAATGAAGTTCCTTTGTTTGTATGGACAGGAGTTGACAAATTCCTGTATGAGAAAAGTATAAGTTTTTCAAAGCTAAAACTAAAAACAAGGAATATCTTAAAAACGATCAACTCCATATATATATATATATATATATATATATATATATATATATATAAATTGGGTGTTTTAATGTTCTCTACATTTTTTGTATGTCAAGCTTTTGTCTATCTCTTACGGTTTAGCAGTTATGCAAAATTCTGTAAAATTCATCCAGAATAAAGTAGTCTTCAGAGGCTATTCCCAGAAAATTCAAGATATACATTTTATTTGTCGTTTAAATATCTTTAATATATGCATTTTAATCAAAATCGTTAGAGCCATTTTTGAGAAAATCAAATTTTTCGAAAAACGTTCCATGTAAAGGCTAGTTGGGGGTGGGGGACTTCCTTGAAAATCTTCGTGTCGCATCCTTGGAAGATATCAAACCTACAGGGTGTAAATGAACTACAGCGAAATAATTTGCGAGATTGTGCACGTGACTGCATGGTCCCCAGATAAACATAACGCAGCTACATAGCGTTAAACGTGTGGGTATCAGGTGCTGATAAGTCGGTGTTAAAGCAAAGCAGTTTCACAAAATGTCTTAGGATGTCTTTAAAACTGCTGCCCGAGTATAGCAATATCGATTTTTAGCAGCTCGTTACTAGGTTCTCAAGATTTAATGTCGCAAAGATCTGTAAAATCTGCAACTAATCACTTGCCAGTGCGACACTGAGCTTCATTAACTACGTTTTTGAGGTAACCTAGTCTGAAGGTGTTTTTTCAACTGCTCTGGTGGCTTAACGGGGGAAGCTGCTATCCCAAAGGTCATCAGTTCAATTCCTGTCATTGAGTACATATTTTTTATTATTTTTTTTTTTCATTCCATACGAAGTGCCGTGATAGGTGAACGAGACTCGAACTCGGAAACTATCTTTCACTTGAAAGCCAGTATCATAACCACTACGCTAGAGAGGTACGCTGTAATATGTCCCTTCGTTTTTCGTGTTAAGCTCTCGAATGGTTGATAAATTAGCCAGTGGCGTACTGGCACTTCAGAAACTTATACCTGTTACTTCCGACATTTCAATAAACAGGCCTTAAGTCTGTTATCTCAAATTACTTATTTAAGTAATCTACATATTCTGTGAAAATATTTCGGTATAGTTCATTAACATCCTATATATACCAAGTTTGGTTTTTAACGGTCTTTTCATTTTTACTTTCTCCATACGCACTATGTACATAATGTATAGAGAAAGTATTGCACTCCACCAAAAATTCGATACCGAGATTTCACCGGAAATATATGTTTTAGGGTCCCCAATATACAAAAAAAGCATTTTCACAAAAAGGTCCGTGTGTGTGTGTGTGTGGTGTGTGTGTGTCCGTGTGTCTGTGAACACGATAACTCAAAAACGAAAAGTCGGTAAAATACCAAACTTGGTATTTAAGTTTAGTATCTTCCAGGGATGCGACACGAAGATTTTAAGAAAAATCCCCCCACCCCCAACTACCCTTTACATGGAACTTTTTTCGAAAACTTTGATTTTCTCAAAAATGGCTCTAACGATTTTGATTAAAATTTCGGATATTAAACATATTTACCTGACAAATGAAATGCATATCTTGAATTTTCTGGGAATAGCCTCTGAAGAGTAATTTATTCTGGATGCATTTTACTAAATTTTGAATAACTGCTAAACCGTAAGAGATGGACAAAACTTACTACACAAAAAATGTAGAGCACATTAAAACACACAATTTATGTTATATACATTTTTTCGTGGAGTTTGTCGTTTTTGTGACATTCCTTATTTTTAGTTTCTGCTATGAAAAACGTATACTTTTCTCATACAGGAACTTGTCAACTCCTATCCATATAAACAAAGGAACTTCATTGACATAGTCACCAGCTTTTGACTAACACTTTAACCTACGGTTGTACCTTATTTCGCTTCTACTTACAAGGATGCGAGAAATAAGACTTTTTCTGCTAATTTTTTTATCTGATTAGCGTAAAGTAAATAGAATTATAAGCTTTTTAAGAATTCTTTGTTGCAGGGATATGGAGAAAGTCATGTGAATGGTACACATCAGATTTTTGAGCTATGCTGCCCATAGGCGCACACACATACACAGAGACAAACAGACAGACACACGCATGACATTTTTCTAAAAGCGCTTTTTTGGATTCAGGGGGCCACACGTACATAGTACGTGTAGAGAAAGTAAAAAAATAAAAAATAAACTCTATGCATTATAATCTGCAGTTACATGGTTTACTGAATGAGGGCCACCCAGAAAGTAGCAGATGATTTGCCATAACTAAACAATAACGAAACTTATCAACACAACATTTTATTTACAAAGTTACAACACCATACTCTATTTTTCAACGTAATCCTCATTGTTATCAAGGAATTTGTCACGTGGTATCGGGTTTTCAATGCACATGTTATACTATTCCACCGCTAAAGATCTGAGCCAAGATGTCACTGCCACTTTGAGGTCTTCATCGGTTGGAAAATCTTTTCAATCCAAAAAGTCATGTACGGTGTCCAAAGTGAAACACCGGTTTGTCTTTATTCTTTTATCAACATTTGCTTTCAACTCCTCAATAACGATTGATGAATTCCACCCGGGTCTTTATCGTAAACACTGGTTCTTCCTTGATTACTCGTACATTATATGCCATTTCCTAACTGAAGACTCGTTCATTACATTATCATACACTTGCGTTATTTGCCTATAAAATGCGATTGGCCGAACATTTTGTGCATTCAAAAAAAATCTTGTGTTACAATCACATGACTTTCTCTAGCTGTTCTACAAACTTCATACCTAAGATTCTTCTTCTTTCTGGACCTTGCTAATCGTGGTACTCATTAGCACAATGTTCTTATTATTTAGTTCCGTATAAGCAGGAAGAAAATAAGGGAATACACTAGGCTAAACCAATAGTCAAATGTTTTAAAAGCTGTCATTACAAATCGCTTCTTTTCTTGGCCAGGAGTAGAACAAAAGAAAAACGGACACTCCCGTCTGAGAAAAGTGTAAGTACTTCACAACTGAAACTAATAACAATGAATACCTCGAAAACGGTAAGCTCCACGAGAAAAATGTATATGACATAACTTGTGTATTTTAACAAGACCCAAACTTTTTGTATAGTAAGTGTTAGTCTATCTCTTACGGTTTACTAGTTATACCTTATTAAGCAAAATTCATCCAGAATAAACAGGTCTTCAGAAGCTATTCCCAGAAAATTCAAGATATACGTTTTATTTGTTAGGTAAATATCTTTAATGTATGATATTTTAATCAAAATCGTTAGAGACATTTTTAAGAAAATCAAAATTTTCGAAAAAAGTTCCATGTAAAGGGTAGTTTGGGGTGGGAGGATTTTTCTCAAAATCTTCGTGTCGCATCCCTGGAAGATACTCAACTTAAATACCAAGTTTGGTATTTTAGCTAGTTTTCGTTTTTGAGTTATCGTGTTCACAGACACATGGACACACACACACACACACACACACACACACACACACACACACAAGGACCTTTTTCTCAAAATGATTTTTTTGGATACAGGGGGTCCTAAAACATGTATTTCCGGTGAAATCTCGGTATCGAATTTTTGGGTGGAATGCAATACTTCTTTATCCCTATGTACATTGTACGTATGGGGCTAGAGAAAGTAAAAAACGAATAAGTTCTTTGTCAGTAAAAAAGTATAGCATCGGCATTGAAAAACTGGTACCACGTGACAATAAATGTCTTGACAGATTGGAGATTACGTTGAGAAATAGAGTAAGATACTGTAACTTTGTAAATAAAGTTTTATGTTGATAACTTTCGTTATTATTTGGTTATTCCAAATCGTGTGTCACTTTCTGGATTGCCCTCGCAAAATTGCCTTCGTTTCACACTTTGCATTTATATGTATGTTTTACATAAATACTGATTTGTTATTTAAATATGTTGACTATAAATTTATTATATACTCGGATTCTTTTTATTGTGCACAAATCAATCTGAACTAGATGCATACAGTTATAAAATACAGGAATCTTGGATAAGTGGAGACATACTGAAAAATTCAATGCCATGCCGTGATTTGAACCAGAGATCTCCCGGTTTCTAGCTAGTTGCCCTACCACTGAGCTACCATAGCAACATACCGGCTCAGCTGACTCACATGGTTCTCGGTAAACTACAAGGTGATTTCAAAACATTTTGAGGCCGCGCCGTGGCCGAGTGGTTAGACCACTAGCCTCTCACCTATATGGCCGGGGTTCGATCCCAAGCGACCGCATGTGAGATTTGTGGTGGACAAGGCGACGCTGGGGCGGGTTTTCTCCGGGTACTCCGGTTTCCCCCGCCATCGCATTCCACCGGTGCTCCATCATCATTCATGTATCATCAGTGTCACCGCCTGCGGTGCCAGTAGTAGTTAAAGCGGCGTTAAATACTACCAAAAAAAAAAAAAAAAAAAGCCATTTTGAGATGATATACCCCAGTTGCGACTTACAATGTCGAAAGTACTTTAAGTCCTAGGATTCATAGTTTAGCCAGCTATTATGGTCAATTAGCGTTAATTTAATTGCTTTTCCAAACTAGCCGTGTCTAGGACACGAGTTGGTGAAGTGAAATTAGGAAATTTAAACCAATCGCGGCCATCTGACTGGAACGATCTTATCACAGTTGATGTTCATTTTTTTTTTTTTTTAAATCTTGTCGCTCCTGACGTTCGTTTGTTTAATCTCCTGTCTTGGTTATGGGTAACAAGGTGGCAATCCAGTCAACCAACCTTCCCTTTTAATAACTGTCATTTCCACAATTGTACTTTCAATTAATTCAGTTACAATGTTTATTTAAAATTTTATCTAGGTCAGAATGTATTTCGTTAAAAAAATGAGTGAAAATAATCATTATTTGTATTTCTTATGTATGAGATAGGTGCAATGACCTCAAATTAAATAACGTTTGGTTACATTTCATATGTCATTTATTAAAAGCTGAAATAATATAACTGTTCCCTATTTCTATTGTTGCTATCCATGTTCGTACATTAGAGGTAGGCACGGTCGATCATATAATTCAGGAGGCAGTGAAGAGAGAAAAACCAATTCGGTAAATAAACATGATCGAATGCGTCATCTACCATTTGAGAACTGATGTATTAGAATCATAACCTGATAAAATCTCCCTTCCTGTATATTATATTATAAATTACTACTTCGCTCCGAACATGAATTACCGACAAGATAAAAACTCTCGTGGTATTACTTATAAAAACATGCGAGTAGATAAAAGAATAATCTTTTCTAAGAATACTTTGTATATGGAACTTATCAGAATATTTACTTTCTCTACACGTACCATATATATAGTGTATAGAGAAGGCATTGTATTCCACCCAAACATTCGATACCGAGGATTTCACCGGAAATACATGTTTTGGGTTCCCCTGAATCTAAAAATACATTTTTAGAAAAAGGTCTGTGTGTGCGTGTCTGTGGACAACATTACTCACAAACGAAAAGAACGTTGAATACAAAACTTGGTATATAACTTTGGTATCTTGCAAGGATGCGACAAGGAGATTTTCAAGAAAATCCGCCCACCCCCAACTACCCTTTACGTGGAACATTTTTCTAAAATTTTTATTTTCTGAAAAATTGCTCTAACGATTTTGAACAAAATACTTTATATTTAAGATATTTTATGGCATTCGAAATGTATATCTTGCATTTTATCGGAATAGCTTCTGAAGACCCCTTTATTCTGGACGACGTTTATATAACTGGCAAACCGTAAAAGATGTAAAATGTAGATCTCATTAAACAAAACACAATTTATGTAATGTACATTTTTTCGTAGAGTTAACCGTTTATGAGATATTCCGGATTATTGGTTTCAATTTTAGTGACTTAAAACTTTTCTCAAACGGGGATACATATCTCTTCTCGTTTGTTTATTCCTGGTAGCCAAAGAGATTGAAATGTCAATTTCTTCGCATTGCGATCGGCTTTTATAGGACGAGACTATCGCTTTAGCCTGTGTATATTCTTATTTCCCTTCTGATTACAAGGATGCTAGTAGCAAGACAATTCTGTCTATGTTTATCTTGAATAGCATGATATAGATAACATATTAATGTTTTGAATAAAAGGTTTGTTCACCGAACAGCTAGAGGACATCATGGAACACAGAATTTTTACTTTCTCTATACGTACTAAGTGCATAGTGTATAGAGAAGGTATTGCACTCCACCCAAAAATTCGATACCGAGATTTCACCGGAAATATATGCTTTAGGGTCCCCTGTATCCAGAAACAAAAATTCACAAAAAGTTCCGTGTGTGTGTGTGTGTGTGTGTGTGTGTGTGTCCGTGTGTCTGTGAACACGATAACTAAAAAACGAAAAGTCGGTAAAATACCAATCTTGGTATTTAAGTTTAGTATCTTTCAGGGATGCGACAGGAAGATTGAGAAAAATCCCCCACCCCCAACTACCCTTGGAACTTTTTTCGAAAATTTTGATTTTCTAAAAAATGGCTCTAACGATTTTGATTAAAATATCGTATATTAAAGATATTTAACTGACACATAAAATGTATATCTTGAATTTTCTGGGAATAGCTTCTGAAGGCTACTTTATTCTGGATCAATTTTACGGAATTTGCATTACTGCTAAACTGTAAGAGATGGACAAAACCTTGCCCAAAAAAAAAAAAAAAAATGTAAAGCACATTAAAATGCACAATTTATATCATATAATTTTTTTCGCGGAAAGTTGATCGTGTTTTAGATATCGCTTGTTTTTGGTTTCACCTATAAAAACATACTTTTTCATACAGGAATTTGTCAACTCCTGTCCATACAAACAAAGGAACTTATTTCCCTCCTACTTAACAAGGAAACAAGTAATAAGACTATTTCTGCTAATTTTTTTCTGGACTAGCATGAAATAAATAGAAGAATAAGCTTTTAACAGTAATTAGATGCGGAGATGTAGAGAAAGTCATGTGAATGGAACATAAGATTTTTTTTTCATTATGCAAGGTTGAGATATATGTCCTTGACCTTAGACCTTATGCACGGAAGTGGCGTTTCTCCGGAGCAAGTATTAGCGAACTACCTACCAGTTTCTGAAGGTTACTGCTTTTGCGCTCCCTTTACGCGAGGTAATAAACAAGACTCAGAATATGCTATTACCTTCTCTCTACAGCGCATGCGTTACTGTAGATATCGAACTTTTACTTCATTCTCGAGTTTTTTAGCCTTCATAGAAACCAGTGTTCTACTTCAGTTATTGCATCTATGACATTTCGAATATCCACGAGGTCTAGGTCGAGTTTCATAATCCTACGAACAATATAGAATAATTTCAACACAGTATGTTTCTATACTATTTACTTTCTCTACACGTACTATCTACACAGTGTAACGAGAAGGTATTGTATTGCACCCAAAAATTCGATACCGAGATTTCAGTAGGAATATATGTTTTGAGACTCCCTGAATCCAAAAAAAAGCATTTTTAGAATACTGTCCGTGTGTGTGTGTGTGTGGGGGGGGGCAGCAAAGCTCAAAAACGAAAAGACCATTAAACACCAAACTTGGTATTTAAATTTTGTATCTTCCAAGGATGCGATACGAAGATGTTCAAGAAAATCCCCCACCCCCAACCACCCTTTACATGAAACTTTATTCGAAAATTTTGAATTTCTCTGTTGTGTTCCATTCACATGACTTTCTTTACATCGCTGTAACAAATTATTGTTAAAAAGCATATCCTTCTATCTACCTTATGATAATCGAGATAAACGTTAGCAGAATTTGTCTTAATTACTTCCTTCCTTGTAGGTAGAAGGCAAATAAGGGATTACACTAGGCTAAAGTGATAGTCAAATATTTTAAAATCTGGTTGCCATATATTTGAAATCCGTTTCTATGCAGGGCCAGGAATTTACAACTTTCCGTGTGAAAAATGAACATCTTTGAAATGGCCAATTCCATGAAAAAAGCATATATGACATAAACTGTTTGTTTTAACGTGATCTACATTTTTTGTGCAGTACATTTTTGTGTATCTCTTACGGTTCACCACTTACGCAAAATTCAGCGTAAAATATCGTTAAGGGTCAGAATAAAGATGTCTTTACAGAGTATTCCCAGAATATTCAACATATACATTTTATTTGTAATGTAAATATCTCTAATGTACTGTATTTTAATCAAAATCGTTAGAGCCATTTTTGAGAAAATCAACATTTTCGAATTTTTTTCCATGTAAAGGGTAGTTTGGGGTGGGGAATTTTTCTCAAAAGCTTCGTTCGTATCCCTGGAAGATACTAAACTTAAATGCAAAGTTTGGTATTTTTGCTTATTGGTTATCGTGTTCACAGACACAGGACATACACGGATCTTTTTTCTAAAAATGTTTTTTTTGGATACAGGGGGCCCTAAAACGTCTATTTTCGGTGAAATCTCGATATCGATTTTTTGAGTGGAATGCACATGTACACACTGTACATAGTACGTGTAGAGAAAGTAAAAATGTATTGTTTTACCTATTTCACTGAGTTCATGCCTAACGGCCTGCGATATTCAGTTGTTGCCTTGCTTGGCATCAGTACGGACAACTTGTGACTTACTCGTACAGGACAAAAACATTCTATACATGAATGTATTGGAAATAATAAACCTATGTCACACTGATTTCTTGACTTTTTTGGTAGCAGTTGTAATTTTGCTCTCTCCGCTGCTTGCATAATGTCGTCTGCTTCAGCAAATTCCATTTTAATGACATTCAAATCATCCGCCATTTTGTGGTTCGATATGAGCTTTCAGAGTATAATTCACTGAGTGACAGAATTTTCTACTTTTAACACTACTGACATCTGGGAAAAGACCTAATTTTAGCATCAACTGTCTAAAAAATTATTATTGAAATTTGTGCCAGTTGTTACAACAAAAGTAATGTTTCCGCCAAATTTGAAATTTCTGGCTTACATGGTTATTTATGAAATGTTTATTTTTCACATTCATTGTTGTAACACAACGCTTCCCAAGTCACATTTTTACTTTCTCTACACGCACTAGGTGCATAGTGTATAGAGAAGGTATTGCACTCCACCCAAAAATTCGATACCGAGATTTCACCGGAAATATATGTTTTAGGGTCCCTTATATATAAAAAAAAAAAAAAAAAAAAAAAAAGCATTTTCACAAAAAGGTCCGTGTGTGTGTGAACACGATAACTCAAAAACGAAAAGTCGGTAAAATACCAAACTTTGTATTTAAGTTTAGTATCTTCCAGGAATGCGACACGCAGATTTTGAGAAAAATTCCCCCACCCCAAACTACTCTTTACATGGAACTTTTTTCTAAAATTTTGATTTTGTAAAAAGTGGCTGTATCAATTTTGATTAAAATATCATATATTAAAGATATTTACCTGACAAATAAAATGTATATCTTGAGTTTTCTGGGAATATCCTCTGTAGACTACTTTATTCTGGACGAATTTTACGGAATTTTGCATAACTGCTAAACCACAAGACTTAGATAAAAACTTACAACACAAGAAATGTAGAGCACGTTAAAACACACAATTTATGTTATATACATTTTTTTTCGTGGAGTTGATCGTTTTTGAGATATTCATTGTTTTTGGTTTCAGCTATGAAAAACTTACTTTTTTCATATAGGAATTTGTTAACTCCTGTCCATATAAACAAAGGAATTTCAGTCACATAGCAACCAGCTTTTGACTATCACTTTAACCTATAGTACTCCCTTATTTCGCTTCTACTTACAAGGAAACAAGTAATAAGATTATTTTTGCTAATTTGTTCTCGAGTAGCATGAAGTAAATAGAAGCATAAGCTTTTTAACAGTAATTTGTTTCAGAGATGTAGAGAAAGTCATGTGCATAGTACACATCAGATTTTTCTTTGTCTATTTCGTACACAGTAAGTAGAAAAGGTATTGCATTCGACCCCAACATTCGATACCGAGTTTTCACCAGAAAGACGTGTTTTGAGAACCCCTGAAAAATCTTAGGAAAATCTCTGCCTCATTAATGTTTGTATACAGCATAACTGAAGCTTGATAATAAGTTGAGAATCTTTCCAGGGTACAACATGAAACATTTCAATAAATTGCCTCCACCCGAGACCACATGGGAGATTTTTCGAACTTGTGATTTTCTTAAAAATGGTTATGATTTCGATTAAAATATCATATGTTTAAAATACTTTCATGACAAATGAACTGTGTGTCATGAATTTTCTGAGAGTAGCCTTCAGTAAACCTATTCATTCTGGATGACTTTTATATAACTGGCAAACCGTAAGACTATTAAAAATCTTACTATACAAAAAATGTTGATCTAATTAAATCAAACAGTTATTTTAGTGAACTTAACGTTTTCGAGATATTCCGGTTTCAATTTTAAACCACTTAAACTTTTCTTGTACGGGAAGACATTTTTACTTTCTCTATACGCACTATGTACGTAGTGTATACAGAATATATTGCACTCCACCAAAAAATTCGATACCGAGATTTCACCGGAAATATATGTATCCAAAAAGATCATTTTCACAAAAAGGTCCGTGTGTGTGTCCGTGTGTCTGTGAACACGATAACTCAAAAACGAAAAGTCGGTAAAATACCAAACTTAGTATTTAAGTTTAGTATCTTCAAAGGGATACGACACGAAGATTTTGAGAAAAATCCCCCACCCCCAACTACCCTTTACTTGGAACTTTTTTCGAAAATTTTGATTTTCTCAAAAATGGCTCTAACGATTTGGATTAAAATTTCGGATATTAAACATATTTAACTGACAAATGAAATGTATATCTTGAATTTTCTGGGAATAGCCTCTGAAGAGTAGTTTATTCTGAATGGATTTTACTAAATTTTGAATAACTGCTAAACCGTTAGAGATGGACAAAAACTTACTACACAAAAAATGTAGAGCACTTTAAAGTACACAATTTATGTTATATACATTTTTTTCGCGGAGTTCGTCGTTTTTGTGACATCACTTATTTTTGGTTTCTGCTATGAAAAACGTATACTTTTCTCATACAGGAACTTGTCAACTCCTATCCATATAAACAAAGGAACTTCATTGACATAGCAACCAGCTTTTGGCTATCACTTTAACCTACGGTTGTCCCTTATTTCACTTCTACTTACAAGTAAAAATGAAAACTAGGGTGCATTTTGAACTTCAATCTGAAGTTAGGAAAAGTTGCTTTGCCTTACCACAACTCAATGTTGTCTGTTCTCAAACTTCTGGAGCGACTCCGCAGTAACTGATTCTACAAGAAGAATAAGTATCCTATATAATATAGTTGGCGCTTGCGATGAATGATTATTTCGAATATCAAATTATAGATAATATATCATCGGTCAGTTTTTTCTAACCTACAGAAATAAAAAAATAATAAGGTTAATGTTATTGAAGACTTTAGTATTTTACAGGTTTTTACTTTCTCTATACGCACTATGTACATAGTGTATAGAGAAGGTATTGCACTCCACCCAAAAATTCGATACCCAGATTTCATCGGAAATATATGTTTTAGGGTTCCCTGTATTCAAAAAAAGCATTCTCACAAAAAGGTCCGTGTGTCTGTGAACACGATAACTCGAAAACGAAAAGTCGAAAAAATACCAAACTTGGTATTTAAGTTTTGAATCTTCCAGGGATGCGACTCGAAGATTTTGAGAAAAATCCAAACACCCCAAACTACCCTTTTCATGGAAAATTTTTCGAAAATGTTAATTTTCTTAAAAATGCCTCTAACGATTTTGATTAAAATATCATATATTAAAGAGATTTACCTGGCAAATAAAATATATATCTTGAATTTTCTGGGAATAGCCTCTGAAGAGTACTTTATTCCGGATGAATTTTACTGAATTTTGAATAGCTGCTAAACCGTAAGAGATGGACAAAAACTTACTACACAAAAAATGTAGAGCACGTTAAAACACACGATTTATGTTACATACCTTTTTTTCGTGGAGTTTGACATTTTTGTGGAATTTCTTATTTTTGGTTTCTGCTATGAAAAACTTACAAATTTCTCATACAGGAATTTGCCAACTGCTGTCCATACAAAGGAACTTCAGTGACATAGCAACCAGCGTTTGATTATCATTTCAACCTATGGTACTCTCTTATTTCGCTTCTGCTTACAAGGGAGCAAGTAATAAGACTATTTCTTTTATTTTTTTCTGATTAGCATGAAGTAAATAGAAGTATAAACTTTTTAAGAATAATTTGTTGCAGGGATGTAGAGAAAGTCATGTGAATGGTACACATCAGATTTCTTAGCTTAACGTTCTTTAACCTGGTTGGTCATATCGGACGATGAATGAAATGATGCTCAAATGATCTCGGCGTCCATGGAGCTTAAAGATACTCGACATTCGTCTTCTCAGGATAAGGAAAGCCCCGAAAAGAAAGCCTTATCTGTATAACTCACCCTAAGCGGGATTCGAACTCACGACCTTTTGAATGTGAATCAGACACGCTACCACCACTCTTCCCAGGCGGGCTTTTACAGGTTAAGAGGAAATTAGAATGGTATCTGGTATGAATGCATTCGTTTCAATAGATTTATTACGTCACTGATTCTAGTCACGCATGCCATAAAGGGCTAATTATACCAGATCATAGCCCGTTTATACGGCTAGAATTACAAAAACTGTTTTATTCTGTTTCGTGCTTCATTCTTCCACGAATATTTTTGCATAATTTAGGTATCTGTGCATATAATTAGACTACCATGTGTGTACAGGCTGTTCAGAAAAGCTGATCCAACTCCTTAGTGGAGTAAATTAAAGTCGCATCCGGAAGCGTTTCGTTCCCTTATTCAATTCGGTTCATGTATGTGTTCATAGATAAACCAGTATGCTGATAATAGTAGTTATAAAAATCTGATGTGTTCCATTCACACGACTTTCTCTACATCCCTGCAACAAATTATTGTTAAAAAGCTTAGGCTTCTATTTACTTCATGCTAATCTAGAAAATTAGCAGAAATAGTCTTATTACCTTCTTCCTTGTAAGTAGAAAGGAAATAAGGGAGTAGCATAGGTAAAAGCGATAGTCAAAAGCTGGTTGCTATGTGACTGAAGTTCCTTTGTTTGTATGGACATGAGTTGACAAATTCCTGTATGAGAAAAGTTAAGATTTTCGACCCTGAAACAAAAACAGGAATATCTAAAAAACGACCAACTCCAAGATGATAATGTATACAACATAAATTGTGTGTTTTAATGTGCTCTACATTTTTTGTGTGGTAAGTTTTTGTCTATGTCTTACGGTTTAGCAGTTATACAAAATTCCGGAAAATTTACTCAATATAAAGTAGTCTTCAGGGGTATTCCCAGAAAATTCAAAATATACATTTTATTTGTCAGGTAAATATCTTCACTATATGATATTTTAATCAAAATCGTTAGAGCCATTTTTCAGAAATAAACATTTTCAAAAAAAGTTCCAAGTAAAGGGTAGTTTGGGGTGGGGGGATTTTTCTCAAAATTTTCGTGTCGCATCCCTGGAAGATACTAAACTTAAATACCAAGTTTGGTATTTTACCGACTTTTCGTTTTTGAGTTATCGTGTTCACAGACACACGGACACACACACACACACACACACACACACATACACGGACCTTTTTGTAAAAATGCTTTTTTTGGTTATTGGGGACCCTAAAACATATATTTCCGGTGAAATCTCGGTATCGAATTTTTGGTGGAGTGCAATACTTTCTCTATACACTATGTACAAAGTGCATATGGAGAAAGTAAAAAAGATATTTCATTCCACACAATAATTTCATACCGAGATTTGGATGGAAATACACATTTTAGGATCTTCTCCTTTAAAAAAAGAAAGAAAAGGAGTTTTATTTTCTCTACATAATACATGGTACATAGAGAAAGTATTACACTCCAACCAAAATTAGATACCGAAATTTCACCGGAAATGCACGTTTTAGGGTCCCTGTACCCAAATAATGCATTTTAAGGAAAAGGCCCATATGTATATGAACACGATAACTCGGTAAAATACCAAACTGATTATATAAGTTTAGTATCTTACAAGGGTGCGTCACGAAGGTTTATGAATCCCCCTCCACCGAATTTAACCACCTTTAACATAGAAAAAAATTCGAAAATTTTGATTAAAATACTGTATATTAAATAGAGGGAAGACCTCTGAAGACCTATTTATTCTGGATGAATTTTGCTAAATTTTGCATAAGTGGTAAACCGTAAGAGATACACAAAAACTTACTACACAAAAATGTAGATCTTGTTAAAACACAAAATAATCATATGCGTTTTTTTTTTTTTCGTAGAGTTGAGGATTTATAAGATATTAATTGCAATTGGTTTCAGCTTTATATGAACTTTTATCATGTGGTAATTGTAAACTCCTGGCCATGCGAAGAAACTGATTTCAACCATATGCAACCAGTTTTTAAAAGATTTGACTTTCTCCTTAGTCCAGTGAACTCCCTTATTTCCTTTCTCCTTACAGGACAGCAAGTAATAATATCATTTCTGCTAATGTTTATCTTGGCTATCTTGATATAGATATAAGAATAAGCTTTTAACAATAATTTGTTACAGAAACATAGAGAACGTTATGTAAATTGAACATATCAGATTTTTACTCTCTCTATACGTGCTATGTACATAGTGTATAGGGAAGGTATTGCACTCCACCAAAAAGTTCGATACCGAGATTTCACCGGAAATATATGCTTTAGAGTCCCCTGTATCCAAAAAAGGTATTTTCAGAAAAAGGTCCGTGTGTGGGTGTGTGTGGTGTGTGTGTGTGTGTGTGTGTGTGTGTGTGTGTGTGTGTGTCTTTGAACACGATAACTCGAAAACGAAAAGTCGGTAAAATACTAAACTTGGTAGTTAAGTTTAGTATCTTCCAGGGATGCGACACGAAGATTTTGAGAAAAATCCCCCCCACCCCCAACTACCCTTTACATGGAACTTTTTTCGAAAATTTTGATTATCAGGAAAATAGCTCTAACGATTTTGATTAAAATATCCTATATTAAAGATATTTACCTGACAAATAAAATGTATATTTTGAATTTCCTGGGAATAGCCTCTGAAGACTACTTTATTCTGGGTCGATTTTACGGAATTTTGAATAACTGCTAAACAGTAAGAGATGGACAAAAACTTACCACTTAAAAATGTAGAGCACCTTAAAACACACAATTTATGATATATGAATTTTTTCGTGGAGTTGACTGTTTTTGAGATATTCCTTGTTTGTTTTTTTTCAGCTATAAAAACATACTTTTCCCATACAGGACTTTGTGAACTCGTATCCATACAAACAAAGGAACATCAGTCACATAGCAACCAGCTTTTGACTTACACTTTAACCTATGGTACCTCCTTATTTCGCTTCTACTAACAAGGAAGCAAGTAATAAGACTATTTCTGCTAATTTTTGCTCCATTAGATGAAGTAAATAGAATAATTTGTTGCAGTGATATAAAGAAAGTCATGTGAATGGAACACATCAGATTTCTTTCATTTCCCATCTTTTATTATACTTAAGGAATCGCATACTTAACTAACAAAAATCTGATTGTTCCATTCACATTAGTTTCTC
Organism: Hymenopus coronatus; assembly: GCA_030762935.1. NCBI lineage: Eukaryota > Metazoa > Arthropoda > Insecta > Mantodea > Hymenopodidae > Hymenopus > Hymenopus coronatus. Next base: position 22,166,737 of record CM060882.1, read on the forward strand.
TACATATAAGTAACAGATTATAGTTAAAATGATTGTTCTTCCATGTGCTTCATGCTAATCGAGATAAACGTTAGCGGAAACAGTCTTATTACTTGCGTTTTAACGGGATCTACATGTTTTGTGCAGTAAGTTTTTGTATAGCTCTAACGGTTTAGCAGTTATGCAAAATTCAGCAAAGACTATCTAGAATAAAGATGTCTTCAGAGGCTATTCCCAGAAAATTCAAGATATGTTGTTTTTCACGGAAATATCTTTAATATACGTTATTTTAATCAAAATCGTTGGAGCCATTTTTGAGAAAATCAAATTTTTTCCTGTAAAGGGTAGTTTGTTGTGGGTAGATTCTCCTCAAAAGCTTAGTGTCACATCCTTGGAAGATACTAAACTTAAATACCAAGTTTGGTATTTTATCGACGTTTCGTTTTTGAGTTATTGCGTTCTCAGTCACACAGACACACGCGTAGCTTTTAGTACGTAAGTTGTTTTTGGATATAGGGGCCCTAAAACGTGTATTTCCTATCTTTGCTACCTATGTACTATGGGGAGAAAGTAAATTATCAGTAATTACTCGCAGTTGCAAGGTTTTAAAACTGGGGTGTCTGTACTGAGGATAAGAGCAGTGATTAAAGGGCTTTAAAGTTTCACTAGTAGAGTAAACACATGTTACAGGTGAGCACACAAAAACCTCACTACCGTTATAGATCTAACTCTGCAGCTGCTATTGGCTCCACTTTCTTTAAGTTGCCTGTTCCACATCATATGCTTCTCATGTGCTCTGCTATCCTCAGTTAGGTTAACACGCTACTTTCAACTTTTTCAACACTATGTCAAACAGAATACTAAACCTTGTACTTTTGTCGTGTCGCGTCTTTTGTTCTCGTATTTCCTGTAAAGCAACTGAACTATTGGTTTGGTTTCGAGGTAGAGAGTACAAAGTGCCTGAGAGGAAGGAGCATTGCGTTTCTTGGACACTTCCGTTCCTCCTTAACTGGAATACGAGAGGCCGTTCCGTAAGACCTTAGATGGCAGTTAAAATTTCAGCTACATCTATCACGTGGATTCGTTGCCATAGGCGATTGAATCAACAATCTTGTGTTTCTTTAGAAAGATGGAGGGGAAAAAAAGTTCATCCAGTGATTAAACACTTCTATTTAAAAACCTTAACACCGAAAGCAGACTTGGATGATGTTCATGGCACATCTGCTCCTGCGTTTGCAACAATTTACAATTGAACAAATAAATTTAAGCATGGATGTACATCCACAAATGATGAACATCGTTCCGGACTTCCAGTAGAAGTGATAGCCAAAATCCGGGATATGGTTATGAGGATCCACGAATCAAAGTTCCCAAAATAGTAGAGGCCACAGACATATCAATTTCGCACCCAAATTAGGACTGACAAAGGTCTCGGCAAGATGGGTGCCGCGTTTACCCTCAATGGAGAATAAACCATCGATTCGGAAGCTGGTTTGGCACTTTCGTCGCAAAGCTGACAATTTCTGCGTCGATACGTAACTGTGGATGAAACATGGATACACTGCTACACTCCAGAGACAAAAGTACAGTCGACACAGTGGATTTATAAAGATAAACAAGAAGGTAAAGGTGGTGAAATCTGCTTCGGTTTTTTGGGATGATTACTTGCAGAAAGGAAGAACGATAAATGGAGATTATTATGCATCGTTATTGCACCGGATGAACTGAGAAATCAAGAAAAAACGCCTTCATCTTCTATCAGGACTATGCAATATCTGAGCTGTTTCAATGGTGAAAATTGTTGAATTAAGGTTCGGAATTACTATAACACCCACGGTATTCACCAGGTTTGGTCCCCAATGAGTATTTTACTTTCTCTACACGTACTATGTACATAGTGTATAGAGAAAGTATTGCATTTCACCCAAAAATTCGATACCGAGATTTCACCGGAAATAGATATTTTGGGTCCCCCAGAATCCAAAAAAGCATGTTTAGAGAAAGATCGGTCTATGTGTATGTGAAAAACATTTAAATACCAAACTTGCTATTTAAGTTTGGTATCCTCCAAGGATGCGACATGAAGCTTTTCAAGAAAATCCCCTTATTCCCAACTACCCTTCACATGTAATTTTTTTTCGAAAATTTCAATTCTCTCAAAAATGGATCTAACGATTTGGATAAAAATATTATATATTAAAGATATTTACCTGACAAATAAAATGTATATCTTCAATTTTCTGGAAATAACCTCTGAAGACTACTTTATTTTGGATGAATTTTACGGAACTTTGCATAACTGCTAAACCGTAAGAGATGGACAAAAACTTATTATACAAAACATGTAGAGCACGTTAAAACACACAATTTATGTTATATACATTTTTTTCGTAAAGTTGAAGGTTTTGAGATATTCCTTGTTTTTGGTTTCAGCTTTAAAGAAGTTATATTTTTCTCATAAAGGAATTTGTTAATTCTTGTCCATTCAAACAAAGGAACTTCAATCACATAGCGACCAGATTTTGACTATCACTTTAACCTATTGTACTGCCTTATTTCGCTTCTATTTACAATGAAGCAAGTAATAGGACTATTTCTGCTGATTTTTTCTCGATTAGCATGAAGTAAATTGAAGCATAAGGTTTTTAACAATAATTTGTTGCACAGATTGAAAAAAGTTGCTCGGCGAAAAACGATTCACGCCTAACGAAGAGTTCGTCTAAATAGATGCCTATTTTGAGGACCTTCAGAAATCCTACTTTTTGGTAGGCTTCAAACAGTTGGAGAATTGCTGAGAAAAGTGTATAGAGCTAAAAGGAGATTATGTTGAAAAATGATAACAAAGAAAAGCTACCAAACTAATTTGTTTTTCTATCTTTTTATATATTGGTTGTGCAAAGTAGAGGAAGAAACTCCTCTCATATAATCTTCAAATGCGAAGTTCTGGAAAGAAAAACCTATACATTATATGTCTTAATAAACCCAGAAGATGACCTACCTTAACAAATATTGTTTAAAAACCATACAGGGCTTTTTAACTAAGATTATAAATAAAGAAAATAATTCAATTAACTCTTAGGTTTCAGTGTTAAGAGCAAATAACTCATCATTCTTTATGAAAATTCAAGCTCTTTCCTCCCACTCTCCTTCTCTCTCTCATGTATCCAAATGACAGAAATTATATTTAACTCCAAAGCTATCATCGGTGTGTATGAGAGAGAGGGCGAGAGACACAGAGAGAGACAGAGAGAGACAGACAGAGAGACAGAGACAGAGACAGAGAGAGAGACAGAGACAGAGAGAGAGGCAGAGACAGAGAGAGAGACAGACAGAGAGAGAGACAGAAAGAGACAGACAGAGAGAGAGACAGAAAGAGAGACACAGAGAGAGAGACAGAGACAGAGAGAGACAGAGTGAGAGAGAGACAGAGACAGAGAGTGAGAGAGAGACAGAGACAGAGAGTGAGAGAGAGACAGAGAGTGAGAGAGAGACAGAGTGAGAGAGAGACAGAGAGTGAGAGAGAGACAGAGAGTGAGAGAGAGACACACACACACAGAGAGTCAGAGAGACAGAGAGAGAGAGAGAGAGAGAGAGAGAGAGAGAGAGAATGAACGTGGAAATTCAATGTGCACCAAATTGCAGAGCAGAAAGGCAATAGCAAACTAAGCATTTTGAGGTTAGGAGCAAATGCACTATAATAACCAGCTTTACATGAACATAATAATTGAAATATGACTTTGATGCTTCTGCATTTATCACTCACACGACAAGTGTTTAAGTGTACTAAAAGAGTATTGATACTCAAAAACAAAATCTGATGGGTTCCATTCACATCGCTTTCTCTACATCTCTGCAACAAATAATTGTTAAAAAAGATTATGCTTCTATTTATTTCATGCTAATCGTGAATAATTTAGCAGAAATAGTCTTATTTATTTACTTATTTATTTATTTATTTATTTATTTATTTATTTATTTTTGGTAGTTTAACGTCCTTTAACCTGGTTGGTCATATCGGACGATTTATGAAATTGGTGAAATGATGCTCAAATGATTTCGGGGTCCATGGAGCTTAAAGTTACTCGACTTTCGTCTTCTCAGGATAAGGGAAAACCTCGAAAAAACCTTATCCGGGTAACTCACCGTAAGCGAGATTCGAACTCACGACCTGTTGAATATAACGCAGATACGCTACTACCCCCCCCCCCCAGGTGGGCATATAGTCTTATTACTTATTTCCTTGTAAGTAGACGGAAATAAGGGAGTAACATAGGCTAAAGTATTAGTTAAAAGCTCGTTGCTATGTGACTGAAGTTCCTTTGTTTGTATGGACAAGAGTTGACAAATTCCTGTATGAGAAAAGAACCAAAAACTGAAACGAAAAACAAGGAATATCTCAAAAAATTCAACTCCACGTAAAAAATGTATATAACATAAATTGTGCCATTTAACTTGCTCTAAATTTTCTGTTAATTGAATAAGTTTTTGTCTATCTCTTACGATTCACCAGTTAAGCAAAATTTCGTAAAATTCATCTAGAATAGTCTTCAGAGGCTATTCCCAGAACATTTAAGATGCAAATTTTATTTGTCAGGTAAATATCTTTAATATACGATATTTTAATCAAAATCGTCAGAAATATTTCTGAGAAAATAAACATTTTCGAAAATTTTTCCATGAAATGAAATGGCGTTTTATTTATGGACACCCTCTAACTGCTGTGGTACTCAGCGTCCCATTTTATACTGGGCGTGAAAGACCGCTTAATTTTGTTCAGAGGCCTCTCTACCAGGCTTGATGTTTTTTTTCGTGCCGTAAATCTACGACACGGGACCCACAGCTTTACTTCTCTTCCGAAGGAGGCAATGAAAATGGTTTTTACGCCCGAATACATCCATTGTCCTGCGCCGGGTTTGAACCCGCGACCTTGGGCATATGAAGTTAGCATGGTGACCATTACACCACGGAGGGCGACAACTTTTCCATGTAAAGAGTAGTTGGGGTGGGGAGATTTTCTTGAAAATCTTCGTGTCCCATCCTTGGAAGATTTTGGTATTTAATGGGCTTTTCATTTATGAACTATGCTGTCCACAGACACACACACGCGCACGATCTTTTTCAAAAAGTGCTTTGTTTTGGATTCAGGGGTACCCAAAACATGTATTACCGGTGAAATATGGTTATCAAATTTTTGGGTGCATTACAATATCTTCTCTATACACTATGTACATAGTACGTGTAGAGAAAGTAAAAATCTGATGTGCTCCATTCACATGATTTCCTCAAGTTGTTCCACAAACAAACAATTTACTCAAAAGATAATCTTTTATCTACATCATGTTAATGAGATAAACATAAGCAGAATTAGTCTTAATACTTGCTTTCTTGTAAGTAGAAGGGAAATAAGGAAATGCAATAGTTTAGTTCTTTAAAAGCTGGTCGCTTTGTGAAACAATTGAAATTCCAATCTCTTTGCTTTCCGGGAGTAAACAAACGAGAAACAAGAAAATTGATGTCTTCCCGTTTGAAAAAGGTTTAAGCAACTTAACATTGAAATCAATAATCCGGAATGTCTCGATAGCGCTTAACTCTACAACAAAAATGTATATAAAATAAATTGTGTGTTTTAATGAGAACTTTTTTTTTCGTGGGATTGACCGTTTCCGAGAAATTCCTTGTGTTTGATTTCAGTTTTAAAACACTTAAACTTTTCTCGCACGGAAACTTGTCAACTCCTGACCACGGAAACAAACGGATTTCAATCCCATAGCAACCACATTTTAAAATATTTGACTGTCGGTTTAGCCTAGTGTATTCCCTAACATCCCCTCTACGTATAAGGAACTAAGTAATAAGACTATTTCTAATAATGGTTATTTCGATTATCATGAAGCAGATAGAATAATAAGCATATTAACAATAATTTGTTACAGAGATGTTGAGAAAGTTATGTGAATGGAACACATAAAAATTTTATCTTAATAATTGTCACCACTGCATTGTCTTGGGTTACTCGAACAGGTATATAAAAAAAAATCTGATGTGCTCCATTTACATGACTTTCTCTACATCTCTGCAACAAATTATTGTTAAAAAGCTTATGCTTCTATTTACTTCATATTAATCAAGAAAAATTAGCAGAAATAGTCTTATTTTATACTTCCTTGCAAGAAGAAGGGAAATAAGGGAGTGCCATAGGTTAAAGTGATAGTCATAAACTGGTTGCTATGTGACTGAAGTTCCTTTGTTTGTATGGATAGGAGTTGACAAATTCCTGTATGTGAAAATAAGTTTTTCAAAGCTGAAATCAAAAACAAGGAATGTCTAAAAAACGATCAACTCTACGAAAAAATGTATATAACATAAATTGTGTGTTTTGACGTGCTCTATACTTTTTGTGTGGTAAGATTTTGTCCATCTCTTAAGGTTTAGCAATCACGCAAAATTCCGTAAAATTCATCCAGAATATAGTAGTCTTCAGAGGCTATTCCCAGAAAATTCAAGATATACATTTTATTTGTCAGGTAAAATATCTTTAATGTATGATATTTTAGTTAAATTCGTTAGCCATTTTTTATGAAATTAAAATTTTCCAAGTTTTTTCCATGTGAAGGGTAGTTGGGGGAGGGGCGATTTTCTTGAAAATTTACATGTCGCATCCTTGAAAGATACTGAACTTAAATACCAAGTTTGGTATTTAACGGTCTTTTCGTTTTTTGAGCTATGCTGCCCCCCCCCACACACACACACACATTTCTCAAAGTGCTTTTATTTCCGGTGAAATCTCGGTATCGAATTTTTGGGTGCATTACAATACCTTCTCTATACACTATGTACATAGCACGTGTAGAGAAAGTAAAAAGAACTGAGAAATATATTGCATAAGAATAGTGCATTAGTTATCGATCTCATTTATTCGCGGTTGCTAGGAGCAACAACACTTGTGAGATTTCAATTGTTTCCTCTTGAAATATTCAGCCATGTGTGTTTCTTTCAGCTGGGGAGCTCAGATGGTGAACCAGCAGCACATCCCCACCACAGTTTTACTTCTTAGGGACCCCAGATGTCACATTGTCCGTTTCGTATTGTTTAGCTGTATCAGATAAGAATAAGAACACGTGGAATAAGTCCATAGTTAGCCTGCTTTATAGATATACTCGTATTAACAGAACCACAGATGTGCGTGCGTTTTCTTCTTGCTTTTTACTTTCTCTACACGTACGATGTACATAGTGTATAGAGAAGGTATTTCAGTCCGCCAAAAATTCGATACCGAGATTTCACAGCAACTGTATGTTTTAGGGTCCCCTGTATCCAAAAAATGTATTTTCAGAAAAAGGTCCGTGTGTGTGTCCCTGTGTCAGTGTCTCAATGTGTCCGTGTGTCTGTGAACATGATAACTCAAAAACGAAAAGTCGGTAAAATACCAAACTTGGTATTAAAGTTTAGTATCTTCCAGGGATGCGACACGAAGATTTTGAGAAAAATCCCCCTTCCCCAAACTACTCTTTACATGGAACGTTTTTCGAAAATGTTGATTTTCTAAAAAATGGCTCTAACGATTTTGATTAAAATATCGTATATTGAAGATATTTACCTGATTTGAATTTTCTGGGAATAGCCTCTGAAGACTGCTTTATTCTGAGTGAATTTAACGGAATTTTGCATAACTGCTAAACCGTAAGAGATAGATAATAAGACTTACCACAAAAAAAAATGTAGATCACGTTAAAACACACAATTTAAGTTATAATTATTTTTGTGGAGTTGATTTTTTTTTTTTTTTTTTTTTTTTTAGATATGCCTTGTTTTTTGTTTCAGCTTTTGAAACTTTTTCTAATGCAGGAGTTTCTCAGCCCCTATCCATACAAATAAAGGAACTTCAGTGACATAGCAACCAACTTTTGACTATCACTTTAACCTATGGTACTCCCTTATTTCCCGTCTATTTACAAGGAAGCAAGTACGAAGACTATTTCTGCTATTTTTTTCTGGATAAGCATGAAGTAAATAGACGCATAAGCTTTTTAACTATAATTTGTTGCAGAGAAAGACATGAGAATGGAACACATTAGTTTTTTATTACTGTCCTTAGCATTATATATAATGCATATAGTAAGTAGAGAAGGTATTGTATTGCACTGAAATTTAAAATACATGTTTTGAGGTCCCTTGAGTCCAAAAAGGCGTTTTTAAAAAAAATATTCGTCTGTGAGTCTATGGACAGCTTAGGTCTAAAACGAAAATACTATTAAATACCAAACTTTGTATTTAACTTTAGAAACTTCCAGGATGCAACACGAATATTTTAAAGAAAATCCCCCGCCATAAACTACGCTTTACTGGACACATTTTTTTAACATTTTGATTTTCTCAAAAATAAAATGTATATTTTCAACTTTCTGGGAATAGCCTCTGAACACCTCTTTATTCTGGATATTTTTTTTTTTTTAATTTTGCAAAACTGGTGAACCGTACTAGATAGACAAAAACTTATTACGTAAAGCATGTAATCTCCTGAAAACACACAATTTATGTCATACTTTATTTCGTGGAGGTGACCGTTTTCGAGATATTCTTTGTAAACACCTGGCTACACAAAGAACTGGATTTCAATACCATAGCAACCACATTTGAAAACATTTGACTGTCGGTTTAGCCTAGTGTATTCCCTTATTTCCTTCCTACTCATAAGGAACTAAGTAATAAGACCGTTTCTAATGTTTTTTCTCGATTAGCATGAAATAGATAAAGGAATAAATTTATTAAAATAATATGTTACAAAGATGTAGAGAAAGTCATGTAAATGAAGAAAATCAGATTTTTTTTTCCTTTAATGTGCTTTAATACAAAGCGGACACATTAAATGATACACAAAAGTATAAATGTTTAAATAAATGTGGGGTCTAATTTGGTGAAGCTATGTTGTGTTCATGTTTAAGGACGGAGGGTAATAATAATAATAATAATAATAATAATGATAATTAATAATAATTAGGGATAGCGTCTGGGGACGGACAGAGGGACACATGCTGATACCATATGCATACCTACCGAGTAGAGACCGACCTGTACTGGCGACTGCACGCGCCGCATGTAAACAACTTGCAGTAACCCGTTGAGGAACATGGCTCCACACAGCAGTGTACTATGCTGTACATTACAATACTGTTTTACAGGTAATTAATGTCTTTGATGATAATGTATGCTCTTCAATCAAAATTGTAAACATCTCTTGCTTCAAATGGATTGCATGAAGATTTGCAATTCATATAGAAGGGCTTTGCAGATGTATCTACGACATTAACACACATTTGGTAAGTTCGAGTCCTGAAGTCTGTCGATGAACTTGTGCAAACAATTAATTAGAGACCCGTGACACCTGCTTTAGACTGTCTGAAAAAGAAAGTGTTTGCATTTTATACAGTGCGTGAAATACGTTATATGTTACGAGGTGTTGCTACGGAAACAGTTGCTTATGGAGTATCATACCCAATAGTCAATGATGTGTCCTATTTCCAATCACATCTCGTGATGTTGAGCAAAGTTTTTACTTTCTCTACACGTACTATGTACATAGTGTATGGATAGCTCAAAAACGAAAATACCAAAGTTGGTATTTAAGTTTGGTATCTTCCAAGAATTGGACACGAAGATTTTCAAGAAAATTCCACCACCCCCAACTACCGTAAGAGATAGACAAAAATTTACCTTAAATCTTTTTTATTTTCCTCAAACACACATACACACACACACACATACTGGTAATTCTGGTAAAAGAAAATTCCCCGCCCCAACCGGGAATCGAACCCGGGACCTCCGGATGAGAAGTCAAGCTCACTGACCACTCGACCACACAGGCAGTCTTGTAAAAAATTATTGCTAAAAAGATTATGCTTCTATTTGCTTCATTCTAATCGAGAAAAAAAATTAGCTCCCTTTTTGCTTCCTTGTAAGTAGAAGCGAAAGAAGAGAGTACCATAGGTTAAAGTGATAGTCAAAAGCAGGTTGCTATATGATACCTTTGTCAGTATGGATAATAGTTGATAAATTCCTGTATGAGAAAAGTATAAGTTTTTAAAAGGTGAAACCAAAAATAAGGAATTTCTCAAAAACGGTTAACTCCACGAGAAAAAGATATATGACATAAATTGTGTGTTTTAACGTGCTCCATATTTTTTGTGTGGTAAGTTTTTGTCCATCTCTTACGGTTTACCAGTTAATTCAACAAAATTCATTCAGAACAAAGAGATCTTTAGAAGCTATTCCCTGAAAATTCAAGATATACATTTCATTTGCCATATAAATATCTTTAATATACAGTATTTTAATCAAAATAGTACGAGGTATTTTTTAGAAAATCAGAATTTTCGAACATTTTACATGTAAAGGGTAATTGGGGGTGGGGGATATTCTTGAAAATCTTTTATGTCGCACCCTTGTAGGATACTAAACTTAAATACCATATTTGGCATTTAACGGTCTTTTAGTTTTTGAGCTTTGCCATAGAGATGCATACACACACACACAGACACACACTAACATTTTTCTAAAAATGGCTTTTTGGGTTAAGGGTGTCTAAAACGTGTATTTCCGATGAAATTTCAGTATCGAATTTTTTGGTGGAATACCCCCTCTATATACTGTATTAATAGAACGTGTAAAGAAAGTAAAAATAACAATAAAAGTATATAAGTTAAAAGGATAAATATAAACTAAATGAAAAGAAGAAAGAGGAATTATTAGAACTGTGTGATGAATATTGTAAATGATATTGACTTGTATGATAAATATTATAATATACTTCCACTAAAAGGAACAACGATTCCTAAGCTACATAAATACGACAAAACTAAATAAACAAGATTAAATATATTTTGCATAATACTATGCATATCACATGTTTGCACATTCCTAATTCAAAACCCTTTGATAAGTGTATATTGTATTAATATCCGGTTTGTTATATTGGGAAGAAGAATAGCGGAATAGTGAATGTTACAAAACCATCAGAAACCTGTTTTAAACCATTCAAGTCTCTAACGCTGTAAAACCATTTAAAGCAGTTCCATTGCTAGAGACGATTTCCTTAATATCGAAGAAGGTAAGAAGCTGAATATTAAAAGGCATGTGCATTCAATAAGGAGTCAGTTTAGGAGATTTGTTTCTGTGAAATAGTAAATATTAACATTGATTTAATTGTTTGTTGTTTTTTTACTTTCTCTAGCCCCATATGTACAATGTACATAGAGATAGAGAAGTATTGTATTCCACCCAAAAATTCGATACCGAGATTTCACCGGAAATACATGTTTTAGGACCCCCTGTATCCAAAATAAGCATTTTCAGAAAAAGGTTCGTGTGTGTGTCCGCGTGTCCGTGAACACGATAACTCAAAAACGAAAAGTAGCTAAAGTACCAAACTTGGTATTTAAGTTTAGTATCTTCCAGGAATGCGACACGAAGCTTTTGAGAAAAATCCCCCACCCTAAACTATCCTTTACATGGAACTTTTTTCGAAAATTTTGATTTTCTTAAAAATGGCTGTAACGATTTTGATTAAAATATCATACATTAAAGATATTTACCTAACAAATAAAACGTATATCTTGAATTTTCTGGGAATAGCTTCTGAAGACCTGTTTATTCTGGATGAATTTTGCTTAATTTGTCATAACTAGTAAACTATAAGAGATAGACAAAAACTTACTATACAAAAAATTTAGGTCTTGTTGAAATACACAAGTTATATCATATACATTTTCTCGTGGAGCTTACCGTTTTCGAGGTATTCATTGTTATTAGGTTCAGTTGTGAAGTGCTTATACTTTTCTCAGACGGGAGTGTCCGTTTTTCTTTTGTTCTACTCCTGGCCAAGAAAAGAAGCGCTTTTAAAACATTTGGCTATTGGTTTAGCCTAGTGTATTCCCTTATTATCCTACTTATACGGAACTAAATAATAAGAACATTGTGCTAATGAGTACCGCGATTAGCAAGGTGCAGAGATAAGAAGAATCTTATGTAAGAAGTTTGTAGAACAGCTAGAGAAAGTCATGTGAGTGTAACACATCAGTTTTTATTTCCACACAAGCCGTGTGTAGGACAGGAGTGGGATAAGTAGAGTCAGACTGAAAAATTAAATTTCATAGCCGGGGATTGCCCGCCTGGGTAGTGTGGTGGTAGCGCGTCTGTCTCACATCAATAGGTCGTGAGTTCGAATCTCGCTTAGGGTGAGTTACCCGGATAAGTTTTTTTCTCGGGGTTTTCCCTTATCCTGAGAAGACGAATGTCGAGTAACTTAAAGCTCCACGGACCCAGAGATCATCTGAGCAAAATTTCACCAATTTCATTCATCGTCCGATATGACCAACCAGGTTAAAGGACGTTAAGCTAAAAAAACTGATATAGTCGGGATTTACACCACGGGTCTCCCGGTCCCTAGCCGGTTGCTCTACCACTGAGCTACCATGCCGGCATAGCATTGAATTTTTCAACTGACTCGCATGTTTCCCGGTAAATCTCAAGGTGAGATGACAACCCAATATCTCCAGGCCGGGAGATCCGTGGTTCAAATCCCGGCGATGACATTGAATTTTGCAGTCTGAATCTATCTGTCCAATAAATACCTATTAACTTTTTTTCTTTTTTTTAATAGTTTCGGAGTCTGGCCAAGACTCCGGCGCTGTATAGCCCTGTTTATATATTTTTCCCCTATATTTACTGCTTTTTACTTTCTCTACACGTACTATGTACGTAGTGTATAGAGAAGGTATTGCACTCCATCAAAAAATTCGATACCGGGATTACACCGGAAATATATGTTTTAGGGTCTCCTATTACCAAAAAAAACATTTTCAGAAAAAGGTCCAAGTGTGTGTCCGTGTGTCCCTGTGTCTGTGAACACGATAACTCAAAAACGAAAAGTCGGTAAAATACCAAATTTGGTATTAAAGTTTAGTATCTTCCGACACTAAGATTCTGGGAGTAGATTCTAAAGACCTGTTTATTCTGGATGAATTTTGCTTAATTTGGCATAACTTGTAAACCGTAAGAGATAGACAAAAACTTACTTTACCAAAAATGAAGATATTTTTAAAACACAAGTTATGTCATACATTTTCTTCGTGAAGCTTACAGTTTTCGGGGTATTCCTTGTTATTAGTTTCAGTTGTGATCTACTTACACTTTTCTCAGACGGAAGTGTGCGTGTTTCTTTTGTCCTACTCCTGACCAAGCAATGAAGCGATTCGCAATGAGAATCGCATAACGACAGTTTTTAAAACATTTGACTATCACTCTCTTAGTTCCCTTCTACTAAGTAATAAAATTCTGCTAATGTTTATCTCAATTAGCGTGGTGTTGAAAGAAGAATTATCTTTTGTAATAAGTTTGTTTGTAGAGTAGCTAGAGAAAGTCATGTGAGTGTAACACATTAGTTTTTTTTTTACTTTCTCTATACGCACTATGTACATAGTGTATAGAGAAGGTATTGCACTCCACCCAAAAATTCGATACCGAGATTTCAACGGAAATATATTTTTAGGGTCCCCTGTATCCAAAAAAAGCATTTTCACAAAATGATCCGTATGAGTGTGTGTGTGTCCGTGTGTCTGTGAACACGATAACTCAAAAACGAAAAGTCGGTAAAATACCAAACTTGTTATTTAAGTTTAGTATCTTTCAGGGATGCGAAGATTTTGAAAATAATCCCCCCACCCCAAACTACCCTTTCCATGAAACTTTTTTCGAAATTGTTGATTTTCTTAAAAATGGCTCTAACGATTTTGATTAAAATCTCGTATATTAAAGATATTTACATGACAAATAAGATGTACATTTTGAATTTTCTGGGAATAGCCTCTGAAGACTACTTTATTCTCGGTCAATTTTACGGAATTTTGCATAACTGCTTAACGGTAAGAGATGGACAAAAAGTTTCCACACAACAAATGTAGAGCACCTTAAAACACACAATTTATGTTATAACGTTTTTTTCGTGGAGTCATCGTTTTTGAGTCATTCCTTGTTTTTGGTTTCTGCTATGAAAGCTTATACTTTTCTCATATAGGAATTTGTCAACAGCTTCCATATAAACAAAGGAACTTCAGTGACATACCAAACATAGCAACAAGGTAGACTATTTCTGCTATTTTAGTCTGATTAACATGAAGTAAATAGAAGTATAAGCTTGTTAAGAGTAATTTGTTGCAGAGATGTAGAGAAAGTCATGTGAGTGTAACACGTTAGATTTTTTTTTTAGTAGTTTCGGAGTCTGGTCAGTCTGGTCCTGTTTACATATTTTCCCCCTAAATTTACTATACGATTACTGTAGTTGTTGTTCCAATACACACATATATACGCATTGCACTAACATATAACACGCATGCCCAAGACGGGCCTCGAACCCACGAAGCACCAAAGCGAGACGCTTGGGCGAGCGTGGCTATGGGGACCGACTCTGAGAAAAATGCAAATATATGCTACATGGTCCATTTATAGGTATTTACGTAATCGCACGTGTTTTGCTATTTCGAGTTGCTTAGTAACTGACAATATTTCCTGCAAAAGTAAGGCGATGGCTTGTCAGGAGGAGCGGTTGGTCGTTAACTGACAGGTGTTCTGCTGACATAGTCTGGCCAGCAGGTGTATAGTGGAATTTCCTTCAGCAACTTTCTTGTCAGTACCAGTTTATCTTGCCTCTCACTTGCGGCGTGCGTACACTGGATGCCCGTATCTCTGCCGCGGTTAGGACTGCTGTTTAACTAGCTGCAGAAGTTGACCAAATTCTCTGCCCGGATAGTCCGCTCAAACAATGTCACTATTCTTACATAGTGTATATAGAACGTATTGTATTGCACCCAAAATTTCGCTACCGAGATTTCACCAGACATATACTCTTACTTGCTTCCTTGTAAGTAGGAGCTAAATAAGGGAGTACCATATGTTAAAGTGATAGTCAAAAGCTGGTTGCTATGTGACTGAAGTTCCTTTCTTGTATGGACAGGAGTTAACAAATTCCTGTATGAGAAATATAAGTTTTTCAAAGCTGAAACAAAAAACAAGGAATATCTCAAATCGGTCAACTCCACGAAAAAAATGTATATTACATAAGTGGTGTGTTTTAACGTGCTCTACATGTTCTATGTGGTAAGATTTTGTCCATCTCTAACCGTTTAGCAGTTATGCAAAATTCCGTAAAATTAATCCAGGATAAAGTAGTCTTCAGAGGCTATTCCCAAAAAATTCAAAATATGCATTTTATTTGACAGGTAAATATATTTAATGTACGATATTTTAATCAAAATCGTTAGAGCTATTTTTGAGAAAATTAAAAATTTTCGAAAACAGTTCCATGCAAAGGGTAGTTGAGGATAAGGGGGTTTTCTTGAAAATCTTCATGGATCATCCTTGGAAGATACCAAACCTAAATACTAAATTTGCTTTTTAACGGACTTTCGTTTTTGAGCTATGCTGCCCACAGACACAGACACAGACACACACACACACACACACACACACACATATGGACATTTCTCTAAAATAGTTGTTTTTTTGTATTCAGGGGGTCTTGGTATCGAATTTTAGGTGCATTACAATACCTTCTCTATACTCTATGTACTTAGTACGTGTAGAAGAAGTAAAAAAAAAATATATATATTACTTATAAGACTACAAATAGTGTCTTAAGACCTCTTCATTCTAGATGATTTTTGTATAACTGACAAAATATGCAGATGTCATTAAAATACACAATTTTTATTATATATATATAATCATCTAGAATGAAGAGGTCTTCAGAGACTATTCTCATAAAATTTAAGATATACATTTCGTTTGTCATAAGATTACCTTAAATATTCGGTATTTTAATCAAAATTGTTTCAGGCCATTCTTGAGAAAATGTTCCATGTACAGAATAGTTTAGGGTGGGGGATTTTCTTGAACTTGTTTCTGTTGCATCCTTGGAAGATTCCAAACTTAAATACCGAGCTTGGTACTTAACGGCCTTCTCGTTTTTAAACTATGCTGCTCGCAGGCATACAACACGCACATTCACACAGACAGACACACACGGATATTTTTTTAAAAATGTTTTTTTTTCTGATTCAGGGGGTCTCAAAACATGTATAAAGATGTATTTCCGGTAAAATTTCGGTATGGAATTTTTGGATGCAATACAATACCTTCTCTATACACTATGTGCATAGTACGAATAGAGAGGAAAATAAAACATTTGTAGAAAAATGTCCTTATGAGTGTGTGTGTGTGTGTGTGTGTAGCGTAGTTCAAAAGCGAAAAGTCGGTTAAATAACAAACTTGGTATTTAAGTTGAATGCATTGAAAGATGTGACACGAATATTTTTCAGAAAATCCCCCCACCCCCAACTATCCTTACATGGAAAAAATTTCTAAAATGTTTGTTTTCTCAAAAATGGCTCTAACGATTTTGATTAGTATACCTTAAATATATTTTTATGACAGGCGAAATGTATTCTTGAATTTTTTGTGTATAGCCTCTGTCGACCTCTTCATTCTGGATGCCTTTTGCACCGGCAAACTGTAAGAGATATACAATAACTTACTACAAAACAAAGCAAACAAACAAACAAACAAAACAAAAAAGAACGTGGAACTCATTATAACACACAATTTGTCATATTTTTACTTTCTCTAGCCCCGTATGTACAATGTACATAGGGATAGAGAAGTATTGTATTCCACCCAAATATTCGATACCGATATTTCACCGGAAATATATAATTTAGGGTCCCCTGTATCCAAAAAAAGCATTTTTACAAAAAGGTCTGCGCGCGCGTGTGTGTGTATGTGTGTGTGTATGTGTGCGTGTGCCAGTGTGTCTGTGAACACGATAACTCAAAAACGAAAACTCGGTAAAGCACCCAACTTGGTATTTAAGTTTAGTATCTTCCAGGGATGCGACACGAAGTTTTTGAGGAAAATTCCCCCACCCCAAACTACCCTTTACATGGAACTTTTTTCGAAAATTTTGATTTACTTAAAAATGGCTCTAATGATTTTGATTAAAATATCGTATAATAAAGATATTTAGCTGAAAAATAATATGTATATCTTGAATTTTCTGGGAATAGCTTCTAAAGACCTGTTTAATCTGGATGAATTTTGTTTAATTTGGCATAACTAGTAAACCGTAAGAGGTGAACCAAAACTTACTATACAATAAATGTAGGGCTTGTTAAAATACACAAGTTATGTCATATACATTTTTTATCGTGGAGCTTACAGTTTTCAAGGTATTCATTGTTATTATTTTCAGTTGTGAAGTACTTATACTTTTCTCAGACGTGAGTGTGCGGTTTTCTATGTTCTACTCCTGGCCAAGAAAAGAAGATATTTGTAATGACAATCACATAACGACGCTTTTAAAACACTTGACTATTGTTTTAGCCTAGTGTATTCCCTTATTTTTTCCTACTTATAAGGAACTAAGTAATAAGATCACTGTGTTAATGAGTACCTCAATTAGCAAGATGCAGAAAGAAGAATAATCTTTTGTAAGAAGGCTGTAGAACAGCTAGAGAAAGTCATGTGAGTGTAACACATCAGGTTTTTTTTGTAGAGTTAACCGTTTTCGAAGTAATGCGGATTATTGGTTTCAATCATAACTACTTAAACTTTCCTCAAATGCGAAGACATTTTTTTCTCGTTTATCGTTTGTTTACTTCTGGCAAGCAAAGAGGGATGAATTTTAATTGTTTCATATAGTGACAGGCTTGCATTTTCTTATTTCCGTTTTACATACAAGGAAGCTAGTAATAAGACTAATTCTGCTTATGTTTATCTTGATTAGCATGGTGTAGATAGCATATTAATGTTTTGAATAAAGGATTTGTTTGCCGCACGGCTAGAGGACATCATGTGAATGGAAGAAACAGGTTTTTTTATTCTTTGCAATCCTCCTCCTGAAGCTCTAAACTATTCTGTGCTCATTTGTCGCAGAGAAATTCAGTAAAACTATCTCTGTGGTACGGATGCCAAAGGATATTTACTAGAACAGAGGCAGCATTGCGCTTCATTTGTTAAGGAATCAGTAGAGCGGAAATAGCTTGCAACCGCGCTCTTCTAGCGCCACAAGCGGCAGTTTTATACACGCTTGTGTGCTCCAAGCAAACACAAGTTATATCCGCTGCAGCTTCCCTTGTTTACCACAAAACAGAATGCAATAGAAAACGTTTGGCACACCTACAATCTTGAAACGAAGGACTTTGTTATAAACTCATTATCTATTTTACAACTATGTTATAAATTTCAGCAGGGACCTGTTTCACAATGTTTACAAGCTTTATTAATTATAAACTTTGTAAAAGTCTGTAAAGTTGAACTTCACAAACAAACTTAAATATTTAAAGTGATATTTTATAGTTTAAATATTAATTCCACACATTTGTAATTTGTGTTTCTAAAGTAAGCAATTGATGTACACTTAGAAAATTTAAGAAATAACACTCATAGCATCGAAGAAAGTTTGTATTTAGTAGCCGCCGCATCTTACTATATGGCAGTTAAAGTTTCAGCTATATCCATCACGTGGTTACGTTGCCATAGGCGATTGAATCAACAATCTTGTGTCATCGCCCTCCGTGGTGTAATGGTTACCATGCTTCTTATACCCAAGGTCGCGGGTTCAAACCCGGCGGAGGACGATGGATTTTTTCGGGCGTAAAAATCGTGTCGTAGATTTACGGCACGTAAAAGAACCTTATGCCTGATAGAGAAGCCTCTGAGCAAATTAAGCGGTCTTTCACGCCCGGTATAGAATGGGACGCTGAGAACCATAGCAGTTAAAGGGCGTCCATAAATAACACTCCATTTCATTTTTTCAACAATCTTGTGCTTCTTTAGAAGATGATAAAGAATAAGAATTTTACTGGGTGATTAAGCACTTATATTTAAAAGACTTAATACCAAAAGAGATAAAAGTCGAGTTGGATGAAGTTCATGGCACATCTGCTCCTGCGTTTCCAAAAATTTACAATTGGATAAATGGATTTAAACGAGTCGTATGTACATCCACAAATGATGAACATCGTTCCGGACGTCCAGTAGAAGTGACTTCCTCCGAAATGATTGACAAGGATGTGGTTTAGAGTGATCGACGAATGAAACTTCGCGAAATAGTAGAGGTCACAGGCACATAACAAGGTACAGTGTTCTCAATTTTGCACCAAAAATTAGGTCTGATACGACTCTCGGCAAGATGGGCGCCGCGTTTGCTCTCAACGGAGAATAAACGCAATCATGTGATCGATTCGGAAGCTGGTTTTCCGTCGCAATCCTGACGAGTTTCTGTGTCGATACATAACTATGGACGAAACACGAATACACTTTTACACTCCAGTGACCAAATTACAGTCGAAATAGTGGGTTCTTACAGACAAAAAGAAGACTCCGAAGTAGACAAAGGTGGTGAAATCTGCAGACAAGGTAATGGCCTAGGTTTTTTTTTTTTTTTTTTTTTTTTGAGGGCGGTGGTTTCACGCGGAATCATCTACATTGATTACTTGTAGAAAGGAAGTAAGATAAATGGAGAGTTATTGCACCGTTTGTACGGAGAAAGCAAGAAAAAAAGTCCTCATCTGGCAAAAGAAAATATTCTCTTCCATCAAGACAATGCAAGGGTGCCACCTTCGAAGTTTCGATGGCGAAAATCGTAGAAATAAGGTTCGAATTACTAAAACATCCACCGTAATTCACCAGATTTGACCCCCAATGGATTTTTTTTTTATTACCAAACTTGAAAAACGATACGCTTGGCGGAAAACGATACAAGTCTGAGGAAGAGGTCATCTCTCAAACAGATGCCTATTTTGAGGACCTTCCGAAATCCTATGTTTTGGAAGGTTTAAAGCACTTGGAGAAATGCTGTGAAAAATGTATCAAGCTAAAATGAGATTATGTTGAAAAAAAAATTACCACAAAACATTTTTTCTATATTTTCTAAGGACTTATTGAATCCCCCTCGTTAAAGATATTCACACGTTGTTCGAAAGAATTTTCTGAAGTTGGTAAATCCCTTAGTGTTCTACAACAACTACAGGCATTAACAATTTCCGAGATATTCGTTATTATTCGTTTGGATTTGCAAAATGATACTTTATACCTTTTAACTTTCTCTACACGCAAAATGTACGTAGTGTATAGGGAAGGTGTTGCACTCTACCCAAAAATTCAATACGGAGATTTCACCAGAAATATATGTTTTAGGGTCCCCTGTATCCAAAAAAAGCATTTTCAGAAAAAGGTCCGTGTGTCAGTGTATCCGTATGCCTGTGACCCCAATAATTCAAAAACGAAAAGTTGGTAAAATACCAAACTTAGTATTTAAGTTTACTGTCTTCTAGGAATACGACACGAAGATTTTGAGAAAAATCCCACAAACTGCCCTTTACATGGAGCTTTTTTCGAACATTTTTATTTTTTCAAAAATGACTCTAAGGATTTTGATTAAAATATCGTATGTTAAAGATATTTACCTGACAAATAAAATATATATTTTGAATTTTCTGGGAATAGCCTCTGAAGACTACTTTACGGAATTATGCATAACTGCTAAACCGTGAGAGATGGAGGAAAACTTACCACACAAAAAATGTAGGGCACTTTAAAACACAAAATTTATGTTATTTACAGTTTTTTTCGTGGAGTTGATTGTTTTTGAGATATTTCTTGTTTTTGGTTTCAGCTATAAAAATCTGTGTACCATTCACATGACTTTCTCTATATCCCTGCAACAAATTATTCTTAAAAAGCTTATACTTCTATTAACTTCTTGCTAATCAGTAAAACATTAGCAGAAATAGCCATATTATTGCTTCCTTGTGAGTAGAGGTGAAATAAGGGAGTACCATAGTTTAAGTGATAATCAAAAGCTGGTTGCTATGTCACTGAAGTTCCTTTGTTTGTATGGACAGCAGTTGACAAATTCCTGTATGAGAAATGTATAAGATTTTCATAGCAGAAACCAAAAATAAGGAATGTGTGTGTTGTAAAAGTAAGAAAACAGTAATAATACGGCAAAACAAGGTAAAAAAAAAAGTAAATAATAGCAGGGTATACAGTGCCGGAGTCCCGATCAGACTCCGGTACTGTATTTAAAAAAAAATAGTAGATATAAGGATACCTTTTGTAAGAATAGGTAGAGTCAGACTGAAGTGTCTATTGCCATAGCCGGGATTTGAAGCACGGATTTGCTGGTTTGCGTCCGTACATAGTGTATAGGTAAGGCACTGTATTGAACCCACTAATTCGATACCGAAATTTCACCGGAAATATACGTTTTGAGACCTGAATAAAAAAAAAAAATTTTAGAAAAGGTCTGTCTGTGTCTGTGCCTCTGGCAGCACAGTTCAAAAACGAAAAGTCCTTAAACACCAAACTTGATATTTAAGTTCAGTATCTTCCAAGGACGCGACACGAAGATTTTAAAGACCCCCCCCCCGAACTCCTTTACCTGGAAAAAAAATTGATATTCCAAAAAATTACTAACGATTCTGATTAAAGTCTTTTGTATTTGAGATATTTAAATGACAAATAAAATGTGTATCTTGAATATTTTGAAACTAGCCTCTAAATACCTCTTTATTTTAGATGATTGTTTTTTAATTTTGTATAACTAGTAAATCGTAAGACATAGACAAAAACTCACTTCACAAAAAAAAAAAAAAAAAAAAAAAAAAAAAAAAAAAATGGAGCTCCTTAAAACGCACAATTTATGTCATATATATATTTTTCCTGGCGTAAACCGTTTTGGGAGATATTCCTTTTTATTGGTTTCAGCTTTTAAATTTTTACTTTCTCTAGCCCCATATGTACAATGTACATAGGGATAGAGAAGTATTGCATTCCACCCAAAAATTCGATACCGAGATTTCACCGGAAATACATGTTTTAGGACCTCCTGTATCCATAAAAAGCATTTTCAGAAAAAGGTCCGTGTGTGTCTGTGAACACGATAACTCAAAAACGAAAAGTAGCTCAAATACCAAACTTGGTATTTAAATTTAGTATTTTCCAGGGATGCGACACGAAGATTTTGAGAAAACGCCCACCCCAAACTACTCAGCATGGAACTTTTTTCGAAAATTTTGTTTTTCTTAAAAATGGCTCTAACGATTTTGATTAAAATATGGTATATTAAAGATATTTACCTAACAAATAAAATGTGTATCTTGAATTTTCTGGGAATAGCTTCTAAAGACCCGTTTATTCTGGATGAATTTTGCTTAATTTGGCATAACTAGTAAACCGTAAGAGATGGACAAAAACTTACCACACAAAAAACGTAGAGCACATTAAAACACACAATTTATGTTATATACATTTTTTTTCGTGGAGTTCGTCGTTTTTGAGACATTCCTTATTTTTGGTTTCTGCTATGAAAAACGTATACTTTGCTCATACAGGAACTTGTCAATTCCTATCCATATAAATAAAGGAACTTCATTGACATAGCAACCAGCTTTTGACTATCACTTTAACCTATGGTAGTCCTTTATTTCGCTTCTACTTACAAGGAAGCAAGTAATAAGACTATTTCTGCTAATTTTTTTCTGATTAGCATAAAGTAAATAGAAGTATAAGCTTTTCAAGAATAATTTGTTGCAGGGATATAGGGAAAGTCATGTGAATGGTACACATCAGATTTTTATAATCTTTGTCACACAGGCATTTCTCAAAAGGGCCACGCAAAGAAACGGATTTCAATCTCATAGCAACAACATTTTAAAACATGTGAATGTTGTTTAGCCTAGTGTACTCTATTTCCCTTCTACTTATAAGGATCTAAGTAATAAGGCCGTTTTTCCAGTGTTTATCTCCTTTAGCTTTAAGTAGATAGAAGATTAAGCTTATTAACACTAATTTGTTACAGAAATGTAGAGAAAGTCATGTGAATGGAACACATCAGATTTTGATATGGCATATCTCAATGTCGGCTTACAATGTGTAAGTACTTTGACTCCCGAACTTCAGATTCGCACCAACCTCCGAGTTTTCATTACCTCACCATTGTTGCTAATGATATACCTGCAGCAATAAACAATTATTCATTTAATTATTTTTTCACTCAATCACTGTGTAGGACAGGAGTTGGATAGGTAGAGTGAATGCTATAGCCGGGATACAAACCACTGATCTCCTGGTCTCTAGCGAGATGCTCTACCACTGAGCTACCATCGCAACATACCGGTATGACATTAAATTCCTCAATTGACTCGCATGTTTCCCGTTGAGCCGATAGAGATCTTAAATTATTTAAAGATTACACACGCCAATGGTGGCTTATGCGAGTCAGTTGAGGAATTCAAATCCCTGCCGGCATGTTGCCATGTTAGCTAAATGGTAGTACTACCGGCTAGAGACCAGGAGATGCGTGGTTCAAATCCCAGCTTTGACGTTGGATTTTTTAGTCTGACTCTACCTATCCAACTCCTGTCGTGCTCACGGCTTGTTTGAAAAAAAAAAATAACTCTAATTGACCAGAATAGATAAACTATAAACCTGTGACTTAAAGTACTTACAACAATAATTTGAGATCACCTTGTGATTTACTGGGAACTTGCGAGGCAGTTTAGGAATTTAATGTCGTGCCGGTATATTACTATGGTAGCTCAGTGGTAGAGCAACCGGGAGATCCATGGTTTATACCCCATATATAACAATACCTATCCATTGCTTATTCAGTTCTTTTTACTAATGATACAAGCTTTATAATTAAAGAACACAAAACCAGTCAGTTTACAGATTCAACTAACAAAATCTTCAGCATACTAAACAACTGGTTTGTATACATTTTGAAAAAAATCTGACGTGTTCCATTCACATGGCTTTTTCTACATCTCTGCAACAAATTATTGTTAAAAACCTAATGCTTCTATTTACTAATCAAGAAAAAAGTTAGCAGAAATAGTCTTATTACTTGCTTCCTTGTAAGTTGAAGGCTAATAAGTGAGTACCATAGGTTAAAGTGATTATCAAAAGCTGGTTGCTATGTGGCTGAAGTTCCTTTGTTTGTATGGACAGGAGTTGACAAATTTGTGTATGAAAAAAGTAGGTTTTTAAAGCTGAAACCAATAACACGGAATATCTCAAAAACGATTAACTCCACGAAAAAAATGTACATAACATATATTGTGTGTTTTAACTTGCTCTACAGATTTTTAAAGTAAGTTTTAGTCTATCTCTTACGGTTTAGCAGTTATGCAAAATCCCGTAAAATTCATCCAGAATAAATTACTCTTCAGAGGCTATTCCCAGAAAATTCAAGATATGCATTTTATTTGTAAGGTAAATATCTTTAATATGCGATATTTTAATCAAAATCGTTAGTCATTTTTAAGAAAATCAAAATTTTCGAAAAAAAGTTCCATGTAAAGGGTAGTTTTAGGTGGGGGGATTTTCCTCAAAATCTGCTTGTCGCATCCCTGGAAGATACTAAACTTAAATACCAAGTTTGGTATTTTACCGACTTTTCGTTTTTGAGTTAACGTGTTCATGGACACGCGGACACACACACACACACACACACACACACATGCACGTGGACCTTTTTCTGAAAATAATTTTTTTTTTAATACAGGGGACCCTAAAACATATATTTCCGGTGAAATCTCGGTATCGAATTTTTGGGTGGAGTGCGATACCTTCTCTATACACTATGTACATAGTACGTGCTGAGAAAGTAAAAATAGCTAAATTATCATTTGCAGAGAGCAAACAACATTCAAGATTTAAGGAAAGAATGTGAAAGTAATAAAATTGCAGAAAGTAGCAATATAAAATCCTGGATCTTATTATAGATCGTAAATTGATTTGAAACGCCATATTGATTATATCTTGCCCAAACTGGTCTCTGCATGTTTTGCAATCAGTTCATTAATTCAGCTTATGAATAAGAGCATTATAAAGACAGCTCATTATGCTGATTTTCATTCACTGATGAGCTGTAGAATAATATTCTCCGGAAATTCGGTAGATGCGAAAAGTGTTTATCATCCAAGAACAGGTAAAAAGAAATAATGGTGGAGGCAAGGCAATCAACTCACTAGAAACCACTATTCAAAATGTTTTGGAATTTTGCCATTAACCTGCGAATATATTCTAGCCGTATTATTTTAATAAATGATACAAAATATCTGATGTGGTACAATCACACGACTTTCTCTAGTTGCTCTACAAACTTCTTACAAAGATTACTGTTCTTTCTACACCATGCTAATCGAGATAAACATTAGCAGCATGTTCTTATTACTCAGTTCCTTATAAGTAGAAGGGAACTAAAGGAATGCACTATGCTAAAGTGATAGTCAAATGTTTTTAAGGCTTCGACGACTATTGAATATTTCGATAGTGGCCATCAGCAGCTCCAGAACGTGAACTCTGACTCCGGAACCGATTTTTAGGCGACTGTTGAATATTTCGATAGTGGCCATCACTAGCTCCAGGATATGAGCTATGACTCCGGCACCGATAGTTAAAGACTATTGAATATTTCGATAGTGGCCACACCAGCTCCAGGACATTAACTATATAATACCGGAACCGATAGTTAGACGACTATTGAATATTTCGATAGTGGCCACACCAGCTCCAGGACATTAACTATAATACCGGAACCGATAGTTAGACGACTATTGAATATTTCGATAGTGGCCATCAGCAGCTCCAGAACATGAACTATGATACCGGAACCGGTAGTTAGACGCCTATTGAATATTTCGATAGTGGCCATCACTAGCTCCAGGACATGAACTATGATACCGGAACCGATAGTTAGACGACTATTGAATATTTCGATAGTGGCCATCACTAGCTCCAGGATATGAGCTATGACTCCGGCACCGATAGTTAGAGACTATTGAATATTTCGATAGTGGCCATCACTAGCTCCAGAACATGAACTATGATACCGGAACCGATAGTTAGACGACTATTGAATATTTCGATAGTGGCCATCACTAGCTCCAGGACTTGAACTATGATACCGGAACCGATAGTTAGACGACTATTGAATATTTCGATAGTGGCCATCACTAGCTCCAGGACATGAACTATGATACCGGAACCGATAGTTAGACGACTATTGAATATTTCGATAGTGGCCTTCACTAGCTCCAGGACATGAACTATGATACCGGAACCGTTAGTTTGACGACTATTGAATATTTCGATAGTGGCCATCACTAGCTCCAGGACATGAACTATGATACCGGAACCGTTAGTTTGACGACTATTGAATATTTCGATAGTGACCATCACCAGCTCCAGGACATGAACTATGATACCGGAACCGATAGTTAGACGCCTATTGCATATTTCGATAGTGGCCATCACTAGCTCCAGGACATGAACTATGATACCGGAACCGATAGTTAGACGACTATTGAATATTTCGATAGTGGCCATCACTAGCTCCAGGACATGAACTATGATACCGGAACCGATAGTTAGACGACTATTGAATATTTCGATAGTGGCCATCACTAGCTCCAGGACATGAACTATGATACCGGAACCGATAGTTAGACGACTATTGAATGTTTCGATAGTGGCCATCACTAGCTGCAGGACATGAACTATGATACCGGAACCGTTAGTTTGACGACTATTGAATATTTCGATAGTGGCCATCACTAGCTCCAGGACATGAACTATGATACCGGAACCGTTAGTTTGACGACTATTGAATATTTCGATAGTGGCCATCACTAGCTCCAGGACATGAACTATGATACCGGAACTGATAGTTAGACGACTGTTGAATATGTCGATAGTGGCCATCACTAGCTCCAGGACATGAACTATGATACCGGAACCGTTAGTTTGACGACTATTGAATATTTCGATAGTGGCCATCAGCAGCTCCAGAACGTGAACTCTGACTCCGGAACCGATTTTTAGGCGACTGTTGAATATTTCGATAGTGGCCATCACTAGCTCCAGGATATGAGCTATGACTCCGGCACCGATAGTTAAAGACTATTGAATATTTCGATAGTGGCCACACCAGCTCCAGGACATTAACTATATAATACCGGAACCGATAGTTAGACGACTATTGAATATTTCGATAGTGGCCACACCAGCTCCAGGACATTAACTATATAATACCGGAACCGATAGTTAGACGACTATTGAATATTTCGATAGTGGCCATCAGCAGCTCCAGAACATGAACTATGATACCGGAACCGGTAGTTAGACGCCTATTGAATATTTCGATAGTGGCCATCACTAGCTCCAGGACATGAACTATGATACCGGAACCGATAGTTAGACGACTATTGAATATTTCGATAGTGGCCATCACTAGCTCCAGGATATGAGCTATGACTCCGGCACCGATAGTTAGAGACTATTGAATATTTCGATAGTGGCCATCACTAGCTCCAGGACATGAACTATGATACCGGAACCCATAGTTAGACGACTATTGAATATTTCGATAGTGGCCATCACTAGCTTCAGGACATGAACTATGATACCGGAACCGATAGTTAGACGACTATTGAATATTTCGATAGTGGCCATCACTAGCTCCAGGACATGAACTATGATACCGGAACCGATAGTTAGACGACTATTGAATATTTCGATAGTGGCCTTCACTAGCTCCAGGACATGAACTATGATACCGGAACCGTTAGTTTGACGACTATTGAATATTTCGATAGTGGCCATCACCAGCTCCAGGACATGAACTATGATACCGGAACCGATATTTAGACGCCTATTGAATATTTCGATAGTGGCCATCACTAGCTCCAGGACATGAACTATGATACCGGAACCGATAGTTAGACGACTATTGAATATTTCGATAGTGGCCATCACTAGCTTCAGGCCATGAACTATGATACCGGAACCGATAGTTAGACGCCTATTGAATATTTCGATAGTGGCCATCACTAGCTCCAGGACATGAACTATGATACCGGAACCGATAGTTAGACACCTATTGAATATTTCGATAGTGGCCATCACTAGCTCCAGGCCATGAAAGAGCGCTTGAAGGGGATTTTGGGTAATCTAGGAATGCAAACCGGCAGCGAGCGGTAGGTAGGTACGTGGGCGAGAGAGGCTACAGCAGCATCACCTGGCGTGCAGCAACACCTGCCACCCGTATCCAATGGAACATGACGGGCACAAGGACAGCGCTAAGACGTGGTGACCTTTACCAATCGACAGTCTGGAGGACACGGGTTCGGCCAGCGGGCGGTTCCATCAACAAACACAACCATACACACTAAAATACCTTCTCTCGTGCATATAAGATAACTAATAAGTATGCGAAAAATTCCATACTGACATTTAACTGGCAATAACTGTTTTAGAGTCCCTGAATACAAAAATAATTACTTTCTCTACACGTATTATGTACATAGTGTATAGAAAAAATAGTGTATTGCATCCAAAAATTCAATACCAAGATTTCACTGGAAATATATGTTTAGCACCCTCTGAATCCCAAAAAAATCATTTTTAGAAAAATGTCCTATGAGTGTATGTGTGTCTGTGCACAGTATAGCCCAAAAACGAAAAGTGTCCTAAATACCAAATATTGGTACTGATTTAATTTTTCTTTCTCTACACGTACTATGTACATTGTGTTTAGAGGAAGTATTGTATTCCACCCAAAAATTCAATACCGAGATTTCGCCGGAAATACATGTTTTGGGATCCCCTGAATAAAAAAAAAACACTTTTAGAGAAAGGTCTGCCTGTCTGTGTGCCTGTGGACAACATAGCCCCAAAACGAAAAGACCGTTAAATACCAAATTAGGTTTAGGATCTTCCAAGGATGAGACAGGAAGATTTTCAAGAAAATCCCCTCAATACAAACTACCCTTTACATGGAAAGTTTTTCGAAAATTTTGATTTTCTTAGAAATGGCTCAAAAGATTTTGATTAAAATTACGTATAACAAAGCTATTTACACTCCAAATAAAATGTATATCTTGAATTTTCTGGGAATAGCTTCTGAAGACCTGTTTATTCTGGATGAATTTTGCATAACTGCTAAACTGTAAGAGATGGACAAAAACTTGCCATACAGAAAATGTAGAGCACATTAAAACTCACAATATAGATTACATACATTTTTTCGTGGAGTAGATCGTTTTTAAGATATTCCTTGTTATTAGTTTCCGCTTTGAAAAAGGTATACTTTTCTCATACAGGAATTTGTCAACTCCTGTCTGTACAAACAAAGAAACTTCAGTCACATAGCAACCATCTTTTGACTGTCACTTTAACCTATGGTACTCTCTTATTTCACTTCTACTTACAAGGAAGCAAGTAATAAGAATCTTTCTGCTAATTTTTTCTCGATTGGCTTAAAGTAAAGAGAAGCATTAGCTTTTTAACAATAATTTGTTGCAGAGATGTAGAGAAAGTCTTTGCCGACACTTTAAACAATTGGTTTATGCTGCTGACATTCCGGATGAAGAAATTCTTAATCGACGTGTAGAGAGATAAATATTTTATTTGCCGGAACAACACAACGTTTGTGTAGCAACAAGGTGTTAATAACAAAAGAAGCCACAAAAATACCTCTTACAGCTATAAAACACAGAAAACTGGACAATAGACTGGAGAGCAGTACCGCCTTAGTTTTTCCTTTCTATACACTTACTATGTACATCGTGTTAGAGAAGGTAGTCTATTGCACCCAAAAATTCCATACCGAGATTTCACCGGAAATACATGGTTTAGGTCCCCCTGAATCAAAAAAAAAAATCTAGAAAAAGGTCTGTGTGTGCGTGCATGTCTGTGTGTTATGCCTTTAAGTTTGGTATCTTGCAAGAATGCGACACAAAGATTGTCAAGAAAATACCACTACCCTTTACATGGAACCTTTTTTCGAAAATGTTGATTTTCTCAAAAATGGCTCTAACGATTTTGATTAAAATATCGTATATTAAAGATATTTACCTGACAAATAAAATGTATATCTTGAAGTAGCCTCTGAAGTCTACTTTATTCTGGATGAATTTTAACGAATTTTGCATAATCGCTAAACCGTAAGAGATGGCCAAAAACTTTCCAGATAAAGAATGCTGAGCACATTAAAACACACAATTTATGTTATATAACTTTTTTCGTGGAGCTGATCGTTTTTTAAATATTCCTTGTTTTTGTTTTCAGCTTTGAGAAGCATACTTTTTCATACGGAACTTATCAACTCGTGTCCTTACAAATAAAGGAACTTCAGTCACATAGCAACCAGCTTTTGACTTCACTTTAACCTATGGCACTCCCTTATTTCGCTTCTACTTACAAGGAGGAAAGTAATAAGACTATTTCTGCTAATTTTTTCTCGATTAGCATGAGGTAAGTAGAAGCATAAGCTGAGAGATGTAGAGAGTCACGTGAATGGAACATATCAGATTCTCTTTTCAATAATGATAACAAGGTTTTTACGTTGTTGCGAAGACTATTAAATAGGTTTAAAGATACTGTTTAAAAAGAGTTTTGAACTTTGCTATACTTACATTTTGCAATATAGACATTTGGAGTATTTCTTGCGGAATGATTATGAAAAGAGGAGCTCAATGTATATGAATTTATGTACGTCAATATACCCAATTTAATAAATAAAGCAAGTCTGCGAAACCTTACGAAACCGACAGGGACTATTTGACAGTCCCTGCATCGTCGTGTTCATCCGTGTCTTGATGCAAGAATACGACATGTCGAGCATTTCCTATGAGTGGTTTGCGTTGAACACCATCTCACAAGCTGACAACGTCAGCAATAGAATAATATATCACTTTCAAATGCTTTGATTAATAATATTTTGAACTTCGATAGATCGAAAACGAAGGGGTTTGCGATATTTGTTTTATAAACATTTTTACTTTCTCTCCACGTACTATAGTGAAGGTATTGTATTACACCCAAATATTCAATACCGAGATTTCACCGAAAATACATGTGTTAGGGTTCCCTGGATCCAAAAAAAAATCTGATGTGTACCATTCAAATGACTTTCTCTATATCCCTGCAAGAAACTATTCTTAAAAGATTATGCTTCTATTTACTTCATGCTAATCTAAAAAAATTAGCAAAAACAGTCTTATTACCTTCTTCCTTGTAAGTAGAAAGGAAATAAGGGAGTAGCATAGATTAAAACGATAGTCAAAAGCTGGTTACTATGTGACTGAAGTTCCTTTGTTTGTATGGACATGAGTTGACAAATTCCTGTATGAGAAAAGTTAAGATTTTCGACCCTGAAAACAAAAACAACGAATATCTCAAAAACGATCAACTCCAAGAAAAAAAAATGTATACGACATAAATTGTGTGTTTTAATGTGCTCTACATTTTTTGTGTGGTAAGTTTTAGCCTATCTCTTGCGGTTTAGCAGTTATACAACATTCCGGAAAATTCACTCAGAATAAAGTAGCCTTCAGAGGCTATTCCCAGAAAATTCAAAATATACAGTTTATTTGTCGAGTAAATATCTTTAATATACGATATTTTAATCAAAATTGTTACAGCCATTTTTTAGAAAATAAAAATTTTCGAAAAAATTCCATGTAAAGGGTAGTTTGGGGTGGGGGGATTTTTCTCAAAATCTTCGTATCGCATCCCTGGAAGATTTTAAACTTAAATACCAAGCTTGGTATTTTAGCTCTTTTCGTTTTTGAGTTATCGTGTTCACGGACACAGGGACACACGCACACACACACACGGACATCTTTCCGAAAATACTCTTTTTTAGATAAAGGGGACCCTAAAACATATATTTCCGGTGAAATCTCGGTATCGAATTTTTTGGTGGAGTGCAATACCTTCTCTATACACTATGTATATAGTTCGTATAGAGGAAGTAAAAAAAAAACATTTTCCGAAAAAGATCCTGTGTTTGTGCGTGTGTGTGTGTGTGTGTGCGTGTGTGTGTGTGTGTGTCTGTAAACACGATAACTCAAAAACGAAAAGTCGGTAAAATACAAAACTTGGTATTTAAGTTCAGTGTCTTCCAGAGATGCGACATGAAGATTTTGAGAAAAACACCGCACCCCAAACTACCCTTTACATGGAAAACATTTCGAAAATTTTGTTTTTCTTAAAATTGGCTCTAACGACCACACAATAAGACCATTTCTATCACAAATAAAATGTGGGAATGAGTTTTCGGTGAATAGCTTTTGAAAGCTATACTTTATTCTGAACGAATTTTACGGAATTTTGCGTAACTGCTAAACCGTAAGAGATGTACGAAAACTTACAAAACAAAACTTGTAGAGCACAATTAGTGTTATACATTTTTTTCGTGGAGTTGACCGTTTTTGAAATTGTTTTTAGTTTCAGCTTTGAAAAATATATACTTTTCTAATACAGGAATTTGTCAACTCCTGTCCTTGGAAACAAAGGAACTTCAGTCACATAGCAACCAGCTTTTGACTACCGTTTTATTCCATGGTACTCCCTTATTGCAGCTTCTCCCTTATGCTGCATAATTTCCCCATTAAAATGTAATAAATAGAAGCATTATCTTTTTAACAATAATTTGTTGCAGAGATGTAGAGAAAGTCATGTGAATGGAACACATCAGATTTTTTCTTGTTTCGATGTAAGTAACTAGTCCTCAAGCTTTGTAAACCTATTACTTTCTCTACACGTACTATGTACATAGTATATAGTGAAGGTATTGTATTGCACCCAAAAATTCGATACCGAGATTTCACCGGAAATACAAGTTTTAAGACCCCGATTCAAACAAAACTAGAAGCATGTCCATGTGTGTGTGTGTGTGTGTGTGGTGTGGGGGGGCAGCATAGCTCAAAATGAAAGTATTTGGTATTTAAGTTGAGTATCTTCCAAGATTTAAAAAAAAAAAAAAGCCCACTCCAGTTACCCTCTACATGGATTTTTTCGCAAATTTTGATTTTCTCGAAAATTGCTGTAACGATTTTCATTAAAATACTTTGTTTAAGATACTTTTATGACAAACTAGCTGCCCGCCCCCTCTCTCAGACAAAATCTTCCGTTTACGACCATGCAATGAAATAAAATTACAATTAAATAACTTGACAACACTTTATTGTAATGCCTTGTAATGTACAATTTTCCTTCCGGAGGGGAAAAAATAGCGCCGCTAGTTTGCCGACTCTCGAGCACGCAATGTACAACATGCGAAAAATACAATTCAAGGTATATTACACAAATTTCTAACGATTTATTTTTGGATTTATTGTCATTGCGAATGCAAGACGCGCATAAATTCAGAAAGAAAGTCGGTTGACATTAGTGGTATTCTTGGAATAAGTATATCCTCACCTTTGGTCTTTCGTATGTTATAGTAGCTTAAATAAAAAATTTCATAATTTTTTTAACAGCGAGTTTTATTCCGCTGCATACTTTCGGCTGATTGAGATTGTGTAGCATAATCATCACCGAGTCAACCTTGAGCTTTAAATTGTGTGGCGGGAATCCTGTAATATCCAATGAATTTAGGAATTCAGTAAGATACCTGACGACTTCATTTGGATTGGTTGGTAATGGAATTGATCGACTTAAATGAATGCATTTGTCCATCAATTTTACTCTGAAGTTTTATATTCAAATCATCTACATTCTTATTAGTTGCTGCCAAAATGGCTCGTTCGCTCAACCAAGCATAGTTTTTGTAATTTGTACCAATATTTGGAAACACTTATGATATTAATTCTTCCTTTGACGTTGTGAAGTGACAAACATTTGAAAAACTGAAAATTTGGTAAAGCTGGTGTATTATATTGTGAGTAGGAAGCTTGGTAAACGAGGCCGTAATCCTACCAACAATATGAAAGAATTTTAACACGTGTGTCGTACACTATTTTTAGTCAATGTTTATAGACATCCGAGGTACGTCCAGAAAGTAAGTTCCGTTTGGTAATAAAATTAAATTGCGCACAGATATAGAATAATTATTTATTGCACAAAATTCTACAACTCTTAAACTACTTTTCCACATAACTGCCGAAATTTAGCAGGCATTTGTCATAGCGTGGCACAAGTTTTTGTATACCTGTAGGAGGTTTTTCGTTACATTTGCAGTGTGTGGTCGTGCGTTGTCGTGAAGAAAAACAACACCTTTTGACAGCAATCCTCGGCGCTTATTCTGTATTGCGCGGCGCAATTTCCTAAGTGTCTCGCAATAAACATCTGCTTTGATTGTTTGACCTCGTGGTAAGAAATCAATGAGTAAGATGCCTTTCCAATCTCAGAACACTGTGCACATCATTTTTCGAGGTGTCAAGATTTGTTTCGGCTTAAACTTTGCTGGGGATGAAGTGTGCCTCCATTCCATTGATTGCCGCTTACTTTCAGGGGTGTCGTAAGAAACCCAAGTCTCATCTCTTGTGACTATCTGTGTCAGAAATTCTTCGCCATCTTCAACATAACGGGTTAGAAACTGCACTACCCATCCGTTTTGTTTTGTTTTGTGTTGCTCAGTAAGAA
Source organism: Hymenopus coronatus (assembly GCA_030762935.1). Lineage (NCBI taxonomy): Eukaryota > Metazoa > Arthropoda > Insecta > Mantodea > Hymenopodidae > Hymenopus > Hymenopus coronatus. The sequence goes on from CM060882.1 coordinate 22,201,201, forward strand.
TCTTTGGTACCCAACGTGAGCAAAGTTTACGAAATTTCAGTTTTTTGGTAACAATTTCATGAATTAGTGATCGTGAGCTTTGGGGAAATTCCATAGCGAGAGCACTAATTGTAAACTTGCGGTTTTCCTGGATCTTGTCATCAATCGCGTGAACCAGTTATTCTGTAACCAAAGATGGACGCCCACTTCGTTCTTCATCATGCACTTCACTACGTCCTTCATTGAACTGTCGGACCCATATTCTCACCATTGAATCACTCATCGCATTTTGTCCGTAAACTTCGCAAATTTGCCCATAAATTTCACTTTCCTAGCATTCAGAAAACGAATCATAGATCTGATTTCACAAGCGGCGGGATTTTCAATCAACACCGACATCGTAAACAAGCACAACAAAGCGTATGTGGCTGACAGCAATCTCAAAATTGCGCACGTTTCTTCTCCTTGATACAGAGTGTCTACCGCGCATGTGCGGAACTGCGATCGCAGCGCTGCAGCGGAGATAAATTGAAACGGAACTTACTTTCTGGACGTACCTCGTATTATAATTATAAATATATTGTTTTACCAATTTCATGCTTAATGGTCTGCAATTTGCCTTGCTTGGCATCAGTGCTGACAACATGATGACTTACTTGTACAGAACGAAAACATTCTATACAATGGAGGCAGCGTAGCAGTTGTAATTTTGTCCTCTCCGCTCCTTGCATAATTTCGTCTGGTTCAGCAGATTCCATGTTGATGACATTCAAATCATCCGCCATTTTATGGATCGATACGAGTTTTCAAGTCATAGCCTACTTGAATGAGGCCGTGGACTCATAAACCAAAGTTGGCTACATTGGAGTGCTAACACTACTGACATCAGTAAAATACCCACTTTTTGCACCAACTGTCTAAAAATTGTTTTTGCGATTGCACAGAGAAATCAAATTGGAACAGCCGAGGGAGCTATATTAAACAGCAAAGAGTGATGAATCCTATAGATACAAAACACTTTAGAGACAAATGAAAGCGTCGCTGTAGACACAAACAAAAGAAGCGTGATTGATCGCCTGATTAACGCACGGTGTTTCCTTTCACTGCGCAGATGACAAGGCAAACAAATGATTGACAACCGCAGCATTTATTTTTCCGTGAGTTATGTGACATGCATATGGCGTTATGGCTAGCCGCAGTGACTGAGAAATATTACTACATGGAAACACCTTTCCCTCCAACAGCTGTATGTACTGAACATGTTGTGGAAAAGTGGCCTTCGAGCACGTAACAAATGTTAAATATACAAACCAATAATATACAACCATCTTAACGAGGATGTGTTCCATTCACGTGACTGTAAATAGCTATTCTGCAACAGATTATTCTTACAAAATCTGATCCTTATCTCTGATTCTGCTAAACAAGATCAACTTCAGTAGAAAACAGTCTTATTACTTGCTTCCTTGTAATTTGAAGCGAAATGAAATGGAATTTTATTTATGGACTCTCTTTAACCGCAGTGTCCCATTCTACGAGGACCATTCAAAAAGTAACAGACGATTTGGCATAACTAAACAATAACAACATTTATCAACACAAAACTTTATTTACAAAGTTACAGTACTTAATCTATTACTTTTTCTACACGTACTATGTACCTACATAGTGTATAGAGAGGGTATTGCACTCCACCCAAAATTCGATACCGAGATTTCACCGGAAATATGTATGTTTTAGGGTCCCCTGTAAAAAAAAAAAAAAAGCATTTTCAGAACTCAAAAACGAAAAGTCGGTAAAATACCAAACTTGATACTTAAGTTTAGTACTACTTAAGTTTGGAACTTTTATTAAAAAAAATGTTTTTTTCAAAAATGACTCCAACGATTTTGATTAAAATATCGTATATTAAAATACTTACATGACAAATAAAATTTATATCTTGAATTTTCTGGAATAGCCTCTGAAGACTACTTAATTCTGGATGCATTTTACGGAATTTTGTATAACTGCTAAACCGTTAGAGATAGACAAAAACTTACAAAAAATGTTGAGCACATTAAAACACACAATTTATGTTATATACATTTTTTTCGTGGAGTTCATCGTTTTTGAGATGTTCCTTGTTTCTGATTTCAGCTTTAAAAAACTTAGCAAGTAATAAAGACTATTTATGCTAATTTTTTCTCGATTAGCATGAAGTAAATAGAAGCATAAGCTATTTAATAATAATTTGTTGCAGAGATGTAGAGAAAGTCATGTGAACACATCAGATATTTTTTTAAATACCGGGGACACGAAAACCTTATATCCTATGGAATTTTGGTATCAAAGTTTTGGGTGGAATGTAATACTTTCTATACATATGTATAGGTAACTAAAGTAAATAAGATTCATGTACGCAATTTCAATTAACAATTAATAGATTGGTTAAAATATAATATATTTCTGTACAAGTAGTATTCTTCAGTGTCAGTCAGTCAGTAGAATCCCTTTGGCAGTTTCCTCTTTAATCTGTTCTTCGATGGTTTCTTGTTCTACTTGTACACCTGCGCTCCAGGCACATTAGCTAGATTGGAGTAGAAGAATTTAGATCAAGATCTGATGTACTGTTTAACTGTAGCAATGCCGAGGGCAATGTGATAGTTTTGTAATTTCGTTCAATTTGCAAGGCCAGAGAAGAAGTATAATAATCATTCCCTATTTTAAATAGTACCACTGCGTCAGGAAAGTTCCGGGAATTTGCCAATAAAACACAAAAAATGAAATATTCATCCAATTTTATTTTATCGCCTTCAAAGTAGGCCCCTTTTGCAATTATACATTTATGCCAACGAATAATCCAATCATCAAAACATTTTTTTGTGGGCACTTTTAGGAATCGATGACAATTGTCGCCGCGAATTTTCCTTTATGTCTTCTATCGACTGAAAACGGGTGCTTCGAAGTGGTAACTCGAGTTTTGGAAAGAGAAAGAAATCAGCAGGAGCCAGATCAGGTGAATACGGTGGTTGTTTGATGAAATTTGTTGAGCTTTTGGCCAGAAATTCGTTCACAATAATAGCCTTGTGAGCTGGTGCGTTATCGTGGTGCAGAATCCATGAGTTGTCGTTCCACATATCTGGCATTTTCACCGTATTTTGTTCTCTCAATCGCCGCATAACGCTCAGATAATAGTCTTTATTTACCATCTGACTTTCTGGCAAGAACTCTGAGTGCACGACACCGCGATAATCGAAAAAAAAAAAAAAAAAACCTGTCAATATGACCTTCAGTTTTGCTCGAGTTTGACGTGCCCTTTTAGGTTTCGGTTCAGTTGGAAGGCGCCATTCGGAAGCTTGTTGACTGGTTTGAGTGTCAAACTCGTAAACCCACGTCTCATTACCAGTTACAATGCGTTTCATGAATGTGGGGTCGGAATTAGCTCGTTCTAGCATGTCTTCAGCAATCCTTACGCGATTGAGTTTTTGTAGAAAATTCAAGTCTTTCGGAACTAACCGAGCTGCAACGTGTGGGTATAGAGGAAAGTTGTACCAACTTAGCAACAACAATAATTTCGAATCCTCAGCTTAGCAATCTTAGCAATCAGCTTTTAAAACATTTGACTATCGTTTTAGACTAGTTTATTCCCTTTCCCTTCTACTTACAAAGAAGCAAGTAATAATACAATTTTCGCTGAAGTTTCTTTCGATTACCACGAATTAAATAAAAGAATAAACATTTGTAAGAATATGTTGTAGCAGAATAGGTAGAGAAAGATATATGAATGAAATATCCGCGTTTTTTACTTTCTCTTTACGCACTATGTACATAGTGTATAGAGAAGGTATTGCACTCCACCCAAAAATTCGATACCGAGATTTCACCGGAAATATATGTTTTAGGGTCCCCAATATCCAAAAAAAGCATTTTCACAAAAAGGTCCATCTGTGTGTGCGTGTGTCTGTGAACACGATAACTCAAAAACGAAAAGTTGGTAAAATACCAAACTTGGTATTTAAGTTTAGTATCTTTCAGGGATGCGACACGAAGATTTTGAGAAAAATCCCCCCACCCCCAACTACCCTTTGCATGAAACTTTTTTCGAAAATTTTGATTTTCTCAAAAATGGCTCTAACGATTTTGATTAAAATTTCGTATATTAAAGATATTTACCTGACAAATAAAAGGTATATCTTGAATTTTCTGGGAAAAGCATTTGAAGAGTAGTTTATTCTGGATGAATTTTACTGAGTTTTGCATAGCTGCTAAACCGTAAGAGATGGACAAAAACTTACCACACAAAATATGTAGAGCACGTCAAAACACACTCTTTATGTTTTTTCGTGGTGGTGTTCGTTTTTTAGATATTCCTTGTTTTTGGTTTCAGCTTTGAAAAACTTACTTTTCTCATACAGGGATTTGTCAACTCGTGCTAATTTTTCTGCTAATTTCTTCTCAATTAGCATGAAGTAAATAGAAGCATAAGCTTTTTAACAATAATTTGTTACAGAGCTGTAGAGAAAGTCATATGAATGGAACACATCAGATTTTTACTTTCTCTATACTCACTATGTACATAGCGAATAGAGAATGTATTGCACTCCACCAAAAAATTCAATACCGAGATTTCACCAATACCAAACTTGGTATTTAAGTTAAGTATCTTCCAGGGATGCGACACGAAGATTTTGAGCAAAATCCCCCACCCCAAACTACCCTTTACATGGAACTTTTTTCGAAAATTTTGATTTTCTAAAAAATGGCTGTAATGATTTTGATTAAAATATCGTATATTAAAGATATTTACCTGACAAATAAAATGTATATTTTGAATTTTCTGGGAAAAGCCTCTGAAGATTACTTTATTAAGGATGAATTTTTCATAACTACTAAACCGTAAGAGATGGACAAAAATTAACCCACAAAAAATGTAGAGCACGTTAAAACACACAATTTATGTTACATACATTTTTTTCGTGGAGTTGATCGTTTTTGAGATATTCCTTTTTCTTGGTTTCAGCTTTGAAAAACTTACTTTTCTCATATAAGGATTTGTCAACTTTTGCTAATTTTTCTGTTAATTTTTTTTTCTCGATGAGCACGAAGTAAATAGAAGCATACGCTTTTTAACAATGATTTGTTACAGAGATGTAGAGAAAGTCATGTGAATGGAACACATCAGATTTTTATTTTTTCTACTTGAAACATTCATAATCCCACATTATTGCTCCCTAGGTATTTAAATGTGCTTTAGTCTGGTTCCTAGATTAAGGCAACTTTATTTACAAGTGCTTGTTGATATTAATAAAACGGGCACATATGCTCCAACTGAACTTTGGATCATTGCCTCAACGTCTTTTTAATATCCGTTGGGGAAATCCAATTCCCATTTCATCGTACGGTCTTCATGACCAACTTAATCCTTTAGCAGTATCGAGGTGGGATATTTTTATTTTCATGGAGGGTTATATCGCCACAGCCTTAATGGTGTAGCATTCGATACACGCGAACAATAGCCACAACAATACTCTCTCTGTCTTATTGTTCTGCCTTTTTAATTTTCCCCTCTGTGCAATACCAGGCAAATGGTTATCGTTTACCAAGCGGAAAAGATTCCTTCATCACGGACCACTGCTCTCTTCTGAATGGCAAAGCGTTCAAAGTATTGTCGTACTAGACTGATTGCCTTCCTTCCTCCCCAGTAACAAAGACGAGAAGCAATGCAAGGAAGTTATTATATTCTTTCTTTATTACTTCGTCACTACTTAGGGCAAACATTGTATTTCACCCCAAAAATCTGATGTGTTCCATTCACATGACTTTCTCTATATCCCTGCAACAAATTATTCTTAAAAAACTTATACTTCTATTAACTTCATGCTAATCAGTAAAACAGAAATAGCCATATTACTTGCTTCCTTGTAAGTAGAGGTGAAATAAGGGAGTACCATAGGTTAAAGTGATAATCAAAAGCTGGTTGCTATGTCACTGAAGTTCCTATATTTGTATGGACAGCAGTTGACAAATTCCTGTATGAGAAATGTACAAGTTTTTCATAGCAGAAACCTAAAATAAGGAATGTCACAAAAACGACGAACTCCACGAAAAAAATGTATATAACATAAATTGTGTGTTTTAACGTGGTCTACATTTTTTGTATAGTAAGTTTTTGTCCATCTCTTAGGCTTTAGCAGTTATTCAAAATTTAGTAAAATTCATCCAGAATAAACTACTCTTCAGAGGCTATTCCCAGAAAATTCAAGATATACATTTTATTTGTCACGTAATATACGAAATTTTAATCAAAATCGTTAGAGCCATTTTTGAGAAAATCAAAATTTTCGAAAAAAGTTCCATGTAAAGGGTAGTTGGGGATGGGGGGATTTCTCTCAAAATCTTCGTGTCCCATCCCTGGAAGATACTAAACTTAAATACCAAGTTTGGTATTTTACCTACTTTTCGTTTTTGAGTTATCGTGTTCACAGACACACACACGGACCTTTTTCCGAAAAGGGGACCCTAAAACATATATTTCCGGTGAAATCTCGGTATGGAATTTTTTGGTGGAGTGCAATACAATCTCTATACACTATGTACATAGTGCCTATAGAGAAAGTAAAAATGCTTATTCTTCTGTGTACTTCATGCTAATCAGGATAAAACTAGCAGAAATGGATCAGGAGGACTGGACGCATATTTTGGCAGATTTCGTGCAGATGGAGGATGTTAGGAAAAAACCTGATGTGTTTACTATACATTACTTTCTCTAGCTGCTCTACAAATAAACTTTTACAAAAGATTCCTCTTCTTTCTACACCATGCTAATCGAGATAAACGTTAGCAGAAAGTTGTTATTACTTAGTTTCTTATAAGTAGAAGGAAACTAAAGGAATACGCTATTCTAAAGTGATAGTTAAATGTTTTAAAGCTATCGTTAAACGATTGTCATTGAAAATTGCTTATTTGTTTGGTCAGGAGTACAACAAAACATAAACGGACTCTTCCTGTCTGAGAAAAGTTTAAGTACTCTACAATTGAAACCAATAAGAAGGAATTTCTCGGAAACGGTTATCTCCACAACAAAAACGTAAAGGACAAAAATCGTGTGTTTTGACGAGATCTACATTTTTTGAGCAGTAAGTTTTGGTGTATGTCTTACGGTTTAACAGTTAAGCAAAATTCGACAGTATTCATCCAGAGTAAAGAGGTCTTCAGAGGCTATTCCCAGAAAATTCAATATATACATGTTATTTGTGATAGAAATGGCTTTAATATGAGGTATTATAATAAAAATCGTTAGAGCCATTTTGAAGAAAAACAAAATTTTCGAAAATGTTTCCATGTAAAGGGTAGTTAGGGGTGGGGGGATTTTCTTGAAAATCTTCGAGTTCCATCCTTGGAAGACACCAAACTTAAATACCAAATTTGGTAATCAAGCGTGTTTTCGTTTTTGAGCTATGCTGTCCACACGCACACACACGAACCTGTTTCCGAAAATCCTTTTTTTTTTTTGCACTCAGGGGGTTTTAAAACATGTATTTCTGGTGAAATTTCGACATCGAATTTTTGTGTGGAAAGTAACTAGAAAGGGACCTTGGTCGCTATAAGGCATCTCCTGCTGTGAACATAATTTCTATGGTACAAAAGACTAATTTACAGAATGAAATACAGCAACGCAAAAACGAATTCGTTTGTAAGTGTGGGTGCGAGTCGCTTTATTACAACTGTCTCAAATCAGAATAAATTCTTCAGACCAGACGCTCCTGTATCTAACGGATGATGGATGAGCTTTGTGAAAAAACGCGAGAGTCTAGACTATATAATACTTATAGGCATTCAGACAGGTAATTTTGAAACTTCAAGACAACATAGGGATAATCTCAGCATAAGACCAGAGTGCGTCTTGCTTAGGCGGTGACTTTCTGTCTGCGACAGCCACACCTACTCCTCGTTATTTCTGATTGTTTTTACTTTCTTTAACCCGTATGTACAATGTACACTGGATATTTATTATTATATCTCCATTTATTTAAGCCTGTTTTACAAAAGTATGTTAGGATTATATTTTTACTTTCTCTATACACACTATGTACCTACATAGTGTATAGAGAATGTATTGCACTCCACCCAAAAATTCGATACCGAGATTTCACCGGAAATATATGTTTTAGGGTCTCCAATATCCAAAAAAAAAGTGTTTTCATAAAAAGGTCCGTTTGTGTGTTCGTGTGTCTGTGAACACGATAACTCAAAAACGAAAAGTCGCTAAAATACCAAACTTGGTATTTAAGTTTAGTATCTTCCAGGGATGTGACACGAAGATTTTGAGAAAAATCCCCCCACCCCCAACTACCCTTTACAGGGAACTTTTTTCGAAAATTTTGATTTTCTCAGAAATGGCTCTAACGATTTTGATTAAAATTTCGTATTTTAAAGATATTTACCTGACAAATAAAATGTAAATCTTGAATTTTCTGGAAATAGCCTCTGAAGAGTAGTTTATTCTGGATGAATTTTACTGAATTTTGAATAACTGCTAAATCATAAGAGATGGACAAAAACTTACCACACAAAAAATAGAGCACATTAAAACACACAATTTATGTTATAAACATTTTTTTCGTGAGTTCGTCGTTTTTGAGGCATTCCTTATTTTTGGTTTCTGCTATGAAAAACGTATACTTTTCTCATACAGGAACTTGTCAACTCCTATCCATATAAACAAAGGAACTTCATTGACATAGCAACCAGCTTTTGACTATCAGTTTAACCTATGGTAGTCCCTTATTTCGCTTCTACTTACAAGGAAGCAAGTAATAAGACTATTTCTACTAATTTTTTTCTGATTAGCATAAAGTAAATGGAAATATAAGCTTTTTAAGAATAATTTGTTGCAGGGATATAGAGAATGTCATGTGAATGGTACACATCAGATTTTTACTTTATCTACACGTACTATGTGCATAGTGTATAGAGAAGGTATTGTATTGCACCCAAAAATTCGATACCGAGTTGGAATTTAAGTTTGGTATCTTCCAACGATGCGACACAAAGATTTTCAAGAAAATCTCTCTCATCCCTAACTACCCTTTACATGGAGAAATTTCCGAAAATTACTCTGGCTCTAACGATTTTGATTAAAATACCACATATTAAAGCCATATCTATTACATATAAAATGTATATCTTGAACTTTCTGGGAATAGCTTCTAAAGACCTGTTTATTTTGGATGAATTTTACTTAATTTAGTATAACTAATAAACCGTAAGAGATAGGCAAAAACTTACTTTAAAAAAACTGTAGACCTTGTTAAAATACACAAGTTATGTCATATACATTTTTTCGTGGACCTTACCGTTTTCGAGATATTCCTTGTTATTAGTTTTAATTGTGAAGTGCTTGTTCTTTTCACACACGGAAGTGTCCGTTTTTCTTTTGTGCTACTTCTGGCCAAGCAAAGAAGCGATTTGCAATGACAAACGTATAACGATAGCATTTAAAACATTTGACTATCACTTTAGCCTTGTGCATTCCTTTAGTTCAATTCTACTTATAAGGACATAAGTCATAAAATTCTGCTAATGTTTATCTCGATTAGCATGGTGTTGAAACAAGAATTATCTTCCGTAAGAAGTTTGTTTGTAGAGTAGCTAGAGAAAGTCAAGTGAGTATAAAGCATCAGACAGCATCCACATTTCATTCTTTCTGGCCCGGGAACAGTTGCTTCCCACCTGGTAACTGCTGTTATATCTTTCCCCACCATGGAAAGTTTCGTAAATTATGGTGTTTAAGAAAGTGTCCTTACAATGCGAGCGTGGCGGGTTACGCCAATATCTTTGCTCCTAGAACCTCTTTGCGGGTAATGACCAAGCCTTGTGGGCGTAATCGCCACACATGTGTGAGCGGCTTGCTTTGAAAGCTACTTTGTATTTATCTAACATCATTCACACGTGTAGTTAAATACAAGGTATCAAATTCTAGGGTCGGTTGATAAGTCCCGGGCCTCTCAATGAAAACAGCATTAAAAATTGTTTTTTTGCTTTATTTCTCAACATAATCTCCAGAAAGACTAATATATTGGTCATACTGGTCTTCTAATTTATTTAAACCATCTCTGTAGTGCGATATATGAAGGTCCTCAAAATAGCTGTTTACCGCAAAAACGACCTCCTCGTTGCTATGAAATCTTCGTCTTCCAAGAAATTTTTTGAGGTTTGGGTACAGGTGGCAGACACCGGGTGCTAGATCCGGTGAATAGGGTGGATGTTCAAGCAATTCCTACTTTAATTCACACATTTTTACTTTCTCTCTACGCACTATGTACATAGTGTATAGAGAAGGTATTGCACTCCACCAAAAATTCGATACCGAGATTTCACCGGAAATATATATTTTAGGGTCCCCTGTATGCAAAATAGTATTTTCAGAAAAAGGTCCGTGTGCGTGTGTCCATGTGCCAGTGTGTCTGTGAACACAATAACTCAAAAATGAAAAGTCGGTAAAATACGAAACTTGGTATTTAAGTTTAGTATCTTCCAGGGATGCGACTCGAAGATTTTGAGAAAAATCCCCCCGCCCAAACTACCCTTTACATGAAACTTTTTTCGAAAATTTTGATTTTCTAAAAAATTGCTCTAACGATTTTGATTAAAATATCGTATATTAAATATATTTACCTGACAAATAAAATGTATATTTTGAATTTTTTGGGAATAGCCTCTGAAGACTACTTTACTCTGGATGAATTTTACGGAATTTTGCATAACTGCTAAACCATAAGAGATGGACAAAAACTTACCACAGTGTTTTAAAGTGTAGAGCACTTCAAAATACACAATTTATGTTATATACATTTTTTTCGTGGAGTTGATTGTTTTTGAGATATTCCTTGTTTTTGGTTACAGCTATAAAAAACATACTTTTCTCATACAGGACTTTGTGAACTCGTGTCCATACAAACATAGGAACTTCAGTCACATAGCAACCAGCTTTTGACTGTCATTTTAACCTATAGTACTCCCTTATTTCGCTTCTGCTTACAAGGAAGCAGGTAATAAGACTATTTCTGCTAATTTTTTCTCGATTAGCAGGAAGTAAATAGAAGCTTTTTAACAATCATTTATTGCAGAGTTGTAGAGAAAGTCATGTGAATGGAACACATCAGATTTTTCTCATTGCAGTGACTGAACGATGAACCGGAGCATTGTCGTGATGAAACAAGATTTTTTCTTCTTCTGCCAAATGCGGTATTTTTCGTTTCACCTCATTAGTCAAACGCTGCAGTAAGCTTGCATAGTAGCCACCAGTGATACTTTTACCCTTCTCCAAGTAGTCAATAAAAATAATTCCCTGTGCATCCCAGAAAACTCTCGCCCTAACCTTATTAGCTGACAAAATTGACTTAACTTTTTTGGAGTTGGTTTACCTGGCGCAATCCACTTTTGTAACTGTGATTTACTTTCTGGAGTATAGTGATGTATCCAAGTTTAATAAGCCGTCTCAAAAACTCACGGGGATTTTTACGGCAGAGCTCCACATTCTTAACAGAAACGGCTTTTCTTTGCAACTTTTGATCAGGTGTCAACAAACGCGGCACAGACCTTGTGAAAGCCCAAAATATTACCTGCAAGTTCTTTTGATATGTTTACAGCTTCTTTTTAATCTTTGGTCTTCCAGTACTAAACGATGATTTTTTTTTTAAACGATCTCTGGAGTTTTCACTTCTACAGGGCGTCCAGAGCGAGGCTCATCACTAGTGCTCATAGGTCCCATTTTAAACTCTGCAACCCAACTTTTAATCATTGGAAGTGTTTCAATGTTCTATTTCCTCCTTGATTTCTTTAGGCGATAAAACTTTCAAATGGAAGTATTTAATTACTGCTCGTTTTTCCAAATCCTTTAAAATGCTGTCATTGCAAAACTAAACAAGCTACTGACCTGTAACTATGGATACAAGCGAGTCTACGATGCTACCGTCTAACTGGCCTAGTGGTGACATATCTGTGTGAGGTCCAGGACTTATCAGTGAGCCTCGTAAATTCCCAATGTCTATTGTCAGAAATAGGGACATTCCCAGGAAAGAGAAAGTAGGTAGGCAGGTGTTACGCACACTTGAAACCTTATTACCTGTTGAATTAATAAAAACAGTTGTTAATACGCTTCTCGTGTTTTCCATTAGACACGCACGATGTCCTGCAGTAACTACGCAGGGAGCTGGCTTACTTCCCTCCTCACTCTACCATTATGACATCTGGCAGCGGAAGGTTATGGGTTGTGATCCCACCGTCCGTCGCCATTAAAGGTTTCCATTATTGATTCTTGCAGCTTGCAGTCAATCACTTTGAGAGTTGACGTTTCAGAAATCGGTGCTGGTGACAGTGGTTGTGAATACTTCATGATCAGTATTTGTCATTTATCACACACTGGGCCTCTGTTTACATGGATATGCTCTCTGTGTGACAACTGGACGGTTTTCATTCATTTCCCAGAATTCCATATCAACAGTGCGAATCAGAAAGTGTTCTGAAACATATATGAAGGGTACTCGTGCCAAAGACGCTGATGAACTTTATACAAATTTCTCAGCAGAACATTGTTAAGGGCATGTATAACTGAAATATTGAAATTCCAAACTAAGATAGTTAGCTTTTTACTTTCTCTATACGTACTATGTACATAGTGTATAGAGAAGGTATTGCACTCCACCAACAAATTTGATACCGAGATTCCACCGGAAATATATGTTTTAGGGTCCCCTGTATACAAAACAGCATTTTCAGAAAAAGGTCCGTGTGTGTCCGTGTGTGTCTGAACACGATAACTCAAAAACGAAAAGTCGGTAAAATACCAAACTTGGTATTTAAGTTTAGTATCCTCCAGGGATGCGACACGAAGATTTTGAGAAAAATTTTTCGAAAATTTTGATAGCGATTTTGATTAAAATATCGTATATTAAAGACATTTACCTGACAAATAAAATGTATATTTTGAATTTTCTGGGAATAGCCTCTGAAGACTACTTTATTCTTGGTCAATTTTATGGAATTTTGCATAACTACTAAACCGTAAGAGATGGACAAAAACTTACCACACAAAATATGTAGAGCACGTTAAAACACACACTTTGTTATATATTTCTTTTTCTGGAGTTGTTCGTTTTTTAGATATTCCGTGTTTTTGGTTTCAGCTTTGAAAAACTTACTTTTCTCATACAGGGATTTGTCAACTCGTTTCCATAGAAACAAAAGAACTTCAGTCACATAGCAACCATCTTTTGACTATCACTTTAACCTATGGTACCCCCTTATTTCGCTTCTACTAACAAGGAAGCAAGTAATAAGACTATTTTTGCTAATTTTTGCTCCATTAGACGAAGTAAATAGAATAATTAGTTGCAGTGATATAGAGAAAGTCATGTGAATGGAACACATCAGATTTTTAAATTTATACTACCAATGAACCAATACAATACAAATATGTTACAGTGCAAATTTCATTCATCTTTCACTAATGGTTTGAAGGTTATAGTCAAATTTGTTTTTTTCAACTTCACTAAAAAGTTGCTTGCGACAAAAAATTAAACGTTTTTGTCTAATATTTTAACCCAAACTTCAAAATACATCTAAATTTTGAAATTACCCTAGGTTTCTCTGTGCCTCCTTTGATTCAGGCTCCAAAAGTACATTAACTACCAAACTTGGTATCTTCCAAGGATGCGACATGAAGGTTTTCAAGAAAATCCCCCACCTCATTCTTTATATGGAAAAAAATCGAAGATTTTGGTTTTTCTCAAAAATGGCTCTACGATTTTAAATAAAATCTCTTATATTTAAGATATTTGCCTGACAAATGAAATGTGCATCTTGAATTTTCTGGGAATAGCCTCTAAACACCTCTTTATGAATTTATCTGAATTTTGCAACACTGGTAAACCGAAACAGAGAAACAAAAACTTACTATATCTCCTTAAAACACACAATTTATGTCGTTTACATTTTTTACTTTCTTTATAAGCACTTATGTACATAGTGTATAGAGAAGGTATTGCACTCCACCCAAAATAGATACCGAGATTACACCGGAAATATATGTTTTAGGGTCACCTGTATCCAAAAAAGAAGTATTTTCAGAAAAAGGTCCGTGTGTCTGTGAACACGATAGCTCCAAAACGAAAAGTTGGTAAAATACCAAACTTGGTATTTAAGTTTAGTATCTTCCAGTGATGCGACACAAGATTTTGGAAAAAATACCCCTTCCCCAAACTACCCTTTACATGGAACTTTTTTTCAAAAATTTTGATTTCCTAAAACATGCCTGTAACTATTTTGATTAAAATATCGTATATTAAAGATATTTACCTGAAAAATAAAATGTATACTTTGAATTTTGTGGGAATAGCCTCTGAAGACTACTTTATTCTGGGTGAATTTTACGGAATTTTGCATAACTGCTGAACCGTAAGAGATGGACAAAAACTTAAAACACAGAAAATGTATAGTACCTTAAAACACACAATTTATATTATGTACATCTTTTTCGTGGAGTTTATTGTTTTTTAGGTACTCCTTATTTTTTTTTTCAGCTTTAAAAAACATACTTTTCTCATACAGGAATTTAACAAGTCCTGTCCATACAGGGAACTTCACTTAAACCAATAGTACTCCCTTACCTCACTTCTACTTACAACGAAGCAAGTAATAGGACTATTTCTTGATTAGTATGAAGTAAATAGAAGTATAAGCTTTTTAACAATAATTTATTGCAGAGATATAGAGAAAGTCATGTAAATATAACACATCAGATTCTTTTTCATGGATTTAACCGTTTTCGAGATGTTCCTTCTTATTAGTTTCAGTGTTGAAATATTCAAAACTTTTTTCAAACAGGAATTTTCAATTCCTGACCACGCAAGGAAACGGATTTCAATAACATAGCAACCACATTTTGAAACATTTGACTGTCCGTTTAGCCTAGTGTATTCCCTTATTTGCCTTCTACTTATAAGGAACTAAGTAATAAGACCGTTTCTGCTAGTGTTTATCTCGATTATTATGCTGTTGATATAAGAATAATCTTTTGTAACAATAGTTTGTATATGGGCAGCTAGAGAAAGTCATGTGAGTGGTACTCATCATCAGATTTTTATAAAACGATCTCCATGTAAAACATAGATAAAAATCTGATGTTTTACACTCACATGACTTTCTCTAGCTGTTCTACAAACTTCATACATAAGATTCTTCTTTTTTTTGCATCTAGCTAATCGCGGTACTCATTAGCACAATGTTCTTATTACTTAGTTCCGTATAAGAAGGAAGAAAATAAGGGAATACACTAGGCTAAACCAATAGTCAAATGTTTTAAAAGCTGTCGTTATGCGATTGTCATTACAAATCGCTTCTTTTCTTGGCCAGGAGTAGAACAAAAGAAAAACGGACACTTCCGTCTGAGAAAAGTGTAAGTACTTCACAACTGAAACTAATAACAATGAATACCTCGAAAACGGTAAGTTCCACGAGAATAATGTATATGACATAAATTGTGTGTTTTAACAAGACCATCATTTTTTGTATAGTAAGTTTTTGTCTATCTCTTACGGTTTACTAGTTGTGCCAAATTAAGCAAAATTCATCCAGAATAAACAGGTCTTCAGAAGCTAATCCCAGAAAATTCAAAATATATATTTTGTTTGTTAGGTAAATATCTTTAATATATATTTTAATCAAAATCGTTAGAGCCATTTTTAACAAAATCAACATTTTCGAAAACAGTTCCATGTAAAGGGTAGTTTGGGGTGGAAGGATTTTTCTCAAAATCTTGGTGTCGCATCCCTGGGAGATACTAAACTTAAATACCAAGTTTGGTATTTTAGCTACTTTTCATTTTTGAGTTATCATGTTCACAGACACACGGACACACACACGGACCTTTTTCTGAAAATACTTTTTTTTTGGATACAGGGGACCCTAAAACATATATTTCCGGTGAAATCTGGGTATCGAATTTTTTGGTGGAGTGCAATACTTTCTCTATACACTATGTACATAGTGCATATAGAGAAAGTAAAAAATGTGTGTGTATATGTGTATGTGTGTGAACACGATAACTCAAAACGAAAAGTCGGTAAAATACTAAAATTGGTATTTAGGTGTAGTACCTTCCAGGGATGCGACACGAAAATTTTGAGGAATACCCCCTACCCCAATCAACCGTTTACTTGGCTCTAAAGATTTTGATTAAAATACCACATATTAAAGATATTAACATTGTAAATAAAATGTATATCTTGAATTTTCTTGGGATAGCCTCTAAAAGACTTTATTCTGGATGAATTTTCCTGAATATTGCGTAACTGGTAAATCGTAGATGTACAAAAGTTTACTACAAAAATGTAGATCTCGTTAAAATACTCAATTTCTGTCATATATGTCCTTTTCGTGGAGTTTACCATTATTGAGATATTCCTTGTTATTGGTTTCAGCTTTAAAATACTTAAACCTTTCTCATACAGGAATTTATCAACTGCTGTTCAATTGTTTCAGTCACAGCAACCAGTTTTTGACTATCACTTTAGCCTATGGTATTCCCTTATTTTGCTTCTTCTTACAAGGAAGCAAGTAATAAGGCTATTTCTGTTAAATTTTTTCTCGATGAGCATGAAGTAAATAGAAGCATAACCTTTTTACTTTCTCTATACGCACTATGTACATAGTGCATAGAGAAGGTATTGCACTCCACCCAAAAATTCGATACCGAGATTTCATCAGAAATATATGTTTTAGAGTCCCCTTTATCTAAAAAAGGCATTTTCACAAAAATATGTGTGTGTGTATGTGTGAGTATGTGTGTGTGTAGGTGTGTCTGTGAACACGAGAACTCAAAAACGAAAAGTCTGTAAAATATCAAGCTTGGTATTTAAGTTTAGTATGTTCCAGGGATGCGACACGAAGATTTTCAGAAAAATCCCCGCACCCCAAACTACCCTTTAATGGAACATCTTTCGAAAATTTCAATTTTCTAAAAAATGCCTCTAACGGTTTTGATTAAAATTTCGTATATTAAAGATATTTATCTGACAAATAAAATGTATATCTTGAATTTTCTGGAAATAGCCTTCGAAGAGTAGTTTATTCTGGATGAATTTTACTGAATTTTGAATAACTGCTAAACCGTAAGAGATGGACAAAAACTTACTACACAAAAAATGTTTAACGCGTTAAAACACACAATTTATGGTATATACCTTTTTTTCATGGAGTTGACCATTATTGAGCTGCTCCTTGTTATTGGTTTCAGCTTTAAAATACTTATACCTTTTTTATACTGAAAGTTATCAACTGCTGTCCAATTGCTTCTTCTTACAAGGAAGCAAGTAATAAGGCTATTTCTGTTAATTTTTTTCTCTATTACCATGAAGTAAACAGAAGCATAACCTTTTTAAGAATAATTTGTTGCAGGGATATAGAGAAAGTCATAAGAATGGAACACATCAGATTTTTTTCATTCAAAGGAATGGTTCTTCTAATTGTTAACCCATTACAGCTCCAAGGCAAGTTTTAGTTAGTCTGTTGTTTACTCTGTGCACAAATTGGAGAGATGATCGCTATTATGCTGACCGCAATCGAAACTGGATAATCTAGAACAGGATTATCTAGTTTCAACTTAAACAGTATTGAGTTACTATATTTATCAGCAAGAATACCTAGGTACGAGGACCTCCAGAAATGACAAGAGTATTATACGTAATTAAACAATAACAAAAATCCGATGTGTTCCAGTCACATGACTTTCTCTACATCTCTGTAACAAATTATTGTTAAAAAGCTTATTCTTACATCTACTTCATGCTAATCGAGATAAACATTAGCAGAAATGCTTTCTTGCAGTAGAAGGAAAATAATGGGATGCACTAGACTAAAACGATAGTCAATATTTTAAAAGCTGGTTAACCTGTGAATGAAATCCGTTTCTTTGCATTGACAAACTCCCACATCTTTAGATATATAATTCTTCTGTGCGTGTGTGTGACTGAACTCCTCCTAAACGACTGGACCGATTTTAATGAATCTTTTTGTGTGTGTTCCAGTGGATTCGAGAATGGTTTATTTTCTCATTTCGGTTCAATGGAAATTGTTTATTTAATTGGACCTGGCAGACTGCGCCACAATCGCAGTATCGAATATTCTATAATATATCATTCCAATTCCAGTTTTTCCCAACAGGTGGTGCTACGATCAAATTCAGGAAAATATTTTATAACCATGTTATTATTGTGTTACAAAAAAAAAAAAAAAAAAAAAAAAAAAAAGAAAAAAAGTGTGCTAATTGAAATATTACAATAAGATTCAATTAAAAGTCTCAAGAGTTTTAAAATATGCATAAAAAACTACTCATTTTGCAAATTCTGTGTGGAATTGATGTGAGTACTTTGTGTAATTTTCTATCAAATTTACACGTCCGTTAATTAACAGCCACCCTAACCTACAAATAAGTTTTAAATTTTCGAATTAAAGACGTGACTACAGGACGTCTGTCGGGTCCGCTAGTATATTTTAAAACTGAAACCAATAACAAGGAATATCTCAAATATGATCAAATCTACGAAAAAAATGTATATGACATAAACTGTGTATTCCAACGAGATCTACATATTTTGTGGAGTAAGTTTTTGTCTACCTCTTGCGGTTTACTAGTTATGCAAAATCTAGAAAAAAGTGTCCAGAATAAAGAGGTCTTTAGAGGCTATTCCCAGAAAATTCAAGATATACATTTTATTTCTCATGTAAATATCTTAAAATACGGCATTTAATCAAAATCGCTAGCCATTTTTTAGAAAACAAAAATGTATAAAAAGGGTAGTTTGTTGAGGGGGGATTTTCTTTAAAATCTTCGTGTCGCATCCTTGGAAGATACTAAACTTAAATACCAAGTTTGGTATTGTACCGACATTTCGTTTTTGAGTTATCGTGATCATAGACACACGAACAGAGGCACGGACCTTTTTCTGAATTTTTTTTAAGTACAGGGGACCCTAAAACGTGTATTTCCGGTGGAATCTTGGAACGGAATTTTTTGGTTAAATGCAATAGTTTCTCTATAGATTATAGTTAGAGAAAGTAAGAAGAAAAACAACAACAAAACGAATAAGGTCTTTGGCGGTGTAAAAGTAGAACATCGGCATTGAAAAACCGGTATGACGTGACAATAACTACCTTAATAGCAATGCCAACTACATTGAGTAAGATATTGTAGCTTTGTAAATCATGCAAAATCGTCTTGTTACTTTCTGAATTGCCCCGTAGAATTGGCCGCAGGTTTTAAATCGACCAGAGCGGAAGTGAAGTGGAACCCACATAATTGGGTGCTCAGTTGCCGCGGGTGCTTTGACTCCAAAAAACGAAGAGTTTTACAAACATTTCGGTGTAATTTCACTAACGTACAGGCTAAAGAAATATAATTCTATTACACGTCTGAATGCACGTATTCAGGAGAGTTGTGAAAATAGTGCATAATATCCTTTAGGCCATGTTCAGTATCACTACCACGTATGTGCAATGTCATAGGTAGAAAAAGTGTTCCATTCTACCAAAAATTAACTACCGAGTATTCATCGAAAATCATTATTTTAAAGAACCCCTGAATAAATTAAACTGATGCGCTTCATTCACATGGCTTTCTCTACATCTGTAACAAGTTATTGTTAAAAAGCTTATTATTACTTTCTCTATACGAACTATGTACATAATGTATAGAGAAGGTATTGTATTGCACCCAAAAATTCCATACCGAGATTCCACCGAAATACATGTTTTGAGACCACATGAATCCCCCCCAAAAAAAAGCATTTTTAGAAAAATGTCCGTATGTGTGTCTGTCTGTGTGTCATAGCTCAAAAACGAAAAGACCGTTAAACCCCAAACTTGGAATTTAAGTTCAGTATCTTCCAAGGATGCGACACGAAGATTTTCAAGAAAATCCCACCACCCCAACTACCTTTCACATGGAAAATTTTTCGAAAATTTTGATTTTCTAAAAAACGGCTCAAACGATTTTGATAAAAATATCATATATTAAAGACATATACTTGACAAATAATATGTATATCTTGAATTTTCTGGGAATAGCCTCTGAAGACTACTTTATTCTGGATGAATTTTACAGAAGTTTGTGTAACTGGTAAACCGTAAGAGATAGACAATGTATATGTTATATACATTTTTTTCGAGGAGTTGATCGTTTTTTAGATATTTCTAGTTTTTTGTTTTAGCCTTAAAAACTTAATACTTTTCTCATACAGGAATTTGTCAACCCCTGTCCATACAAACAAAGGAACAATCTTTTGCTATCACTTTAACCTATGTTACTCCCTTATTTCGCTTCTACTTACAGAGAAGCAAGTAATAAGACTATTTCTGCTAATTTTTTCTAGCTTAGTATGAAGTAAATAGAAGCATATACTTTTTAACAAATATTTGTTGCAGAGATATAGAGAAAGCAATGTGAATGGAATACATCAGCTTTTTCTTCTATTTCTCTGTAGGTACAAGGGAAATAAAGGTATATATTAGGTTAAATCAACAGTCAAATGTTTTAAAATGTGGTTGCTATTGGATTAAAATCAGTTTCTTTGCGTGGCCAGAAGTTGACAAGTTCCCGAATGAGAAAAATCTTACGTATTTTAAAACTGAAATCAATATCAAGGAATATGTCGAACACGGTCAACTGAAAAAAAAAAAAAAAGTATGACAACTTGCGTGTTTTAAGGAGATATGCATTTTTGAGCAGCAAGTTTTTGTCTCTCTCTCTCTTACGGCTTGCGAAGTTATACAAAAACTCATTCAGAATGAAGAGGTCTTCAGAGGCTATTCCCAGAAAATTCAAGATATACATTTTGTCATGTAAACGTTTTAAATATAGGAGATTTTAATCAAATCACATCCTTGGAAGATACTGAACTCAAATACCAAGTTTGGTATTAAAAGGATTTTTCATTCTTGGGCTATGCTAACACACACACACGCACGCAGACACACGGATCTTTTTCCAAAAATATGTTTTTTCTTGGATTCAGGAGACCTAAAACATTATTTCCCGCGAAATCTCGGTAACTAATTTTTGGGTGCATTACAATACACTATGTAGGCAGTAGCGAAATTAAAAATGCTTATCTTGTCAAAACTCACACTTTATGATATATTATTATTATTGTTATTATTAATATTATTATTACTATTATTTATTCAGAATTAATGATTTCGGAGATATTCCTTGTTATTGGTATACATTTTTACTTTCTCTAGCTCCATATGTATAATGTACATAGTGATAGAGAAGTATTGTATTCCACCCAAAAATTCGATACCGAGATTTCACCGGAAATACATGTTTTAGGACCCCCTGTATCCAAAAAAAGCTATGAACACAATAAATAAAAAACGAAAAGTAGCTAAAATACCAAACTTGGTATGTAAGTTTAATATCTTCCAGGAATGCGACACGAAGATTTTGAGACAAATCCCCCCACCCCAAACTATCCTTTACATGGAACATTTTTCGAAAATTTTAATTTTCTTAAAAATGGCTCTAACGATTTTGATTAAAATATCATATATTAAAGATATTTACCTAACAAATAAAATGTATATCTTGAATTTTCTGGGAATAGCTTCTGAAGACCTGTTTATTCTGAATTAAATTAGCTTAATTTGGCATTACTTGTAAACCCTAAGAGATAGACAAAAACGTACTATACAAAAATGTAGGTCTTGTTAAAATACACAAGCTGTCATATACATTTTTTTCGTGGAGCTTACCGTTTTCGAGGTATTCATTGTTATTAGTTTTAGTTTTGAAGTACTTTTCTCAGACGGCAGTGTCCGTTTTTCTTTTGTTCTACTCCTGGCCAAGAAAAGAAGCGATTTGTAATGACAATCGCATAACGACATCTTTTAAAACATTTGACTATTGGTTTAGCCTAGTGTATTCCCTTATTTTCTTCCTACTTATACGGAACTAAATAATAAGAACATTGTACTAATGAGTACCACGATTAGCAAGGTGCAGAAAGAAGAAGAATCTTATGTATGAAGTTTGTAGAAGAGCTAGAGAAAGTCATGTGAGTGTAACACATCAGATTTTTATATATGCACAGTGTCCTAGATTTCGAGCACTCAAATTGGCAGGATTGTAATGTATATTGAATGAATGAGTTTATTTATTTAAATTCCATTATACATACACTGATTATCAATCACATGGGTCCACAGACCATATGTGCATGTGCAATACACAAAATAGTAGTCAATATTAAAAACAAAAACATCTGGTGTGTTCCATTCAAATGACTCTCTTCGTCTCTGTAACAAATTATTGTTAATCACCTTATTCTTCTACTTCATGCTAAAACGGTCTTATTACTAGCTTCATTTTAAGTAGAAGGTAAATAAGAGAATACACTAGGCTAAACCGGTAGTCAAATGTTTTAAAATGTGGTTGCTATGGGATTGAAATCCATTTGTTTACGTGCCCAGGAGTTGACAAGATCCAGAATGAGAAAATTAAGTATTTTAAAATTGAAACCAATAACAAGGAATATCTCGAAAATGGTCAGCTCCTTGAAAAAAAGTATGACACAAATTGTGTGTTTTAAGAAGATTGTATTTCTTGTGTAGCAAGGTTTTGTCTATCTCTCAAAGTTTACCTGTTGTAAAAAATTCAGAAAAGTTTATCCAGAATAAAGAGGTCTTTGGGGGCTGTAAAATTCAAGTTAAACATGTAAATATCTTAAATATAAAATATTTAATCATGATCGTTAAAGCCATTTTTGAGAAAATCAAAATTTTCGAAATTAATTCCATGTAAAGGATAGTTGGGGGTGGGGGGAGTTTCTTGAACATTTTTGTGTCGCATTTTTGAAAGATACTAAAGTTAAATATCAAGTTTGGTATTTAACGGTCTTTTGGTTTTTGAGCTATGCTGCCCATAGGGACTTACATGGTCATTTTTATAAAAAATGTATTTTCTTGAACCTCAAAACGTATATTTCCGGTGAAATCTCGGTACCAAGTTTTTGGGTGAAACACAATACTTCCTCTATACACTATGAACTTAGTACGTGTAGAGAAAGTAAACATATAAAGGTTGTAATGTATATTTAAATACTTTATACAGTGGTATTTTCTATTAAGCATTACTACATAAACTTGGAATATTTTTTCCCCCTTTCGCAGATTTAAACTGTTACCATTGATTATCGGAAAATTGAGTTACCAAACTGACTGCCCCCTTTAGTGCGGTTAAGCACGGTTTTATCGTAAATAGGTATAAATGGATTATAAAAGAAATGTGTTATATACACCTCATCGATATCTAGTTTTAACATACAATATTTGGTTTTAAAATACAATGTGTCCAGCACATTAAATTAAACAGTCATACACAAAACTACCTGGTGTTCAAATATTTCAGATTACTTTCTCTACACAAAAAATTCGTTACCAAGATTTCACCAGAAATACATGTTTTGGGTCCCCCTGAATCCAAAAGAAGCATTTCTAGAAAAAGGTCCGTGTGTATGTATATCTGTGGACAGCATAGCTCAAAAACGAAAAGATGGTTAAATACCAAACTTGGTATTAAAGTTTGGTATCTTCTATGGATGCGACACGAAGAATTTCAAGAAAATCCCCCCACCCCTAACTACCCATTACATGGAAAACTTTTCGAAAATTTTGTTTTTCTTAAAAATAGCTCTAACAATTTTGATTAAAATACAACATATTAAAGCAATTTCCATCACAAATAAAATGTATATCTTGCATTTTCTTGGAATAGTTTCTAAAGACCTGTTTATCCCGGATGAATTTTGCTTAATTTGGTATAACTAGTAAACCGTAAGAGATAGAGAAAAACTTACTATAAAAACAATTTAGATCTTGTTAAAATACACAAGTTTTCTCATATACATTATTTTCGGGAGCTTACCGTTTTCGAGATATTTCTTGTTATTAGTTTCAATTGTGAAGTACTTATACTTTTCTCAGACGGAAGCGTCCATTTTTCTTTTGTTCTACTCCTGGCCAAGCAAAGAAGCGATTTGCAATGACAATCTCATAACGAAAGCTTTTAAGACATTTGACTATCACTTTAGCCTAGTGCATTCTCTTAGTTCCAGTCTATTTATAAGGAACTAAGTAATAAAATTCTGCTAATTTTTATCTCGATTAGGATGGTGTTGAAAGAAGAATTACCTTTTATAAGAAGTTTGTAGAGTAGCTAGAGAAAGTTATGTGAGTGTTACACATAAGATATTTGTTTTTATTGTGTCATTTATATAGCCCCATTATCATCTAGGGTCATATCGGGGGCTTTGCATTAGAAGCAATTCGCTGTGTGTAGCTTCTTTACTTTGGGTTTAAATCGTTTTATTTTCCTCAAACACGCACATTCACTCTCACATATATGTACTTCCAGACTGTGTTGGGGATAGAGAATACTTCTACCTAAATTTATATAAATTTGCAAACTAGTTTGCTAATTGTGGCGAGTTAGTGTGCAATATTTCCCTGATATTTTCTGTGAAATGTAGTATTTGGAATTCATACGGTGGTAGTTCTCTGTCAATAGGATCCTTGAGGCCCTTTGCGACTTACATGACCCTAGGGAGGGAGGGACGAGGGAAGAAACCCAAAGGGCGGCGGATGGAAACATAGATGGGGTCCCCAACGGTTTCAGATTAAATACCTCCGCAACTGCTCGGAACCAGCCCACAAGCCCAAACTTTTCGGGGGCTTCACGAAAGGGCCAAAATCTTCCGAAGGCAAATTCCGATCAAGCACTACCGCGACTACGCCAGAAATAAACATGTACAATCTACAATCCAGTCGCAAAACGTCCTTGAGACAGAGGACAAGGTAGTGATAAGAAAGGAAACTTCAGGAGATGTAATGCACCTATATAGCCCGGGGAAACCCCGAAAAAACTTGTGGATCAGGAAAGTCGGCCACGAGAATCAAACCCACGACCTCTCGAATGCGAGTCGCACAAGTTACCGCCGCGCCACCTCTCTCGATTCTGCAAAATTTAAGACATAAGATTCGATAGACTTGCATTCTAGTGTCAATTATATTGTTGCTAGGCAGTGTACCAAATTTAGGCCGCGCCGTGGCCGAGTGGTTAGACCATTCGCCTCTCACCTAGACGGCCCGGGTTCGATCCCAAACGACCGCATGTGAGATTTGTGGTGGACAAAGCGGCGCTGGGGCGAGTTTTCTCCGGGTTCTCCGGTTTCCCCCGCCATCGCATTCCACCGGTGCTCCATCTTCATTCATGTATCATCAGTGTCGCCGCCTGCGGTGCCATAAGTTGTTAAAGCGGGCGTTAAACACTACCAAGTACCGAATTTAATAGATTTCCGTGGTATTTTCTGTGAGGTTTAAGACAAGTGTTAGCTCAAAAAATGGACAACTTACGAGATAGTGTTTGGAAAAGTATTGCGAGGCAGTTTACCATATTTGATAGATTCCCCTGGTATTTTTTGCGCATTTTAAGTCAAATTTTAATCATTTGGATATGTTACGAGATAGTATTTGGTGAAAGCATTGGGAGGCAGTGTACCATATTTATATACTTCCCTAATATTTTCTG
Source organism: Hymenopus coronatus (assembly GCA_030762935.1). Lineage (NCBI taxonomy): Eukaryota > Metazoa > Arthropoda > Insecta > Mantodea > Hymenopodidae > Hymenopus > Hymenopus coronatus. The sequence continues at coordinate 22,226,807 of CM060882.1, forward strand.
CGAAGTTTAAAACATGTATTAGCTCATATTTGGACAACTTAGGAGATGGTGTTAGGTGAAAATATTGCGAGGCAGTTTACCATATCTGATAGATTTCCGTGATATTTTCAGCGTAGTTTAAGAGAAATGTTAGCTTATAAATTTGGACAACTTAGGAGATATTGTTAGGAGAAAGTGTTGCGAGGCAGTGTACCATATCTGATAGATTTCCCTGATATTTTTTGTGAGGCTTAAGGCAAATGTTATAGCTCATAAATTTGGACAATTTAGGAGATATTGTTGGGAGAAGGTGTTGCGAGGCAGTGTACCATATCTGATAGATTTCCCTGATATTTTTTGTGAGGCTTAAGGCAAATGTTATAGCTCATAAATTTGGACAATTTAGGAGATATTGTTGGGAGAAAGCGTTGCGAGGCAGTGTACCATATCTGATAGATTTCCTTGAGATTTTTGTGAGGTTTAAGGCAAATTTTATATCTCATAAATTTGGACAACTTACGAGATGGTTTTGGTGAAAATACTGCGAGGCAGTGTGCCATATCTGATAGATTTCCCTGATATTTTCCTGAGGTTTAAGGGAAACGTTATAGCTCATAAATTTAGACAACTTAGGAGATGTGTTAGGAGAAAATATTTATAGATTTATAGATTTCCGTAATATTTTCTGCGAAGTTTAAGCCAAGTGTTAGCTTATAAATTTGCATAACTTACGAGTTGGTGTTTGATGAAAATATTGCGAGGCAGTGTACCATATTTTTAGGTTTCCCTTATATTTACTGCGAGTTTAAGACAAGTGTCAGATCATAAATTTGGACAACTTAGGAGAAAGTGTTGCGAGGGAGTGTACCGTATCTGATAGATTTCCCTGATATTTTCCTGAGGTTTAAGGCAAATGTTATAGCTCGTAAATTTGTACAACAGAAGCTAGTGTTAGGAGAAAGTGTTGCGAGGCAGTGTATCATATCTGATAGATTTCCCTGATATTTTCCTGAGGTTTAAGGCAAATGCTATAGCTCGTAAATTTGTACAACTTAGAAGCTAGTGTTAGGAGAAAGTGTTGCGAGGCAGTGTACCATATCTGATAGATTTTTATCATCTTTTTTGTGAGGTTTAAGGCAAATGTTAGCTCATAAATGTGGATAGAGTGAGAAGGTGGAGGTGTTGCGATGCATTGTCTGCAATTACGGGGTGACGACAGACCCCTGGCACATGGGGAGGAGCTGTGTAAACAGTAGAGTGCTCTGCCATCATGAATATTAACATAGAGAGAAGGAAGGAAGTCCGTGAGCAGCAAGCCACTTCATATCTGATCTGCTTTCCTGTCATTTTCCTCAGCATCGTCTCTGCATTGCTAATGCATTAACTGAAAATTAAACGAAACAATACACATGGCCGTTAGATTTGATGCCTGACCAAGGCCAGTATTAGAAAACTTGTGCAGCTGCTTTCCAACAGAGGTGTACCCGGTACCCTGAAATAATTACACAAAAGGAAAGTTATATTTCGAGTAAACAATACAAATATCTATACTTTATCATAATTTCTATAATTAATTCATATGCCACGCTCTCCTCCGCAGCACTAGAAAATAAATATTGTGATCAGAAATGCTTGACCTTCTCTGTACTACATCGTTATTTAATCTCATACAAATTATTCTTATAAAATGTGATTATTACTTTTTACTTTCTCTATATGAATTATGTACATAGTGTATAGAGAAGGTATTGCACTCCACCCAAAAATTCGATACTGAGATTTCACCGAAAATATATGTTTAGGGTCCCATGTATCCAAAAAAGCATTTTCACAAAAAGATCCATGTGTGTGTGTGTGAACACGATAACTCAAAAACGAAAAGTCCCTAAAATACCAAACTTGGTATTTAAGTTAAGCATCTTCCAGGCATGCGACACGAAGATTTTGAGAAAAATTCCCTCACCCCAAACTACCCCTTACATGGAACTTTTATCGAAAATTTTGATTTTATCAAAAATGGCTATAACGATTTTGATTAAAATATTGTATAATAAAGCTATTTACCTGACAAGTAAAATGTATATCTTGAATTTTCTGGAAATAGCCTCTGAAGAGTACTTTATTCTGGATGAATTCTACGGAATTTTGAATAACTGCTAAACCGTAAGAGATGGACAAAATCTTACTGCACGAAAAGTGTAGAGTACGTTAAAACACACAATTTATGTTACATACGTTTTTTCGTGAAGTTGATCGTTTTTGAGATATTCCTTGTTTTTGGTTTCTGCTTTGAAAAACTTATAATTTTCTCATACAGGAATTTGTCAACTGCTACCCATACAGACAAAGGAACTTCAGTTACATAGCAACCAGCTTTTGACTATTACTTTAACCTATGACACTCTCTTATTTCGCTTCTACTTATAAGGAAGCAAGTAATAAGGCAATTTCTGCTAATTCTTTTTCTTCTGACTAACATGAAATAAGTAGAAGTATAAGCTTTTAAGAATAATTTGTTGCACAGATGTAGAGAAAGTCGTGTGAATGGTACACATCAGATTTTTTTTATTAATTACAACTAAGCAAAAGCTTATCTAGTAATATTTCTTTCATAAATAAGATCGCAATGAAGGCCCCCAAAACCTACACTAATTCTTGCGGTCACACATGAAGTCATCTGGCTTGATTCTTTTCAATCTTCTAACTTCACACTTATTAAAAACATGCAACATTTCTTTATTTTCAAGGTGCTACACACTTAAATGATGTTTCGTTGCGGTCTTTTTTATTTCCTCTGTTTCAGTGTCGATCTTGAGATCACTATGTATGTGATCATTGCGTACATACCAAGTGCATTAACTATTGTTCTTAAGGCTTTATTTTGAAATGTCTGTATATGTTTTACATTGGTCAATTTAGAGCAGCCCTAAAGTTGTATCCCATCGGTCCAGACTGGTTTAAACACCGGCTTGTATGTTAATAGCTCATTGTATATATATCAAGTTTATTATTTTTCCCAATTAGACAGTATAGTTTCTTATATTTGATATTTAACTCTTTTCTTTTAGTTTCTATATGTTTTCTCCAATTTAGTTTTGAGTCTAGTATCATTCCTAGGTACTTGAATGAATGAGCTTGAGGAAGAGCTTGATTATTTATTACTTTCTAGATACGCACTATGTACATAGTGTATAGAGAAAGTATTGCACTCCACCAAAAATTCGATACCGAGATTTCACCGGAAATATATGTTTTAGGGTCCCCAATATCCAAAAAAAGCATTTTCACAAAAAGGTCCGTGTGTGTGTGTGTGTGTGTGTGTGTGTGTGTGTGTGTGTGTGTGTGTGTGTGTGTGTGTGTCCGTGTGTCTGTGAACACGATAACTCAAAAACGAAAAGTCAGTAAAATACCAAACTTGGTATTTAAGTTTAGTATCTTCCAGGGATGCGACACGAAGATTTTGAGAAAAATCCCCCCACCCCCAACTACCCTTTACATGGAACTCTTTTCGAAAATTTTGATTTTCTCAAAAATGGCTCTAACGTTTTTGATTACAATTTCGGATATTAAACATATTTACCTGACAAATAAAATGTATATCTTGAATTTTCTGGGAATAGCCTCTGAAGAGTAGTTTATTCTGGATGAATATTACTAAATTTTGAATGACTGCTAAACCGTAAGAGATGGACAAAAACTTACTGCACAAAAAATGTAGAGCACATTAAAACAAACAATTTATGTTATATACATTTTTTTCGTGGAGTTCGTCGTTTTTGTGACATTCCTTATTTTTGGTTTCTGCTATGAAAAACGTATAAATTTCTCATACAGGAACTTGTCAACTCCTATCCATATAAACAAAGGAACTTCAGTGACATAACAACCAGCTTTTGACTATCACTTTAACCTACGGTTGTCCCTTATTTCGCTTCTACTTACAAGGAAGCGAGTAATAAGACTATTTCTGCTAATTTTTTCTGATTAGCATAAAGCAAATAGAAGTATAAGCTTTTTAAGAATTATTTGTCGCAGGGATATGGAGAAAGTCATGTGAATGGTACACATCAGATATTTTTTACTTTCTCTATACACTAGAACATGTACATAGTGTATAGAGAAGGTGTTGCACTCCACCAAAAAATTCGATACCGAGATTTCACCGGAAATATATGTTTAGAGTTCCGTGTGTGTCTCCGTGTGTCTGTGAACACGATAACTCAAAAACGAAAAGTCGGTAAAATACCAAACTTGGTATTTAAGTTTAGTATCTTCCAGGGATGCGACTCGAAGCTTTTGAGAAAAATCCCCCACCCCAATCTACCATTTACATGGAACTTTTTTCGAAAAGTTTGATTTTCTAAAAACTGATTCTAACGATTTTGATTAAAATATCGTATAATAAAGCTATTTACTTGACAAATAAAATTTATATTTTGAATTTTCTGGGAACAGCCTTTGAAAACTACTTTATTCTGGGTCAATTTTACGGAATTTAGAATAACTGCTAAACCGTAAGAGATGGACAAAAGGTTTTTACACAAAAAATGTAGAGCACGTTAAAACACACAATTTATGTTATGTACATTTTTTCATGGAGTTCATCGTTTTGGAGACATTCCTTGTTTTTGGTTTCTGCCATGAAAAACTTATACCTTTCTCATACAGGACCTTGTCAACTGCTGTCCATACAAACAAAGGAACTTCAGTCACATGGCAACCAGCTTTGGACTATCACTTCAGCCTATGGTACTCATTATTTCGCTTCTACTTACAAGGAAGCAAGTAATAAGACTATTTCTGCTATTTTTTTCTGATTAGCATGAAGTAAATAGTAGTATAAGCTGTTTAAGGATAATTTGTTGCAGAGATGTAGAGAAAGTCATGTGAATGGTACACATCAGATTTTTATTGGGAGTATCATAGTTTTCTTATTCGTAAAGTTGATATGTACTCACTGAAAATAAACGCTTTTGGGTCTTCCGTAATAAAGAATCAGGTTTATTCCATTCAGAAATCTGTAACAAATTATTGTCAGCAATGCTTATTCTTCTAACTAGGGATGAGTCATATTGAGGTTGGAATTAATATGAGTCCAATAAAGGTTCTTAATCAGTTAATTGATAAATTTATAAGATTTTTCACGATAATTAAAATAACCATTTGCAAAAACGGTCTTATTACTTAGTTCCTTTAAAAGTAGGAATAAAATAAGGGAATACACTAGGCAAAACCGACATTCACATGTTTTAAAATGTGGTTGCTATGGAATTGAAATCTGTTTCTTTGCGTGGTCAGGTGCTGACAACTTCCGGTATGAGAAAACTTTTAAGTTTTAGAAGATACCAAAAGAAAATCCCCCCAACTATCCTTTATATGGAACTTTTTTCAAAAATTTTGATTTTCTAAAAAATGCCTCTAAAGATTTTGATTAAAATATCGTATATTCAAGATATTTTCCTGACAAATATCATGTATATCTTGAATTTTCTGGGAACAGCTTCTAAAGACCTTTTTATTCTGGATGAATTTTGCTTAATTTGGCATAACTTGTAAACTGTAAGAGATAGACAGAAACTTACAATACAAAAAAGTAGATCTTGTTACAATACACAAGTTATGTCTTATACATTTTTTCGTGAACGTTGCCGTTTTTGAGGTATTCCTTGTTATTAGTTTCAGTTGAGAAGTACTTACACTTTCCTCAGACCGGAGAGTCCGTTTTCTTTTGTTATAGTCTTGGCCAAGCAAAGAAGCGATTTTCAATGACAATCGCATAACGAAGGCTTTTAAAACATTTTACTATCACTTTATCCTATTGAATTCCCTTAGTCCCAGTCTACATATAAGTAATAAGAAAATTCTGCTAATGTTTATCTCGATTAGCGTGATGTTGAAAGAAGAATTATCTTTTGTAAGAAGTTTTTCTTTGTAGAGTGGTTAGAGAAAGCTATGTGAGTGTAACACGTCAGGTTTTTTTTTTTTAAGCTTGTTTCGGTTTGCTGCATTGGACGTGGAGCCCCTGGGAAGAGCACGGAAAGCACAAGTTGGGAAAATCTGGAAGAGTAGAACCTCTAGGTTTCTAGATTTTAGAATAGCTAGTCGCCTCTAGGAGGAAAAGTTTGTTGCACGCTATAACATAATTAAGCAGGATATTCAGTGAGATAGAACCAGAGTAAAATTATCTGTGGTGCATTTGAATGCGCAAGTAGAATCAGAGGATAGTATAAGGGCCATTTTTTTATCAATTTCCGATATGATATAAATAAAAGACAAGTTCATAGAAAAACAATGATTTTATTACTAAAATTTTTGTACACGTATGGTTACTTTTCAACATAATCACCCAAAAGATTGAGACATTATCGTACCTGTGCACAAGCTGCCGGCAATGATTTCAAATAGCATTGACGTTGTTTTGAAGATCTTCGTACTTTACGATGTTTGCGGAGAGCCATTCAAAACAAAAGAAGAGGAATGCTGACTTCAGGAATTGTGTTGATCCATGACAACGCTCGTCCACACACTGCTGGCACAACCCATTGCCTCCTTGAACAATTTTAATGGGATATTTTCGATCATCCGCCGTACAGCCCTGACCTGGCACCCAGCGACTTTCACCTTTTCCCTGAACTGAAGACGTGGCTAGGAGAGCAGCACTTTCAAACCAACGAAGATCTTCAAAACAACGCCAATGCTCATTTAAAATCATTGGCGGCAACATTTTTTGATGTGATTATTGCAAACCTTATGCACAGGTATGATAATGTGTCAATTTTTCGGTGATTATGTTGAAAAATAACCATAAGTGTAGAAAACTTTTAGTAATAAAATAATTGTTTTCTATGAACTTGTATTTTATTTATAACCTATCGGAGGTTGAAACGGTTCTCGTACTTCATCTTAAAATCATGTAAAGGGTAGTTTGGAATGTAAGGTTTTCTTAAAAATATTTGTGCCGTATCCTTGTACGACACTAAACTTAAATACCGAGTTTGGTATTTAGTCAACTTTTCGTTTTTGAGTTATGTTGCCTAGAAGCACACACACAAAATATATCCAGTTTTTGGGTGTGACACAATACCTTCTCTACACACTATATACCATAAAACACATTGACTCAAAGAATTAGAGGAATAATGATGGAATGGGAAACTCAGGAAGATTTTTTGTCCAATAGGCGAGAATAGAGAAAAAAAATCTAATGTGTTCCATTCACATGCCTCTCTCTACATCTCTGCAACAAAGTATTGTTAAAAAGCTTATATTTATATTTACTTAATGCTAATCGAGAAAAAATTAGCAGACATAGTCTTATTACTTGCTTTCTTGTAAGTAGAAGCGAAATAAGGTAGTACCATTGGTTAAAGTGATAGTCAAACGCTGATTGTTATGTGACTGAAGCTCCTTTGTTTGTATGGACAGAAGTTGACAATATGTGTTTAAAACTAGTATGCTTGTTAAAGAAAAGAAGCAATTTAACATACTTAATAAAGACTGTCATTCATATCATACAAGGAGAGCAAATGATTATCATAGAGTGAGCACAAATAAAACTCAAACTGAAAAAACCTATATAAAAAAGGAGCTGTACTGTACAATAGATTACCATTAGCAATTAAGAACACAAATGAATCAAAATTTAAATCTGTATTAAAATCATTCTTAGTATGTAAATGTTTGTATGACTTCAGTGAATTATAGATACATGTCATGTAAATATTTTATGTATTCAGATTCTAAATTCTGTTAGAAAAATTTACAATGTCAGATGCTTGTAAGAGTCTATTCACTGCAAAAAGCTATTGCTAATACTTTTACTTCCTTAATGAGAAAAGAATGTTTTTCAAAGCTGAAACCAATAACAAGGAATATCTCAAAAACAATCAACTCCACGAAATATATATATATTACATAAATTGTGTGTATTAACGTGCTCTACATTTTTTTTTTTTTTTTTTGTGTGTGATGAGTTTTTGTCCATCCCATATGGTTTAGCAATTATACAAAATTCCGTAAAATTCATTCAGAATAAAGCAGTCTTCAGAGGCTATTCCCAGAAAATTCAAGATATACATTTTATTTGTCAGGTAAATATTTTAATATACTGCATTTTAATCAAAATCGTTAGAGCCATTTTTGAAAAAATCAAAATTCCAGGAAACTGCAAAGAAACACTGGCAAAGTCTTACTTGAAATCTTTTAAGAAGTATCCATTAAAGGTATAATAACTGATTTTTACTGTTAATGCATTTTGCTTAGAATAATTTTTACACTTGATACATTTGTAAACTACAGGCCTTGAATTAACAACTGGAAAACTAAATCTTGCATCAAAGAAACGCCTGATTGTCTCGGCTAGCAAAGTGGGGTTTTCAACATAATAATAATTTAGAATCGTCAAAACATATTCAACCCCACAATTTTTCCCAAACCGAAAGAAAGCCCACTTTTGCCTACTGTTGGCGACTACTCAACGAAACCTAGCTGTGCTCTGTTCTTCGGCGAATTTCCAGCTAGACTGAAGGACAGTGTTCCACAGTGGCTCACCGAAGAGCGGAAGGAAGGAGTAGTTCACACTTTTCCAAAAGGGTCGCTGGTGAATCTCGTCTCATACGTCACTATGAAGATGTTGGGGAGATTTGTTTATCCCAAAAAATGTGTGACGTCAGTGAAGATAAACTATATCTGATACACAACTTGTGGAAGGCGGTAAGACAACAGCTCATATTTGTATGAAATGGTTGTATAATGCTATTAGTAATAACGACTATGATAATAATAGTAATAAAATAATAATATTATGTAATGAAAACGTTCATAATAACAAAAAGTAATACTTATGATAATACTATTAATAAATCATGACAATGGTGATAATGATGATAGTGGTAGTAGCATAATGATGATGACAATGGCAACCCGGGTTCGATCCCAAGTTGGGGTTTGTGGCGGACGAAGCGGCGGCCGGGCAGGTTTTCTCTAGATCCTCCGCTTTCCTCCCCCACTCAATCCACCAATTCTTCACGCTCATGCCTGGCTACGAACCGACCATCGTTCCAGGTTCTCCATTCTGTAGTTTCGTGCCGCGCTTGTAAGTCCGTTCTAAATACGGGACTGGTAAGCTGACTAGGGGAAAAACGATAATGATATTTGTAGACCAGTAATAGTAACAATAATAATATTAAAATTAGTCCTTCTGCTTCACATTCAAAGGTCGTGAGTTCGAATCTCGCTTAGGGTGAGTTATCCGGATAAGGGTTTTTTTTTTCTCGGTATTTACCCTTGTCCTAAGAAGGCGAATGTCGATTAACTTTAAGCTTCATGGACCCCGAGATCATTTGAGCAGCATTTCATCAATTTCATTCATCGTCCGATATGAACCAACCAGGTTAAAGGACGTTATGATACAAAAAATAAATAAATAAAAAGAAAATTATATTAATAATAATAAATCATTTTACAATTTGGTATTTTCTACTACTATTGTTTTTGAAATGGTTCTATTTTACAACCAAGTTTTCTAATTCATACTGTTTACTTTTCCTCTCTTTCCTCCATCTCGATGAAACAATTGACGAAACTCCTCTGTTCACTGAGAGTTTAAACTTCCACTTACAATATTTTGCTGCGCTTGCTGACATTTGCCATATATACATTGGGTGGAAATGCTATTCGAATAGAAATCTGAGGCATACACTTGAGAGGTAAGTGAGTGCTTTACAAACTTGGGTAGTTTTTCCGTTCTGAATAGCAAAGAGCAATACAGTAAAGACTGCAAAACAGATGTCAGAGGCTCGTAGTTGTAAATCTTTTAACTGCAAGTAAAGCCAAGCTATTTTCCGAGGGAAAAGCCAGTATTTGTTTTGGCATTCTCTTGCCGTTATTTTTATCCGAACCGTTCTCTAGTTGTTCCGCATATGAAAGATGAAAGTGTCTTTTGAGAATTTATGTATATGGAAGTTTGTTGAGGGTATCTGCCGGCGTTATCTGCACTTTGTATGCAAAGCGCTCGCCAGAAGACCAGGGGAGTTAAGTTAAAATGAAACCATTGTGTGGGTAAAACCTTCTTTCTACGGCCAATGCTACGTAATCTTTTCCTAGTAACCGTAGGCGATGTTAACGCCCTCTTCCTTTGCTTTTCCCTTCGTGCGATGAGAAAAAGACCCGGAAGGGACACCGCCAGATTTATGCAATCCGAGCAGAATTAAAATCTCAGCGGATCTGAAGTAGCACGCGATCCTTGCCGTATCATCCGAACAGGCCTGGAGCATACAGTAGGCGCTGACCTCAAAACTTAGATCTATATCGAGATGTAAATAAACTTGCATAACATCTGCACGTACATTCAGAAATGGCGGGAAACCATAAACATGGCACTCGTCTTCGCAAATCGGCCGGAACTGCGAGTTAGATGAACGAAATTTCATCGAAAATAGACATATCCAAAAAACGCATTTTTAGAAAAAAGGTCCGTGTATGTCTATGAACACAATAACTCAGAAACGAAAAGTCGGTAAAATACCAAACTTGATATTTAAGTTTAGTATCTTACAAGGATGCGACACGAAGATTTTGAGATAATTCCCCCCACCCCAAACTACCGTTTACAAGGAAAAAGTTTCGAAAATGTTGTTTTTCTCCAAAATAGCTCTAACATTTCGATTAAAATACCGTAGATATATTAGACATGTACATGGTAAACAAAATGTATATCTTGAATTTTCTGGAAATATCCTCTAAAGACCTCTTTATTCAGGATGAATTTTGCAGAATTTTTCGTAACTGGTAAACCGTAACAGGTACACAGAAACTTACTATACAACAAATGTAGAGCTCGTCAAAATACACGAATTATATCTATTACGTTTTTGTTGTGGAGGTAACCGTTTCCGAGATATTACTTGTTATTGGTTTCAATTGTGAAGTACTTATAAGTTTCTCAGACAGGAAGTGTCCGATTTTCTTTTGTACTACTCCTGGTCAAGCAATGAAGCGATTCGCAATGACAATCGTATAACGATATCTTTTAAAACGTTTGACTATCATTTTAGCCTAGTGCATTTCCTTAGTTCCCTTCTACTTTTCAAGAACTAAGTAAATAAACTTTCTGCTAATGTTTATCTCGATTAGCATTGTGTAGAAAGAAGAATAATCTTTTGTAAGAAGTTTGTAGAGCAGCTAGAGAAAATCATGTGAGTGTCACACATAAGATTTTTTTTTCACATAAACCGTGTGGATAGGTAGAGTCAGACTGAAAAATTCAATGCCATTGCCAGGATTCGAACCACAGATCTCCCGTCTCTGGCGGATTAGTCTAATCATTGAGCTACCATGGCAACATGCGGGCACGTAATTACATTTCTCAACTGACCTGCATATTTCCTGGTAAACCACAATGTCAAATGTCTTTCTAGCCAGTTCTCCACTGCTGGTTTTAACGTGCAATTGTCTCGTTGAGTTCTGCATCTCTTTTAGTGCTCGAAGGGATATATGCACACATGAAATACGGGGGCAGTTTGGCCGCCTGATGCGTAGTAGAAAAATCTGATGTGTTCCATTCACATAACTTTCTCTATACCTCAGCAACAACTTATTCTTAAAAAGCTTATTCTTCTATTTACTTCATGCTAATCAGTATAAAATTAGCAGAAATAGCCATATTATTTAACTGCATGGCACGACAGCTGACGGGGAGCCTTGGCCTACCGCCCGGCCGCTGCGTCCCCCATCTCGGTCCACTACAGACGTCATGGATGGGGTGCAGTATTGGAGGGTGAGACGTGGTCAGCGCCTCGAGCCCCTCACGACCTGGAGCCGCTACTTCTCCATCAAGTAGCTCCTCAATTGGCCCCCCAGGGACCTCACGAGGCTGAGTGCACCCCGGTCCAGGTCTCCCAGCGGGGGAAAAATCCCCACGCCGGTACTGGGGATCGAACCCAGGTCTCCCGCTTGGTAGGCAGCTGCGCTACCACCGCGCTAAGGAGACGACCAGCCATATTATTTGCTTCCTTATGGACAGCAGTTGACGAATTCCTGTATGAGAAAAGTGATTTTAAGTTTTTCATAGCAGAAACCAAAAACAAGCAATGTCTCAAAAACGATCAACTCCACGAAAAAAATGTATATAACATAAATTGTTTGTTTTAACGTGCTCTACATTTTTTGTGTAGTAAGTTTTTGTCCATCTCTTATAGTTTAGCAGTTATTCAAAATTCCGTAAAATTCATCCAGAATTAACTACTCTTCAGAGGCTATTCCAAGAAAATTCAAGATATTCATTTTATTTGTTAGGTAAATGTCTTCAATATTTGATATTTTAATCAAAATCGTTAGAGCCATTTTTGAGAAAATCAAAATTTTCGAAAAAAGTTGCATGTAAAGGGTAGTTTGGGGAGGGGAAATTTTTCTCAAAACCTTCGTGTCACATCCCTGGAAGATACTAAACTTAAATACCAAGTTTAGTATTTTACCGACTTTTTGTTTTTGAGTTATCGTGTTCACAGACACACGGACACACACACACACGGACCTTTTTCTGAAAATACTTTTTTTGGTTACAGGGGACCCTAAAACGTATATTTCCGGTGAAATCTCGGTATCGAATTTGTTGGTGAAGTGCAATACATTCTCTATACACTATGTACATAGTGCCAATAGATAAAGTAAAAAGCAATTAACCCTTTCATGGAAATAAACTGTACAGGCTACATAGATGATATAAATTTTAATGGCCAGAGAAGTCATATAAATGTAACACATCGAAATTTGTTGAATAAGAAAATAAGTCGTAATTGGTTAAGAGAGATCCAGCGTTAATTTCATTCTGCAGCATATCAATTGTTTTTACTTTCTCTACACGTACTATGTGCATAGTGCATAGAGAAGGTAATGTAATGCAACCAAAAATTTGATACCGAGATTTCATCGGAAATACATGTTTTGAAACCCTCTGAATACAAAAAAGTATTTTTAGAAAAATGTCTGTGCGTATGTGTATGTGCTTTTTTGTGAGCATCATAGCTTAAAAAAGAAAAGTTCCTTAAAAACCAAACTTGGTATTTAGGTTCGGTATCTTCCAAGGATGCGACACGAAGATAGTGAGAAAAATCCCCCACCCAAGCTACCCCTTTACATGGAACATTTTTTCGAAAATTTTGATTTTCTCAAACACAGCTCTAACGCTTTTGATTAAAATATCGTATTATAAATATGTTTACCTGACAAATAAAATATATATCTTGAAGTTTCTGGGAATAGCCTCTGAAGACTACTTTACTCTGGATGAATTTTACGGAGTTTTACATAACTGTTAAACCGTAAGAGATGGACTAAAACTTACCACACAAAAAATGTAGAGCACGTTAAAACACATAATGTATGCTATACACATTTTTTTTCGTGGAATTGACCATTTCTGAAATATTTCTTGTTATTTGTTTGTTTTAAAATTCTTATACTTGTATCATACGGAAGAAAAGTATACAAACAAAGGAACTTCAGTCACATAGCAACCAGCTTTTGACTTAATTTTTTCTCGATTAACATGAAGGAAATAGAAGAACAAGTTTTTTTTTAGCAGTAATTCGTTGTAGAGATGTAGAGAAAGTCATGTAAATGGAACACATCAGGTTTTTCTAGTGTGAGCTCGAGAACAATTTTTGTTCTGAATTTTGCAAGCGCGTTACAGCACATTTCTTACCCAGGGACGTGATGTATGAAGAGAAATAAACGGATGCAAATGAACACTTGCGGTTTAAAAGAAAAAGGAATGTTAATTTAATGCTAAAAGGAAGGCGAGAAAATGAATTTGGTTTTCCTTCTCTATTTCTGCTGTAACCTAACCGAAAGTAAATTAGCCATGCTTTGCTAGTATATCTGAAGCTTTCTTGATTAATCTACGGTATTCAACTGCAGTGAAATTTTCACAGTAAGGAGGTAAGTGCACTTTTAACATGCTTGCTTGCTCGTTATACTATTTGCGTACTAAGAACCGTAAATTATACTTATCAGGTCCACAATGCATTACACAACTTACACTTCGTAGTTATCCAATTGCTTTTTGAAAGATTTGAACAACTTTAAAAAATCTGATGTGTACCATTCACATGACTTTCTCTATATCCCTGCAACAAATTATTCTAAAAAGCTTATACTTCAATTTACTTCATGCTAATCTAGAAAAATTAGCAGAAATAGTCTTATTACCTTCTTCCTTGTAAAGAGAAAGGAAATAAGGGGGTAGCATAGGTTAAAGCGATAGTCAAAAGCTGGTTACTATGTGACTGAAGTTCCTTTGTTTGTATAGGACATGAGTTGACAAATTCCTATATGAGAAAAGTTAAGATTTTCGACCCTGAAAACAAAAACAAGGAATTTCTCAAAAACGATCAACTCCAAGAAAAAAAATGTATACAACATAAATTGTGTGTTTTAATGTGCTCTACATTTTTTGTGTGGTAAGTTTTTGTCTATCTCTTGCGGCTTAACAGTTATACAAAATTTCGGAAAATTCACTCAGAATAAAGTAGTTTTCAGAGGCTATTCCCAGAAAATTCAAATTATACATTTTATTTGTCGGGTAAATACCTTTAACATACGATATTTTAATCAAAATTGTTAGTCATTTTTTAGAAAATAAAAAATTTCGAAAAAAGTTCCATGTAAAGGGTAGTTTGGGGTGGGGGGATTTTTCACAAAATCTTCGTGTCGCATCCCTATAAGATTCTAAACATAAATACCAAGTTTGATATTTTATCGACTTTTTGTTTTTGAATTATCGTGTTCACAGACACACGGACACACACACGGACCTTTTTCTGAAAATACTTTTTTTTAGATAAAGGGGACACTGAAACATATATTTCCGGTGAAATCTCGGTATCGAATTTTTTGTGGAGTGTAATACCTTCTCTATACACTATGTACATATTTCGCATATAGAAAATAAAAAGTCAATAATAAATCAAAATTGCTTTTCAATATTTTATTGAACTTTAAAAAAAATATGATGTGTTCCATTCGCATGCTTTACTCTACATCGCGTAACAAATTATTGTTAAAAACATATTTTCTGTTAAATTTATGATAATCGAGAAAACGTTAGCAGGAATTGTATTTTGAATCTGAAACAAACAATAAGGAATTTCTCAGAAATAGCCAATTCCACGAAAATTTTGTGTTTTAACGAGATCTACATTTTTTTTTTTTTGTAGTAAGTTTTTTTCTCTGTCTTACGGTTTAGCAGTTACGCAAATTTCAGCAAAAATCATTCAGAATAAAGCCTTCAGAGGCTATTCCCAGAAAATTCAAGAATTAGATGTTATATTTCATGTAAACGTATTTAATGTACTGTATTTTAATCAAAATTGTTAGAAATATTTTTGAGAAAATCAAACTTTTCGGACTTTTTTTCCATTTAAAGGGTAGCTGAGGTTGGAGGGATTTTCTTGAAAATCTTTGTGTCGCATCCTTTTAAGATACTGAACTTTTGTATCAAGTTTGGTATTTAACGGACTCTTTGTTTTTGAGCTATGCTGCCCACAGACACACACATGGAAATTTTTCCAAAAATCCTTTTCTTTTGGATTCAGAGGGTTTCTAAACATATATTTGACGTCAAATCTCGGAATCGAATTTTTGGGTGGAATATAATACCTTCTCTATACACTAGTACATAGTACGTGTAGAGAAAGTAAAAATTAAATCTCTAGTAAATCCTTTAGAAAATCGCCTTTAGTAATTCGGTGTCTTCTTAACGGACATTTTGTTTTCGAGTCATGCTGTTTAGACACATACATCGACGGATCTCTATCTTAAAATTCACTTTTTTATTCAGGGGATCTCAAAACATTTGCGGTGAAATCTCGGTATGGAATTTTTGGGTGAAATGCAGCACTTTCTCTACTATGTACATGCTAGAGTAAGTAAAATGACGCATGGACAACGCAGATTTGCGGACTGGTCGGTTGCAACATTCAACTGTTTTATATCATTCGCTTGGCTTTGGTGCATTATATTGGCAATCCTGAAATATTGCATCTCGGACTAAAGACAAACATTGGCGCGTTTACGCTTCACGGATTCATTGATTTTTTTTTTTTTCAGCTGTTGTAACATGTGTATTAGTGTTTGTATTGCGATGTGTGGTGGATATGCTATTATTTACGGCCTGTTATTCAAGTGCGGATATTGCACTGGCGAACGTCATCACAACAGAGTAAATACAGGTAACGTCTGCAAAAACACATCTTATTATAAAGTAATCTAATAATAGTTAAAAATAAACTAAATTATTTATAATCTGACATTCCTATTATATACTTTCTCTAACATAGGTAGAGAAAGTATTGCATTCCATCCAAAAATTCGATACCGAGATTTCACAGGAAATACACATATTGTGTATATAAAATCTGATGGGTTTGATTCACAATTCTGTAACAAATTGCTGTTTAAATGACTTATTCTTTTATCTACTTCATACTGATCGAGATAAACATTAGCAGAAGTAGTTTTATTACTTAGTTCCTTATAAGTAGAAGGGAAAATACTAGGCTAAAGCGATAGCCAAATCTTTTAAAGCTGGCTGCCATGTGGCTGAAATACGTTTCTTTGCATTACCAGGAGTTGACAAATTCTCGTATGTGAAAAGTGTAAGAATTTTAACTGAATCAAATAACAAGCAATATGTAAAAACAAATCTGATGGGTTACATTCACATGACTTTCTCTACATATTTGCAACAAACTATTGTTAAAAAGCTTATATTTCTATTTACTTCATGCTTATCGAGAAAAAAATTAGCAGAAATAGTCTTATTACTTGTTTCCTTGTAAGTAGACAGGAAGTTGACAAGTTCCTGTATGGTAAATGTGCAAGTTTTTTAAAGTTGAACCTAAAAACAAGGAATAAATAAAAAACGATCAACTCCACGAAAAAATGTATATTACATAAATTGTGTGTTTTAACGTGCTCTATATTTTTTGTGTGGTAAGTTTTTGTCCATTACTTTCAGTTTAGCAGTTATGCCACATTTCGTAAAATTCATTCATAATAAAGTCTTCAGAGGCTATTCCCAGAAAATTCAAGATATACATTTTATTTGTCAGGTAAATGTCTTGAATATACGATATTTTAATCAAAATCGTTAGAGCCACTTTTTGGGAAAAAAATTTCGAAAAAAGTTCCATATAAAGGGTAGTTTGGGGGTGGGGGCATTTTCCTAAAATCTTCGTGTCGCATTCCTGGAACTTACCAAACTTTAAATTTGTTACTTTACTTTGTTACTTTACCAACTTTTCATGTTTGAGTTATCGTGTTCACAGACACGCGGACACTCACGCACACATTCACACACACACACACACACACACTGACATCTTCTGAAAATGGTTTTTTTGGATACAGGGGACCCTAAAACATATATTTCCGGTGAAATCTCGGTATCTAATTTTTGAATGGAGTGCAATACCTTCCCTATACACTATGTACATAGTACGTGTAGAGAAAGTTAAAAGGGTGAACTCCACGAAAATAAGTATATTACATAAACTGCGTATTTTAAGGAGATTTACATTTTTTGTGCAGAAAGTTTTTGTCTATCTCTTATGGTTGAAGAGTTACACCAAATTTCACAAATTTCATCCAGTATAAACAGGTCTTCAGAGGGTATTTCCAGAAAATTCATTTCTTCACTATTATTTGCCGCAAATTTTCGAAAGTATTTCTATGGAAAGGTTAGTTTGAGGTGGGAAATTTCCTTGAAAATCTTCGTGTCCTATCCTTTGAAGATACTGAATTTACTGACTTTTCGTTTTTGAGTTATGCTGCCCCCCCCCACACACACAAATACACATACGGACGTTTTTCTAAAAACCTTTTTTTGGATTTAGGAGGTCCCAAAACATGTATTTCCATTGAAATCTCGGTATCGAATTTTTGGGTCCAATACAATACCTTATCTATACACATGTACATAGTACTTGTAGAGAAAGTAAACAAGACCATTGTACACGAAGGTAATGTAAAAAGAATAGTGCTAATTCTCTGTTAGGTTCTTTACGTAGTAAGGAATTCGCGTTTCAGCTGTTTTTGTAGAGGATAGCTATAAACGCGAGGTTGTAACTTGAAGTTAACTCTCCACGCTAACTTCTCCAGGTGCCATAGGAAAGTGTTGTGCACTGGAGGACCATTACTTGCTCTCTAACTGCAGGTGCTGCGACGAAGTCCATGTGCTCAACACAAAGCCCTTGTTACGTGCACAGAAAAGAAATATCGACCCCCACTCTTAGCTTCTTTGTTGGCGGCATTGCTGAAAATATGGGATACCACTTATTCTGTCATCTGGCTTCTTTTGTTTTCCTTTGCAGATATTGTTTTGTTCCTGTGTACTATATTATAGGTTTTAGTTATTTCATAAGGCCAGCTTGCGTATAGTTTATACACATTACGTTTACTAATAGAACACACAAATGCTAAAAGAGATTTTCTAATTTTGAGTACAGATATTACCAGTAACAAAATAAATTTTCTAACCAATATATTGATTTATTCGATTTAATAGCTAACATCAGAAAGGTCGTCTCCTAGCGCGGTCGTAGCGCAACTGGGAAATCTGGCCCGGGGTGCACTCAGGTTTTTTTTATTATTATTATTATTATTATTATTATTATTATTATTATAATAATAATTATAAAAAATACAATTCCGGAGGCTTGTCAGGACTCCGGCGCTGTATTCCTTTTTTCTCCATTTTTTTCCAGCTTCCTATATTTCCTTAGTAGACCTAATTATTCTTAACGTTTTCCTTTTACATATACATACACAAACATAGACACATTTACAAACATAGAAACACCCATGCCCAAGGTAGGACTCGAACCCACGATCCTGTGCACCACGAAGCGCCAGAGCGAGACACTTTAGCGAGCGCGGCCACCGGGATCGGCAAAAATATTCGTGAGGTCCCTGGGGGGGGGGGATTTGAGGAGCTACTTGATGAAGTAACGGCTCTAGGTTATGAGAACGTCTCACTCTCCAATACTGCATCCCATCCATGACGTCTGTCATGGATCGAGATGGGGGACGCAGCGGCTAGGCGGTAGACCAAAGTTTCTTGTGAGCTGTGGTGCCACGGAACTATTATATTAGAATCAGAATTTATCTTCTATAGGTATTGAGCTAAATGCACCATTTATACTTTCTCTACACGTACTATAAACATAGTGTCATAGAAAAAGTATTGCATTCCACTCAAATGTTTGGTGTCGAAAACTCTCCTGAAATACACATTTTAGAGTCACCTGTAACGAACAAAAATCATTTTTAGGAAAAGCTACTAAACTGTGTGTCTGCGAACACGATAACTCAAAACGAAAAGTCGGTAAAATACCAAAATTGGTTTTTAAGGATGAGGCACGAAGTTTTTCAGGAAAATTCCCCCACCCCAAACTATCCTTTACATGGAACGTTTTACGAAATTTTCCGAATTTCTAAAAAAATGGCTCTTTAACGATTTTGATTAAAATATTTGAGATATTTTTATGACAAACGAAGTGTATATCTTGAATTTTCTGGGAATAGCCTCTGAAGACCTCTTTATTCTAGATCATTTTTTTCCGAATTTTGAGTAATAGGTAAACCGTAAGTAATAGATAAAAACGTACTAGACAAAAAATGTAATCTCATTAAAACACACACTTTGTCTTATCTTTTTTTGCGTGGAGTTGACAGTTTCCAAGATATTGCTTATTTATTTCTGTTTTAAAATACTTAAACTTTTTTCATACGGGAATTTGTCAACGCTTGGCTACGCAAAGAAATGGATTTCAATTCCATAGCAACCCTTTTAAAACACTTGACTGTCGGTTTAGCCCAGTGTATTCCCTTATTTCCCTCCTACTTATAAGGAACTAAGTAATAATACCGTTTCTGCTAATGTTTGTCTCGATTAGCATGAAGTATAAACCGGCCAAGACGAGTGCAGTCCTGCAGTGGGAGCGAGGAGCAGGTGAACTAACGCGATGACGCAATTTGACTTCACGCATACGTAATGAAATGCTGTATAGTCCGGTTTACTTCACTAGCACGTCGCGGAGCATTCAGTAATAGTGATGGAACGCAAAACGTGCTATTTATAATCAGAAAATACTAGTGAACTTGTTGTAGCTCTTGCCGGTTAGAATAAAACAACGATATGCAAGATCAGAAAGGAGGGCCGGCTTAAAGAAGGTGGGACGAGCAAAATTATAACACCTCACAAGATTGGTAAACCTCTTGCAAACAAAGTCGTTTTGGACGATATGGACGAGTGTCATTAGAAGAATATATCAGGGGTATTACGAGGTTTAAAAGAAGTCCCTACTCTGGGAAAATTATTAAACTGTTGCAAGAAGAAGATTAATTTCTTAACGTTTAGCAAAATAGTGAAAATTAAAATGTATAAAGATAAACAGAGTTCACTGAGAGGACACTCTGACGTAGTGATCCAAAGAGCATACTTTCTTAGAATGCTATTGGGTCAATAACAGCAAATGACTCGAAAAACTCGAAACATGTTCAAGAAACATGTTGAAATAGAGATGCACTATTGGAAGAAGAAATGGAAAGGATAATATTCATTCCAGAATTAGACAACAATGATGAATTGGGAGAAGAAACGGCCACCGGATCGAGGACCGACACGGTAAATGAGGGAAATATCACGGAATAATTCCAATCACGAGAGAGAGTGAAAGAGCTGTACACATTTATTGTATTGTAATAGATTGAAGATTGTATTTGATTGTTTATGATATGAATATATATCCGATTTTAACACATACAAGGGAAATGCCATCATGAACTATCGCTTGTGCTTGCCCAACTGGACTGTACAGGAGGACGGACAAGCCATTACATGTACTAGTGGCGCTCCCCGGTGTAGGACTTGAGCGATTTCACCGAACATATGTTTTGAGGATTCCTGAATAAAATTCTTATAGAAAAGTTTGATGTGTTCTATTCAAATGACTTTCTCTAACTGTTCAATAAACAAAATATTCTTACAAAAGATTATTATTTTATGTACATCGTACTAATCGACATAAATATTATCAGAATTGGTCTTATTACTTGCTTCCTTGTAAGTAGAAGGGAAATAAGGAAGTACATAATGCTAAAGGAATAGTCAAAAACGTTAAAAGCTAGTCGCTATATGAAACAATTGAATTAGGTTCGCTTTGCAATATCCTGTTTGAGAAAAGCTAAATGGCTTAAAAATGAAACCAATAACAAGGAATATCTAAAAAACGGTCATCTCTACAAGAAAAACATATATGACATAAATGTGTGTTCTAATGAGACTAAACGTTCTCTAAACGTACTATGTACATAGTGTATCGAGAAGATATTGTATTGCACCCAAAAATTTTATACCGAGATTTCACCGGAAATACATGTTTTGGGATACCCTGAATAAAAAAAAGGCATTTTTGTAAAAAGGTCCACGAGTGTGTGTGTGTGTGTGTGTGTGTGTGTGTGTGTGTCTGTAGATAGCATAGCTCTAAAACGAAAAGACCGTTGAATACTAAACTTTGTATTTAAGTTTGGTATCTTCCAAGACTGCGACACGAAGATTTTCAAGAATATTCCACCATCCCCAATTTCCTTTTACATGGAACTTTTTTTTCGAAAATTTTGATTTTCACAAAAATGGCTCTAACAATTTTGATTAAAAGATCGTATATTAAAGATACTTACCTGACCAATGGAATTTATATCTTGACTTTTTTGGGAATAGTCCCAGAAGACTACTTTATTCTGGATGAATTTTACGGAATTTTGCATAACTGTTAAACCGTAAGAAATGGACAAAAATTTAACACATAAAAATGTAGAGCACATTAAAACATCGTGGAGTTAATAGCTTTGAGATATTCCTTATTTTTGGTTTCAGCTTTGAAAAACTTATTTTTCTCATACAGGAATTTGTCAACTCCTGTCCATACAAACAAAGGAACGGCATTCACATAGCAACCAGCTTTAGACTGTCACTTTCACCTATACTATTACCTTATTTCGCTTCTACTTACAAAGAAGCAAGTAATAAGACCATTTCTGCTAATGTTTTCTCGATTAGCGTGAAGTAAACAGAAGCATAAGCTTTTTAACAATAATATGTTGCAAAGTTGTAGAGAAATTTATGTGAATGAAATACATCAGATTTATTTGTTTGGTAAGCTTTTTGTCTTACGGTTTAACCGTTCTGCAAAATTCTACTAAATTCATCTAGAATAAAGATGTCTTCAAGGCCTATTCCCAGAAAATTCAAAATATACATTTTGTTTATGATCTAAATATCTTTAATACATGTTTCTTTAATCAAAATCGTTAGAGTCGTTTTTGAGAAAAGCAAAATTTTCAAAAATGTTCCATGTGAAGGGTAGTTTGTGGTGGGGGGATTTTCTTGAAAATCTTCGTGTCCTGTCCTTTGAAGATATTAAACATAGTACGAAGTTTGGTATTTAACCATCTTTTCGTTTTTAAGCTATGCTATCCACACACACACACACAAATAAATATTTTTTTCTAAAAATTCTTTCTAAATTTGCATTTTTTGGTGGAATACAATACCTTCTCTACATACGTGATGCAGAAAGTACACATGTGTATGTGGCTGGGTGGGTAGCATAGCTAAAATCAGATCACTTAAGGGGTCAACGTAGTCTGAACAACGGAAATTACACCTTAATTATGTTGAAGTACCACTGCCCTTAAAGTATTCAATTGTGTTTCCAAGATTTGTATGAATTATTCTATAAATCCTGATAATTATTTCAGGTAATCTTTTGCATTAATGGCTTATATGGTTGAGTGTATAAAAAGTATTTCATTCAGCAGAAAAATAACAAACCTTAGTCTTAAAACATGTGAATTCGTGTATCTTTTTCTTTGATACTACCTGCAATACACAATCACACTATTGCATGATAGTTCTCAGTGAAATCAGCTTTCTTCTGAACCTCAATTAATTAGCTATGATACAATTTCAGTAGAAATTAAAAAAGAAATATATTTTCAAATTTAAAAAACCTGTTGTGTTTAATTCACATGACTTTCTCTACATCTCTACAACAAATTATTGTTAAAAAGCTTATGCTTCTATTTACTTCATTTTAATCGAGAAAAAATATCAGAAATAATCAATTACTTGCTATCTTGTAAGTAGAAGGGAAATAAGGGAGTACCATAGGTTAAAGTGAAAGCCAAAAGCTGGTTGCTATGTGACTGATGTTCCTTTGTTTGTATGGACAGGAGTTGACAAATTCCTGTATGAGAAAAGTATAAGTTTTTCAAAGCTGAAACCAAAAACAAGGAATATGTTTTAATGTGCTCTACATTTTTTGTGTGTTAAGTTTTTGCCCATCTCTTACGGTTTAGCAGTTATGCAAAATTCCGTAAAATTCATGCAGAACAAAGTAGTCTTCAGAGGCTATTCCCAGAAAAGTCAAGATATACATTTTATTTGTTAGATAAATATATTTAACGTTTGACATTTTAATCAAAATCGTTTGAGCCATTTTTGAGGTAATCAAACTTTTCGAAAAAAAGTTCCATGTAAAGGGTAGTTGGGGGTGGGAGGATTTTTTTTTTTGAAAATCCTCGTGTCGCATCCTTGGAAGATACCAAACTTGAATACCAAGTTTAGTATTTAACGGACTATTCGTTTTAAGGCTATGCTGTCCACAGACACACAGACACCACGCACACACACGGACCTTTTTG
The DNA here is from genome assembly GCA_030762935.1 of Hymenopus coronatus. Classification (NCBI taxonomy): domain Eukaryota; kingdom Metazoa; phylum Arthropoda; class Insecta; order Mantodea; family Hymenopodidae; genus Hymenopus; species Hymenopus coronatus. Next base: position 22,250,552 of record CM060882.1, read on the forward strand.
AAAAAATGCTTTTTTTTTTTTTTGGATTCAGGGGGACCCAAAACATGTATTTCCGGTGAAATCTCAGTATCGAATTTTTGGGTGGAATGGAATACCTTCTCTATACACTATGTACATAGCACGTGTAGAGAAAGTAAAAAGTAAAAATGTGGAAAATTTGCGATATTGTTGCTTTCTGAATATGATGAATAAATACTATAACATCACGATTGTGGTTCAGAAGGTTCAACCATGTGTTGTACACATAGATTGAATATTTCAGCTTTCCGGCTCGCATACTTTATGAGAAAAAGGAACATCAGTATCAAAAAATGCTGTTTTGAGAAAATTCAATTTAAAGATACGAATGTTCTAAAAGGGGATTTTGCAAACAGCTTTAAACAAATGCAGACTAATATTTAAATCATATTTAAATTGCCTAAAATCCTTTTAACCCCCCAAAAGTGTACCTTTTCTGAAACTAGAAATACTAGAGATTTTATTAGTGTCTAAAACAAAAAATGATATTTTCTACAATTTCAGAGTACCTTGTCCCCTTAAATGTTACCTTAATATTTAGGCTTAGTATTTTCCAAGATATACTGCCACTTAAAGAGAAATTTCGAATAGGTTATTGTGTGAATTAATAGTAGATTACACAAATACGTAATTTTGAATTTTGATTAAAATATATGTGAAAAAAGACACGAAGGGTTTGAAGAAAATATCCCTACCCCAAACTTGCCTTTATATGCAAAAAACGAAAACTTTGACTTTCTCAAAAAGGGCTCTAACGAATTTGATTAAAATATCGCATATTAAAGATGTTTGCATGACAAAAAAATGTATATTTTGAATTTCCTGGGAATAACCTCTGAATAACTCTTCATTCCGAATTACTTTTGCATGACTGGTAAACCGTAAGAGATACACAAAAATGTAGATTTCGTTAAAACGTACATTTATGCCAAGTACTTTGTTTTTCGTGGCGTTGACAATTTCCGAGATATTACTTCTTATTGGTTTTGGTTTTAAAATACTTAAACGGTTCTCACACGGGAATTTATAAACTCCTGACAACGCAAAGAAACGGATTTCAATCACATAGCAAACAGCTTTTAAAAGTTTTGACCATAGCTTAAGCCTAGTGTATTCGCATATTTCCCTTCTACTTACAAGGAAGAAAGTTATATCAATTCTGCTAATTTTTATCTCGATTAGTATGAAGTATGTAGAAAAATAACCATTTCAACAGTTATTTGTTACAGGGATGTAGAGATACATTTCTCATACAGGAATCTGTAAACTTGTATTCATGCAAAGAATCGGATTTCAATCCCATAGCAACCAGTTTTTAATAGAGTTGACTGTCGGTTTAGCCTAGTGTATATCTTTATTTCCTTTCTACTTACAAGGGAGCAAGTGATAAGACCATTCTGTTAATGTTTATCCCAATTAATATGAACCATATAGCTACATAACTTTTTTAACAGTAATTACATAGTGTACAGAGGAAGTATTGCACTCCACCCAAAAATACAATACCGAGATTTCACAGGAAATATATAATTTTTGGGTCCCCCTGAATCCAAAAATATCTGATGTGTTCCATTCACATGACTTTCTCTACATCTCTGCTACAAATTTTAGTTTAAAAGCTTATGCTTCTATTTACTTCATGCTAATCGAGAAACATTAGCAGAAATAGTCTTATTATTTGCTTCCTTGTAAGTAGGAGCGAAATGAGGGAGTACCATAGGTTAAAATGATAGTCAAAAGCTGGTTGCTATGTAACTGAAGTTCCTTTGTTTGTATTGACAGGAGTTAACAAGTTCCTGTATGGGAAAAGTATGTTTTTCAAAGCAGAAACGAAAAACCAAGAATATTTTAAAAATGATAAAATCCACTAAAAAAATGTACATGACATAAATTGTGTGTTTTATCGCGAGCTACATTTTCTGTGGACTAAGTTCTTGTCCATATCTTACGGTTTAGCAGTTATGCACAATTCCGTAAAATTCATTCAGAATAAAGTAGTCTTCAGAGGCTATTCCCAGAAAATTCAAGATATACATTTTATTTTTCAGGTAAATATCTTTAATATACGATATTTTAATCAAAATCGTTAGTGCCATTTTTAAGAAAATCAAAATTTTAAAAATTTTTCCCACGTAAAAGGGTAGTTTGGAGTGGGGGGATTTTGTTGAAAATCTTCGTGTCGCATCCTTAGAACGTACCAAACTTAAATACCAAGTTTAGTATTTAACGTATTATTCCTTTTAGATCTATGCTGTCCACACACACACACACACACACACACACACACACACACACACACACTGACCTTTTTGTAGAAGTGCTTCTTTTTTTTTTGTATTCAGGGGGACCCAAAATATTTATTTCCGGTGAAATACCAGTATTGAATTTTTGGGTACAATACAATACTTTCTCTATACACTTGTACAAGTTCGTATAGAGAAAGTAAAAAGCATTTCTGGTAAAACCGTCCATATGTGTCTGACTGTGGACAGCATAGTTCAAAAACGAAAAGACTGTTGAATACCAATTGGTATTTTTGGTATTTAAGTTTGTATCTTGTAAGGATGCGACACGAAGATTTTCAAGAAAATCCCCCCAACTCCAACTACCATTTCTTTACATGGAACTCTTTTCGAAAATTTTTATTTTCTCAAAAATGGCTCTAATGATCTTGATTAAAATATCGTATATTAAAGATATTTACCTGAAAAATAAAATGTATATCTTGAATTTTCTGGGAATAGCTTCTGAAGACTGCTTTATTCTGGATGCATTTTACGGAATTTTGCATAACTGTTAAACCGTAAGAAATAGACAAAAACTTACTACACAAAAAATGTAGATCATGATAAAACACACAATTTATCTAATATAGGTACATTTTTTTCGTGGAGTTCATCGTTCTTAAGATGTTCCTAATTATTGGTTTCAGCTATAATAAACTTATAGGTTTCTCATACAGAAATTTGACAACTCCTCTCCTTACAAACAAAGGAACTTCAATCACATAGCAACCAGCTTTTGACCATCACTTTAACCTATGGTACTCCCTTATTTCGCTTCTACTTACAAGCAAGCAATAAGACTATTTCCGCTAATTTTTTCTCGATTGTCACGAAGTAAATAAAAGCATCAGATTTTTAACAATAATTTATTGCAGAGAAGTAGAGAAAGTCATGTGAATGGAACAATTCACAGTGTTCCAATCAAAAGTCCTGTAGAAATGTCAGCATTTGCGAGTGCTGAACCTACAATATGTTCGGCAAAACGTTACCTGGTAAGGAACAGTAGGTAGCTAGTTGTGAGCGGACAGTGAGTATATGTCCCATCCCTGTCTCTCAAGTCAAACCCCGTAGGAATCTCTCAAACATTACCCCGTCTGTTCTCTCTAGTGATTAGTGTATGCCTGTAACATCACAAACGACGATAGTATCAAGTTTAGCCCGCCTGGGTAGTGTGGAGTTAGCGTGTCACATTCAAAATTCGTGAGTTCGAATCTCGATTAGGGTGAGTTACCAGGCTAAGGTTTTTCTCGGGGTTTTCCCTTGTCCTGAGAAGATGAATGTCGAGTAACTTTAAGCTCCATGGACCCTGAGATTACTTGAGTATCATTTCACTAATTCCATTCATCGTCCAATCGTCCAATATGACCAACCAGGTTAAAGGACGTTAAGCTACATAAAAAAAAAAAAAAAAAAAAAAAAAAAAAAAAAAAAAAAAACATCAAGTAAGGCCTAGTTGGAATAGACTTTCTTTGGATAGGTAGGGTCAGACTGAAAAAGTTAATGCCATAGCCGGGATTTGAATCCCGGATGTCCCGATCTCTAGCCAGTTTCTCTTCCACTGAGCTGCCATGGCAACATGCCGGCATAGCATTGAATTTCTCAACTGCCTCGCATGTTTCCCGGTAAACCACAAGGTGATCTCAAAGTATTTTGAGATGACAACCCAATTGCGACTTACAATATTGTAAGTACTTTAAGTCCCAGGATTCATAGTATAGCTAATTATTATGGTCAATTGGTACTGGATTACTCGTTTTTTCACACAAGCCGTGTGTAGGACAGCAGTTGGATAGAAAGTCGCCATTAGGGTTGTCATCTCAAAATAATTTGAGAACACCTTGTGGTTTACCGGGAAACATGCGAGTCAGTTGAGAAATTCAAGGTTATGCCGGCATGTTGCCATGGTAGATCAGTGGCAGGGCAACCAGCTAGAGATCATGAGATCCGTGGTTCAAGTCGGTTCATTAAATTTTTTGGTCTGATTCTACATATCCAACTCCTGTCCTGCATACGGCTAGTGTGAAAATCCAATAAAATTTCGTGTCAGGTGTTTCAATAGAAACTGTGTCTGTCATCTTCAGTAGCTTAATAATAATAATCTCTAGCACGACAGCCCTTACAGAACATACATAATAAATGCAGAGGCACCTCCACATGCTTGGGAGGTGCATTCATCCAACCAAGAAGTAGAGATTTAGCCCGCCTGGTGGTAGGTGTCTGCCTCACATTCAACAGGTCGCGAGTTCGAATCCCGCTTAGGGCGAGTTACCCGGATAAAGCTTTTTGGAGGGGGGGTTCCCTTATCCTGAGAAGACGAATGTCGAGATCCATGGGTGTAATGGTTACCATGCTCACTTCATATACCCAAGGTCGCGGGTTCAAACCCAGCGGAGGACGATGGATTTTTTCGGGTGTAAAAATCCTTAGCATAGCTTCCTTCGGATGGGCGGTAAAGCCGTTGGTCCCGTGTCGTAGATTTGCGGCACGTAAAAGAACCTCAAGCTTGATAGAGAGGCCTCTGAGCAAAATTAAGTGGTCTTTTACGGCCAATTTAAAATGAGACGCTGAGAACCATAGCAGTTAAAGAGCGTCCATAAATATAACACCATTTCATTTCGAGCTCCATGTACCCCGTTATCATCTGAGCATCATTTCACCAATTTCATTAATCGTCCGCTTAAAAAAAAAACAACAAAAACTGTTTCCCAGATCGAATTTTTGTGTTGTTTGGTTCATTCGGATGGGATTCCTTATTGTTTATTACCGACGGGCGGCCGGAACCGTTCAGAGGGAAACAATCAACGTAGTGGGTCCCTAACATAGTCCAAGCAGCTCTGGGTCTCTGAATGAACACCCCAAGTTCCACAGACGACTCCAGCGAAGCCTTGCCGCCGAGAACTGTATTTCTAATTGCATTCATCAGAACGAAAGGGTCCAGATGAAATAAGGGACCAGGAAGTTCGAGGTAATGAAGAATACGTCTCCAGAGTTCACCCAGTGATCCGGGAAGACCTTGAAAAGCTCAATGGGTCAGAGCTTGGCCGCGGGAACCGAACCAACGACCTCCCGAATGGCAGTTCCTGAGGCACCTGGCTTGGTGAGTTTGGGTGAACTGGACATGTACATTTCCATGCATCATTCTTGACTGTGCTGAGTGGGCAACTAGGCCGAAAAATCCGCATCTCCATGAGTGGATTCGCAGGCTCATTCTGCGAGAGCAAGCTGGAGTACACCTCTTCAACTCCTGCTACCATACTGCTGCAGTTATTGGTAGCAACTCCTCCCCCCTCCCAGGGCGTATACCTACTTGTTTGTATGTTTGTAATTGCAGTCGTACAAAACATACATATGTTAACCTTGAAAAAACTCGTTTAAGGTTTTTACAGTTAATAAGGCAATTATTAATTACTACGTGAAAACTGCACTGAGATTCACGAGAAAAGAAATCTCATGTGATCCATTCACATGACTTTCTCTACATCTCTGCAACAAATTATTTTTAAAAAGCTTATGCTTCTATTTACTTCATGCTAAGTGAGAAAAAATTAGCAGAAATAGACTTATTACTTGCTTCCCTGTAAGTAGAAGCGTAATAAGGGAGTACCATAGGTTAAAGTGAAAACCTAAAGCTGGTTGCTATGTGACTGAAGTGCATTTGTTTGTATGGACACGAATTGGTAAATCCCTGTATGAGAAAAGTATAAGTTTTTCAAAGCTGAAACCAAAAACAAGGAAAATCTCAAAAAGGTTCAACTCTACAAAAAATGTATATAACATAAATTGTGTTTTAAGTGCTCCACATTTTTTTGTGTTAAGTTTTTGTCCATCTCTTACGGTTTAGTAGTTATGCAAAATTCATCCACAATAAAGTAGTCTTCAGAGGCTATTCCCAGAAAATTCAAGATATACATTTTATTTGTCAGGTAAATATCTTTAATATACGATATTTTAATCAAAATCGTTAGAGCCATTTTTTAGAAAATCAACATTTTCGAAAAAAGTTTCATGTAAAGTGTAATTGGGAGTGGGGGAATGTTCTTGAATATTTTCGTGTCGCATCCTTGGATGATACCAAACCTAAATACCAGGTTTGGTTTTTAACGGACTTTTCATTTTTTGAGCTATGCTGCCCACAGACACACACACACATACACACACTCATACACATATGCGGTCCTTTTTCTGAAAATGCTCTTTTTGGATCCAGTGGATCTCAAAACATGTATTTCCGGTGAAATCTCGGTATCGAATTTTTAGGTGCATTACAATATCTTCTCAATACACTATGTACATAATACGTATAGAGAAAGCAAAAACGGCCAACTCCACAGGAAAAATATATATAACATATATTATGAATTTTAAAGAGTTCTAAACTCTTAGTGTAGTAATTTTTTGTCTATCTCTAACGTTTACTAAATATGCAAAATTAAAAAAAAAAAAAATATGTATATATACAGAATAAAGAAGTCTTTAGAGGCTATTCCCAAAAATTCAAGATATAAATGTTATTTGTTGTGTAAATATCTTTAATATACGATATTTTAATCAAAACAGTTAAGAGCCATTTTTCAGAAAATCAAAAATTCTGAATATTTTTGCATGAAAAGCGTAATTCAGGGTCCGGGGGATTTTCTTGAAAAGCTTCGAGTCGCATTGTTGGAAGAAACTGAACTTAAATAGCAAGTTTGGCACTTAACAAATTTTTCGTTTTGAGCTATACTGTACACAGACACACGCACGGACATTTTTCTAAAAAATGCCTTTTTTTATTATGGGGATCTCAAAACATATATTTCAGGTGAAATCTCGGTATGAAATTTTTGGGTGCAATACAATATGTTTTGAAGCACCCTGAGTAAAAAAAAAAAAAAAATAATTAAGAAAAATGTCCGTGTGTGTCTGTATGAATGTGTGTGTGTGTGTGTGGACAGCATAGCTCAAAAACGAAAATACCGTTCAATACCAAACTGGGTATTAAAGTTTGGTATCTTCCAAGGATGCGACACGAAGATTTTCAGGAAAATCCCCCCCCCCCGCCCCCAACTAAACTTTACATGAAACTTTTTTCGAAACTTTTGACTTGCTTAAAAATGGCTCTAACGACTTTGATTAAAATATCGTATATTAAAGATATTTACCTGACAAATAAAATATACATCTTGAATTTTCTGGGAATAACCTCTAAAGAGCTGGATGATTTTTATTGAAGTTTGCATAACTGGTAAACCGTAAGAGATAGACAAAAACTTACTACACAAAAATGTAGATCACGATAAAACACATTTTCACTATCTCCATACGCACTATGTACATGGTGTATAGAGAAGGTATTGCACTCCACCCAAAAATTCAATACCGAGATTTCACCGGAAATATATGTTTTAGGGTCCCCAATATCCAAAAAAAGCATTTTCACAAAAAGGTCCGTGTGTGTGTGTGTCTGTATCTGTGTGTCTTTGAACACGATAACTCAAAAACGAAAAGTCGGTAAAATATAAAATTTGGTATTTAAGTTTAGTATCTTCCAGGGATGCGACACGAAGATTTTGAGAAGAATACTCCCACCCCCAACTACCCTTTACATGGAACTTTTTTCGAAAATTTTGATTTTCTCAAAAATGGCTCTAACGATTTTGATATACATTTCGTATATTAAAGATATTTACCTGACAAATAAAATGTATATCTTGAATTTTCTGGGAATAGCCTCTGAAGAGTACTTTATTCTGGATGAATTTTACTGAATTTTGAATAACTGCTAAACCGTAAGAGTTGGACAAAAGCTTACTACACAAAAAATGTAGAGCACGTTAAAACACACCATTTATGTTATATATATTTTTTTTTCGTGGAGTTCGTCGTTTTTGAGACACTTCTAATTTTTGTTTGTGCTATAAAACTTATATTTTTCTCATACAGGAATTTGTCAACTCCGATCTATATAAACAAAGGAACTTCAGTCACATAGCAACTAGCTTTTGACTATCACTTTAACCTATGGTAGTCCCTCATTTCACTTCTACTTACAAAAAGGCAAGTAATAAGACTATTTCTGCTAATTTTTTTCTGATTAGCATAAAGTAAATAGAAGTATAAGTTTTTTAAGAATAATTTGTTGCAGATAATATAGAGAAAGTCATGTGAATGGCACACATCAGCTTTTTTTCCGTTCTATTTGTAAAGGAACTAAATAATAAGTCAGTTTCTGCTAATGTTTATCTCGCTTGGCATGAAGAACATTAATCTTAGTAACAATAATTTGTAACCGAGATGTAGAGAAAGTTATCTGAATTTAGCACATCATTTTTACTTCTCTACACGTACTATATACATAAGTGTATAGAGAAGGTCAATATTGTACCCAACAATTTGATACCGAGATTTCACCGGAAATACACATTTTGAGACTCCCTGAATCCACAACTAGCCTTTTTAGAAAAATATCCAAGTGTGTGTGTGTGTGAGTGTGTGTGCAGTATAGCTCAAAAACGAAAAGACCGTTGAATACCCAATTTGGTATTAAAGTTTGTTATCTTTCAAGGATGCGACACGAAGTTTTTCAGCAAAATCCCCCAACCCCAACTACCCTTTACATGGAAACATTTTATAAAATGTTGATTGTCTGAAAAATGGCCCAAACAATTTTGATTAAAATATCGTATATTAAATATATTTACCTGACAAATAAAATATATATATCTCAAATTTTCTTGGAATATCCTCTGAAGATTACTTTATTCTGGATGAATTTTACGGAATTTTGCATAACTGCTAAACCGTAGGAGATGGACAAAAACTTACCACGCAAAAAATGTAGAGCACGAGAAACGCACAATTTGTGTAATACACATTTTTTCGTGGAGTTCACCGTTATTTAGTTATTCCTTGTTTTTGGTTTCAGCTTTAAAAACAAACTTTTCTCATACATGAATTTGTCAACTCCTGTCCACACAAACAAAGGAACTTCATCACACAGCAATCAGCTTTTGACTATCACTTTAACCTATGGTACTCCCTTATTTCGCTTCTACTTTCAAGGAAGCAAGTAATAAGACTATTTCTGCTAATATTTCTCGATTAGCATGAAGTAAATAGAAGCATAAGTTTTTTAACAATAATTTGTTGCAGAGAAGTAGAAAAAGTTATCTGAATGTAGCACATAATTTTTTTATGCTTTTGTAATTTTGTGGACCTGCTAATTTATGCATTTGTGCGATAAAACAGAGTTTTTGCATCTCAAATACAGCATACCAATTTGTGCAATGAACTATTTGTGTGTTTCTTTTTTCCCCTGAGCGCACCATGTTTGTACGTATAAAGGCAGAATTTGGTTGTATAAAAAATATAACAGAGTGGTTGTACATGAAGTTTCAGCACAATGTTGTGTTGTATATTAATCTCTAGGTTGAAGAAATGCACCTGTCTCTATGTTTGTTGATCTGGAACACAATGCTTGCTTGACATTTCACCTGGGAGCAGCGGGGCGAAGCGAAACACAATTACTGTTTTACTGACGTAGCGGGCAAGCGTAAAACCTTCAAGCGGTTGTATATTAGGGGTGTTTGTTGCTCCGGCAGATCGCGTGCTACATATGGTCTGCCGAGAAAATGATAATCATCTAGTCCAAGCATGGGCGAGCGCGTGTCACATCTTAGGAGGGACGTAATATAGCTTCCCCTCCATCGGAGCAGTGCCGTAATGCAGTTCTCTTAAAAAAAAGTCGCCCTCCGTGGTATAACGGTTACCATGCTCACTTCATATACCAAAGGTTGCGGGTGTAAAAGTCCTTAGCATGGCTTCTTCGGAAGGGAAGTAAAGCCGGTGGTCCCGTGTCGTAGATTTACGGTACGTAAAAGAACCTCAAGCCTGATAGAGAGGCCTCTGAGCAAAATTAAGCGGTCTTTCACGCCCGATATAGAATGGGACGCTGAGCAGTTAACATAGCAGTTAAAGAGCGTCCATAAATAACACGCCATTTACATTTAAAAAAAAAATATATTTTTTTTTCGACTAGGTAGTGTGGTGGTAGCGTGTCTGCCTCATATTCAACAGGTCGTGAGTTCGAATGTCTCTTAGGGTGAGTTGCCCGGATAAAGTATTTTTTCGGGGTTTTCCCTTATGCTGAGAAGACGCATGTCGAGTAACTTTAAGCTCCATGGACCCCAAGATCATTTGAGCATCATTTCACCAATTTCATTCATAGTCCCATATGACCAACGAGGTTAAAGGACGTTAAGCTTAAAAAAAATGGTTTTTAACAACATCATTTTTACTTTCTCTACGCATACTATGTACATAGTTATTAGAAATACATTTTTTATGCAATAGGTATTATTTGGTGAGTAATTGAGCCTCAGGATCGTGGCCGCGAGGGAGATAATGCATTACAGGTAATATGATATAAATAATACACTGGTTTTACTGGTAAGATGTTCTTGTATATTCTTCAACATCACTGGATACAATAAGTATTAACATTGTAGGATGGCACAGATAAATTAAGATTGCATTCCACTAGCGCGGTAACAGCACGCGTTCCCGCCAAATGAATAGGACGCTACCCTTGTGCAATGATGATCACGTGAAGACTGACCAATAAGGAATGACAAAGGTTGAGCGTCTATTCAGCTATTATATAGGCTTAAAGCTTATTCTACATCTTTCTGCTTATTAAACATTCTTTAAGGAGGTATATAATACAGACTTCCCTTTATTTATAAATACATTACTTTTGGTACATATAATATTTATTTCATAACCTATTTGCGCTTAGTAAATATTTAAATATGAGTATCGAACGCTTGGCGATGCGGTATGTTTTTTTTTTTTTTAATGCATTTGTTTTAAGTCGCCTAACTGCAAGGTCTTATAGCGGCTTTAAAAACATGATACAATCTTTAACACATGGGATAAACATTTAACATTATAGAGTACATTAACCTTACAATATTTCCCAAGCTAAAATATTAAACAAATTCACATGCATTGTTTACAGTGAGATTGCATTGTGAAGCAGTTTTACACTAATTTATCATACAATTTGGTGCATTTAAAAAACTGTATCAGTCTAAGACATGAGCTCGAGTCCTTCATTGTCAGGTTGAGGTTATCTGGGATCTTGAGTTTTTTCCTGAGGAGTTGGTAGCGCGGGCAGTTCTCGAGTATGTGCTGGATACTGTTTCTTGTATTGCAGGTTGTGCATTGTGGTGGCACTTCTTTAGAGAGGATGTAGGAATGTGTAAGTTTTGTATGTCCAATTCGGATTCTGGTTATGAGTATCTGGTCACGGCAATTTAGGAATTTGACTGAAAAATCTTATATGTACCATTCACATGACTTTCTCTATATCCCTGCAACAAATTATTGTTAAAAAGCTTATGCTTCTATTTACTTCATGCTAATCTAGAAAATTAGCAGAAATAGTCTTATTACTTTCTTCCTTGTAAATAGAAAGGAAATAAGGGAGTAGCATAGGTTAAAGCGATAGTCAACAGCTGGTTACTATGTGACTGAAGTTCCTTTGTTTGTATGGACATGACTTGGCAAATTCCTGTATGAGATTTTCGACCCAGAAAACAAAAACAAGGAATATCTCAAAAACGATCAACTCCAAGATAATAATGTATACAACATAAATTGTGTCTTTTAATGTGCTCTACATTTTTTGTGTGGTAAGTTTTTGTCTATCTCTTACGGTTTAGCAGTTATACAACATTCCGGAACATTTACTCAGAATGAAGTAGTCCTCAGAGGCTATTCCCAGAAAATTCAAAATACACATTTTATTTGTCAGGTAAATATCTATATATGATATTTTAATCAAAATCGAAAAAAGTTCCAAGTAAAGGGTAGTTTGGGGTGGGGGGATTTTTCACAAAATCTTCGTGTCGCATTCCTGGAAGATTCTAAACTAGAATACCAAGTTTGGTATTTTACCGACTTTTCGTTTTTGAGTTATCATGTTCACGGACACACACACACACACACACACACACACACACACACACACACACGGATCTTTTTGTGAAAATGCTTTTTTTACATAAAGGGGACCCTAAAACATATTTCCGGTGAAATCTCGGTATCGAATTTTTGGGTGGAGTGCAATACCTTCTCTATACACCATGTACATAGTGTGTATAGAGAAAGTAAAAAGGTGCTGTAGAATTAGCTCTTGCATCGTGGAGTTTACTTTTGGGAGAGGTAACCCAAGAGCTTTTCCATGTATCGCGGAGAGTTCTTTTCGCGGTACGTTATGCCTTTTTCATGCACGTAACAATGCAAATATCATTGTTGAATTTTTTTAAATAATTAGTTCTGATCATAAATGGACTTATACTTAAAATGCACATTAAATTCAATATTCTGATATTCACAGAACATTTACAAGCTAATTACTCTCAGTAATTAATTTTGCCTTTACACACAATCAATAATTCAATATGGCATGAACTTCCTTCCATTAAAAAAAAAAACAAAAAACAAAACAAAAAACCACTTGATATGAAAACACTTGGCTTCCGTATTAACGTTTCATAGTGTATAGACAAGATACCTATTGTATTGCACCCTTAAGTTGATGTCTAGATTTCACCGGAAATACATGTTTTGACCCCCTGTATCACAAAAAGCATTTCTATAAGAAGGCCAGTGTGTATGTGGGTGTGTGTGGAACGCATAACACAAAAAGCAAAATGTCCCTTAAATACCAAACTTGGTATATTTAAGTTTAGTATCCCCAAGGATGCGACACGAAGATTTTCAAGAAAATCCCCCTACCCCAAACTACCCTTTACATTGAAAAAATTCCGAAAGTTTTGATTTTCTCCAAAATGGCTCTAAAGATTATGAAGTAAAATATCGTATATTAAAGATATTTACCCGAAAAACAAAATGCAAATCTGGAATTTTCTGAGAATAGCCTCTGAAGACTATTTTATTCTTAATGAATTTTACGAAATTTTGCATAACTACTAAACCGTAAGAGAGAGACAAAAAACTTACCATACAAAAAATATAGAGTACGATAAAACACACAATTTATGTTACATACATTTAGTTCGTGGAGTTAATCGTTTTTGAGAAATTCCTTATTTTTGGTTTCGGCTTTAAAAAACTTATACTTTCCTTATTCAAGAATTTATTATATAGGTGTAGAGAAGGTCGTGTGAGTGTAACACATCAGATTTTTTAAAATAGTTTTAAAAGACTGAGTAGAGAAAGTCGTCAGGTTATGGTTTTCATATTTTACTTTACAACAACTACTTTTCATAACTAGTTCTGGTACATTCTCTTAGAAACTCGCTTCAGTGATGAAATGGAATGCAAAACCACATGAGACAGAAACTTTGTCATCATGTGGTCCTTGTTGAATGACAGTATTCCGATTATGTATCGACCAAATGTTACATTATTGAATATTGACATATCTCTATAATTGAAATTTTGTTTCATCCGTCCACCAAAGGACGGGTCATTTCAGGTTTGTTTGGATATTCGCTGATATATATTTGTAAAAGCGAGTCTGATATGAATTGCTTTGTTGGCTTATTTTCAGTACAAGATTCATCTTAATATATAAATGTCAGCGTATGTATATTTGTCTGTCCCTCATAGATAGAGGCAATATTTTTGTGTCGACAATTCGCTTAACAATTCGCATTTATAGTTTTAATTAGTGGGTTTTGTGTTGAATGTTTTATAAAATTGATAATATTAATTTCGTGGAAATTTTCAGGGAGAATTAATGAATAATAATACGATTAAAATTGAAATTGATTGCTAACTCAAATAACACAAATCTTCAACCCCTTATTTCCAAATTCAGCTTTTATTTCAAATAAATATCATGAATACAATCAAACCAGACTTCATCAAACAATAATATACAACAAATTGTAACATTTTGGTTCTTCATAGTTGTCCTTCTGTTTGTTAAAACTAAGCTTTACGAGGAATAATCAGAAACTAAGGTTACAAGGTCCGTATTCTTGGTGTTTCATCTTTCACAGCTGGCAACTGTGCAGTGTTTGTCCACTGCCACCTACAGCGCTACTGCAACCTAAACACAAATAGCGAAACGACCAATAAGTAACAGTAAAACAATGTAGGACACAAATAAATGTAGATAAAAGTAAACAATCATGCAAATGACTTAACCTTTGAGAGTAAAATATCAACAGCAAATAAAAAAGAAATGTATTAATCAAATCAACTAATGTTACAACATACACTGTGTATAAAAGGAATTGAAAAATATGTAGTACTATACAAGTAGTGGAGCATGTAGAAACTTAACAAAAAAAATAGGTAGAGCAAGTATTGCACTCCGCATAAAAATCTATACCAAGATTTGTGTTCTGTCTTTAAAAAAAAAAAAACGAAAAATTTAGAAAAAGGATCTGTGTGTGTGTGTGTGTGTGTGTGTGTGTGTGTGTGAACACGATAACTCAAAAAGTAAAAGACCGTTAAATACGAAACTTGGTATTTAATTTTGGTATCTTCCAAGGATGCGAAACGAAGATTTCCAAGAAAATCTCCCTACCTCCAAATACCCTTTACATGGAAAATAATTTCGAAAATGTTGATTTTCTCAAAAATGGCTCTAACGATTTTGATTAATATCTCTTATATACATGACAAATAAAATGTACATTTTAAATTTTTTGGGAATATCTTCTGAAGACAACTGATAAACCGTAAGAGATAGACAAAAACTTACTGGATAGAAAATGTAGAGCTCGTTTAAACACACAATTTATGTTATATACATTTTTTTCTTGGGGTTGATCATTTTTTAGATATTCCATGCTACTGGTTTCAGCTATAAAATACTTATACTTTCTCATCCAGGAATTTGTCTACTCGTGTCGTTACAAAGGAACTTCAGTCACATAGCAACCAGCTTTTGACTATCACTTTAATCTAAGGTACTTCCTTATTTCGCTTCCTTTTACAAGAAAGCAAGTAATAGGACTATTTCTACTAATTTTTCGTGATTAGTGTGAAGTAAATAGAAGAATAAGCTTTATAATAACAATTTGTCACAGATGTAGAAGCATCATGCCAATGGATACCTTCAGATTTTTTTTTATACAGAGGGCCCTAAATCTTATATTTCCGGTGAAATATTGTTATCAAATTTTTGGATGGAATGCAATACCTTCTCTATACACTATGTACATGGTACATATAGAGTAAGTATTAAGAACATTAACTTTCGCATTCAGCACTGAAAGCCCAAATGTGTGACGCCATGCATCGTATTGTAAGGTTTTATCTTTAGGTGGTGTAGATGCAGCCCACATAGAAAGAGAACGTATTCGGCAGTTGAACCCTTTACTGCATGATTTATTTGCTACATATGCTGTTCTTCCTCTAATTCCCAAACCGGTATTTATATTCCGTGGTCGTTAGTGCGATGCGGAGTGGACTGGCCATTCATTAAAAGCCGAATGTTGCGAGTTCTAGTCCCAGTGACTGCAGTCAAATGTGACTGTGATAAAGGATGGGGAGGGCCCAAGTAAAATAACCGGTGTGATAGCACGCTTAGATACTGACGGGGTTGCATTTGACTACAGTACATGGATTTTACTATTCTTTATATAAAAACACTCCAGTTTCATTGCAAAAATATTAATAAATCTACCACATAAAGTAACTATAACTAGCTTAATTTTATTTTTGAAAGTTAGTGTAAAACGAAATTAGAAAAAAAATCCGATGTGTTCCATTCTCCTGATTTTCTCTACATCTCTGTAACAAGTTATTGTTAATAAGCTAATCGAGATAAACACTATCAGAAACGGTCTTATTACTTAGTTCATTGTAAGTAGAAGGTTAATAAGGGAATACTAGGCTAAACCGACTATAACATGTTTTAAAATGCGGTTACCATGGGTTTGAAATTCGTTTCTTTGCGTGGCCAAGAGTTGACAAGTTCCCGTATAAGAAAAATTTAAGTATTACAAATTGAAATCAATATCTAGGAATATCTCGAAAACGGCCAACTCCACGAAAAAAATGTATCTAACATAACTTGTGTGTTTTAACGAGATCTACGTCTTTTGTGTGATAAGTTATTCTCTATCTCTTATGGTTTGCTACTTATGTAAAATTCAATACAAATCTTCCATAATAAAGTAGTCTTCAGAGGCTATTCCCAGAAAAATGAAGATATACATTTTATTTGTAGGGTAAATATCTCAAACATAAGAGATTTTAGTCAATATCGATGGAGTCGTTTTTCAGACAGTCAATATTTTCGAAATTTTTTCCGTGTAAATGGTAGTTTGGGGTGGGGAAATTTTCTTGAAAATCTTCGTGTCGTATCCTTGGAAGATACTGAACTTAAATATCAAGTTTAGTATTTATCGGACTTTTCGTTTTTGAGCTAAGCTGTCCACACACACACACACAAACGTACCTTTTTTCTGAAAATGCTTTTTTGGATTCAGGGTGATCCAAAACATCTATTTCCGGTGAAATCTCGGTATTTTTGGGTGCAATACAATACCTACTCACTATGTACATAGTATGTGTAGAGAAAGTAAAATGGTGCACTGAAAATACTAAATGCTTTGATTAATCATCTTTGTTGCATACAATGGAACAGCATGCAATAAAAGGCCATTATTACGTTTCTAAGACATCTCCCGTGAATTTTTGCTACGCTAGGATACATATATTTACCTATATATTACCGCAGTAGATAAATAGAATTATTGGTTACCATTACAGATCATGACACACTATATTTTGCCGCACGACATTGTCCAATATTTATCGCGTGCCAAATACGTGAAATATCCAGTGATTTGTCTAGTTAAACAATTAATTAATTAATTGAATGCAACCAGTTATTATTTTGTTGGAAAACCAGAGCTGGTAATATTATCACTGTGCTGAGTAAACGAGTGTCTCTTATTTTTTTGGTAATTTTGTTAGAACCTGTAATATTAAACCTAATGAACTGCCGCTGATCGAATTGTAAGTGTTCTGGCTTCTCACCCAGAGGTCCAAGGTTTAATTCCCGGCTGGGGAGGGACATTTTTCATGAAGTAAATTTCAATTCCAAACCCCCACAGATTTTGGAAGTAAGAATGGGACAGTAAATGTGTGCGTACTTAAAAGTATGAAACTTTAAAAAAAAAAAAAAAATCTGATGTGTTCCACTCACATGACTTTCTCTACATCTCTGTAACAAATTATTCTATTTACTTCATCTAATCGAGAAACAATTAGCAGAAATAGTCTTATTACTTGCTTCCTTGTTAGTAGAAGCGAAATAAGGGGGTACCATAGGTTAAAGCCATAGTCAAAAGCTGGTTGCTATGTGACTGAAGTTCCTTTGTTTGTATGGACACGAGTTCACAAAGTATAAGTTCACAAAGTATAAGTTTTCTATACCTGAAACCAAAAACAAGGAATATCTCAAAAACAATCAACTCCACGAAAAAAATATGTATAACGTATATTGTGTGTTTTAAGGTGCTCTACATTTGTTGTGCGGTAAGTTTTTGTCCATCTCTTACGGTTTAGCAGTTATGCAAAATTCCGTAAAATTGACCCAGAATAAAGTAGTCTTCAGAGGCTATTCCCAGAAAATTCAAAATATACATTTTATTTGCCAAGTAAATATCTTTAATACACGATATTTTAATCAAAATCGTTAGAGCCATTTCTTAGAAAATCAAAATTTTCGAAAAGAGTTCCATGTAAAGGGTAGTTTGGGGTGGGGGGGATTATTCTCAAAATCTTCGTGTCGCATCCCTTGAAGATATTAAACTTCAATACCAAGTTTGGGATTTTACCGATTTTTCGTTTTTGAGTTATCGTGTTCACAGACACACGGACCTTTTTCTGAAAATATTTTTTACTTTCTCCATACGCACTATATACATAGTATATAGAGAGAGTATTGCATTCCACCAAAAATTCGATACCCAGATTTCACCGGAAATATATGTTCTAGGGTCCCCAATATCCAAAAAAAGCATTTTCACAAAAAGGTCCGTGTGTGTGTGTGTGTGTGTGTGTGTGTGTGTGTGTGTCCGTGTGTCCATGTGTCTGTGAACAGGATAGCTCAAAAACGAAAACTCGGTAAAATACCAAAGTTGGTTGTTTTAGTATCTTCCAGGGATGCGACACGAAGATTTTGAGAAAAATCCCCCCACCCCCAACTACCCTTTACATGGAACTTTTTTTCGAAAATTTTGATTTCCTCAAAAATGGCTCTAACGATTTTGATTAAAATTTCGGATATTAAACATATTTACCTGACAAATAAAATGTATATCTTGAATTTTCTGGGAATAGTCTCTGAAGAGTAGTTTATTCAGGATGAATTTTACTAAATTTTGAATAACTGCTAAACCGTAAGAAATGGACAAAAGCTTACTGCACAAAACATGTAGAGCTCATTAAAGCACACAATTTATGTTATATACATTTTTTCGTGGAGTTCGTCGTTTTTGTGACATTCCTTATTTTTGGTTTCTGCTATGAAAAACGTATACTTTTCTCATACAGGAACTTGTCAACTCCTATCTATATGGACAGAGGAACTTCATTGACATATCAACCAGCTTTTGACTATCACTTTAACCTACGGTTGTCCCTTATTTCGCTTCTACTTACAAGGAAGCGAGTAATAAGACTATTTCTGCTAATTTTTTCTGATTAGCATAAAGTAAATAGAAGTATAAGCTTTTTAAGAATTATTTGTTGCAGGGATATGGAGAAAGTCATGTGAATGGAACCCATCAGATTTTTTTGATAAAGGGGACCATAAAACATATATTTTCGGTGAAATCTCGGAGTAGAGTGGAGTGCAATACCTTCTCTATACACTATGTACATAGTACGTATAGAGAAGGTAATACTGAAGTGTTACACTCGCATCACTTTCAATGCTCTACAAGCAAACTTCCTACAAAAGATTCTTCTTCTTTCTACACAATGCTAATCGAGATAAACATTAGCAGAATGTTCTTATTAGTTAGTTCCCTATAAGTAGAAGAGAACTAAAGGAATGCGATATGCTAAAGTGATAGTCAAATGTTTGAAAACTGTTGTCATTGAAATTGGCTTCTTTCTGTGTCCAAGAATAGTGTAAAAGAAAAACGGACTTATTGTCTGAAAAAGTATAAGCATTTTAAAATTAAAACTAATAACAAGGAATATTTCGGAAACGGTCAACTCTGCAACAAAAATGCAGATGACGTAAATTCTGTGTTTTAATAATATCTACATATTTTGTGTTGTAAGTGTTTGTCTATCTCATACGGTTTAATCGTTATACAAAAATCAATCAGAATAAAGATGTCTTCAGAGACTATTCCCAGAAAACTCAATACACATGTTTTTTGTGTTGTGAATAACTTAAATATACGGTCTTTTAATTAAAATCTTTAGAACCATTCTTAAAAGAAATAACATTTTCAAACATTTTTCTGTGTAAAAGATATTTTGGAGCGGGAGCATTTCCTTGAAAATCTGCGTGTTGCATCCTTGGAGAAAAATAAATGCCAATTTTGTTATTTAACAATCTTTTCTTTTTGAGCTATGCTATCCTCACACAAACGTGCGGACCTTTTTCTAAAAATCCTTTTTTATTTGATTTAGGCAACCCTAAAACGTCTATTTCCGGTGAAATCTCCATAAGGAACATTCTGGGTGGAATACAAGACCTTCTCTATACACTATGCACATAGTACACATAGAGAAAGTAAAAAGTTAATGCAGCCTACAACTCGGAGAGAAAACACCAGCAGTTGATTCTCAAGTCAAAGCCGTCAGTATGACCTTGGAAGTTCAGGGTGTTGTACAAATGAAACAATAAAAAAAATCTGATGCGTTACACTCACATGACTTTCTCTAGCTATTCTACAAACAAACTTCTTAGAAAAGATAATTCTTCTTTCCACACAATTCTAATCGAGATAAACATTATCAGAATGTTCTCATTACTTAGTTCCTTAAAAGTAGAAGGGAACTATTGGAATGCGCTATACTAAAGTGTTAGTCAAATGTTTTAGAAAAACTGTCATTATGCTATTGTAATTGCAAATTGCGTCTTTGCTTGGCCAGGAGTAGAACAAAAGAAAAACGAACACTGCCGTCTGTGAAAAGTATACCTAGTTTACAATTGAAACTAATAACAAGGAATACCACGAAAAAATGTACATAGCATAACTTATGTATTTTAACAAGATCTACATTTTCTGTTTAGTAAGTTTTTGTCTATCTCTTACGGTTTACTGATTATGCCAAGTAAAGCAAAATTCATCCAGAATAAATAGGTCTTCAGAAGCTATTCCCAGAAAATGCAACATATACATTTTATTTGTGATAGAAATGACTTCAATATGAGGTATTTTAATCAAAATCGTTAGAGCCGTTTTTAAGAAAAACAAAATTTTCGAAAAATGTTCCATGTAAAGGGTAGTTAGGGGTGGGGGTGGATTTTCTTGAAAAATCTTCGTGTCGCATCCTTGGAAGATACCAAACTTAAATACCAAGTTTAGTATTTAACCGTCTTTCCGTTTTTGAGCTATGCTGTCCACACGCACACACATACACGCGCGCGCGCGAGGACCTGTTTCTGAAAATGCTTTTTTTGGATTCACATATATTTCCGGTGAAATCTCGACATCAAATTTTTGGGTGGAATACAATACTTCTCTATCCTTATGTACATTGTACAGACGAGGCTAGCAAAAGTAAAAATTAAAAATCTGATGTGTACCATTTCCAGTACTTTCTCTGCAAATAAACTACTTGCGATAAACATTACAGCAATTGTCTTATTACTTCCTTCCTTGTAAGTAGAAGAGAAATAAGGGATTACAAATAAGCTACAAATGTTGGTCACTATGTGATACAATTGAAATTCGGTTCTCTTTGCGTGGCCAGGAGTAAAACAAGAGAAATATGAAACGAATCACGACTTCCAGTTTAAGAAAAGTTGAAGTAGTTTAAAACTGAAAGCAATAAACTGGGAAACGATTAACTCAACAAAAAGTTCTATGTAACATAAATTATTTGTTTTAACCAGCTCTATAATTTTTGTTTAGTCACTTTTTCTCATCTCATACGATTTACGAGTTACTCAAAAGTCATCCAGAATGAGAATGTGTTCAGAATCTATTCCCAGAAAATTCAAGTTATACATTTGTTTTTTTATAAAATCAAAATTTTCGAAAAAAATGTATAGTGGAGTGTGGGGGGATTTTTTTAAAACTATTTCTGTCGGATTCTTGAAAGTTAATGGTGTTAAATATTGAATTTGGAATTGAATGAACTTTCGTTTTTGATTTATCGTCTTTCTTGACACACAAATATTTTTTCAAAAATGTGTGTTTACTCAGGGGCATCAAAACAAGTATTTCCGATAAAGTTTCGACATTGAAGTTCCATGTACATTGTGTGTGTAGCGAAAGTAATAAAGCTATTTAGCTAACATATTTTACTTTGAATGTAGAGAAAATAAAAGCTAAATTGATTCATCTTTAAAGAATTTCAGAATATATATGGATATACTGTATTTTATATGATATAAAACAGTAATTTAGTTTGTTAGCTTAGACATGATGTTCTAATGTTTTAAAGATGTAAACAGAGGGAATTACATTCTTGAGGACATGACAGTGCGGCATAGGGATTACGGTAGTCCCTGGTCTAATTAAGGTTAGGTTCCTACGTATCTTGACATACAGGATCCTTGGAAGTGAAGAGATTGTATATACACTGTCCAAACTTGAGGCAAAATATTTGGAGCTCTTTAATTCTAAGGTCATTCTAGTTGTAAAACACTGTAACATGATACATCTAAAGTTTGCCAAAAACTGTAACTAATGCCTTCAAAGTAAAACAAATACACAGAAAATAAAAATCTGATACGTTCCATTCACAAGACTTTCTCTACATCTCTGCAACAAATTATTCTTAGAAAGCTTATACTTCTATTTACTTTATGATGATCAGAAAAAATTGGCAGATATAGTCTTATTACTTGATTCCTTGTAAGTAGAAGTGAAATAAGGGACTACCATAGGTTAAAAGGACAGTCAAAAGCTGGTTGTTATGTCAATGAAGTTCCTTTGTTTATATGGATAGGAGTTCACAAGTTCCCTGTATGAGAAAAGTATACGTTTTTCATAGCAGAAACAAAAATTAAGGAATGTCTCAAAAACGACAAACTCCAGGAAAAAAACGTATATAACATAAATTGTGTGCTTTAATGTGCTCTACATTTTTTGTGGATTAAGCTTTTGTCCATCTCTTACGGTTTAGCAGTTATTCAAAATCCAGTAAAATTCATCTAGAATAAACTACTCTTCAGAGGCTATTCTCAGAAAATTCAAGATATATATTTTATTTGTTAGGTAAATATCTTTAATATACGAAATTTTAATCAAAATCATTAGAGCCATTTTTACTTTTTACTTTCTCCATACGCACTATGCACATAGTGTATAGAGAAAGTATTGCACTCCACCAAAAAGTTCGATACCGAGATTTCACCGGAAATATGTTTTAGGGTCCCCAATATCCAAAAAAGCATTTTCACAAAAAGGTCCGTGTGTGTGTGTGTGTGTGTGTGTGTGTGTGTGTGTGTGTGTATGTGCGTCCGTGTGTCTGTGAACACGATAACTCAAAAGCGAAAAGTCGGTAAAATACCAAACTTGGTATTTAAGTTTACTATCTTTCAGGGATGCGACACGAATATTTTGAGAAAACTCCCCCCACCCCCAACTTCCCTTTACATGGAACTTTTTTCGAAAATTTTTATTTTCTCAAACATGGCTCTAACAATTTTGATTAAAATTTCGGGTATTAAACATATTTACCTGACAAATAAAATGTATATCTTGAATTTTCTGGGAATAGCCTCTGAAGAGTCGTTTATTCCGAATGAATTTTACTAAATTTTGAATAACTGCTAAACCGTAAGAGATGGACAAAAACTTACTGTACAAAAAATGTAGAGCACATTAAAACACACAATTTATGATATATACATTTTTTTCCTGGAGTTCGTAGTTTTTGTGACATTCCTTATTTTTGGTTTCTGCTATGAAAAACGTATACTTTCTCATACAGGAACTTGTCTACTCCTATCCATATGGACAAAGGAACTTCATTGACATAGCAACCAGCTTTAACCTACAGTTGTCCCTTATTTCGCTTCTAGTTACAAGGAAGCGAGTAATTAGACTATTTCTGCTATTTTTTTCTGATTAGCATAAAGTAAATAAAAGTATGAGCTTTTTATGAATTATTTGTTGCAGGGATATGGAGAAAGTCATGTGAATGGTACACATCAGATTTTTAAGAAAGTAAACATTTTCGAAAAAAGTACCATGCAAAGGGTAGTTGGGGGTGGGGTGATTTTTCTCAAAATCTTCGTGTTGCATCCCTGGAAGATACTAAACTTAAATACCAAGTTTGGTATTTTACCGACTTTTCATTTTTGAGTTATTGTGTTCACAGTCACACGGACACACACACACACACACACACACACACACACGGACCTTTTTGTGAAAATGCTTTTTTTGGATATTGGGAATCCTAAAACATATATTTCCGGTGAAATCTCGGTATCGAATTTTTGGGTGGAGTGCAATACCTTCTCTATACACTATGTACATAGTGCGTATAGAGAAAATAATAAGCAGAAATAGTCTTATTGCTTCCTTGTAAGTAGAAGCGAAATAAGGGACTACCATAGGTTAAAGTGATAGTCAAAAGCTGGTTGCTATGTGACTAAAGTTCCTTTGTTTGTATGGACAGGAGGGATAAATTCCATCATGAGAAAAATATTAGTTTTTAAAAGCTGAAGGAATATTTCAAAAACTATAAACTACAAGAAAAAATATATTACATAAATTGTGTGTTTTAACGTACTCTACATTTTTGTGTGATAAGTTTTTCTCTTTCGCTTAAGGTTTAGCAGTTATGCAAAATTCCGTAAAATTCATCCAGAATAAAGTAGTTTTCAGAGCCTATTCCCAGAAAATTTAAGATAAACATTTTATTTATCAGTTAGATATCTTTAATATATGATATTTTAATCAAAATCGTTAGAGCCATTTTTGAGAAAATCAAAATGTTCGAAAAAAGTTCCATGGAAAGGGTAGTTGGGGATGGGGGGATTTGTTTGGAAATGTTCGAGTCGTATCCTTGGAAGATACCAAACCTAAATACCAAGTTAGGCTTTTAACGGACTTTTCGTTTTTGAGCTATGCTGCCCAAAGACACACACTCACACATACACACAGAGAGACAGACAGACAGACAGATACACTCACACACAAACACACACACGGATATTTTTCTAAAAATTCTTTTTTGGTATTCAGTGGGTCGCAAAATAATTTAGTCCGGTGAAATCTCGGTATCGAATTTTTGGGTGCATTACAATACCTTCTCTATAGATTATGTACATATTACGTGTAGAGAAAGTAAAAATATGATGTGTTCCATTCACATACTTTCTATCGCTGTTGTGCAAATAAACCTTTTATTCAAAAAATTGATTATCTATCTATATCAAGCTGACCAAGACAAATATAAGATAAATTAGTCTTATTACTTGCTCCCTTGTAAGTTAGACGGCAAATAAGGGAATGGTCAAGTCCTTTAAAAGCCGGTCGCTTTGTTAATTGAAATTCCAATCTATTTGCTTTTTAGGAGTAAATAAATGAGAAACAAGAGGAAAGATCTGTTCGCGTTTGAAAGAAACTTAAGTGACTTAAATTGAAACCAGCCCGCCTGGATAATGTGGTGGTAGCGTGTCTGCTCACATTCAACAGGTCGTGAGTTCGAATCTCGCTTAGGGTGAGTTGCTCGGATAAGGTTATTTTCGTGGTTTTCGACGAATGTCGAGTAACTTTAAGCTCCACGGACCCCGAGATCATTTGAGCATCATTTCACCAATTCCATTCATCGTGTGATATGACCCACCAGGTTAAAGGACGTCAAGCTACCAAAAAAAAAAAAAAAAAAAAAAAAAGTATGTAGCATTAGTTACGTGGTTTAATGAGATATCCATTTTTTCTGAAGTATGTATTTCTTTATCTCTTGTGGTTTGCCGGTTATGCAAAGTCATCTAGACTTCAGAGACTATACCCAAAAAAAAAATCAAGATATATGTTTTATTTGTGATAAAAATAGCTTAAACGCAAGGTATTTTAATAAATCGTTAGTTATTTTTGAATAAATAACATTTTTTGAAAAATGTTCCATGTAAAAAGCAGTTGGGAATGGGGGAATTTTCTTGAAGTCTTCGTGTCGCATCCTTGGAAGATACTCAACTTAAATACCTTTTTTGAGCTATGCTGCCCACAGCCTTGCTCGGACATGTTTCTAAAATTTTTGGGGGGTAAGGGGTCTCAAAACATGTATTTCCAGTGAAATATCAGAATTGAATGTTTGCTTACAATACAATTCTTACTCTGTACACTATGTGCATAGTACGTGTAGAGAAAATAATTAAAAACTATTGTAATCTGTGTAATAAAACTTAATCTGGAAATTATACAAAAGGATCCAAACAGTCAATCATCAGCGATGGTGCCTCGATATAAAAATGGTGTTATATTAAATTAATGATTATTTTATAAAGAAATAATGTGGTAACAGAGCTATAATTTCTAAGTTAATTCATGTATTAAAATCAACCAATAATGAAAAAAATGCAGGTTAGAAAATCTATTACTAAGTAAGAACTTATTGGTAGAAGCAAGTCACTTTGGAAAACCAATTAGCTCGAAGACATTGTAACAAAGATAATTAGGTTCCAGGAATTTCAGTAAAAAATGGAACTAATTTTTCTCGAGGCTCAGTTCATCGAATTATTGTGTCGCAAACCTAAGGGACGGTTAAAAGATTGTTAAAAAAAATCACGTAAGCTATTTCTGCGAATTTACCAAAGACAAAGAATACATATAATTGAGCAGTCAAACAAAATGAAAATAAGTAATTTGCAAACATATTATTATTGCTATTGTTATTATTACGAGGTACGTCCAGAAAGTAAGTTCCGTTTGGTAATAAAATTAAATTGTGTACAGGTACATAATAATAATTTATTGCACAAAATTCTACAACTCTTAAACTACTTTTCCACATAACTGCCGAAATTTTGCAGGCATTTGTCACAGCGTGGCACAAGTTTTTGTATACCTTCTTCATAGAAGTTTGCCGCCCGTGTCTTCAAACAGTTGGAAACATTTTCTTTCAGCACTTCGTCATTGTTGAAGTGTTGACCGCCAAGGAAAGACTTGAGATGTAATAATAGATGAAAGTCGCTAGGAGCGAGGTCAGGTCTGTACGGAGGATGGTCAAACACGTCCCAGCCAAATCCCTAGGAGGTATTTCGTCACATTTGCAGTGTGTGGTCGTGCGTTGTCGTGAAGAAAAACAACTTTTGACAGCAATCCTCGGCGCTTATTCTGTATTGCGCGGCGCAATTTCCTAAGTGTCTCGCAATAAACATCTGCTTTGATTGTTTGACCACGCAGCAAGAAATCAATGAGTAAGATGCCTTTCCAGTCCCAGAACACTGTGCACATCGTTTTTCGAGGTGTCAAGATTTGTTTCGGCTTAAACTTTGCTGGTGATGAAGTGTGCCTCCATTCCATTGATTGCCGCTACTTTCAGGGGTGTCGTAAGAAACCCAAGTCTCATCTCCTGTGACTATCCGTGTCAGAAATTCTTCGCCGTCTTCATCATAACGGGTTAAAAACTTTTTTTTTGTTTTGCGTTGCTCAGTAAGAATCTTTAATACCCAACGTGAGCAAAGTTTACGAAATTTCAGTTTTTCGGTAACAATTTCATGAATTAGTGGTCGTGAGCTTTGGGGAAATTCAATAGCGAGAGCACTAATTGTAAACTTGCGGTTTTCCTGGAGCTTGTCATCAATCGCGTGAACCAGTTCTTCTGTAACCAAAGATGGACGCCCACTTCGTTCTTCTTCGTGCACTTCACTACGTCCTTCATTGAACTGTCGGACCCATCTTCTCGCCATTGAATCACTCATCGCAATTTGTCCGTAAATTCCAATTGGTTTCACTTTCCTTGCATTCAGAAAACGAATTACAGATCTGATTTCACAAGCGGCGGGATTTTCAATCAACACCGACATTGTAAACAAGCACAACAAAGCGAATGTGGCTGACAGCGATCTCAAAATGGCGCACGTTTCTTCTCCTTGATACATAGCGTCTACCGCGCATGTGCGGAACTGCGATCGCAGCGCTGCAGCGGAGATAAATTGAAACGGAACTTACTTTCTGGACGTACCTCGTATTATTTATTTGTTTATTTATTGAGTAATTTAGTGAGAGTTACATTTGGTGCTGCTGTGATTACAACATTTATAAAGTATAATGATTATTACCTGGAGCAGAGTAAATTGTATATCATGGTGTCAGTGAGTGTCCCGAGTTCATTCCCTCTCTGCAGCGAAACCATTAGCATCTTCGGCGGCACATGCCATTTAAACTATCACACATTTCTACTGCTTAAATTACAGGTGTTTATATAGTGACTAGCAAACACCTACTCTCAGGAAATAACTAAATATGGTATGCTAGGCTATATTAAACTTGTGATATTCTACGCATGAAACGACTTAACAGAAAGGAAAGTGATTCAATGTTCTCATGACACAGCTAGGTTTGACATTACTTATTACACCATGCGAAGTTATAAATGGAGTTTTTGAGTAATCTGTTAAACTTCTGGCTTATACTTTACAATATACAACTATTTTGAATGTAATGGATGCCAAATTGCAGTTACAATTAGAACTAAGTATATATGAGAGAGCAGTACTGCTCTAAAATAACAGGGATAACAACTTTATCAAATGTTGCCGCCCACACATACCCAAAATTGAGAGAAATTACAGGCCATGTTGTTGCAAAGCTTGATTCCACATATACATGAAGGTATTGTAATGCACCGAAAAATTCGATGTCGAGATTTCAACGGAAATATATGTTTTGAGGCCCCCTGAGTAAAACAATTAGAAAAAGGTCCTCTGTGTCTGTGGACATAGCTAAAAATCTAAAATATCGTTAAATGTCAAACTTGGTATTTAAGTTTACTATCTTTCAAGGATGCGACATAAAGATTTACAATAAAACCTCCTCACTCCAAACTACCTTTTACATGACAAAAAAAATGGCTCTAATGATTTTGATTAAAATACCGTAAATTATAGTTATTTACATCACAAATAAAATATATATTTCGAATTTTCTTGGAATAACTTCTGAAGACCTGTTCATCCTGAATGAACTTTTCTGAATTTTGCATAGCTTGTAAACCGTAAGATATAGACAAAAAGATAACACAAAAGGGAAGATCTCCTTAAAACATCACAATTTAGTTAACATACATTTTTTTTCATGTAATTGACAATTTTCAAGACATTCCTTGTAATTTGTTTCAGTTCTAAAATACTAAACTTTTCTCATGCTAGAACTTGTCAAATCCTGGCCAGGCAAAGAAACGGATTTATGTATACCAAGTGCCGCAGCATTTGCTGCACCATGTGTGAATTGGATCATCTGTTCGCGCAAAGCGTTAGCAATGGTGCGCAAATGTTGCAGGGTTGGTATTAAGCGCCTCCACATTGTTGGCAGCGTGTGCTGACAGTAGCAGGGGGCTACTTTGAAGGTTTTTTGCCCACGTTTTCATTTCAAATGTATGCGTACTGTGCTGTCATACTTTTGAAAGCCAAATTTCCCTGTATATTACCGTAATAAGCTAGTGTGTTACGATATTCAGTGCTATTCATTGTCCTCACATGTAGCTAACACCTTGTCTTTTCGTCTGTATATGTCACATTTTCCAACCGGACTGGTATCTTCAAGAAAATAAATAGAGGCCATGGCTTTTGTAGTTGTTTATCTGTATGGAGGACAGTAGTCTTCCTTGCCTTTTCCCCGTACCCATACCACTTAGGCTTCACCTCAACCTGATGGTGCTAGGGTGCCATCCAGTCTGGCTTCTTATCAATACTCAGATGGAACCATCTGCAAATAGACGACTGCAGCCAGCCTTATACGTCACAGTACTTTGTTCTTGAATGACGCTCTCTACTGCTTTCGCTATCTGTGCATAGATGTAGCGTAATCCCAATGTTTTACTTTCTCTACACGTACATAGTGTATAGAGAAGGTATGGTATTCCATCCAAAAATTCGATACCGAGATTTTACTGGAAATATATATTTTAGGGTCCCCTGAAAAAGGTCCGTGTGTGTATGTGTGTGTTGTGTGTGTATGTCTCTGAACACGATAACGCAAAAACGAAAAATGGGTAAAATACCAAACTTGGTATTTAAGTTCAATGTCTTCCAGGGATGCGACAGGAAGATTTTGAGAAAAATCCACCCACCCCAAACTACCCTTTACATGGACAATTTTTCGAAAATTTTGTTTTTCTCAAAAATGGCTCTAACGATGTTGTTTAAAACACACTGTATATTAAATATATTTATATGGCAAATAAAATGTATATAACTTGACTTTTCTGGGAATAACCTCTAAATATCTCTTTATTTTGAATGAATTTTGCTGAATTTTGCAAACTGGTAAACCGTAAGAGCTAAACAAAAACTTACACAAAAATTGTAGATCACATTTATGTCATATTCGTTTGTTTTTTTATTTTTTCGTGGAATTGACTATTTCTGAGATATTCCTTGTTGTTTATTTCAGATTTGAAATACTAAATACTTTTCACACTTGGAAAGTTGTCAACTATGTCCCTGCATAGAAACCGATTTTATCTACATGGGAACGAGCTTTTAAAAGATTTGACTATCGTTTTAGCCTGGTGTGGTCCCTTATTTTCCTTTTACTTACAGAAAAGCAAGTAATTAACACAATTTCTGCTAATGTTTATCTCGATTATCTAAAGAGATGAAGAATATGCTTTTAACAATACTTTGTTACAGCGATGTAACGAAAAATCATGTGAATGGACCACATCAGATTTTTTGTAGTCTTATTTTAGTGATATTTTTAGCAGAGATGATTAATAATAAACAAACATATGGTTCTAGGGTGCCATCCAGTCTGGCTTGTTCATCAATACCCAGATGGTAAATAGACAGTTACAGCTTAGCCTTCTAGGTCTCTGCCTTATATACCACACTACTATGCTCCGCAACAAGCAGATGGCGCTGAGGTTTCTCCTATTCTGACTACTTTCACTATCTGTGCATAGATAGCAGCGTAATCGCAGTTGTTTTAGGCTGAAGATGGAACTTTGGATAGACTTTTGCATAATTGATAAACCGTAAGAGATAAACAAACACTTGCTCTACAAGAAGTATAGATCTCGTCATAAAACACAATTCAAAGTATTCGTTTTTGTTGTGGAACTAACCATTTTCGAGATATTCCTTGTTATTGGTTTTGAATTTTAAAATGCTTAAACTTTTCTCAAACAGGAAGCTGTCTATGTATATTTTGTTTTACTCCTGGCCAAATTACAACTACAACAGCATAGCGACAGATTTTAAAAGATTTGGTTATCACTTTAACCTAGCGTATTCCCTTCTTTTCATTTTACTACAAGGGACTAAGACCATTTCTGCTAATGCTTATCTCAATTAGCATGAAGCGGAAAGACTAATAATCTTTAGTAAATTTGTTTGCAGACTGGAAAGAGAGTCATGTGTATGGAAAACATCGCATTTTTACTTTCTCTAACATGATGTACAATAAATGCTCCATGTGTGTGTATGTGTCTGTAGACAGCATAGCTCAAAAACGAAATGCCGGTTAAATATCAAATTTGGTATTTTTAGTTTAGTACCTGTCAAGGGTCTCCTTAGCGCGGTGGTAGCGCAGCTGCCTACCAAGCGGGAGACCTGGGTTCGATTCCCAGTACCGGCGTGGGGATTTTTCCCCCGCTGGGAGACCTGGACCGGGGTGCACTCAGCCTCGTCAGGTCCCTGGGGGGGCCAATTGAGGAGCTACTTGATGGAGAAGTAGCGGCTCCAGGTCGTGAGGACCGCATTAACCGGCCGGGAGGGGCTCGAGGCGCTGACCACGTCTCACCCTCCAATACTGCACCCCATCCATGACGTCTGTAGTGGACCGAGATGGGGAACGCAGCGGCCGGGCGGTAGGCCAAGGCTCCCCGTGAGCTGTCGTGCCATGGAGTTATGTTACCTGTCAAGGATGCGACCTAAAGATTTTCGGGAAAATAACCCTACATGTGGCATTTTTGGAAAAATTTTATTTTTGCAAAAATGGCTTTAACGATTTTGATTAATTTACCACATATTTAAGATATTCTTATGACAAAGCAAATGCATATCTGGAATTTTCTCGGAATATCCTCTGAAGATCTCTTCATTGTGAATGACTTTTGTATAACTGATAAACCGTAAGAGTAGACAAAAGAATACTAATAAAAAATGTAGGTTTCGTTAAGACACACAATTTGTAATATATACACATATACACACACACACAGAGAGAGAGAGAGAGAGAGAGAGAGAGAGAGAGAGAGAGAGAGAGAGAGAGAGTTCACCATTTCCAGGATATTCCTTGTTACTGGTTTCAATTTCAAGATACTTAATTTTCTTTTCTATTGAGAAGAATAGTCTTTTGGTTTTACTCCTGGCAAGTAAAGAGAACCGAATTTAAATTGTTACACATAGCGACAGGCTTCTGATCTATCACTTTAGGTTACGATATTTCCTTATTTCCCTTCATCTTACAAGGAAGCAAGTAATAAGACCAATTGTACCAATGTTTATCTCCATTACCATGACGTAGATAAAAAATCTGATGTGTTCCATTCATAGGACTTTCTCCACATATCTGCAACAAATTATTGTTAAAAAGTTTATACTTCTATTTACTTCATGCTAATCTAGAAGAAAAAAAAAGAAGTAGCAGGAATGGTCTTATTGCTTATTGACTTGGAAGTAGAAACCAAATAAGGGAGTACCATAGGTTAAAGTGATAGTCAAAAGCTGGTTGCTATGTCACTGAAGTTCCTTTGTTTGTATGGACACGAGTTGGCAAATTCCTGTATGAGAAAAGCGTAAGTTTTTAACGATGAAACCAAAATTAAGGAATATCTAAAAGATTTTCAATTCTACGAAAAAAAAATGTGTATAATATAAATTGTGTGTTATAACGTGCTCTTACATTTTTTGTGTGGTAAGTTTTTGTCCAACTCTTACGGTTTAGCAGTTATGCAAAATTTCGTAAAATTCATCCAGAATAAAGTAGTCTTCAGAGACTATTTCCAGAAAATTCAAGATATAAATTTTATTTGTAAGGTAAATATCTTTAATATACGACATTTTAATCAAAATCGTTAGAGCCATTTTTAAGAAGATCAACATTTTCGAAAAAAGTTGCATGTAAAGTATAGTTTGGGGTGGGGGGGATTTTTCTCAAAATCTTCGTGTCGCATCCCTGGAAGATACTAAACTTATATACTAAGTTTGTTATTTTACCGACTGTTCGTTTTTGAGTTATCGTGTTTACACACAGACACATGCATACTGACATACTGACAGACGGACACGCGGACACACACATACATACACACGGACCTTCTTCTGAACACATTTTTTTTTGGATACAGGGGTCCCTAAAACATTTATTTCCGGTGAAATTTCGGTATCGAATTTTTGAGTGGAGTGCAATACCTTCTCTATACACTATGTACGTAGCACGTATAGAGAAAGTAAAAAAGAATATTTTTTAAGAAAAGTTTGTTCACAGATAAGCTAGAGAAAGTCAAGTGAATTAAACACATCTGATTTTTCCTATTTCTAATTTTATCAATTTCCAATGTCGTTGTCATACAGAAACACCGGGTGGAAGGGAAGTCGTCGCATTAATTTAAACCTACTGAGATATTTTATTTTTTGAAAACAAGAGACAGACAAGCTCGCAACACTCCAGGATATGGATGTCACTTGCACTAGGTCAGTATATAAACATAAACGCCTCACTGCTGCTAGCACAGCAGTGTAGGCCAATCAGAATGCCAGTTACACTCGTTATCTCCCAAAACATTACACTACCCTGCGTCGTGTTTGCAAGCGACCAATGTGTTTACGTCCAGAAGCCGGTTAAGATCCCTGACGAACCTCAATGTAACTTTGCCGAGTTACTTCACGTCTGACAAAGCTGCTCGGAGTGATCTTATAATTCTTTTAAGTGATTAATTGTTTTGAAACCCTGTGTGATATCCCATAGTTTGTACCGAAACTAATGTCAGAAATACGTTACTCTACGCATCTTAAAAGTAACAAACTATTATCTTCGTACATTCTTTTAGAATTACTCATTCAAGTTGGAACAAAAATCGTTCATTTTTATTTTATCTGTACGTGCTATGTACACAGTGTATAGAGAAGATAGTATATTGCACCCGAAAATTCGATAATGAGATATCATCGGAAATTTATGTTTTGAAGCCCCCGAATCCAAAAAAAAGCATTTTTAGAAAATTGTCCGTCTGTCCGTGTGTGTGTGTCTGTAGGCAGCATGGCTCAAAAACGAAAAGTCGTTAAATTATAAACTTGGGATGTAAGTTCAGTATCTCCCGAAGATTTTTAAGAAAATCCCCCCACCCCTTACTGCTCTTTACATGGAAAAATTCTCGAAAATTTTTATTTTCTCAAAAATGGCTCTAACAATTTTGGTTGAAATGTATATTAAAGATATTTACGTGACAAATAAAATGTATATCTTGAATTTTCTGGGAATAGCTTCGAAGACATCTTCATTCTGGATGAATTTTGCGGAACTTTACATAACTTTTAAACCGTTAAACATATACAAAAAAACTGGATAAAAGATGTAGACCTCGTTGAAGCACACAATTTATGTTATGTTCATTTTTACTGTCTCTATAGGCACTATGTATATAGTGTATAGAGAAGGTATTGCACTCCACCAAAAAATTCGATACCGAGATTTCACCGGAAATATATGTTTTAGGGTCCCCTTTATCTAAAAAAAAAAAAACATTCTCGGAAAAAGGTCCTTGTGTGCGTGTGTGTGTGTGTGTCCGTGTGTCCGTGTTTCTGTGAACACGATAACTCAAAAACGAAAAGTCGGTAAAATACCAAACTTGGTATTTAAGTTTTGTATCTTCCAGGGATGCGACACGAAATTTTTGAGAAAAATCCCCCCACCCCCAACTACCCTTTACATAGAACTTTTTTCGAAAATTTTGATTTTCTCAAAAATGGCTCTAACGATTTTGATTAAAATTTCGTATATTAAACATATTTACCTGACAAATAAAATGTATATCTTGAATTTTCTGGGAATAGCCTCTAAAGAGTAGTTTATTCTGGATGAATTTTACTAAAGTTTGAATAACTGCTAAACCGAAAGAGATGGACAAAAACTTACTACTCAAAAAATGTAGAGCACGATAAAACACACAATTTACGTTTTATACGTTTTATCGTGGAATTCCTCGTTTTTGTGACATTCCTTATTTTTGGTTTCTGCTATGAAAAACTTATTTTTTTCTCATACAGGAATTTGTCAACTGCTGTCCATACAAACAAAGGAACTTCAGTGACATAGCAACCAGCTTTTGATTATCACTGTAACCTATGGTAATCCCTTATTTCACCTCTACTTACAAGGAAGCAAATAATAAGACGATTTCTGCTAATTTTTTCTCGATTAGTATGAAGAATGAACTTTTTAACACTTTTCGGTAGAGTTGTAGAGAAAGTCACGTGAATGGAACACATATCGGCTGATAAAAGAACAAAGTGCCATTAGACATTTTTGTTTGTAATGCTTCTATGAAGCATGTGAACTTCCATCCGGTATATTTACCACTTGTGAAATACTTTTAATAAATGCGAGATTTCCTGAAACGAAATACATATTTATTCGTATCCTACGAAAACACGAGGGAGTTTGTTTTTTATATTGTTTCTCCGCTCGCTTTTCCCAAGCGATGGATTCCCGGGAAATAGGAACTGCAGTATGCGTTTCAGTTAGAGAAGTGGAATCGTTCGCGAACTTGCTTCGTTTGTTTACGGAGTTCTTGCTGTAGAATTGGCTATGCCTGGGCTGATTTCATTTCAACCTCATGTTAGTTGCCCTATATACTCATGTTTATCTGTTCTCCTGCGTTATTCACTGATTATTTACTGTCTTTTCCTCTCTATATCACACGTTGGAAAGTTATGACAAGAAGGGTTGCTAATATCTTAATTATATACTGATGTATTTTTACTTTCTCTGCACGTACTATGTACATAGTGTATAGAGAAGGTTTTGCGCTCCTTCTAGAAATTCGATACCGAGATTTCACCGGAAATATATTTTCACAAAAGGTACGCGTGTGTGGATGATGATGATGATGATGATGATGATGATGATGGACACTCAACTACGAGGTTATTAGCACCCAAAAAAAAAAAAAAAAAAAAAAAAAACATATGTGCGTTAGTAACAAAGGGGAAAACGAAGTTGGAAAGAAAAATGGCCAACGGCACAATTAAATCTGAGAATATATAA
Source organism: Hymenopus coronatus (assembly GCA_030762935.1). Classification (NCBI taxonomy): domain Eukaryota; kingdom Metazoa; phylum Arthropoda; class Insecta; order Mantodea; family Hymenopodidae; genus Hymenopus; species Hymenopus coronatus. The sequence continues at coordinate 22,286,415 of CM060882.1, forward strand.
AAATATGGCAATGGCCATAGAAGAACATAAAACTGGGTTGCACATGAATACTAGAAGGAAAAGCCCTCTAAACGTAAAGCCACAGTGCTGAAAGCACAAAAGAGCTAACATTACTAACACAATGAAGATCAATGAGCTGAAAGGGATTTAAAAACTGGGTCAAGCATAACAATTAAAAAGCAAACCCCAGTGTTAAAAGTGTGAGATAAAGTCACTAACGGTAAAATCTTCAAAACTCTGTGTGTGTGTGTGTGTGAACACGATAACTCAAAAACGAAAAGTCGGTATTTAAGTTTAGTATCTTCCAGGGATGCGACACGAAGATTTTGAGAAAAATCCCCCCACCCCAAACTACCCTTTACATGGAACCTTTCTCCGAAAATTTTGATTTTCCCAAAAATGGCTCAAACGATTTTGATTAAAATATCTCATATTAAAGATATTTACCTGAAAAATAATGTGTATATCTTGAATTTTCTGGGAATGGAATGGACTATTTTATTCTGAATGAATTTTACGGAATTTTGCATAGCTGTTAAACCGTAAGAAATTGAGACAAATTTACCACACAAAAATGTAGGGCACTTTAAAACGCACAATTTATGTCATATGCATTTTTTCGTAGAGTTGACCGTTTTTGAGATATTCCTTGTTGTTGGTTTCAGCTTTAAAAAACTTATACTTTTCTCACACAGACCTTTGTCAAATCCTATACATACAAGGAAAAGAACTTCAGTCACATAGCAGCCAGCTTTTGACTATCACTTTAACCTATGGTACTCCTTTATTTCGCTTCTACTTACAAGGAAGCAAGTAATAAGACTATTTCTGCTAATTTTTTTCTCAATTAGCTTGAAATAAATAGAAGTACAAGCTTTTTAACAATAGTTTGTTACAGAGATGTAGAGAAAGTCATGTGTATAAGTTACCTAACTATTGATTTAGATCATAAAATCTGTCAAGCTTTATAATAGGAACTAAGTTATGAAAGCTGACGTGTGAATATTTCACAACTTCAGATCCAATAAATACTAGGTTCACCATTTACTGCTAATATTTTCAGACGCTGACCTCTGACATACTAAAGTTAGACAAACAACAATTTAAATACGTGGGGGGTAAATAAGCTCTCAGTGAGCGTAAATGGGTTCGTTAAAACAAAATATCTTGTTATATACATGCGGCTCACGAAACTAATAAGTTGATAATCATCCAAGCGTCATACCACATGTCAGGCGCTGTAAGCTTTATGGGTTGCAGCGAAACCTAAATAATATGGAGCATAATGATGAAACAGACCAGATTTTCGGGTCCAAAACCGAGTTGCCTACTCTCGATACCCGTACAGAGTAGTTAAAACATGCAATATTGTAACAAAAACTGCTGTTTGTTATTCAATTAACAAATCTTTATTTATTTCAACTGATGACAATCGAAATGTCTTAACAAATTTAGAGACATCTTTGAGAAATTCCAAATTTCTGAAAACAGTTCATACGAAGTAAGTAGAAGCGAAATTAGGGAGTACCATAGGTTAAAGTGATAGTCAAAAGCTGGTTGCTATGTTGACTAAAGTTCCTTTGTTTGAATGGACAGGAGATGATAAATTCCTGTATGAGAAAAGTAAAAGTTTTTCAAAGCTGAAACCAATAACAAGGAATATCTCAAAAACAACCAACTCCAAGAAAAAAATGTATATAACATACATTGTGTGTTTTAATGTGCTCTACAGTGTTTGCGTGGTAAGTTTTTGTCTATCTCTTATGGTTTACCAGTTATACACAATTCCGTAAAATTCATCCAGAATAAGCTAGTCTTTAGAGGCTATTTCCAGAAATTCAAGATATACATATTATTTGTCAGGTATATATCTTTAATATACGATATTTTAAACAAAATCGTTAGTGCCATTTTTTATAAAATCAAAATTTTCGAACATTTTTCCATGTAAAGGGTATTTTGGTATTTCACCTACCTTTCCTTTTTGAGTTATCGTGTTCACACACAAACTCACACACGGACCTTTTTGTGAAAATGTTCTTTATGTTTCAGGAGACCCTAAAACATATATTTCCGGTGAAATCTCGGTATCGAATTTTTGGGTGCAATACAGTACCTTCTCTATACACTATGTAGGTACATGGTACGTATAGAGAAAGTAAAAACAGGTGAGCATCTGTTTGGAAATGCTTCGAGTGCGAACAGCTTTTGTTGGATTTGGTTTATATTGAAACACTCGACTGCTGTTTAAGTTCCAGCACGTCTTTGAAGCATCACGCCTCCGGCTTTTTACTTTCTCTACACGTACTATCTACATAGCGTATGGAGAAGGTATTGTATTGCACCCAAAACTTGGATACCGAGATTTCACTGGAAATATATGTTTAAGGTTCACCTGTATCCAAAAAAAAAAGACATTTTTAGAAAAAGGCTTGTGTGTGAAAAACAAAAAGTCAGTAAATTACCAAACTTGATATTTAAATTTAGTATCTTCCATAGATGCGACACGAAGATTTTGAGAAAAATTCTCCCACCCTAAACTACCTTTTACATGTAACTTTTTTTTAAAAAAGTTTGATTTTCTCAAAAATGGCTCTAACGATTTTGATTAAAATATCATATATTAAAAATATTTACCTGACAAATAAAATGTATATCTTGAAAATTCTGGGAATGGCCTCTGAAACCTACTTTATTCTGGATGAATTTTACGGAATCTTGCATAACTGCTAAACCGTAAGAGATGGGAAAAAAAATTTAACCCACAAATATGTAGAGCACTTTAAAGCATACAATTTATGTTATATGCATTTTTTATGGAGTTGGTCGCTTCAGCGATGCTCCTTGTTTTTGTTATCAGTTTTAAAAAGCGTATACTTTTTTCACACAGGACTTTGTCAACTCCTGTCCATACAAACATAGGAACCTCAGTCTCATAGCAACCGACTTTTGACTGTGAAGTAATAAGACTATTTCTGCTAATTTTTCTGGATTAGCATGAAGTAAATAGAAGTATAAGCTTTTTAACAATAATTTGTTGCAGAGATGTAAAGAAAGTCATGTGAATGGAACACATAAGATTTTTTTCCGGTAACACCCTTAAAAGCGCGTGGTAGCGCAGCTGCTTACCAAGCGGGAGCCTGGGTTCGATTCTCAGTACCGGCGTGGGGATATTTCCCTCGTTGGGAGACCTGGCCCGGGGTGCACTCAGCCTCGTAAGGTCCCTGGGGGCCAATTGAGGAGCTACTTGATGGAGAAGTAGCGACTCCAGGTCATGAGGACCGCATTAACCGGCCGGGGGGACTCGAGGCGCTGACCACGTCTCACCCTCCAATACTGCACCCCATCCATGACGTCTGTAGTGAACCGAGATGGGGGACGCAGCGGCCGGGCGGTAGGCCAAGGTTCCCCGTGAGCTGTCGTGCCATGGAGTTATATAACACCCTTAAAACTTTTGGAATAAAACAAACTGTATTGCCATTCTACATCTTTATTCATGTTTACATATTTATTTCTCAACACAATCACCCTGGCGTCGAACACATTTCTCCCAACGAGAGGCCAGTTGGTGATTATCTACCATCACTGTAGAATGTTTGACCTTGTTGAAGGATCCATATCCTCAGCTCCGATTGCAGCGCTTCATCAGTATCAAAGTGAACACCTTGAAGGTGTTCTTTAATGATACCCATCTGTGAAAAACTTAAAATCTACAATTTTGCTTGGATTGATTTGAAACTTGAATACAGACATTGCAGTTATAAGAATAGTTTACATGCTAATGTTCAGACTTTTGTTCTAAATACTTCCTGTGATATTAACATATTTCAGTTACACAAATATAATACTTTGCAGTTATACTGAGAAATGGTAAAATGATGAAATGAAATTTTTATCTGACTATTGGTTTAGGAGAAAAAAAAAATCATGGTCATTTTATTAATTTTTACTTTCTCTATACGCACAATGTATACAGAATGTGTTGCACTCCACTAAAAAATTCGATACCGAGATTTCTCAGCAGTATATGTTTTAGGGTCCCCTATATCCAAAAAAAGTATTTTCAGAAAAAGGCCCGTGTGTCCGTGTGCCTGTGAACACGATACCTCAAAAACGAAAAGTCGGTAAAATACCGAACTTGGTATTTAAGTTTAGTATCTTTCGGGGATGCGACACGAAGATTTTGAGAAAAATCCCTGCATTCCAAACTACCCTTTACATGGAACTTTTTTCGAAAATTTTGATTTTATAAAAAATGGCCCTAACGATTTTGATTAAAATATCGTATATAAAAGATATTTACCTGACAAATAAAATGTATATTTTGAATTTTCTGGGAATAGCCTCTGAGGACTACTTTATTCTGAGTGAATTTTATGGAATTTTGCATAACTGCTAAACCGTAAGAGAGAGACAAAAACTTACTACACAAAAAATGTAGAGCACGTTAAAACACACAATTTATGTTGTATACCTTTTTTTTGTTGGAGTTGATCGTTTATGAGATATTCCTTGTTTTTGTTTCAGGTTCGAAAAACTTCTCATACAGGAATTTGTCAACTCGTGTCCATACCAACAAAGGAATTTCAGTCCCATTGCAACCAGCTTTTGACTATCACTTTAACCTATGCTACTCCCTTATTTCACTTCTACTTACAAGGAAGCAAGTAATAAGACTATTTCTGCTAATTTTTTGTCGATTAGCATGAATTAAATACAAGCATAAGTTTACTAATAATAATAATGTATTTCAGAGATGTAGAGAAAGTCATGTGAATGGAACACATCAGTTTTTTATTTTTGCTATAGAAATGTGAAGTTTATTATTCAATTACACAAGTTCTGGTCGTATTAGAAAAATTATCTCATCAATTTTCTTTTGTACTACTTTTATCCAAGCATACAAATGTTCAAGGTTCCGTTTCAAAAACTGCATCGTGTGAAACAATTTTGAAAACGCTGAAAAATAAAAACAAGAGAAAATAGATTTTAAAGTTTAACATACAATTTAACACTGTTTCTTTGTAAGTCTTAGTATTTCATATTCTCCTGCAGCAATTTGTATTTTCTACTTGAGATAGACATATTTAAGGCGAAATGTTATTGATCAAAACCAAATTTCGGATTTTTAGCAATTTTTCATCATACTGAAAAGGTTAAAACACCACAACCACTTTTTCGTCCATTTAAATCTTCACGTGATACGGTTTAAAGCTCCGCATGCACTTTTCGATCAATTTTCACTTATGGGTATAATTAAGTCCAGGAAACAGATGAAAATCGGATGGGGCCAAGTTGGCCTGTACGGAGGATGATCGATGACAGTGAACCCAAGGCGTTCGATTCTAGCAGATGTTGCAGCGACTGAAGTCGATGCACTCGTCACCATACAAAGCTTTTATTCTTCTATGCATTTCAATTGGAGGCACTTTTCTGCAGTTAGAAACTCGAATACAGCACGCTGTTTCTGACGTACCTAGCGAGATAGTCGCGTTGCACACCGCCGTGTTTCACGCTACAAATCGGAGCCCTCTAGCGCCAGAGAGTTATAACTTGTGTTAGAGAAGCGGGTAAGATGACCAGGTAATATGCATGGCATGACAATCTTACACTATTAGTTTCTGCATAGCATCAAAGTTTTCTGGCAGATCTTCACGAATTGCGTCAGTGAGCGAACGGAGGTCTTGATTAAACTCGTTATACCAGCAGTTCACAGTGGCAAAGGATTGAGCTTCAACACCAAATGCTCATGCTCTCTTGTCTTGAAAATGCACGTAGAAAATCATAATAAATCATCACACAAACATTTTCACGAATTGATTCCCTCTTTTCGCTGAGACGCAATTTTAAAGACGCTGTAAACAACACAATTACCGCTCTATCGGCACGGAATTAAATTTCTCTTGACTCACATGTTTCCCGGGAAGCCACAAAGTGATGTCAAATTATTTTGAGATGACAACCCCAATGGCGACTTACATATGGTCAATTAGTATGGATTTAATTAATCGTATCATTCCGAAAAATTGTGATGTTCCTTTGCCTCCACGATCTCTAACTTAATAATGTGTGATTTATTTTTATGGGTTTACCTAAAAGTTAAGTATACGCAAACAAACCGTAAAACATTCAAGAACCGAATACAGAAATTCGTGAAGAAATTGAAAACTTCACAGTCCAAATGTTGCAAGAATTTGTGCACAGTGGTATAGGGTATTTAAAGGACGTCCTTTTCAAGAAGTAATGAGTACATAAAAATTAAATACTATTTTCTGTATTTTCTATAGTAAAGGTTAATATCTGAAGTTTCATTTCAACATTAAAAAAATTCCTATTTATGTGGGTGAAGCAAATAGAAATGTTTTATAAAAAAACTTGCTGTGTGTCAGTCACATGAATTTCTCTAGCTTTTCTATAAACACTTTAAATAGATCAAGATAAACATTAACAGAATTGGTCTTATTACTTCTTTGTAAGTAGAGGGAGAAACAGTTGTTAAAAGAAACAATTGAAATTCAGTTCCCTTTGCTTGCAAGGAGTAAACAAACGAGAGATGAAAAGAAAGATGTTTCCCATTTCGGAAACATACCTTAAAACCGAAATAGATAACTCGGAACATCTCGAAAACGACCAAACCCAAAAAAAGTTATATGACATAAATATAGTGATTTGCTTTTTTATGTAATAAGTTTTTGTCTATCTCAAAAGCCATCCACAATTAAGTGTTTTTCAGAGGCTATATCCAGTCAATTCACTATATACGCTTCATTTATCATGTAAATATAACATTTTTAATCGAAATCGTGAGTCATTTTTGAGAAAATAGAAAATATCGAAAAATGTTCCATTTAAAGGGTAGTTGGGGATGGGAGAATTTTCTTGAAAATCTTCGTGTCTCATCTCTGGAAGATACTGAACCCAATACCAAGTTTGGTATTTAAACGACTTTTCGTTTTTGAGCTATGCTACCCACAGACAATAAAAAAAATTAGCAGAAATAGTCTTATTACTTGCTTCCTTGTAAGTAGAAGCGAAATAAAGGAGTTCCATAGGTTAAAATGATAGTCAAAAGCTGGTTGCTATGTCACTGAAGTTCCTTTGTTTGTATGGGCACGAATATACAAATTCCTGTATGAGAAAGGTATAAGTTTTTCAAAGCTGAAACCAAAAACAAGGATTACCTTAAAATCGATTAACTCCACGAAAAAATGTATATAACATAAATTGTGTGTTTTAATGCGTTCTACATTTTCTGTTCAGTAAGTTTTTCTCCATCTCTTACGGTTTAGAAGTTATGCAAAATTCCGCAAAATTCATCCAGAATAAAGTAGTCTTCAGAGGCTATTCCCAGGAAATTCAAGATATACATTTTATTTATCAGATAAATATATTTTATTTGAGATATTTTAATCAAAATTGTTAGAGCCATTTTTGAGAAAATCAAAAACTTCGAAAAAATTCCATGTAAAGGGTAGTTGGGGGTGTGGGATTTTCTTGTAAATCTTTGTGTCGCATCCTCGGAAGATACCAAGTTTGGTATTCAACGGGCTTTTCGTTTTTGAGCTATGCTGCCCCCACGTACACACACACAGACAGACACACACACGGACATATTTCTAAAAATCTGATGTGTACCATTCACATGACTTTCTCCATATCCCTGCAACAAATTATTCTTAAAAAGATTATACTTTTATTTACTTTATGCTAATCAGAAAAAATAGCAGAAATAGTCTAATTACTCGCTTCCTTGTAAGTAGAAGCGAAATAAGGGACAACTGTAGGTTAAAGTGATATTCAAAAGCTGGTTGATGTGTCTATATGGATAGGAATTGACAAGTTCCTGTATGAGAAAAGTATACGTTTTTCACAGCAGAAACCAAATATAAGGAATGTCTCAAAAACGACGAACTCCACGAAAAAAATGTATATAACATAAATTGTGTGTTTTAATGTGCTCTACATTTTTTGTGTAGTAAGTGTTTGTCCATCTCTTACGGTTTAGCAGTTATTCAAAATTTATTAAAATTCATCCAAAATAAACTACTCTTCAGAGGCTATTCCCCGAAAATTCAAGATATACATTTTATTTGCCAGGTAAATAGCTTTAATATACGAAATTTTAATCAAAATCGTTATAGCCATTTTTGAGAAAATCAAAATTTTCGAAAAAAGTTCCATGTAAAGGGTAGTTGGGAGTGAGGGAATTTTTCTCAAAATCTTCGTGTCGCATCCCTGGAAGATACTAAACTTAAATACCAAGTTTGGTATTTTACCGATTTTTCGTTTTTGAGTTATCGTGTTGACAGACACACGGACACACACACACACACACACACACACACACCATGTACATTGTAATAAGCTTGTGGCAGAATAGGTAGACAAAGTTAAATAAATGTAACACATGAGATTTTTCTGGGATGTTTCTGATCAATACTGAACCAGTACAATACAAACATTGCGTACGTTGTTGAAACATCAAGATGTTGCATCTAATAACCTTCTATCATCGTAGTTAAATTTCAGTGATAACAGTTTGCTACTCACTTACTGCAACAAGATTTTCATGAGAGGAAACCAAAATCAACTCAAATATATTGTTTTGCGATGATGTTTACTGTCGAAAAGTTACCTGCATACGATTTCATGCCAGATTTGTTGATCAGCAAACGCAATGGTGTGGAAACACTGTGTAGTTCATGCACGATGGAGCACCATCTCGCATTCCCTTCAGTATTAGACGCTGTTTGAATCGCTCGTTCCCCAAGAGATACATCGTCCGAGGCGCATCCACACGTCGGCCGAAATCATCGCCTGAAAACTCTCCACGTTTCTCTGGAGATATAGCTACATTTACAGTTGTGGAGAATGCAATGTTCATAACATATTCTCGCCGATTACGAGAAATAGCAGATAACAAAGCAGAGGTAGTTGTTTGTTCGGGATGACATGAAACTACATGTTGTAGGATGTGCAACATTCACGTGACTTTCTCTATACATTCTGCAACAAACTATTCCTAGAAAAGCTTATTATTTTACACATTCCATTGTAATACAGATAAGCCTTAGCAGAAATGACTTTATTACATTTTTTATCAAACGTCCAACAATATACACGCATTACCCTTTTACTTTCTTTACTTTAGGCAATGATGGTGGGAGAGAGAGAGAGAGAGAGAGAGAGAGAGGGGGGGGGGGAAACATTGCAATCGACAGAAATATTTGATATCGATATTTTACCGGAAACACACCTCCACCTGAAGGGAACGATGGTTTCCACGCTAGTATCAAAACCAGATAATGGAAATGTATCCATTTCAGATACTCCTTTAACGGAAAACATTTTTTCTTCCATTGGTATAACCATTTTCACTTTCTCTACGTACTATGTAGTGTGTAGAGAAGGTATTGTATTGCACCCAAAAATTCGATACCGAGATTTTACCGGAAATACATGTTTTGGGTCCTCCTGAACCAAAAAAAAAAGCAATTTTGGAAAAAGGTCTCTGTGTGTCTGTGGACAGCATAGCTCAAAAACGAAAAGACCGTTGAATACCAAACTTGGTATTTAAGTTTGGTATCCTCCAAGGATGCGACACGAAGATTTTCAAGACTACCCTTTATATGGAACCTTTTTCGAACATTTTGATTTTCTCAAAAATGGCCCTAACGATTTTGTTTAAAATATCGTATATTAAAGATATTTACCTGACAAATAAAATGCATTTCTTGAATTTTCTGGGAATAGCCTCTGAAGACCGCCTCATTCTAGATGAATTTCAAGGATTTTTACATAACTGCTAAACCGTAAGAGATGGGCAAAAATTTAACACACAAAAAATGTAGAGCACATTAAAGCAGACAATTTATGTTATATACATTTTTTTCGTGGAGTTGATCGTTTTTGACATATCCGTTGTTTTTGTTTTCAGCTATGAAAAACTTATACTTTTCTCATACAGAAATTCATCAACTTGTGTCCATACAAACAAAGAAACTTCAGTCACATAGCAACCAGCTTTTGGCCTTCACTTTAACCTTTGGCACTCCCTTATTTCGCTTCTACTTATAAGGAAGCAAGTAATAGGACTATTTCTGCTATTTTTTTCTCGATTAGCATGATGTCAATTGAAGCATAAGATTTTTAACAGTAATGTGTTGCAGAGATGTAGGGTCTCAAAGCATATATTTACAGTAAAATCTCGGTATCGAATTTCTGGGTGGAATACAATACTTCTCTATCCCTATGTACATTGTAAAAAAGCAAGTAATAAGACCCTTTCTGCGAATGCTTTCTCGATTACCATTAAATAAATTGAATAAGCTTTTTAACAGTAATTTATTGTAGAGATGTAGAGAAAGTCGTGTGAATGGAACACATCAGATTTTTATTAAATATGAATAAGAATAAATAATGTTTGAAATACACATGTGAAATGTGTTTTAATACAGGTACCCTGGATATGAAAGGGAGCTGTCAGGGTTGAACAATGTGGAAGCAAAAATAATAACCTGATATTGTACCTCAAACCTATTTTTTGTACATAATCAACTCGACAGGATTGACTCGCCAATGCGTTGTGCAGAAATTTTCAGTAAACCGGATTGCGAAATGTGAGAAGATAAAAGTGCAGCGAGCACAGTAACTACGTCATATATTTTTATGGGTGTTTCAGCGGCGGAGGGAAATCTCGGAACACAATACTTTGAGCTGAAGCATCTCTCCTTGCCTAGTGCAGTCTTCGTCTGTTATCCACCTTTCCTGCCAATTAATATGACCGTTGTTCCACATAATCACAGGAACAATTTTACTTTATCTAACCCATATGTACAATGTACATAGGGATAGAGAAGTATTGCATTCCACCCAAAAATTCGATGTCGAGATTTCACCGGAAATACATGTTTTAGGACTCCCTGAATCCAAAAAAAGCATTTCCAGAAAAAGGTCCGTGTGTGTGTGTGTGTGTCCGTGTGTCTGTGAACACGATAACTCAAAAACGAAAAGTCGGTAAAATACCAAACTTGGTATTTAAGTATAGTATCTTCCAGGGATGCGACAGGAAGATTTTGAGAAAAATCCCCCCACCCCAAACTACCCTTTACATGGAACTTTTTTCGAAAATTTTGTTTTTCTAAAAAATGGCTCTAACGATTTTGATTAAACTATCGTATATTAAAGATATTTACCTGACAAATAAAATGTATATTTTGAATTTTCTGGGAATAGCCTCTGAAGACTACTTTATTCTGGGTGAATTTTTCATAACTACTAAACCGTAAGAGACGGACAAAAACTTACCACACAACAAATGCAGAGCACCTTAAAACACACAATTTATATTATATAATTTTTTTTCGTGGAGTTGATTGTTTCTGAGATATTCCTTGCTTTTGGTTTCAGCTATAAAAACATACCTTTCACATACAAGAATTTAACAATCGCAGTCCATACATATAAAGGAACTCCAGTCACATAGCAACCAGTTTTTGACTATCACTTTAACCTATGGTACTCCCTTATTTCGTTTCTACTTACAAGGAAGCAAGTAATAAGACTATTTCTGCTAATTGTTTCTCGTTTAGCATGAAGTAAGTAGAAGCATAAGCTTTTTAACACTAATTTGTTGCAGGAGATATAGAGAAAGTCATGTGAATGGAATCCATCAGATTATTTTGCTTTATTTCTCAACATAAACACCAGAAAGGCTAATACATTTGTCATATCGGTGTTCTAATTTAATTAAACCATCTCTACAGTGCAATTTATCAAGTTCCTCAAAATAGCTGTTTACCACATCAATTACCTCCTCGTTGCTGTGAAATCTTCATCCTCCAAGAAAGTTTTTGAGGTTTGGGAACAGGTATTAGTCACTGGGTGCTAGATCTGGTGAATAGGGTGGATGTTCAAGCAATTCCAACTTTAATTCCCACATTTTCCCATTGCAATGACTCAACTATGGGCCGGAGCATTGTCTTGATGAAACAAGATTTGCCAAATGAGCTCTTTTTCTTCATCACTCAAGCGTTGCAGTAAGCTTGCGTAGTAGTCACCAGTGATACTTTTGCCGTCTTCCAAGTTAATAAATAAAAATAATTCCCTCTGCATCTCAAAAAACATTCGCCATAGCCTTGTTAGCTGACAAAATTGATCTATTTGGAGTTAGTTCACCTGACGCAATCCATTGTTTTGACTGTTATTTACTTTATGGAGTGCAGTGATGTATCCAAGATTCATCCATGGTAATAAGCGCCTTAAAAATTCGCTGGGCATTTTACAGTAGAACTCCACATTCTTAACAGAAATAGTTTTTCTTTGCAACTTTTGATCAGGTGTCAACCATCTCGCACAGACCTTGTGAAAGCCCAAACATTACATAAAATATTACTTGCATGTCCTTTTGATATGTTTACAGCCTCTGTTATGTCAAACAACTTTAATCTGCGGTCTTCCAGGACGAAACGATGAACTTTTTCAATGACATCTGGAGTTGCCACTTCTACAGGGCGTCCAGATAGAGGCTCATCACTGTGCAACCCACCTTTTAATCATTGAATATGAAGGGGCACAGTCTTTCAATGTACTGTCCATTTCCTCCTTGATTTCTTTAGATGTTAAGCCTTTCAACTGGAAGTATTTAATCACTGTTCGTTTTTCCAAAGTCTTCATTTTCGTGAGAACTCTTTAAGTTCTCTTGTTTAAAATGCTGTCATTCGAAAACTAAACAAACTATTGCCCTGTAACTATGGATACAAGCTAGTCTAGAGTTGAACTATACGATGCTACCGTCTAGCTGGCCTAGTGGCGCCATATCTGTGTGGAGCTCGGGACTTATCAGCCGAAGCTTATTTTGAGGTGCCCTGAGTCCAAAACAGCATTTTTAGTAAAAGGTGTATGTGTTTGGGCACCTTACCTCATAAACGAAAAATCCGATAGATACTTAACTTGGTATTTAATTTAGTATCTTCCAAGGATGTAACACGAAGAACTACCTTTTACTAGGAAAAATATCGAAAATTTTGATTTTCTCAAAAATGGCTCTAACAATTTTGATTAAAATACTGTATGTTAGATATTTACCAGACGAATAAGATGTATATCTTAAATTTTCTAGGAATGGCCTCTTAAAAGATTTCTTCATTATAAATGAATTTTGATGAATTTTACGTAATTGGTAAACCGTAGGAGATAGACAAAAACTTACTATACAAAAAATGTAGATCTCGTCAAAACAAGCAATTTACGTCATAAACATTTTTTTAGTATAGTTAGCCGTTTTAAAGACATTTCTTGTTATCGGTTTCATTTTAAATTAGTTATACTTTTCTCAGACAGAAAGTGTCTGTTTTTCTATTGTTCTACTCCTGGCCAAGCAAAGAAGCGAATTTCAACGAAAATCGCATAATCGCATAATGATAGCTTTTAAAACATTTGACTATCACTTTTGGGTAGTGCATTGCTTTAGTTCCCTTCTACTTATAAGGAACTAAGTAATAAGTACGTTCTGCTAATGTTTATCTCGATTAGCATGTAAGAAGTTGTAAGAAGTTTGTAGAACAGTTAGAGAATGTGATGTGAATGTTTTTATGGCTGTTTTAGTGCCGGAGGAAAATCTGGGAACACAATACTGAAGCATCTCTCCTTGTCTAGTGGAAACTCTTCGGCTGTCATCCACTTTTCCCTCCGTTTAATACAACACAGTTGCTCCGTATCGCAATTCTTGTTATCTTACAGAACACTTTCACGAAATGGCGGTCATCTTCAGCGTCTGAGCAGTTCAGCTTATGTGCAAGTTGTTTAATCTTATTGTCGCTGATTCTACTCTCGAAGTAACTACAGGTCCAAATGTTGTCAGCAAGATATAGGAATGTATTATTTGGAAAATCCAACGTACGAAAGTATGTGAAATTTATACAGTTATTCTATACAGTAGCCGTGACATTTGTATTGTATTTCACCCAAAAATTCGATATCGAATTTTCATTGAAAATAAGTTTTGAGAACTACTGAATCAAAATCAAAACCTTTTCCTTGTTAATTTGCCCAAGATAATTCAATTGTTAATAGCATACACTTATAATCGTTGCCCATTATTGATGTATCTTTCTGTTATCTTTCGGACATGTTAGAGGTTATGCTCTCAATTTGTTATATGTATAATTTAACCTAACTTATCACTGACTTGTATACCAATTTTGCTGATCGGTAAAATAAGAAATTGTTATAAAAATCTGATGTGTTTCATTCACAAAACTTCCTCCAACTGTTCCACAAACAAATTTTTCTTACAAAAGATTATTCTTTTACGTACGTCATGCTAATCAGTATAAACATTAGCAGAAATGATCTTATTACTTGCTTCCTTGTAAGAAGAAGAGAAATAAGGGAATATAGAGATAGTCAAATCTTTTAAAAGCTGAAACAATTGAAGTTCGGTTTGCTTTGCATGACCTGCAATAAAATAGGAGAGATGAAACGAAATGTAGCTTCCCGTTTGAAAAAAAAATTAAAATTAAGTTAAAATTGAAACCAATGATATGGAATATCTCAGAAACGGTCATCTCTGCATCAAAAAAAAAAAAAAAAAAAAAACTTATATGACATAAATTATGAGTTTTAACGAAATCTGCATTTTTTTTTGTGCAGTATGTCTTTGTCTATTTCTTACGGTTTAACCGTTATTAGCAATGTTGTAAATTGATCTAAAATATAGAGATCTTCGAGTCCCAGTGACTGCAATCTAATGTGCCTGTGGTAAAGGATGGGGGTGGGCCCAAGTAAAATAAACAGTATAATGACACTCTTATGCTGAAGGGGTTACACATGACTGCAGTTGCGTGGGTTTTGCTCTCTTTTTATTAAAAAAACACAACTGTTTTATTGCAAAAAACTCTGATGTGTTCCATTCACATGACTTTCTCTACATCTCTGCACCAAATTATTGTTAAAAAGCTTTTGCTTCTATTTACTTCAGCTAATCGAAAAAAAAAAAAAAAAAACAGAAATAGTCTTATTACTTGCTTCCTTGTAAGTAAAAAGGAAATAAGGGAGTACAATCGGTTAAAGTGATAGTCAAAAGCTGGTTACTATGTGACTGAAGTGCGTTTGTTTGTGTGGACAGGGGTTGACAAATTCCTGTATGACAAAAGTATAAGTGTTTCAAAGCTGAAACGAAAAGCCAGGAATATCTTAAAAACGATCAACTCCACGAAAAAACTGTATATGACATACATTGTGTGTTTTAACGTGCTCTACATTTTCTGTGTGTAAGTTTTTGTCCATCTCTTACGGTTTAGCAGTTATGCACAATTCCATAAAATTTATCCAGGAGTAGTCTTCAGAGCCTACTTCCAGAAAATTCAAGATGTGCATGTAAATATCTTTTATACACGATATTTTAATCAAAATCGTTACAGCTATTTTTAAGAAAATCAACATTTTCGAAATTTTTTCCATGTAAAAGGTAGTGTGGGGTGGGGGGATTTTCTTGAAAATCTTCGTGTCGCATCCTTGGAAGATACCAAACTTAAATACCAAGTTTGGGCTTTAACGGCCTTTTCGTTTTTGAGCTATGCTGCCCTCAGACACACACACGGACATTTTTCTAATAATGTTTTATTTTTTTGGATTCAGGGAGTCTCAAAACCTGTATTTCCGGTGAAATCTCTGTATCGAATTTTTGGGTGGAGTGCAATACCTTCTCTATACACTATGTACATAGTACGTGTAGAGAAAGTAAAAATCTGATGTGTTGCATTCGCATAACTTTTTCTAGCTGTTCCACAAACAACATTTTCTTACAAAAGATTATTGTTATATCCATGCCAAGCAAATCATTAGCAGAATTGGTCTTATTACTCGCTTCCTTGTAAGTAGAAAGATCATATGGAATTCCATTAGGCCAAATCGATAGTCAAATCTTTTAAAATCAGGTCCTATGAGAAACAATTTAAGCTCGGTTCGCTTTCCATGGCCTACAGTAAAACAAGAGAGATGAAACGAAACGTCACTTTCTGTTTCAAAAAATTAAAATTAAGTTAACCTTGTAACCAATAATGTGCAATATCTCAGAAATGACCATCTCTACATCAACATGTTGCATACACATGACTTTCTCTACTCTCTGCAAAAAAATATTATTAAAAAGCTTATACTTCTATTTACTTCATGCTAATTGAGAAAAATTAGTAGAAATAGTCTTATTACTTGCTTCCTTGTAAATAGAAGCGAAATAAGGGAGTACCAAAGGTTAAAGTGAAGTCAAAAACTGGTTGCTATGTGACTGAAGTTCCTTTGTTTGTATGGACACGAGTGTGTGGTAAGTGTTTGCCCATCCCTTACGGTTTAGCAGTTATGCAAAATTCCGTAAAATTCATCCAGAATAATGTGGTCTTCAGAGGCTATTCCCAAAAAAATCAAGATAAATACCAAGTTTGGTTTTTAACGGACTTTTCGTTTTTGGGCTATGCTGCACAGACACACATACACAAACACACAGACAGTCACACACACGGACATTTTTCTTAACATGCTCTTTTGGATTCAGGGAGTCTCAAAACATGTATTTCCGAAGAAAATCTCGGTATCGAATTTTTGGGTGCATTACAATACCTTCTCTATACACTTTGTATGTAGTACATGTAGAGAAAGTAAAAACTGCAGTCAAATGTGCTTGATAAAGGATGGGAAGGGCCCAAGTAAAATAACCGGTGTGATGGCATACTGGGATACTGACGGGGTTGTATTTGACTGCAGGGATTTTGCTCTTTTTTTATAAAAAAATTACAGTTTTATTGCAAAATATTACAAAAAAATGTATACCAAAATGTCACCGGAAATATACGTTTAGAGATCCCTGAATAAAAAAAAAAAAAAAAAAAATTAGAATATGTCCATGTGTGTGCATGTGTCTGTCTTTGTGTGTGTATGTGTGTGTCTGTGGTGAGCATAGCTCAAAAATGAAAAGACCGTTAAAAACCAAACTTGGCTCTTAACGCTTTTGATTAAAATCTTGTATATTTAAGAATTTACCTGACAAATAGCCTCTGAAGACCTCTTTATTCTGAATGAATTTAAGGTATTTTGCATAACTGAAAAACCGTAAGAGATGGAGAAAAAGATACCACACAAAAAATGTAGAGCACGTTAAAACACAATTTATATTATACACATTTGTTTCGTGGAGTTAATCATTTTTTAGATATCCCTTGTTTTGGTTTCAGCTTTAAAAATTCTTTACTTTTCTCACAGAGAAATTTGTCAACTCCTATCCATACAAACAAAGGAACTTCAATCATGTAGCAGCCAGCTTTAGACTATCCTTTTAACCCATGGTACTCCCTTATTTCGCTTCTACTTACAAGGAAGTAAGTAATAAGGCTATTTCTACTAATTTTTTCTTGATTAGCATGAAGTAAATAGAAGCATAAGCTTTTTAACAATAATTTGTTGCAGAGATGTAGAGAAAGTCATGTGAATGGCACACATCAGATTTTTATTTTACCTGGTGCGAATGAGATCTCGTCGAACTGAAGTTTTTCTTGCCTAGTTCGATAGGTACAGTATCACCTCTAATGCTTTGTTGCAGCTCCAGTTAAGGCATTTAAAAATGGCACCTGGTGGTCATTGTTTCTTTTTTATATTCAGAAATGTTTAAATTATTATATGCAATTAAAATAAAACATTTGATTTTTTGTGATTTTTCATGAGCTTTCAATTATACACACCTTTAAGGAAAATATAAACTGAAATTGAATAGGTAGAGTCAGACTGAAAAATATAATGCCATAACCGGGATTTGAACCACGGATCTCCCGATCTCTAGCCCGGTCTCTCAAAATAAATTGAGATCACCTTGTGGTTTACCGGGAAACATGCGAGTGAGCTGAGAAATTCAATGCTATGCCGGCATGTTGCCATGGTAGCTCAGTGGAAGGGCAACCAGCTAGAGAACTGGTGGCTCAAATCCCGGATATGGCATTGGATTTTTCAGTCTGACTCTACCTATCCACCTCCTGTGCTACACACGGCTTGTGTGAAAAAGCTATTAAACTGAATGTTTACATAAATGAGTTTTTACGCATATACATTTTGTCTGAAAAGTGACACTAAAATCTTTAATTTTAATAATAACCTGGAAGTTGGTTACAAAGATACAATTCTCATTACAGAAGGACCAATTGTCCTTTCAATAAAATTTGTAGCTTTTGAGATCTCTAATTTTTTCCTGGATCCTTACTGCTACCTAGCCCTGCATGGGAGGGAGTTGCCATGGAAACTGTGCATGTCCATAAAAGGCAAACTGTTACCATGGTAACCTGCTTGCACCTCTTCTGTTGCTTTAATAATGTATGACAGAAGCGAGTTTAGTTTTGTTTGGATGCACACAACCCTATATTGTTACGTGTAAGGTGCTCTTGCTCTTGATTTTTTTCCTCTGTCCCTTGGAAGACCAGCCAGTCCACGAAACATGTCATGTTTACTGAAATAGTGATTCATGATATAAGAGTGTAAAGTTATGGTTTTTGATTCGAGTCACAACCATGCGAGAATCAAAAACAAACTTTTTGAAATACTTGATATGTAAGTTAATTATTCTGAACTCATATTTGGTAATGTAAATTAATTTACAATTCATCTGTTGATTGCTATGCCAACAAACACCGTAAGTACTTACAGTAAGAGTTTGAGAGGTCATCAATACTTACAGTACAATTAGGAAATGACGTAACACTCAAGTCATGTGCTACTTCAAGTAAAGGATTTATTGCAAAATTCATTAACAAAAGAGTGTAGGTATAATCTATATCCATATAATTAGGTGTAGCCTATCATTTATTCATATTGAGAATTAATTTTTTATTACTGTTCAATAAAATATTCAAAAGCAATTTTGATTTATTATTATTGTTTTGTTTTAAGTTGTTTCAAGTATTATTCTTGAACGCTTGGGAAAACTCGGCCCTGCGGGTCCCAATATGCATTCTCGACCTGATAAGTATAACTCACAGTTCTTAGTACGCAATATACTATTACGTTCGCAACTTTTTTTTTCTACGAGAGATTTCTGACATTAAAAGAAAATCAACGAAAGATGAAATAAATTTGAGGTTAAGTTTGAGTCATTCACCAAGGCTTATAATTCGTTCTTTTCGGAACATCGCTTCATAAATTTCTCATTATGTGCCTCATAAACTTTTCAGGATCTAGCAGCTCTAACGATATCATAATTCTCAAAAATCGATCATTTTCTCAAATTGAATCACAGAATAACAATAATTTTGGTTTGTCATGGCTTGCTATAATTTGAATTCTTAGTAATGGTAAACGTACGGTCCATATCTGTTTTATTTTGGCGAGCGTAAAGTTGGAACAAAATTACTTTACACTTGTTGTACTTCTTTGCGCGTGAATTCCCTAAAAATCAATTTTGCGATCTGAAATGAGCTAGTAAACTACTCAATTATGTCATACTTTTTCGTGGAGTTGATCATTTTTTAGGTATTTCTTGTTATTAATTTCAGTTTTAGACTGCTTATACTTTTCTCATATGGAAATCTGTCAACTGCTGGTCAAACAAACAATGGAACTTCAATCACATAGCAACCAGGTTTTAAAACATTGACTATCGCTTTAGCCTAGTGTTTTGCCTCGTTTCCCTTCTAACTTAGAAGGAAGCAAGTAATAAGACTATTTATGCTATTTTTTTTCCTCGATTAGCATTAAATAAATAGAAGAATAATCTTTTAAACAATTTGTTACAGAGATGTAGAGAAAGTCATGAATGGAACACATCAGACTCTTCTAGATACAGTGGACTCTAAAACATGTATTTCCGGTGAAAACTCGATAGCGAACTTTTAGTAGGGAACGCAGTATATTCTCTCTCCACTATGTACAATGTACATACGGGGCTAGAGAAAATAGTGTTTTGTAACGAAAGTTTATTTGTTGAATAGTTAAAGAAAATTAACTGAATGGAGCGCATCAGAACTTTTTTTTTTGATACAGCAGAGCCTAAAACGCGTATTTCCGGCAAAATCCCGGTATCGAATTTTTGGTAGGAATGCAATATTTTCGAAGTAGAGTAGTAAAAATTTGATGTGTTACACACTTTCTCTAGTTGCTCTACAAACAAACTTTTTACAAAAGATTATTCTTCTTTCTACACCATGCTAATCAAGATAAACATTAGCAGAATGTTCTTATTAGTTAGTTCCTTATAAGTAGAAGGGAACTAAAGGAATGCGGTATGCTAAAGTGATAGTCAAATGTTTTAAAAGCTGTCGTTATGCGATTGTCACTATAAATCGCTTCTTTGCTTGGCCAGGGGTAGAACAAAATAAAAACGGACACTTCCTAGCTCAAAGTACTTTACAACTGAAACTACTAATAAGAAGGAATATCTCGAAAACAGTAAATTCGACGAAAAACATGTATATGAGATAAATTGTGTATTTTAACGAGATTTACATCTTTTGTGCAGCAAATTTTTGTCTGTCTCTTACAGTTTACTAATTATGCAAAATTCAGCAAAACTCATCCAGAATAAAGAGGTTTTCAGAAGCTATTCTCAGAAAATTCAAGATATACATTTTATTTGTGATTGAAATGGCTTTAATATTTGCTATTTTCATCAAAATCGTTAGAGCCATTTTTAAGAAAAACAACATTTTCGAAAATTTGTCCAGAGACACACACACACGGACCTTTTTCTGAAAATGATTTTTACTTCTCTACACGTACTATGCACATAGTGTATAGAGAAGATATTGTATTTCACCCAAAAATTCAATACCGAGATTTCACCGGAAATACATCTTTTGGGACCCCTGAACCCAAAAAAACATTTTTGGAAAAAGTCCATATGTGTGTGTGTGTGGTCAGCATAGCTCAAAAACGAAAAGACCGTTAAATACCTACCAAATTTGGTATTTAAGTTTGGTATCTTCCAAGAATGAGACACGAAGTTTTTCAAGAAAATCCCCTCACCCCAAACTATCCTTTACGTGGAAAAAATTTCAAAAATTTTGATTTTCTCAAAAATGACTATAACGATTTTGATTAAAATCCCTTATATTTAAGAAACCAAAACAGAATGTGTACCTTGAATTTTTTGGGACTAGTATCTAAAGACCTCTTTATTCTGAATGGCTTTTATTGAATTTATCATAACTGGTAAACCGTAAGAGATAAAATAAAGCTTACTACACAAAAGATGTAGAACACACAATTTATGTCATATACATTTTTTCGTGGAGTTAATCGTTTTAGAGATATTTCTTGTTTCTGGTTTCAGCTTTGAAAAACATACTTTTCTCATACAGGAATTTGTCAACTCCTGCCCATACAAACAAAGGAACTTCAGTCACATAGCAACCAGCTTTTGACTGTCACTTTAACCTATGGTACTCCCTTATTTCGTTTCTACTTACAAGGAAGAATAAGAATATTTCTGTTATTGTTTCACAATTAGCTTGAGGTAAATAGAAACATAAGCTTTTTAACAGTACTTTGTTGCAGAGATGTGGAGAAAGTCATGTGGATGGAACAGATAAGATTTTTGAAATCTCGGTATCGAATTTTTGGATGGAATGCAATACTTTCTTTATACACTATGTACATAGTCCGTGTAGAGAAAGTGAAAATGAGGTAACGCTGATTCTAGTCAATTCTTGGCGGCCCCATCAACTGACAGCTTGTTTATGAATACCGTCGCTCTATTTTCTTGTAGCGCCGTGTAGACGTTGTTTTTGCAGGTCTGTAATTATACAAATAGTTGCGGGGTAAAGGAGTAGAACAGAAACTTCCGCCACCCTATTTGTTCAAGGGTGATTTATTAACCGTTATTCACCAGTAATTAACTGTTAGTAGAGGGCTGAATGTTGTTTTTGCGAAGTTACGGCCGGCTATTAAATACCTCTCCCGCTGCTGCTGCTGTGATGTGAAAAATATTTAGTGGCCATGACGTCACTGCCAGGTCGATATCCAGAACAATGAAGTTTTTCCTGTATTGTTCTAACAGGAATGTGGAACCGCAGACGCATTCTTTCGACAAAGACCTGCTGTCATTGGGCAACCTAAGTTATTAATCTGCCTCGGGCAAATACTCTACACTCTTTTATTTTGCTAGATAAAAGGGAGACCAAACAAGAGCAGAATTACTGCACAGGTTGTCTTACTCGTTCGTGTCTGTACGATAAGGTTCTTGTGGCGACTGCCTCTAGCTTACTCCATAGGTTCTGGGTTCCATTCCCAGCTAGCAAATCCCTCTGTGGCCTGGAGCATGTTTCACAATGTTTACAAGAAATTTCTTATTATCAACTTTATAATTTGTAAAAATATATTTCATAATGGAAGTTTGTATAGTTTAACTTTAAAAACTAACTTAAATACATCTTGTCAGAAAAGTTCCAGGACAATTGTTTTTATTTCTGAGTGTGCATGTGTAAGTTCCTCCAGGTCAAACACCGAAGTCTTGAAACGTTCGACGTCGGCGCCTTGATTTGTCGCATTCTCAGGACTGCTTCCTACTGCATGACAATGCAACATCCCATACTGTTACCCAGCATTCTATTATTGCCATCCCACATCCACCATATTCGCCCGATCTCTCGTCTTGTGATTTTTTTCTTGTTTCCGTGAGTGAAGGTGATTGAAAAGAAAGCTTCATAAAGATATCGCAGACATCCAATGGGCTGTAACAAATGAAGTTCCAAGCATCGCAGTTGAAAATGTCCCTGTTTGCTTCCAAGACCTCCAGTAATTTTGGCAATAGTGTATAGATAACCAAGGAGACTACTTCGATAAGCACTAGGACCATTAATTGGTAGGTGTAATTTTCTATTTTTTACCACCTCTGTCCTGGAACTTTTCTGACAAAAGAAGCATTTACCAGGTAGCCCAGCGTATTTCACGTGAGTAGATAACTAGAGTTCGGTTCAGGCTCACGTATTTACCAGATTGAGGTTGGGTGTCCACAGAGTATAACAAAACTATAACTTGATGGAGTAGGCATGGCCTCCACAGACCGATCGTTCAGTTCCTGCTAGTAGATAAACCAGTGTACACTGAAAGAGAGCGCAGATTGAAAAAGTGCAAAATTACGAAAGAGTAGGCGTTAGACACTGAACCACTTATGGATGATTCAGACATATTTTCAGTGACAGGAGCAGAGCATTTTTATTCGATACAGTAAAGATGTATCTTGTAATTCACTACAATGAATATTGAGTGAGTTTGGTTGATTTATGCTCATTGTCTTTTCACAGCTCTGCACATTCTTATCCTGAACTTTTTGTATCAAGCTCTATTCGTAAAAGTACAAGGCATTTTTATTTATTATCATATTATAAAAGAATTTCTTTGTATTACTGTATGCATTAGATAATGCATATAATGTCAATGCATGTAATGTGCTACTTTTGGAAGAGATTATACTTCAACGGGTACATGTTTACGCTACAAACCCCTTACCACTGCCCTCTCACTACTCCCTTGCACATCAGCAGAAACGGGATAGGAATCTTGCTCATTGATAGGAGTTCCCAGACTTGTATTAGAGTCCGTGATCTCATATATAGGAACAACTGCATTTATTAAATTCATAAGTAAAAGACAAAAATCTGAGCTGTTCCATTCACATGACTTTCTCTACATCTCTTCAACAAATTATTGTTAAAAAGCTTATGCTTTATTTGCTTCATGCTAATGGAGAAAAAACTAGCAGAAATTACTTGCTTCTTTGTAAGTAGAAGCGAAATAAGGGAGTACCATAGGTTAAAGTGATAGTCAAAAGCTGGTTGCTATGTGACTGAAGTTCCTTTGTTTGTTGGACAGGAGCTGATAAATTCCTGTATGAGCAAAGAATACGTTTTTCAAAGCTGAAACCAAAAACAAGAAATATCTCAGAAACGATCAACTCCACAAAAAAAAAGTGTACACATAAATTGCGTGTTTTAACGTGCTCTACATTTTCTGTGTGGTAACTTTTGTCCATCTCTTACGGTTTACTAGTTACGCAAAATTCCGTAAAACTCATCCAGAATAAAGTAGTCTTCAGAGGAAATTCCCAGAAAATTTAAAATATAGATTTTATTTGGCATGTAAATATCCTAAATATAAGGGATTTTAATCAAAATCGTAGGAGTCATTTTTGAGAAAATAAAAATTTTCGAAAAAAGTTCCATGTAAAGGGTAATTAGGGGTGGGGACATTTTCTTGAAAATCTTCGTGTCGCATCCTTGGAAGATGCCAAACTTAAAAATCAAGTTTGGTATTCAACGGTCTTTTCGTTTTTAAGCTATACTATCCACACACACACACACACACACACACACACACACACACACAAATTACACACACGCAGACCTTTTTGTAAAAATGCTTTTTTTGGATTCAGGAGGATCTAAAACATGTATTTCCGGTGAAATCTCGGTATCGAATTTTTGGGTGGAATGCAATACCTTCTCTATACACTATGTACATAGTACGTGTAGAGAAAGTAAAAAGGGAATTAACTAAGGTAAAGCGATAGTCAAATCTCTTAGACGCTGGTCGATATGTGATTGAAATTCGGGTCTCTTTGAATAGCCAGGAGTGAAACGAAAGAAACGGATGACGTAATCATGTTTGAGAAAATTATAAGTGTTTTAAAATTGAAACTAATAACAAGGAATATCTCAGAAATTGTTTGCCTCTTTACCAATTACCAGTTACCTACGCAAAAGAGGTCTTCAAATCCTGTTCCCATTGAGTTCAAGATAAATATTTATTTGCTAGTTATGTAACCATTTTAATGTACGATATTTTAATCATCGTTAGTCATTACTGAAGTGTGTTTCATTCACATGACTTTCTTTACATCTCTGAAACAAATGACTGTTAAAAAGCTTATGCTTCTATCTATTTCAGTCTAATCGAGAAGGGAAATAATCGAATGCACTAGGCTAAAACGATAGTCAACATTTTAAAAGCTGGTTGTCTGTCATATGAATTAAATCCGTTTCTTTTGCATAACCAGGAGTTGACAAATTCTTATATGTGAAAAATGATGAGCATTTTAAAACTGAAATCAATAACAAAGAATATCACAAAATTGGGCAACTCAACAATATCTGTCACATAAATTGTTTTTGACTATCTCTTACAGTTTACTAGTTCCATGTGAGAAAAGGGAAACAAGGGAGTACCATAGCCTAAAGTGATAGTCAAAAGCTGATTGCTATGTGTTTAAAGTTCCGTTGTTTGTATGGACAGGAGTTAAACATTTCCCGAATGAGAACCAATAAAAAGGAGTATCTTAAAAACGATAAATTCCACGAAGAAATATTTGTAGCATATAAATCGTGTATTTTAACGAGCTGTATATTTTCTGTTTTTGTCTATGTGTTACGGTTTACCAGTTACGCAACATTCCGTAAAATTCATCCAGAATAAAGCAGTCTTCACAACCTACTCTCAGAAAATTCAAGATAAACATTCTATTTGTCAAGCAAATACCTTTAATATACGGGGTTTTAATCAAAATCGTTAGAGTCATTTTTAAGAAAATGAAAATTTACAAAAAATTGTCAGTGTAAAGCCCAGTTGGGAGGGTAGAGATTTTTTTTAAATATTCGTGCAGTATCCTTGGAAGTCAGACAGACTGACACACATACACACGCACATTTTTCTAAAAATGTTTTTTTTTGTATCAAAATATGTATTACCGGTGAAATCTCGGTATCCAAATTTTTTGGTGCAATACAATATCGTATTTATAATCTATATACATAGTACGTGTAGAGAAAATAATAATTAATTTACAAAATAATAATGAGCTAAAGGATAGCATTAAAACTAAAAAACTCTGGCGTGTTCCATTCACATGACTTTCTCTACATCTCCGCAACACATTATTGTTATACTTCTATTTACATCATACTAATCGAAAAAATTAGCAGAAATAGTCTTATTACTTGCTTCCTTGTAAGTAGAAACGAAATAAGGGACTACCATAGGTTAAAGCGATAGTCAAAAGCTGGTTGCTATGTGACTGATGTTCCTTTGTTTGTATGGACAGGAGTTGACAAATTCCTGTATGAGAAAAGTATACGTTTTATAAAGCTCAAACCAAAAACAAGGAATATCTAAAAAAACAATCAGCTCTACAAAAAAAATGTATATAACATAAATGGTGTATTTTAACAAGCTGTATATTTTCTGTTAAGTAAGTTTTTGTCTATTTCTTACGGTTTACCAGTTATGCAACATTCCGTAAAATTCACCCTGAATAAAAGGGTCTTCACAAGCTATTCCCAGAAAATTCAAGATATTTATTTTATTTGTGATGTAAATATCTTTAATATACGGTTTTTAATCAAAATCGTTAAGAGTCATTTTTGAGAAAATAAACATTTTCAAATGTTTTCCATTTAAAGGCAGTTGGGGAAGGGAGGATTTTCTTGGAAATCACCGTATGCATCCTTGGAAGTCAGGTAGACAGACTGACACACATACATACGGTAATTTTTCTAAAAATGTTTTTTCAGAGGGTCCCAAAACATGTATTTCCATTGAAACCTCGGTATCCAATTTTGGGTGCAATACAATACATTATCTATACTCTAGGTACATAGTACGTGTTGATAATTAATTTACAAAACGATAATGAGTTAACGGATAGCTTTTAAAACTAGAAGTTTTAAAAGCATTTCCTCGTTCCTCGAGAAATGTTTCCTAAACTGCACAACTGCAGTCTTTTGTAAATGTTTACAAAACCTATGTATGTGAGAGACTTGTTTTGCCTAATAAAGCTAACAAATTCACTACATAGAAGTTAATTGAGTAATACACACTTGAAAGCGTGTTTGTCACCAACAATAGTTCTGCGTATTGAAAAGCTCGTTGAATACAGAAAACTGTAAATCTGATGTGTTCCATTCACACGCCTTTATCTACTTCTGTGTAAAAAATTATTGTTAATAAGATTATTCTTCTATTTACTTCATGCTAATCGAGAAAAAATTAGCAGAAATAATATCATTACTTGCTTCCTTGTAAGTAGAAGCGAAATATGGGAGTATCATAGGTTAAAGTGATAGTCAAAACCTGGATACTAGGTGATTGAGGTTCCTTTGTTTGTATGGACACGAGTTGACAAATTCCTGTATGAGAAAAGTACAAGATTTTTAAACCTGAAACCAAAAAACAAGGAATAACTAAAAAACGATCAACTCCTCAAAAAAAAAAAAAAAAAATGATATAACAAAATTTGTGTGTTTTAATGCGCTCTATATTTTTTGTATGGTAAGTTTTTGTCCATTTCTTACAGTTTAGCAGTTATGCAACATTTCGTAAAATGCATCCAGAATAAAGCAGTCTTCAGAGGCTATTCCCAGAAAATTCAAGATATACATATTATTTGTCAGGTAAATATCTTTAATATACGATATTTTAATCAAATTTGTTGGAGCCATTTTTGAGAAAATCAAAATTTTCGAAAAAAGTTCCATGTAAAGGGTAGTTAAGTGTGGGGGGATTTTCGTGAAAATCTTCGTGTCACATCATTGCAAGATGCCAATCTTAAATACCAAGTTTAGTATTTAACGGTCTTTCCGTTTTTGAGCTATGCTGTCCACAGGCACAGACACACACACACACACGGACCTTTTTCTGAAAATGATATTTTTGGATTTAGGGGAACCCAAAACATGTATTTCCGGTGAAATCTCGGTATCAAATTTTTGAGTGAAATGAATACCTTCTCTATACACTATGTACATAGTATGTGAAGAGAAAGTAAAAATAGTAGAAATAGCCTTATTACTTTCTTCATTGTAAGTAGAAGCGAAATAAGAGAGTACCATAGGTTAAAGTGATAGTCAAAAGCTGGTTGCTTTGTGACGAAGTTCCTTTGTTTGTATGGACACGAGTTGACTAATTCCAGTATGAGAAAAGTGTGTTTTTTAAAGCTGAAACGAATACAAAGGAATATCTAAAAAACGAACAACTCCAAGAAAAAATGTATATAACATAAATTGTGTGTTTTAACGTGATCTACATTTTTGTGTAGTGAGGTTTTTCTGTCTTTTACGGTTCACCAGTTATGCAAAATTAAAAAAAACATTCAAATAAATATATATTTAGAAACTATTCCCAGAAAATTCAAGATATACATTTTATTTGGCATATAATTATCTTAAATATAAGAGATTTTAATCAAAATCGTTACAGCCATTTTTGAGAAAGTCACAATTTTTGTAAAATGTTCCTTGTAAAGGGTAGCTTGGGGTGGGGGTATTTTCTTGAAAATCTTCGTATCGCATTCTTGGAAGATATCAAATTTAAATACCAAGTTTGGTATTTAACGGTCTATTGGTTTTTGAGCTATATCTCCACAGGCACTCACAGACACATACACACACATACGTACACACGGACCTTATTTCCAAAAATCCTTTTTTTTTTTTTGTATTTAGGATGACCCAAAACATGTATTTCTGGTGAAATTTCGATATCGAATTTTTGGGTGCAATACAATGCCTGGTCTATACACTGGGTACATTGTACGTGTAGAGAAAGTAGAATATCTGGCATGTTCCATAAGCAAAAGTTTCATACAAAAGATTATTCTTTTATCTGCGTCAAGCTAATCTAGATAAACATTATCAGAAATGGTCTTACTACTCACTACCTTGTAAGTAGAAGGGAAATAAGGGAATACATTAGGCTAAAGCGATAGTCAATTTTTACTTTTTCTACACTTACTACGTACATAGTGTATAGAGAAGGTATTGCACTCCACCCAAAAATTCGATACTGAGATTTCACCGGAAATATATGTTTTTAGGGTCCCTCGTATCCAAAAAAAGAATTTTCACAAAAAGGTTCGTGTGTGTCTGTGTGTGTGTGTGTGTGTGTGTGTGTGTGTGTGTGTGTTCGTCTGTCTGTGAACACGATAACGCAAAAACGAAAAGTCGGTAAAATACCAAACTTGGTATTTAAGTTGAGTATCTTCCAGGGATGCCACATGAAGATTTTCAGAAAAATCCCCCCACCGTAAACTACCCTTTACATGGAACCTTTTTCGAAAATTTCGATTTTCTCAAAACTGGCTCTAATGATTTTGATTAAAATATCACATATTAAAGGCATTTACCTAACAAATAAAATGTATATCTTGGATTTTTTGGGAATAGCCTCTGAAGAGTAGCTTATTCTGGATGAATTTTACGGACTTTTAAATAACTGCTAAACCGTAAGAGATGGACAAAAACTTACTAAAAAAAAATGTAGAGCACGTTAAAGCACAACATTTATGTTATATACATTTTTTTCGTCGAGTTCATCGTTTTTGAGACATTCCTTGTTTTTCGTTTCTGCTATGAAAAACTTAGACTTTTCTCATACAGGAATTTGCCAACTGCTGTCCATACAAACAAAGGAACTTCAGTGACATAGCAATCAGCTTTTGACTATTACTTTAACCTGTGGTACTCCCTTATTTCGCTTCTACTTACAAGGAAGCAAGTAATGAAACTATTTCTGCTAATTATTTTCTGATTAGCATGAAGTGAATAGAAGTATAAGCTTTTTAAGAATAATTTATTGCAAAAATGTAGAGAAAGGCGTGTGAATAGTATGCATCAGATTTTTTAAAAGCTGGTCGCTATGTGAAACAATTAAGGCTCGGTTCACTTTGCGTTCTCGCGTTTAAGAGTCATCCTCCTTGATCTAACGTTTATATGCAAACATCATATACCCAGAGTCGCGGGTTCAAAACTAGCGGAGGACGGTGATTTTTTCGGGCGTAAAAATCCTTAGCATGGCTTCCTTCTTAAGGAAAGTAAAGCCATTTGTCCTTTAATCCTTATAAAGAGACCTCTGAGCAAAATTAAGCGGTCTTTCACGCTCAGTACAGAATGGACGCTGAGAACCACAGCAGTTAAAGAGCGTCCATAAATAAAACGTCATTTCATTTCACTTTCCCGATTAAGAAAAGTTAGTTGAAGACTGAAACCAATAACAAAGAATATTTCGAAAACGGGCAACTCCACAAGAAAAACGTCAGGCCCTAAATAATGTGTTTTACTTAGATCTGCATTTTTGTAAAGTAAGTTTTTATCTATCTCTTAAAGTTTAACTCCAATGGAAAATTCTGCAAAAATCAACCAGAATAAGGAGCTCTTCAGAGGATATTCCCAGAAAGTTTAAAATATCCATTTTATTTGTAATGTCAATATCTTTAATATACGGTATTTTAATCAGAATCGTTAGAGCCATTTTTGAGAAAATTAAAATGTTCGAAAAATGTTCCATGTAAAGGGAAGTTGGAGGTGAAGTTGGAGGGAAGTTCTTGAAAACGTTCGTGTCGTATCCTTGTAAGATATCGCGGTTATATGCCAAGCTTATAATTTAACGGACTTCTCGTTTTCGAGTGATGCTACCCAAAGGCACACACACACAGGAACGCATACATTGATACAGACACACAGGGACGTTTTTCTAAAAGTTCTATTTTTGTATTCAAGGGGATCTCAAAACATATATTTTCGGTGAAATCTCGGTATCGAATTTTTGGGTGTAATACAATAGCTTCTACATATACGATATAAAAAATACGTGTAGAGAAATTAAACATGTAAGTTCATTTACAAATTTTAGTTTCTCCTTGCCCGCAGCCAAACGTCAGGGCTTCAGGGCATTTACTTACGCACCAGAGGGTAGACAGTTGAACGTCTGATCTAGGGACCGGATTGGTAGGGTCCTTTTAACTTGTTCTACACGTAGTATGGATATAGCGGATGCGCTGAATCTGTAAAACAAAAACAAAAACTAATCTCTTCAACAAATTATTGTTAAAAAGTTTATGCTGCTATTTACTTTTTGTTAATCGAGAAAAAATTAGCAGAAATAGTCTTATTACTTGCTTCCTTGTAAGTAGAAAGGAAATAAGGGAGTACCATAGGTTTAAGTGATAGTCAAAAGCTGGTTGAATTGTTTGTATGGACAGGAGTTGACAAATTCCTGTATGAGAAAAGTTAAGTTTTTCGAACCTGAAAACTAAAACAAGGAATATCTAAAAAACGACAAACTCCACGAAAAAATCTATACAACATAAATTGTGTGTTTTAATGTGCTCTATGTTTTTTGTGTGGTAAGTTTTTGTCTATCTCTTACGGTTTAGCAGTTATGTAAAATTCCGTAAAATTCGCTCAGAATAAAGTAGTCTTCAGAGACTATTCCCAGAAAATTCAAAATATACATTTTGTTTGTCAGGTAAATATCTTTAATATACATATTTTAATAAAAATCGTTAGAGCCATTTTTGAGAAAAATCAAAATTTTCGAAAAAAGTTCCATGTAAAGGGTAGTTTGGGATGGGGGTATTTTTCTCAAAAGCTTCGAGTCGTATTCCTGGAAGATACTAAACTTAAATACCAAGGTTGGTACTTTACCGACTTTTCGTTTTTGAGTTATCGTGTTAACACACGGACACATACACACACGGACCTTTTTCTGAAAATTTTTTTTTGGATACAGGGGACCCTAAAACATATATTTCCGGTGAAATCTCGGTATCGAATTTTTTGGTGGAGTGCAATACACTCTCTACACACTATGTACGTAGTGCGTATAGAGAAAGTAAAAATATGTCAAACGATATTTGTGTGCAAATCAGTTATATCGTATCTTCTAATGTGTTCCATTCACATGACTTTTTCTACATGCCGTGACAAATTATTTTTGAAAAGTTTATTCTTTTGTCTACTTATAATAATCGAGACAAACATTAACAGAAATGGTCTTATTACTTGCCTCCTTTTAAGTAGGAAGGAAATAAGGGACTACACTAGGCTAAATCTATAGTCAAATGTTTCTAAAATGTGGTTGCTATGTCATTGAAATCTGTTTCTTTGCATGACCATGAGTTGAAAAATTCCCTATGAGAAAATGATTTTAAGTACTTTATAACTGAAACCAATAACAAGAAATATCTAAAAAATGCGCAACTTAACAAAAAAAAAACAAAAATAACACACATATGACTTAAAATGTGTGTTTTAACGAGATCTACATCTATTTGTAATAATTTTTATCGATCTCTTACGGTTTACTAGTTAACTAAGCAAAATTCTTCCAGAATAAAAAGCTCTTCAGAGGCTTTTCTCAGAAAATTCAAAATATACACATTATATACCACATAAATAAATATCTTTAATGTACGGCATTTTAATCAAAATTGTTAGAGCCATTTTTGAGAAAATCAACATTTTCGAAATTTTTTCCACGTAAAGGGTAGTTTGGGATGGCGGAATTTTCCTCAAAATTTTCGTCTGATGTCCTTAGAAGACACCAAACTTAAGTACCAAGTTTGGTATTTTACCGATTTTTCGTTTTTGAGTTATCGTATTCAGAGACACCCATAAACGAATCTTTTCAAAAAAAATATTTTTTTAGATACAGGGGACTGTAAAACTCAATTTTCAATGAAATCTCAGTATCGAATTTTGGGTACGTTGTACATATGCACTAAAGAAAAATATTCCAGCGAGTTATACAGAATCCCACTTTTTATGCTCGGGAGTGTACATGTAGAGAAAATAAAAATCGTCATACTACCACATGGTTAGTCATTTCGTGTTTGAAACACCTAGAGGCAGTCGGCAAAACTCACCTAAAACAAAAACGTAAAAAACACTTGAGTGCTGCTTTCACAACGTGGTGTAACGAGTGGTCGATGTAGCTGAGGTGACATTGTTAACAATGGAGAAAGAATTTCATGCTCCAAAAATTCCACTGTGCAAGTATTTGTTTTACACAAGTCGACTGTCAGCGGTTTCTGTTATTGTATTATCTGTCGAGAACAAAGACGAGCGAAGATGTTAATTAAGCAAATAAATGAAGATCGAGAGCCGTCACTAGCAGAGACGTGAATAGTTAGTTCCAAGTTGTGTAGAAACTGGAGACAACAGCTCGCCTTCCGGAAACACATTCTAAAATCACACAATACACGTTCTCTGCTGACTTGTCAGCTATCTTGTATTGTTCCCATATCTCCACACACTCGTACAGACAAAACTCGAGTACTATATCTTCTGCTACGATTTGTGGTTATGTCAACATAAGCTGCATTTGCCACGTGACGTTTCGGTGACACAAGCGCTGAGAACGTCACCCTCCAACTGGGATGCTAAGTGTCTTTAGAATTTGTTCAGTTCCTTTTTACTTTCTCTACATACGAGAGGCGTTCTACAAGTCCTTAGTAAACGATAGAAAAACAAACTATTTTGGTAGATTTTTACTTTCTCTAGCCCCATTATGTACAATGTACATAGGGATAGAGAAGTATTGTATTCCACCCAAAAATTCGATACCAAGATTTCCCCGGAAATACATGTTTTAGGACCCCCTGTATCCAAAAAAAGCATTTTCAGAAAAAGATCCTGTGTCCGCTTCGGTAAAATACCAAACTTGGTATTTAAGTCGAATATCTTCCAGGGATGCAACACGAAGATTTTGACAAAAATCCTCCCACCCCAAACTACCCTTTACATGGAACTTTTTTCGAACATTTTGATTTTCTTAACAATTTTGATTAAAATATCATATATTAAAGATATTAACTAGCAAATAAAATGTATATCTTGAATTTTCTGGGAATAGCTTCTGAAGACTTTATTCTGGATGAATTTTGCTTAATTTGGCATAACTAGTAAACCGTAAAAGATAGACAAAAACATACTGTGCAAAACATTTAGGTCTTATTAAAATACACAAGTTATGTCATATATATTTTTCTCGTGGAGCTTACCGTTTTCGAGGTATTGATTGTTATTAGTTTCAGTTGTGAAGAACTTATACTTTTCTCAGACGGGAGTGTCCATTTTTCTTTTGTTCTACTCCTGGCCAAGAAAAGAAGCGATTTGTAATGATAATTGCGTAACGACAGCCTTTAAAACATTTGACTATTGGTTTAGCCTAGTGTATTCCCTTATTTTCTTCCTACTTATATGGAACTAAATAATAAGAACATTGTGCTAATGAGTACCACGATTAGCTAGGTGCAGAATGAAGAAGAATCTTATGTGAGAAGTTTGTAGAACAGCTAGAAAAAGTCATGTGAGTGTTACACATCAGATTTTTTATTTTTCAACATAATTTCTTTTTAGATCGATACACTTTTCCCAGCATTTCTCCAACTGTTCTAAGCCTTCCAAAAGTAAAATTTCGGCATCCTCAAATTGGCAACTTTTTGAGATATGACGTATTCGTTAGAGTGAATCGTTTTCCCTGAGCCAATTTTTTAAGTTTCTAAATAAAAAAGTCACTGGGAGCCAAATCTGGTGAATATGGTGGATTTTGTCGAAATCCTACAATTTTCGCCATCCAAATTGCGCAGTGCACCCGTGCATTGTCTTGATAATAGAGAATCCTTTCCTTTGCCACGCACACGTACCTTTTTACTTTCTCTACACAGAGTGTGCAGAGAAGGTATTATATTGCACCCAAAAATTCGATACCGAAATTTCACCGGAAAAACATGTTTGAGATTCCCTGATTTCAAAAAAAAAAAAAAAAAAAAAAATTAAAAACATGCCCGTCTTGTGTGTGGGGGCAGGGGTAGCATACCTCAAAAGCAAAAACACTGTTAAATACGAAACTTGCTTATTTAAATGGAGTATCTTCCAAGGATGCGACATGAAGAGTTTCAAAACAATCTCCCTACACCCAACTACCCTTTACATGGAACATTTTTCGAAAATGTAGATTTTCTCAAAAATGGATAAAAAACTTCGATTAAAATACCTTGCTTTTAAAATAATAACCTGACAAACGAAATGTATACCTTGAACTTTCTGGGAATAGCCTCTGAAGAGCTCTTCATTCTGGATGACATTTAGATAACCGTAAGAGATATACAAAAACTTAGTACACAAAAATGTAGATCTCATTTAAACACACAATTTATGTTGTATACATTGCATTATTTTAGCGTTAACCGTTTTCGAGATATTCCGGATTATTAGTTTCAATCAACGACTCCCGTAGTGGCGATGACGTCACTATATTTCCTTCCTTTTTACTTTCTCCACACGTACTATGTACATAGTGTATAGAGAAGGTATTCCATTCCCCCCAAAAGTTCGATACCGAGATTTCACCGGAAATATATAAGTATGTTTTGATCCCCTGTATCCAAAAAAAAGCATTTCTGGAAAAAGGTCCGTGTGGGTGCGTGCATGCGTGTGTCTGTGTCTGTGGACAGCATAGCTCAAAAACGAAAAGACTGTTAAATACCAAACTTGGTATTTAAGTTTGGTGTCTTGCAAGGATGCGACACGAAGATTTACAAGAAAATCCCCCCACCCCGAACTACCCTTTATATGAAACTTTTTTCGAAAATGTTTGTTTTCTCAAAAATTGCTCTAACGATTTTGATTAAAATATCGTATATTAAAGATATTTACCTGACAAATAAAATGTATATATTGAATTTTTTGGGAATAGCTTCTGGAGACTACTTTATTGTGGATGAATTTTACAGAATTTTGCATAACTGCTGAACCATAAGAGATAGACAAAAACTTACTACACAAAACATGTAGAGCACATTAAAACACACAATTTATGTCGTATATATTTTTTCAGGAGTTGTTCGTTTTTTGAGATATTTCTTATTTTTGGTTTAAGTTTTGAAAAACTTATACTTTTCTCATACAGGAATTTGTCAACTCCTGTCCGTACAAACAAAGGAACATCAGTCACATAGCAACCAGCTTTTGACGATCACTTTAACCTATGGTACTCCCTTATTTCGCTTCTACTTACAAGGAAGCAAGTAATAAGACTATTTCTGTTATGTTTTTTTCTCAATTAGCATGAAGTAGGTGTTGATGAGCTCGTGTAACGTTAATCTGTGTTGTATACGCGTCTTGTAGTTCACAGAAATTGTAAATTACTGCAGTGAATACTTACGAAATAAAAGTGTTTGTTAAACCTATATTGTTGCGCATTACCAGAGTTTTTAGTCCATGTCACGCACCAAACAGGAAGACATCTTTCTTCGAGTTTGTTTACCCCTGGAAACCAAAGAGAATGGAATTTCAATTGTTTCACTTGGCGGCTGGCTTTTAAAGTATGAGAATATCGCTTTAGCCTGTGCATTTTCTTATTTCCCTTCTACTTACAAGGAGCTAGTAGCTTATGTTTATATTGATTCGCATGATGTAGATAACAGATTAATGTTTTGAATAAAAGTTTTGTTTACTGAACAGCTTGAGGAACATCATGTGAATGGAACTCATCAGATTTTTCTAAAAATACATTTTTTGGACTAAGAAACTCTCAAAACATATATTTCTGGTGAAATCTCGGTATCGAATTTTTGGGTGGAATACAATACCTTCTCTATATACTATGTATTCCATTCACATGACTTTCTCTACATCTCTGCAACAAATTATTCCATTTAGTTCATCTAATTGAGAAAAACTTAGCAGAACTAGTATTATTACTTGCTTCCTTGAAAGTAGAAGCGAAATAAGGTAGTACTATAGATTAAAATGAAAGCCAAAAGCTGGTTGCTATGTGACTTATGTTCCTTTGTTTGTATGGACAGGAGTTGACAAATTCCTGTATGAGAAAAGTATGTTTTTGAAAGCTGAAACCAAAAACAAGGAATGTCTCAAAAACGATCAACTCCACGAAAAAAAATGCACATTACTTAAATTGTGTTTTTTTAACGCGCTGTACATTTTTTTTTTTTTTTTTTTTTTTTTTTTTTGTGGAAAGTTTTTGTCCATCTCTTACGGTTTAGCAAAGTTCCGTAAAATTCATCCAGAATAAAGTAGCCTTCAGAGGCTATTCCCAGAAAATTCAAGATATACATTTTATTTGTCAGGTAACTATCTTTAATATACGATATTTGAATCAAAATCGTTAGAGCCATTTTTAAGAAAATCAACATTTTCGAAAAAAGTTCCATGTAATGGGTAGTTTAGGGTGGGGCTCATTTTTCTCAAAATCTTCATGTCACATCTCTGGAAGATACTAAACTTAAATACTAAGTTTGGTATTTTTCCGACTCTTCGTTTTTGAGTTACCGTGTTCACAAACACACGGACCTTTTTCTGTAAATGTTTGTTTTAATACAGGAGACTCTAAAACATATATTTCCAGTGAAATCTCGGTATCAAATTTTTGGGTGGAGTGCAATACCTTCTCTATACGCTATGTACTTAGTACGTGTAGAGAAATTAAAAGTGGTTAATCATTTTTGAGAAAGTCAAATATTTCTAAAATGTTGCCGTTGTAAACGATGCTTAGGGGCGGGGAAATTTACTTGACAATCTTCCTATCTGGCCCCTGGAATATTAAACTTTGGTATTTAGTCAAGTCTTCCTGCTGCCCACACACGCGTTCGCACGGACTTTATTCGAAAAATGCACTCGTTTTATTCAAGGGACCTTGAAACGTGTATTTCCAGTGACATTTCGGTATCAATTTTTGTGTGGAAAGCAATACTTTCTCTATGTGAATTGTACGAAGTAAAGAAATTAAATTATTTAAACATAAGTTACGTCACCCATAAAATAAATGAAGCCCGTTTAAAATGTGATGCCTTTTGGAGTAGAGAAAATAATTACAATAGTAGCCTAATAGGAATGTAATTATTTTAAAGTGGAGCGTGAAGGTAATCTGTGGCTCAGGTCTCGGTCTCAGTAAATTCAGAGCTCTCTCTGCGCTGCTGAGCAGGGCTAACTTCAGGCACAGTGCTTAAAGGTGTGCTCGAGGATGGTTACATTCATGTATGTTGCAATCCACGGACGGGTTTTCAAAGGAAAATGTATAAACAGAACACAAAATAGCTTTACTGGAGTGCATGTTTAACTGTAAGAAAAATCTGATGTGTTACATTCAAATGATTTTCTCTACCTCTTTGCAAGAAATTATTGTTATAAAGCTTATGCTTCTATTTACTTCGCGAGAGAAAAATTAGCACAAATAGTCTTATTGCTTTCTTCCTTGTAAGCAGAAAGGAAATAAGGGAGTACTATAGGCTAGACTAATAATAAAAAGCTGGTTGCTATTTGACTGAAGTTCCTTTGTTTGTATGGACAGGAGTAGACAAATTCCTGTATGAGAAAAGTATACGTTTTTCATAGCTGAAACCTAAAACAAGGAATATATCAAAAAAACCATCAAATCCACGAAAAAAATGTACATAACATAAATTGTGTGTTTTAATGTGCTCTACATTTTTTGTCTGGTAAGTTTTGGTCCATCTCTTACGGTTTATCAGTTATGCAAAATTTCGTGAAATTCATCCAGAATAAAGTAGTCTTCAGAGGCTATTCCCAGAAAATTCAAGATATACATTTTATTTGTCGGGTAAATATCTTTAATACACGATATTTTAATAAAAATTGTTAGAGCCAAGAAAATCAACATTTTCGAAAAAAGTTCCATGTAAAGGGTAGTTGGGGGTGGGGAATTTTCTTGAAAATCTTCGTGTCGCATCCTTGGAAGATACCAAACTTAAATACCAAGTTTGGTATTCAACGGTCTTTTCGTTTTTGAGCTATGCTGTTCACAGACACACACATGAATCTTTTTCCATTTTTTTTTATTCAGGGGGGCCCAAAACATGTATTTCCGGTGAAATCTAGGTATCGAATTAGTGGGTGCATTACAATACCTTCTCTATACACTATGTACATAGTACGTGTAGAGAAAGTAAAAATGTGATATGTTCCATTGAACTAACTTTCTCTAGCTATTTCGGAAAGAAACTTTTTATTCAAAATATTAATCCTTTATCTACATCATGTTAATCGAGATAAACATTAGCAGAATTGGTGTTGTTATTTTATTTATTTGTAAGCATAAGAGGAGTAAGGTAATACATTCGGATAAAATGATAGTCAATTCCTTTAAATCCAGTCGCTGTGTGAAAGAATTGAAATCTGGTCCGCTTTGCTTGCCAGGAATAGGTAAACATAACCAGATGTTGTCTTAATTACTTGCTTCCTTGTAAGTAGAAGGAAAATAAGAGTGTACACCCGAATATCA
This sequence comes from Hymenopus coronatus, assembly GCA_030762935.1. NCBI lineage: Eukaryota > Metazoa > Arthropoda > Insecta > Mantodea > Hymenopodidae > Hymenopus > Hymenopus coronatus. The sequence continues at coordinate 22,325,478 of CM060882.1, forward strand.
AATGTCTTAAAGCTGGTTGCCATGTTGATGAAGGAGTTTATTACTTCACGTGGGAGAAAAGTTTAAGTATTTTAAATCTGTAAACAATAACAAGGAATATCTCAACTCCTGTCCACACAAACAAAGGAACTCCAGTCACATAGCAACCAGCTTTTGACTATCATTTTAGCCTATGGCACTCCCTTATTTCGCTTCTACTTGCAAGGAAGCAAGTAATAAGACTATTTCTGCTAATTTCTTCTTGATTAGCATGAAGTACAAAAAAGCATAAGCTTTTTAACAATAATTTGCTGCAGAGATGTAGAGAATGGCATATGAATGAAACACATCAGATTGTTCTAATTTTTTATTTTTTTTATTTTTAAGTTTAACGTCTGGTTGGTCATACTTAAGGATGAATGTAATTGATGAAATTATGCTCAAATGATGTTGGGGCTCATGGAGCTTCAAGTTACACAAGATAACCCCCCCCCCCCAAAACTTAGTTGGGTAGCTCATCCTAAGCGAGATTCAAACTCGCGACCTGTTGAATATGAGACAGACACGCTACCACCACACCACCCTGGCGAGCATACGTCACATTTATCAGTTATTACTCAAATTTCACATATTTATCACCTAAGTCTCAAAAAGTGCTCTTTTATTGTTAAACAAGGCGCCCATGCGTTGTTTTCTATGCTGTATATATTTTCGCTGTGTCTTTTTATTACTTTCTCTATACTCACTGTGTACATAGTGTATAGAGGATGTATTGCACTCCACCAAAAAATTCGATACCAAGATTTCACCGGAAATACAGGGTTACTACAAAAGAAATAGACAACTTCAACTGCCTGTAAAACAAAACCTATTAGAGATAGCAACCTAATTAGTTTGGAGGTATGTTGAGAAACTTTCAAAGTTTCGTCTGTTACTATTGGTAACGCTGTAGTGTTTTGTTTGTTGTTGCAGAAGCTGAAATGGCGGAAAATCCTGTGGAAAAGGCATATTGCGTGTTGGAATTTGCTAGAACGCAATCAGCAACTGTTGTCCAACGACATTTTAGAACACGTTACCACAAAAATGAAATGATGCGCTCACAAAAACCAGCATCGTCTTCATCATGTCGCAACATGTCGATGCAAAAGTCACGCCGGATGACCTTATCTTCTTCACTCAGAAACTGCAACATCTGTAATCTGTAAGGCATCATGTGCAGTCGCTTCCGCAAGATTTTCCATACAGTTTGCTGTGGAATTTGTAATTGCATGCTTGCCCTAGATGTCGATTTCTGTGGGCTTCTTATGTAGGCAGAATGAACACGTTCAACGTTTTCTTCCGAAACTCTTGGTCTTCCCGAGCTCTTCCCTTTGCACAAACATCCCGTTGTCTCGAATTTTCTATACCAGTCGTAGATTGACTGTCAAGTCGGTGGCGTTTTGTGGTAACGTGTTCTAATATGTCGTTGGACAACAGTTGCTGATTGTGTTCTAGCAAATTCCAACACGCAATATGCCTTTTCCACAGGATTTTCCGCCATTTCAGCTTCTGCAACAACAAACAAAACACTACAGCGTTACCAATAGTAACAGACGAAACTTTGAGAGTTTCTCAACATACCTCCAAAATAATTAGGTTGCTATCTCTAACAGTTTTTGTTTTACAGGCAGTTGAAGTTGTCTATTTCTTTTGCAGTAACCCTGTATATGTTTTAGGGTCCCCTGTATCCAAGAAAAGTACTTTCAGAAAAAAGTCCGTGTGTGTGTGTGTCCGTATGTCCGTGTGTCTGTCAACACGATAACTCAAAAACGAAAAGTCGGTAAAATACCAAACTTGGTATTTAAGTTAGTATCTTCCAGGGATACGACACGAGGATTTTGAGAAAAATCCCCCCACCCCAAACTACCCTTTACATGGAACTTTTTTCGAAAATTTTGATTTTCTCAAAAATGGCTCTAACGATTTTGATTAAAATTTCGTATATTGTAAATATTTATCTGACAAATAAAAGGTATATCTTGAATTTTCTAGGAATTGCCTCTGAAGAGTAGTTTATTCTGGATGAATTTTACGGAATTTTGAATAACTGCTAAACCGTAAGAGATGGGCAAACATTTATGACACAAAAAATGTAGTGCACTTTAAAACACACGATTTATGTTATATACATTTTTTTCGTGGAGTTCGTCGTTTTTGAGACATTCCTAATTTTTGGTTTCTGCTATGAAAAACTTATATTTTTCTCATACAGGAGCTTGTCAACTCCGGTCCATATAAACAAAGGAACTTCATTGACATAGCAATCTGCTTCTGACTATCACTTTAACCTATGGTAGTCCCTTATTTCGCTTCTACTTACAAGGAAGCAAGTAATAAGACTATTTCTGCTAATTTTTTCTGATTAAAATAAAGTAAATAGCTTTTTAAGGATAATTTGTTGCAGGGATATAGAGAAAGTCATGTGAATGTCAGATTTTGAATTTTTAAGGCAGTAAGTAATGCCATCTCGTGCCCAAGCAAGCAAGCGAAGCTACTCAGCTGAATGCCATTAACTTAGTACTGAGGTCGTTATTTGACATCCCAGTTCGCTAATAGAATGAAGCCATTTCTCATGTTGACTCCCAGAGGAGGCTTAGCTTTCACACAAGAACTTTGAGATTAGCAATAAGCATGTAACTAGTTCTACAGTTGGCAGAGCACTTGCTGACCCGCTTACACCTCATTTGTCTGAGTCGCAACAATCACAAGTCCCTTCTCTCTACATCCACACAAAAACATCTCTCATGAGTAAGTGATTGATCCCTTTGTTTGCTAATTAAAATAAACATGAGCAGAAATGGTTTTGTTACCTGCTTTCTTGTTATGCAAAATTCATCCAGAATAAAGATGTCTTCAGAGGCTATTCCCTAAAAATTCAAGATATATATTTTATTTGTTATGTAAACATCCTTAATATACCATATTTCAATCAAAATCTTTATAGCCATTTTGGAGAAAATCATGACTTTCTCTAGCCGTTTCTCTTACATAAGATTATTCTTCTTTCTGCACCTTGTTAATCTAGGTATTCAGCACAATGTTCTTATTACTTAATTCGTTATAAGTAGGAAGAAAATAAGGGAATACACTAGGCTAAATCGATAGTCAAATGTTTTAAAAGCTGTCAGCGATTATCATTACAAATCGTTTCTTTTCTTGGCCAGGAGTAGAACAAAAGAAAAACGGACACTCCCGTCGGAGAAAAGTATAAGTACTTCACAACTGAAACTAATAACAATGAATACCTCGAAAACGGTAAGCTTCACGAAAACAATGTATATGACGTAAATTGTGTATTTTAACAAGGCCTACATTTTTTGTGTAGTAAGTTTTTGTCTATCTCTTACGGTTTATTAGTTATGCCAAATTAAGCAAAATTCATCCAGAATAAACAGGTCTTTAGAAGCTATTCCCAGAAAATTCAAGATATACATTTTATTTTTCAGGTAGATATCTTTAATATACGATATTTTAATCAAAATCGTTAGAGCCATTTTTAAGAAAATCAAAATTTTCGAAAAAAGGTCAATGTAAAGGGTAGTTTGGGGTAGGGGGATTTTTCTCAAAATCTTTGTATCGCATCCCTGAAAGATACTGAACTTAAATACCAAGTTTGGTATTTTAGCTACTTTTCGTTTTTGAGTTATCGTGTTCACAGACACACGGACACACACAGACACACACAGACCTTTTTCTGGAAATGCTTTTTTTGGATTCAGGGGGTCCTAGAACATGTATTTCCGGTGAAATCTCGACATCGAATTTTTGGGTGGAATGCAATACTTCTCTGTCCCTATGTACATTGTACATACGGGGCTAGAGAAGGTAAAAATGTAGTTGGGGTAAAGGTGGTGGATTTTCTTGAAAATCTTCATGTCGCATCCTTGGAAGATACCAAACTTAAATACCAAGTTTAGTATTTAACCGACCTTTCGTTTTTGAGCTATGCTATCCGCAGACACACACACGGACCTTTTTCTGAAAAGATTTTTTTTTTATTTTGATTCTGGGAGTCCTGAAACATATATTTTGGGTGAAACCTTGGTGTCGAATAGTACGTGTAGAGAAAGTAACAAATCTCATATCTTCTTTTCAGTATCTTGTAAAAGATAGTTCTTTTTGTATACATAATTCTAATTAAGATAAATCATTAACAGAAATTGTCTTATTACTAGCTTTCTTTTAAGTAAAAGGGTAAGGTAATACAGTAGGCTAAAGAGATAGTCAAATGTTTTAAAATGTGGTTGCTATTGGATTGGGATTCATTTCTTTGTGTGGCCAGGAATTGACAAGTTCCCATATGAGTATATTTTAAATATTTTAAAACTGAAACCAATAAGACAACGGTGAACTCAACGAAAAAAAAATGTATATAACATAAATTGTGTTTTTTAACGAGCTCAGCATTGTTGGTCATGTAAAGTTTTGTGTATATCTCACGGATTATTATTTGTGTTGTGAATAACTTTAACATACGGTATTTTAATCAAAATCGTTAGAGCCATTTTGAGAGAATCAAAATGTTCGAAATTTTTTGCATGTAAAGAATAGTTGGGGAGAGGGAGGAGGGGGTTCTAAAATCGTCGTGTGGCATCATTGGAAGATACTAAACTTAAATATCAAGTTTTATTGGAGTGGCAGTAATACGGAATAAAAAAAAAAGTTTTTTCTGTCTAGCAAGTTTCTGTCTAAGTTTTGGTTTGCCAGTTATACAAAAATCATCCACAATGAAGAGGTCATCAGAGGCTATTCCCATAAAATTCATAAGGTATTTTAATCAAATAATTACAAACGCTGTTGAAAAAATAATTTCCAAAACATGTGTCATGTAAAGTGTAGTTGGGGTGGGGGTATGTTCTAGTAAATCTCAATATCGCATCCTTGGAAGATACTACACTTATATACCAAGTTTGGTGTTTTACCGAAATTTCGTTTTGAGTTACTGTGTTCACTGACACACAATCACTGTTCTAAAAATGCTCTTTACTTTCTCGATACGAACTATGTACATAGTATGTAGAGAAGATATTGTATTGCACCCAAAAATTCGATACCGAGATTTCACCGGAAATACATGTTTTGGGTCTCCCTGATTCGAAAAAAAAACCATTTTCGGAAAAAGGTGCACGTGTGTGTGTATATATATGTCTGTCTGTGGAGGGCATAGCTCAAAAATTAAAAGACCGCTAAATATCAAGCTTGGTATTTAAGTTTAGTATCTTCCAGGATACAACAATAAGATTTTGTGTAAAATCCTCCCACCCCAAATTACCCCTTACATGGAACTTTTTTCGAAAATGTTGATTTTCTCAAAAATGACTCTAACGATTTTGATTAAAATGTTGTATATCAAAGATATTTTACCCGACAAATAAAATGTATATCTTGAATTTTCTGGGAATAGCCTCTGAAGACTACTTTATTCTGAATGAATTTACGGAATTTTGCATAACTGTTAAACCGTAAGAGATGGACAAAGACTTACCCGACAAAAACTGTAGAGAACGTTAAAGCATACAATTTATGTTATATATATTTTTGTCGTATAGATGATAGTTTTTCAGATATCCCTTGTTCTTCCTTTCAGCTTTAAACACCTTGCTTTCCTCATACAAGAATTTGTGAGCTCCTGTCCATACAAACAAAGAAACTTCAGTCACAGAGCAATGAGCTTTTGACTATCACTTTAACCTATGGTACTCCCTTATTTCGCTTCTGCTTACAAGGAAGCAAGTAATAAGACCATTTCTGCTAATTTTTTCTCGAATAGCGTTAAGTAAATAAAAGCATTAGCTTTTTAATAATACTTTATTGCAGAGATGTAGAGAAAGTCATGTGAATGGAACACATCTGACTTTTCTTTTTTTTTTTTTTTTTGATTCGGGGGATCCTAAAACATATTTCCGGTGAAATTTCAGTATCGAATTTTTGGGTGGAATACGTGTTAGAGAAAGTAAAAACGGGCTGTTAATTTGTGTACTGAATACATAATAGAATGAATTCTATATTTTGCATTTCAAGAAGTAAGTTTAGGGTTTCAGTTGTTGATAATCCGGTTCCAATAAAGATTTTCTTTAATGTTGCTGTGGATAGGAAAAATGGGAAATGTAATTAGTGTTCTGTGCTTGCTTTAAGTTTCTCGGAGCCCCTTTTGGGATGACCTCCAGCAGTAATTAAAGTACGGCAGACATTGGCAAAATCGATTTCCTGACGTAAAGTTGTTGGGGATCTTAATACAAACATCACGGAGTGTTTCCTGAAGCTTTGCAAATGTTTTCCGCTACTTCTCGGCAAATTGCTTTTCCATTTAACTCGGAAACTCCCTATTGAATTAAGGTCACTGTTATTGCGTATTCTTGATTCAATATTCACAACTGTCTATTAAAACAAACGGTTACGTATACGATACTCTTTCGTTCCTATGTGCACTGTTACATGTCCTATTCCTTAAGAAAAAATGTGATGTGTTCCATTCACATGACTTACTATACGTCTCCCTGAAAATTATTGTTAATAAGCTTATACTTCTATTTACGTCATGCTAATCGAGAAAACATTAACAGAAATCTTATTACTTGCTTCCTTGTAAGTAGAAGCGAAATATGAGAGTACTATAGGTTAAAGTGAAAGCCAAAAGCTGGTTGCTATGTGACTGACGTTCCTTTGTTTGTATGGTCACGACTTTACAAAGTCCTGTGTGAGAAAAGTATGTTTTTATAGCTGAAACCAATAACAAGGAATATCTCAGAAACAATCAACTCCACGCAAAAATGCATATAACATAAATTGTGTGTTTTAATGTGTTCTAAATTTTTGTGTGTAAGTTTTTGTTTATCTCTTACGGTTTAACAGTTATGCAAACTTCCGTAAAATCCATCCAGAATAAAGTAGTCTTCAGAGGCTATTCCCAGAAAATTCAAGATATACATTTTATTTGTCAGGTAAATATCTTTAATATACGATATTTTAACCAAACTCGAGAGCCATTTACTTTTCTTATACAGCAATTTTTCAACTCCTGTGCATACAAACAAAGGAGCTTCAGTCACATAGCAACCAGCTTTTGACTATCACTTTATCCTATGGTATTCCCTTATTTCCACTCTACTTACAAGGAAGTAAGTAATAAGATTATTTCTGCTAATTTTATATTGGATTAGCTTGAAGTAAATAGAAGAATAAGCTTTTTAACAATAATTTGTTGCAGAGTCGTTGAGGAAATCGCGTGAATCGAACACATTAGATGTTTTTGTAAGGAAAATACCTGAAAAGACATGAATTAGGAATATCACAGATTTGTACCTAGAATATACCTAATATTTTGTACTCCAGGAAGGTAGGTATTGATGAAATTATTTCAATTTCTGTGCGCTAATTTTGTTGAAAGTTCCTATTTGCAGTGTGAAGGAATAATGGTTATAAATAGCTGGAAATCAGAGTAACAGCTATTCCCAGACAGCTTATCAGTGAGATTAAAAATATATTTTTCCACAAAGGTAGAATTATTACAAAAACGATGGGCACGAATAGACAGTTCAAATGCAATTGATTTTCTAACATATTTGGGATGATAGCTGTCAAAGAGCAAATATTTGGTGACTGCAGTGGTTCACACATACCGCTATAGTTAATAAGTGACATTCTACATCAATTTTTTACTTTCTCTAAACGTACTGTGTACAGTCGCGCACACACAAAAAAAGAAAATCAGATGTGTACCATTCACATGACTTTCTCTACATCTCTGCAACAAATTACTCTTAAAAAGCTTATACTTCTATTTACTTCATGCTAATCAGAAAAATTAACAGAAATAGTCTTATTACTTGCTTCCTTGCTAGTAGAAGCGCAATAAGGGGGTACCAAAGGTTAAAGTGATAGTCAAAAGCAGGTTGCTATCTGACTGAAGTTCCTTTATTTGTATGGACACAGTTCACAAAGTCCTGTATGAGAAAAGTATAAGTTTTTAATAGCTGAAACCAAAAACAAGGAATATCTCAAAAACAATAAACTTCACGAAAAAAATGTATATAACATAAATTGTGTGTTTTAAAGTTCTCTACATTTGTTGTGGGATAAGTTTTTGTCCATCTCTTATGGTTTAGCAGTTATTCAAAATGTCGTAAAAGTCATCCAGAATAAAGTACTCTTCAGAGGCTATTCCCAGAAAATTCAAGATATACATTTTATTTGTCAAGTAAATATCTTTAATATAGGACATTTTAATCAAAATCATTAGAGCCATTTTTGAGATAATCAAATGTTTCGAAAAAAGTTCCATGTAAAGGGTAGTTGGGGGTGGGGGGATTTTTCTCAAAATCTTCGTGTCGCATCCCTGAAGGATACTAAACTTAAATACCAAGTTTGGTATTTTACCGACTTTTCGTTTTTGAGTTATCGTGTTCACAGTCACACACACACACAGGACTTTTTTCCGAAAATGCTTTTTTTTAGATAAAGGGGACCCTAAAACATATATTTCCGGTGAAATCCCGGTATCGAATTTTTGGGTGGAGTACAATACCTTCTCTATACACTATGTACATAGTGTGTATAGAGAAAGTAATTAGTCATCCCCAGATTCCATGTGTCGATCGAAGAGCTTCGGGTATCGTCGTAAAAGCTGTGTTCACAATGCACACGAAAGAACTGCACAATGGTCTGTGACTGACATGTTCAACTTATGAGTACTACAAAAAGACACAGAACGACAGTTTAAGAAGGCTTTGCTTCCCCTCATAAGCTTCTAGGATCAAATCTCGCGCTTCTTGTCATTTTTACTTTCTCTATAGAGAAGGTATTGCACTACACCCAAAAATTCGATACCGAGATTTACCGGAAATATATGTTTTAGGGTCCCCAATATCCAAAAAAAGCATTTTCACAATAAGGTCCGTGTGTGTCCGTGTGTCCGTGTGTCTGTGAACACGATAACTCAAAAACGAAAAGTCGGTAAATACCAAACTTGGTATTTAAGTTTAGTATCTTCCAGGTTTGCGACACGAATATTTTGAGAAAAATCCCTTCACCCCCAACTACCCCTTACATGGAACTTTTTTCGAAAATTTTGATTTTCTAAAAAATGGCTCTTAACGATTTTGATTAAAATAATACATTAATGATATTTACCTGACAAATAAAATGTATGTTTTGAATTTTCTGGGAATAGCCTCTGAAGACTACTTTATTCTGGGTTAATTTCACGGAATTTTGCATTACTGCTAAACCGTAAGATATGGACAAAAACTCACCATACAAAAAATGTAGAGTACTTTAAAACACACAATTTATGTTAAATACATTTTTTTCGTGGAGTTGATTGTTTTTGAGATATTCCTTGTTTTTGGTTTCAGCTATAAAAAACATACGTTTCTCATACAGGACTTTGTGAACTCGTGTCCATACAACAAAGGAACTTCAGTCACATAGCAACCAGCTTTTGACCATCACTTTAACCTATGGTACTACCTTATTTCGCTTCTACTTACAAGGAAGCAAGTAATAAGACTATTTCTGCTATTTTTTTTCTCGATTAGCATGAAGTAAATAGAAGCATAAGCTTTTTAACAACAATTTATTGCAGTTTTTTTAGAGAAAGTCGTGTGAATGGAACACATCAGATTTTTTAAGTTTGTTAATTTTATGACTGGAAATTAAGAACCTAATATTGCATTAATATAACTTTGGGCCTATCTATACACACAAAAATATTATTTTACTATAACTATAAAAAATCTTATGTTTTACACTCACATGACTTTCTCTAGCTGCTCTAATGCAAAATTCTTACAAAAGATTCTTCATCTTTCTATACCACGATAATCGAGATAAACATTAGCATAATGTTCTTATTACTTAGTTCTTTATAAGTAGGAGAGAACTAAGGGAATTTAATAGGCTAAAGTGATAGTCAAATGTTTTAAAAGCTGTCGTTATGCGACTGTTATGTCAAAACGCTTCTTTACTTGGCCAGAAGTAGAACAAAAGAAAAACGGACACTTCTCGTCTGAGAAAAGTATAAGTACTTTACCAATATCAAGGAATATCTCGGGAACGGTTGGAAGGACATAATTGAGTGTTTTGAATGAGATCTACATTTTCTGTTTAGCAGTTAAGTAAAATTCGGCAAAATTCATCCAGAATAAAGAGGTCTTCAGAGGCTATTCCCAGAAAATTCAAGATATGCATTTTGTTTGTGATGGAAATGGCTTTAATATGTGGTATTTTAATAAAAATCATCAGATACATGTTTGAGAAAAACAAAATTTTTGTAAAATTTTTCCATGTAAAGGGTACTTTTAGCTGGGGGGATTTTCTTGAAAATTTTCATGTCGCATCCTTGCAAGATATCTCTCTTAAATGTCAAGTTTAGTATTCAACAGTCTTTTCGTTTCTGAGCTATACTGTCCACAGACACAAACACAGACACAAATACACACACGGATACACGCACACACACGGATATTTTTCTGAAAATGCTTTTTTGGGATTCAGGGGGACCCAAAACATGCATTTCCGGTGAAATCTCGCTTTTGAATTTTTGGGTGGAGCGCAATACCTTCTCTACACACTATGTACATAGTACGCGTAGAGAAAGTAAAAATCTGCTAATACCTGTGTATTCTTAGACATGTCTCTATGAGAATGAGGTACACATCTTTCCGCGGCGCTGTTATCTGATGTTTTTCTCGGAGGGTGCTAATTTGGTTGCAGGTTTTGCAGGAGACATTTTGCGCGCCCCTTTGTGACACTTTCGGCTCCCAAGATGCCCATGTGTGAACGAAGTCCAGGCAGAGGGGGGAAATAACACTTGACATAAGTGGTACGGAGATAAGAACGGAGTGGGCGCGGCACATCCATTGTGTCCCAAGATGAGATTTGTATCTCAAGCAAGACGGAGTTGACATGTCAAGAGATGGCTGTCAAACAGCAACACAAACACAACGTAGAGTAAATCATTGTTTTCAGTTGGGTTCATGACTTTAAAACTTTCTCTACTACGTATAGTATGAAGAGGAACATTATTTTTAGAAAATCAATAAGGTTTATTTTTACTTTCTCTAGCGTATATATAAATATAATGTACATATAGTTAGAGGAGATGTATGCTACCCAAAAATTTGTTTTCGAGTTTTCACCGGAAATATATTTTTTGTGGTCCCATGAGTCCCAACAGGTCCCAACACATCTCAGAAACGAAAATATCTTTAATACCAAACTTGATATTTAAGTTTGGTATCTTCCAAGGTGCGACACGAATATTTTCAAGAAAATCCCCCCACTCCAGACTGCCCTTTACATGGAACTTTTTTCGAAAATTTTGATTCTCTAAAAAATGGCTGTAACGATTTTGATTAAAATATCGTATATTAAAGATATTTACCTGGCAAATAAAATGTATATCTTGAATTTTCTAGGAATACCCTCTGAAGACTACTTTATTCTGGGCCAATTTTGCGGAATTTTGCATAACTGCTAAACCGTAAGAGATGGACAAAAACTTACCACACAGAAAATGTAGAGCACTTTAAAACACACAATTTATGATACATACATTTTTTTCGTGGAGGTGATTGTTTTTGAGATATTCCTTGTTTTTGGTTTCAGCTATAAAAACTTATACTTTTCTCATACAGGACTTTGTGAACTCGTGTCCATACAAACAAAGGAACTTCAGTCACATAGCAAGCAGCTTTTGACTATCACTTTATCTTATGGTACTTCCTTATTTCGCTTCTACTTACAAGGAAGCAAGTAATAAGACTATTTCTGCTAATTTTTTCTCGATTAGCTTGAAGTAAATAGAAGAATAAGCTTTTTAACAATAATTTGTTGCAGAAATGTAGAGAAAGTCGTGTGAATGGAACACATTAGTTTTTTTTTACTTTCTCTAGAGCATATATGCAACGTACTTAATAGGTAGAGAAGGTATTATATTCCACTCAAAACATTTGATACCGAAATTTCACCGGAAATGCATGCTTTAAGATCACTGAATCCAAAAAGTATTATTTTGAAAACGGTCCTTGTGTGTGTGTGTGTGTGTGTGTGTGTGTGTGTGTGTGTGTGTGTGTCTGTACTTTTAGTTTTCTCCAAAACATAGTGGCCTTCAAATGAAGCCATTCCCCCTGGCATTGGGCAATAACTATTAGCAAACACAAGACGACCCGGTACTAGGGATGAGAGGTAACGTTGTTAAATCTGTTTCCTGGAGACTGAAGAATCTGCTTGCAAGACGAGAATCCCGCCTCAGTTAAGGGAACATTAAGTGGAAGACTTGCGAGGCTAGGTTTCTAACCGCTAGCCTCCTAATCTCAAACTTTAAAGTCCACCTTTGTCAGAGGATTATCACGTTCTGAAAAATACTGTGTGTCTGCCTGTGGATAAGCATAGCTCAAAAACGAAAAGACCGTTAAATGCAAAACGGTATTTAAGTTTGGTATCTTCCAAAAATTCGACACAAAGATTTTTATGAAAATCCCCCCACTACAAACCACCCTTTACATGGAAACATGTTCGCATATTAAAGATATTTACATAAAAAAAATAAACTGTATATCAGGAATCTCCTGGGAATAGCCTCTGAAGTTAATTCTGAATGACTGGTAAACCGTAAAACAGTTTCCATTTGTTTCGTGTTTCTTTTATTCTTTTTATTTTTGCTATACGTACAATGTACATAGTGTATAGAGAAGCTATTGTATCGCACCCAAAAATTCGATGCCACATATATATGTTTTGAGGTCCCCTGTGTCCTACAAAAGCATTTTCAGAAAAACCTCCGTGTATGTGGGTGCCTGTGTGTGTGTGGACAGCATAACTAGAAAATCTGATCCATCACATGACTTTTTCTACATCTCTGTAAAAAAACTTTTGTTAATAAGCTTATTCTTCTATCTACTTCATAGTAATCGAGATAAATATTAGCAGAAATGATTTTATTGCTTAGTTCCTTATAGGTAGAAGCGAAATAAGGGGATCTACTAGGCTAAACTGACACTCAAATACTTTAAAGTGTGGTTGCTATGGTATAGAAATCCAATTCATTGCATGGTCAGGTGTTAACAATTTCCCGTATGAGAAAAGTATTAAGTATTTTAAAACTAAAATAAATAACAAGAAATATCTTAAAAACGGTCAACTGCAGGAAAAATTGAATATAACATAAATTGTATGTTATAACAATCTCTACATTTGTTGTCAAGTAAGTTTTTGTCCATCTCTTACGGTTTAGCAGTTATGCAAAATTCCGTAAATATCATCCTGAATGAAGTAGTCTTCAGCGGCTATTCCCAGAAAATTCAAGATATACATTTTATTTTCTAGGTAAATATCTTTAATATACGATATTTTATTTAAAATTGTTAGAGCCATTGTGGAGAAAATCAAAATTTTCAAAAAAATCCATTTAATGGGTAGTTTGGAGTGGGGGGATTTTTCTCAAAAATTTAGTTTCGCATTCCTGGAAGACACACGGACGTACGAACACACACGGAACTTCATTTTGGACAAAGGGACCCTAAAACATGTATTTCCGGTGAAATCTCGGTATCTAATTTTCTCTATACACTATGTACATAGTACTTGTAGAGAAAGTAAATAGGCAAAGTCCGTTAAATACCAAAGTTGTTATTTAAGCTTATTATTTTTACTTTCTCTATACGCACTATGTACATAGTGTATAGAGAAAGTATTGCACTCCACCAAAAATTCGATATCGAGATTTCACCGGAAATATATGTTTTAGGGTCCCCTGTATCCAAAAAAAGCATTTTCACAAAAAGGTCCGTGTGTCCGTGTGTGCGTGTGTTTCCGTGTGTCCGTGTGTCTGTGAACACGATAACTCAAAAACTTGGTATTTAAGTTTAGTAACTTCCAGGGATGCGACACGAAGATTTTAAAAAAATCCCCCCACCCCAAACTACCCTTTACATGGAACTTTTTTCGAAAATGTTGATTTTATTAAAAATGGCTCTAACGATTTTGATTAATCTTTCGTATATAAAAGATATTTACCTGACAAATAAAGTGTATATCTTGAATTTTCTGGGAATAGCCTCTGAAGACTACTTTATTCGGGATGAATTTTACGGAATTTTGAATAACTGATAACCCGTAAGAGATGGATAAAAACTTACTGCAAGAAAAATGTAGTGCACGTTAAAACACACAATTTATGTTGAATACATTTTTTCGTGGAGTCATCGTTTTTGAGTTATTCCTTGTTTTTGGTTTCTGCTATGGAAAACTTAAGCTTTTCTCATACAGGAATTTGTCAATTGCTTCCATACAAACAAAGGAACTTCAGTGATATAGCAACCAGCAAGGAACAAGGCAAACATAGCAACAAGGAACCAAGTAATAAGACTATTTCTGCTGGTTTAGTCTGATTAACATAAAGTAAATAGAAGAATAAGCTTTTTAAGAGTAATTTGTTGCAGAGATGTAGAGAAAGTCATGTGAATGGTACACATCAGATTTTTCAAGGATGCGACATGAACATTTTCAAGAAAATCCTCCCAAGTGAGACTACACTTTCTTTAGATGCAAAATGTTCGATTTTATGAAAATATGCACATTTGCTGGGAATATCCTCTAAAGTGTTCTTCATGCTGAATGCTTTTTATATAACGATAAACCGTAAGAGCTAACACGAGAAACATAGATTCCGTTAAAACACATAATTTATGTGATATTCCTGGTCATTGATTTTAATTTTTTCTTCTTCTACAACATGGTTTAGACTATTAATCTGCTCCGGTTCCAAAGTCTTGCTCTTACCACCTTTTCCTTGGACGTCACGATTTTCTTATCCTTATGGTTGGTAGGTGTATCCAATTTTTGGAATTCTATTTTCTTTTATTCGGTTAAGTGGTGTTACAAGTTTGTTTTTATTAATTCTTTTATATTTAGTTGTTGTTTCGTATTTCATTTACTCGTTTGGTTTCAATTTAAAAAGAAGTTTAAGTATTATTTCAATCTTAAATATTTAAACCTTTCTCAAACGGGAAGTCATCTTTCGTTTCATGTTTCTTTTGTTTTACTCCTGGCCTTAGAAAGCGAACCTAATCTCAATGACAAAGCAGTGCGACAGCTTTTAAAAGGTTTGACTACCACTTTAGCTTAATGTATCCCCTTATTTCCTTTCTATTTACAAGGAAATAAGTGATAATTAGATTTCTAGTAATGTTTATGTGAATTAGGATCTTTTGTAAGAACAGTTTGTTTATAGAAATAAATAGGGCAAGATATATGAAAGGAAAACATTGAATTTTTTGGATTCAGAGAGACTCAAAATATGTATATCCCGTGAAATCTCGGTATCCAGTTTTTCGATGCAATACAATATCTTCTCTATACACTATGTACATAGTCCGTGTAGAGAAAGTAAAAAGACTAAATATTATTTCAATCTTAAATATTTAACTTTCTCAAACCTGAAGTCTTCTATCGTTTGATATCTCTTTTGTTTTACTCCTGGCCTTGGAAAGACAACCGAATCTCAATGACAAAGTATAGTGACAACTTTTAAAAGATTTGACTATCACTTTAGGCTAGCGTATTCCCTTATTTCGTGTCTACTTACAAGTAACTAAGTGTTAATTCCATTTCTGGTAGTGTTTATCTCAAGTAGGATCTTTTGTAACAAAAGTTTTTTTTTTTTTTTAGAATAGATAAAGTTATGTGAATGGAACACATTGACATTCTTTGATTCAGGGGCCTCAAAACATGTACATCTTGTGAAATTTCGGTATCGAATTTTTAGGTGGAATACAATACTTTCTGTATGCACTACGTACATTGTACATACGGACTAGAGGAAGTAATAATCGAGGAGAATCAATGCAAAACATACCGCGTGGTGTTTTTACATCAGACGGAAGGAAAAACAGAAGACGAAAGCATGTTGTCGTCCTCTCGCAGGTTACTGAAGGAGAAACGTTTTCTTTCCTTTCTTATTTCATAAAAATGGGGGGAATTGTAAAGAGAGATAGCAGAATGTTACCCTCCCTTTTATTGCCCCCTTGTTCCCTTTCCATTCCCTCATCTTACCGTTTTCTGTCTCTGTTGTTCTTTCTTATTTTTCCTACTTTGTCGCGTTATTAGGTTACCAGCTTTTTCCTGCAAACTGAATAATTCTGCACCAACAGTGCTGGTAACATGTGAAATTCTGTGATGACTGCATTCTTCTCCAGTCTTCCTTCTTTGCTCTCTATCGAAGCATACTGCTTGTGCAGGCGGCCTAACTTCATTTTTGTAGACGAGAATTAGAAATATGTGTTTTATGGTACCCTGTAACTTACTAACAATTCGAAAGAGAGTCACATTGAAAATTCAATATCACAGCTGGGATTTGATCCACGGATCTCCAGGTGTCCGTCCGGGGCACTTATAAATGCCACATGCACAATGATATGTAAGCGTAGGACTTTGTACCCATGTTATTCAATGTAAGTATTCACATAGGCGGCTTGGGTTGAAAGCCAAGCGCCAGCATGCGCGATTAATGGTGGACGTAGCGGCGTCTGGGCGGCTTTCCTCCAGTTTCCCCCACCACTCATTCCAGCAATTGTTCCATCATCAACGTTCCTATTATCCATTTCGTTTGCATTTCATATCATCCACTTCCTCACTCTCATTCCTTAAATACCAAGTTTGGGCTTTAACGGTCTTGTCGTTTTGAGCTATGCTGCCCACAGACACACAGACAGACAGACACACACGGACATTTTTCTAAAAATACTTTTTTTTTATTCAGGGAGTCTCAAAACATGTATTTTTGGTGAAATCTCGGTATCGAATTTTTGGGTACACTATGTACATAGTTCGTATAGAGAAAGTAAAAAGCGCCATTAGACGTCATCACAGTGTGTGCCTGCCCTTACTGATGGTCTCTGATAGGTTGACGCTTCTAAGGCCAACAAAACCAGTACCAGAGTATCAGACCCAGTGCGTGGTCATTCGTTATTGTTCTCCCATTGTGAACAGAGATTAGTTGCTTCGCAAAGTGTTTGCAGGACAGCACCAACATGCCACAAAGAGTTAACTAGACTCTGTTTTGAAGGGTAGAATCATCGGAGGGTTTTTTGGCACAAAATTAAATAGCTCATTGCAATATGAAAAGTCTGACGTGTTCCATGCATATAACTTTCTCTACAACTCTGCATCAAATTATTGTTAAAAAGCTAACCGAGAAAAAATTAGCGAAAACAGTCTTATTACTTGCTTCCTTTTAGGTAGAAGCGAAATAAGGGAGCACCATAGGTTAAAGTGAAAGCCAAAAGCTAGCTGCTATGTGACTGATGTTCCTTTGTTTGTATGGACAGTAGATACATTTCTGTATGAGCAAAGTGTAAGCTTTTTTTTAGCTGAAACCAAAAGCCAGGAATATCTAAAAAAACGATCAATTCCACCAAAAAAAGTTATATAACATAAATTGTGTGTTTTAATGTGCTCTACATTTTTCGTGTTGTAAGTTTTTATCCATCTCTTACGGTTTAGCAGTTATGCAAAATTCTGTAAAATTCATCCAGAATAAAGTAGTCTTCAGAAGCTATTCCCAGAAAATTCAAGATATACATATTATTTGTCAGATAAATATCTTTAAATACGTTATTTTAATCAAAATCGTTAGAGCCATTTTGGAGAAAATCAAAACCTTCGAAAAAAAGTTCCATGTAACTGGTAGTTTAGGGTGGGGGGGATTTTTTTCAAAATCTTCGTGTCGCATCCCCGGAAGATACTCAACAACGGACACACGGACCTTTTTTTAATTTTTTTTTATTCAGGGTGTCTCAAAACATGTATTTACGGTGACATTTCGGTATCGAATATTTTGGTGGAATATAATACCTTCTCTATACACTATGTACATAGTACGTGTAGAGAAAATAAATATGCGTGTGCGTTTCATTTTGTTATTGAGGTATTCAAGGTGCCGTATAACATGAATTTCCTGTGAAATCTCGGCACCAATTTTTGGATGGACTACACTACGTTCCCTATCTATATTAATAGACTTTGTGAAGAAGTTCGTATATACATAAAATAAACAACAGATGGTAGAGAAACTCGTGTGAAAGTGAAATCAGATTTTCGAAGAGGGTTTTGTTTTGAAAGCTATATTTTATTTAAACGTAAAATCCCCCACAGCTGAAAGGAAATCGCAATTTGTTTTAAAACCCATTTAAATGATATAGGCAGTGCATAATAAATTTCCAATACCCATTTCATTACAGTGCAAGTCCCCCTTCTACCACATTGATCCGCCTGTCAGAACGCTGTGTTTGTCTGCCACAGCGAGCAAGCACCAATTACTGCAGACACGAGAAAGAGCATTAACCAAGTGTCTGTGTCACTAAATAAGAAACAAACACGAGTCTGGCAGCGTTTTCAAAAATAAAAGACTGAGCCAAGGCGCTGCTGAAACTAGGGCAAACAACATCTTGTCTCTTGTACATGGGCCTTACGAGGTTTCAATTGGAGAAGACACGGTAAGAAACGTTAAAGTAAGATCTAGTTTACCTGGAGGTCCCGGGTTCGATTCCCGGCTGGGGCAGGTGACTTTTTTTTCAACCAGAATTATTTCCTATTCCCCACAGAGTCTGGAAATGGAAATGGCGTGTTAATTATGGACGCTCTTTAACTGCTGTGGTTCTCAGCGTCCCGTTCTATATTGGGCGTGAAAGACCGCTTAATTTTGCTCAGAGGCCCCTCTATCAGGCTTGAGGTTCTTTTAAGTGCCGTAAATCTATAACACGGGACCAACGGCTTTACTTCCCTTCCGAAGGAAGCCATGTTAAGGATTTTTACACCCGAAAAAATCCATCGACCTCCGCCGGGTTTGAACCCACGACCTTGGGTATATGAAGTCAACACGGAGGGCGACCCCCACAGAGTCTGGAAGTATGTATATGCACGTAAATGTGAGTATTTGAGGAAAATAAAACGATTTAAACCCAACGTAAAGAAGCTATAGACAACAAGCCGTTTCTAATGCAAGGCCCCCCCCCCCCGATATGACCCTAGATGTTAAAGGGGGCTATATAAATGAAACAATTTAAAGAGAGAAAAAAATCTAGCATTGCGGACCAATTGTCACCTTTACTTCATGGTTTTTTTTGTTTTGTTTTTTAGCTTTATGTCCTTTAACCTGGTTGGTCACATCGGAAGATGAATGAAATTGGTGAAATGATGCTCAAATGATATCGGGGTCCATAGAGCTTAAAGTTACTCAACATTCGTCTTCTCAGGATAAGGAAAAATCCCGAAAAGTACCTAATTTGAGTAACTCACCCTAAGCGAGATCGAACTCACGACCTGTTGATTAGTGAGGCAGACACGCTACCACCATATTACCCAGGAGGGCCTAACTTCATGTTTTGTATACATTTTTGATAGCTTTCTCTGTAAGAATACGTTTTCTTCCGCCATTTTATGCTTTTATGTTATTACTCTTTGGTGACTTTTTTTTTTTTTTGCAGAAAGAATTTCGTTGTGGTTTTGTTTTCGTCAGTCGAATTTTACTTTCCCTACACGTACTATGCACATAGTTATAGAGAAAGTATTGCACTCCACCCAAAAATTCGATACCGAGATTTCACCGGCAATATATATTTTAGGGTCCCCTGTATCCAAAAAAACTGACGTGTTCCATTCACATGACTTTCTCTGCATCTCTGCAATAAATTGTAGTTAAAAAGCTTATGATTCTATTTACTTCATGCTGATTAGCTGAAATAGTCTTATACTTGTTTCCTTGTAAGTAGAAGCGAAATGAGGGAGTTCCATAGGCAAAAATGATAGTCAAAAGCTGGTTGCTATGTAACTGAAGATCCTTTGTTTGTATGGACAGGAGTTAAGAAATTCCTGCAAGAGAAAAGTATAAGTTTTTCAAAGCTAAAACGATAAACCAGGAATAGCTTAAAAATGATCAACTCCACGAGAAAAATGTATATGACATAAATGTTTAATTGTGAGCTACATTTTCTGTCTAGTAAGTTTTTCCCCCATCTCTTACGGTTTAGCAGTTATGCACAGTTCCGTAAAATTCATCCAAAATAAAGTACTCTTCAGGGGCTATTCCTAGAAAATTCAAGATATAAATTTTATTTGTCAGGTAAATATCTTTAATATACGATATTTTAATCAACATCGTTAGAGATATTTTTAAGAAAATCAAAATTTTTAAATTTTTTCCATGTTAAAGGTAGTTGAGGGTGGGGGGATTTTCTTGAAAATCTTTGTATCGCATCCCTGGAAGATACCAAACTTAAATACCAAGTTTGGGTTTTAACGGTCTTTTCGTTTTTCATTTATGCTGCCCACAGACACACACACATACACACAGACAGACAGACAGACACACGGACATTTTTCTCAAAATACTTTTTTTGTATTCAGGGAGTCTCAAAACATGTACTTCCGGTGAAATCTCGGTATCGAATTTTTGGGTACAATACAATACTTTCTCTATACACTATGTACATAGTTCGTATACAGAAAGAAAAAAATCTGATGTGTTCCATTCACATGACTTTCTCTATATCCCTGTAAATTATTATTGTTAATAAGCTTATCTTTTATTTATTTCATGCTAATCGAGAAAACTTAGCAGAAATAGTCTTATTTCTTACTTTATTATAAGTAGAAGCGAAATAAGGGAGTACCATAGGTTAAAATGAAAGCCAAAAGCTGGTTGCTATGTGACTGAAGTTCCTTTGTTTGTATGGACAGGAGTTGACAAATTCCTGTATGAGAAAAGTATAAGTTTTTCAAAGCTGAAACCAAGAAAAAGGAATATCTCAAAAACGATCAACTCCACGAAAAAAAGTATGTAACATTAATTGTGTGTTTTAATGTGCTCTACATTTTTTGTGGGTTAAGTTTTTGTCCATCTCTTACGGTTTAGTAGTTATGAAAAATTCACCCAGAATAAAGTAGTCTGCAGAGGCTATTCCCAGAAAATTCAAAATATACATTTTATTTGTCAGGTAAATAATATAACTTTAATATACGATGTTTTAATCAAAATCGTTAGAGCCATTTTTGAGAGAAAATCGAAATTTTCGGAAAAAGTTCCATGTAAAGGGTAGTTAGGGGTGGGGGGATTTTTCTCAAAATCTTCGTGTCGCATCCCTGGAAGATACTAAACTTAAATACCAAGTTTGGTATTTTACCTAAATTTCGTTTTTGAGTTATCGTGTCACAGGCACACGGACACACACACACGGACTTTTTTCTGAAAATACTTTGTTTTGGATACAGGGGACCCTAAAACATATATTTCCGGTGAAATCTCGGTATCGAATTTTTTGGTGGAGTGCAATACTTTCTCTATATACTATGTACATATTGCGTATAGAGAAAGTGAAAAACGAGTTCCTTAAGAAACGTTGAATTCTAAATTTTACACAGGTTTGGTCTCTTAATTGGTAGTTTAAATGCTTCAAATAGAAAAAAATTATATATATTCTGAAAACTTAAAATTCATATAATTTTATTATGAAAAAATAGTGTTATAATGTTTCCAAATTTTTTGGTCACAATGTATTACCTTAAAACTTTCTACTTATTTGAAAGTCTTAATCAAACCCTTATTAATCGGATTTTTCTAATTAATCAGGCCTGTACGCCAGAGTATGTTAACCCGTTTTCCTTGTTTTCTAGAACAATAATGTTTTATGAAGAGGAAGGAGTGAGGACACGGGTTATGTGGCAGGCACTTTTAGAAAATACACAAAGACAAATTTACACCTGGGTAAGTTTAAGAATACTTTGTATTTATTTTCACACAGTAGACTTTTAATACAGATATATTACAACACTTTATATACTTTTATATATTATATAATACAAATGCTCGCAGAAATACATATTTACACGCATCTTGGCCCATTCACACGTTTGTTACATAGACACAAACATTCATGCGCTGTTCTCATGTGAGATCTATTTACAAAAAATGACTGGAGTCTAGAAACGCTCTTCTTGGATCAGAGCCCAAAACTTAATAACTCACTTAACTTAGATACATACATGTTGCACGCCCATGAGGCTAGAATGACTAAAAAAATGACTACGGCACACTCTTATGGCAATTTGACTTTTTGTGACACTTTTCTTTTTAGTTTTAATTTTTCAATCTGATATCTCAAACACTCATTCCCATGTTCTGCTAAAATCACAGCCTCTGGTGTAGTCCAGGCTGTTCCAGCTACAGAGCAGCAGAGTACTCACGACTCGCAGCAGTCTGCAGTATGCAATACAGCTCGGCTGAATAAAGTGGAGCGCAAGCACTTAGCTATCACTTTCACGCTTTTGCAAGAGGCAAGAATTGTTTTTAATGAGAAATGATGTAAATTGTTGAGTTTTTCATATTTTCCAGAATAATATTTTCAGCCATAAATAAGAAAATTTTATTTTAATTTGTATAAAAAACGTGCATTTATTTCAGGATTAAAAAAATAATATTTGAACTTTGAGTCTTCATATAAACAATGTTTAGAATTTAACGAATAGAACAATTAAATAAAAGTAAGTACCAAGTAAGAAAAATTCTTGTTGCTGAAAATTGCAGGTTGGTAACGGAACCAATATTATAATTTTAATCTAAAAATTCAGTTGTTTTAACCCGAATT
This sequence comes from Hymenopus coronatus, assembly GCA_030762935.1. Lineage (NCBI taxonomy): Eukaryota > Metazoa > Arthropoda > Insecta > Mantodea > Hymenopodidae > Hymenopus > Hymenopus coronatus. The sequence goes on from CM060882.1 coordinate 22,348,136, forward strand.
AACCCGCTGAGAACTAAATGTGAAATATTAGAGGGTCACTTTAGAAGCACAGTAGGGGTACCTGCAGAACGCATGGATGCCAGCGTTACAGATAAAATAGAGGAGAATTTGCTGTTATATGACTAAAAATTGGACTCTACTATGGGAAAATAAATTAATCGAATAGCAATAAAAGCATTAGATAATTTTTTTTAAAATGAAATTAGAATTTTATTTATGGACGCTCTTTAACTTCTGTGGTTCTCAGCGTCCGATGCTATTTTGGGCTCAAAGACAGCTTAATTCTGCTCAGAGGTCTCTTTATTGGGATTGAGGTTTTTAATCTATGACACGGGACCAAAGGAAGCCATTCTAAATATTTTAAGCCCCAAAAAAATCCATCGCCCTCCGCCGGGTTTGAACCCGTGACCTTGGGAACTAGAGGCTAGGTCACGGAGCCTTCAAAGCTCTAGTTTATAAGTGCAAATACCTAAAGGTGATTTAAATAATACAATGGCATCATTTAACTAACTAAATGCATTTAAAAGTAATTATATTCATTCTGATTTGCTTCTTTTTTACAAAGAACTTTGTGCCATTCTTGAACAGCTATGGTGGATATGGTAATAAATTAGATATAGTAACAGCATTCTTGGCATTGAAAGAAAGGCCAATCTCACCACATTTTCTGTGAAAACTCCCTTTAATGCCTTTGCTATCGATATCAAATTGCTGACTGCGAAATATTTTTCCTTATGTATAACGTGTAACCGATAGCATACTATCGATAACGAACAATGGTGTTCTGAATGTGATATTTCATTTTATTTATGATTGTGATTTGAAATACAATATTTTGAATTTGTAAATAAGGATTTTTAACATTAATGTAGTTCAACTACTTATCAAATTTCATTTCTGTTACTTCATTAGTAATTAATTCTGCTCCAGAATTATTGCCAATTTATGTAGAATATTTAACACAAAATCTTGCCTCTGGCTATTACGTTCGCCCTCTATCCGGGCTCCGAGCACTACTGCTGCGTACGCGCGAGTACTCCGAACTCGGCCGAGCAGAGTTGAAACAGCCTGGTGTAGTCGCTATGATAGGCAGATAAACCTTGCTACTTGTGCTTTCGTATAACAGCTGTAATTCTGACAAAAGTATTGTTGTGCTATTCAATCATTATTCTCATGTTCTACTTTGTACTTGGCTCTCTCGTGTCAGCCAAATATCCCATTCTGTTATTTTGGGGTAATATTGTCATATACATGAATATTATAAAGCTTGTAAGGTTTACACTTTCTGTTTTGCAAAGGGCTGTGGTACAAATTAAGAGTGGGGAACGCTAGGCACTCTCAAAATTATTTTATTATGATACATCATGTTGTAAAACATCACTGGTTACAACATTCCAATACATTTAAACATCCATAACTTACAGTCAATGCTGGGATTATTTACTTGTCTTAACACGTGCTGACTTTTGTACAACACGCACGGTTAATAGCTTGGTATGAAAACATCAAGTTTGAAACATCTTTTCTGTATTACCTTGTATATTTACAATGCTATTAATATCAACAGAAGTGTGGACCGAACTCATTTTGGAGTACGTAAGACAAATTCCTGCATTTAGTAGTCCTTTCTTTTTATCAGTAAGCAATTAGCGTGAGTGTTTGGTGAACATAGAGGAAGTAAAACTAAATCCCAGAGTAATTAGAAGCATATGGGGTGTTTAAAGAAGAGAAATCGCGTGAGTGCAGGTTGCGCAGTAGCATTACTCTTCGTCAAAACTCAGAAAGCAGAAATGCATTAATTATGGTCATCTTTGACTGCTATACTTCTCAGCATCTCATTTTACAATGAGCCTGCATGACCACTTTATTTGCTCAGAAGATTTTTTTTTGTCAGGCTTGACGTTCTTTCACGAGTGGGACCACCGGCTTTACGTCTCATACAAAGGAAGTCATGTTGAGTGTTTTTACGTCCAAACAATTGCATCGCCCTTCGTCAGGTAGGACCTCAGGAAGACTAGTATGTAACCCATCATGGAGCACGAGGCGTAACGAGCGAGAATGAAAGAATCTTTATACAAAATGGAAGATCTGCAACATTAATAACTGCTCGTAAACCGTAATTTCATTCAAAAACTACAGCACGACGCAGAGCTGCATAGCCGATATGCTACCCAAGTACAAGATAGATCTTGTTGACTGTTTTGTTGAACATTTCGGCCATTAATCTTAATTTCTGGAGTATTTTATTCACTTTGTAGCCCAACATATTAACGACTTAAAGAGGTTTTGTATTTTTTTTTTTTTTTTTTTACATTCGATATTTTTTTTAATTGCGTTCTTATTTAAGACTAAGTTCTATCTTTGCTAATACGCTAGCTTTTGTTACTGTTCGTCTTTTAGGTAAAATTCCTTGTTATTCAAAGGCAATTGTTAATATCAACAATGTTTGTTAATGAGATGTGTAGCTCAAACAATTAGGGATAGCAGAGTAAATGGCCTCATGAACGAGGAAGTATAAATCCTGCCTTATTGTCCTATGACTGAGGTTCCTGGTTTCCAAGGTCGCGAGTTCAAACCAGGCAGAGGGCGTACAATTCCTTAGCATGGCTTCCTTTTTAAAAGGGAGTAAAGCTGTTGGTCCTGTGTTGTAGATATACAAACTTAATAGAACCTTAAGCCTGATAAGCAAAATTATTTAGACTATGTCCCGAAATAGTTAAAGAGCTCCATAAGTAAAGCTCAATTTAATTTTTTGAATAAAGTTTTGTTTCCCAGGTTTTACCAAGTCCCCAACACAAGTAAGAATTGCCTAATTTTAGATCTTATAATGTTTGCTTCCCAAATTTCCTTTCCCAATTATATTTTCATTTCATGTGTCATCACCTGAAACGAAAGAGAGAAAGCGAATTTACCTCCATATATTCAAGTATACTCATGGCAGTCACAAACAAACTTCTCTAAAGTTTGGTTGCCTTGGAACATACTATCATAGTCAATGAGTGGTCGAAGAGTAAATGCTTTATAACATAAAATGGAGGAGATGGGATCAAGTGATGCCATTAGTTCATATGAGAAGATGTTAGGCTTCACTAACTGCTTTATGCAAAGGATTGTTTTAGAAAATGCTTATTTATTCGCTCTAAGCCAGCCCAGCACTCCATATTGTAAGGGAGTTTGCGTTAACGCAAGTTTCTACGTACATTACCCGCTATTAAACGTGCCTGCTGTACACATCCGAACTTCAGCAGTGAAAGACAAGTAAAGAAACATTTGTATCGCACTGTTGATATTTTTGCCAGTCTCACACATAAGGGCGTCTTATCCAACTCGGGTTGTCTATCTACTACAAAACTATTAACATTAGAGGTAATGCCTATATCATCCAACAATGTCGGAAACTTTGGTAATCAACAGTCCGTCCACTTCTCACCGCAGTGACAAAAGTCACGGACCTATCGTCATCACTAATTAATCATTATTATTACAAGAATTCTTGATCTCGAATCTTAAATATAAATTTTAGGTATAAAACGGTGATCTCTAGGTATAATTTTAAAATTTCAGTCATTGATATATTGGCCTTTTTAAAACTATGAAACGTTTTCTTTTGGTGAAGAAGCATAGCCTCCGAGTTATTTTTTTTCAGACCAGTGTAAAAGTGGTATTAAACGTTGTGCAATTTCTGAAATTATGTTCCCCAGTTCTCTCACGTCATCTCTGTCATGGAAAATGCAATTTGTGACTAGGAAAAACAAATGCGCTTAAAACAAAGAAACGCATCAAACCCAACGACTAGTGTGTTCTATTCTAAACTACCTTCTGGGTTGGTCAGTTTTACAAGAATGTCTTTTTCTCAGACACTTACAGTTAAAGCAGCTTATCTGCGAACCTACAATCAATTCCTTTTTACGATAAAGCTCAGCCAGGCTGTTCAAATAATTGTATGTAGTTTCAAGAAATGCAACAATAAAAATTTGGAATTTTTGTCCTCAAGGATGTGAAAATTATTAGACTCAGAGCAACATTATGTCATATCTTCAAGGTTTTGAAACTTTAATGATTATATTTAACTTCATGGCACAGCTCATAGAGCCGCCCGGCCGCTGCGTCCTCCATCTCGGTCCACGACAGACGTCATGGATGGGGTGCAGTATTGGAGAGTGAGACGTGGTCAGCGCCTCGAGCTCCCCCCCAGCCAGCTAATACGGTCTTCACGACCTGGAGCCGCTACTTCTCCATCAAGTAGCTCCTCAATTGGCCCCCCAGAGGCCTCACGAGGCTGAGTGTACCTCGGTCCAGGTCTCCCAGTGGGGGAAAATCCCCACGCTGGTACTGGGAATCGAACCCAGGTCTCCCGCTTGGCAAGCAGGTGCCTGCAAATCTATCAACGTTTGGTAGCCATAATGTGTTACTACAGGGTAAATAAATCAACTGCTGAAAAGTTCTATCAGCCCATTACAAGTTCGTGAGTGGGTGAGTGAGTGAGTGAGTGAGTGAGTGAGAGTGAGTGAGTGAGTGAGTGAGTGAGTGAGTGAGTGAGTGAGTGAGTGAGTGAGTGAGTGATGATTCGGAGTACTATAGATGTACACAGTTACAGCTGCACAGTCTGCCAGTCTGGAGAGCGACAGAGCATTTTTATGAAGAAATCGAGAACAATCCACCACATATGATGATTTGGGCAGGTGTTACAGGTAAAACACCTTTTTGGCCCGTATTTTTTGATGGGTCTGCAAATCAAGAAACTTATCTGAGGATACTGAACGAGCGGTTGTTCCCACAGCTGAGAGTCAGAGGATTAATGGAAACCGTTACGTTTCAACAGGACGGTGCTACACCACATTTTGCATTGTCAGTTCGAAGGTCGCTTAACCAAGTTTTTCAAAACCGCTGTATTGGTCGAGGTTCAGCTAATGCTCCTTGCCCCATCCTCCAAGAAGCCACCAGAAATGCTCTCTGGGAGCGGAAACGTCGGTACACCACAAATGATGACCTGAAGGAAGCTGTCTTTACTAGTCACGCCAGATATGTTGAAGAGGATGAACAAACGAACTTGGCGCCGAATCCAACTGCCCGTTGATATTGTTGGGATCCACACATGTTTTGGAACCCTTATCACGTAAGCATTATGAAATGTGAAAAATTTGAAAATAATAATATTATTTGAATACCTAACAGTTGGTTTAGAATCGAAGATGCAGAAGATGATAGCATTCACATTAGGTTTTGGTTTGATTTTAAATATTTTTTAAATATTTTAGAATTCTATCATTTAATGTATTTGAGTCTAATCGTTTTCACATCTCTGAACAAGCTGCAAAAAAAAAAAAAAAAAAAAAAAAAAAAAAAGTGTTTCTTAAAAACTATTTAATCTCTCTATACTAACATTAAAGTTTGTGTTTTATTTTATTGTTGCGTAACTGCCAGCGAAAGAAAATCCCTAAAATTTGAAACTTTTATAGCAATATTCCTTGGGATGTGACTTTCATCTCCAGTGAGGAGTTAAAGACTAAAACCACCTGTTGAAGTTAACAAACAAACCTGGCTGAACAAAGCGATTTCCTGATTATTATGGATAGCATCTTGGGGACCGATAGCCGGACACATGCGAGCACCAGTTGCATACATACCGAGTAGAGACCGACCTGCATTGGCGACTGCACGCGCCGCATGTAAACAACCTGATACTGCATGCTCTTCATGCAGAAGAACTTTGCAGATATATCAACACAATAACATATTTGGAAAAATCGAGTAATGAAATGCCTCGAGCCCTGAAAGCTGTTGATGAACTTGTGTAAGCAATTAATCAGAGACCCTGTCTTAGACCGTGGGAAAAAGTGTCTGATGGAGTATCTTACGCAGTAGTCGATGATGTGTGCTATTCCTGTTTTGCGAAGTTTTTCCCAATATAAAGCCTGTTTTCGTGCCAATCGGAGACGATTCACATTTGAGAAGTTACGATGTATATAGCTGTGCATTGTAATCTATGTATCTTGAGAGAAAATAAAATGAGTTATAATGACGGCTTATTGCATAACAACAATTGAATTTATGTAAATCAGTCTCCAACCTCAATCGTCTTGCACTGCTAGTGAAAACATCAGTCTACCACGCAACTAGTGCCCCATTTTCTTTCTATTAGTACCACTACGTACCCACTGCATGTTAACTATATACCATGCAGCGCTAACTTCGATTCTATCCCGCTATCGGTCCCCATGATGCTATCCCTACTGATTATAACCAGTAGTGTTTTTTTGATCTCAAGGAAAAGTCACAATGATGTCATAGTTCCATCTGACTTTTGTTTACAGCAGAAAATTTTAAAGAAAAACAGAAAGAAGATGCTTGAAATTGAAAGGAAAACTTTGGCGCCACAGTTTCAATAAACTCTACCTCTTTGCCCATACATGTAGAGGATGTGACGTGTGAGCCGAAGCTCCTAAACCTCTTGGGGTCGAGGACAGACATCTTCCTTGAGGAAGGAGTACATGAACAGCGAGGGTACGCGTCTTCACCAAGACAGAGAAGCCCGGAGCATTACGAGTGCGGGGGTTCACAGCCGTCCCGCCTCCTCACCTTCATCTCTGACCACGCCACGGCGATCCACTCGTTTTTGGAGGCGTCGAACCAGGTGAGGCCCAGGTTATAGCGGCCGTTGAGGTTGGCGTGCTGGCAGTGCGAGAACCACCAGCCACCTTCGTAGTTGGCCGCGCAGTGCGTGTTGCTGATGTCGCGGTCCACGTCGATGGCACTGAACTGCATCCTGTTCTGGTACTCGAGGGCGTCGCTGGCGTTGCCTCTGTAGGATGCCGCGTGCATGCGGTATCCGTCCTCCGCGTCAGAGATGCTCCATTCGCCATATTCTGCCACCCAGATCTTTCCGTAAATGTCTCTGAGGTCGACTCTCAGGGAGGAGCAGTTGTCGCCGGTCAGCTGATGTAGGGCCTCGTTACCCAACCAGAACTCGCCTGCAACAATCAATAACATTACATAAATAACCGGTAGGGACAGAAATAACTTGCTTCCATGTAAGTAGAACCGAAATAAGGGAGTATCATAGGTTAAAGTGACGGTTGCTATGTCACTGAACTTCCTTTGTTTGTATGGACACGAGTTGACAAATTCCTGTATGAGAAAAGTATAAGTATTTTAAAGCTGAAACCAATAACAAGGAATATCTTAAAAACAGTCAGTTCCACGAACAAAATGCATACAACATAAATTGTGTGTTTTAACGAGCTCTACATTTTTTGTGTAGTAAGTTTTTGTCTGTCTCTTGCGGTTTACCAGTTAGGCAAAATTTCACAAAATTCATTAAGAACAAACAAGTCTTCAGAGGCTACTCCCAGAAAATTCAAGATATACATTTTATTTGTCACGTAAAAATATTTAATACACGCTATTTTAATCAAAATCGTTAGAGCCATTTTTGGGATAATCAAAAATTTCTAAAGTGTTTCCATGTAAAGGGTAGTTTGGCGTGGGGGGGATGTTCTTGAAAATCTTCGTGTCGTATCCTTGGGAAGATGCTGAACTTAAATACCAGGTATTTAACAGTCTTTTCGTTTTTGAGCTATACTATCCACAAACACACAGGCACACATACACACACACACATATACGCAGACACGGACCTTTTTCTGAAAATGTTTATTTTTTTGGATTCAGGGGGACCCAAAACATGTATTTGCGGTGAAATCTCGGTATCGAGTTTTTGGGTGGAATGCAATACCTTCTCTATACACTATGTACGTAAAAACGACTTACACTCCATTGAAGGAGTCAAAGCAAAATTTCTAAAAACGGCAATGGATGTTTCAAAATACACGCCATCGTGTCAAATATACAAACTGACAAGGAAACCCTTCCTACGAAAGCAACTGCTTTTAGCATCTGCAAGAAATGCGGAGATCCACCTAAGAGAGGGGGAGAGATGATACAGAAAAGAGAAGAAATCTCGAGAGACGCTATGACGTACCGGAACTGGACCAGCGCTATCATCACAAGATGTGCAAGAATACAGCATGCCACAACCCCAGCGTGCTCGTTGAGTGGAAAACACTCACAAATGCCACATCACCAAGTGTAAAAGCAACACAAAATCTCTATACAATTATGGTAAAGTCTCAAATTAACCATTATCCTCCACCCCAAACTACCCTTTACATGTAAAAAATTTCGAAAATGTTAGATTTTCTCAAAAATGGCTCTAACAATTTTGGTTAAAATACCGTATATTAAAGATTTTTATGTGGCAAATAAAATGTATATCTTGAATTTTCTGGGAATAGCTTTTAAGATCTCTTTATTCTGAATGAATTTTTCTGAATTTTGCGTAACTGGTAAACCGTAAGAGATAGACAAAAACTTACTATAGAAAAAATGTAGATCACGTTAAAACACACAATGTATGTCATATACGTTTTTAGCGTGGAATTGACAATTTCTGAGGTATTCCTTGTTATTTGTTTCAGATTAAAAATAAACTTTTCTCGCGTGGAAAGCTGTAAATTCCTGACTCTGCATAGAAACGGATTTCAACACATGGCAACCATCTTTTAAAAGAGTTGACTATCGTTTTAGTTTAATGTATTCCCTTATTTCACTTCTACTTACAAGGAAGCAAGTAATTAAGAAAATTTCTGCTTGATTATTATAAAGTAGATAGTAGAATATGCTTTTTAAAAATAAGTTTTTACGCGATGTAGAGAAAGTCATGTGAATGGAACACCTCAGATTTTTTGCTATAATAAGGAAATTTCATCTTCACCCTATAGACCGGTATCTGATGGCTTCAGGCGGTTCTGATCTTATGTTACGATCACCGATGCGCTATCCTGAAGCTGTAATCTTTTCCAACCATTCCTATTTTCGCAACTTTCTCTTGGAAACTTCCCTATTGAGTTTTGTCGACACGAAATCGAAGCGAAACTTCGTAGAAAGCACCTAGAAAAGCATACGTTGAAACGATCTCCTGAATGCTGTAACAGAATATTCTATGACGAAAAGCGGAGAGAACCACAAGACTACCCCGAAGTAAGTAAACTTTCACGATTTCTGCAGATTTGTTCATATTAGGTAATACTTCTATTTGAATAGCAGACGTAACTGAATGTGTACAAAATATATGGAATATTGGCTCTACCTTTTAAATGGATCAATAAAGTTATGTGCTGTTACTTTTATTCTCATGGAATGTACGGGCTCCCCAAAATAATAAAAAGAGTAGCACCCCAGTGTACCCCAAGTAAGGTGAGGGGTAAACTCCAAGTTATAAATTAAATCATAGTATAAATTCGAATTACTCTGATAGATCTTACTAAATTAAGAGGCTTATCCACTGAAATGATATTCAAATTATTTCGGGGTCCATGAAGCTTAAAGTTACTCGACATAAGGGAAAACCCAGAGAAAAAAAAACTTATCCGGGTAACTCACCCTAAGCGAGATTCGAACTCGCGACCTTTTGAATGTGTGGCAGACTTGCTACCATCACACCAGGGGGCTAAGAAGCTTTTGTTTTAAGTAGTTTTTCTAAAATGAAAGCTTGGGAATAAATATATAGTTGAATATTTATATATCAAATCGCCCCCCCCTCGTATAATGGCTACCACAGAGCATTTTGATTTTCTCAAAAATAGATCCAATGATTTTTATTAAAATGTCATATGTTTAAGATATTTTTGTTATAAACGAAATAAATATCTTGAATGTTCTGGAATAGCCTCTGTAAACCTCTAACCTCTATTCTAGGTGAATTTTGCGGAATTTTGCATAACTGCTAAGCCGCAAGAGATAGACAAAAAGTTACTGCACAAAAAATGTAGATCTCGTCAAAACACACAATTTATGTTCTTTACGTTTTTGTTGTGGAGGTAACCGTTTCCGAGATATTCCTTGTTATTGGTTTCAATTGTAAAATACTTATCTCAGACAGGAAGTGTCCGTTTTTCTTTTGTTCTACTCCTGGCCAGGCAAAGAAGCGATTTGCAATGACAATCGCATAACGACAGCCTTTAAAACATTTGACTAGCACTTAGTTCCCTCCTACTTATAAGGATTAGCGTGAAGTGGATAGAAGAATAAGGTTATTACCAATAATATATTATAAGATTTATAGAAAGTCATGTGGATGGAACACGTCAGTTTTTTTTTGTATTTGTTCAGAGGGCTTGAAAAGTTATTTCTGGTGAAATCTGAAGCAATATTTATATGCTATTCACAAAATCTGCCGACATTTTATAAGTTTTATGTCATATTTATAATATTTGATGTTCAATTGTTTTTATTCCTTTGCTTCCGAAGTTGAAATCGCTGGATGCAACATTTTTATTACTCCTTGTTCTTTCGTCGCATTTTTTATTTTCTCGATGCGATTTTGTTTTACAACAGTATCTATAGTTACGTGTTGATTTTCCGGCTGGTGACATCATGAAGAAGGAGGCTTCTTCACGCGTAATGGAAAAGGCCGTTTAGAGATAACGCGTAAAAATGCATTCGAGTTGAATTATACGCGCCCATGGATTCACAGCGTTCAACAAAGTAAAGAATTGCATCGAGCGATTACAGTTTATCTTTGGAATTGTAAAATAATAACTATAAAAATAAACTGCGATTCTACAGAAATCCTAGCAACTTATTATTTAAGAATCCGCCAGGTAGTCTGGGTCTGGGAAGCCCAACAAGCCCGATAAAAAAAAAATCTGATGCGTTACACTCACATGACTTTCTCTAGCCGTTCTACAAAATTCTTACATAAGATTATTCTTCTTTCTGCACCTTGTTAATCGAGGTATTTAGCACAATGTTCTTATTACTTAGTTCCTTATAAGTAGGAAGAAAATAAGGGAATACACTAGGCTAAATTGATAGTCAAATGTTTTAAAAGCTGTCGTTATGTGATTGTCATTACAATAGCTTCCTTTCTTGGCCAGGAGTAGAACAAAAGAAAAACGGACACTCCCGTATGAGAAAAGTATAAGTGCTTCACAACTGAAACTAATAACAATGAATACTTCGAAAAGGGTAAGCTCCACGAAGAAAATGTATATGACGTAAATTGTGTATTTTAACAAGGCCTACATTTTTGTATAGTAAGTTTTTGTCTATCTCTTACGGTTTATTAGTTATGTCAAATTAAGCAAAATGCATGAAGAATAAACAGGTCTTTAGAAGCTATTCCCAGAAAATTCAAGATATACATTTTATTTGTTAGGTAAATATCTTTAATATACGATATTTTAATCAAAATCGTTAGAGCCATTTTTAAGAAAATCAAAATTTTCGAAAAAAAGTTCCATGTAGAGGGTACTTTGGGGTGGGGAGAATTTTCTTAAAATCTTCGTGTGGCATCCCTGGAAGATATTGAACTTAAATACCAAGTTTGGTATTTTAGCTACTTTTCGTTTTTGAGTTATCGTGTTCACAGACACACGGACACACGGACACACGGACACACACACACACGGACCTTTTTGTGAAAATGTTTTTTTTTTTTTGGATACAGGGGATCCTAAAACATGTATTTCCGGTGAAATCTCGGTATCGAATTTTTGGGTGGAATACAATACTTCTCTATCCCTATGTACATTGTACATATGGGGCTAGAGAAAATAATAGCGACTTATTATTTAAGAAGCCGTCAGGTAGTCTGGGTCTGTGAAGCCCAACAAGCCCGTTAAAAAAACGCGCTGAGAAGAGTCAAACGCTACACAAAGTCAAACATAAGTGTGAGTGGACTTAACAATCCAACATTTGACGAGCGCTTATAGAAGCTTCATATTTTAATGCTTCAAATCTTGACATCCAATGTTTGGGTGGTAATACTTTTTCTCTCTCTCCCACGAGAAGGTAAAAATGTAAAGAAATAGCGCCATAAATGAAAATACTCTTTATCAGTGACATTAACCTTTTAAAGAGAACAGGTTTTCTATTAAGTTTGAACTGCTATTGGAACCTTTCACCTTTCCTTGAGTTAAAGATGTCACGAGTTTTCTGGCGGAAGGACCAGAATAAAATACCTACTACCGGTGGGCTATGGCGCTCCAATACATTTGCATTCCGAATCGATACAGAGTAATAAGAAGGGTTTTGCCGGTTGGCAGTTTTCTTCTTTCTTTCTCTGCCCTTTTTATTTGGCGAGGGTTCAAAGTACTATTGTTAATGCACGCTCATAAATTTTTTTTAGCCCTGCAGATAAAGTCGAGAGAGGGCAGAATAAGTTTCTATCTTCTAAGTCCGCTCTTTCCATTTACAGGTGCATGAGGCCGCCATGTTTGGCTTGTTGTTTTGAAAACAAAATAATCACGCAAACAGAGATGTATGACGTCTGTTATTTGTAGAGGATTTAAGATAAGCAGATTTTACCGTCCTCCTTTTGACGTTTTAACGATTTCAGCCGCTATGAAATTCAATTCCATGGCCAGTGAGCCGACCTCCATGCGGTGTGCCTCCGAGTTTTCAACTTTTTCTCTTCATTTTATACATATACGGTTCCAAAATGAGGTTTCATTGGCTATATGGTTAACAACGTAACTGGATAATGCTTCATTCCACCTTTAAATGTGTATGTCACTTAATACGGCCTAATTCACATATTTTGCAACCTTTTATTCAGACCAATATGTTTTTAAAAGTTTTACTTTCTCTACACATACTATATAGATAGCGTATAGACAATGCATTCCATCCAAAAATTCCATACCGACATTTCACCGGAAATAAATATTTTTTAGAAGAAGCTCCACGCTAACTCAAAATCGAAAAGTTTTGATTTTTCTCAAAAATGGCTCTAATGATTTCGATTAAAATGTCGTGTATTAAACACATTTACCTGACAAATAGAATGTATTTCTTGAATTTTCTGGGAATTGCCTCTGAATACTACTTTATTCTGGATGAATTTTACGGAATTTTGCATAACTGCTAAACCGTAAGAGATGGACAAAAACTTAATTTACAAAAAATGTAGAGCACGCTAAAATACACAATTTATGTTATATACATTTTTTTCGTGAAGTTGATCGTTATTGAGATATTCCTTGTTGTTGGTTTCAGCTTTAAAAAAACATACTTTTCTCTTACGGGAATTTGTCAACTCCTGTCCACACAAACAAAGGAGCTTCAGCCACACAGCAACCAGCTTTTGACTATCACTTTAACCTATGGTGCTCTCTTATTTCTCTTTTACTTACAAGAAAGCAAGTAATAAGAATATTTCTGCTAATTTTTTCTCGATTAGCATGAAGTAAATAGAAACATAAGCTTTTTAACTATAATTTGTTGCAGAGATGTAGAGAAAGACATGTGAATGGAACACATCAGATTTTTTAGATAAAGGTCCTGTGTGTGTGTGTCCGTGTGTGTGTGACCACGATAACTCAAAAACGAAAAGTCAGTCCAAACTTGGTATATTAGTATCTTCCAGGAATGCAACACGAAGATTTTGGGGAAAATCTCCCCACGCCAAACTACCTTAAACTGGAAAAATTTTCGAAAATGTTGATTTTCTCAAAAATGGCTCTAACGAATTTGATTAAAATCTCTTATGCTGAAGATATTTACATGACACACAAAATGTATATCTTGACTTTTGTTGGAATAACCTCTGAAGACAAGTTATTTCTGGGTGAAATTTTTGAATTTGAAATAACTGGTAAACCGTAAGATATAAGGAAACCCCGAAAAGCCTCTAACTAAGATTTGAACTCACGACCTCTTGAATGTGAGGCAGACACGGTACCCCTAAACTACCGAGTTATATATTTCATCCAAAAACTGGATCCCAAAATTTCACTGCAAATAGGCATTTTAGGGTCCACTGAATAAACAAAAATTTTTTTTTAGAAAAATATCTTTGTGTGTGAGTGTGTGTCCTCATCTCTTTTGTTTTTCTCTTGCCCATGACAATCGCATAGTGACAGCTTTTTAAATACTTGACTATCACTTTAGCGTGCACTCTCTTATTCCGTTCTACTTGAAAGGAACTAAGTAATAAGACCATTTTTGATAATGTTTATCTCAATTAGCATTATGTAGATAAAAGAATAATATTTTGTAAGAATAGTTAGTTTGCAAAATAATATGAATGCAAAATATTAGTTTTTTAATGTTTTTCCTCATGGTGATACATCCCGCGAGGGAAGGGGCTTACGGACCCAACTACCATGCCCACATACACGGTGGAGGTCAGCATTCCGCACCCCTAGCCGAAAAGTTGGATTTTTTGGTCGGGTCGCAGCTCCTCACTTCCCTCACTGCTGAGTGGATGAATCTGGAAAATATTGAAGCGAGAGTATTTTGAGAAGTCCCCGTGTTATTTACTTCACATCTTCAAGCAGTGAGCTTGGGACTTGATGCATCCTCAACTTGGTCCCAACAGAGTTCGAACCCGAACCCTCCACATATTACAGAGTTTTTGTACCTTGTCATCATACGGCTTTATTAATGCAGTTTCCACGCTTACGGAATACAAAGCATAAGGTAATGAAGATATCCGGTTAGTGCAGCGCTACACCGGCAAGAAAGTAAATTAGACTTCCTTCCGGGGAGACGCGACAGAGCACCTGACACATTTAAAAGATGGAGTGCCTCATCACATATTCCTGAGGGCAATCCTACACCACTCTTGTCTAGATCGAAACTCAAATATACGGGTACATTTCCCTGCAAAAGTGTTTACATTAATATCAGCGTTTTGTTATTTGTTTCTTGTCTAAACGGACAACAAATCAATGTCATGGTGTGGCCCAAAGTTTGACACGGTTTCTGGATGAACCTTTCGTCTGACCTGGAATAGCATTGCCATAGAAGTAACTGCAGTTAAATTCAATGACAAGAATACGATAGAATGGTCAGCGTTCTAGCTTCCCAATTCAGAAGTCCCGTGTTCGATTCCCGCCACCAATTGTTTAATGGTTGGTTATGAGTATAGAGAAAGAGAAAAGAAATTAACAAAGAACGATAGAATACATTTAAATAAACTACAAAAGAAGAAATGTGTGTATATATATAAATTTATTAGAGTCGGCTGATAAGTCCCAGGCCTCTCAATGAAAACAGCATTAAAAAAGCACTTTATTTTTCAACATAATCTCCGGAAAGGCATATCGGTGTTCTAATTTAATTAAACCATCTCTGTAGTGGATTTATCAAGGTCCTCAAAATAGCTGTTTACTGTATCAATGATCTCCTCCTTGCTGTGAAATCTTCATTCTCCAAGAAAATGTTTGAGGTTTGGGAACAGGTGATAGTCACTGGGTGCTAGGTCTGGTGAATAGGGTGGATGTTCAAGCAATTCCAGCAATTTCCCATTACAATGACTCAACGATGGGCCGGAGCACTGTCGTAATGAAACAAGGTTTTCCTTTTTGCCAATAAGGTATTTTTCTTTTCACCTCATCACTCAAAAGTTGCAGTAAGCTTGCATAGTAGTCACCAGTGATACTTTTACCCTTTTCCAAGTAATCAATAAAAATAATTCCCTGTGCATCCCAGAAAACACTCGCCATAACCTTGTTAGCTGACAAAACTGACTTTGCCTTTTTTGGAGTTGGTTCACCTGGAGCAATCCACTGCTTTGACTGTGATTTACTTTCTGGAGTGTAGTGATGTATCCAAGTTTCATCCATGGTAATAAGCCGTCTCAAAAATTCACTGGGATTTTTACGGTAGAGCTCCACATTCTTAACAGAAACAGTTTTTCTTTGGAACTTTTGATCAGGTGTCAACAAACGCGGCACCCGTCTTGCACAGGCCTTTTGAAATCCCAAAACATTATTTAAAATATTACCTGCACGTTCTTTTGATATGTTTACAGCGTCTGCTATCTCAAACAACTTTAATCTGCGATCTTCCAGTACTAAACGATGACTTTTTGCAATGATCTCTGGAGTTGTCACTTCTACAGGTCGTCCAGAGCGAGGCTCGTCACTAGTGAATATGAATCATTGAATATGAAGGGGCAGAGTCTTTCAATGTACTGTGCATTTCCTCCTGATTTCTTTAGGCGTTAAGCCTTTCAAATGGAAGTATTTAATCACTGCTCGTTTTCCAAATCCTCCATTTTTGTGAAAACTCTGAAGTTGTCTTGTTCAAAATGCTTTCATTCGAAAACTAAACAATCTATTGACTTGTAGCTATGAATACAAGCTAGTCTAGAGTTAAACTATACGATGCTACCGTCTAACTGATCTAATGGCGCCATATCTGTATGAGGTCCGGAAACTATCAGCCGACCCTCATATATAATAAAATTAAATATGAATTCATAAAAAAATCTGTTCCATTCACATGGCTTTCTCTACATCTCTATTAAAAATATTGTTAAGCTTATTCTTCTATCCATTTCATGATAAACATTAGCAAAAATTGACTTATTGTCTTAATTCCTTATAAGTAGAAAGAAAATAAGAGAATACACTAGACTAAACCAACAGTCTAATGTTTTAAAATGTGGTTGCTATGGAATTGAAATCCGTTTCTTTGCGTGGCTAAAGTTGACAAGTTCCCATGTGAGAAAAGTACTTTAAAACTGAAATAAATAACAAGGAATATCTCAAAACGTTTTCTCCGTGAAAAAATGTATTTTATCGTGATCAATATTTTTTGTGTGGTAAGATTTTGTCTCCCTTACGGTTTAAAGCAATGCAAAATTCAGCAAAATCATCCATGATGGAGATGCCTTCAGAGGTTATTACCAGAAAAGTAAATATATACATTTTATTTGTCGTGTAAATATCTTTAATATATAATATTTTAATCAAGATCGTTAGAACCATTTTTGAGAAAATCAAAATTTTCGAAAAAAGTTCCATGCAAAGGGTAGTTGGGGGTGTGGGAACTTTCTTGAAAATCTTCGTATCGCATCCTTGGAAGATACCAAACTTAAATACCAAGTTTGGTATTTCACGGTCTTTTCATTTTTGAGCTATGCTGCCCACAGACACACATGGACATTTTTCTAAAAATGTTTTTTTTTGGATTAAGGAGGTCCTAAAACATAATTTCCGGTGAAATCTAGGTATCAAACTTTTGGGTGCAATACAATACCTTCTCTATACACTATGTACATACTACGTGTAGAGAAAGTAATACATTCTTTGCTCGCGTCTGCGCTCATGCTGCAACGTGAACGTAGCAACAAACAAGTATACCTTCGACAACTTGACGATGTATAAAAGTCTGATGTGTTCCATTCACATGACTTTCTCTATATCACTGCAACAAATCATTCTATTTACTTCATCTAATGGAGCAAAAATTAGCAGAAATAGTCTTATTACTTGCTTCCTTGTTAGTAGAAACGAAATAAGGGGGTACCAAAGGTTAAAGTGGAAGCCAAGAGCTGGTTGCTATGTGACTGAAGTTCGTTTGTTTGTATGGACACGAGTTCACAAAGTCCTGCATGAGAAAAGTATAAGTTTTTATAGCTGAAACCAAAAACAAGGAACATCTCAAAAACAATCAACTTCACGAAAAAAATGTATAACATAAATTGTGTGTTTTAAGGTGTTCTACATTTGTTGTGTGGTAAGTTTTTGTCCATCTCTTACGATTTAGCAGTTATGCAAAATTCTGTAAAATTGACCCAGAATAAAGTAGTCTTCAGAGGCTATTCCCAGAAAATTCAAAATATACATTTTATTTTTCAGGTAAATATCTTTAATATACGATATTTTAATCAAAATCGTTAGAGCCATTTTTTAGAAAATCAAAATTTTCGAAAAAAGTTCCATGTAAAGGGTAGTTGGGGGTAGGGGGATTTTTCTCAAAATCCTCGTGTCACATCCCTGGAAGATACTAATCTTAAATACCAAGTTTGGTATTTTACCGACTTTTCGTTTTTGAGTTATCGTGTTCACAGACACACGGACACACGTGTGGCATATGTTGGAATAAGTACAGTGTTTGTGTGTTTTACGTCCCAAGGGTATGAAGTTAGCGTGTAGCTAACATGTGTGCTTGACGTAGCTTGTCGTCTGAGGGAAGCGCACCAGGTGTTGTGGTTAAAACGTGCATGTTCCTTCTCACACACAACACCGACCAGGTGGACTTCCATTGCTTATCTCCTTCATAAACCTATTGTTTGTGAAAATTTAGGCGTCGCTGCGAACTTTTCCGTTTTTTAAATGTGTGCACTTTAGGACAACAGATGGAGCTACCGTAGACTGCATCTGTTGTCACATTCGCGACACAGACCAGGTGTCATACTTGCAGCCCTTTTTAATTAAAAGCAAAGATAAAAAAGCAAACTTTCCCTCAACGAACATTAAAAATGCCAGCATTCTGTTGGGACCAGTTACTATAAACAAAACTGTATAACGTATTCACCTAGATGGTCTTTTTCTGTTGTGTTTTTTTTTTTAAAAAGATTTTACAAACGTCATTGTTCCTAGTAAAAACCAATGCTTGTTCCTTCACTGTGAATGTAATAATATTAAAAATAATATGAGCTTAATTTGCCATTGCTGTTATTTTATTTTTAATATAGTTATACTATTAATTTTCCAGGTCCTCCAGTAAGGTCCTTATCGTATTCTGGCCCTCAGTGTATTACTAATTGGCCATCACTGTTAAAATAATAAAATTTCCCTGTCGTAGAAGTCCATGATTTGTAGAGTAATGCAGTATGTACAGTTTTTTGCTTTCTCTAGCCCCATATGCACAATGTACATAAGGATAGAGGTGTTGTAATGCACCCAAAAATTCGATACCGAGAATTCACCGGAAATATATGTTTTGGGGTCCCCTGAGTCCGAAAAAAGCATTTTTAAAAAAAAGGTCCGTGTGTTTGTGTCTGTGGACAGCATAGCCCCAAAACAAAATGACCGCTAAATACCAAACTTGGTATTTAGGTTTAGTATCTTCCAAGGAAGCGACACGAAGATTTTCAAAAAAATTCCCCCGCCACAAGCTACCCTTTACATGGAAAATTTTTCAAAAATTTTGATTTTCTTAAAAATGGCTCTAACGATTTTTATTAAAATCCCATATATTAAAACCATTTATGTCCGAATTTTATGTATATTTATGTATATCTCGAATTTTTTGGGAATGTCATCTAAAGACCTCTTTATTCTGGTTGAATTTTACTGAATTTTGCTTAACTGCTAAACCGTAAGAGATAGAAAAAACGTACTACACAAAAAATGTACCTCATGACAAAACACACAATTTTTGTCCTTTACGTTTTTGTTGCGGAGGTAACCGTTTTCGAGATATTCCTTATTATTGGTTTTAATTGTGAAGTACTTAACCTTTACTCACACAGGAAGTGTATGTTTTTCTTTTGTTCTACTCCTGGCCAAGCAAAGAAGTGATTTGCAATGACAATCGCATAACGATAGCCTTTTAAAACATTTGACAATCACTTTAGCATAGTGCATTCCCTCATTCTCTTCTACTTATAAGGAACTAAGTAATAACATTCTGCTAATATTTATCTTGATTAGCATTGTGTACAAAGAAGAATAATCTTTTGTAGGAGTTTTGTAGAGCAGCTTGAGAAAGTCATGTGAGTGTAACACATCAGATTTTTTTAGCATAATCTAATACCTATTTCCATTCATTTATTGATTTATTTGGTACAGTTTAAGCAACCAGAATTGAAACTGTTTATTCGGCGGAGTTGCGCGGCAACGAACAAACAAAGCACTGTCTACGTCACCACAAAAATTCAATTCCTCCTAATAATATTAATATCAATAAATTTAAAAATATTTCAGTTAATATTAGGACAAAACGTATATTAAGGTTATTATTTTCTCACGGAAAAAAAAAAAAAGCATCTACTAAACACCCCACTCACAAATAATGTTTATTTAAGCTTCTTATAATATAAATAACTATTATTCTAAATTCAATTTTGTTTTATTTATGGGTGCTCTTTAGCTGCTCTGGTTCTCAGCGTGTTGGACATGAAAGACCGTTTAATTTTTACCCTCTCTACACGTACTATTTACACAGTGTATAGAGAAGATACTGTAATGCACTCAAATATTCAATATCGAGATTTCACCGGAAATATATGTTTTGAGTCCCCCTGAAAACAAAAAAAGCATTTTTTGGAAAAAGGTCCGGTATTCAAGTTTGGTATCTTGCAAGGATGCGACACGAACATTTTCAAGTAAATTCCAAACTACCCTTTACATAGAACTTTTTTTCGAAAATTTTAATTTTCTCAAAAACGGGTAGTTTCGGGTGGGGGATTTTCTTGAAAGTCTTCGTGTCGCATCTTTTATCAGATACAAAACTTATATACCAACTCTTTTCGTGTTTTAACTTTGCTGTCAACAGACATACACTTTTTCTAAAAAAAGTTTTTGGACTTAGAAACCCTCAAAACATGTATTTCCGGTGAAATCTCGGTATCTAATTTTTGGGTGCATTTTAATACCTTCTGTATACACTATGTACATAGCACGTGTAGAGAAAGTAAACATGTTAAGGAATATTATTTTCTGAGTTACATATTCCTCTCCGTTTGCAAGACGTGAGAGATCAAAGTATAGAAGTATCGGCAGAGTGTGGAGCCTAAGTAAATATTAATCTATAGGTATGGGTATTTTAAATTCATGCAGTTTCCGAACACAGGAAGGGTTTCAAATATTCAGTGACTGGTGATCGATAGTGACGCAGTAGACAGTTGACACACGATACTCACCGGTAGGAGAGCCGAAACCGACAGCGTATTCGTTCCATTTGCGATTGAAGTCCTCGGAACCGTCCACTCGCCTCTGGATGACTGTCCAGCCTCCTCCGTGGGTGTCCTGGTCACACCACGCCGACATGGGAGTGGTGCCCTCCCCTCCTGGGGCCACGATGTACAGTCCCGTAGCACCTCTCACCGACTTGCAGTCTGCAACAACACAAAACTTACGTCAGCGGCTCCATAACCTCCTTAATCTTATCATTATTAAGAAAGAATGAAAAAAATCTGATGTGTTCCATTCACATGACCTACTCTACATATTCTTAACTGTTTCTTTTTTGGCTCTTAACGACCTTTACCCTGGTTGGTCATATCGAAATTGGTGAAATGATGCTCAATGATCTCGGGGTCCATGGAGCTTAAAGTTACTCGACATTCGTCTTCTCAGGATAAGGGAAAACCCCCCCCAAAAAAACCTTATCCGGGTAACTCACCCTAAGCGAGATTCGAACTCACGACCTTTTGAATGTGAAGCAGAAACGCTACCCAGACGGGCTCTCTTGCTTTCTTGTAAGTAGAAGCCAAATAATGGGATACACTAGGCTCAAACGATCGTCAAATCTTTTTTAAATACTAGTTGCCTTGTGGTTGAAATCCGTTTTTATGCAGGGCCAGGAGTTTACAAAGAGAAAAGTAAATATTTTGATTCTGAAACAAATAACAAGGAATATCTCAGAAACAGTCAATTCAACGAAAAAAATGCATATTACATAAATTGTGTGTTTTAACGTGATCTACAGTGTTATAAGATTTTGTCTATTTCTTACGGTTTACCAGTTACGCAAAATTCAGCAAAATAAGGAAGTCTTTTGAGGCTATTCTTAGAAAATTCAAGATATATATCCATCTAAATATCTTTAATGTGCGGTATTTCAATAACAATTCTTGGAGCCATTTTTGAGAAAATTAATTTTATTCGAAATTTTTGCCATATAAAGGGTAGTTTGGGGGGGGGGATTTTTCTCTAAATCTTCGGTCACATCCCTGGAAGATACTAAACTTAATTATCCGAATTATTGATACTAAAATAAATAAACCTGAAACCCCTTCACAAACGCAAAAGACAAATAAAAAAGTGTTATATACAATTCTCTATTTATTATAATTATATAGTAATATAAAATAATAAATAAAGTTAAAACAATAAATTCTAATCTAATCATGTTAATAATAAATGTTTAGAACGTTTAAAAGAAAATACTCTTGGTATTTTACCCATTTTTCGTTTTTGAGTTATCGTGTGCACAGACACACGGACGTTTTTCTGATTTTTTTTTTTGGATACAGGGGACCCTCCGGGTACTCCGGTTTCCCCCGCCATCGCATTCCACCGGTGCTCCATCATCATTCATGTATCATCAGTGTCACCGCCTGCGGTGCCGTAAGTAGTAAAAGCGGGCGTTAAACACTACCAAAAAAAACAACCTCCAAACTACCCTTTACATGGAAAAAATTTCGAAGATAGAAGAACGTGCTTTTTAATAATAATTTGTTACAAAGATGCCGAGAAAGTCATGTGAATGAAACACATCAAATTTACCTAAGAATGCTTGAGACTCAAAACATATCCCGGTGAAATCACGACATCGAATTTTTTGAGTGGAATACAATCCTCTGTACATAGTGCATGAGGAGAACATAATAATAATAATAATAATAATAATAATAATAATGGGGGAGAATGGACATGTATGACCAGAAGGCCATGTGTAACATAAACAGTGGAATCACACCTAGCGCACACAGCATGCAACTGGCAACATATGTTAGGCCTGTTTCCCGAACAGCGCTAAGAAGAGCCATTATGTGGCAAAGTGGCCATTTTAGGGTACATTTTCCTGTCCCTAATGGCGAACGTTTTCTGTTTTTACAGTTCTTTTCCCCTTTCGCTGACAGCGAGCAAAAGAACTTTCCCGGGGCCGAGAGTTCAAAGGGCGGGAAATGGATTATGAAGGTTTTAATGAAATCCTCTGTACAGTTTTCAGAAAGGTCGTTATTTTTATCATTAACGCTCACTTAGATCTCGTGACTGATGTCACTGCAATGTCGGGTAATTGTAGAAACAGACACATTAAAACCTAGGAGCAGTGTATTTACTATCTCGTTCCACAGTGGATTTACTCGTTTTCTCATACGCGTTAGTCGTTTATGTAGCTTATATATACATATAAGTGCAGTAAACTAGACAAAACACGCTGGTAGCTTAGACCGGGCCGGTCCAACGCAAATGCTAAAGTAGCAGCCGCAGCCGTTGTCCGAGAGAGAGGGCTGGCGTGTTGTAGTGCGATAGCGGATGGGTAGAACACTGCTGTTGAATGTAGCGGCATTGTACTCATAGCTTTGGCGAATAGAAACATTTCCTATTTCATAGACTGATTTGGAGCTCTTAAAACATTAATGTATTACATTCAAATGACTTTCACTATCTATTCTACAACAAAATCTTCTTACAAGCTAATTCTTGTATATAATTCATAAAAATCAAGATAAACATTAGGAGAAATGGCTTTAATACGTATGGCTGGCCGCGCCGTGGCCGAGTGGTTAGACCATTCGTCTCAACTAGAGAGCCCCCGAGTTCATCCTAATGGACAAAGCGGCGCAGGGGCGAGTTCTCCGGTTTCTCCTGTCATTGCATACTCCAACTTCATTACAAGCATCATCAGTATCGTCGTCTGCGATGCCATGTGTAGTAAAAGCGGGCGTTAAACTCTGTTGAGAAATATGTACATATGGCTGCTCGCTATATGACGGCCTTGAAATTTCGATCTGATTTCATGACCAGAATGAAAAAGAAAGGAAAAAAAAAAAAAAAACAATAACGAGTTCTCATTTGAGAAATGTCTAAGGAAGGAAATATAAGCATAAAACAAGGAGATGGTTAACTCTTTAAAAAAAAATCCTGTGCTTTAATATTTACAGTTTCTATGCAATTAGATTTGGTCTATCTCTTATGGTTTGCCAGTTGCTGAAAAAGTCATCCAAAACAAAGAGCTCTGCAGAGGAAGTTCAAGATATACATTTCATTTGTAATAGGAATATGTTTCATATAAGGTATTTTAATAAAAATCATTAGTCAACATTTTCCACGTAAAGGGAAGATTAGGGTGGGAGTATGTTCTTGAAAATCATGTTGCATCCTTGGAAAATGCCCAATTGAAAATCAAGTTTCTTTTTGAGTTATGTTGTTCAGACACGCACGCACACACAGGGATTTATTTCTGTATTACATTGTACATACGTGTAGAGAAAGTAAAAATTGCAAGTTTTGAAATTATGATGTAGTGAACAAAGACAGGTGCATGAGCTCGACTGCGTATAATTGTAATTTAGACGCTCGCATGAAAATTACGACACTCATTTTAATTAGTTGTATTACAGTCATGTTGCAAGAGGGTCATCCAGAAAGTAGTAGATGATTTGACAGAACTAAACAATAACGAAGCTTTATTTACAGTACCTTACTCTATTTCTCATTGCTATCAAGGTGTTTATTGTGATGCGGTACCACTTTTTCAACCAGTTTTATATTCTTCCACCGCTAAAGCTCTGAGCTGTCACTGACTTTTCTGAACGTTGTAATCATTTGCCTTCAACTCCTCCATAATGCTTTATGAACTTTCACTCCGACGTTAGATCCACGATGACATACGGAGGAGAAATATGGGGATGGGAACAGACAGGGAATCTGGACCAAGTGAGGTCCCAATTTTTGAAAGGAATTCTAGGGGTACGGCAAACTGCGGAATAATGAGGGAATTCGGGGCACATAGTGAAACGATAGAGTGCAAAATCAGAGCAGTTAAATATTGGATGAGAATCGTTCACGGAAACCAATCTCTAATTAGGGCAGTCTGCTACCGTGAACAGTTCCAAATGGAAGGTAATTCAACGTGGGCTTCAAAATTAAAGAAAGGGTTGGAAACCATTGGGATGGGATACATGTGGATGGCGGGGCAGGAAAACAGGCCGAGTATTTGGAGAAAAATTAAGAACCGCCTCTGTGATATTGACAGACAGCAAATAATTGCGCAATGCACAGAGGTGTCATTAGAAGTACAGTCTGGGCTAAAATCGGAGTGAGGTATGGAGCAATACATCAAAACAGGTACCAAACTCATTAGAGAGGGGCTCGCGTGGATTAGACTAGGAGCAAGGAGGAGCACGAAAATTTCTGACGGAAATGGCGGAATGGCGGGAAAAATATTTGCCGCGAGTTTTTACCACTGCGAATGTAGGGCTAGAAGCATGTTGGACGGTACTGGCAGGCACGGAAACATGGACGGGCTACGTAAATTTATACTTAAGGCAAGACAGCTGAGATCTGAGGAGGCTGCCAATAGAGATGGGGGGGGGGATAAGATCAACTAAACAAAAGTGACTACAATGTTCTACATACATATATATTATGTCATACTTATATTTTTATATATTGTGTATATATTTCTTTTAAGTGTAATTATCTATTATAAGAGGGTACATTTATGAAGGTGTGCTCTGTGCTGTAAATTTAAATTGATATATTTGAATATCTTTGTATTTTTATTTTCGGGTTCACTCTTTTAATTCTTTGTTGTTGTTTTAATATTGCTTGTAATGTGTATTACAAAAGCACGTACGGTCTGTGGACCCGTGCGATTGTTGAAATTCTATGTATGATATTGCTATGTCAATAAATACACTTATTCATTCACTCCGTTCTTTGTGATACACACTGATTCTTCCTTGATTACTCGTAAATTATGCAACATTTCCTCACTGAAGTTTCGATCTCTGTATCATCACCATATTGCGTCATTTACCTATAACATTTGATTGGCCGGAAATGTTGTGCATTGTAAAAGTTCTTTGGGGGTGAAAAAGTCTTGACAGAATGGAGATTGCGTCGAAAAATAGAGTAAGGTACTGTAACTTTGTAACTAAAGTTTTGTGTTGGTAACATTCGTTATCATTTAGTTATGCCAAATCGTCTGTCACTTTCTGGACCACCCTCGTATAATGTACTGCAGAGTTATTTCAGCACGGGGATATTAATGTTGAGTTAGCGGGATGGAATTCAATTTCATTAGCCACCTTTAGAGTGCAGCACTGCACTGTTGCATGATAAATGGCAGCTACTTGGTGTTCCTTTATCACTTTCGTCTCCTTACTTACTTGCGTTGAATAATATACTGTCTTGAAAAGTCTCTTCAGAGATATTAGGAGATGTAAGATGAAAACTTAATGTTTCCCAAAACCTCTCTTTATCCCCTAATGCCAAAGTAACGCTCTTATACTTTTCTAGGTTTCTAGCTCTCACTCGCTTGCTCTGTTTGCTTTTTTTTTCTCTCCTCTTCCTATCCATTTATATTTTATTAGATTATGAAATTTTCACTCCACCAGATATTAGTTTGTGCACGTACAGCATGGTGAGAAGGTCAAAAAGAAAAAGAACTATGTACCTACAGGGTCAATAGCAACTGAATGAATGACAGCCATTTTGTCTCTAAAGATAGCGTCCTCTAGCGAGCGAAACAGACAGAGACAGAGCATGTTTAGAACTCGTGCAGAAGACTAGTGTGTATAAGTTGTATACCTTTTACTTTCTCTACACGTACTATGTACACAGAAGGTATTGTTTCCCACCTAAAACTTCTATACCGAGATTTCTCACTCGAAATTTATGTTTCTAGACCCCCTGAATAAAAAGCATTTCTAGAAAAATGTCAATGTGTGTCTGTATAGGTTAAAAAAAAAATATGATGTGCTCCATTCACATGGGTAAAAAAAAACTTTTCTTTCAAAAGATTATTTATTTATTTTTTCATTTATGTATCCCGCCTTTAACATCTAAGGTCATATCGGGGGCTCTGCACTTGAAACAACTCGTTGTCTGTAGGTTTAAAACATTTTATTTTCCTCAAACATGTTCACTCTCATATACTTTCACACTCTGTGGGGGATAGGGAATAATTCTATCTATCGAACCCTGGACCTCCGGGTGAGAAGTCAGCTCGCTGACAATTCGATCACGGGGGCAGTCTTATTTATTTTGTTTCATTTGTATGGTCCTCTTTAACTTCAATAGTCATATCCGGGGCTATGACTTTTTAAATAATTCGTATTGCTGTAGGTTTTAGAACGTCAGGTTAATCAGTTTTATATTACTAAACACACGCACATTTACTCTCACATACATACCTCCAGACTTTGTGGGGGGATAGGGAATAATTTTGGTTAAGGAAAAGTTTTCCGCCCCAGCCGGGAATCAAACCCGCGACCTCCGGGTGAGAAATCAACTCGTTGACCACTCAACTACGGAGGCAATCACAAGGGATTATTCTTTTATCTACATCATGCTAATCGAAATACACATTAGCAGAAATTATCTTATCTTTTAAGCAGAAGAGGCATAAAATGGAAAGAAATGGCGTGTTATTTATGGACGCTCTTTAACTGCTTTGGTTCTCAGCGTCCCATTCTATATTGGGCGTGAAAGATCGCTTAATTTTGCTCAGAAACCTCTCTTATCAGGCTTGAGGTTCTTTTACGTGCCGTAAATCTATGACACGGGACCAACGGCTTTACTTCCCTTCCGAAGGAAGCCATGCTAAGGATTTTTACGCCCGAAAAAATCCATCGTCCTCCGCCGGGTTTGAACCCGCGACCTTGGGTATATGAAGTTAGCATGGTAACCATTACACCACGGAGGGCGACAGAAGAGGCATAAGATAATACAGTAGGATAAATTAATAGTAATTATTTTTAAAAGCTGGTTCTATGTGAAACAACTGGAGTTCAGTTCGCAATGCATGGCCTGCAGTAAAACAAGAGAGATAAAACGAAACGTCTCTTCCAGTTTGAGAAAAGTTTAAGCAGTTTAAAATTGAAACTAATAACAAGGAATATTTCAGAAACGGTTAGCTCTACATAAAAAAAATGTACATGACATAAATTATGTTTTTAATGATATCTACTTTTTTTTTGTAGTAAGTTTTTTTTCTAGCTCTTACGGCTTATTTAAAATTTGCTTACTGTATGCAAAATTCTGCATCTAGAATAAAGAGGTCTTCAGAGGCTATTCCTAAAAATTTCAAAATATGCAATTTATTCATTATGTAAATATCTTTCATATACGGCATTTTAATCACAATCTTTAGAGCAGTTTTTGAGAAAAACAGCATTTTCAAAAAGTTTTCCATGTAAAGGGTAGTTTGTGGTGGGAGGAGTTTCTTGAAAATCTTCGTGTCGTATCCTTTGAAGATACTAAACCAAGTTTTGTTTTTAACGATGTTTTCGTTTTTGAGCTATGCTGTCCACAGACATACACGGACCTTTTTCTAATAATGCTTTTTTCGAACTCAGGGGATCTGAAAACAAACATTTCCGGTATGGAAGTTTTGGGTGGAGTACACTGTAGTCGCACACAGCTAGAGAATGTAAAAACGAAAATACCGTTTAATGCTAAACTTGGTATTTATGTTGCGTATCTTCCAAGGATGCGACGCGAAGATTTTGATCAAAATCTCCCTGCTCCAAACTACCCTTTACGTGAAAAAAAAATGTTATTTTCTCAAAGATGTCCGTAATGATTTTTATTAAAATAGCGTATATTAAAAATAATTAAGTGAAGAATAAAATATATGGCTTGAATTTTCTAGGAATATGTTGATCTCTTCATTCTGGATGACTTTTGTATAACTATATAACTGGTAAATCGTAATAGATAGAAAAAACTTATACACAAAAAATGTAGATTTCGTTAAAGCACACACTTTGTTATATAGACCGTTTCCGAGATATTCCGTTGTTGGTTTGAATTTTAAAATACAAACTTTTCTCATCCGTTTAACATCCCTTTGGGCTTAGAAAATTAACGAATTTTAATGTCAATTACACAATGACGAGCTTTAAAAGCAATCAACTATCGTTTTAGCCTAGTATACCCCCTTATTTACTTTCTCTATACGAACTATGTACATAGTGTATAGAGAAGGTATTGCACCCCACCAAAAAGTTGGATACAGAGATTTCACCGGAAATATATGTTTTAGGGCCCCCTTTATCTAAAAAAAAGGTCCGTGTGTCAATGAACACGACAATTCAAAAACGAAAAGTCGGTAAAATACCAAACCTGGTATTTAAATTTTATTATCTTCCAGGGATGCGACACGAAGTTTTTGAGAAAAATCCTCCCACCCCCAACTACCCTGTACATGGAACTTTTTTCGAACATTTTGATTTTCTAAAAAATGGCTCTAACGATTTTGATTAAAATGTCGTATATTAAAGATATTTACCTGACAAATAAAATATATATTTTGAATTTTCTGGGAACAGCCTCTGAAGACTACCTTATTCTGGATCAATTTTACGGAATTTTTACATTAACTGCTAAACCGTAAGAGATGGACAAAAGCTTACCACACAACAAATGTAGAGTACGTTAAAACACACAATTTATGTTATATACATTTTTTTCGTGGAATTGATTGTTTTTGAGATATTCCTTGTTTTTGGTTTCAGCTATAAAAACATACTTTTCTCATACAGGACTATGTGAACTCGTGTCCATACAAACAAAGGAACTTCAGTCGCAGAGGAATCAGCTTTTGACTATCACTTTAACCTATGGTACCCCCTTATTTCGCTTCTACTAATAAGGAAGCAAGTAATAAGACTATTTCTGCTAATTTTTGCCCCATTAGATGAAGTAAATAGAATAATTTGTTGCAGTGATATAGAGAAAGTCATGTAAACACATTAGATTTTTGTTTAACTAATTTATAATGCCCCTATATTTTTGTTGTTGTTGAAAATATTGTAATTGAAATCTGATAAATATAAAAATATTATTTTCTTCCGCAGTTTTAAATAATCTGTTTTTCTCTCTTCCAATATTATAGATTTTATATAATTGCTCTTTCCTCGGGATATTACAGTTTGGAGAACTTGGAAAATCACCTATTGAAAAATACGTAATATCAAAACATAAAAGGTTATCCTGTATTCACTATATGGAGAGCTAACGATGCAATAAAAACAACAAAGTTAGTTTTTATGCTGATTAAAATCATTACTCGATATGAAGCAATTTCGAGGAAGCTATCAAATCTATAATTATCATCCCCTTAGGAGTGTTATAACATGATGGGATTCTAAAAAAATAAAAAAAATAATTTAATTAATTTGTACTCTTTGCTTATCTTTCTCATTCGTTATACACGTCTCTCTTGGAGACAAATTGTGATATCTCTGGAGTAAAACTCTATTTATGGCTCAAATTCGTTTAAGGGGCCTTGGAAGTGAACATTTAAATGTCTATATTTCTGTATAGATTTTTCTGAAAGTTTTGCTGTGATTGTATGGTTACGTTAATATGAATACCAAATTTGATAAATACTTTGTAAAATATAAATTATTTCATAAACTGTATTGTGTAAATAGTAACAAAATACAGTCCACAAGCCTCAAAATTTAAGAAAATAGAGCTTTGAACTAAACACAGAAACTTTAAACTGGGATACTTCAATAACTTCACTTACTGAAAAATAATTTTTTTTAAAAAAAAATATAGACATTTTAATCTCAATTAATTAATTTGAAAAATTACTTTTGGTGTTACGACAATTCTGTCCGTTTTACTTTCACTGTAAATACACGTTTTAGGGTCCCATGTATCCAACAAACATTTTTGGAAAAAGGTATGTTTGTGAACACGATAACTCAAAAACGAAAACCCGGTAAAACACCAAACTTAATATTGAAGTTTAGTATCTTCTAAGGAAGCGACACGAAGATTTTCATGAAAATCCCTCCACCCTAACTACCCTTTACATGGGAAAAAATTAGAAAATTTTGTTTTTCTCAAAAATGGATCTAACGATTTTGATTAAAATCTCTTATAATTATGAAATTTACATGCCAAATAAAATGTATATCTTGGATTTTCTGGGAATAGCCTCTAAAGACCTCTTTATTCTGGATGATTTTTATTCAATTCTGCATAACTGGTAAACCGTAAGAGATAGACAAAAACTTACTACATAAAAATGAAGAGTACGTTAAAACACACAATTTATGTTATATACATTTTTTCGTGGAGTTGATCGTTTTTAAGATATTCCTTGTTATTGTTTTCAGCTTTGAAAAACATACTTTCCTCTAACAGGAATTTGTCAACTCCTGACCATACAAACAAAGGAACTTCAGTCACATAGCAACCAGCTTTTGCCTATCACTTTAACCTATGGTACTCCCTTATTTCGCTTCTACTTACAAGGAAGCAAGTAATAAGACTATTTCTGCTAATTTTTTTTCGATTAGCATGAAGTAAATAGAGGCATAAGTTTTTTTAAATGTTTTTTTTTTTTTTGGCCCGCCTGGGTAGTGTGGTGGTAGCGTGTCTGCTTCACATTCAAAAGGTCGTGAGTTCGAATCTCGCTTAGGGTGAGTTACCCGGATAAGGTTTTTTCGGGGTTTTCCCTTACTTTCAGAAGACTAATGTCGAGTAACTTTGAGCTCCGTTGACCCCGAGGTCATTTGAGCATCATTTCACCAATTTCATTCATCATCCGATATGACCAACCAGGTTAAAAGACGTTAAGCTACAGAAAAAAATTAATACTTTGTTGCCGAGATGAACACCTTAGATTTTTTATTATAAAGTATTAAAAGGTATTTTATGGTGGAAAAGTGTGGATCTGAAATGCGAAGCTGGCATTATTTAGACAGATGACAAACAGAAATCCTCTGGCGTCCATACATGGGGCCCTGCGTGTTCACGTGGGCGGAAGAAGGAATTATTTGCCCCATATGTAGTGCTGTTTTTTATTGGGCAGCATATGGCTACACACGCTGTTCAAACACACATGGATCCATCTCACTTCCTGTTTAAATACCAAAGTACTTTCTGGCACAAAGCGCACGGGGACGCTATCCCTTTTTGGGGCCACGGTCGTGCTTTTACATTGCACCAGTTATTACAAACGATTGTAATAAACCTTCGGTTAACGCTAAAATAACAAATCCAAAACTTTCTCTGTTTAATCTCATCGGAGAGCACATGTTCAAAGCATGTTTTTGGTAAAGCATGCATTTAGGCAACGGATCAAAGAGTCTTGGTGATGGAAATCAAAGTTATCACTTTTCTGTGACCCGAGAGAAATATCTGATATGCTACATTCACACAGCTTTCTCTACCTATGCTGTAAAATTTGTTTCTTACAAAACATTCGCGCTTATCAAGATAAACATGTTTAATTTTTTTATTATCTTTACACATATTATGTACATAGTATAGCAATATATATTTTAAGACCCCGCGATTAAAAAAAGTATTTTTAGAAACATTTGAGAACACCTTCAGGTTTACCGGGAAACATGCGAGTCAGTTGAGAAATTCAATGCTATGCCGGCATGTTGCCATGGTAACTCAGTGGTAGAGTAACCGGCTAGAGACCGGGAGATCCAGCTATGGCATTGAACTTTTCAGTTTGACTCTACCTATCCAACTCCTGTCCTACACACGGCTTGTGTCAAAATAAAGCATTAATCCAATACCTTGGTATTTAAGTTTAGTATCTTTCAGGGATACCACACGAAGATTTATAAGAAAATCCTCCATGGAAAATTTTTTGAAACTTTTTTATTTTCTCAAAAATGACTCTAACGATTTTGATTACAATATCATACATTAAAGACACGTACATGACAAATAAAATGTATATCTTGAATTTTCTGGGAATAGCCTCTGAAGACATCTTTATTCTGGGTGAATTTTGCGGAATTTTGCAAAACTTGTAAACCGTTAAAGACAGACAAAAGCTCATTTAAAAAAGGAAAAGTTTATTAAAACACACGATTTAAGTTATATACATTTTTTCGTGGAGTTGATCGTTTTTGAGGTATTCCTTGTTATAGGTTTCAGTTTTAAACTTTTCTCATACTGGAACTTATCAAATCCTGGCCACGCAAAGAAACGGATTTCAATCCTATAGCAACCACGTTTTAAAACATTTTTAGCCTAGTGTGCTCCTTTATTGCCCTTTTGCTTATAAGGAACTAAGTAATAGACCCATTTCTGCTAACCTGTAACTCGATTAGCATGATGCAGATGGGAAAATAAGCTTAATACAATCATTTGTCATAGAAATGTAGAGAAAGTCATGTGAATGGAACACATCAGATGTTTACTTTCTCTACACGTGCTATGTATATAGTGTATAAAGAATTTTTTGTTTATTGTTTCATTTATATAGTCTCCTTTAACATCTAAGGTCATATCGGGAGGTTTGTATTAGAAGCAACTCGTCTGTAGGTTTTTACGTTGGGTTTAAATCATTTTATTTTCCTCAAAACACACCCACACTCGCTCTCACATACATACTTCTAGACTGTGTGGGGGATAGGGAATAATTTTGGTTAAAGAAAAATTCCCCGCCTCAGCCGGGAATCGAACCCGGTACCACCGGGTGACACTCGACCACAGAGGCAGTCAGTGAAGTATTGTACTCAAAAATTCCATAATGAGATCTCGCCATAAATATAAGCTTTGAGGTGCTCTAAGTAAAAAAAAAAAAAAAAAAAAAGCTATCCTTTATATTATTTAGAATGTAATTATTATTCTGTTTACGCTATAAAATTGCCGAAAAGAGAAGTAATTTAAGTACGGAAACATATGGGTAGTTAAATTAATTTAGATATTAAGGAAAGGTTTCCCTGATATCGCCCTAATGGGGGGGGGGAGTTCGTTAAACTACCGTCCACGAGGGGAGCAGAACTCTCGTATTGCGATAGAGAGGCCAATTAACGTTATGGGTATCTAACGGTCTACATGACTCGAGATGTTGACGAAGATGAATTATGGTGGAAAACCTCTTAAACCCCCTAGGGACGAAGTGGTGTTGAGTGTTGACCTCGCCATTTTCTCTTAAAGCTACGTAAAATCTAGTACACAAACAATAATTATGCAATCAGAACTGACGCTGGGTAGACATATATATCATGTTATTTCTTTGTTTCATAACTGTAATTTACAATAAAGTTCCATTCACATGACTTTCTCTACACCTCTGTAACAAATTATTCTATTTACTTCATCTTATCGCGAAAAAATTAGCAGAAATAGTCTTATTACTTGTTTCCTTGTTAGTAAATGCAAAATAAGGGAGTACCATAGATTAAGGTGATAGTCAAAAGCATAACAACCAGCTTTTGACTATCACTTTAACCTATGGTACTCACTTATTTCGCTACTACTTACAAGGAACCAAGTAATAAGACTATTTCTGCTAACTTTTTCTCGATTAGCATGAAGTAAATAGAAGCATAAGCTTTTTAACAATAATTTGTTTCAGAGATGTAGAGAAAGTCATGTGAATGGAAAACATCAGATTTTTATATGCATGCTGTTCCCGAACACACATGGACTTTTTTTTCTTCTTCTTTTCTTTTTGGACTCAGGGAACTCGAAACATATATTTCCGATTAAATCTCGATATCGAAGTTTTGGGTGAAATATAATACTTCATCTATACCTACACTATGTACATAGTACGTGTAGAGAAATTAAAAAGAAAACTGAAAAGTTAAAGAACTTAATTGTTTTGTTATTTTATGTTTTTTAATCTTTTGTAAGAATATTTTGTTTGCAGAGAAAGTCATGCGAATGGAACACATCACATTTTTTATTTGCATTTTGATAGGAGCTATTGATGAGTCAAGAAATTGTCCGCATGGCATTTTTGCGGTTTCAACAACAAGGTTATTGCTTTATTATTAACGAAAGCAATGATGGTCAATTTAAGAATGTAGTAAAAGCTAACGTGGCGTGAAATTTGAGGACTGTGTTGAGCGGTAAAAACTCGGGCACGGCGATACATCACGAGTGAAAACACCAACACCAAAGTCGCAGCGCTCGGCTTCTGTCACAAACATGTGATTTATACTGATATTGTTGACCATAAACCACTTTCTTGTGCGGATTTCAAAGGACTGCTGTTGGCAACACTGTGCGCTACCTTTGTGATCCAGAAAAAATATGATATCTACACAACAGAAACCAAAACCTGTGCTTCAAAACCATTATTGCACTTCTTCAAGGTATTTCTTCTGTTAAGGTTTCTTCAACTCATCTGGGCTCTCCCACGTTTTATCTTTTCTAGGAAGATTCCATTTTCATTTTATTACTTTTATCCTGCAGATACTTGTAATAGACATAGTTGCTAAGCAGAAACGACGTAAGAAAATTTGGACTTTAAATCAAAGAGATAGTTATTAGCCAACGGGTGGGATAAAGTAAACAAAATTCACTCGTTGCTACGGTAACGAGTGGCATAAAGTAATCATTCTTCATTAATGCCCTCAACATTTTTTCGTATGATTTCCGTGAAATCAACGGTAATAAAGCCTCAACTGCTTCTTTTGCTTCATTTAATATACCATTTGGAACCGATATATTAACGTTCTCAACGTCCATCGTAAACTTAATCAATTTGAAACTAGCAGCAATAAAAACAAAATTAGTATTCATACATAGCCTACCATATTTTATAACTATAAGAACGCCGCAATTCAATGCCTTGTTCCCTATTTAATTTATTACTATCTGTTATAAAATCACTAACTGAAAATGTGTCATTTATTAATCTATTGTACCTCTATTAGCCACTCGTAGAACTTAAAATGCTCCCCTTCGGGTCGCGTATTAAATTGTTCTACTCATGAATAAACTGTTTATCCGCTTGTATAATAAATAACTATTATCCTATTCTATAGACTTCATGTATCCTAGCAAACAACAAAAATCTGTTGTGTTCCATTCACATGACTTTCTCTACCTCTGCAACAAATTATCATTGTTAAAAAGTTTATATTTCTATTTACTTCATGTTAATCGAGAAACAAATAACATTATTTCTGCTAATGTGTGTCTCGATTACCATAAAGCACATAGAAGAATTAGCTTATTAACAATAATTTATAACAGAGATGAGGAGAAAGTCATGTGATATTTTTTGGTATAAGTTCCATTAATTGTGCACTTATTTTAAGCTCGGATGAAGGCAATAAAAGAGTCAACCATCAGGTTTTTCTTTTCCAGCACCAAATTAATGAACTCATTTGTCTAACAAAGCAGTCTATGAAGGATGGGATTTCATAAATTTGTTACGCAGCCCTTGCCCCCTCCTGCCCCCAAGATAACGCCCTCGCTAAGAACCGGGGTCGACCCCATCAATAATTACACAACGCAGAATTTCCTTGGATGGTATTAATTTTAATTTATTCGTGCAACTGGGAAGATTATGCACCCCCCCCCCCCGCGGGCCTCGCTTATCTCTGCAGCCTACTTCCTCAACATTCTATAATTTACAGCTTGTATTACAGCAATCTTCTTACAGTTTCAGGCTGCTTAGTGACAAGTGGGCACTGGTTTCCTCGCCTGAAAGGAAAACAAATGACGATTCTACACTGACAAGGGGTCATTGACACTGTCGCAGATTGAGTTGCAACTATTAAAGCGACAATGGAATGGACGAGATAGTAATTTCAACGGTCATCTGACTGGAGTGATATTGTCGAAACATCTTATCGCAGCTGGTGTTCATTTCTTTCAAATGTTGTCGCACCTGACGTTCGTTTGTTTAATCTCATATCATGGTGGCAATCCAGTCAGTGAACCTTCACTTTTAATAACCGTCAGTTCCACAATTGTGTTTTCAATTAGTTCAGTTACAATGTTTATTTAAACATTTACCCAGTTCATAAAGTATTTAGTTATTTGTGTTTCTTATGTATGAGATGAGTTCAATAACCTCAAATAGAATAACGTTTGTTTCCGTTTCATGTATTAGTTATTAAAAGCTGAAATAAAGTAATTGTTCCCTATTTCTATAGTTGCTATCGATATTCGTACATTGGGTGTAGGCACGGTCCGCCATAGCAGACAGTGAAGAAAGAATAGAAAAAATCTGATGTACCATTCACATGACTCTCTACATCTCTGTAACAAATTATTGTTAAAAAGCTTATGTCTCTATTTACTTCATGCTACTCGAGAACAAATTAACAGAAATAGTCTTATTACTTGTTTCCTTGTAAGTAGAAGCGAAATAAGGGAGTACCATAGGTTAAAGTGGTAGTCAAAAGCTGGTTGCTATGTGACAAGTTCCTTTGTTTGTATGGACAGCAGTTGACAAATTTCTATATAAGAAAAGTAAGTTTTTCACAGCTGAAACCAAAAACAATGAATGTCTCAAAAATGATCAACTCCACGAAAAAAATGTATATAACATAAAGTGTGTGCTTTAACGTGCTCTACATTTCTTGTGTGGTAAGTTTTTATCTAAGTCTTACGGTTTAGCAGTTATGCAAAACTACGTAAAATTCATCCAGAATAAAGTAGTCTTCAGAGGCTATTCCCAGAAAATTCAAGATATACATTTTGTTTGTCAGGTAAATATCTTTAATATTTGATATTTTAATCAAAATCGTTAGAGCCATTTTTGCAAAAATCAAAATTTTCGAAAAAAGTTCCATGTAAAGGGTAATTTAGGGTGGGGGGATTTTTCTCAAAACCTTTGCATCGCATCCCTGGAAGATACTAAACTTAAATACCAAGTTTGGTATTTTACCGAATTTTCGTTTTTGAGTTATCGTGTTCACAGGCACACGGACACACACAAGGACCTTTTTGTGGAAATGCTGTTTTTGGATATAAGAGACCCTAAAACATATATTTCCGGCGAAATTTCTGTATCTAATTTTTGGGTGGAGTGCAATATCTTCTCTATACATTATGCACATAGAACGTGTAGAGAAAGTAAAAAAAAAAATCGGTAAATAAACATGGTCGAATGTGTCATCTACCATTTGAGAACTAATGTAAGTGATACAATGATAAAATCTGCCTTCCTATATATTATAAATTATTAATAGTCTATATCTCTGAATTTTCTTATCAAATACAACTCGTGTTTTCATCTCTTAGGACAATAGACTCCCGTCGTGAATTATCGACAATATGAAAACTCTCGCGGTATTACTTACAAAAATACTTCGAAAACCAAAATACCCGGCTCTTGGCTATCTCTCTCATAGTGCCCCTATCCTATGGAAAAGAAATTATGAAGTTGTAACGGCTGTATTTAAATATGTCTTCCGCTCAACGATCAGCTGCCTGCTACTGTGCCAGATGCTTATAAGAACTTTTTCCTAGGCACTAACATGATGTATAACCTATTATTTTGTGGATCATAAAGGTTAACACACGACTTTCTCTACCTCTTCTCTAAACAATCCGTTCAAAATAATATTATTTTATCTACATCATGGTAATGAAGAAAAACAAGCAGAAATGGACTTATTATTTAGTTCCTTATAACCGAGCCAGGTGGCTCACGGGTCGCCCTGGGACTGACATTTGAGAGGTCGTGGGATTGGTTCTCTGCCGCTGAACTCTCTGAGCCATGGGTTCTGGGGTCACTAGGCGAATACTGGGGAGGATTCTTCAACCCCCCGAATTTTTGGAGCTTATATCAAAGGAGACACACAGTAATCTAGGGAAATTTCAAAAAGTGAATGTATTGTGAACCTAAGGTTAAAATACTAAACCAAAATTTTAATTTTTTTTTTTTTTTTTTTTTTTTTGTCGCAAGGGACAATTTAGTGACGTGACAAAAACATATACAAATTTGACCATAACCTCCAAGCCAGTAGAATAAAATGGACGAAATTTGCACAGCAGAGGTATAAATGTCATAAAATTGGCATTATTAGTTTGGAATTTCAAACTTTTAGTCATACATAACCTAGGCTATAGAACTCCTGAGAGCAAGTTCGGTACTCACCATGTGGAAGCCGCCTGATGATACCCTGGTACTCTTGCTGGAAGTGCGTGAGTTCCTGTACCAGCTGAGAGACGGAACTGCTATTGAAGTGGTCCTGTTCCGGAAGCTGTTCCTGTTCCGTAGAGTTGATGGATACAGCCGATAATGTAACAGCAGTCATGTCTACCCTATGGGACATCAACGTCTGTAACAATAGAAAGACGTAACCTGACATTGCAGACATGTACAATCACTATGGGCTATTACTAAATTACTTGCTCTACATTAGTTATCATTTTAATTTTGTTTACATTTATTTACTCATTTTGGAATGTTTTTTTTTTTTTCCATACCCCAGAAATTCCTTGTCTTCTGTTTAAATTTCTTACTAAACTTTCTCAAAAGAGAAGCTATCATTCGTTTTTTTTTTTTTTTTTTTTTTTTTACTATCTCTACGCGTACTATATACATTCCATCAAAAAATACGATTTCGAGATGCCACCAGAAATACACGTTTTAGGGTCCCCTGAAACAACAATATTTTAGAAAAAGGTCCGTGGGTGTGCGTGCGTGTGTCTGTGGACACGATAACTCAAAACGGAAAGTCGATAAAATACGAGACTCGGTATTTAAGTTTACTATCTTACAAGGATATTACACGATTTTGAGGAAAATTCCCCAACCACATTGCTAGCTTTGAGTGAGGGAATTTTTCTCAAAATCTTCATGTCGCAATCTTGGAAGATTCTAAACTCAAATACCAAGTTTGGTACTTAACCGGTTTTACGTTTTTCAGTTATCGTGTTCATAGACACACGGAACCCTGAGAAATTTTCTATAAATGCTATTTTGATTTTAGGGACCCTAAAAGTTCTATTTCCGGTAAAATCTCGTTATCGAATTTTTGGGTGGAATGCAGTACCTTCTCTATACTACTGTAGAGAAAGTAGAAATCTGATGTGTTCCATTCACATGACTTTCTCTACATCTCTGTAACAAATGATTG
This sequence comes from Hymenopus coronatus, assembly GCA_030762935.1. Lineage (NCBI taxonomy): Eukaryota > Metazoa > Arthropoda > Insecta > Mantodea > Hymenopodidae > Hymenopus > Hymenopus coronatus. The sequence goes on from CM060882.1 coordinate 22,387,662, forward strand.
TTGAAAACATATTCTTCTATCTACTTTATCATAAACGAGATAAACTTAGCAGAACTTCTCTTAATTACTTGCCCTCTTGTAAGTATAAGAATAATAATGAAATACACCAGGCTAAAACGATAGTCAAATGTTTTAAAAGCTGGTTGCCATGTGGTTGAAATCCGTTTCTATGTAGGGCCAGGAATTTACAACGTTCCGTGTGAGAAAAGTTTAAGTATTTTAAAACTGAAACAAATAACAAGACATATCTCAGAAATGGTCAATTTCACGAAAAAAGTGTATATGATATAAATTGTGTGTTTTAACGATATCTAAATTTTTCGTGTAGTAAGTTTTTGTCTATCTCTTGCGGTTTACCAGTTACTCAAAATTCAGCAAAATTCATTCAGAATAAATAGGTCTTCGGAGGGCATTCCTATAAAATTCAAAATATCCATTCTATTTTTGGTATAAATATGTTTGATATACTGTGTTTTAATCAAAATCGTTAGAGGAAGTTTTTAGTGAATAAAAATGTTGGTAACCTTTTCCATGTAAAGGGTAGCTTGGGATGGGGGTGCTTTGTTTAAAATTTTTCTGTCCTCCTTGGGACAAGTTTGGTATTTAACGGAATTTTTTCGTCGCCCTCCGTGGAGTAATGGTTACTATGCTAACTTCATATAGGTACTCAAGATCGCGGGTTGAGACGGATTATCGCCCAGGTGAATAAGCGCATAGCTTATATTTTTAATTGATTAAATTGCTTAGGTTAATTAGGAAGTGAGGTATCATGTATTTACTGTATATTGGATGTTCAGAGAGATTGTTCCTGGAAAGCGTTTCTAACTTCAACCCGAGAGTTGTCAAGCGACGAATTCAGTTGTTTACACTATTTCTTTGTATATTGCAAGAGGAGAAAGACACTATTATGTGGTCACGTCTCTGTAAGAGAAAGTGAAGGTGACATATAAACCGGGGAACCACGAGGAAATTTAGGTCAAGAATCACGTGAAAGACGCATTGACCAATTAGAATTAATCACGTCACGGCAGAAGCGCACCCCAAGCTACTTTCGGCGCCAAAATGGACCAATGAGATTACAAGTTGAGGGTTTTGCGCGTGGGTAGAATTCGCTATAAATGTAGAGCATTCGCCCCAATTTTCAGGCAGTTGGAATGTAACTACACGCAGAACCCGTGACGCTCGAACAAGAGTCCGCGTAAATATAGTAAAGCTATTAATGTGATTCACGAAGTTGGAAAAGTAATGTCACGTGTAACATGCAACACCAAAAACAAGGAAGCCACGGAAAGTTGACGTGTCTACAATTATTCTGCACGTAACAGTTGCACTCGTCGCCACGTAAATTTTAGTTACCTTTGTGCGCGTTACGCCCTTGTTCGAGGGAAATTGTCGGAACACGAGCGCGCGAGGAACTTTCTCGGAAACGCATGTGAAGAGAAATAAACCTTGACTGAACGAAAAGTGCCCACGTTATTATAAGTTAATTTCCCCTAGCCACTCCCTGGAGATCATCGTAGCTCAAAACCTGAGCTAGATATAAATAGGTCTCGATTGCTCGTCTACCAATAGCCGGGGAGCGTCGAGAATCGACTTCAGCACTGCAACGCCGGATATAAGACCAGTTGTCGCTGCGCAGTCCAGCACTAAAACGTACCAGTTCCCGCCTCAGGGTTTAAACCCGGCGGAGGACGATGGATTTTTTCGTCCGATACACGGCTTCCTTCGGAAGTGAAGTAAAACCGTTGTTCCGTGTCGTAGAACTACTAGCCTAATAAAGAGGCCTCTGAGCAAAATTAAGCAGTCTTCAACCCGAGAGTTGTCAAGCGACGAATTCAGTTGTTTACACTATTTCTTTGTACATTGCAAGAGGGGAAATACGCTATTATGTGGTCTCGTCTCTGTAATAGAAAGTGAAGGTGACATAAACTGGGGAACCACGAGGTGGTTTAGGACAAGAATCACGTGAAAGAAAATTAAGCCTAGTATAGAATGGACGCTGAGAACCACAGCAGTTAAATAACACCATTTGCAACCGAGTTTCGTTATTGAGTTGTACTGCACACACAGGGCCTTTTTCTAAAATGTTTTTTGGATTCATATATTCTGAAAACATGTATTTCCATTATCAATGCTTGTGTGGCATACAGTACCTTCTCTACCTATGTACATTATACATGTCTGCTGGAGAAAGTAACAATTGCAGCTCAATATACGCTTGACCTGGACGTATGTGATCGCAGAAAACTTTTGGCAGCGACTGTATAGCGAAGAGAGAGAAGTTTGGACTTTGTGACATCTGGACAGTACGCCGGTGTAAACCACTTGCTTGTTATTTCCAGAAGGGGTATTATCAAAGAAGTAGGTGTTAAATCCAACTGGTGCGTTACTTAATATAATTTAAGGACCCCACAGCATTAAAACACGAAACACGGCGCGGTAACACCAGCGAGAAATCCCACAGTGCGAGAGTTTAAAACACACAACAAACCTGCATTTTGTCTTCTTCTGGGACAGCTTTTAGCAGTTACGCGTGTCCATATAATCCTTCCGAAACTGTACCACTACTGTTTATGTAAACTACATGTAATAAAATTACAACAACCACGTCCTCGTGGAGTACTCTGACGTAATAGTGTGTGCCATTTTTACTTTCTCTACACGCACTGTGTACATAGTGTATAGAGAAGGTATTTTATTTCACCCAAAAATTCGATACTGACATTTCACCGGAAATAAATGTTTTGGGTCCTCCTGAATCAAAAAAATATCTGATGTGGAATCACATGACTTTCTCTACCTCTCTGCAACAAATTATATTGTTTACTTCATCTAATCGAGAAAAAATTAGCAGAAACAGTCTTATTACTTGCTTCCTTGTAAGTAGAAGCGAAATAAGGGAGTACCATAGGTTAAAGTGATCGTCAAAAGCTGGTTCCTTTGTATGGACACGAGGACACAAGGAATATCTAAAAAACGATCAAGTACACGAAAAAATGCATATAACTTAAAATACGTGTTTTAACGTGCTGTACATTTTTTGTTTGGTAAGTTTTTGTCCATCCCTTACGGTTTAGCAGTTCTGCAAAATTCCGTAAAATTCATCCAGGATAAAGTAGTCTTCAGAGGCTATTCTCAGAAAATTCAAGATATACATTTAATTTGTCAAGTAAATGTCTTAGATATACGAGATTTTAATCAAAATCGTTAGAGCCATTTCTAAGAAAATCAAAATTTTCGAAATTTGTTCCATGTAAAGGGTAGTTTGGGGTGGGGGATGTTCTGGAAAATCTTCGTGTCGCATCCTTGGAAGATACCAAACTTAAATACCAAGTTTGGTATTTAGCCTTCTTTTCGTTTTTGAGCTATGCTGTCGACAGACACACACACACACACACACACACACACACACACGGACGTGTTTCTGAAAATGCTTCTTCTTTTCTTTTTTGGACTTAGGGGGTCCTAAAACATTTATTTCCGGTGAAAACTCGACATCAATTTTTTGGGTGGACTACAATACTTCTCTATCCGTATGTACAGAGAAAGTAAAAATTGGAAAAAGGTCCGTGTGCATGTGTGTATATCCGTGCATCTGTGAACACAATAACTCAAAAACGAAAAGTCGGTAAAATACCAAACTTTGTATTTAAGTTTAGTATCTTCCAGGGATACGACACGAGGATTTTGAGAAAAATTCCCCACCCCAAACTACCCTTTACATGGATCTTTTTTCAAAAATTTTGATTTTCTCAAAAATGGCTCTAACGATTTTGATTAAAATATCATATATTAAAGATATTTACCTCACAAATAAAATGTATATCTTGAATTTTCTGGGAATAGCCTCTGAAGACTACCTGATCCTGAATGACATTTACGGAATTTTGCATAACTGCTTAACCGTAAGAGATGGAGAAAAACTTACCACACAGAAAATGTAGAGCACGTTAAAACACACAATTTATGTAATATGCATTTTTTTTTCGTGGAGTTGATCGTTTTTTTAGATATTCCTTGTTATTGGTTTGAGCTTTAAAATACTTAAACTTTTGTCACTCAGGAATTTGTCAACTCCTGTCCATACAAACAAAGGAACGGCATTCACATAGCAACCAGCTTTAGACTATCACTTTAACCTATGGTACTCCCTTATTTCGCTTCTACTTACAAGGAAGCAAGTAATAAGACCATTTCTGCTAATTTTTTCTCGATTAGCGGGAAGTAGGTATATAGAAGCATAAGCATTTTAATAATATTTCTTACAGAGATGTAGAGAAAGTGAAGTGAATGGAACACATCAGATTTTTATTAGAATAATGAATTTCGACAGTAAAAATTATTATTTAAACAAGCATGCAAGGTATAATTACGGTACAATTATTATCGAGTATGATGATATGTATGCATTTCACTAGGATGTCGTAGTAGTTTGGATTTTCCAAAATTCACAGATGAATCACCGTAATATAAAAGAAGTAAATTGGGAAAATAAAAGAGATGTATAATTTGTACTCGAATCTCTGGCCCGGCTCAATTAAATTCTCTGTGGAAGTTTCTGCTGAAGTATTCAGTTGACGCAACGAGGGGCCATCTTGAAACGGTCCGCTGTTTCTTAGCGACAATGGCAGCCCTCAGTAATTATTCCAGATTATCCACTTTCTTCTGTGTGAGAGCAATTAAAGAGAATTGTTGCAGCTCTCCCACGGGGCAGCGAGCAAGAACGAAAAATAAAAAGAAAGAAAGAAGAGAGGAAGGAAGGAACGCAGGAAGGAGATGATAATGCCACTATCCGGTGTAACTGGAGCAAATTAAGTCTCGCCCAAAACTAATTTTTTATGACAGACGTGCTGGCCTTGCCCACTCACTTGAAAAATGCACGATATTGTGCAAATTATCTCGTCTTCACCTGTTAAAACTTGTATTTTAGCTCGCTGTGTATCTACGTGAGACAATACCAGGAATGTGCGTACAATAGGTCTGCCTGGGGACCTGTGCCATCTCTCCATTCCACCTGAAGTTGTTATTAAGACTGTTGTTCGGCATGTTATGTACAACAGTGGCGGAGATAGTCAATTTTTGGCTTTCTCTAGCCCGTATGCACAATGTAGATACTGGATAGAGAACGTATTGTATTCCAGTCAAAAATTCGATGTTGAGATTTCACCTGAAATGTGTTTTGAGGTCCCCTGAGTACGTGTGTGTCGGTAGACAGCATAGCTCAAAACAAAAAGACCGTTACACACCAAACTTGATATTTAAGTCCAGTATCTTTCAAGGATGCGACACTAAGATTTTTAAGAAAATCCCCCATCCTAAACTATTCTTTACATGAAAAAAAGTTGAATATGTTTTCAAACATGGCTCTAAACATTTTGATACCGTATATTAAGAATATTTACATGACAAACTCTATATCTTCAATTTTCTGGGAATATCCTCTGAAGAGATACACAAAAACTTACTACACAAAATACGTAAATGACTGCCTCCGTGGTCGAGTGGTCAGCGAGCTGACTTCTACCCGGAGGTCCCGGGTTCGATTCCCGGCTGGGGCTGGAAATGTTTCTTTAGCCAGAATTATTCCCTCTGCCCCAGAGTCTAGAAGTATGTATGTGAGAGTGATTGTGTGTGTGTGCGTGTCTGAGAAAAATAAAATTACTTAAACCAAACGTAAATAACCTATAGACAACGAGTTGTTTCTATTGCAAAGCCCCCGATATGACCTTAGATGTTAAAGGGGGCTATATAAATGAAACAGTAATAAAAATATTTGTAAATCCCGTCAAAACACACAATTTATGTCATTTAAGCTTTTTTTTTCGTGGAGTTAGCATTTCAGTTTTAAAATAATTAACATTTTCATATACAGGAATTTGTCAACTCCTGGCCACGCAAAGAAACGGATTTCAACTACAAAGCAACCAGTTTTTAAAAGATTTGACTGCTACTTTAGCCTGTGTATTCCCTTATATCCCCTCTGCTTACAAGGAAGAAAGTAATAAGACCAATTCTGCTAATGTTTTGTCTCGATTATTATAGAATAGAAAAAGAAGTTCGTTTGCAGAATAGGTAGAGAAATTAATGCTACTACGTTGTTTTAGATGTTGCCATACGCTTCAAAAACATCTAAATTAGAAAGTATTTTATTTCCATTTCCATTTTACTCTGTAGATGAATATTTAAGTGACAAATTTGTCTGACAATACCGTTAATAATCTTTGTATTTATAAGTGTTATAATGTATTGCATTTTGTGTTTGTGTGTGTGTGTGTGTTTGTGTTTTATATTAAAATTAAACTGATTTATACTTTGACTTGCACGAATGTGTCAAATGAATTTTTTAGTTTTTAGCAATGACACAAGGGCTGTAAAGCCTGACGCTTTGATATTTTACACTCTAGTGTAAATTTTTGCATTGGAAATTCTATAATATATTTGTAAATATGTATTGTAATTTGTTGACATTTATGAAGTGTACATAATACAATAATCATATTTTAGTTTTATATAATTACTAGCAGTAACTATTATGTCGATAATTAGAAAACTATCATCTAACATTACACCAGTGTTACATATAATGAAATTATATTTATTTATACATTTTAACACTAATTTTTGATACTCTTATGTTTTTATAAGCATGCAAAAAAAATCTGATGTGTTCCATTCGCATGCCTTTCTCTACATCTCTGAAAAAAATAATATTAAAAAGTTTATGCTTCTATTTACTTCATGCTAATCGAGAAAAAAATTAGCAGAAATAGTCTTATTACTTGCTTCCTTGTAAGTATAAGAGAAATAAGGGAGTATTATAGGTTAAAGTGATAATAAAAAGCTGGTTGCCATGTGACTTGTTTGTATGGACAAGAGTTGAAAATTCCTGTATGAGAAAACTTTGTTTTTAAAGCTGAACCAAAAACAAGCAATATCTAAAAACGATCAACTCCATGAAAAAAATGTATGTAACATAAATTGTGTGTTTTAATGTGCTCTACATTTTTTGTGTGGTAAGTTTTTGTCTTTCTCTTACGGTTTAGGAGCTATGCAAAATTCCGTAAATTTCATCCAGAATAAAGTAAGCTTCTGAGGCTATTTCCAGAAAATTGAAGATATTACTTGTCAGGTAAATATGTTTAATATACGATATTTTAATCAAAATCGTTAGAGCCGTTTTTAAGAATATCAACATTTTCGAAAAAAATTCCATGTAAAGGGTAGTTTGGTGTGGGGGAGATTTTACTCAAAATCTTCGTGTCGCATCCCTGGAAGATACTAAACTTAAATACCAAGTTTGGTACTTTACCCACTTTTCGTTTTTGAGCTATCGTGTTCACAGACACACACATTCACGGACCTTTTGACAAAAATGCTTTTTTTGGATTCAGGGGGACCCAAAACATGTATTTCCGGTGAAATCTCGGTATCATATTTTTGGGTGCAATTGCAGTACCTTCTCTATACACTACATAGTACGTGTAGCGAAAGTAAAAAAAATGTGCATATGCTTTTATAGAAAACATTAAGTATAGTGTAGTGGCGTTCAGGCCTCAAAAGCAAATGGTGTGATTATATGTCTATTCTGTTGCTTTTGTAACCCGTGCTTTTAGCACTAGAGCTTTATACATTTAATTTTTTTTTATTTTCTGTATACGCACTATGTACATAGTGTATAGAGAAGGTATTGCACTCCACCAAAAAATTCGATACTGAGATTTCACCGGAAATATATGTTTTAGGGTCCCCAATATCCAAAAAAAGCTTTTTCACAAAAAGGTCCGTGTGTGTGTGTGTGTGTGTGTGTGTGTGTGTGTGTGTGTGTGTCCGTGTGTCTGTGAACACGATAACTCAAAAACCAAAAGTCGCTAAAATACCAAACTTGGTATTTAAGTTTAGCATCTTCCAGGGATGCGACACGTAGATTTTGAGAAAAAATCCCCGCACCCCAACTACTCTTTACATGAAAAATTTTGATTTTCTCAAAAATGGCTGTAACGATTTTGATTAAAATGTTGTATATCAAAGATATTTACCTGAAAAATAAAATGTATATCTTGAATTTTCTGGGAATAGGCTCTGAAGAGTAGTTTATTATGGATGAATTTTACTGAATTTTGAATATCTGCTAAACCGTAAGAGACGGACATAAACTTACTACACAAAAAATGTAGAGCACGTTAAAACACACAATTTATGTTATATACATTTTTTCGTGGAGTTCGTCGTTTTTGAGACATTCCTTATTTTTGGTTTCTGATATGAAAAACTTATGTTTTTCTCATACAGGAACTTGTCAACTCCGATGCATAGAAACAAAGGAACTTCATTGACACAGCTACCAGCTTTTGACTATCACTTTAACCTATGGTACTCCGTTATTTCGCTTCTACTTACAAAAAAGCAAGTAATAAGACTATTTCTGGTATTTTTTTTTTCTGATTAGCATAAAGTAAATAGAAGTATAAGTTTTTTAAGAATAATATGTTGCATCGATATAGAGGAAGTCATGTGAATGGTACACATCAGATTTTTCCCAAATTATATAAATATATGTATACATGTATATGCCTTGACAGTTCTATGTTCAGTGGCTTCCTGGCCTAAACGAACCTACAGAATGCTTTCTAATCTAATCTATACCTGTATTACACATCCTTCTGTTAACTGCTTTCGCTAATGGAAGCAGTTGTGAAAACTCACAGACGTAGGAACTGATGTCGAAGAGAAGAACGAAAAGGATGAAGCCGTCAGGAAGAAAGGTGAGACATGGTGGTAATAAAAAAGGGATCAAGAAGAGTACCTCCGGAGATAAAAACCTTTCTCTAGAATGAACACACCATCTCAGGCTACACGAGAACGAAAGGCACAGAAGAACCATAAACAGCAACTTACGATATGGAAAACAAGGAATCTAATACACCCAACAAATTAAAAACAGCGGAATAAGATGAAAGCGTCTGAGTAAGGCGATAACAGCAAAAACAGCAACGTAGGATAAAGAGAAATAAGAGCAGTAGGGCATGAAGAAGCCAACAACAGCATAATATCATAATAATGATGCCAGTGTTAATGGAGTATTCTGAAGACAGGTTGGAAACTCTAGCAAACAAACAAGGAAAGCAACCGCGATCCTTCTTTTGTTTTTGTAGCGCTTCCATACTTCAGTGGGGTGAACATATGCCAACAGCTTTGAGGTTATGGCTGGGATTGATTTATACGTAGATTCTGTCCATATTCGTATTGTTAGGATGAAAGAAAAAAAACTGATGTGTTCACATGACTTTCTCTACATATTTTCAACAAATTATTCACAAGCTTATTCTTCTACTTCATGCTAATCGCGATAAACATTAGCAGAAATACTTCGTTGTAAGTAGAAGGGAAATTTTGCGATACGTTAGGCTAAACCGATAGTCAAATGTTTTAAAATGTGGTTGCTATGGGATTGAAATCCGTTTCTTTGCGTGGTCAGGAATTGACAGATTCCCGTAAAGAAAATTATTTTAAAGCTGAGGCCAATAACAAGGAGTATCTCAGAAACGGTTAGCTCTACAAAAAAAAAAAAAAAAAAAAAAAAAAAAAAAAAAAAAAAAAATTACAGTTAGTTTTGGTCTATCCTTTGCGGTTTATCAGTTACGTAAAATTTAGTAAAATTCATCCAGAATAAAGATGCTTTCTTAGGCTATTATTAGAAAATTCAAGATACATATTTAATACAATATTTTAATCAAAATCATTAGAGCCATTTTTTAGAAAATCGACATTTTCGAATTTTTCTTCCATGTTCAGGGTAGTTTGGGGTGGGGAGATTTTTCTCAAAATCTTCTATCGCATCCTTGGAAGATACTAAACTTAAATGCCAAGTTTGGTATTTTACGTACTTTTTGTTCTTGATGTATTGTGTTCACAGACATACACATGGACCTTTTTCTAAAAATGTTTTTTTTTTGACACAGGGGATCCTAAAAGGCCTATTTCCGGTGAAATCTCGGTATAGAATTTTTAGTGGAATACAATACTTCTCTATCCCTATGTACATTGTACATACAGGGCTAGAGAAAGTAAAAACGTATATGATATAAATTATATGTTTTATCGAAATCTACATTTTTTGTGTAGTAATTTTTTTTTATCGTGTCATTTACATAGCCCCCTTTAACATCTAAGTTCATATCGGGGGCTTTGCACTTGAAACAACTCGTCTGTAGGTTATTTTACGTTTGGTTTAAATCATTTTATTTCCTCAAACACACACACACAGACACACACACACACACACACACACGGCCGCGCCGTGACCGAGTGGTTAGACCACTCGCCTCTCACCTAAACGGCCGGGGTTCGATCCCAAGTGACCGCTTGTGAGATTTGTGGTGAACAAAGCGGCGCTGGGGCGGGTTTTCTTCGGGTACTCCGGTCTCCCCCGCCATCGCATTTCACCGGTGCTCCATCATCATTCACGTATCATCAGTGTCACCGCCTGCGGTGCCATAAGTAGTTAAAGCGGGCGTTAAACACTACCAAAAAAAAAAAAAAACTACACACACACCCATTCGCTCTCACACACATACTTACAGACTCTGTGGGAGATAGGGAATAACTGTGGCTAAAGAAAAAATCCCCGCCCAAGTCAGGAATCGAACCCGGGGCCTCCAGATGAGAAGTTAGCTCGCTGACCACTCGACTACGGAGGCAGCCAGTCATTTTTTTCTATCTCTTACGGTTTACCAGTTATGCAAAATTACGCAAAATTAATCCAGAATAAAGAAAATTCAAAGGTCAGTGAAGTAAAGATGCGACGTAAAGGCTAAACGCAGAGCTACTAGAAGATCAGTAATTCGGTTGCCAGAAGAAATACCTCTGCTGGAAAGTCAGAGAGATGCTTTCAGCCAAACCCTCGTTGAGGCTCTCGAGGGATGTTGACTCGTTAAGCGATGTAATGCAATGATGATCGATGATGATTAACTCATTACGTCTGCTTCAACTCAATAATTTAATCAAGGAAGATGATGATGTTGGCCACAAAACATGCGGGCCGTGGTAAACACGAAAATTATGTTCCAGAAAGGGAGAGGGCGAATTTTATGGGTCAAGTGGTTCGGTCGCCTTTGCTTCCCTCGTCACGGAATGCACGGAGACGTGAAAAACCACTTTGGACTGACAAGCGCACTCTGCTCGGCTAGATCAGAACTGATGTACAGAGATGCCCTTCCTTCCCTACACAGCGAATTTAGTAGGTCGAGAACGACGTATAGATATCCTGCTCACTAATATTGACATGACCTCTTCTTCCCTTTGCCTCAAAGCCACTTTTTATTACGCTACAAAAAAAATGTGAACGAGATCGAGTTCCATTATTCATGTTCGCGAAATATGGAGCCCAAAAAAAAAAATATCACGTCTTGTTTCCTTTCCAGATGATAACATAAACTCTGGAGCGCGTGCGGGAAATATATATTATACAAGAACCCAACTTCTACCCTAATGAAACATTCACCACAGATGTGCTGAGCTTGAATTTCTGATAGCACACTTCAGTTTTCCTAGTCACAAACACTTGGAATCGTTCTCGATGTGGAGCAAACATCTACGTCATGTTCGATAAGAGTGGATATATTGCCTAAAGTCTCTTGGACATGATCAAACTAGGTTTTCAATTCAAATATTTTTTTTTTTTTTTTTTTGTAGACTAACGTCCTTTTAACCTGGTTGGTCATATCGGACGATGAATGAAATTAGTGAAATATTGCTCAAATGACCTCGAGGTCCATGGAGCTTAAAGTTACTCGGCATTGGTCTACTCAGGATAAAGGAAGAAAAAAACCTTATCCGGGTAACTCACCCTAAGCGAGATTCAAACCCACGACCTGTTGAGCATGAGGCAGACAACATGAGGTTTGGAAAATCTAACGTGTTCCATTCACATAACTTTCTCTACATCTCTGTAACAAATTATTGTTAATCGATCTACTTCCTGCTAATCCAGACAACGGTCTTATTACTTAGTTCTTTATAAGTAGAAGGTAAATAAGGGAATACACTAGGCTAAACCGAGTCACATGTTTTAAAATGTGGTTGAAATCCATTTCTTTGCGTGGCCAGGATTTGACGAGTTCCCGTATTTTAAAAGTGAAACCAATAACAATGAATATCTCAAAAACGAGCAACTCCACGACAAAAATGTACATAACATAAATTGACTGTTTTATCGTGTTCTACATGTTTTTGTGTGGTAAGTTTTTTCCATCCCTTACGGTTTAGCAGTTACGCAAAATTCTGTAAAACTCATCCAGAATAAACTAGTCTTCAGAGGCTATTTCCATAAAATTCAAGATATACATTTTATTTGTCAGGTAAATATATAAATATATGGGATTTAAATGAGAATCTTTAGAGATGTTTTTGAGAAAATTAAAGTTTTCGAAATTTTTTCTATATAAAAGATAGTTGGGGGTGGGGAGATTTTCTTGAAAATCTTGGTGTCGCATCCTTGGAAGATACCGAACTTAAATGTCAAGTTTGGTATTTAATGGACCTCTTGTTTTAGAGCTATGCAGCATTACGCCCCCATCGTCCTCCACCGAATTTGAGCCCGCGACCTTGGATATATGAAGCCTTTGACTCTTTGCAGTATTTCGTTCAACTTTCTCCTTAAGGGCAGACCAAATTCAGTACAAAGCATATTAGGAAAAATTGTTGAAACTATATACCATAAATACTGTAGATTTTCTTTATCATTTTTGCCCTACTTTCTGCCTTTATTTACGTCACATAAAAGAAAATAAAAAAAGAATTGCATATCCTGATGGGAAAATGTTGTCAGAGCTGACACTTGTATTTTATTACCCAAGACCAGAGAAAGTTGTATCTTTGTTATGGAAAACTCTTTCCTTGATTTTTCTGAAAGAGTTTTGAAAAAAGTTTGGTTGAAGTTGGCAACTCTGCTGTTTCTTTTCCTCTAGGTAGGTACTTGCACGAACAGAGCTAGGAATTCTACGTGCTGAAGCTAGCTTTACTTTGCTATTAAAATGCACAAAATGTTTTGTCAGGCAAATTAAAAGAAATAAACTCTCCCTTTGAAGGTTTGTTATACTTTTCTGCACCTCTTATCCAGTCAGCCCTTCTTGTATCTTGTTTTTAATTTTCAGCGCCTATTTATACTTATCATTCGTTATTGCTTTCTCTACACGTACTAAAATAAATAAATAAACAACTATACAGGGGTATATATTATTATATTCAAACTTTAAATTTATTTCCAAAAACAGGCATTACATTATGTAAAGTTTTCAGATAATTAACTAAACTAAAAACTAAAATTTCAAATTAAAATCAGTAAACAATAAATTAAAATATAATAATATAATATGCAAAATATTCTAAAACAAAAATATTATTGAAAAGCCAGCAACTGGTATCCAGCTGTTTCCTAATCAATACCTACTATAAACTACATCTGTGGTGTCCAGCGAAAAGAGCTGGTAACCATCACTAAGTTGTATATTTTCTACACGTTTATTCTACCCATAAATGTTTTACTTTCCACATTATTTTATTTATATAATTTAACTGTATTAGCTAACAAATTATTTTTCTATAATTGTCCTTACATTTCTCTAATACCTGTCTACACGTGCTATGCACATGGCAGCTAGAGAACGCTTTGCATTCCACCCAAAAATTTGATACCGAGTTTTCAACGGACATACTATGTTTTGATTAAAATAGTATATTTAAAGATACTGACATCACAAATAAAATGTATATCTTGAATCGTCTTGGAATAGACTCTGAAGACCTGTTCATTCTGGGTGAATTTTGCATAACTGATAAACCGCGAGTTATAAACAAAAACTTACTACACAAAAAATGTAGAGCTCGTTAAAACACACAATTTATATCATATACATTTTTTTAGAGATGGCAGTTTCCGAGAAATTCCTTGTTATTGCTTTCAGTATTAAGCTACGAAACTTTTCTCAAACGAAAAGTCACATTCTGTTGCATCTCTCTTCTGTTTTACTGCTGGTTGTGCAAAACGAACTGAACATTAATTCTTCAAATGGCGACTAGCTTTAAAAAGGTTTGGACGGTCGCTTTAGTCTAGCGTATTCCCTATTTCCCTTTTGTTTAGTAGGAAACAAGTAATATCATCTGTAGATTTTAAAGAAGCTGATATGTTGTAGCAGTCGAAATATTAAGGTAAACTATTGTCGAATGAACCTTTTGCTTTCTAAGCGTTGTTGAAAAGCGAGTATGAGGCGAACAGAGGCCGTCAGGCCGTAGCGAGCCGCAGTGAACGACAAGGTCTTCTGGTTTCGGGATTTTGTCGAGGTTAAATTAGGTTTAGTGCTGTGTGTTAATGAACTGGGTCGAAATAAGGGATAAAAATGGAGTTTCCGAAAAGTATTTCTAAGGATTTTTGAAAATTTTGAAGAAAAAAAACTGTTTTGGAAAAAAAAACAACCTAAAATCCGTTCCGCAGTCGAAGTAAACTTTTAAACAATTATCTTCGTTCATTTATGCACCTTTTTGACCAATATTTTGCACCTAAAATTCCTAGCTCTAGAGATTAGTGAGAACCATGCATATAGCGCAACAATGTATAGAAGTTATTCTTACCTGCATGTCGTGTTCCATTTGCGTAAGTCGGGAGTCCAGCTGACTTCTGCACAGTGTCAGGTTCAGTACCTGAGCCTGGATAACACTGAGACGTCCATGGTCAGTGTCCAACATCTCCTGCATCGCCGACACTCCGCCACTCATCGCTTTTAGGGAAGATCTCTGATTTTCCTGCGGACAAACAAACAAATTCCTTTCTAAATATGTGATTTTTGCTATTGGTTTTAGAAAGCCTGATACAAGAAATTTAGTTAGATTGTAATAAGAATCAGATCACATGTGTGAATCAACTCCCAGGATTGGCTTTTAACAGCCGAATATTTTATGTACCGGTAGCCTACAGCCTCCTACGGGGTTTTCTTTTCCATTCCTAATCCTAGTTAAAGTTCCTCAGTTTTCAAAAGTAGGTGTAGCCAAGTTGTATTAAAACGATCGGTATATCCGAATTCAAACTATTTCCTTTCCTCTATACGTACTATGTACATAGTGTATACAGAAGGTATTGAATTGCACCCAAAAATTCGATACCGAGATTTCACCGGAAATACATGTTTTAGGACACACTGGAATACAAAAAAAAATCATTTTTAGAAAAATGTTCCTATGTATATGTGTATGTGCGTGTCTGTGGACAGCATAGCTCAAAAACGAAAAGTCCGTTAAATACCAAACTTGGTATTTAAGTTCGGTATTTTCCAAGGTGGCGACACGAAGATTTTCAAGAAAATCCCCCCACCCCAAACTACCCTTTACATGGAGCTTTTTTCAAAAATTTTGATTTTATTAAAATGGCTCTAACGATTTTGATTAAAATGTCAAATATTTACACGACAAATAAAATATATATCCTGAATTTTCTGGGACTACTTTATTCTGACTTTTTTTAAGATATTTCTTGTTTTTAGTTTCAGCTTTGAAAAACTTATACTTTTTTCATATAGGAATTTGTCAACTCCTGTGTATACAAACAAGAAAACTTCAGTCACCTAGTAACCAGCTCTTGACTATCACTATTCCCTTATTACGGTTCTAGTTATAAACTATTTCTGCTATTTTTTTTTCTTTCTAAATTAGCATGAAGTAAATAGAAACATGGGCTTTTTAACAATAATTTTTCTTAGAGATGTAGAGAAATGGAAGCCATCAGATTTTGTTTGGAAGGGGATGTAAGTGTTTAACGTGCCGTGCCAAACAGGAACCTACATGGGCCGCTCCATTAACTAAATGCGGTTAGTGGAATACATCGGCGCTGCAGACCGATATGTTTGTACTAAATGAGTTTGGGGTGGTATCTAAATTACCGCACATTTGCCGGTAAATTGCCCAGAGTTTGCCTCTATCCGGGGGGGGGGGGAACGCGTCATCAGATTTTCTGGTAGTCCTTGTGCACGACTCGAAATCTTTCCCAAAAGTGCAGGTCAGCCAACATAAACATCAGTTGACTTATTGCACTCCCCTTTATTATTCTCTATTTAGTCCCTTCTTTGTTTCGCCAAATGAAGCTATTGTCTTCTGCAGTGTTCTTTGATGACGTATAATTTAGTTCCAGCTGCATTTGTCCTCATTCTCTTGTATCCAGACACTCAAGCTGGGAATAATATTTCCTCTGAACAAATGAATGGAGGCTGCAATATGAAAAAATCTGATGTGTTGCACTCACATGACTTTCTCTAGCTGTTCTACAAACTTCATACATAAGATTCTTCTTCTTTCTGCATCTGCTAATCGTGGTAGCACAATGTTCTTATTATTCCGTATAAGTAGGAAGAAAATAAGGGAATACACTAGGCTAAACTAACATTCAAACGTTTTAAAAGCTGTCGCTATGCGATTGTCATCACAAATCGCTTCTTTTCTTAGCCAGGAGATGAACAAAAGAAAAACGGACACTCCCGTCTAGGAAAAGTAAAGGTACTTCACAACTGAAACTAATATCAATGAATACCTCGAAAACGGTAAGCTCCACGAGAAAAATGTATATGACATAACTTGTGTATTTTAACAAGACCTAAATTTGTTGTATAGTAAGTTTTTGTCTATTTCTTACGGTTTACCAGTTATACAAAATTAAATCAAAATCATTAAGAATAAAGAGGTCCTGAGAGGCTTTTCCCAGAAAATTCAAGATATATATTTTGTTTTTCATAAAAATATCTTAAACATAAGGTATTTTAATCAAAGTAGTTAGAGCTTTTTTTTTTTTGAGAAAATCAAAATTGTCGAAAAATCTTCCATGTAAAGGATAGTTTAGAGCGGGGGGATTTTCTTGAAAATCTTCGTGTCGCACCTTTGAACGATACTGAACTGAAATATCAAGATTGGCATTTAACGGACTTTTCGTTTTTGAGCTATGCTGTCCACAATTTTTTGTTGTTGTTTGTATTCAGGAGGTCCCAAAACATGTATTTCCGGTGAAACCTCGGTATCGAGTTTTCTGGTACAATACCTTTTCTATTCACTATGTACATATTACGTGTAGAGAAAGTAAAGATCATAACATTGTGGAGAGGCTTGCAGTTCAGTTGACTTATTGCACTGGGGTTTATTATTCTCTATTTAGTCCCTTCTTTGTTCGACTAAATGAAGCTATTGTCTTCTTTGATGACGTATAATTTAGTCCGGCTGCATTTGCCTTCATTCCCTTATATCCAGACACTCCAGCTAGGAATAATATTCCCAGTGAAAGAAACACTACATTTATTACAGCGGGGGATGTTAAATGAAAATAGGTCGCTCCACTCAAAAACGGATAAGATTAAAATCCAAACTCCATGACATAACATTTTCAAGTATATGACAGTCTTCATGTTCTTTTAAAACGTTAATTGCTCGTATTTAAATACAAGGGCGATATAAATCTTGTTTAATATTTTAGTATTTTATGAACTCAAATTAGAATATCCATCAGAAATGATAGAACTTTTCGGCACCGAACCACCGATTCTTGACCTATACCCAGCGAAGCGGTACCCCGTGAGGGAGGAATAGGAGACACTAGGTGGCAGGAACCAGGAGTAGCGACGCAGCCGACAGGGTTCCTACAGTTACAACATTGACACACCTCAACAGTCACACAGGGTCCAACACCTCTAAGAATGAGAGCTGTAGTATTTTCAAAATAAGATGGCGCTAACCCACTCTTCTTCCAAAGTTTGGGATTAAGACGTGTGCCGTTAGAAATCAACTCTCGCAGTTGCCAGGTCTTCCACTTACTGGTCCCTTAACTGAGGCGCGATTCTCGACTTGCAAGCAGAGTCTCCAGGAAGCTGATATCACTACGTTGCCTCTCGCCCCTAGTACAGCGTCGTCTTTTGTTTGCTAATGGTTATTGCCCAGTGCTAGTGGGGAGCGGTCCCGTTTGAGGGTCATCATGGTTTAGAGAAATCTATACACAGGCCGGCATTGTTTCCTTCTGGACAAAGGGCAACATGCTAGACACTGGTTCCCAAAGTCGATGACAGATTTTTTTTCGGGCGAATCCTTAGTAAGGTTTTCTTCGGGAGGGAAATTTTACGGCACGTAAAAGAAACTCAAGCCTCATAAAGAGCCCTCGAAGCAAAATTAAACGGCCTTTCACGCCCAATATAGAATGGTACGCTGAAAACCGCAGCATTTAAATAGCGTAAATAAGTAAAACTCAATTTCAGAGTATATTTTCACCAGTCACGCCGCACAGAAGCACATTTCCCAAACTTACAGTCGTGAAACAGAGTACGGTGCAAAGGATGAAGTAAATAGTGGAGGGACAGAAGATTCAAGAGAGGAAAGAAGCACCTACCAACCCGGGTAACGACCGAAAAAAACATGGGCAGTCGCCGAGAATCGGCATGATGGATATGAATAGAACGGTCCTCCAGCTACCCTACGACGCGCTAGGGCTAGCTAATGCAATTACACACCGCCCCATTACGTCTCAGGGAATTACAGACCCTTACCAGATTCCCCGGATTGGAAAAAATGAAGTCGCTCGAGGGATTTGTATCCGATCGAAGAGGAAAATTAAAAGTAACCAATCCTCTTAAATTCTGACACGATGGACAGTTTGACTTTAACTCATTCGTCATTCACATTGATTTTTGCCTCTTCAGCTTCCTCTCACTTTTTTATATCTTCATTAAATTGCACTCCAATGTAAAGAAATGGAACTGTTAGCAAAATGAGGCTTATAACGTTCATACCTCCAAGCCCTAACGAGGAACGTGGGTGGAGAATCATAAAACTTGCTCTCGTAAAGCAAATAATTAACATTAACAACTGTTAACTTGCATAGACTTTGCTTATGTATTAAACCAAAATATCTGATGTGTTCCACTCACATGACTTTCTCTACATCTCTGCAAAAAGTGTTTAAAAGCTTATGCTTCTATTTACTTGCTGCTAATCGAGAAAAAATTAGCAGAAATGGTCTTATTACTTGCTTCTTTGTAAGTAGAAGCGAAATAAGGGAGTACCATAGGTTAAAGTGATACTCAAAAGCTGGTTGCTATGTGACTGAAGTTCCTTTGTTTGTATGGACAGGAGTGACAAATTCCTGTATAAGAAAAGTATAAGTTTTTTAAAGCTGAAATAAAAAATAACGAATATCTAAAAACCGATCAACACTACGAAAAAAATGTATATAACATAAATTGTGTGTTTTAATGTGCCCTACATTTTTTGTGGTAAGTTTTTGTCTATGTCTTACGGTTAAGCAGTTATGCAAAATCCGTAAAACTCATCCAGAATAGTCTTCAGAGGCTATTCCCAGAAAATTCAAAATATACATTTTATTTGTCAGGTAAATATCTTTAATATACAATATTTTAATCAAAATCGTTAGAGCTATTATTAAGAAAATCAAAATTTTCGAAAAAAGTTTGGAGAAGGGGGATTTTTCTCAAAACGTTCGTGTCGCATCCCTGGAAGATACTAAACTTAAATACCAAGTTTGGCATTTTACACACGGACCTTTTTCCAAAATTGCTTTTTTTGGATACAGGGGGCCCCTAAAACGTGTATTACCGATTAAATCTCGGTATCGAATTTTTGAGTGCAATACAATAATTTCTCTATACACTATACACATAGTATCTGTAGAGAAAGTAAAAATGTCCCAAAAGATGTAGTTCCAGTGAAATCTCGGTATGCAAATTTCGGGTGCAATGCAATACTTTCTCTATAGACTACGTACCTAGTACTTGTAGAGAAAGTAAGAATAAATAATGCCTTATTAAGGGCGTATCAGATTTATTTTATCTTATCCCTGGGTATAAGCTAAGCACAAAACAGAAAACTGTGTATTTACCCCTAACTTTTTACTTTCTCTACGCGTACTATGTACATAGTATATAGAGAAGGTATTGTAATGCAGCCAAAACTTCGATACCGAGATTTCACCGAAATATATGTTTTGAGATCCCCTGAATCCAAAAGAAAAGCATTTTTATAACAATGTCCGTGTGTGTGTGTCTGTGTGCAGCATAACTCAAAAACGAAAAGACTCTCAAAAATGAAACTTGGTATTTAAGTTTGGTATCTTTCAAGGATGCGACACGAGGAGTTCCAAGAAAATCCCCCACCCCAACTACCCTTTACATGGAACTTGTTTTCAAAATTTTTGATTTTCTCAAAAATGACTTACGATTTTGCATAAATATCGTATATTAAAGATATTTATTTACCTGGCAAATAATATCTTTATCTTGAATTTTCTGGGAATAACCTCTAAAGACCTCTTTATTCTAGAGACTTTTTATTGAGTTGTGTATAATTGGTAAACCGTAAGAGATACACAAAAACTCGTTACATAAAAATCTAAATCAGGATAAAGCACACAATTTGTCATTAAAAGTTTTTTCGTGGAGCTGGTCATTTTTGAGATATTTATGTTTTTTGGTTTCAGCTTTGAAAAAACATACTTTTCTCATACAGGATTTTGTCAACTCCTGTCAATACAAACAAAGGAACTTCAGTCACATAGCAACCAGCTTTTGACTATCACTTTAACATATGATACTCCCTTATTTCGGTTCTACTTACAAGGAAGTAAGCAATAAGACTATTTCTGCTAATTTTTTCTCGATTAACATGAAGTATATAGAAGCATAAGCTTTTTAACAATAATTTGTGAATGGAACACATTTTTTCGGAAAGAACCTAAATAGGCCTTGTTCGTCTTGATATGGCTATAATAGCAATGTTCCTCACTTGTTATTTGGCTACCGCAAGGGACGGACAAGCCCTGAGCCGCAGTAGAAAAGGACAGAAAAGAAAACAAGTTTCTCCATTAGGGTATCCTTGCCGAAGATTGATGTATTTGCCTGTGAGCAGGAACGTGGGAAATTCCCCTGCGTCAGGTGTACGGCGTTTCATGAGCATCTATCGGGGATATCGCATTTGGATCATGATGGAATACCACTAAAATATTCATAGCCTTCTGCTCAGATTTATACCGCTCCTTTTATTGCTGCATCTCTTTTACCGCACAGGTGACGTTTGCTTGCCTTTTCGTCCTTTTTACATCCCTCTGTTTCTGTGCGATCCACACAAACCTGAACCATCTCAATAGTCCACAATTTCTCTCTGAAAGCTCGTAGAAATGTGATAATGATCTCAGTGGCTCAGGGATAATCAACAACAATCATGGCAACAATCGATCAATGCCATCTGTTGACTATATTTATGATTACGAGAATTTTCACGGCATTGTAGACAGGCATAACAGCAGCTTGCAGTACTCACTTGGAGAGCGTGTTTTCACTGTCAAAACATATTGGAAGCTAAAATTCTTGGTGATAACACAACGGGAATTTCGAAGAGAATTTAATGTACGGAATGTTCCGACAAAGGCAACAATTTTATCGCTAGCTGTTATACTCGAGTTGGACAGGTAGAGTCAGACTGAAAAATTCAATGCTATAGCCGGAATTTGAGCCACGGATATCCCGGTCTATAGCCGGTTGCTCTATCACTGAGCTACCATGGTAACATGCCAGCAAAGCACTCAACTTCTCATTTGAGATGACAACCCCAATGGCGACTTACAATGTTGTAAGTACTTTAAGCACCAGCATTCACAGTATAGCCAATATATGGACGATTGTGATAATTTTAATTGCTTTCTCACAGAAACCATGTGTAGGACTGGAATTGGATACGTAGAGCCAGACTGACTTTTTTTTTTATAATATGAAAAAATACAGTTCCGGAGGCTTGTCAGGACTCCGCACTGTATTCCTTTTTTCTCCAGTTTCCTATATTTCCTTCTTAACGTTTTCCTGTTACATATACATAGACACACAAACACAGAAACACCCATGCCCAAGGCGGGACTCGAACCCACGATCTTGTGCACCACGAAGCGTCAAAGCGAGACACTTTAGCGAGCGCGGCCACCGGGATGGGCAAGAAAAATTCAATACCATAGCCGGAATTTGAACCACGGATCTCCCGGTCTTAGCCGGTTGCTCTACCATTGAGCTACCATGGCAACATGCCAACATAGCACTGAAGTTCTCAACTGACTCGCACGTTTCCCGGTAGCAATGCATTGCTGTCCTCTTACTGGGCAATATTGCTATCTATGATAGAAGACCCTGAAGGGAAACTTATATGATTCCATATATAAGTGTGACGCAACAGGCTCTCTCAGTGCATTCTTGTAGTGGCTTGTGGTACTTAATGCTACACAGTCGGGAGTGTCGGTTTTGGCACCTTAAACATGATCCTTAATAATAACAATAAACATCTGATGTGTTCCATTCACATGACTTTCTCTACATCTCTGCAACAAATTATTGTTAATAAGCTTATGCTTCTATTTACTTCTTGCTAAAAAAAATAGCAGAAATAGTCGCATTACTTGCTTCCTTGTAAGTGGAAGCGAAATAGGGTCAAAAGCTGGTTGCTATGTGACTAAAGTTCCTTTGTTTGTATGGACAGGATTGACAAGTTCCTGTATGAGAAAAATATGTTTCTCAAAGCTGAAACCAAAAATAAGGAATATCTAAAAAACGATCAACTCCACGAAAAAACATGTATATGACACAAAGTGTGTGTTTTAACGTGCTCTACAATCGTTTTGTTGTAAGTTTTTGTCCATCTCTTACGATTTAGTAGTTATGCAAAATTCCGTAAAATTTATCCAGAATAAAGTAGTCTTCAGAGGCTATTCCCAGAAAATTTAAGATATACATTTTATTTGTCAGGTAAAATATCTTAAACCTAAAAATTTTAATCAAAATCGTTAGAGCCATTTTTAAGAAAAACAAAAATTTTCGAAAATGTTTCCATGTAAAGGGTAGTTAGGAGTAGGGGGACTTTCTTGAAAATCTTCGTGTCGTATCCTTGGAAGATACCAAACTTACATTTGGTTTTTGAGCTATGCTGTCCAGAGATACACAGACACGCACACACGAACCTTTTTCCAATTTTTTATTCAGGGGGACCCAAAGCATGTATTTCCGATGATATCTCGGTATCGAATTTTGGGTGCAATACAATAGCTTCTCTATAGACTATGTACATAGTACATGTAGAGAAAGTAGTAGTAATAATAATAATAATAATACTTTGTTGTTAAAGTTCTATTATTACTCAGGAGTCTACCATCATCTGCTGCCTTTAGCGTGTCTTCCCACATGGCCGCTTACCCATAAAAATTAAATATTGATATCTCTCTATCGAGTTTACGATTTTCGAGATATAGCGGGCGCATAACTTCTGGAATTGTGACCCAGCTACCGAGCCTAGCTTACCTGGAGTTTGCCATATCGTTACTTTGTTTACTCACAGTCTCAAGGAGCAAAACATTGAGCTGCTTAACTGAGTTGCGCCAGTTGTACGACAGACGAGGTGAGTAAACAGAGAAGTAACAAGACGAATATTTTGATCACCCTAACATTCTCTGAAATGCCTCTTACCTGGTCTTCCTTGAGCAGCGCGACGGAGGAACCAGTCTGAGCCATGTTGAACTCCATCTTGGAGATCTCCCGCTGCAGATCTGGCAGACTGCGGTCCACCTTGTTCTCCAGAGTCTCCACAGACTCCAGCAGCTGGAGCATGGACAGATGGAGCTTGTCCAGACCCACGAGCTGCCGAGTGAGGTTGAACATGGACTTGGCCGAGTTACGGGAGGCCTGCTCTAGGTTAGCCACGCGGCCCTGCAGTTGTCTGGCCGCGACCTCTCCACCGCCGTTCACGTGATTGTTGTGTTGCTGAACACTCTTCACTTGTTTCTCTAGCCTCCTCATGGAGTGACCCAGGGCAGTCTGTCCTTCCCTCAGCTTCTGAGTGCTGCTCTCCAGCTCGGACACCTGCAGGCGCAGAGCACGATGATGTCGGTACTTGTGCTCTGCAGGGCCGCTGGGGTCCAGGTTATTGTCCTCTTCAGACTTCTCCATACTCTGCAACAAATAAAGAGACGTAACATGTAATATTCTCAGCAATTGGGTGCTGGGTTAAAATAAATAGACAGTTGTATATAAACAATATTTTGTTGTTGTCTTTTGCAGTTTGAAATTTTAACAACTGCAATAAAATTAAGAATAATTAAGATTATAATTATATTAATAAGTTGATTATATACTTCAATAAAATTATTCAATTTAATGATCTTCCTCCATGTGGCAGAATTAAATTCACAAAATCCATTTACAGTAATAATCGGAGCTAATAATCATTTCATGATCGGCTTACCCTCCCCGTAATTGTAGGGGAGCCTATGACACACATTACAGAATGGAGAACTTGTTACGAGGGGTCGGCCCGTAACTAGGGAAGTGGATGATATAAAATGTATGCGAAAGAAACACGTATGTGTACAATCTCAGCAATCGGGTACTGGGTTATAATAAACAGAGAATTGTATATAACATTTTTTTTTTGGTTCTCGTTTGCAGTTTATAATTTTAACAACTGCAATTAAAATTAAGAATAAATAGGATGCAATTAAGATTATAACTGTATTACTAAGTTGATTATATATTTCCAGAAAAAGGTCCCTGTGTGTGTGTCCGTGTGTCCGTGTGTCTGTGAACACGATAACTCAAAAACGAAAAGTAGCTAAAATACCAAACTTGGTATTTAAGTTTACTATCTTTCAGGGATCCGATACGAAGATTTTGAGAAAAATCCCCCCACCCCCAACTAACCTTTACATGGAACTTTTTTCGAAAATTTTGATTTTCTTAAAAATGGCTCTAACGATTTTGATTAAAATATCGTATATTAAAGATATTTACCTGACAAATAGAATGTATATCTTGCATGTTCTGGGAATAGCTTCTAAAGATCCGTTTATTCTGGGTGAATTTTGCTTAATTTGGCATAACTAATAAACCTTAAGAGATAGACAAACGCTTACTATACAAAAAATGTAGGCCTTGTTAAAATACACAATTTACGTCATATACATTTTTTTCGTGGAGCTTACCGTTTTCGAGGTATTCATTGTTATTAGTTTCAGTTGTGAAGTACTTATACTTTTCTCAGACGGGAGTGTCCGTTTTTCTTTTGTTCTACTTCTGGCCAAGAAAAGAAGAAGATTGTAATGACAATTGCTTAATGACAGCTTTTAAAACATCTGTCTATCGATTTAGCCTAGTGTATTCCCTTATTTTCTTCCTACTTGTAAGGAACTAAGTAATAAGAACATTGTGCTGAATACTTCGATTAACAAGGTGACGAAAAAAGAATAATCTTTGTAGAACGGCTAGAGAAAGTCATGTGAGTGTAACACATCATATTTTTAATAAAAAAGTATAATAAATGGTAAACAAAAAAAATGAGTTAAAAATTATTCAATTTAATAATCTTCCTCCATGGGGCAGAATTAAATGCACAAAATTCATTTACAGTAATAATCTTAGCTAATGATAATTTCGTGAACAGCTAGGGGAACCTATGGTACGAAATTAGAGAATGGAGAACCTGTTACGAGGGGTCGGCCCGTAGCTAGGCATGAACATGGGAAAGTGGATGATATGAAATGTAAGCAAAATGAATGATTGGAAGGGTGATGAGGGAGCAATTGCTGGAATGAGTGGTGGGGGAAACTGGAGGTCCCGGAGAAAACCCGAGATCAAACCCGGGCGACAAGGTCTAACCACTCACCCTCGCGCCGCCACTAATAATAATACGAATTAATAATAGTAAATATAAATTAACGATACTTATACAACTAACATACTATACATACATGGTTTTTTAAATACCTAACTACTTATTATTTGGAAAAGCAATACTTATGTCAATTAACAGCATGTTTATAAACAGTTACTATGAAATCTTACTGTTAATAGTAAGATCCTTAATTACTTCACAATATTTACTTTAATTATCTATTTTTGTTTATCTCTCGCGGTTTACTAGTTATGCAAAATCCAGAAAAAAATCATCCAAAATAAAGAGGTTTTTAGAGGCTATTCGTAGAAAATTCAACATATACATTATATTTGTCACGTAAATATCTTTAGTGTACGACATTTTTATCAAAATCATTAGGGTCATTTGAAAAAATCAAAAATCAAAATATTCATCTGTAAAGGGTAGTTGGGGGTGGAGGGATTTTCTTGAAAATCTTTGTGTCACATCCTTGGAAGATACCAAACATAAATACCAATTTTGGTATTTAGCGGTGTTTTCATTTTCCAGCTATGCTGCCCACAGACACACATACGGACCTTTTTCTAAAAATGCTTCTTTTGGACTCAGGGGATCTCAAATCATATATTTCCCGTGAAGTCCCGGTGTCGCATCTTTGAATGTAATGCAATACATTCTCTATACACTATGTACATAGTTCGTGTAGAGAAAGTAAAAATCTGATGTGTTCCATTCACATGCCTTTCTCTACATCTCTGCAACAAATTATTGCTAGAAAGCTTAAGCTTCTATTTACTTCATGCTAATCGAAAACAAATTAGCAGAAATAGTGTTATTACCTCCTTCCTTGTAAGTAGAAGCGAAATAAGGGTGTACCATTGGTTAAAGTGATTGTCAAAAACTGGTTGCTATGTGACTGAAGTTTATTTGTTTGTATGGATAGGAGTTGAAAAATTCCTGTATGAGAAAAGTGCAAGTTTTTCAAAGATGAAACCAAAACAAGGAATATCTGAAAAACAATCAAATCCATGAAAAAGATGTATATAATATGTATTCTGTTTTTATCGTGCTCTGCGTTTTTTTTTTTTTTTTTTTTTTTGTTTTTTTTTGTGTAGTAAGTTTTTGTCCATCTCTTACGATTTAGCATTTATGCAAAATTCCGTAAAATTCATCCAAAATAAAGTGGTCTAAAGGCTGTTCACAGAAAATTGAAGATATACATTTTATTTGTCAGATAAATATATTTAATATACGATGTTTTATTCAAAATCGTTAGAGCCATTTTTGAGAAAATCAACATTTTCCAAAAAATATCCATGTAAAGGGTAGTTTGGGGTGAGGGAATTTTTCTCAAAATCTTCGTGTCGCATCCCTGGAAGATATTAAACTTAAATACCAAGTTTGGTATTTTGCTGACTTTTCATTTTTGAGATATCGTGTTCACAGACACATGGACCTTTTTCTGAAAATGCTTTTTTGGTTACAGGGGACCCTAAAACATATATTTCCGGTGAAATCTCGGTATCGACTTTTTGGGTGGAGTGCAATACCTACTTTATACGGCATGAACATGGTACGTGTAGAGAAAGTAAAAACGAGACAAACAGTCTACATTGAAAAGTAAGTATTTTGGATTTAACTAGCTTCCGTTATTAATGATTTAATATTCACTATTTATTATTTTTTTTACCGTTATTTACTACTACTTTTAATGCTCAAAATTATAAAATAAAAGTGTTATTGTTTTTAATGCATCAGTGTAATGCATTGTTCCATGCACTTGACCTCGTTTTGTCTAATAGTAAATGCGAGCAGCTGAATTTTGCATCCACTGCTAAAAATTGTAGGAATGGCTCGAGTTGGAAGCACTGGCCCCTGTCAAGTAGGCAAACCTTCTGTCCAGCGCAGGTTTAATGCATCAACGTTCCGTAACAGAGATCTGGAGCGTGAGAACAAACCATTGTGTTTTGTGAACCTCTCACTGCAGCAGCAGCAGCATAGCTACTCCAGATAATTACACGCTGTGAAAACATTAATATGAATAGTTTGTTCTTTGACATAAAACACTCACCTTGAAAAGTTTACTTGTTTTTGCAGATTTTCTCAGAGCCCTTAGCGTAATGGTCCATTCAGACTGGGCTGTCTGCAGCTGAAACAACGCAAAGAGAGCACTAGTTAGAGAAAGAGACATACGTCATCTCAATAAAGCCTTTGATCACATTAAACCTGTCAAGTATATTACACTACGTCAAAACTTTTATCACATTTTATTACACATATCCAACAGTTAACACCAACCTGAAATAATGGTTCCTTTTTACCTTCTCTAGCCCGTATGTACAAAAAAAATCTGATGTGTTCCATTCACATAACTTTCTCTATATCCCTGCAACAAATTATTCTTAAAAACCCTATACTTCTATTTACTTTATGCTAATCAGAAAAAATTAGCAGAAATAGTCTTAGTACTTGCTTCCTTGTTAGTAGAAGCGAAATAAGGGAGTACCATAGGTTAAAGTGATAGTCAAAAGCTAGTTGATATGTCAATGAAGTTCCTTTGTCTATATGGATAGGAGTTGACAAGTTCCTGTATGAGAAAAGTATACGTTTTTTCATAGCAGAAACCAAATATAAGGAATGTCTCAAAAACGACGAACTCCACGAAAAAAATGTATATAACATAAATTGTGTGTTTTAACGTGCTCTACATTTTTTGTGTAGTAAGTTTTTGTCCATCTCTTACGGTTTAGCAGTTATTCAAAATTCAGTAAAATTCATCCAGAATAAACTACTCTTCAGAGGCTATTCCCAGAAAACTCAAGATATACATTTTATTTGTCAGCTAAATATGTTTAATGTATGAAATTTTAATCAAAATCGTTAGAGCCATTTTTGAGAAAATCAAAATTTTTCTTCTCAAAATCTTCGTGTCGCATCCCTGGAAGATATTAAACTTAAGTACCAAGTTTGGTATTTTACCAACTTCGTTCTTGAGTTATCGTGTTCACAGACACACGGACACACACACGGACCTTTGGGGACCCTAAAACATATATTTCCGGTGAAATCTCGGTATCGAATTTTTGGGTGGAGTGCAATACCTTCTCTATGCACTATGTACGTAGTGTGTATAGAGAAAGTAAAATATAAAAATAGAATCTGTATTCTATACCCCGATATCTAATTACTTACACCGGGGCAAATATCTCAGACCTTATTTCATTTATTAACAAATTTTAAAATTTACAAAATAAAATAAATATACAATTGTCAGATTAATACCTTAACTTAAATAACTTAAATTACATTGTACATCTGAACCTATATATTTATCAAAATTACATTTAATATTTAAATGTTTATGTATTATATTAATTATTAATATTATTAATTACCTAACATTTTAAATTATATATATATATTTAAAATGTAGGTTATTATTTTAACTTTTATTAATTAATATCAATTATAACTTTATTTGCTATAATTAATATATTTTATTATTTATTATTATCCTTTTATTTTATTTATTATTATTTTAATCATTATTTATTACAATGTACAATGTAGTACAATAAAAATTCGATGTCGAAATTTCACCGGTAATATATGTTTTGGGGTCCCCTACGTCCGAAAAAAACATTTTTGGAAAAAGATCCGTGGTATATGGTTTAGTATTTTCCAAGGACGTAAGACGCATATTTTCAAGAAAACCCGCCCACCAAAACTACCTACCCTTTACATGGAAAAAATGTCGAAATTTTGATTTTCTCAAAAATGGTTCTAACGATTATGATCACAACTAAAATGTATAGCTTGAATTTTGGGGGAATGGACTCTAAAGACCTCTTTATATTTGGACGAATGTTGCCGAATTATGCTTAAATGCACTCAAAAATTCGATATGGGTCTGACGATTTTGATTAAAATATCGTATATTAAAGATATTTGGATGATAAATAAAATGTATATCTTGCATTTTCTGTGAAAAGCCTCTGCAGACGTCTTTATTGTAGATGATTTTGTTATATACACTTTTCTCATGGAGTTCACCATTTTTGAGATATTACTTGTGTACTGCTGGCCACGCAAATAATCGGATTTCAATCCCATAGCAACCAGGTTTAAAAACATTTGACTGTCCATATAGCCTAGTGTATTCCCTTATTTCCCTTCTACTTATAAGGAAATAAGTAATAAAACCGTTTCTGCCAATGTTTATCTCGATTGGCATGAAGAACAATAATTTCTTACAGAGATGTAGGGAAAGTTATATGAATGGAACACATCAGATTTTTAATCACAGATGTGTCCCATATCCTAGAATCCCTTATCACAGAAATATGTCGCAGCTAGATGTGGTCAAAAATGCTATATTAAACTGTAACATCTCTGCAACAAATTATTGTTAAAAAGGTTATGCTTCTATTTACTTCATGCTAATCGAGAAAAAATTAGCAGAAATAGTCTTAACTGATAGTCAAAGGCTGATTGCTATGTGACTGAAGTTCCTTTGTTTGGAGTTGACAAATACCTGTATGAGAAAAGTATAAGTTTTTCAAAGCTGAAACAAAAACCAAGGAATATCTTAAAAACGATGAAATCCACGAAAAAAATGTATATAGCATAAATTGTGTGTTTTTATATGCTCTAAATTTTTGTATGGTAGGTTTTTGTCTATCTCTTATGGTTTAGCAGTTATGCAAAATTCCGTAAAATTTATCCAGAATAAAGTAGCCTTCAGAGGCTATTCCTAGAAAATTCAAAATATATATTTTATTTTTCAGGTAAATATCTTTAATATACGAAATATTAATCAAAATTGCTAGAGCCATTTTTGAGAAAATCATAATTTTCGATTTTTTTTTTCATATAAAGGGTAGTCTGGGGTGGGGGAATTTATTTCAAAATCTTTGTATCACATCCCTGGAAGATACTAAACTTAAATACCAAGTTTGGTATTTTACCGACTTTTCGTTTTTGACTTATCGTGTTCTCAGACACATACTTGCACGGACCTTTTTCTGAAAATACTTTTTTTTTTATACAGGTGACCCTAAAACGTATATTTCCGGTGAAATCTCGGTTTTTGGGTGGAGTGCAATAGTTTCTCTATTCACTAGGTACATAGTAGGTGTAGAGAAAGTAAACCGTTTTATCATATCTATTTGATCACATTTCTGTGACAGATGTAATATAGAGCATAGAGAAAGTGGCATACATCATCACATCTATTAATCCCGAGCTAACTGTTGGTGCTGATTAAAAAGCATCCTTTATGAAAACTATCCACGTAATTAAAATATACGTGCCAAAGGCAGGATTTAATTAAAATGTGTGCATTTTGCGGGATGTTATCGATTCTTAAAACAAAAGTGATGTGGTACATCATCATCATCATCATTACTTTTGGCAGCGTAATGAGCAGCTGGGGATAATCAGGTGAGGTTGAAAATTAACTGTCAGCTTTTAGCCTGTTGATATTATTAGGAGTCCTTTTATATCAACCGCATTGCCTGCCATTAATTCCAGAAACAGCCTTTACTGTGCAGAATCGATCCCCACAGCATTCAACACCTCTTTATACAATCTAAGGTAAGAATATACCGGGTTAGGGAAGTCCCTCTTCTCTTCTGCCTCTAGCCCTTGGTGACCTGCAATACCTCCTCCACATATCTCTGCTTTACTATTCCACCCTCTGATTCCAATCTTTCTTTGGTCTACCTTCACATCATCTTGTTTTTGGTCTTCCTTTTTTTACTTTCTCTACACGTACTATGTACATAGTGTATAGAGAAAGTATTCCATTCCTTCCAAAAATTCGATACCGAGATTTCACCGGAAATACATATTTTGGGTCCCCCTAAATCCCCAAAAAAATTTTTTTTTAGAAAAATGTCCGTGTGTGTGTGGGTCTGTATGTGTGTCTATGGACAGCATAGCTCAAAAACGAAAAGACCGTTAAATACCAAACTTGGTATTTAAGTTTGACATCTTCCAAGGATGCTACACGAAGCTTTTCAAGAAAATCCCCCCACCCCCAAGTACCCCTCACATGGAACTTTTTTCGAAAATTTTGATTCTCTTAAAAATGGCTCTAACGATTTTGATTAAAATATCGTATATTAAAGATATTTACTTGAGAACTAAAATGTATATCTTCATTTTTCTAGGAATAGCCTCTGAAAATTACTTTATTCTGGATGAAATTTATGGAATATTGCATAACTGCTAAACCGTAAGAGATAGATATAAACTTACTACACAAAAAATATAGAGCACGTTAAAACACACAATTTATGTTATATACAGTTTTTTGTGGAGTTCATCGTTTTTAGATATTCCTTGTTTTTAGTTTCAGCTTTAAAAATCTACCTTTTCTCATACGGGAATTTGTCAACTGCTAACCATACAAACAAAGGAATTTCAGTCTCATAGCAACCAGCTTTTGACTATCACTTTAACCTATGGTACTCCCTTATTTCGCTTCTACTTACAAGGAAGCAAGTAATAAGACTATTTTTTCTGGATTAGTATGAAGTAAATAGAATCATAAGCTTTTTAACAATAATTTGTTGCAGAGATGTAGAGAAAGTCATGTGAATGGAACACATCAGGAGTTGGATAGGCACAAGTGAGAAATTCAAAGCAATGTTGCCATGGTAGCTCAGTGGCTGAGCAGCTGGCTAGATACTGGGAGATCCGTTATTCAAATCCGGGCTATGGCATTGAATATTTCAGTCTGACTCTATCCAACAACTGTTTAAAAAGTGTATTTACAAAAAGGTGCATGTTTGTATGTATGTGGACAGTATAGCTCAAAAACGAAAAGCCCATTAAATACCAAACTTGGCATTTAAGTTTAGTATGTTCCAAGGTTACGACACGAAGACTTTTAAGAACCCCCCCCCCCTCAAAGTCAAGAAGACCAGTGGTCTCTCTGAAGCACTCTATAGCAATACTTACCCGCATGACGAGAAATTCTTGTTACAAGCTTTTTTCACTAGCATTTCCTGAAATTAATTACACCAGCTCTCCATGACGACCTTGGGGAGGAGGAGGAGGCAGGAAAAATAACAGAAACTGCCCGCATGTTTGTTAAAACAGTTGAACGGTACGCCGCGCCGAACAAATTACTCAAGACGCGCAGGGCAACGTTATCAAGGGCACGCTGCAGTCCCAACACCTCATAGCATTCTTGCGCCAAAAAATATTTTCTCGGCGATTTCAAGAGAATATCTGACCACCAGTGACGGAACGATTTTAACATAAAATTGACAGGACTTTCTCTAATCGCTATTAAAAAGCTTATTCTTCTATTTATTACATGCTAATCCAGAAAAAATTAGCAGAAATAGTCTCACTACTTGCTTCGCTGTAAGTAGAAGCGAAATAAGGGAGTACCATAATTTAAAGTGAAAGCCAAAAGCTGGTTGCTATGTGACTGATGTTCCTTTGTTTGTATATCCAGAAATTTACGTATTCCTTATGAGAAAAGTAAGTATTCTAAAACAAACTAATTATAAGGAGTATCTCAAAAACGGTGAACTCCAAAAAAAAAAGGTAAATATAGAAATTGTATTTTTTGTTAAAGTTTTTGACTATCTCTAATGGTTTACCAGTTATGCAAAATTCCGCAAAGTTCATCTAGAATAAAAATGTCTTTAGAGGCTATTGCCAAAATATTGAGCATATACATTTTGTTTGTCACGTATATATCTTTAATATACGATATTTTAATCAAAATTTTCGAAAATGTTTCCAGTAGTTGGGGGTGGGGTATTTTCTTGAAAATCTTTGTTTTGCATCCTCGGAAGAAATGGACTTTTCATTTTTACTTTCTCTAGCCCCATATGTTCAATGTACACAGGGATAGAGGAGTATTGTATTCCACCCAAAAATTCGATACCGAGATTTCACCGGAAATACATGTTTTAGGACCCCCTGTATCCAAAAAAAGTATTTTCAGAACTTGGTATTTAAGTTCAGTATCTTCCAGGGATGCGACACGAAGATTTTAAGAAAAATCCCCCCACCCCAAACTACCCTTTACATGGAACATTTTTCGAAAATTTTGATTTTCTTAAAAATGGCTCTAACGATTTTGATTAAAATGTCATATATTAAAGATATTTACCTAATAAATAAAATGTATATCTTGAATTTTATGGGAATAGCTTCTGAAGACCTGTTTATTCTGGATGAATGTTGCTTAATTTGGCATAACTAGTAAACCGTAAGGGATAGACAAAAACTAATACTTTTCTCAGACGGGAGTGTCCGTTTCTCTTTTGTTCTACTCCTGGCCAAGAAAAGAAGCGATTTGTAATGACAATCGCCTAACGACAGCTTTTAAAACATTTGACTATTGGTTTAGCTTACTGTATTCCCTTATTTTCTTCCTATTTATAAGGAACTAAGTAATAAGAACATTGTGCTAATGAGTACTTCGATTAGCAAGGTGGAGAAAGAAGGAGAATCTTATGTATGAAGTTTGTAGAGCATCTAGAGAAAGTCATGTGAGTGTAACACATCAGCGTTTTAAGCTATGCTGCCCAAAGTCACACACACATGAAAATGTATTTTCGGTGAAATCTCGGTATCGACTTTTGGGTGCAATACAATACCTTCCCTATACACTATGTACATAATACGTGTAGAGAAAGTAAAAATGCATAACGTCGATGTGAGGTTACCCTAAGAGCAGCATTGGTGATGACACGTCTACAAGAAACGTTACGCTTTTGGATGTCCATAATTATGCCTTGAAGGTTCCAAGGCTGATCCGTCTGATGTAACTAAACGCTAGGTAATTACGTCCACTTATATGTGCCAGGTATTCCCCAGGCATGCCTCTTCCCAACGTCAGGAATGTGTCAACCGCTCGAGGGAAAAAAATTGGAAGAAGCTGTCGGTCGGTGAGAAAATTCTTGTGTTTATCCCCGCGAAGCCAGGCTAGATAGTGTTCCCAAAGCTTCGCACTTTCCCTTCGAGCGCAAGGTTGGGAAACTTTTCAGGGCAGGTATTACAAATGGGGAGAGGGTGCAGGCAGCTATTGTGAGGGGTTGTGATTTAGGTATCCTAACGAGGAGGCTTGTCTTCTCTGTAAAACACTTCTCAAACTTTTGCTTTTGAGCGACAGAATTCTGGTACGGTTTTATATGACAGAAACTTTTAAACAGGATAGACAAATGAATGTTATGCAATGTTCTTAAAATTTATAATGCATCTCTGAAATCATTTATACAGGATGACCCAGTTAAAACTTTCGCCATAAACATCTAAGACGCAATGTATATTGAAAAACAAATTTCATGGTTATGAAGGCAGGAAATGGCTGTTCTGTTACATTTACATAACTTTCTCTACCTATTCTGCAACAAACTATTGTTAAAAAAGCAAATGTAATAACCTAACTAATACTCAAAGTCTTAAAACTTTCGCGGCGCTGGTATTTAATAATTTCTTCTCGGGACGACAGCCAAGTAAGTGTTGGATTCATTTCCAAGCTTTCAACCCGTTTTTACTGCTTGGAATGAAGTTGGAGCACTAGTGGAATGTGAAGGCGGGAGAAACCGGAGAATCCGGAGAAAACCCGCCCTTGCGCCGCTTTGTCCGCCACAAATCTCACATGAGGTCGCTTGGGATCGAACCCGGGCCATCTAGGTGAGAGGCGAGTGGTCTAAACACTCAGCCACATCGCAAGCAATTAAACACAGCCCTTTGACACCTGTTTTAGACCGTGTGGTGAAGACAGTGTTGTTGTGGTTATTTACAATATCGGTGTTGATTGAAAATCCCGCCGCTTGTGAAATCAGATCTGTGATTCGTTTTCTGAATGCTAGGAAAGTGAAACCAATTGAAATTTATCGGCAAATTTGCGAAGTTTACGGACAAAATGCGATGGGTGATTCAATGGTGAGAAGATGGGTCCGACAGTTCAATGAAGGACGCAGTGAAGTGCATGATGAAGAACGAAGTGGGCGTCCATCTTTGGTTACAGAAGAACTGGTTCACGCGATTGATGACAAGATCCAGGAAAACAGCAAATTTACAATTAGTGCTCTCGCTATGGAATTTCCCCAAAGCTCACGATCACTAATTCATGAAATTGTTACCGAAAAACTGAAATTTCGTAAACTTTGCTCACGTTGAGTACAGGCGGCAAACTTCTATGAAGAAGATATACAAAAACTTGTGCCACGCTATGACAAATGCCTGCAAAATTTCGGCAGTTATGTGGAAAAGTAGTTTAAGAGTTGTAGAATTTTGTGCAATAAATAATTATTCTGTATCTGTACACAATTTAATGTTATTACCAAACGGAACTTATTTTCTGGACCTACCTCGTAAAATATGTTTGCGTGCCAATCGGAGACGATTCACATTTGAGACGTTACTAATGTATACGGATAATGATGCTGATGACTTGTTGCACAACAGTAATTGAAAGTATGCAAATATTAAAATTGTTAGTTCCCGTAAATCAGTGGCATTTATATTTACCATCCACCCAACCTCAATCGACTTCCACTGTTAGTGAAAACATCACAGTCCTCCACGCAACCATCTCCCCGTTTTCCTTCTATTAGTGCTACTACGTACTCATTACATTGTCAACAATTCACAACTATAAACCATGCTGTCCCCCTATCGGTCCCCAAAATGCTATTCCTACTGCAGTCTGTTCATGACGTGTATAGGAACTGGATTGTTTTAGTAATTTTGCAACAGTCAAGGGAAAACAAGAAGTAGTAGGTTCTTGTTAGGCCGTAAGACGACATTAATCACCCCTTCCTAAGATCCACTCTCTTCCAAAACATGGGGCTGACGGAGTACATGGTTCGGAATAAAATATCGCGGATCGATAGGTCGAAGCTTCGCTATCTGTGTACACAAACTAAGAGCGAGCTCATTAATTACGTCACGGTTCTCCAGAGCCGAAGAGTCGAGCAAATTAAGTTGCGTCAACGGCAAACCTTCGCCACTTTATCTCTGAGGACTTCCTTCCTGATTGCCCATGATCGCCTCGCCGCCTTCATTCCCAAGCATCTGCTGTGTCGCTTGACATCCTCTGTGACTCAGGACACATACTTCTTTTGCTAAAACAGTTCTGGTGTCGTGGTAGCAGCGGCCGCGAGTTCGAATCTCACTTAGGGTCAGTTTTAGTTCTCCCTTATCCTGAGAAGACGAATGTCCAGTAACTTTAAGCTCCATGGACCCAGAGATCATTTCAGCATCATTTCACCAATTTCATTCATAGTCCGATATGACCAACCTATTCTACAAACTTCTTAAAAAAAGTTTGTTCTTCTATCTACTCTATACTAATCGAGATAAACATTAGCAGAATGATCTTACTACATAGTCCTTTATAAGTAGAAAAGATCTAAGAGAATACTTTAGACTAAAGCGATAGACAAAAGCTGTCTATGTGCGGTTGTCATTGAAATTGCTTCTTTGCAAGGCCAGAAGTAAAACAAAATAAACACGGATAACTTCGTGGTTGAGAAAAGTGTAAGACAAGGAATATCTCGGAAATGGTTAACTCTACAAAAAAAGTTGTATATTACATAAATTGTGTGTTTTAACGAGCTCAAATTTTTAATGTATATAGAGAAGGTATTGTAATGCTTCCAAAAATTCGATGTCGTTCATTTCATCATAAATATGTTTTGAGGTCCCCTGAATCCGAAAGAAAGCCTTTTTAGAAGAAGATGCATGTGCGTGTCTGTGGACAGCAGAGCTCAAAAACGAAAGGACTTAGTTAATTAAAATACCAAAATTAATTTATCTTCAATATTTTCCAAGGATGCAACAATAAGATTTTTAAGAAAATCCCCCCACCACAACCTAACTTTTACATGAAAAAAGTTTGGAATATTTTGGTTTTCTCAAAAATGGCTCGAACGATTTTGATTAAAACACCGTATATTAAAGATATTTTCATCACAAATAAAATATATATTTTTAATTTTTAGAGTGTAGATCTCTTCATTCTGGATGAATTTTGCTTAACTGGTAAACCGTAAAGGATAGGCAAAAACTTACTGCACAAAAAACGTAGAGGTCGATAAAACACAAAATGTATATTTTTTTCGTGGAGTTGACCATTTTCGAGATATACCTTGTTATTGGTTTCAGTTTTAAAATAGTTGTACTTTTCTCATACGGTAATTAGCCAACTTGGCCATAGAAACAAAGGAACTTCAGTTACATAACAACCAGCTTTTGACTATCACTTTAACCTATGGTAATCCCTTATTTCGTTTCTACTTACAAGGAAGCAAGTAATTAAGACAATGCTAATGTTTATCTAGATTATCGTATAGTAGATACCATGATGGTTGTAGTATGGAAGGAAATCTTGGATATGGAAAATCATGGACAGTAGAAATGAAAAGACGAGCCTTTAGCTCGTAAGAACGACTCTACTCTCGCCACAGAGGCAAGAAATCCCTTTTGGGATTGCATTAAACTTATTAGAGAGGTAAACTGCGGAAGTTACCAAACCTTTTCGAGCTCCACTGTCATCGGATCGATGAGTCGAAATTTCCGGAAGTATAGAGATTTCGATATGATTACCTAATCTAGCGTGCTCCGCCTCCACCACGGAAATGGAACGCGGGTAAAAACGTTTCGAATGGGACAGGTAGGGAAGATTTCATTGGCAGAGCGTGATATCCATATATAATGTACCTACATCTGAATAAGGTATGAAACATTTCATTGCGCCTGCTTCATCAGGCTTAACACATCCACTCCACTAAGCTGTATCACTCCGCGGTTACCGCAGTACTTTCTATTTCAATTTAAAAACATTTACAGCATTCTTAAGCTACCTTTATTACATTTCGATTTTTACCTTCGCTATCGAGTGTAGTAGATATAAGTAGTGTATTTCATAAAAAATCTTATGCGCTCCATTCACATGACTTTCTCTACATATCTTAATTGTTAAAAAGCTTATGCTTCTATTTACTTCATGTTAATCGAGAAAACATTAGCAGAAATAGTCTTATTACTTGCTTCCTTGTAAGTAGAAGTAAAATAAGGAAGTACCATAGGTTAAAGTGATAGTCAAAAGTTAGTTGCTATATGACTCAAGTTCCTTTGTTTGTGTGGACAGGAGTTGACAAATTTCTGTATGAGAAAAGTATAAGTTTTTAAAGCTGAAAATAATAACAAGATATATCTCAAAAACGACCAACTATACGAATAAAATGTAAATTACATAAATTGTGTATTTTATCGTGATCTACATTTTTTGTGTGGTAAGCTTTTGTCTCTCTTACGATTTGCCAGTTAAACAATTTCGTAAAATTCATCCAGAATAGAAGTCTTCAGAGACTATTCTCAGAAAATACAAGATATACATTTTATTTTGTAATGTAAACTTCTTAAATATAACGGATTTTAAAATCAAAATTCTCTAAAATTTTGCTATGTAATGGATAGTTGAGGTGGGGGGGGGGATTTTCTTGAAAATCTTCTTGTCGTATCCTTGGAAGATACTGAACTTAAAT
Source organism: Hymenopus coronatus (assembly GCA_030762935.1). NCBI lineage: Eukaryota > Metazoa > Arthropoda > Insecta > Mantodea > Hymenopodidae > Hymenopus > Hymenopus coronatus. The sequence goes on from CM060882.1 coordinate 22,426,895, forward strand.
ACCAAGTTTGGTATTTAACGGACGTATCGCTTTTCAGCTGTGCTGTTCACAGACACGCACACACACGGACCTTTTTTCCAAAAATGTTTTTTTTTATTTTTTTTTATTCAGGGGTCCCAAAACATGTATTTCCGGTTAAATCTCGACATCAAGTTTTTGAGTGCATTACAATACCTTCTCTATCGCTATGTACGTATGGGGCTACAGAAAGTAAAAATTCGATACCGAGATTTCACAGGAAATATTGAAAACATTTTAGATAAAAGGTCTGTGTGTGTCCGTGGGCAGCATAACTCTAAAACGAAATGACAGTTAAATACCAGACTTGGTATTTAAGTTTAATGCCTTTCGGAAATTCATATTTTGAGGACCGTTGAAAAATTCTTACAGCATACTTAATCCACCTTTAATATATTTCGATTTTTATATTCTCTATTAAGTACTATGTTGTAGATAGAGAAGGTATTGCATTTCACCAAAATTCGATACCGAGATTTCACCGGAAATGTTTTGAGGACTCCTGGAAATGTTTAGAAAAAATACTGTATGTGTGTGTGTATGTGCAGCATAAATTCAAAAATGAAAAATCGTTTTCATAGTGAACTTTGTGTTTAAATCTAATATCTTCCAAGGATACGACACGAAGGTTTTCAGAAAAATCCCGTGCCTCCATCTCAAACTACCCTTTACATGGAGAATTTATCGAAATGTTCGGGTCTATTGAAAATGGCTCTTATCGGTTTTGATTAGAACATTAAAAATATTTACCTGACAAACAAAATGCATATCTTGAATTTTCTGCGAATATCCTCTGAAGACCTCTGCATTCTGGATAACTTTTGCTTAACTGGTAAACTGTAAGAGACAGCCAAACACTTACTACACCAAAAATGTAGATCTCGTTTAAACACACAATTTATATCGTAACAATTTCTGTGGACTTAACCATTTCCGAGATATTCCTTGTTATTGCTTTCAATTTTAAAAATCTTAAACTATGTTATTCCCGTTTCTTTTGTTTTGCTCCTGGCCATACAAAGAGAAACGATCTTCAATCAGTATTATTATTATTAATCTTATTATTATCATCATCATTATTATTATTACCCCATAACGTTAGTATTTATGTCCAGTCGAGTTACAGCATTTATGTAATTCCCATAAGATATTGCCATATAACTGAGGCGTCACATCATAAAGTATGCATGCGCATGGTGCGCAAACATTTTGGAATCGTGCTTCCGCCCCTCCCCTGCCCTGACGGGACTTGTTTTGTGGAAGAATGCGACTGATATATTCGGGCAGCTCATTCATCAACGTTGTATAGGACGAAATTGGAGCTTTGTTTCGAGAAATGTTTTGTTCTATGAATGTGAAGCGTTCGCAATAAATTAGAATCAGCAGAAATGAATGTAAAGTGCTAACTTAGCAGTATCGTTCATAGTTTTGGAAGCGTCAATTAAAACGATGCTAGTACGGTTTATCTTGAAAACGCTCGTTCCGTGTTTGTATTTAGAGGCAGCCAATAACGTCATAAACAACGGCGCATCATGCTGCGGCTTGCCGCAACGATAGGGGGTGTTTCAAAACAACCTCTCACTGGTAGCAGTTCCACATCTAACAGCAATTTCTTTTAACATTTACAGTAAACTGTTGAGAGTTTACACAATCATTAGGATACCTAATAAGTACAAGATATTCGTGGTTAGTAAATATATTATGTTTCGCATTAGAGATCAACCTCAATCGTAAGTAATCTTTTGAGTAGATAACTGCCCTTTTCCCCTTTACTTGAAAGCTAGCACAGGTTTGATGATAAGGAACAATGAGAAACCCGTTTGTTTTCATGACACGTGCTTGCCAAGAATATTCTCTAAGTTGTATATTGGCATCACATTCTATAGTCGGGGAGATTTATAGTAATCCCGGTCTCAGGTGACAAGAGGCCTCTCTGCCAATAGATTCATGCAATGATGTCATCTTTTTTATGGTAGTTCACGTCCTTTAACCTGCTTGGTCATTATCAGACGGTGGATGAATGAAATTGATGCAATGATGCTCAAATGTTCTCGGGGTCCATGGAGCTTAAAGTTACTCGACATACGTCTTCTCAGATTAAGTGAAAACCCGAAAAAACCTTATCAGGGTAACTCTCCCTAAGGGAGATTCGAACTCACACCACCCAGGCGGCCTATGTCATCCCAGTTGCAAGATGTAACAAACATTCCTCAATGCAATTTCAGTTGGAGCGCGTATTGCGCTATTTTGTTTTGTCACAGACTTTTTTTACTTGTTTTAATGTACCGTTGTGCTTTGTGCTAGTGTTTTAGTTTATTTGTTTGAAAATGGCACATCGTTGTTTCCTTGGACGGGATGAAGTGGCAACAGTGTGACGGAGCGGTTACAACTGCCAGTGATCACTATGAGTTGAGTGCTTCGTGCGCTATCTAACCTCAAAATTATGTGATTTAAAAACAAAGGAGTATATAAAAGTGTTTTGGAGCTGCTGTATCAGAATTTGTGCTATTTAATTATTCGTTAGGTCTCTTTTCTAAGCCACCTTATAAATCGAATTCCATCTCAAATACAATTATTCTATGAACTATTTCTACCGCTTCATCATTGCCCCAAAACGTCAGTATTGTAAAATACCTATTTCCAGGAGAGCTGAAACGTCTATTTTTAAAAAGTCCTTAATAGTTATTAATTTTTCCAAAGTGTGTGAAAATAACATTTTTCACCAATGAATTCTGCTTCCTGAATAGTTTTGTATAACAAAATGTGTAATGTAGATATTTTTGTGGAGGTTTATCCCAATTAAAATGAAAAAAAAAAAATTCTGACGCGTTCCGTTCACAAACTTTCTTTACAAACTATTGTTACAAAATGTTTTTCTTTTTTCTGCATCACGGTAATCGAAATGAACATTAGCAGAAAAGGTGGTATTGCTTCATTTTAATAGAATGGAAATAAGATAATACACTAGCTATTAAAAAGCCGGTCGCTATGTGAAACAATTGAAGTTCAGTTTCGTTTCGCTTTGTACGGCGAAGAGTAAAACAAAAGAGATGAAACGAAAGACGACCTCCCGTTTGAGAAAAGTTTAAGTAGCTTAAAATTGAAACCAATAACAAGGAATATCTCGGAAACGGTTAACTATACAAACAAGAACAACAAAAAAAAAACAATGTTTATGACATACATTATATGTTTTAACGAGAATCTACATATTTGTGTAGTAAACTTTTGTCTATCTGTTACAGCTTAGCAGTTATTGCAAAATTCATCCAGAATGACGCCTTCAGAGGTTTTTCCATAAAATTAAGGATATATACATTATATATCTGTATAGTATAGTACGTATATATGGCTCGTTAGAACCATTTTGAGAAAATCAAAATTTTTGAAAATGTTCCATTTTTGAAGATCACGTATCCTTGAGAGATGTTTGGTATTCAACCGAATTTTCCTTTTTGAGTCATGTTGTCCACAGAGACACATATACACACATTGACCCTTTTCTAAATTTTTTTTATTCAGGGATCCTTAAAACGTGCATTTCCGGTGAAATCTCGATATCTATTTTTCGTTGGAATGCAATACTTCCTCTATACACGATGTAGGTACACAGTGCGTGTAGAGTAAGTAAAAAACCTCGTAAGAATAGTTTGCACACGCATTAATACATTTTAGAGAGTAGAGAAAGTCGTGTGAATGTAACAAAATACTTGCATTATTTTTTGACCATAAAATAATATCAAAAAGCTTGCGCTACTTCTAGCATCACGTTAATGCAGAGTGAATATCATTTTGTAATTATCAGTTATTCTCCCGAAAGATGGCACTCGACATCGTACCGTTATTGCTAGAGGAATAAAATACCACGATTATACGATATTATTGAATATGCTAAGCATTCCAAAATGCAGCCTCTGCAAGTCGATATTTCAGTAGGAAGCACTTAATCATTATCGAATTTCTTCCGTATCGCCTGTTCGACAAATAGCGCCGTTACGTTCGTAATGACATCGCTTTATGTCGAATTTCCTAACGTAAAGTGCAACACACAAAAGAATGCGAGAAATGTGAAGCATTCGCTTCTTAGATGAACAGTATTCCAAAATATTACTGTATGAACGTAATATACATGTTAGTCTATATCAAATTATAGTTCCAATCAAAATAAATACTGTAAAGGACTACAAATGGACTACCGGTAGTCAAATATTTAACTAGGCCTCTGAAGACCTCTTCAACCTGGATGGTTTTTGTATAACTATGTCGTTAAAACACATACTTTATATTTCTTGTTATTTGTTTTAATTTTAAACGATAAGTTCATTTCTCGTTTCATATATCTTTATTTTTACTCCTGGCAATGCAAAGAGAACCCAATTTCAATTGTTTCATATAGTAACCGACTTTTTCAAAATATTTGATTATCACTTAAGCCTAGTGTACTACCTTATTCCCTTTTACTTGGAAGAAACCAATAGAAATATGTATAGTAATGTTTATCTCGATTAGCATGATGTAAATAAAAGAACAACCTTTTGTAACAATAGTGTGTAGAGAAATCATGTGAATGGAGCACATCAGATTTATTTTCAGAAGTTTCAAAATTAGTATTCCTGATGAAATTTGTACATCGATTTTTGGTGGAATACAATACTTGCTCTACTGTAAATACGGAGTAGAGAAAGTAAAATCTATTACATTGGATTCAATTTTGTTTTTCAGGCGATGTAATAATTTCTACTTCTTATCGATATTGTTGTTACTGAACATAAGTTAATATTCCCACATCTAACCTGGTTGCTATAGAAACAAAAGAAATACCAATACTGGTATGGGCACAAAAAGTACACGTGCGGTAAGTAAAATATTTGTAATATTTATTCTTCAATGTAGGAATTGTACATTAAACTCGTCCCTTTGTTTAGACTTCTCCGTAATTAATGTAGAACATCTCACTTCTCTATCCTCTAACATAGCTTTCTATATAATAAAATTGCTAAATCGATTCTAATTAGGCTACTATTGGTAAATATTTCTCCACAGTCAACAAATCTTGTTTTTAGAAACAATGAAAAGCTACATAACGACTACCAAATGTTTCTTTCTCAGAGAAGCCATTTGCCTCATACCAATATCTTAATTCATTTATTACTATATTTTAATTAATATTAATACACGTCCAAAAATAGTGTGGAACACTCGTGTTTTAAGTGTATTACACAATATCAACTTCGTTTCGTCTTATCAAACTTTTGCCGATTCTGCAATAGTACACATCCTAAAGTTGTATCGCAATATAGGTACTATTAAAGCATGGCCTACACTGATAGAATCCTCAGCACCTTTAGTACGTTAAGATACAGAATGCCATGCAACATCAAAGTTGCCAAGCCTTCAGAGACGAAACTGTCGACATCTTTCTCGTCCTACTCTCAATTTCTGTGCGAGAAGATTTTCGCAGAGTAAAAGAATCACGTAGAAAGATCAGAAGCAGTGTCTTCTTGAGTTAGAATACGTTAGCTAGCACACCACGCAGAGACATATTGGGATAGACTGGTGCTGACACAGCTAGGGGTTTAGTGGGCGTACAGCTGTACGGCTTCCCCTGACCGCACTGCATGTAGCCCAGGATTATCCTGAACCCTTTCTGGTACTCCACTACTTGGATACTTCACTGAGGTGCTACGCTTGAATGGCGTTTGGATTCTGTGTGAATCTTCTACGTGATAAGTGTAGAAACACCCCTGGGTAGCGTGTCTGTCTCATATTCAACAGGTCGCGAGTTCGAATCTCGCTTAGGGCGAGTTACCCGGATAAGGTTGTTTTTCCGAGGTTTTCCCTTATCTTGTCAAGTAATTTTAAGCTCTATGGACTCCGTGATCATTTGAGCACCATTTCACCAATTTCAATCATCGTCAAATATGACCAACCAGGTTAAAGGACGTTAAGTTAAAAAAAAATCTGATGTGTTCCATTCACATGACTTTCTCTATATCTCTGCAACAAATTATTGAGAAAACATTAGGAGAAATAGCCTTATTACTTGCTTCCTTGTAAGTAGAGGTGAAATAAGGTTAAAGCGATAGTCAAAAGCTGGTTGACAGGAGTTGACAAATTCCTGTATGAGAAAAATATCATTTATTTTAAAACTGAAACCAAATACAAGAAATATCTCAAAAACAATCAACTCCACGAAAAAAAAATGTATTTAACATAAATTGTGTATTTTAACGTGCTCTACATTTTTGTGTAGTAAGTTTTTGTGCATCTCTTTCGGTTTAGCAGTTATGCAAAATTTCGTAAGGTTCATCCAGAATAAAGTAGTCTTCAGAGGCTATTCCCAGAAAAGTTACATACACATTTTATTTGTCAAGTATATATCTTTAATATACGATATTTTAATCAAAATCCTTAGAGCCATTTTTGGGAAAATCAAAATTTTCGAAAAATGTTCCATGCAAGGGGTAGTTGGGGATGGGGGGATTTTTTTTTTTTTTAAATCTTCGTGTCGCATCCAAGATTTGTATTTAACGGCCTTTTCGTTTTTGAGCTATACTGTCCACAGACACGCACACAGACTTGTTTCTGAAAATGCTTTTTCTAAATTCAGGAGGATCTAAAACATGTATTTCCGGTGAAATCTCGGTATCGAATTTTTGGGTGCATTACAATACTTTCTCTATACACAATGTACATATTACGTGTAGAGAAAGTAAAAAAATGATACTAGATGTTAATTGAATTGTTTTTTCACACAAGCCGTGTGTACGACATGAGTTGGATAGGTAGAGTCAGACTGAAAAATTCAATGCCGTAGCCGGGATTTGAACAACGGATTTCCCGGTCTACAGCTGGTCGCTGACATGGTAAGACGCCGGCAAGTGACTCATATGTCATCTCAAAACAATTTGAGATCATCTTGTGGTTTACCGGGGAAAATGGGGTTACATTTTTGGGGATTTCCTCGAATTTTTTGCTCCTCTTTATTGTTCTATTAGTTATTTCATTCATTCTGGCTTTCGGCTGGTTTGTCGAGATATACAGACCGCCCTCTAGGTGAGCGGTAAGTCCGCGATCTGACTCTCCCATTGCCTGGAAACTGCAGGGACCCTATCGTTGCTCAGTGTCTCCTCGCACCTCATCCCTCCCGGGGGTCCTAAATCGTACCCGATTGCCCTCCGAAAACGCCCCATCCTATATTCTGAAATTGCTTAGTACATTGTTGCCAGTACTGTCATAATTGTCGATCAATAGTCAGTAATTTACTCCTGAGTTCAACAGCTGTTATTTCTCATGGTGCCGAACTTTGATCAATCAACTTGTATGGCGTACCGCCCAACTGCTCGAAGGTAGCAGCAGCGGCGTAATAAACCACAAAAATCCCATGTGTCCCATTCACATGACCTTCTTTACATCTCTGCAACAAGTTATTGTTAAAATGTTATGCTTCTATTTACTTCATGCTAATTGAGAAAAAATTAGCAGAAATAGTCTTATTACTTGCTTCCTTGTAATTAGAACCGAAATATGGGAGTATCACAGGTTAAAGCTGGTTGCTATGTCACTGAAGTTCCTTTGTTTGTATGGACACGAGTTGACAAATTCCTGTTTGAGCAAAGTATAGGTTTTTCAAAGCTGAAACAAAAAACAAGGAATATCTCAAAAACGATCAACCCCACGAGAAAAAAAACAAAACGTATATGACATATATGTTTTGTGTGGTAAGTTTTTAACTAATTCTTACGGTTTGGCAGTTATGCAAAATTCCGTAAAATTCATCCAGAATAAAGTAGTCTTCAGAGGCTATTCCCAGAAAATTCAAGATATACATTTTATTTGGTAAGTATATATCTTAAATATAAGAGAATTTAATCAACATCGTTAGAGCCATTTTTAAAAAAATCAAAATTTTCGAAATTGTTTCCATATAAATGATATTTTGGGGTGGGGGCATTTTCTTGGAAATATTCGTGTCGCATCCTTGGAAGATACCAAACTTAAATACCAAGTTTGCTTTTTAACGCTCTTTTCGTTTTTGAGCTATGCTGCTCACAGACACTGACACATACACACAGACATTCTTCTAAAAATGCTTTTTTTGAATTCAGGGGGTCTCAAAACATATATTTCCGGTGAAATCTCGGTATTGAATTTTTGGGTGCAATACAATACATTCTCTATACACTATGTAACTACATAGTACGTATAGAGAAAGTAAAACTTTGATGTAGAGGTCTCTACATGGCTGTAACAACTTATTGTTAAAAAGCATATTCTCTTATATACTATATGATGGTCGAGATAAACATTAGCAGAAATTTTCCTAGTTACTTGCTTCCTTGTAAGTAGGAGAGAAATAAGGGAACACATTAGGCTAAATCGATAGTCAAATTTTTAAACGCTAGTCGCCATGTGATTGAAATCCGTTTCTATGTAGGGCCAGGATAAAAGTGTGAGAAAAAGTATTTTAAATCTGAAACAAATAACTGGAAATATCTCATAAATGGTCAATACCACGAAAAAAACGTATGTGACATTGATTTTTTTAACATGCTGTACATTTTCTTGTGTAGTAAGTTTTTGTGTATCTCTTACGGTTTAACAGTTACCCAAAGTTCAGCAAAATGCATTCAGAATAAAGAGGTCTTTAGACGTCATTCCCAGAAAATTCAAGATATAGATTTTATTCGTCATATAAATATCTTAAATATAGGAGATTTTAATCGAAATTATTAAAAGCCATTTGTGAGAAAACCAAAAATTCAACATTTTTTCCGTGTAAAGGGCAGTTGGGGGTGGGGGATTTACTGGAAAATCTTCGTGTCATATCGTTGGGTGATACTGAACTTATATATTAAATTTGATACTTGAGCCTCGTTTCATCCTTGAGTATGCAGGCACGCACCGTTTTCTAAAAATATTTTTTTATGCATCCAAAATATGTATTTCCGGTAAAAACTTGGAATCGATTTTTTGGAAGGATAACAATACCTTCTCTACATACTACATTCATATATAGTATGTGTAGAGAAAGCAAAGAAACAAACAAAACGGCACGGGGCTCACTGAAAAAGTTGCATGGAAGTGGTACGCCTTGGGATTAGACAGTCAAAGATTCCTTCATTTCTCCACTTAAGAATAGAATGAAACATTAGTAGGGAAGCAGAGAGAGTTTATTGGCTTGCAGAGTGACTTCCATCTCATCGCCGTATTTCTCTTTAGGTGATATTTATGTAAGGAAGAAGCAAATTAGCATTTTGCCTCAGGAATACATTTAGCGGGGGAGAGGAAGAGAACCCACAAGCATGTTGTCACCTTACTTTCACTGTTGTTCCTCTTTAAACCCTTAGATAACAATTTTATTAGCCATTTTCACGAGACTTTAAAAATTCGTTACCAAAAGAAGGTACTTTCTCGCCCTTCTACGAAGTGTGTGGTGCTTAATTTGTAGGACCCCAAGGAGTCGTTAACGGTTTGCGTCGGGGAGAACTTAAAGGGCTTTTTTTCCTTCCTCGAACATTTTACTTTATCTCCTCAGATGAGGTCTTTGTACGTTTGAAACTTTTTGTAAATTGCAGTAATATGTTACACCTAAATTAACGACTGCATAACAAAATTGTAGACTTGTTAGTGCAAAGTTAAAATATACAAGTTATTTATAACTCCTTGGTTCATTTCATTGTGCCAGCCTTTGAGAAACTGAGTATGATATATGAGGCTGTCCAGTTTGAGGGGAAAAAAATTGGTGTGCTCCATTCATATGACTTTCTCTAGCTGTTCCTCCTTTATCTTCATCATGCTAATCAAGATAAACACCATCTGAATTAGTCTTATTACTTGTTTCCTTGTAACTAGAACGAAAATAAGAAAATGCACAGGCTAAAGCGATATTCAAGTCCTGGAAAAGCCGGTCGCTATGTGAAAAAATTGAAATTCCATATCTTTGCTTGCCAGGAGTAAACAAACGAGAAGACAGGTGTCTTTCCGTTCCAGAAAAATGGCTTAAAATTGAAATCAATAATCTGGAATATCTCGAAAATAGTTATCTTTACTAAAATGTAAATAACATTAACTCTGTATTTTAATAGACATCTATATTTTTTGTGTAGTAAGTTTTTGTACATCTTTTACTGTTTGCCAGTTATATAAAAGTCATCCAGAATGAAGAGGTCTTCAGAGGATATTTCGAGAAAATTCAAGATATACATTTCGTTTGTCATAAAAATATCTTAAACATTTTAATCAAAATCGTTAGTGCCATTTTTGAGAAAATCAAAACTTTCGAAAAATTGTCCATGTAAAGGGTAGCTAGGAGGATTTTTTTTGAAAAATCTTCGTGTCTCGTGTCGCATCCCTGGGAGAAACTCAACTTACCGACAAAAGAAGACCGTACTTCGTCATGCACATTGGACCGTCCATCACTAAATTGCCTAACCCACTTTCTCACCATTCCATGTTATTACATTTTCACCGTAAATCTCTACAAGTTGACGATGAATTTCAGTTAGCTTAACATTCCTAGAGTTCAAAACGTGTATTACAAAACTCACTTCGCAGTAGCCGGGATCAAAAATAGTCTTAGATAAATACACTTATGATAATATCTTGGAATACTAGCAATTTCTTGCGCTATACAATGACGGTATATACATAAATTGTGTGTTTTAACAACAAAAGATTCATCTGTTTGACTTCCTCTGCTTATAAGCCCGCATCCAACCACAAACTTTCTCTCCAATGAGGGAGGTTGAGAGTTCATCACGAAACATTCTATTATGACGTGATCAAGAATGTTACGCAATGAGTTTAAAAACAGTGTGAACCTCGAGAGCTACAATCAGCATGTGGATGATAAACATAAGAAAAAAGTCCCATTTCTTGACTTGTTCGTGCATTTTCTTCAACCAATGGAACCGGTTTAAGGCAATAGCTATTAGGCAGTAAAAATAAACACATGTCTCCGAATTTATTGTGTTTCTGCTCTTGGAAATTGCTATCGTTGAATGTCAAGTAACTTGGTATCTTTTGTGTTGTTATGCCAACATTTTAACAATGTACTGCAATTCCACATAACCTAAAAATCTCTCATTTATGCAATTAACAGCTTGTATCAGGGAGTTATAAATTTACAGGCATTGAAAAGGATTCTTCAATGCCTTATTATTCTTACGAAAGTTTATTATTCTAATTAGTGCATGGCAAGCAAGATAAAACAAGTAGAAATTGTATTATTACTTAGTTCCTTATAAGTAGAAGGAAAATATTTTAAAAGTTGTCAGTGTATGATTGAAATCTGGTTCTCCTTGCATGACCAGGAGTAACACAAAGGATGTATCAAACGATAGATTACTTACCGTTTGAGAAAATTTAAGCTTTTAAAATTGAAACATTAATAAGGAGTAAAACAGAAATTATTAACTCTACAAAAAGTATAGGTATATTAGATAATCTGTGTATTTTAAATATATCTACATTTTTATGTAGAATGAAGAGGTCTTCATAATCTATTCCCAAGTAACTCACGAAATTCAATTTATTTATTATTTAAATATCTCTAATATGCATTTTAATCAAAATCTTTCCTGACATTCTTCAGAAAAAATGAAATGTCGAAATCTGTTCCGTGTAAAGGGTAGTTTGGGGGTGGGGTAAATCTTCCTGAAAACTTAAATCCAAGTTTGGTACTTAACTCTCTTTTCGTTTTTGAATTATGCTGTTCACAAACACAAACACACACACACACAAACACACCTTTTTCTAATATTTTTATTCCGAGGTCCTCAAAGAATAACTTCTCTGCCTATGTGCTATACATGTGTGCTAGAGAAAGTAAAAATGACATTTGATCAAAATGCCCACCAGAGACGTCATTTAGAGAAGAAATTATCCCTCTAATTTACGAGAAAAAATTGCGTCAACTTCACTTTTAATACAAAGAAATAAAGGAAATGTTTAATACGTCAGAATCATTTAGGTCATTTTAGGGGTTTTAGGTCATTAAAAAACAGCGCCTTTCGATAAACCACAACTGTCATTCAGCTATGATTGTAAGTTGCGCTAAAGGCGCAGAAGGAAGACTGCCTGAGGTTGATGCGCATGCGCGGAGCACCCAAGGCGAAACCATCTCTGCTTGTCATTCGCAGGATTCCGTAATGAAGCCGCTAGCGTCGCCGCCGTCGTGGGGCTGCCTCCTCTGGACCAAGGACCTCCGCAGTTAGTTATATTCCGAGCACCTGCCTCGCCTCGGGGCATAAGCTCCTGCTGTGTGTGCGTACAGACGACTGCAATGTTGCCACACATGTCTAGCCTACTTTGTCCCCCACGATGACCAAAATCACTACGAGTCCCTTCATCAGCAAGGAAATGGGTAGCAATTTCCACAAATATCATTTGGAGAAGTAGATATTAACGACATCTATGACTGAAAGTTTGAAATGTTAACTTTTTACTTTCTCTACACGTACTATGTACATAGTGTATAGAGAAGGTATTGTATTCACCATAAAAATTCGATAACGAAATTTCACTCAAAATACATGTTTTAGATTCCCCTGAATGCAAAAAAAAAATTAGAAAAAGGTCTGTGTGTGCCTTTGGACAGAATAGCTCAAAAACAAAAAGTCCATCAAACATCAAACTTGTTATTTACGTTTAGTATATTCCAAGGATGCGACACAAAAATTTTCAAGAAAATCCCTCAACTACCCTTTACATGGAAACATTTTTCAAAAATGTTTATTTTCTCAAAAATAGCTTGAGTAGAAATATTTACATGACAAACAACATTTATATCTTTAATTTTCTGAGAATGGCCTCTGAAACGAAATGAAATGGCGTGTTATTTATGGGCGCTCTTTAACTACTGTGGTTCTCAGCAACCCATTCTAAATTGGGCGTGAAAGACCGTTTAATTCTGCTCAGAGGCCGTTCTTTTACGTGCCGTAAATCTACGACACGGGACCAACGGCTTTAATTCCCTTCCTAAGGAAGCCATGCTAAGGATTTTTACACCCGAAAATAATCCATTTGTCCTCCGCCGGGTTTGAACCCGCGACCTTGGGTATATGAAGTTAGCATGGTAACCATTTCACCACGGAGGGCGACATGGCATCTGAAGACATCTTTATTCTGAATGAATTTTGCTGCATTTTGCGTAAATAGTAAACCGTAAGAAACAGATAAAAACTAACTACACAAAAAATGTAGATCACGTTAAAACACACAATTTATGTAATATACGTTTTTCTCGTAGAGTTTTGATATGTTCCTTGTTATTGGCTTCAGTTTTGAAATACTTAAACTTTCTCATGCGGGAAATTGTCAACTCCTGGCCACGCAATGAAACGGATTTCAATCCCATAGCAACCACATTTTAAAACATTTGACTGTCGATTTACCCTAGTGTATTCCCTTATTTCCCTTCTACTTATAAAGGAATTATGTAATAAGACCATTTCTGGTAATGTTTTAGCACTAAGTAGGTAGAAGAATAAGCTTATTAACAATAATTTGTTATAGAGATGTACAGAGACAAACAGTAAAGGTATTGCTGAATATACCTTGAACATTTTAGGTCATTATCTTAAATGGTTGCTGGGATAATGGGTTAACTAACATTGACTCCTTAAACCGAAAGCAAAGCAAACAAACAGCCGGCCATCAGCCTCTCGTATACTGAGAAACATACAGTTGCGAGGACGGACCAGGTTAATATTGTTCGTGCTGTATTTCTAGCAAGAAGGTAGGCTACACATGTGGATGACTGAGAACCATTTCAAGCAGGAGTATAAACTGACCACTACCGTTGCCCTGCCACATTCCTCTTGCCTCGCGTTGCGATGTATACCACGTTCCCAGCACAAGGACCCCCTATTTATTGCCCTGGAGTGTCGCCTTGAAACAGGCGTCTTGCGGAAGCTTCAAGACTCGGATGTGCCTTCGCAAATATACTGCTCTTGATAAAATATCAACTACCTCGCAGCTACTCTCAGGAGTACACTAGAAACCTGAACACGATAGTGTACGCAGCGCATACCAACACAGGTAACGGGAGGCCTGCTGTTCAAATCCCTGACACCTCCTCATTCATCATAACTGTCAAATGCCCTGGAGATGCCTAACCTAAGGTTAGGCCTGTGTAGTTTTTTTACTTTCTCTACACGTACTATGTACATAGTGTATAGAGAAGGTATTGTATTGCACCCAAACTTCGATACCGAGATTTCACCGGAAATGCATGTCTTGGGTTCCCCTGAATCCAAAAAAAGCATTTTCTGAAAAAGGTCCGCGCGCGCGTGTATATGTGGACAGCATAGCTCAAAAACGAAGAGACCGTTAAATACCAAGCTTGGTATTTAAGTTTGGTATCTTCTAAGCATGCGACACGAAGGTTTTTAAGAAAATCCCCCACCCCCAACTACCCTTTACATGGAACCTTTGATTTTCTTAAAAATGGCTGTAACGATTTTGAACCTCAAAGTCTGTGGAAGTTCTGAAAAATACTGACACGTTTCATTGCCAAATTTCAATTTTGGCATCTGTCGTTTCATTGAACGGTCAGTCAAGTCTGGCCATCAAAACATCAGTAGTAGACAGGAATAAACTAAACGATCCATAACAGATTAAACTTGCTATTTTCTTTATCACTAATGAATATTAATTTTCTACTTTGTGAGAGTATTTGATTTGATTCGAACTCATCCGCTCTAAGAGACATAACTACAGCACGCCAGTATTGTCGAACAGCACAGGGCATGCACCGGGAATGGCGACGTAACATCGCTTATCTACCGTCTGCATTCATTCTTCAGCACGGTAATAGGCGAATCATTTCTGCTAATGTTTATCTTGATTAGCATGAAGTAGATAGCAGAATAAACTTTGTGAGAATAGAGCACACCAGGTTTGTTTGTAATATACTGCATTTTAATTAGCATCTTTCCCTAAAAGCCTGTTGTGTAAACTTTTGAAGATGTCGACAGAAACGGCTGACTTGGTTCTCATCGGAATGGAACCCCTAGACTCTTGCTGCACGTGTCAGCTTCGCTTTTTGTCTCGATTAAGGCTTGAAACTTTGAAGATCGTCTTGCAAAGCTGCGTCAATACCTTAATGAGGAGGAGCTGTAGTGAAGAAGAGTTGAAAATGACATCAGAGTGGAGAAGATTATACAAAGGGCGTATTTGCATACGTCCATTGCGAAATGTTTGCTTTTCTTATGAAACCCTTTTCTCTGTTTTATTTTTATTTTTTGTGCCGATTCCATAGCCATCGCAAAGGTCGTTCTCTTAGACAATGCCTTTGTAAAGCGGAAGATGTCTTTAATTTCTGTTCACGTAGAGCATTGTTAGACTCAATTGTTTACCGTCCTTGTCAACTGTTGGTTTTTGGGTCAGGATGTCTGCGGATCGAAACTAACGGGCACGAGAGCTGCATTTTATAACTTCAACTTTGAACTTTAAATCCTTCAAGCATTATTTTATGTTTAACAAATATATTACAGCTTTTACTTTTTCTAAACATACTATCTACAGGTAGATATTGTATTGCACCCAAAAATTCGATACCAAGATTTCAAAGGAAATACACGTTTTCGTACCCCCTGAATCATAAAACAATTCTAAAGTGTTCCATTCACATGCTTTTTCTGTACATCTCTGTAACAAAATTATTGCTTGTAAGCTTATTTTTCTGTTTCATGCTAATCGAATAAGCATTAGCAGAAACGGTCTTATTACTTAGTTCCTTATAAGTAGAAAGGAAATAAGAGAATACATTAGGCTAAACGGACAGTCAAATGTTTTAAAATGTGGTTGCTATGGGATTGAAATCCGTTTCTTTGCTTGGCCAAGCATTGACATGTTCCTGTATGAGAAAAGTATTTTGAAACTGAAATCAACAACAAGGAATATCTCGAAAACGGCCAACTCCATGAAAAAAAAATGTATTACATAAATTGTGTGTTTTATCGAGATCTACATTTTTTGTGAAGCAAATTTTTATTTATGCCTTACGGTTTACCAGTTATGCAAAATTCAATAAAAATCATTCAGAATGAAGAGGTCTTTAGAGGCTATTCCCAGAAAACTCAAAATATACATTTTATTTGCGATATATTTATATTTATTACACGGTATTTTAATCAAAATCGTTAGAGCTGTTTTTGAGAAAGATCAAAATGTTCGAGACTGCCTCCGTGGTCGAATGGTCAGCGAGGTCCCGGGTTCGATTCCCGGCTGGAGCGGGGAATTTTTTTTTAACCGGAATTATTCCCTATCTCCCATAGAGTCTGGAAGTATGAATGTGAGAGTGAATGTGCGTGTATTTAGTAATATAAAGTTTAACCTAATGTTCTGAACCTACAGTTTCACAAGTGAAAGCCCCCGATATGACCATTTATGTTAAAGGGGGCTATACAAATGAAGCAAAAAAAAAAAAAAATGTTCGAAAATTTCTCCATGTAAAGGGTAGTTAAGGGTGAGGGCATTTTCTTGAAAATCTTCGTGTCGCATCCTTAGAAGATACTGAACTTAAATACCAAGTTTGTATTTGCTGGACTTTTCGTTTTTGAGCTATGCTGCCCACAGACACACACATATGGATTTTTTTTTTTTCCAAAAATGCTCGGTATCGAATTTTTGGGTGCATAGTACGTGTAGAGAAAGTAAACATTTGACTATCGTTTTAGCCTAATGTAATCCATTATTTCCCTTCTACTTATAAGGAAGGAAGTAGAAAGACAATTTCTGCTAACTTTTTCTCGATTAGCATGAAGTAAGAAGAAGAATAAGCTTTTTGCAGAGATATAGAGAAAATCATGTGAATGGAACACATCAGATTTTATACAGAAGTTTAGAATGCTTTTTATAAGGTTCACACAACGATTTCGATAACTGTTTTATGAAAATTCTACAGATACATTACGTTGACTATATAAATAAATTGAAAGGTGCAATGAATTAGTATAGTCGCTGCTATTTATCAAGCTAATGCCGGTGACAGCGGTTATATTAGATCTACTTGTGTGTTGTGCAACACTGTTTAATTTCGTAGTGATCCACGAGTGCTATATCACTTCCAGATTCTAACTTTTAATTTCCGGGTTTCGTAGCAGGTTTAAGCTGAAACTGACATTAAACCGTTGCCTGGACAACGCATTGTGCGCCCTCTACAAAAGTTGGTGGAGAGATCGGCAGCTAAAACAGAACAAAACACTGACCAGGCAAGCGGGCTAGCATTATTTTACCACCATACAATAGAATCGACAACGTTGCAGCACCCTTCTGTCCACGATTTCGAAAGCTTCCCTTAATTCAGTCATTAGCCTGAATGAATCGTACTGCCAACGTAATCACCTATAATGACTATAGAGATAGAAGGTTGGTATTAAGTTGCTCCACTGTCTGTGATACCATTGTTCTCCGCGCTAGAAATACTTTCTAGGGTAGCAGAATATTTCAGTGGCTCAGTTGTAGCAGTGCGATAGACCATATGATTTTTAGTGAACTTGAAACCAGCAAATACAAACAATAACAATGATATTTTTACTAACTTTAAATATTCTAGGCTTTATGATTATGTTTAGAATCAAAATTCATTTCTATATTAAAAATTCTCCACACGACGAATTACTTTCTCTACACGTACTATGTACATAGTGTATAGAGAAGGTATTGCATTGCATCCAAAATTTAGATACCGAGATTTCACCGGAGATACATGTTTTGGAAACGCCTGAATAAAAAATAAACTTTTTTTAGAAAAATGTCCGTGTGTGTATGTGTGCGTGTGCCTGTGAGCAGCATAACTCAAAAATGAAAAGTCCGTTAAATACCAAACTTTGGATTTAAGGATGCGACACGAAGATTTTCAACAAAATCCCCCACCACCAACTACCCTTTATATGGAAAAACTTTCGAAAATGTTAATTTTCTCAAATGGCTCTAACGATTTTGATTAAAATATTGAGTATTAAAGATATTTACATGAAAAATAAGATGTATATCTTGACATTTCTGGGAATAACCTCGTAAGACTACTTTATTCTGGATGAATTTTGTCGAATTTTGCATAACTGGTAAACCGAAAGAGTTAGACAAAAACTTACTGGACATAAAGCGCATAATTTATGCCATATACATTTTTTTCGTGTAGTTGATCGTTTTTGAGATATTTCTTGATATTGGTTTCACCTTTAAAAAACGTATACTTTTCTCATACAGGAATGTGTCAACTCCTGTCCATACAAACAAAGGAACTTCAGTCACATAGCAAACAGCTTTTGACTTTCACTTTAACCTATGGTACTCCCTTATTTTGCTGCTACTTACAAGGAACCAAATAATAAGACTATTTCTGCTAATTTTTCTTCGATTAGCGTGAAGTAAATAGAAGTATACGCTTTTTAACAATAATTTGTTGCAAAGATGTAGAGAAAGTCATGTGAATGGAACATATCAATAAATGTATTGATAAATAGATCATATCAGAGTTTTTACACTCTCTACCATGTGCATAACTACAATGTACATACCCAAAAATTCGATATGGAGATTTTACCTGAAATATGTACAGATTTTAAGACTCCTGAATAAAAACAAAACATTTTTAGAAACAGGTCCGTGCTATCACCATAACTCAAAAACTATATGCCCATTATTTACAAAATTTGATGTTTAAGTCCCACTCTTAAAGGGATGCGACACGAATATTTTCAAGAACATTTTTTTTTAATATTTTGATTTTCTCAAGAATGACGTTAATGACTTCATTTAAAACATATGTTAACGATACTTTTTTGAGATGTAAATATCTTTAACATACGCTATTTTAATCAAAATCGTTAGAGGCATTTTTGAGAAAATCAAAATTTTCGAACATTTTTTCCATTTAAAGGGTAGTTTGTGGTGGGGGGATTTTCTTGAAAATCTTCGTGTCGCATCCTTGGAAGATACTAAATCTAAATACAAAGTTTGGTATCTAATGGTCTTTTCGTTTTTGAGCTATGCTGTCCGCAGTCATACAGACGGACCTTTTTCTATTTTTTTCGGACTCAGGGGACCCTAAATAATATAATATTTCCTGTGAAATCTTGACATTGAATTTTTGGGTGGAATACAATACTTTCTCTATGTACATTGTACATGCGGGCTTGAGAAAGTAAAAAAAAATTAAAAATATCTGTGAATGTTTATGTTTATTAACTGAACTAGATAGAAGAGTAAGAGTTTTTACAAGAGTGAGTGGAGAAAGTGATGTGAATGGTATCGTACAGCAGAAATCCCCAAGGATGTATAACAGTCGTTCGGTTTCATTTGCAATTTGGTCGATTTACTGTGCTGGTTATTTATTACAGTGTGCCAAGCTGGGGCTGGATTAACTCTTGAGCTAAGTTGTGGGCTTTGACTGGAACTTTGAGTCTGCGAGTGATAGAGCACTTTTGTAATCCCGGTTTAATTAGCTCGCGACATACCTTACCCTTGGATGAATACCACAACTGGATGTCTACTTGAGGTTAATAACGCCAGAATGTCTTCCCAGGCAATCTGGTGCTTCCAACTGTCCCTTTTATTGGGGATTGCTTGATTCGTGCCCAATTCCTAAACACATTCTCCCAGGATGTCATTTCCAGGCGTATTTTACCGTCAAAATGCGTTCATACAGAATGCAGTAAACACAAACAGATAAGCCGCATTACGTTGCCACTCCCGGTGCACACCCTGTACAGTACAGCAATACTGGAATGCAGCAGTTGAGTATCTTACAGTGGACGGATTCGAATCAAACACCGCCGCGCGTAGTCTTACGCTCACAAAGTAGAACATTAATATTCATTAGTGATAAATAAATCAGCAAGTTTAACTTAATACGAGGTACGTCCAGAATTCGTTACGTTTCAATTTATCTCCAGCTGCAGCGCTGCGATCGCAGTTCCGCACATGCGCGGTAGACGCTCTGTATCAAGGAGAAGAAACGTGCGCCATTTTGAGATCGCTGTGAGCCACATACGCTTTGTTGTGCTTGTTTACAATGTCGGCGTTGATTGAAAATCCCGCCGCTTGTGAAATCAGATCGTTATTCGTTTTCTGAATGCTAGGAAAGTGAAACCAATTGAAATTTATGGGCAAATGTGCGAAGTTTACGGACAAAATGCGATGAGTGATTCAATGGTGAGAATATGGGTCCGACAGTTCAATGAAGGACGTAGTGAAGTGCATGATGAAGAACGAAGTGGGCGTCCATCTTTGGTTACAGAAGAACTGGTTCACGCGATTGATGACAAGATCCAGGAAAACCGCAAGTTTACAATTAGTGCTCTCGCTATGGAATTTCCCCAAAGCTCACGATCACTAATTCATGAAATTGTTACCGAAAAACTGAGATTTTGTAAACTTTGCTCACGTTGGGTACAGGCGGCAAACTTCTATGAAGAAGGTATACAAAATCTTGTGCCACGCTATAACAAATGCCTGCAAAATTTCGGCAGTTATGTGGAAAAGTAGTTTAAGAGTTGTAGAAGTTTGTGCAATAAATAATTATTCTGTATCTGTACACAATTTAATTTTATTACCAAACGGAACTTACTTTCTGGACGTACCTCGTATTAACTGTTACCCTGTGTACCTTTCAATATATGTAAAAGAGAGGAACATCACCATTATAATAATAACCTGTATGTTGGCGTGAACATAGTTAATATTACTCGGGTACTAAGCACTTACTGATGTGAGTCATACTGGTTGGTTGAGCCGGGTAAAACACGTATATTATCAGTTGAAACACTGAAAGTCATACCGGCAAGTTGTCACAATACCTCAATGGCCAGAGCAGGAGAACCGTGTTCAAATCCCGGCTATGGTGTTGAATTTTTTAACTGGCTGTTACCCCTGTGTACCTTTCAATATGCATAAAAGAGAGCAGCATTGCCATTTAATAAGTTTAACTTGTTGTGGATTGTTTGTTTATTCACGTTTACGTACGTTGTGCTGATGTTTTAATGGTCAGACTGCACACTATATTCCAACCTTCTCTCGTCGCTTTAAACCGTGCCATGCTACATCAGCGACCTCCCCTAATAACTGCACTCTTTCGTCAGACACGTAGTAGTTATCCATTTTGACGCATTGCTCTTAAATTATCTGGACAAGCTAGTACGTAAATAATACTACAGATGGCTTTCTCTACATATCTTAAACAAATTATTGTTAATTAGCTTATTCTTCTATCCACTTTATTCTAATCGAAATGGTGTTATTACTTAGTTCCTTAGAAGTAGAAAGGAAATAAGGGAATACATTACGCTAAACGAGCAGTGAAACGTTTTAAAATGTGGCTGTTGTGGGATTGATTCTTTGCGTGGCCAGGAGTTGAAAAGTTGCCGCATGAGAAATGTTTTAAGTACATATTATAAAACTGAAACGGTCTCGGAAACGGTCAAGTCCACGAAAAATAAGTATATAACATAAATTGTGTGTTTTAACGTGCTATACATCTTTGTGCACTAAGTTTTTATCTATCTCTTATAGTTTACGAGTATTGCAAAATTTAAAAAAAAGATTCATCCAGAATAAAGATGTCTTTAGAGGCTATTCCCAGAAAATTCAAGCTATACATTTTATTTATATGTAAATACCTTTAACATGCCTACGATATTTTAATCAAAATCGTTAGAGCATTTTTAAGAAAGTCAAAATTTTCGAATTTTTTTCCATGTAAACTTAAATATCAAGTTTGGTATTTAACAGATTTTTTTGATTTTGAGCTCTGCTGCCCACAGACATACACGGACCTTTTTCTAAAAACATTTTTTGGATTCGTGGGGTTCCTAAATGTGAATTTTCAGTGAAATCTCGGTATAGAATTTTTGGGTGCAATACAATACCTTCTCTGTACACTATGTGCATAGTACGTGTAGAGAAAGTAAAATTGATGTAAATGGAGCACATTAGATTTTTAAAAATGGAATCAATGTGTGTCACAGATATTGTCTTGCGTATACCATATAGTACATGTGAAACCATAGTGGGCCGTTATGTGATGCTTTAATAATAATAATAATAATAATAATAATAATAATAATAATAATAATAATGTAAGCGCAATGTAAAGTAGAACCTGGTGGTGTTGTTTACAGTTACATCAGCTTCCTCCGCGCTGTGTCAATATCTCGGAGAGAAAGGGTTACTTTATTTTTGGAAAGTCTTGTGTATGCACGCTGATGGATATGGTCATCCGGCCCCTAGTGCTGCAATTGGAATGGAGGAGAGTGGCATGCATTATTCCCTGTTTTGTCTTTCCACCGCTACATACAATATGCAGAAAGTACCACTGTTATTGCTGCCGTACAAATGAAACGTTCAGATACACAGAAATTGTCGTTTTACGTTCTACCTTCATATCCGAATTATTTCCGAATTAATGATGTAGCGTTATCATAAACCCCACACAGGTAATGAAAATGCAAAAAACAAAATGTAGTCGACAAATTGAGAATGAGCCATGAAAGCCATTTTGAAGAATAACACGAAATGCTGCATTCCACAGTTTGGCGCTAGTGTCTATGTGTATGTAGCTAACAATAAGTTTGAATAGACAGTCATTTTGTTCTAGCATTCTCAATACGTGCTATGTACATACATGGTGTATAGAGAAGGCATTACTTTCCATCCAAAAATTAAGTACCGAGATTTCACCGGAAATATACGTTTTAAGGTTTCACGTGTTCCACTCACATGACTTTCTCTACATCTCTGTAAGAAAACTAATGTTAAAAAGCTTATTTTTGTGCCTACTTCATTCTAATCGAGATAAACATTAGCAGAAATGCTTTCTTGTTAAGTAGAACGGAAACACACTAGAATAAAACGATGATCAAATATTTTAAAAGCTGGTTGCTATGTGAATGAAATCCGTTTCTAACCACGAGTATGTAAAAAGTTGAAGTGCCTATTTTAAAACTAAAACAACTAACAAGGAATATCTCAAAAAAGACTAACTCCAGGGGGAAAAAATGTTGTGTGTTTTAACGAGATCTACATTTTTTTGTGTACTAAGCTTTTGTCTATCTCTTACGGTTTACTAGTTATGCATGATCCAGAAAAATTCATGCAAAATGAGGAGGTCTTCAGAAGTTGTTTCCAGAAAATTCAAGTTACACATTTTATTTGCCGTGTAAATATCTTTAATATACAAAATTTTAATCAAAATCATTACAGTCATTTTTGACAAAAATCAACATTTCAAAATCTTCGTGTCACATCCTTGAAAGATACTAAACTTATATACTAAGTTCGGTATTTTACTGACTTTTCGTTTTTGAGTTACCGTGTTCACAGACACACATACACACACAAACCTTTTTTTCTAAAAATGATTTTTTTGGATACAGGGGGACCCTAAGGCGTATATTTCCGGTAAAAGTCGGTACTATGTGTATAGTGTATAGAGAAGTTATTGCTTTCCACCCAAAATTTCGATACCGAGATTTCACCGGAAATATACGTTTTAGGGTCTCATGTGTCTAAAAAAAGCATTTTTAGAAAAAGGTTCATGTGTGTCTGTGTGTCTGTGATCACGACAATTAAAAAAAAAAGTCGGTAAAATACCAAACTTGGTAATAAAGTCTAGTATCTTACAAGGACGGGACAGGAAGATTTTGAGGGAAATCCTCCCACCCCAAACCACCCTTTACATGGAAAAATATTCGATTATTTTGTTTTTCTCAAAAATGGCTCTAACAATTTTGATTAAAATATTGTATATCAAAGATATTTACCTGATAAATAAAATGTATATGTTGAATTTTCAGGGAATAGCTTCTGAAGACCTGTTAATTCTGGATACATTTTGCATAACTGGTAAACCTAAAGAGATGACAAAAACTTACTACACCAAAAATGTAAACCTCCTTAAACCACGTAATTTATGCCATAAACATTTTTCTCTTGAGTTTGCCGTTTTTGAGGTATTCCTTGTTATTGGTTTCAATTCTAAAATACTTTTGTCAACTCTTGGATACGCAAAGAAATGAATTTCAATCCCTTAGCAACCACATTTTAAAACATTTGACTGCCAGTTTAGTCTAGTTTATTCACTTATTTCACTTCTATTTATAAGAAATTAAGTAATAAGACCGTTTCTACTAATGTTTATCCTTATTATCATGAAGTGGATAGAAATATCAGCTTATTAACAACAGTTTGTTGCAGAGAATGGAACACATCCGAGTTTTTCTTTTCTTGTTTGTAGACAAGATCCTTGCTTCTCTGGGGCTACTGTTATATATTTCCTAGGAAAAGGCACACACCACGTAATGCTGGAAGGGCAGACGAGCCACAAGGCGATTGTGGATAATCTGCCTCGTAGTTGGAATTTAAGCGAGGCTTGGTACACGTCAGTTGCAAACTCCCTCCGAGTTAGCATCGATCTCTCGAAGAGCCGTTGTGGCAAGACAAACAAGTGTTCCCATAAGGTGGGGGATGTAGTAATTTCAAATTATGTCCTCTCCTACTGTATCGACCCAGAAAAGAAAACAAGCGAGGGAATGACTTTGCCACTTCCCTACCAAGGGTGTCCATTCCTAACCTCAATTAGGAACACTTTACCATTTTAAAAATATCCTTATTTATTTTTTAACTTATTTACTGTTTTATACAATAAAGAAATTATAGTGGCTCTATATACAGACTTGAGGACGACGTGATCCAGTATTTGCAGTTTTTACTTTCTCTAACACATTTACATACAATGTACATAGTGTATAGAGAAGCTATGTTTTCCACCCAAAATATGACGTCGATATTTCGCCGGCAATATATATTTTGAGGTCCCCGAGTAAGAAAAAAGAATTTTTACTTTCTCTACACTTACTATGTACATAGGTGTAGAGAAGGTATAGTATTCCACCCAAAAATTCGATGTAGAGATTTCGCCGGAAGTATATATTTTGAGATCCCTGAGTCCGAAAAAAACATTTTACTTTCTCTACTCGTACTATGTACATAGTGTATAGAGAAGGTATTGCATTCCACCCAAAAATTCTATGACAAGGTTTCACCGGAAATATATATTTTGAGGCCCCTGAGTCCGAAAAAAATATTTTTACTTTCTCTACACGTACTAAGTACATAGTGTATAGAGAAGCTATTGTTTTCCCCCCAAAATATGACGTCGATATTTCGCTGGCAATATATATTTTGAGAAAAAAGAATGTTTACTTTCTCTACACCTTCTATGTACATAGTTGTAGAGAAGGTATTGTATTCCACCCAAAAATTCTATGTCGAGATTTTACCGGAAATATATATTTTGAGGCCCCTGAGTCCGAAAAAAACATTTTTACTTTCTCTACGCGTACTATTATATATGTATAGAGAAGGTATTGCATTCCACGCAAAGGTTCGAAAGCGAGATTACACCAGAAATAGACGTTTTAGGGTCCCCTGTATCCAATAAGTTAAGCATTTTTAGAAAAAAACGTAACTCAAAATGAAAAGACCGTTAAAAATCAAACTTGGTATTTATGCTTAGTATCTTCAAGCATCTTGAAAACGATGTGATGATCCAGCATTTTTTTTTTGTTTTTTTTTTTTGTTTTTTGTTTTTTGCTGTTTTCTTATGTTATGTTCATGAGGAAATTTCACGATTTTTTTAGAATGATATCACAGACGCTCGATGATTGTTTACGTAGCAGATCACGCGGTTGACTCTTCTTTGTATTTTGCCCTACCCGACTATAGCTGATGTGATGTGAAGGAAGAATTATCGATCGCACTGAAAAATCAACCCACGTAACCATAAGTTTCTGTTTTCATACATTAGGTATCTAATTAGGATTTACAATATATTTAGAGTTCAACTTAAAATCATATAACTTTCTCTACATCTCTGTAACAAATTATTGTTAACACGCTTATTCTTCTATCCCCTTCATAATAATCGAGATAAATATGTTCTTATTACTTAGTTCCTTATAAGTAGAAAGGAAATAAGGGAATATACTAGGTTAAACAGTCAAATGTTTTAAAATGCGGTTGCTATGGGAATGGAATTCGTTTCTTTGCGTGGCAAGAAGTTGACAAATTCTCGTATGAGAAAACTTTTTAAAACTTCATCTAATAAGAAGAAATATCTCGAAAACGGTCAACTCCACGAAAAAAATGTTAATGACATAAATGGTGTGTTTTAAAGAGATTACATTTTTGGGTAGTAGGTTTTTGTCTATCTCTTACGGTTTACCCGTTATGCAAAATTCAGGAAAATTCATCCGGAATAAAGAGATCTTCGGAAGCTATTCCCAGAAAATTCAAGATATGCATTTTATTTGTGATGGAAATATCTTAAATATGAGCGATTTAATCAAATAAAGTTTTGTATTATTATTTAGTTATGCCAAATCGTCTGTCACTTTCTGGATGACCCTCGGAATGTAATCTAATGCGCAGTAGCAGACTTGATGTTACGACACCCAGGTGTCAGCTGTTGCCCAGCCATGAATGGGTTCAAGGCCTGCGAGAGGTGTACGTTTTCATTAGATCGGCCCCTGCGGAGTTTTCTTTCAGGGGCAACCCTTGTTAGCAGGAGGGACCACCCAGTGAGGAGGTCGCTTGTAATTTTGGGACCACTCGCTGAGCCATGGTCGGTTTAGATGCACAATCTGCCGATACTTTCCTTCTCACCAACAACTTAACTCGGGTTAAAGATATTAAAATCCGCGTTTTGGTAAAACTAGCTGTTTCACCAACCAAAGTATTGATTTTAGAGGACTGTAAACCCAGTTAAAGCCTTATGGGTCATTTTCCACCGTTTACGAATCCAAAACCTAGTTGGTGATGCAAAAAAAAGAAACATGGCGCCAAAAACGATTAACATAATTATATAGTTATGGATAACGACAATAATAGTAATAATAAATAGTGTGGTACGAGAGAAATAAAAGACAATTGTCAGATAATGAAGCGTAGTACTGCAATGTACATTATGGTATAAACTTTGTAATGTCCTCCATCTTACATGCCGTTATACTAAGAGCTTCCATAGCTGAATGACTAGCGTTCTGCTTTAACACGTAAAAGTTTCGTGTTCACGAACTGGGTGTCGCAGATCTTTTTTTTTTTTTTTTTAATTAGTGTTTTTCTCTCCTTCTACAGAGTCCCCAAGTATGTATATGGAAGTGTTTCAAACTGTAAATGAAATATTAAAAGCTATCGTAGAAATAATAACTTGCATTCAACGAATTGTTTTTGGAGCCAACTAAAGGTTACTAAATATGACTAAAGGTTACGGAACTAGAAAGTGCTGTATTGTATTTTAGAACAAGGAGCAAGAATTTTAATTCCTATCCAAAATATAACCAGTTAAACACTAGAATTTGCATTGTTAATTAAAGATTTGTGCAAATTGAGGTGTTTATTTCTCTTGGCTGTACCCTTTATATCGGTACAAAAAGCAATTATTAGGCCATTCTGAATTTTTTTCTGGCCGGTACGTTTTGGGGGGGGGGGTCTCCACCACGTGAAAATGCTGTTTTACTAACTCTAAAAGCGTACATTTTTCCGTACCAGCCATTTTTGGACTTTTTTTAATCATATGGTATTCTAATCAAAGTCGTTTGAGCTATTTTTGAGAAAATCAAATTTTTGAAAAATAATTCATATAAATGGTAGTAGCGAGTTGGGGAATTTTCTTGAAACTCTTTGTGTCACATCTCTTTTCGTTTTTAAGCTATGCTGTTCACATACGCACACATGCACGGACCTTGTTCTAAAACGTTGTTTTGATTCAGGGGAATCTAAAAGGTATATTCGCAGTAAAATCTCGGTATCGCAATTTATGCAATACTTTCTCTAACGACTACGTACCTGATATAGAAAGTAAAAATTAACAGAAGTTTTTCCCCTACAGTGTTAAAAATGTTGAACTGCTGCGGTGTGCTCGCTTGAAGAACCAGTGCGAGAAACGAACCTGATCTAAATGCAAAACGAGAGACTTCGCCCCCCGCTGTAGGCTCTTCTACATTATGCACGAACCAATACTGCGACTCGAATAGGGGCGAAGTGGCACGATCTTGTAAGGGGGGGAGGGGAGCCGTTACTTTTCGGCAAATGCCTCGATGAACAGATCAATCATATGGCAGTATAGGACATATACAATCTCTTTGGAATGAAAGAGAGAGTAAACATACCATAATGCAAAAGAAATGAAAAAAAAAAAAAAATGTTTGCCGCACTCAATCGAGATCAAAGCCAGAGGGAAACAATATATTGTCCGTGATGGAGCTTTTATCGTTTAAAACGAGCATAAGGCGTTTCTAAAACAGACTCACGAAAACGTCAATCAAAAGTTTATTTACCGCAGGCGTTTTCCGCTTGATTACGTTACCATTTAAACAAGTCATCCAGAAGGACATACAAAAAATATCTACCCTTATTAATTGTTATTGGTTTAGGGTGCACTCAAGTGAAAATCTACTCAATATACTTTCATTTTTATTAATTTTTATTTTCTCTACATGCATTATACATATAGTAGGTAGCGAAGGCATTGTCTTCCATTCCAAAAATTCTATGTCGAGATTTCACTGGGTTCAAAAAACATTTTTAGAAAAAGATTCGGATGTATGTGGACAGCATAGCCCCCATACCGCTAAATACCAAATTTGTTACTTGAGTTTAATATCTTCTAAGGATGCGACACGAAGATTTTCAAGAAAATTCTCCCATCCCAAATCACCCTAAAATTTACTGTCGAGATTTCACCAGAAATGTATGTTTTGAGGTCCCACGAGTCGAAAAGTGCATTTTTAGAAAAAGGGTTGTCTGTGTGGGCAGCAAAATACCAAATGTAGTATTTAAGTTTAATATCTTTCATGGATGCAGCACGAAGATTTACATGAAAATTTCCCGACCCCAAACTACACTTTACGTGTAAAAAATTCACAATTTTTTATTTTTCCAAAAATGGCCTTAACGATTTTGATGAAAATTCTGTATATTAAAAATATGTATATGCCAAATAAAATGTATATTCTGAATATTCTGGGAATAGCCTCTGAAGAACAGTTTATTCTGCATGAGTTTTGCTGAATTTTGCATAACTGGTAAACTGTAAGAGATATATAAAAACTTATCACACAAAAATATAGATATTGTTAAAAACACACAATTTATGTCAAATGCAGTTTTTTTCGCGAAGTTGGCCATTTCCGAGATATTTCTTGTTATTAGTTAATACTTTTCTCGCACGGGAATTTGTGAACTTCTGGCCATGTAAAGAAATGAATTTCAACTACGTTGCAAGATTTGGGTATCGCTTTAGCCTATGGTACTTACTTATTTCCCTTCTACTTACAAGGAAGCAATACAATTTCTGATATTTGTTTCTCGATTAGCAACAATAGTTTGTTGCAGAGATGTAGAGAAAGTCATGTGAATGGAACGCATCGGGTTTTATTTTTATAGTCTGTACTCCAGTGCTAATGATATCTAACAAAGAATACATCGAAATGAAAGCATCCAAAATCATTGGACACAACTTGCAAATAAAACTGATTGAGGTTAGGAAATACTCTCTAGGTTAAAGTAAATGGAAAGGAGGAACACGACGATAAAGCAACGGGGCGAAAGAAAGGCTTGGATTGTAGCACTAAAAGCAAGAAATGAAAGAAGAAGGGATAACAAACAAAATATAATAAATGGTGGAGTAAGAGTGCACTGGAGTATGAACGGCAGAGGAAGAAGGCGGAGGAAAGAAAGTAATTACAGAGCCAGAAGAAGGGAAGATAGGAAAGACAGATGTAGCGTCCTACCTGGACATGGTGCTATTCACGTGGCGATCCTCCCTCCCCCCCCCCCCCCAAGGCAGGAGAAGTAGCAGCTGCTGACCGACCGACCGACACATAACCCAACAAATTCCTTCCTTCCTCGCACAAAAGACCAAGAAATGCTTCAATTTTGGATGTTGCCACTTCGATCTCGTCAGTAAATTATATCTCAGAATCGAACAACAGAAAGGAAAGACTTGTGCTACGTCAAGGAAGAGATCATTATTTTCTGCCGGAGGATGTGAGCTAAACACTGGACAGCATTTCCTGGAATCTGTTCATTTCTCCCTCTCATAATGAAACAAGTTACAATAAACTGCTTAAATGTGCTTCATAAAACATTTTTGTTTTTTACATTCTCTGCACGTGCTATGTATATAGTGTAAGGCGAAGGTGTTGTATTGTACCCAAAAATTCAATACCGAGATGTCACCAGAAATACATGTTTTGAGGCCCCCTGAAGCCAACAAAAACAACAATTTTTCTGTCTGTATGGTCAACATAGCTCAAAAATCTCTTACATTTAAGATATTTACATGAAAAATAAAATGTATATCTTGAAATTTCTGGGAGTAACCTCTGAAGACCTTTTTATTTTGGATGAATTTAAATGAATTTTGTATAACTGGTAAACCGTAAGAGACAGACCAAAATGTGGATCTCGTTAAAACACATAATTTATATCATATACGTTTCTTTTAGTTTGTTTTTTTGTAGAGCTGGCTGTTTCTGAAATATTCCTTGTTATTGGTTTCAGATTTAAAATACTTTTGCTTTTCTCATACGGGAACAAGGTCGCGGATTCAAACCTAGTGGACGTTTTTTCGGGCGTAAAATCCTTAGCATGGGAAGTAAAACCTTTGGTCCCATGTCGTCGATTTACGGCACGTAAAAAACCTCAAGCCTGATAAAGAGGCTTCTGAGCAAAATTAATCGATCTTTCACGTCCAGTATAGAATGGGACGCTGAGGACCACAGCAGTTAAAGAGCGTCAATAAATAAAACTCCATTTCATTTCACTTGGGAATTTGTCAACTCCTAGATATACAAACAAAGGCATTTCAATCACACAGCAACCAGTTTTTAAAATGTATGACTATCGCTTTGGGCTATGGTGCTCCCTTTTTCTCTTCCACTTGCAAAGAAGCAAAAATAAAGACAATTTCTGCTAATTTTATCTCTATTAGCATGAAGTAGATAAAAGAATAGGCTTATTAACAATAATCTGTTTCAGAGATGTAGAGAAAGTCATGTGAATGAAGCACATTCGAATTTTTTTCTTCAGAAAAAGACTATGAGACAGATTTAACCCTTTGTTGCCTGTCGGTACCTCTAAGTTCCGCTTGTTTTAAGCATAACAATGCAAATAGGGTTGCTCTAGGTTTAATTTCTTGTTACACTAACCTTCAACAATAAACGACAAGTAATCAAGACTGTTTTGTATTATAAAAAGCTGATGTGTTCCATTCACATGACTTTCTCTATTTCTATGTAACAAATTATTGTTAATAAGCTTATTCTTCTATTTACTTCCTGCTAATCGAGAAAAATTTAGCAGAAATAGTCTCATTACTTGCTTCCTTGTAAGTAGAAGCGCAAAATGGGAGTATCATAGGTTAAAGTGAAGTCCTTGGTTTGTATGGATACGAATTGACAAATTCCTGTATGAGAAAAGTACGAGTTTTTCAAAGCTGAAACCAAAAACAAGGAATATCTCAAAAACAATCAACTCCTCGAAAAAATTTCATATAACATAAATTGTGTGTTTTAATGTGCTCTACATTTTTTGTGTGGTAAGTTTTTGTCCATTTCTTACGGTTTAGCAGCTATGCAAAATTCATCCAGAATAAAGTAGTTTTCAGAGGCTATTCCCAGATAATTCAAGATATATATTTTATTTGTCAGGTAAATATCTTTTATATACGATATTTTAATCAAAATCGTTAGTCATTTTTTAGAAAATCAAAATTTTCGAAAACAGTTCCATGTAAAGGGTAGTTGGGGTGGGGGAGCTTTTCTTGAAAATCTTCGTGTCGCATCCTTGGAAGATACCAAACTTAAATACTAAGTTTGATATTTAACGGTCTTTTCGTTTTTGAGCTATGCTGTTCAGAGACACACACACACACGGACCTTTTTCCAAATCTGTTTTTTTTAATTCAGGGATACCCAAAACATGTATTTCCGGTGAAATCTCGGTATCGAATTTTTGGGTGGAATACAATTCCTACTCTATATACTATATACATAGTTCGTATAGAGAAAGTAAAAACTTATACAATGTTTGCCCTAAAAGTGCAGTGACTTGTTTAAATAAACAAAAGAGAAAACTTACACAACTGCAGTCAACTTTAGACCCATTAACTTCCAAAACATCACACCGATTATTTGACTTAGGCTCTCCCCGTCATTTACCAATCACTGGGGTTAGAACTTGCAACATTTGGTTTTGAATGGATCATGGTCATTTGAACCACTTTTTGGTAGTGCCTTTGGTAGGATTATGAAAAGTGGTTTAGAAGAAATAAAAGTTTTAATTGGGAAGAAAAGGATTAATAAAGGATCTGCATTTATTTTCATTTGTATTTTTTCTATTATTTTATATAATAATTTTATAGGTTTATTTCAATAAATTGTTACTAGAATTCCAGTTTTAAATTTGAATTAAAGGAAAAAACAGCATATTGAGTATACTAATGCAGGCAACTAAGGGTTAAACCTTTTTCTTTCTCGGATTCTTACGAATAAACTACAGACTCATAAAAACAAATGCATCATGCTGAAACAGTTGCCGCAATATAAAGGAGATGAATGATGAGTATAACTGTAGAATAGTAACGTTTACGAAATAAGAACTCGAGCTACTGGTCTGAAGAAAGCGGTAGAGCTGGTCCGCCTGACAGATTACATCTTCAGGTTAATTATTGTTGGGCAGTAGGGCAAGTTCGTGCTGGAGACTTCTCGAGGATTCGGCCTTGAGGCGGTTATATTGTGTAACAGCTATCTATCGACTGTTTACCGTTCTTTACTTGGAAACAGCTCTCCATAGGAAGAAACAGCATAAAAAACAGCATATTGTTCATTTATATTTATAATTATGATTGTAATCACATCTCCAGTTTATATGTACTTTCTCTACGACATATATAAGTAGGGGAAGCATTGTATTTCACCCAAAAATTAAAAAACCAGGATTTCACCCGCAATACATTTTTGAGAGCCCTTGAATCCAAAAAAGAAAGCGTTTATATAAAGAGTCATGTATATGTGTTTGTAAACAGCATAATTAAAACAATCTGATGTGTTCCATTCTTCTATTTCATGATAATCGAGATAAACATTAGAAGAAATTGTCCTTATTACTTGGTAGCTTGTAAGTAGAAGGGAAATAAGAAAATGCACAGGCTAAAGCGATTGTGTCGCTATGTGAAACAATTGAAATTCCAATCTCTTTGTTTGCCAGGAATAAACAAAGGGAAACGAGAAGAAAGATGTCTTCCTTTTTGAGAAAAGTTTAAGTGGCTAAAATTGAAACCAATAAAATCGAAATATCTCGAAAAAAAAAAAAAAAAGTTTGACACCGGTTGTGATCTACATTTTTTGTGTGGCAAGTTTTTGTATTTCTTTTACGATTTGCCAGTTATATAAAAGTCATTCAGAATGAATAGGTCTTCAGACGCTATTTCCAAAAAATTCAAGATATACATTTTATTTCTGATGGAAATGACTTTAATATGTGGTATTTTAATCAAAATCGTAGGAGCATCGTATATTTTCGAAAAATTTTCCATGTAAAGGGAAGTTGGGGAGTTTAGTATTTAACGACCTTTTCGTTTTTGAGCTATGCTCTCCAGACACACACGCATTCACAGACCTTTTTCTAAAACTTTTTTTTTATTATTCGGTGGGTCCCAAAATATGTACTTCCGGTGAAATTTCGGTATCGAATTTTTTGTTGTAATACAATGTCTTCTCTATGAACTATGTACATAGTACTTGTAGAGAAAGTAAAAATAGATACCAAGATTTCACCGGAAATATACGTATTGAGTCTCCCTGAATCAAAAAAAAAAAGTATTTATACAAAAATAACCCTTTATATGGGGTTGTAAACAACGTAACTCAAAAACAACATTACCTTGACCAAGAGATTCTTTCCGCGTTCGCGCTAAATTTGAAATAAAATCTACTCGCGCTTTGGAGTAGCAATCGACTCTTCTCAGGGCGTTTTAACGGGCTTCGCAGATCCAGACTACCTGGCGATTTCTTAATAATAAATTACTAGGATTTTCTTTGTAGAATTGTAGTTTATTCACAATTTTTTCATACAACTCTTTTACAAAATTGCAATCGCTCGATGCAATTATGTGCTTTGTTGAATCTGCAAATAGTTGTACGCATATAATTCTACGCGAATACAAGTGGCCTTCTCCATGCTTGTGAAAAAGCCTCTTTCTTTTTTGATAACTGGCTTCACAACCAAGAAAATCAACACGTAACTATGATACTTACTGTTGGAAAACAAAATCGCATAGAGAAAATCAAAACACTTATACGCGAAGAAAGCACAAGGAATAATAAACATTTGCACCCAGCGATTTCAACTTCGGAATGCAACAGAACAAAAACATTTAAACATCATATATTACAAAAATTACATGAAATTCACAAAATGTCGGCAGATTTTGTGGTAAGGATATAAATATTGCCTCAACGTGCAACAAGCGTTATGTATTGCATATTATTTGCCAGTTTATCCTTTAGTTTTACTGGCTTTGTAATGGTCTCATCGCCGGCTTCTGGCAATGCAAAAGCCCATGATTATATTGCTAATCAACGATAGAGAGACTTTCCGCACGCAGTGTATATACATTTGCTGTTTCGGGAAGTGGGCTAGTGATGGTGTAGGACCATTCTGTGTCATTAACTTGGGGCAACAAAATAACCCTAGGTACTCTACTTCCTGGAACTAATAGATAAAGTTATGAAATTAGGTTGGCTGTTACTGTTGTATTTAATATTTAACACAGTGCTCTAGCAGTTTATGGTGTAGCATAAAATCGTTAATGGCTCTTGCAGCTAGCAAGTTTCACTATTGGCTATCCGTGGGTTAGTGTGGGGGGGGGGGGGCGCCGGGGAGTTAACAGAGTTTCCATCGTGCGATAAAGGTCCCGGATTCGATTTTCGGTACGCAACATCACCGAAATAATTATGAGCCCAAATGCTGTGTGTAGCGAGCTAATTCCCCAATTTGTATTCCTGTGAGAATTTGGGCCCAGCGCGCGCGCATTCGCACATTAACTACTCTGCGATATATTTCCAGTTACGACACTAATGTAGTGTAAATATTCAGAAATATTGGCCCAATAAATTTCTGCAACGCTATTTTAGAAACTATAATTTTATTAGCTACTTTCTCTACTCTACAGTAGGTAGGGAGGTTTTATTTTTCCTGCACAAAAATTCCATACCGAGATTTTACCGGAAATGCACGTTTTCCGACTCCCTGAACCCAACAAAAAACATTTTTACGTTCTTTCCTTAGCACATAGGTAGAGAAGGTATTGCATTCCACACAAAAATTCTATACCGAGGTTTCACTGGAAATACACGTTTTAGAGTCCCCTAAATTGAAACAAGTTTAGAAAAAGGTCCGAGTGTGTCTGTGAACACCATAACGCAAAAACAAAAATTTGGATAAATGCAAAATTTTATGTTTAAGATCAGCATCTTCCAAGAGTGCAACTCAAAAATTTTGATATAAAATCACCCCACCCCATTCTACCATTTATATGGAACAATTTTCGAAATTTTCAATTTTCTAAAACCTGGCTCTAACAATGTTTATTAAAATGCCGAATATTAAGGATGTTTACGCGACAAATAAAATGTATCCTGAAATTCTTGGGAATAGCCTCGAAATCTCTTAATTCTGAATGACTTTTGCTTAACTGGTAAACCGTAAGAGATAGACTAAAAATTACTGCACAAAAGTATAGATCTCCTTAAAACACTAATTTATGCTCCATACATTTTTGTTGTAGAGCTAACCATTTTCAAAATATTCCTTGCTATTAGTTTCAGTTTTAAAATATTTATACGTTTCTCAAATGCATGGTGGCAAGGATGCAAATGTATTTCTCTTGTTTTACTCCTGGTCATGCAAAGAGGGGAATTTCAATGACAATTTAGCTAAACTATTAAAAGGTCAATATAATGATCGAGATTAGGCAATTTCAACCAATCGTGGTCATCTGACTAGAGCGATTTTGTCGAAATAGCTTATCGCAGCTGATGTTCATTTCTTTGAAATCTTGTCGTATCTGACGTTCGTTCGTTTAATAACCTACCTTGGTTATTGGTAAAAAGTGACAATCCAGTCAGTCAACCTTCATTTTTAATAACTTTCAGTTCTACAATAAATTGCACTTTCCATTAATTCATTTACAATATTTATTTAAAGTTTTATCCAGTTCAGAATGTATTTAGCTAAAAAAGAAGTAAAAATAATCATTATTTGTATTTCTTATGTATGAGATGAGTGCAATAACCTCAAATAAAATAGCGTTTGTATTAATTATTAAAAGCTGAAATCAAATAATTGTTCCTTATTCTATTGTTGTTATCGATATTCGTATATTGGATGTAGACACGATCATCCATATCATAATTCAGGAGGCAGTGAAGAAAAAAAAATCGGCAAATAAACATGGTCGAATGTGTTACTACCATTTGAGAACTAATGTATTACAATCATAACCTGCTAAAATCTCCCTTCCTATATATTATAAAATTTTAATAGTCTATTTTGCTGAACTGTCTTATCAAATATAGCTCGTGTTTTCATTATCGACAAGATGAAAGCACTCGTGGTGTTACTTTGACAATCGCGTATTGACAGCTTGTATTCCTTTATTTAGCTTCTATTTATAAGGAACTAAGCAATAAGACCATTTCTGCTAAAATTTGTCTTGATTAACATGAATCAGATAGTAGAAGAATTATCTTTTGTAAGAATAGCTACAGAAAGACGAGCGAATGCTACACATTCGATGTTTTTCTTGTTTTCTCTGGATTGTAGGTATTTGTTATGTTGTACTCTTGACTTGTTTTATTTCGTTTATTTATCTCCAAACATTTCTTCCGCCTTTCGTAGTCTCTTTTTCACTTTCTTATTGAGTTTCGTAAGAGACAGAAGATCTGAGTTTGTCACTTGTCTTCTTGAAGTAGTACCAACTGAAACATGGACTGATTTCACTTGTTTTTCAGAAGACGCATTAACGCCGTTCGCGAGCCGGGAACATTTTGTGCAGCCAAGTGCGGTTCCTCTGTAAAAGCAAGAGATTAGAATCAAATTGTTTCACGGGGTGCTAGCAACGTCCGTTGCTTCATTAATACGCTCTTCCGCTTTTTGGCCCAAAGGCCTCACGAAATAAACTGACGTCTAGCACGCTTCCCGTTTCTTATTTGAGGCAGACGAGCTCACTGGGATCCCTTTGGAAACGAAAAGTGCTTACCGTATTTTTCGGACCATGCTCTTGTTAAGAAATGTTTGAAATAAAAACAGCAGCCTGGTGTGTTCCATTCACATGGCTTTCTCTATATCTCAGCAATAAATTATTGTTACATAACTTATTCTAGTTTGTAGTTGACAAATTCCCGTATGAGAAAAGTATAAGTATTTTAAAACTGAAACCAACAACAAGGAATATCTCAAAAACGATCAACTCCATGAAAAAAATGTATACGGCATAAATTGTATGTTTTAAGGAGCTCTACATTTTTTGTTACGTAAGTTTTTGTCTATCTCTTACGGTTTACCAGTTATGCAAAATTTCGCAAAATTTATCCAGAATAAAAAGGTGTTCATAGGCTGTTCCCAGAAAATTCAAGATATACATTTTATTTATGATATAAACATCTTTAATATGCGATAATTTAATCAAAATCATTACAGTCATTTTTGAGAAAATAAACATTTTCGAACATTTTTCCATGGAAAGGGTAGTTGGAGCTGCGGGGATTTTCTTGAAGATCTTCGTGTAGCATCCTAGGAAGATATTGAATCTAAATACCAAGTTTGGTATTTAACGGACTTTCGTTTTTGAGCTATTACCTACACACGCGGGGAAATTTTTGTAAAAATGTTGTTTTTTTTTTATTCAGAGGGTCTCAAAACATATTTTCTGGTGAAATCTCGGTACCTTTCGAAATGTTTGGGTGCAATACAATACCTTCTTTATAGACTATGTACATAATACGTGTAGAAAAAGTAAAAATAAATGTTTTATTCTCTATTACTTATATGATTTAGGTATCCCATACATTTCACTCTGTTTTGAAGCACAACAAAAAGTATCCTTTAGACTTCATTTTCTCTTTCACTCATGTCTGAATTTTCACTTTCGGCGGAACAGTTTCTCAGTTGGTGGGGGCCTAAAATGCCTTTCTGCTGCCCTATTACCGTGCTCTTTTGCATATTGCAGATATTCTAATTTGAATGCAACACTACCTGAGAATTTCAGACACGAGAGCTTAGAAAAATTGACAACTGAATGTCGCTTTCACAACGGAACAGTTGCTATTGGCAACTAAACATAAAAGAAAGGGGCTGTGAGAGAAAGTTTTCCTTGCTATCGCATTCTATAACTCGTTATAGGGCAAAACTGTTATTAGGAATGTCTGTCATTAAGGCTCATATTCTTCTAATGGTCGCTTTATGCAATGTTGAACCTTGAACCTCAAGTATACAGACCACAAGGCTCATATTCCCTTGATAAATGATCCATATATTGTTGAAGCTACTGGTAAATTCAGTTGCTTTTCATACGTGAACTTTAGACCATAAGACGCAGTTAAATTTTAGAAATATTTTTATAACGAAAAAAGTGCGTCTTATGGTCCGAAAAATATGGTATTTCATTGCCTGAGTAAACAAAGCAGAAGCGCTTTTGCGAATAATCACAATGTTGCTTCAAATTTCCGTTCTTTAATTTTAATTGCCTTGCTAATGAGATGTAGGTAATTATCAGTTGCTTGAGGGCAACATTATACTTGATTTGTTAATGGAAAATATCCTCCACTAGGCATTGCTGTTATTATTAAGGCGGCACCGTAGCCGAGTGGTTAGACCGATGTGGGATTTGTGGTGCAGGGCGGATTTTCTCCGGGACCACCGCCACTCATTCTACCAATTGCTCCATCACCACCTTTCCTTTCGCTCATTTCGCTCCTCAAGTTCTAGCCTGATCACTCGTTCCAGGTTGTGTACATTTGTGGTTTCGTGCCGCTGGCCCCTCAGACAGCGGGCGAACGGACAAACCTCTTTGTTCCCTGCAAGACCTCTCGAACCCTCTTTACCCCCCAGCCGAGAACATTCCTCTTCCAGAGTAATCTCTTTCTAATGGACAAAGCTCATTTCTGAGACTGGAGGCAAGTACGGACTATATAGGGGGACACGTGCCGGAGAAGTGAAGTGAACTAAAGTAAAATGAACTAAGGGCAATGAACTGAGTTAAAGATCCATCTGTTGAGTGATGCTTGCTGAGAAAACGAATTCGGTGATTCAGTTATCTGCGTTTCTAAGGTGTTGCATTTCGTGTTATGCTT
Organism: Hymenopus coronatus; assembly: GCA_030762935.1. Taxonomy (NCBI): domain Eukaryota; kingdom Metazoa; phylum Arthropoda; class Insecta; order Mantodea; family Hymenopodidae; genus Hymenopus; species Hymenopus coronatus. Next base: position 22,466,338 of record CM060882.1, read on the forward strand.
TAGTGACCAATAAAGTGAATTTAATTGAAACTGGTGGACCTATTCATTACAGTGCAATGTACTATAGTACTTAGAGAGAAAGTAAAAGTGATTTTCTGTTGGGTTCAGGGAATCTCAAAACGTGTTTTTCCAGTGCATTTTGTGGTCGAATGGCAATTCAGGCAAATGCTTTCGGGCAAACGAATTCGGGAAAAAAGATATTTGAGTTTATGTTTCGTTTCGTACTCGGCTTACTCTCCCTTTATATAGGACTTACAAGCGGATGCCTAGGGGTCAGAATCTGTCGGGGAGCCAAGGGTACGAAACCACAGAATGAAGAACCTGGAACGAGAGCTTGGCCCCTAGCCAAGCATGAGGGCGAGGTAATGCATTATATGAAATGCAAGCGAAATGGGTGATAGGAAAAGTGATGATGGAGCAATTAGTGGAATGAGTGGCGGGGGAAATCGGAGAATCCGTCCATCACAAACCCTATATACGGGCCCTTGGGATCAAACTCGAACCGCCTAGATGGGAGGTTTAAAAACGTAAATCATGTTATGCACGTCGCTGTACAAGACTAGAAATTCCATTAGTACACAGTCAGAACCAGATGTTATTCTTCGACCTGGATCTGGAGTAAGTATTAGAGGAACAAAGCAATAAAAACACAGGATTAAGTCAGTTTTATTCTGCTCCGCTGCAGCTTCTGTGAAAGAGGAAGTTCTGAAAGCAAAGTTTTGATTCAGCAGGTAATCGATGTCGCTACCTTCGGACCGAGTGCTGCACCTCCCCGTGGTTTATTAGCTGCCCACTAACAAGCAAACATTCTCATGAGGCAGATGAAAATCTGATTTTACTTTCTCTACACGTACTATGTACATAGTGTATAGAGGAACTATTGTATTCCACCGAAAATTTCCATACCGAGATTTCACCGGAAATACTCGTACATATTTTAGGTCCCCCTGAATCCGAAAAATGCGTTTTTGGAAAAAGGTCCGTATGTGTGTCTGTGGACAGCATACCTCAAAAACGAAAAGACCGTTAAATACCAAACTTGGTATTTAAGTTTGGTATCTTCCAAGGATGTGACACGAACATTTTCAAGAAATTTCCCTCTTACGATTTACCAGTTAAGCAAAATTCAGTAAAATTCACCCAGAATGAACATGTCTTCAGAAGCTATTCCCAGAAAATTCAAGATATACATTTTATTAGTGATGGAAATGTCTTTAGTATATGGTAGTTTAATCAAAATAGTTAGAGCCACTTTTGAGAAAAGCAAAATTTTCAAAAATGTTTCCATCTAAATGGTAGTTTGGGTCGGGCGGATTTTGTTGAAAATCTTCGTGTCACAACCTTGGAAGATGATATGCTTAAATACGAAGTTTATGTGCTATGCTGTCCACAGACACACACGGACCTTTTTCTAAAAATTGTTTTTGTTTTTCCTGGATCCAGGGAGTCCAGGGGGACCGAATGCTACACCCCCCCCCGTGGTTTATTAGTTGCCCACTAAGCGATACTATTGGATTACTTTCCAATGCACATGAAAAGCCAGGCATGTTACTTTTGACATGCTTTTAATGTGGCTATGCCATTTACTCCGCTAAAATGCCAGGCCTCGCTGCAAAGAGAAACAAAATAAAAATGTATTTACATTTCCACTTCGCTTTGTATCCGCAGCAGGAGCGATTAGTATCGACGGAGCGAGATATCTATCGATCGACATGTAATGAATACCTATCGTGAGGCAGAATTACGTGCCTAGCGGTGCAGAAAATAGATTAAAACACACCCCCGGCCCAAGGACCTGGTACTTCAAAGCAAATTATCATTTGGGGTTAAAATACATATCCCCTGGAGAAGATGAAAGTAGTTAGCTTTCCTTTACAGCAAACCTATTCGTTTCAAGCGCATTCCTCATTATTTACACTTGCTAAACAGTGTTTGGTCTAGGGAATTACCTCAAGATGCTACTGCTGAACACACTCTTCTGATATACCGCCCTTTCTGATACTAAGTGTACACCAACGTGCAGTAAAAGTGGCCCATTTCCCTAGATCGCACTTGACTTTCCCTCCTTAAGGTAATGCATCTCTGAAATTTTACCACAAATTGTGAACAATTTTAAATTTATTTTTATAAAAATCTGACGTGTTCCATTCACAAGTCTTTCTCTACATCTCTGTAATAAATTATTGTTAATAACTTATGCTTCTATCTACTTTATGCTAATCGAAATAAACATTAGCAGAAATGCTTTCTTGTAATGGAGTACACTAGGCTAAAACGACAGTCAAATCTTTTAAAAGCTGATTACCATGTGATTAAGTCTGTTTCTTTGCATTGCCAGAAGTTGAGAAATTTCCGTAAGAGGAAAGTATTTTAAAACAGAAATCAATAACAGGAAATATATTGAAAACGTCAAATCTGTCAAAAAAAAATCTATGTGACATAAATTGTGTGTTTTAACGACATTTGCATTTTTTGTGCAGTAAGTTTTTGTCTATCTCTTACGGTTTACCAGTTATACAAAATTCTGCAAAAATCAATTAGTATAAAGATATCTTCAGAAGTTATTTCCAGAAAACTCAAGATATGCATTTTGTTTGGCCTATGAATAATACGGTATTTTAAACAAAATCGTTAGAGCAATTTTTGAAAAAATCAAAATATTCGAATTTTTTTCCATATAAAGGGTAGTTTCGTGTGGGGGTATTTTTTTTTTCAAAATCTTCGTGTCGCATTTCTGGAAGATACCAAACTTAAATACCAAGTTTGGTATTTAACGATCTTTTTGTATTTGAGCTTTGTTGTCCCACGCGCGCGCACATAGGACCTGTTTTTTGAAAATGCTTTTTTCGGACCAACGGCACCTCAAAACATAGATTCCCGGTGAAATCTCAGTATCGAGATTTTGGAAATGCAAAAGGAGTTTTATTTATGGACGCTCTTTAACTGCTTTGGTTCTCAGCGTTCCATTCTATACTGGTCGTGAAAGACCGCTTAATTTTGTTCAGAGGCCTCTCTATCAGGCTTGAGGTTCTTTTACGTGCCGTAAATTTAAGACACGGGACCAACGGCTTTACTTCTCTTCCAAATGAAGCCATGCTAAGAATTTTTTGTGCCCGAAAAAAGCCATCGTCCTCCGCCGGGTTTCAATCCGCAACCTTGGGTATATGAAGTTAGCATGGTAACCATTACACCACGGAGGGTGACATCGAATTTTTGGGTGGAATACAATACCGTCTCTGTCTACTATGTACATTGTAAATACGGGCTAGAGAAAGTAAAAACCTGATTGTCTTCCATTCACATGACTTTCTCTACATCTCTAACAAATTATTGTTAAAAAGCTTATGCCTCTATTTACTTCATGCTAATCCAGAAAAAAATAGCAGAAATAGTCTCATTACTTGCTTCCTTGTAAGTAGAAGGGAAATAAGGGAGTACTATAGGTTAAAGTGATAGTCAAAAGCTGGCTGCTATGTGACTGAAGTTCCTTTGTTTGTATGGACAGGAGTTGACGAATTCCTATATCAGAAAAGTAATGTTTTTAAAGGTAAAACCAAGAACAAGAAATATCACAAAAACGACCAACTCCACGAAAAAATGTGTATAACATAAACTGTGTGTTTTAACGTCCTCTACGTTTATGGTGTGTTAAGTGTTTGTCCAACTCTTACCGTTTATCAGTTATGCAACATTCCATAAAATTCATCCAGAATAAAGTAGTGTTCAGAGGCTATTCCCAGAAAATTCAAGATATAAATTCTATTTTTTAGGCAAATATCTTTAATATACGGTATTTTAATCAAAATCGTTAGTGTCATTTTTAAGAAAATCAAAATTTTCGAAAAAAGTTTCATGTAAAGGGTAGTTTGGGGTGGGGGGATTTTTCTCAAAATCCTCGTGTCGCATCCCTGGAAGATACTAAACTTAAATGCCAGGTTTGGTATTTTACCGACTTTTCGTTTTTGAGTTATCGTGTTCACAGACACACGGACACATGGACACACACATACACACGAACCTTTTTCTGAAAATGCTTTTTTTGGTTACAGGGAACCCTAAAACATGTATTTCCGGTGAAATTTCGGTATCGAATTTTTGGGTGGAGTGCAATACGTTCTCTATACACTACGTACATAGTACGTATAGAGAAAGTAAAAAAGTGGATAAAGAAAGTGATGTGAATGATGCGGAGGGTGCAGGCCAGACGCTGCTGATTGCATCGCAGTAAATAATTGAGAAGCATGGTGCTGTAATGACGTAGCGGCTACATCTAAACAATTAGGGAGCGATCTTCATATGTTCATGCTCAGCTGACTGTACTGCCGCTAATTACAGAGGTGCCTGAACCCGCGGCTTTCTGACATTCCGCCAGTTGATCGATTAGCGGCTCTGATCGGGAACGTGATATGCCATGCACCACTCTTTACACCAACTACACCTTTTAGTTCCCGTCACCTAGAGTACAGGATGCAAACTCCGAAAAAGTCTGACGCGTCGCATTCTAGTCGTCTATTAATGGCTTCGCAAACTGCCCTTACAAAAGTATTTCTATCCATTCGCTGTAATTGCGATAAACCTTTATAGATGTAGCTGATGTGCACATTTCGTTATACATATATAGAGAATACGCACCGTGCACGCTACTCTGGCGGCAAGTTTGGTTACTAACAAGAGGATAACAGAGACAGTGGAGTATGCTAAGATGTCTAGTATCGAACCTCCTGAAAATGTAAACACTACAAGAAAGCGGAAAGGGAACAATAACTCCTGTGTTGTAACGTGTAATAATATCTACAAGAATATTTCGCCAGCTATTGCCTTCTTTTCTTTTCCCACGCGGAAAACTGAAGCGCAAAGAAGAAATGTATGGACTCAAGCTGTACATCGAAAGAAGAAAGTACACTAATTTTATATTGTACCTTAAAGCAGTAACATATGCTAAAAATCTGATGTGTTCCATTCACAGGACTTGCTCTATATCTCTGTAACAAATTATTGTTAATAAGCTTATCTTTTATTTATTTCATGCTAATCGAGAAACATTAGCAGAAATAGTCTTATTTCTTGCTTTATTGTAAGTAGAAGCGAAATAAGGGAGTACTATAGGTTAAAGTGAAAGCCAAAAGCTGGTTGCTATGTGACTGATGTTCCTTTGTTTGTATGGACAGGAGTTGACAACTTCCTATATGAGAAAAGTATGTTTTTCAAAGCTGAAACCAAGAAAAAGGAATATCTCAAAAACGATCAACTCCACGAAAAAAATGTATATATCACAAATTGTGTGTTTTAACGTGCTCTACATTTTTTTTGTGTTAAGTTTTTGTCCATCTCTTACGGTTTAGTAGGTATGCAAAATGTATCCAGAATAAAGTAGTCTTCAGAGGCTATTCCCAGAAAATTCAAAATATACATTTTATTTGTCAGGTAAATATCTTTAATACATTATATTTTAATCAAAATCGTTAGAGCCGTTTTTTATAAAATCAAAATTTTCGAAAAAAGTTCCATGTAAAGGGTAGTTTGGGGTGGGGGGATTTTTCTCAAAATCTTCAGGTCGTATTCCTGGAAGATGCTAAACTTAAATACCAAGTTTGGTATATTACCGACTTTTCGTTTATGAGTTATCGTGTTCACAGAAACACGGACACACACCTGAACCTTTTTCTGAAAATACTTTTTTTGGATACAGGGGACCCTAAAACATATATTTCCGGTGAAATCTCGATATCGAATTTTTTGGTGGAGTGCAATACCCTCTCTATACACTTTGTACATAGTACGTATACAGAAAGTAAAAATTAACTGCAGCATGGATAGTGTTGTTTAGAAATCAATGCTAACGTTTTTAAATTAATAAATAGAAACTCTAAATACTGTGAGTATTAGTTTAAACGACACATCATGGGAATAATCTGCCAATTGTTAATTTTACTTTTATTTTTATTATTAATATTTATGTATGTGTTGTTATGTAAGTATTACTATTCATACTCTATATTGTAGTTTCAGTCCTGGGGGATCATCGTGAGAACCAATGCCCGAAACAAAAATTTGCAGCATTCACTTCATCGGAAATAAAAGGTCAGGACATCCCCACAGTTCAGCGCATGTTCCCAGTATATTTCCAGATGTGTACACAAAGATTTCGACCTTTTGAAACAGCACTTTCAGTCAAATGTATGCAATTTATAGGCAGAAAACCACAAATAATACCAACATCGTACATGGCTTCCGCTTCTAACTATCCTCCTAATAAGTACAAAGCATGACATGGAGCGGCGCCACCAGTACGATTTTCTGATCCGTGCACGGTGCCTAGAGAGATAGTCAAATGTTTAAAAAGTGAACGTCATGCATTACTAACCTTAAAATTCTGTACTCTTTCCATGTAATGGCGTAAAACAACTGAACATTCAAAGGACTTGAAAAAATGACCATAAACTACCCTTTATATGGAAATATTTTCGAATTTTTTTATTTTCTTAAAAATGGCTAACGATTTTGATTAAAATATCGAATCTTTTACCTGGCAAATAAAATGTATATCTTTAATTTTCTGGGAATAGCCTCTGAAGACTACTTTGTTCTGGATCAATTTTACGGAATTTTGCATAACTGCTAAACCAAAAATGTAGAACACATTAAAACACACAATTTATGCTACATACATTTTTTTCGTGGGGTTGATCATTTTGAGATATTCTTTTTTTTTTATTTTTTTTTTATTTTACCTTTAAAATACTTATACTTTTCTCATACAGGAATTTGTAACTTTCTGTCAATTCAAACAAAGGAACATCAGTCACATAGCAACCAGCTTTTGGCTTTCACTTTAACCTATGGTACTCCCTTATTTCGCTTCTACTTACAAGGAAGCAAGTAGTAAGACTATTTCATAAGCTTTTTAACTCTAATTTGTTACAGAGATGTAGAGAAAGTGATGTGGAGAACACCTTTTCTTTTTGAAGTTTGACAGCGAAAGTGCAAGGATGTTTGGTCTGCCAATGGCAGTCACGTCCTTATCAAACAAGCTGGTTGGAACTGTTGCACTGCAGGTGAGGAAGATGCCATGAATAGAGATTTCTGAGTCGAGGCGTTTTGCAGTTCGTAAAGTACAACTTTCCTAACTCTTGTTGGCAATCACGTAATGTTAGCACAGAATGTGACAGACATAAGCAAAAACACCCAGAATGCATCAAGTCAGGACATTGGCCAACCAGCAAGGTAACGTGTGAGAAAACATCTGATGTATTCCATTCTTTAGCTGAAATGTTTCTTACAAAAGGTTTTACCTACGCCATGCCAATCTGGATAAACATTTACAGAATTGGTCTTATTACTTGCTTTCTTGTACGTAGAAGGGGCTAAGCTAACGCGATTGTCAAATCTTTTAAAAGCTGGTCGCTAAGTGATGGTCCCGTTTGAGAAAAGTTCGTTTAAAATTTAACCCAATAACAAGGAATTTGTTGAAAAACGGTCAACTCTACAACAAAACGTATATGAGGTAATTTATGTGTTTTAACGAGATCTACGTTTTTTGTGCAGAAAGTTTTTTGTCTATCTCTTATGGTTTACCAGTTATGCAAGATTTCCAATGACTTTAGAGGATATTCGCAGAAAATTCAAAATATTTTAACAGTATTTTAATCAAAATAGTTAGAGCCATTTTTGAGAAAATCAAAATGTTCTAATATTTTTCCATTTAAACGGTAGTTTGGTTTGGGGGGGGGGGATTTTCTTGAAAATGTTCGTGTCGCATTCTTGGAAGATACTAAACTTAAATACCAAGTTTAGTATTTAACGGACATTTTGTTTTTGAGCTATGCTGTCCACAGACACACAAATTACGTGTTATTTATGGACGGTCTTTAACTGCTGTGGTTCTCAGTGTCCCATTCTATACTGGGCGTGAAAAACCGCTTAATTTTGTTCAGAGGTCTCTCTATCAGGCTTGAGGTTCTTTTACGTGCCATAAATCTACGACACGGGACCCACGGCTCTATTTCCCTTCCGAAGGAAGCCATGCTAAGATTTTTTACGCCTGAAAAAATCCATCGTCCTCCGCCGGGTTTGGACCCGTGACCTCGGGTATATGAAGTTAGCATGGTGCAGGGCGACAGAAAATATGCAGCCTAAAGCGATAGTCTCGTCCTTTAAAAGCCCGACGCTAAGTGAAATAATTGAAATTCTTTGGCTGCCAGGAGCAAACAAACGAGAATCGAGAATAAACGTCTTCCCGTTTAAGAAAATGTTAAGTGGCTAAAATTGAAATTAATAATCCGGAATATCAAGAAAATAGCTAACTCTACAAAAACAAGTATAATTATGAGATAAATGTTTATTTTAATGAGATCTGCCGGTTAAAACAAAAGTCATTCAGATTTCGTTTGTCATAAAAATATCTTAAACAATCAAAGTCGTTAAGAGGCATTTTTGAGAAAGTCAAAAATTTCTAAAATGTTTCAATGTAAAGGGTTGTTTGGGGTGGGGAGATTATCCTCAAAATCTTGGTGTCGCATACTTGGAAGATACTGAACTTATATACCTAGTTTGGTGTTTTACCTACTTTTAGTTTTTGAGCTATGCTGCCCACATACACACACATACCCACAAAAATAGATCTTTTTTTTAAAATGCTTTTTTTAGGATAAATGGGTACCCTAAAACGTATATTTCTGATGAAATGTGGGTATCAAATTTTTAGGTGCAATACAATACTTTGTCCATAAAATATATGTGTATATAAATGAATATCGGGGTTTTAAATCTTTATAATGTTTATTACATTCAACTTACAGTTATAAATATGTCAAATGAAAATGCAACTCAGTTTGTTTGTTGGCACAAGTGCGCATGTGCGTGCAATGTTTCTGCCGCAATCCGCTAGACAGCGGTAGTAGCAAAGATGGCGACTAGTAAACAGAAAGCAAGGGCCCCAATGACAGGGCTTGCTATGCATGGCCTCCACGTTCTCCTGACCTAACGCCATGCGATTTTTACCTTTGGGGCTTCATGAAGGATCGTGTGTACGTGCCTCCGCTACCAGCTGACCTCCCTGAATTAAGAAACCGGATTGAAGCAGCTTTTGCTACAATTACTGAATACACACTTATCAACGTTTGGGAAGAACTCGGCTATAGACTTGATGTGTGCCGTGTGACAAAGGGTAGTCACATTGAACATTTATAAGCTTCTTGGTAAAACTGTTTGAGTTGCTTTTTCATTTGACATATCATTCATAACTGTAAGTTGAATGTAATAAATATTATAAAGAGTTAAAACCCCGATATTCATTTATATACACTTTGTACTTAGTACGTGTAGAGAAAGTAAACATTTCTGTTCCCATCTTATGCAATGAATTCCATTCATTCGTCCGACTAAAATGCATGGTTTAAAATCCTAAAGACCACCTTGATCCAGCAACAATCCGCAGCACTGAGCCGAGTCCTCTGTTGGGTAAGATCTCTGTGGTTGATAAAAGCCCAGCAGGCGGCTATATCAAACAAAACTTCCCTTTTAGAGGCACCATACCTACAACGCCACCTTTGTTTCGGCATCGCTATCAGCATTAAGGCAGGGAGATCCTTGTTGCTGTGTTGTTTAGGGCCATTAAAGCGGAAAGTCGATTAGTTTACTAATAAAACTGGAGAGGCAGTAAAGCAGCGACTAGGCACTAATGTGCATTTACTACTTGGCTGCGCACGCATCACGAGCGATATTCGATTCCAATATATTGGCAATTTAACCTTGAGGCGACGGTATCGGAAAGTGATGGTCCACTCCAACTGCTTCCTTCCCTCAGGGAGCCGACAAGTGACAGTCGCGTATCCATAGTAACCGCGCGACAAAAGGCGGGCGATGATAACAACTGCATGCATTGTCCCTTGCACGACAAATGACTGTGTCAATGACGTATCTGGCTTATGAGGGGTGCGCGCGCGTGTGAAATGCTGCTGCTGTGAATTACAAAACGGGCGATAGCAGTGGAGCCAATATGTAACATAAAAAAATAACCTCATGTGCTACATTCACATTACTTTCTCTACCCTCTGCTTACTAGTGGTTACATCCACTTTTCTTACGAACGCTTATTTTCGTGTCTACTTCATTTTGATAGACGCTGGGAGTAAAATTTCAAACTTCTATATTTTTACTTTCTCTACACGTACTATGTACCTACACAGTGTATACAGGAAGTATTGCATTCCACCCAAAATTCCATACCGAAATTTCACTGGAAATACACGTTTTAGGGTCCCTTATAAAAAACATTGTTTTAGTAAAAGGTATTGTGTATGTCCGTGTGTATGTGAACAAATAACTCAAAAACAAAAGGTCGGCAAAATACCAAACTTGGTATTTAAGTTTAGTATCTTCTAAGCATGCTACACGAAGATTTTGAGGAAAATATTTTCGTACCTACTTCATTTTGAGAGACCCTGGGAACGAAATTTCAAATGTCTATATTTTTACTTTCTCTACACGTACTATGTATATAAAATATAGAAAAGGTATTGCATTCCTCCCAAAAATTCGATACCGATATTTCACCGGAAATAGATGTGTTACTGTTCCCTGTATAAAAAAAAAACTTAGAAAAAGCCCCATGTGTGTACGTGAACATAATAACTCAAAAACAGTAAAGTACCAAACTTGATATATAAGTTAAGTATCTTCTAAGGATGCGACACAAAGATTTTGAGGAAAGTCCCCCATCTCAAACATGGTAAATTTGTCGAAAATTTTGATTTTCACAAAAATGGCGCTAAAGATTTTGATTAAAGTACCGTATATTGACGTTATTCAGAATACAAATAAATTTTATATTTTGGATTTTCTGGGAATAGTCTTTGAAGAGCACTTTATTGTGGATGAATTTTGCGGGATTTTGCATAACTAGTAAACCGTAAGAGATAGACAAAAAATTACTACACAAAGCATGTAGAACTCGTCAGAACACACGATTTATGTCCTTTACAATTTTTTTTTTCTTTTTGGGTAGCTTAGCGTCCTTTAACCTGGTTGGTCATATCGGACGATGAATGAAATTGGTGAAATGATGCTCAAATGATCTCGGGGTCCGTGGACCTTAAAGTACTCGACATTAGTCTTCTCAGGATAAGGGAAAACCCCGAAAAAAACCTTGCACGGGTAACTCACCCTAAGCAAGATTCGAACTCACGACCTGTTGAATGTGAGGTAGACACGCCACCACCACACTACCCAGGCGGGCTTTACATTTTTGTTGTAGAGGTAACCGTTTCCGAGATATTCCTTGTTATTGCTTTCAGTTGTAAAGTACTTTGTACTTTTCTCTGACAGGAAGTGTCCTTTTTACTTTTACTTTCTCCATACGCACTATGTACATAGTGTATAGAGAAGGTATTGCACTCCACCAAAAAATTCGATACCGAGATTTCACCGGAAATATATGTTTTAGGGTCCCCAATATCCAAAAAAAGCATTTTCACAAAAAGGTCCGTGTGTGTGTGTGTCCGTGTGTCTGTGAACACGATAACTCAAAAACGAAAAGTCGGTAAAATACCAAACTTGGTATATAAGTTTAGTATCTTCCATGGATGCGACAGGAAGATTTTGAGAAAAATCCTCCCACCCCCAACTACCCTTTACATGGAAATTTTTCGAAAATTTTGATTTTCTCAAAAATGGCTCTAACGATTTTGATTAAAATTTCGGATATTAAACATATTTACCTGACAAATGAAATGTATATCTTGAATTTTCTGGGAATAGCCTCTGAAGAGTAGTTTATTCTGGATGAATTTTACTAAATTGTAAATGATTGCTAAACCGTAAGAGATGGACAAAAACTTACTACACAAAAAACGTAGAGCACTTTAAAACACACAATTTATGTTATATACATTTTTTTCGTGGAGCTCGTCGTTTGTGTGACATTCCTTATTTTTGGTTTCTGCTATGAAAAACGTATACTTTTCTCGAACAGGAACTTGTCAACTCCTATCCATATAAACAAAGGAACTTCATTGACATAGCAACCAGCTTTTGACTATCACTTTAACCTACGGTTGTCCCTTATTTCGCTTCTACTTACAAGGAAGCGAGTAATAAGACTATTTCTGCTAATTTTTTCTGATTAGCATAAAGTAAATAGAAGTATAAGCTTTTTAAGAATTATTTGTTGCAGGGATATGGAGAAAGTCATGTGAATGGTACACATCAGATTCTTTCTTTTGTTCTTCTCCTGGCCAAGCAAAGCAGCGGCAATCGCATAACGATAGTTTTTTAAACATTTGACTATCACTTTAGCATAACGTATTCCTTTAGTTTCCTTCTACTTATAAGGAACTAAGTAATAAGAACATTCTGCTATTTTTATCTCAAATAGCATGGTGTAGAAAGAAGAAGAATATTTTGTAAGAGCAAGTCATGTGAGTGTAACACATCAGAATTCAGCTTTAGAAGATCTGAACTCAATACTAAGTTTGATGATTATCCGATGTTTTGCTTTTTTACTTTCTCTACACGTACTATGTACATAGTGTATAGAGAAGGTATTGGACTCCACCAAAAAATTCGATACCGAGATTTCACCGGAAATATATGTTTTAGGGTCCCCTGTATCTAAAAAAAAACATTTTCAGAAAAAGGTCCGTGTGTGTCTGTGTTCGTGTGTCCGTGTATCTGTGAACACGATAACTCAAAAACGAAAAGTCGGTAAAATACCAAACTTGGTATTTAACTTTAGTATCTTCCAGGGATGCGACACGAAAGTTCTGAGAAAAATCCCACCACCCCAAACTACCCTTTACGTGGAACTTTTTTTTCGAAAATTTTGATGTTCTAAAAAATGGCTCTAACGATTTTGATTAAAATATCGTATATTAAAGTTATTTACCCGAGAAATAAAAGGTATATGTTGAATTTTCTGGGAATAGCCTCTGAAGACTACTTTATTCTGGGTGAATTTTACGGACTTTTACATAACTGCTAAACCGTAAGAGATGGACAAAAAATTACCACACAACAAATGTAGAGCACTTTAAAACACACACTTTATGTTATCTACATTTTTTCGTGTAGTTGATTGTTTTTTTAGATATTCCTTGTTTTTGGTTTCAGCTTTGAAAAACTTATACTTTTCTCATACAGGAATTTGTCAACTCCTGTCCATACAAACAAAGGAACATCAGTCACATAGCAACCAGCTTTTGGCTTTCACTTTAACCTATGGTACTCCCTTATTTCGCTACTACTTACAATAAAGCAAGAAATAAGACTATTTCTGTTATTTTTTCTTGATTAGCATGAAATAAATAAAAGATACGTTTATTAACAATAATTATTTACAAAGATATAGAGAAAGTCATGTGAATGGAACACATCAGATTTTTTTTAAATTCAGGGGTCCTCAAAAGATGTATTGTCGGTGAAATCTCGGTATCGAATTTTTGGTTAGAATACAATACCTTCTCTACCTACTATGTAAGCGCATAGCACTTGGTAGAGAAAGTAATAAACAGATTTGGAACTAAATTTCGCACTGTGGTACGTGTTTTTGCACCCTCGGTGTGTGATCGTCAATTATTTCCATGCAATAATCTGAAGATTTAACATTAAATAAAGAAGGAGCGCCTGGCATTCACCTTGCTACCGTGCATATAATAATTTAATAGGTTGGTAGTGTAGAGGCCGACGGGAGACAAGCACCCAATGTTTTATTTCCCAGGCGCGTTGTCCCTAGGGAGCATGGGAACTTTCCAACAGCGTGGGAAAACCCGGGCACCCGGCTTCACACCTAGGGCCTCAACACAACATTCATCTTCTCAATATTCGCAAAATTAGATCTTTACTTCTCGTAGAGCTATCGCACAACATCAAAATATATTCTAAGTTATATATTCTTAAAAACCTTTCTGTTCTACGTACTTATTAATCTAAACTATATTAATTCAAAGATTTTAATACGTTCTCTACACGCACTATATACATAGGGTATAGAAAATGTATTGCATTACACCCAAAAGTTCGATACCGAAATTTCACCGAAAATACATGTTTTGGGCCTCTCTGAATAAAAAAAATCAGTTTTAGAAAAAGGTCCGTGTGTGTCTGTGGACAGCATAGCTCAAAAACCATACTTGGTATTTAAGTTCGGTATCATCAAAGAATGTGACACGAAGATTTTCAACAAAATCGTCCCACCTCCAAGTACCCTGTACTTGGAAAAATGGCTCTAAAGTTTTTGATTAAAATATCGCATACAAATAAAATATATATCTTGAATTTTCCGGAAATAGCCTCTGAAGATTACTTTATTCTGAATAAATTTTGCGGATTTTTGCATAACTGCCAAACCGTAAAACAAAAACTTACCACACAAAAAATATAGAGCTCGTTAAAACACACAATTTATGTTATATACGTTTGTTTTTGTTTTTTTCGTGGAGTTTATCGTTTTTGAGATATTCTTTGTTATTGGTTTCAGCTTTAAAATACTTTTCTCATACGCGACTTTGTCAACTAGTGTCCATACAAACAAAAGAACTTCAGTCACATAGCAACCAGCTTTTGGCTATCATTTTAACCTATGGTACTCCCTTATTTCGCTTCTACTTACAAGGAAACAAGCAATAAGGCTATTTCTGCTAATTAGCATGAAGTAAACAGAAGCATAAGAGTTTTAACTACAATTTGTTGCAGATATGTAGAGAAAGTCATGTGAATGGAACACATAAGATTTTTTTTAATATAGTTATACTATTAATTTTGCAGGCCCTCAATTAAGGTTCTTATCGTATTCTGACTTCACTGTATAACTAATTGGCCACCACTGCTCAAGTTTATAAGAGAAGAGAGAACATTGTACTAAAGCAACAACAAAGTAACGCTGATACAATAAATTTATAGCACACAAATTAATCGTCGTTATCAATATTTATTGAACTAGTTTTTACTACAAAATGCTATATCGCTAGGTCCGGATATTTGTTATTATTAATTTACATAATCTTGGAACAAAATTGCTGCTACGTCCGAAGGCTGCAGTTATTAAACATTTAGCTCGCAGTCATTTAGTTCTATATTTATGGCAATACGACCCGATCTTTCTGTTTTTATTGGAGCATTATAACGAACTTGATAGAAGTATGCTGAAGTTAGAGAACAGAACTTCTCGTTTATAATCACTCTGTTGGCTTTTTTTATGAACTCAAGGCTAATATATCAACTAGAAAAAAAATGTTTAGATATTGCCTAACGTATCGGTCCGAAAATAAAGTGTCCTCACAAATAATCCACATCCTTAAACTTCGAGGAGGTTTGGGGGCGTAGGCCCTTTTTGCCTCTTACGCGAGACCAGGAAGGAGGGATCATGGGAGAGACGCGAAGAATCGCGGATTACAACGTGCACAAGCATGTTAGGGATCCCTAACGTTTTTTTTTTTCAACTTCTGATAGGCTATAAATGACATACAAGTTTATAGAAAACAATTATTTTATTACTAAAAGTTTTGTACACTTATGGTTACTTTTCAACATAATCACTGAAAAGATTGAGACATTTATCGTACCTGTGCACAAGCTTTGCAATACCCGCTTCAAAAAATGTTGCCACCAATGATTTCAAATGAGCATTGACGTTGTTTTGAAGATCTTCGTACTTTACGACGTTTGCGGAGAGCCATTCAAAACAAACGAAGAGGAATGCTGACTTCAGCAATTGTGTTGATCCATGACAACGCTCGTCCACACACTGCTGGCACAACTCGTCGGCTCCTTGAACATTTTTCAATGGGACATTTTCGATCATCCGCCGTACAGACCTAACCTGGCACCCAGCGACTTTCGCCTTTTCCCTGAAGACGTGGCTAGGAGGGCAGCAGTTTCAAACCATTGAAGATGTTCAAAACAACGTCAAGGCTCATTTGAAATCATTGGCGGCAACATTTTTTGAAGCGGGTATTGAAAAGCTTGTGCACATGTATGATAAATGTCTCAATCTTTTCGGTGATTTTGTTGAAAAGTAACCGTAAGTGTAAATAAAATAATTGTTTTCTATGAACTTGTCTTTTATTTATAGCCTAACGGAGGTTGGAAAAAAAAAGGCCCTCGTATTTGACATAAATAGTGTTAACAAATCTACATTGTTTGGGGTAGTAAAATATTAGTAAATGGTAGTAAGCTTTTATATGAATTTATTGATAATGGATAAAAGAAGTCAGTGTTTTGTTTCAATTGGTCTGGCAGGGACAGTGTAAAGTAGCCATAGCGACCGATCTTCATCTGTCAAGCAGAACAAGGCCCGCAGCGCCACACAAACAAAAACGACGCGCATGCTAATGCGGTCGGTCAGTACAATTTGCGGTGAAGCGAGCAGAAGTTGGACCCGAGCCTGTGATTCGCACGCTGTTTAGCGAGCGGTGAAGGCGCGTGTTTGTTGTAAATTTACTGCGCCACTAAGGAAAGCCATCGAGCCTGGGAAAAGCAAGCAGAAGGTGGGGTGAAGTAGTACAACATGCGAAGATGTACAAGTGCAACCAACCCCCTCTGACGCAGTGGCGGAAAAGGAATATCTTAGCAACACCACCTGACAAACCTTTCTGCATATTATAATGGTACTTGGGAAAGACGGACACAGTTACTGAAATTATCATTTACTTAGGCGTGTTTTATTGTTACTATACGATGGTTACACCACTTGGCATTACTTCAATACGTGGGTGCTTTTGTTATTCTGTCGCTTTGTAGTTACTTACTCGTTTCCTTTATTATGTTTTAAACCCCTAAATTATTAAAATTTGTGATATTATCCTCTAACAATAATTAATTTACCTAATTTAAAATTAATGAATAAGCTTATGTATTGAAATGTTTTAATAGTTTAATAATAATAATACATTGGTCTTGTAAATCAAAACTAAGTCTTACTTAGGCTCTAAGCCGCAAAGCGTAGTCCAAGGGGGAGGGCCCTAAGCCGCAAAGCGAAACTGAGGGCTATTTTTTATAAGTAGTAGTCGAGGGATCTGGGGAGCTAAAACCCCAATGATCTCATGAAGAAGTCAAAACTTCGGCAATCTGGCGATTTTCACATCTGAACAACTTAATGTTTTCAACACTTTCAAATGTGAATCCCCAGCAGAAGTCACTAAAACTACTTCTCAAGACCTTTATGTATGTATATATGTAATTTATGTATTTAATGTATGTAATTTATGTATTTAATGTATGTAATGTAGGTATGTAATGTAATGTATGTAGTGTAGGTATGTAATGTATGTGTGGGTGTGTGCCCGTCCATGTGTGTGCTGCAACCATCGTATAGCTTTACCAGTGTTTTAACCAATAAGCTCGGTTTTAATTATACATTTTCGGAATTAAATAGCTTTCATTTTTGGAACTTTACTTTTTACTTTCTCTATTTCATCGGTAGAGAAACTATTGCATTCCACCCAAAATTTGATATGGTGATTTCACTGGAAATTTGCGTTTTAGGGTCCCCTGTCGCCTTCCTCACAAACTTGATAATTAAGTTCAGAATCTTCGAAGATTTTCAAGAACTAAATACCGTATATTAAAATATTTATATGACAAATAAAATATATATCTTGAATTTTCCCTTCATTCTGGATGGCTTTTGCATAACTAGTAAACCGTAAGCGAAAGACAAAAACTATTACACAAAAATGAGAAATCATTAAATCACAACATTTGTCACATATTTTCTTTTTCGGTAGAGCTAATCATTTCCGAGATATTCCTTGTTGTTGGTTTCAGTTTAAAAAGAGAAAATTTGACAAATGTATGTTTTAACGAGATCTACATTTTTTGTGTTCTAACTTTATGTATATCTCTTGCGGTTTACTAGTTATGCAAAAGGCATTCGGAATGAAGATGTCCTCGGAAGCTATCACCAAACAATTGAATATATATCTTAAATATTTCAATCAAAACCATTAGGTGCATTTTTGAGAAAATAAAAAATGTTTCATGTAGTTTGGTGAGGAAAGATTTTCTTGAAAATCCTTGGGTTGAACCTTTGGAAGACGTTGAACTTAATTATTAATATTTTTATGTAACCACCTTATCGTTTTTAGTTGGTTGTTCACATACATACGCGCGAACCTTTTTCTAAAAGTCCCTTTTTATGATATAGGGGGGCCAGAAGATATACAGGATGTTAATGAACTATACCGAAATCTTTTCGCAGAATGTGTAGATTACTTAAATAAGTAATTTGAGATAGGTAACTTATGGCCTGTTTATTGAAATTTCGAAGTAAGGGTTATAAGCTTCTGAAGTGGCAGTACGCCACGTATAGCGGCACTTCGTCTGGAATGAAAAAAATAATAATAACAAATATTTACAGGAACCTTTCGGATAGCAGCTTCTCGCGTTACGCATTAAGCCACCAGAGTAGTTGAAACACGCCTCCAGAGTAGGCTATATACCTCTAAAACGTAGTTAATGAATACTCAGTGTCGCACTGTCAAGTGATTAGTTCGAGATTTTACAGATTTTAGCGACATTAAATCTTGAGAACGCTAGTAACGAGCTGCTAAGAATCGATATTTTTATACTCGAGCAGCAGTTTTAAAGGCATTCTAAGCCATTTTTTCAACCTGCTTTGCTTTAGCACCGACTTATCAGCACCTGATATCCACACGTTTAACGCTATATAGCTGTGTTATGTTTATTCGGGGACCATGCATCGCCGATCTCAAATTACTTATATGAGTCACGTGCACAATTTCGCAAATTATTACGGTATAGTTCATTAACAGCCTGTATATTTCCAGTAAAATTCCGTTACTAATTTAATGAGCGGCATGCTCTAGCTTCTCTATCTATGTACTAAGTAGATTTTTTTACGTGTATTTCCAGCAAAATTCTGGTATCAGATTAGATAGTGTAATGCAATACATTTCTCTTTCTATGTACTAAGTACAGAAAATAAAAATGATATTTTTTCCTTAAGTTTTAGGATTTATGGTATTTTTATTAATTTTAGACAAATTTTTGTGAAATTTCAGAATAATTCAAAGCTCCTGCACGCCACTGACCGTTAAGAGCGTGAGATAGAAAAGCACGACGTGAGAAGGAACTTTTATGGCGATGAAATGGGAAGAAGAAATGAGGAGGAAAAGTGGAAGAAAAAAAAAAAGATTAAATACACGTACCCTATGTTTACAGGCGAAGGGAGCTTATGAAAGAAAAGAGGTGGGGTAAGGGGGGTATCAAAATGAAGGGACGAGCTCGTGTGCACCGAGAAGTGCCGAGGGGGGGGGGTTCTCATCGGACAAACTCTAGTTCGCTTTTATTGTGGTTTTTAATATATATAGCGAGGGTATTTCCTTAGAAGTGGTCGCATATCCACTGCTGGGTTTTAATTTAACTTTAAAACTGCAGAGAAATGCAACGCGAAAACACAAAACACATGACTACCTGCTTGATGAAATTCTCGGCTTAAGAAATTACGCTTGAGTAAATCGTGTAAAACAGGTTGCGTTATATAGGAGATAACATAAAACAGAAGCTCGGAAAAATGACAGTAGAAACGGAAGAGGAAAACAAGAAATGACAAGAGTAAAAATGCAGCGCAGGAGAGGAGATAACACACACACACACACACGCGGACCTTTTTGTGAAAATGCTTTTTTTGGATATTGGGGACCCTAAAACATATATTTCCGGTGAAATCTCGGTATCGAATTTTTTGGTGGAGTGCAATACTTTCTCTATACACTATGTACATAGTGCGTATGGAGAAAGTAAAAAGGAGATATTATCAATAAGAATGGGCTAGAAAAAAAAGAAAAGGATAGAGAGGCACTTAGAGATAAGCACAAAGAATAGGTGCCCACGTGGGTAGTGTGGTGGTAGCGTGTGTGCCTCACATTCAACAGGTCGTTAGCTCGAATCTCGCTTAGGATGAGTTACCTAGATAATGTTTTTATCGGGCTTCTCCCTTATTCTGAGAAGACGAATGTCGAGTAACTTTAAGCTCCATGGACCCCGAGATCATTTGAGCATCATTTCACCAATTTCATTCATCGTCCGATGTGACCAACCAGGTTAAAGGACGTGTATAGGTAGAGTCAGACTGAAAAATTCATAGCAGGGATTTGAACCAAGGATCTCTAGCTGGTTGCTCTGCCACTGAGCTACCTGGCAACATGCCGGCATAGCATTGAATTTCTCAACTGACTCGCATGTTTCCCAGTAAACCACAAGTTGACCCAAATTATTTTGAGATGACAACCCCAATGGCGACTTGCAATGTTGTAAGTACTTTAAGTACCAGGATTCATAGTATAGCCAACTGCGAGGTACGTCCAGAAAGTAAGTTCCGTTTCAATTTATCTCCGCTGCAGCGCTGCGATCGCAGTTCCGCACATGCGCGGTAGACGCTCTGTATCAAGGAGAAGAAACGTGCTCCATTTTGAGATCGCTGTCAGCCACATACGCTTTGTTGTGCTTGTTTACAATGTCGGTGTTGATTGAAAATCCCGCCGCTTGTGAAATCAGATCTGTGATTCGTTTTCTGAATGCTAGGAAAGTGAAACCAATTGAAATTTATCGGCAAATTTGCGAAGTTTACGGACAAAATGCGATGAGTGATTCAATGGTGAGAATATGGGTCCGACAGTTCAGTGAAGGACGTAGTGAAGTGCACGATGAACAACGAAGTGGGTGTCCATCTTTGGTTACAGAAGAACTGGTTCACGCGATTGATGACAAGATCCAGGAAAACCGCAAGTTTACAATTAGTGCTCACGCTATGGAATTTCCCCAAAGCTCATGATCACTAATTCATGAAATTGTTACCGAAAAACTGAAATTTCGTAAATTTTGCTCACGTTGGGTACCAAGATTCTTACTGAGCAACGCAAAACAAAACGGATGGGTAGTGCACTTTAGTTTTTAACCCGTTATGATGAAGACGGCGAAGAATTTCTGACACAGATAGTCACAGGAGATGAGACTTGGGTTTCTTACGACACCCCTGAAAGTAAGTGGCAATCAATGGAATGGATGCACACTTCATCCCAGCAAAAGTTAAGTCGAAACAAATCTTGACACCTCGAAAAATGATGTGCACAGTGTTCTGGGACTGGAAAGGCATCTTACTCATTGATTTCTTACCGCGTGGTCAAACAATCAAAGCAGATGTTTATTGCGAGACACTTAGGAATTTGCGCCGCACAATACAGAATAAGCGCCGAGGATTGCTGTCAAAACGTGTTGTTTTTCTTCACGACAACGCACGACCACACACTGCAAATGTAACGAAAAGCCTCCTACAGGTATACAAAAACTTGTGCCACGGTATGACAAATGCCTGTAAAATTTCGTCAGTTAGGTGGAAAAATAGTTTAAGAGTTGTAGAATTTTGTGCAATAAATAATTATTCTTTATCTGTACACAATTTTTTTTATTACCAAACGGAACTCACTCTCTGGACGTACCTCGTATTATGGTCAAAAAATGCAAAGGAAAAGAAGAATTGTAAAATTCCTCGGATGAAAAGAGGGGGAGAGAAGATAATAGCTGAAGAGAAAAGTAGTAAGAAGAATGGAAAGTGAGAGTAATGCGGGAGATGAGAAAGGATTTATAAAGAGCTGATTGAAAGAAGAATTGAGAACAGAACAGAAGAGCAGAGCGAGAGGAAGACGAGCTAAAGGTGAACTATAATAGGCTTGTTCTGAATGAAGACAGAAGAGACGTTGAAAGCCTCCTCGCAGAATCACAGAGAAGAAGCGATATTAAACAAACTTAAGCCAGTTTATGTAGGTTACCGTTCATCCATATCACGTCCATAATGCATGAAGGCGAAGGATGGTCTGCTCCCAAGAGATCAACAAATTATGAAAAAACAGAAGAGCGCAGGTGTCGTCATCCCTGTGGAGTATTGTTCGGGCCGTTAAACAGGCAAAAGAAAGGAGGTGCTCTATTCCAATGAAAAGCTTCGTTCCCATGGCAACACACGTATTGTGCACCGGGGGCGCATACTTGTAACAAAAGACAGGCACTCTCTGTCTGATGGCTTTTGTTTTGCATTACTCAAATCCTTGTGAGTATCTCAACTGCAACACCGCCACAATGGAAGTCAAAAGTGCAAAAAGCTACCTTTTGCGACTCCGATATTTCCACGACGAACTGGTAACAAGGTGCATATAACACACGAGAGTTCAACAAATTTGGTTTCATAACTCATAAAGCCGATGTAAAAATTTGGTCCAAAATGTTTTATACAACGTGATCATTGTGTACAATTTCTCCATACCGTTCCCAAGGGAGTGTGAATTGGTCCAAATATTTCTCACATCCACATGAACAGCTGATAGAAAATGGTGGAGGTTGCTGATCCACAATTATTTACGTTCGCTGTCGCAAGCTTAGTTTATCTATCCATTGCAAGAACAGAAAGAAAAAATTAATAAAGAGGCGTTGGTGGACTAGACCATGGCTGGAACGTAGGAATGTAGGCCACGGAAGAGGTGTACTACATATGCTGCAAAATGAACTCGTTTCTAAATTATTTTAACTTCCATAGAATGGACGAAAATTTGTTTGGAAAGTTGCTGTCCATAGCTGAGGCAAAAATCAAATATGAAGCAGCCTGTATCAGTATATCAAAGGTAGCGTTTTTTATATTTTGTTGAGAAAAGAACGTTAGGTCCAAATGGATCCGATAAAATACATCTCAGGGATTATAAATACTCGAGTCATTATTTCATAAATCGCCACACACTTCAACCATAGCCCAGCTACTATAATCACCTTATTTAGGAAAAAGTCTACAAGATGCGGCAAAGTTTCACACAAACAATCACATAGGCGGGAAGGAAGACACAGGCTAGCTGCCATCTTATTGCGTCCCTTCCGAAGAAAGCCATGCTAAGGATTTTTCGTCCTCCGCCGGGTTTGAACACGCGACCTTAGGTATATGAAGTTAGCATGGTAACCATTACCCCACGGAGGGCGACATATATTTCGCTTCTACTTACAAGGAAGCAAGTAATTACTTCTCAATTAGCATGAAGTAAATTGAAGCATAAGCTTTTCAACAGTAATTTGTTGTAGAGATGTCGAGAAAGTCATGTGAATGGAACACATCAGATTTTTTCAACGGAAACCCTTTTTGTAAGCCACTATAGAGGTAGTGGGGGAGGATATTCGCGTTATATCCTAAATGCGATGAACATGACACGGAGCAAGCATCGAACTCTGAACTTAATGGCTTGCAGTGTTTTAGCTCCCCAACTGATTTGGACAAGTGAAAACCATCAGCTGCGGGAGAAAAATGCGTTTGATATCGCATGCCCAACACGCGCATTCATTTTTCAACAGCGCCTCTAGCTGCGTTTTGGAACATTAAAACGTTTGACGCCGTATCTGTGAGTTTAAAGTGTTTCTCCTCGGAATTAACTGCGATTAAAATATTAACAGCTATTCTGTATAAATGATAGGAATTAAAGATGAACTTCCTGCCCTAACCCTGTTGGGGTTCCCCGCGCACAGGAAAGCGCTTTCAGAAATGTGTCATGCCGAATCATGTTTACTTTCTCTACCGAGTACATAGCACAAGGGACTTTTTTTTTTTTCAACCTACGATAGGCTATATATAAAAAAAAAATCTGGTGTGTTCCATTACATGACTTTCTCTACATCTCTGCAACAAATTATTTTTAAAAAGCTTATACTTCTAACCTGGTTGCTATGTAACTGAAGCTCCTTTGTTTCCATGGACAGGAGTTGACAAATTCCAGTATGAGAAAAGTATGTTTTTAAAGCTGAAACCAATAACAAGGAATATCTCAAAAACGATCCACTTCACGAAAAAATGTATATAACATAAATTGTGTGTTGTAACGTAATCTACATTTTTTGTGTGTTAAGTTTTTGTCTATCTCTAATGGTTTACTAGTTATGCAAAATTCAATAAAAATCATCTAGAATACAGAGGTTTTTTGAGGCTATTCCCAGAAAATTCAAAATATACATGTTATTTGCCAAGTAAATATCTTAAATACAAGACATTTTAATGAAAATCGTTAGAGCTATTTAAAAAAAAATCGAAACTTTTTCCATGTAAATGATAGTTTGGGATGGGGGGATTTTCTTGAAAATCTGCATCCTTGGAAGATACTAAACTTAAATACCAAGTTTGGTATTTAACGGTCTTTTCGTTTTTGAGTTATGCTGCCCACGGACACACACACATACACACAGACAGACACGCACACGGAATTGTTTCTAAAAATTCTTTTTTATGGATTAAGGGGATCTCAAAACATATATTTCCAGTGAAATCTCGGTATCAAATTTTTGGGTGCATTACAATACCTTCTGTATATACTATGTACTAGTACGTATAGAAAAAGTAACAAGATCATAGCGTTTTAAACATTTGACTATCGTTTTAGGCTAATGTATTCACTTATTTCCTTACTACTTAAATGGAAGCAAGTTATGAGACCAATTATGCTAATATTTATCTCGATTAGTGTGCTACAGCTAGAGAAAGTCATGTGAATGTAACACATCAGAAATTTTAATCGTTTCTTTTCCATCATCCTTCAATTACGCTAATTTTGACGTATAATTGTCTCGTATAATTCCTGTAGATCTGTTTTCCATTTAAAAGCCATTAGCAAACGAAATTCTGTTCGCAGAGGCTAAAAAAATTACAACGAAAAACACTCAGTTAATTAAAAGTATTATAGATGTCAGTATTAATTAAATGTGATACGGTGGGTATATCTCATGTTATTACAGGGTGCTTTTTCTGACATATTTAGATTCATAAAATAATTTCATACTTTCTTGTTGAAAGTGTATTTTTAAATGGTCTATGCTTAATAAGTTAGAGCCTTTTAAGTATTAATATATTTTTAAAAGCATTATTTTTATAAAAAATGTATTCATACTAATCGAGATAAACATAAGCAGAAATTATTTTAATTGTTTTCTCAGAGAAACCATGTGTAGGACTGGAGTTGGATAGGTGGAGCCAGACTGAAAAATTCAATGCCATAGCCGGGGTTTGAACCACGGATCTCCCGGTCTCTAGCCGGTTGAACCGGGAGATCCGTGGTTGAAATCCCGGCTATGGCATTGCATTTTTCAATATTAAAATTATCACAATTGTCCATAATTGGGGTTGTCAACTCAATATAATTTAAGATAACCATGTGGTTTACCGGGAGACTCTCGAGTCAGTTGAGACATTCAATGCTATGCCGGCATGCTGCCATGGTAGCTCGTTGGTAGAGCATTTGGCTAGAGACCGTTGTTCAAATCCCGGCTATGGCATCGAATCTTTCAGTCTGACTCTACCTATCCATAAGCTGAAATAGTTTATTACTTAATTTCTTGTAAGTAGAAGGGAAATAAGGGAATATACCAGGGTAAAGCAATAATCAAATTGTTTAAAAATTGGTTGCTATATGAAGGTATTCAAGTTTCGTTATCTTTTCATGCCCAGGATGAAAATAAAACCATATAATGACTTTCCATTTTAGAAAAGTATAAATATTGGAAAATTTAAATCAGAAAGAATGATTAGTTCCGAAATGTATCTCCAAAAATACAAGTATTTGATGTAAATTGGTGCTTTAAACACATCTATATATTTTTTATATAAAGATTCTGCCTAAATCTTCAGGATAAACATTTATGCAAAAGGCCTTCCCAGAAGATTCAAAATATACATTTTATTTGTCAAGAAAATATCTTTAACACGAGGTATTTTAACCAAACCCGCCTAAGTCATTTTTAAGAAAATAAAAACAAATATCGAAAACTGTTGGGGATGGTGGGATCTTCCCGAAAATGCGTGGAGTCGCATTGTTGGAAAATGCTGAATATAAAGCTTGGTATTTAAATGAGTTTTCGCATTTTACTTTCTCTACACTACTATGTACATAGTGTATAGAGAAGGTATTGTATTCCACCCAAAAATTAGATACAGAGATTTCCCCTGTATAAAAAAAATCATTTTTAGAAAAACGTCGGTATGTGTTTGTGAACACGACAACTCAAACACAAAATATACCTAATACCAAACTTGTTATTTAAACCCAAAATTACCCCTTACAAGGAAAAAATTTCGGAAATGTTGATTTTCTCAAAAATAGCTCTAACGATTTTGATTAGAATACCGTAGATACATTAAAAAATGTATATGGCAAATAAAATGTATATCTTGAATTTTCTGAAGACCTGTTTCTTCTGAATGAATTTTGCTGAATTTTGCGTAACTGGTAAACCGTAAGAGTTAGGCAGAAACTTACGATAAAAAAATGTAGGTCACGTTAAAAAACACAATTTATATCATACAAAAATGTTACGTGGAGCTTACATATTTCTTGTTATTAGTTTCAATTGTAAAGTACTTATACTTTTCTCATACAGGAAGTGTCCAGTTTTTCTTTTGTTCTACTCCTGGCCAAGCAAAGAAGCGATTTGCAATGACAATTGCCTAACGCAGCTTTTAAAACATTTGACTATCAATTTAGTTTCCTTTTACTTATAAGGAACTAAGTAATAAGAACATTCTGCTAACGTTTATTTCGATTAGCATTGTGTAGAAAGAAAATAATCTTGCGTACCAGGTTACCCGTCATGGCGGGCACCGCGCAACGCCAGGCAGGCAACCTCGCTTGACAACATTACCCCAAAAAACACCAGAAATCACCAAGGTCCTTAGCAAATAGTTTTCAAAGCTTAGAGGTTGTTACTTGGCTTTCGATGACGCCATTTGGCGCGATTTATTTATTCCAGATGTAGTGACTTAATTTTCGTGGCGCGAAGTATTTCTTCCGCAGATTTGATTCCTGCGGCACTGGCACTTGCTGTGTATTCACTATGGGGAGCACACATATAAATGAGGAGCACGAGATTTTAAACACCTTAAAATAAACAAATAAACGGAAATCAAAACTATTACTGTTTTTTTGTTGGCATAATAAACGGAGCCAGCGCCATCGGAAGAGAGAATATATATATTTAAAATCGTCAGGGAATGCGGGAGCTATGCTATTTGTTTCGTCAGTTTGGGCGACTATATTTATTTTAGTTAAACATTTCCTTTTCGTACATAATCATATTTCTTATTGTTATTATTGCCCTCGCTATAACTATAATATGTTCCCTTTGGTTTCGAGGTTATTATTTCCCGCACTTTTGGTTTGACTCATTTATTACATTGCTGATATTTTATAACTACTTTTTTATTGTAGTTGTCGTATATTTGTTATTATTTTATAGTATATTTATTTTAGTTAAACATTTCCTTTTCGTACATTGTGAATCATTTCTCGCAGTTTTGTTTTGACTCATTTTATATTGCCGATATTTTATAACAACTTCCAATGAATTTGCTTTGACCTATTCAGTACTTTGAGGAATAGTACCAACTTCTTTCTACTGTTGCATAAACGTAGTGGTTTTTAAATGTGCATGTTGGCATTCCGTATTGCGCATTGACAGCCCGCAATGACAGGGTAACCTGGTGCGAAGTTTGTTTGTAGAGAAGCTGGAGAAAGGCACGTGAGTGTAACACATCAGAGCCCTACGGTCATATTTTTGGATGGAATGCAATGGTTTCTCGTTCTTGATCTTCTGTGTACATAGTACGTGTATAGATGGTAAAATGGTTGGAAATAATGGCAGAAAATAAGGAAACTTGAAAGTAATATTAATCTGAACGTCTTAATGCACTGCAAATTTATAAAGTGCAAATTCGAATCTTAATTAGGTGAAATCTCAAGTCGAAGGAATTGCTTGGGTTATTCCTGGTCCCCGAGCTCATATAGTATGAATATGGATGACGTGAAATGGAGAGGAAGATGAGAAAAGAAATTTATATGATATCAAACTCAGGCTTTATGACTGCTTTGCATTTACAGCTTCCGACAAGGAAATCTGCGAGGCGATTTGTCCGTGTAGCGTGAGACTAGGTGGGTATGTTCGGCGCATCCTCATGAATTAAATGTCGGCACCAGGAAAGGCAAGCGATGAATAATGTAGGGACCGACCAACCGGACAGTCGCAGGAGATCTCACTGTGTAGTGATGAACTACGGACTTTTGTCGCACATAACTCCCCGGTTCCACAGTCTAAATATTTTACTGTTTCCGTACCAGAATAACAGCAAGCGTTTTCAAACTTTTCCGATGGTCCGTAAATACATCACGTGAACACCTGTGCCTTGGAAAATAAATATTAGCTATTGGGCTACTTTTGAATAAAAAACTTCAAATCCTGTGAAATATAGAAAAAACCCATACACATTTTACTTTCTCTACACGTACTATGTACATAGTGTAAAGAGAAGGTATTGTATTGCACCCAAAAAGTCAATACCGAGATTTCACTGGAAATACATGTTTTGGGTCCCCTCAATAAAAAAAAGCATTTTTAGAAAAAGGTCCGCATGTGTGTGTGTCTGTAGACAGCATAACTCAAAAACGAAAATACCGTTAAATACCAAAATTGGTATTTAAGTTTGGTATCTTCCAAGGATGCGACACAAAGATTTTCAAGAACATCTCCCTATCACTAACTACCCTTTAGATGGAAAAAAAATTGAAAGTTTTGAGTTTCTCAAAAATGGCTCTAATGATTTTGCTTAAAATCCCGTATATTAAAGATATTTACATACCAAATAACATGTATATCTTGAATTTTCTGGGCATAGACTCCGAAGCTGAATTTTACGGTATTTTGCATAACTGCTAAATCGTAAGAGATAAACAAAAACTTACCACCCAAGAATGTAGAACACGTTAAAGCACACCATTTATGTAATATACATTTTTTTCATAGAGTAGATATTCCTTGTTTTCGGTTTCAGCTTTGAAAAACTTATACTTTTCTCATACAGGAGCTTGCCAACTCCTGTCCATACAAACAAAGGAACTTCAGTCACATAGCAACCAGCTTTTGAATACCACTTTAACCTATGGTACTCCCTTATTTCGCTTCTGCTTACAAGGAAGCAAGTAATAAGACTATTTCTGCTAATTTTTTCTGATTAGCATAAAGTAAATAGAAGTATCAGCTTTTTAAGAATAATTTGTTGCACGGATATAGAGGAAGTCATGTGAATGGAACACATAAGATTTTCTGAAAATGCTTTTCTTTGGATTCATGGGGTCCTAAAACTTGCAATTCAGGTGAAATCTCGAAATCGAATTTTTGGGTGGAATACAATACCTGCTCTAGACACTATGTACATAGTACGTGTAGAGAAAGTAAAAACAAAGCATACACATTTGCATTAAACTACCAATAATTCCACCTCTCTGTCGTCATTTTCAGAACACGGAGATTAGTTTGGTGTGTTTAACTTTTTGCGTGCCTACGCATGCGTAAATGAAGAGGCAGTGAAGAGGATTTTCGAGGACAGCTCTCCTCAACAAACTCGGTGTAGCGCCTGCGTGTAAATACCTCTAACAGGATGATATTTCATATTTCGCTGAGGTCCCTGCTTTTGACGTAGCACCTACCTTAAGCCGTTTTGTCATACAGCTTCTTGACTAATGTATTCATGAGGGTTCAGTGACCCCTCAGCATCTGAAAGGGTTTCAATGACGGCTACCCCCAAGTCCGGCCCGGCGCCCGTCGAGGATGATTAAAAAAGTTTTTTTTTTCTTCTAACTGATAAGTGTATAAGGGCTAGAGTGGGGGGGGTGCTTATCTTGTGCGGCTTTCAGTACCCAGGAGTTAGTTATCTCTCGAGCAATCTCGTGCTCTTGGAGCGAGAAAGGGAAAGTTTTATCAATGGAGTATTCATTTAGCTAGACGAGTCTTCAGTGCCGTTCGTTCACTCTAGGGAACTGAATCCTAGCTGTGTTTGTATAGCTGCGAACTTCTGCTGTTTAACTGCAGTGTAACGCTCGCAGCATCATTCAAAAATACTTTTTTAAAATACCTCATTCGTAAGTCAGTCAATCTGAACACATTTTTACTTTCTCTATACGTATATAGTGTATAGAGAAGGTATTACATTCCACCCAAAAATTCGATACAGAGATTTCACCGGAAATATAAGTTTTAGTGTGTCCGTGTGTCTGTGGACACAATAATTAAAAAAAAAAAATACAAACAGTCGGTAAAATACCAAGCTTGGTATTTATGTTTAGTATCTTCCAGGGATACCACACGAAGATTTTGAGAAAAATCCCCCCACCCCGAACTACCCTTTACGTGAAAATTTTGATTTTCTCAAAAATGGCTCTTAACATTTTGATTAAACTATCATAGAAGACACTGAACTTAAATACGAAATTTTGGTGTTTTACCGACCTTTCGTTTTTGTGTTCTCGTGTTCACGGACACACACACACACACACACACACACAGGAACCTTTTTCTGAAAATGCTTTTTTTCTTTTGGATACAGGGGACCCTAAAAGATATTTCCGGTGAAATCTCGGTATCGAATTTTTGGGTGGAGTGCAATATCTTCTCCATACACTATGTACATAGAACGTATAGAGAAAATAAAATAGGACCTATATGTGTGTATGTGGACAACATAGATAAAAACCGAAATGGCCGTTAAATACCAAACTTGGTATTTAGGTATAGGATCTTCCAAGGATACGACACGAAGATTTTGAGAAAAGTCTCCCCACCCCAAACTACCCTTTACATGGAACTTTTTTCGAAAATTTTTATTTTCTAAAAAATGGCTCTAACGATTTTGATTAAAATGTCGTATATTAAAGATATTTCCCTGACAAATAAAATGTATATTTTGAATTTTCTGGGATTAGCCTCTGAAGACTACTTTATTCTGTGTCAATTTTTACGGAATTTTGTATAACTGTTAAACCGTAAGAGATGGACAAAAACTTACCACACAACAAATGTAGAGCACGTTAAAACACACAATTTATGTTATATACATTTTTTTTCGTGGAGTTGATTGTTTTTTAGATATTCCTTGTTTTTGGTTTCAGCTTTAAAAAATATACTTTTCTCATACAGGACTTTGTGAACTCGTGTCCATACAAACAAAGGAACATCACTCACATATAAACTCCATGGCACGACAGCTCACGGGGAACCTTGGCCTACCGCCCGGCCGCTGCGTCCCCCATCTCGGTCCACTACAGACGTCATGGATGGTTTTTTGGGGTGCAGTATTGGAGGGTGAGACGTGGTCAGCGCCTCGAACCCCTCCCGGCCGGTTAATGCGGTCCTCACGACCTGGAGCCGCTACTTCTCCATCAAGTAGCTCCTCAATTGGCCCCCCAGGGACCTTACGAGGCTGAGTGCACCCCGGTCCAGGTCTCCCAGCGGGGGAAAAATCCCCACGCCGGTACTGGGGATCGAACCCAGGTCTCCCGCTTGGTAGGCAGCTGCGCTACCACCGCGCTAAGGAGACGACCTCACTCACATATAGTACTCCCTTATTTCGCTTCTACTTACAAGAAAGGTAAATAGAAGCATAAGCTTTTTAACAATAATTTATTGCAGAGCCACGTAAAGAAACGGATTTCATTTCCATAGCAACCACATTTTAAAACATTTGCGTATCGGTTTTCGAACATATCGACTTTTCTTAGCGTCTGGTGCAATAATGTAATAGAAGGGAATTTTTACTGCAGCTGAGTCCGCCACTGAGGTCGGGAGGGATATAATAGCTACTGGCATTTTCTGAACCTGCCGTGCAAACACAAGCATAGTAAAGAGCTCATAATGCTTTAGCAGTAAGGCACAATGGGACGTCTTCCATCTCGTGAACGCTCTGTAAACAAGTGAACATTGATCCACGTCCTCCTCCTCACATTATATTACAAAAACACAAAGAACAGCTCCCTGCTTCTCCCGACATTTCTTAATGCTGGGCCAGAACATGTTTCAAACAAACTTCCTATATATCTACGTTTGCATATCTTTCAATCAAGAAAAAAGTCTTTGGAGATCGTTAACAAACTACTTTAGCCTTGAAAATACTATAATATTCATAACTCCTAAGTCTGATGTTATAAAAATCTAATGTGTTCCATTCACATGACTTTCTCTATATCACTGCAACAAATCATTCTATTTACTTCATCTAATGGAGCCAAAATTAGTAGAAATAGTCTTATTACTTGCTTCCTTGTTAGTAGAAAGGTTAAAGTGAAAGCCAAGAGCTGGTTGCTATGTGACTGACGTTCGTTTGTTTGTATGTACATGAGTCCACAAAGTCCTGTATCAGAAAAGTATAAGTTTTATAGCTGAAACCAAAAACAAGGAATATCTCAAAAACAATCAACTTCAGGAAAAAATGTATATAACATAAATTGTGTGTTTTAAGGTGCTCTACATTTGTTGTGTGGTAAGTTTTTGTCCATCTCTTACGGCTTAGCAGTTATGCAAAATTCTGTAAAATTGACTCAGAATTAAGTAATCTTCAGAGGTTATTCCCAGAAAATTCAAAATATATATTTTATTTTTCAGGTAAATATGTTTAATATACGATATTTTAATCAAAATCCTTAGAGCCATTTTTTAGAAAATAAAAATTTTCGAAAAAAGTTCCATATAAAGGGTAGTTGGGGGTGGGGGATTTTTCTTAAAATCTTCGTGTCGCATCCCTGGAAGATACTAAACTTAAATACTAAGTTTGGTATTTTACCGACTTTTCGTTTTTGAGTTATCGTGTTCACAGACATACGGACACACAGACACACACACACATACACCTTTTTCTGAAAATCCTTTTTTTGGATACAGGGGACCCTAAAACATATATTTCCGGACAAATCTCGGTATCGAATTTTTTGGTGAAGTGCAATACCTTCTCTATACATTATGTACGTAGCACGTATAGAGAAAGTAAAAATCTGTATTCCATTCGTGTAACTCTCCCGCTCTCTACCTGTTCTGCAAACAAATTATTCTTACAATCGATTATTCTTCTATATATTACCTGTCTGAAGAATGAATGCTGACGCTACGAGTGGAAAGTTGTGTAAATACAAACGGATAAGCGGCATCACGTACAGGAATACAGCAGCTGAGTCTCTTAAGGGCCATTCACATCGAAAATCTAACGTAGACGAAACTTAGACACAGAAATCTCAGCCAACATGTGTATAGGCTCATTCACGATGGTTACATCGACATAACCGCAGTACTTTAACATAGAAGCTTGCAAACGCCAAAGTTAACATGCAACGTAGGAATCAACCAATGAGAATACTGCTCGATATGTTATTAAAATTGTTTTGCTTCATGATTCTCTCACGGACCTGCTTCTGAAAATGCTTTTTTTGGACTCGGGAGGTCCTAAATCATGTATTTCCGGTGAAATCTCGACATGGAATTTTTGGGAATCGAATATAATACTTCTCTAGAGAAAGTAAACATATGTTTTTAGAACAGCCAGAGAAAGTTATATGAATGGAATACATCACATTTTTGTGTAGTAGCTTTTTGTTTATCAGGTATGCAAAAGTCATTCAGATTGAAGAGGATTTCAGAGGCTCTATTGGTATTATAGAACACAACTGAAAGGTGTATATTCAACTGATATGAATAATAGGGAGGGCTAAACGTGGCTTTTAATAATTATATTTGTTATTGCAGTTGTAAATGGATCGGCAGCCTGGAAACTTCCATGTGACAATATTTCTACCTCATTGCCCAACCCATTTAGTGACGGAAAAACAACAACTATAGCAGAGCTAATTACGTAAATGGTCCATAACATATTTAAGAGTTTAACGAATACAGGATAAACATTGAAATGTTTATCTAAATGGGTTAGTACTCATTACATTTAAACAAGCTTCATGGGGTACAGAAAACAAGTGAAACAAAGAAAAATCTGACATGTTCCATTCACATGTCTCTCCTTCCTTGTAAGAAGCGAAATGAGGGACTACCATAGGTTAAAATGATAGCCAAAAGCTGGTTGCTATGTAACTGAAGTTCCTTTGTTTGTATGGATAGGAGTTAACAAATTCCTGTTTGAGAAAAGTATGTTTTTCAAATCAGAAACAAAAAACCAAGAATATCTTAAAAATGATCAACTCCACGAAAAAAATGCATATGGCATAAATTGTGTGTTTTATTGCGAGCTACATTTTCTGTGGAGTAAGTTCTTGTCCATCTCTTACGGTTTAGCAGTTATGCACAATTCCGTAAAATTCATCCAGAATAAAGTAGTCTTCAGAGGCTATTCCCACAAAATTCAAGATATACATTTTATTTATCAGATAAATATCTTTACTATACGATACTTTAATCAAAATCGTTAGAGCCATTTTTAAGAAAATCAAAATTTCCGAAAAATGTTCCATGTAAAGGGTAGTTTCGGGTGGGGGGATTTTCTTTAAAATCTTCGTGTCGCATCCTTGGAAGATACCACACTTAAATATCAAGACAGGCAGACACACACACGGACATTTTTCTAAATCTTTTTTTGACTCAGAGAGTCTCAAAACATGTATTTCCAGTTAAATATCGGTATCGAATTACAATACCTTCTCTATACACTTATGTACAAGTTCGTATAGAGAAAGTAAACATGTATATAACATAAATAGTGTGTTTTAACGAGTTCTACATTTTCTATTCAATAAGTTTCTATCTCTTACAATTTGTCAATTATACAAACTTCCGTAAAATTCATCCACAATAAATTAGTCTTCAGAGATTATTCCCAGAAAATTTTAGATAAATATTTTATTTCTTATGTAAATATCTTTAATACACCATATTTTAATCAAAATCGTTAGAGGTATTTTTGAGAAAATCAAAACTTTTGAAAATTGGGTGAGGATATATATATATATATATATATATATATATATATATATACATACATATATATATATATATATATATTTTAAATCTTCGTGTCACATCCTTGGAAGATACAAGTTTGTTATTTAACGGACTTTTCGTCTTTGAGCTATGTTGCCCACAGACTTACACACGTGGACATTTTTGTAAAAAGGTTTTTTTTTTGTTTTTTTTCAGGAGGTGTTAAAGCATTTATTATCGATGAAACCTCGGTATTACATTTTTTGGGTGGAATACAATATTTTGTTTATATACTATGTACATAATACGTGTAAAGAAAGTAAAGGTTGCAATTTTCACCACATAGTTTTTTTTTTTTTAAGTTTAACGTGCTTTAACCTGGTTGGCCATATCGAACGATTAACGAAATTGGTAAAATGTTGCTCAAATGATCTCGGGGTCCATAAAGCTTAAAGTTACTCGACATTCGTCTTCTCAGGATAAGGGAAACCCCCGAAAAAAAAAACGTTATTTGGGTAACTATGTGAGATTCGAACTCACGACCTTTTGAATGTGAGCCAAACCCGCTACCAGCTCATTACCCAGGCGGGCTTTAGTCTGCATTTAAGTTTATTTCTACTGGCTATATTTTTGTGGCCACCCTGAATGTTTTATCAAAGCCGTATTGTGGTTTGTGCCTTAATATCCCAGTAGGGGGAAGCTGGGGAGACTACAAGCATACGATGAAGCTCACCACGCACAAAAAGTAGACATTGAAACAACAACAATGGATTGGTATTTTGTTTTGTGTTATTACGTCTTAACAGCTATTGCTGTTTGCTCAGTGTTTCGGTTTACTTGCCCGGGGGGGGGGGCGCCTCATTTCCCTCAACTCTGGCATAATGGAGCAACATTTCGCTAAACTCTCCCCTCTTTTATGCCTGCTTTGTGTCCCCATGCGTCATCGCGCAACAAAGGACTCCAGGAATTAGCAGCCCTTAATTCATATACGGCCCAGCAGCACGGTGCGCCTGCACACTGCCGTACACAAACTCTTGATTGCAAACGCTGTTATTAGAGTTGGTATTTCTTCTGTAGCGACACTAGTGATACAGTTTTCTGTGTACACTTATCTAATTTCTCTTTTTCGCTTTCTTCCTTAACTCTCCATATGATAGTAGTTTCAATCAGTAGCGGCTGCTATGTAGATCACGTGACCACCTAACATTGACACTTTGTGGATGTATCCTAATTAGTAATAATAATTATTATAGTGAACATTAAATAATGAAAAATCTGATATACTACATTTACATGACCTTCTCTACATATTTGCTACAAATTATTGTTAAAAAGCTTATTCTTCTATGTACTTAACGTTAATCGAGATAAAATTAGCAGAAACAGTCTTATTACTTGCTTCCTTGTAAGTAGAAGGGAAATAAGGGAGTACCATAGGCTAAAAGATAGACAAAATAATCAATTTAATACTTAAAACAATAACAAGGAATATTTCAAAGACGGTCAACTCCACGAAAAAATGTATATATCATAAATTGTGTGTTTTAACAAGCTCTTCATTTGTTGTTTACTAAGTTTTTGCCTATCTCTTACGGTTTATCAGATATACAAAATTCCACAAAATTCATCCAGAATAAAGATGTCTTCAGAGGCTATACCAAGAAAATTTAAAATATATATTTTGTTTGTGATGTAAATATTTTTAATGTAGGGTAGCGTAATCAAAATCGCTAGCCATTTTTCAGAAAATCAAAACTTTACAATTTTTTTCCATTTAAAGGGTAGTTTGAGGAGGAGGATTTTCTTGAGCTATGTCCACAGACACACAAATGAACCTTTTTTCTAAAAATGCCTTTTTTCGGACTCACAGGACTGCAAAACATATATTTCTGGTGAAATCTAGACATCTAAATTTTGGGTGGAATACAATGCCTTCTCTACACCCTCTGTATATTGTGCATACGGAGGCTACACAACATAAAAACGCAAATCTCGTTAAAACACACAATATGTATCCTATACATTTTTTCCTGAAGTTGCACGTTTTTGAGATATTCCTTGTTATTGGTTTCAGTTTTAAAATACTTTCAACTTTTCTGATACGGTAATTTGCCAACACTTGGCCACGAAAAGAAACAAATTTCAATCCCATAGCAACCACATTTTAAAACATTTGACTGTCGGTTTAGTCTAGTGTATTCCCTTTTTACTTTCTCTATACGTGCTATGTACATAGTGTATAAAGAAGGTTTTGCACTCCACCCAAAAATTCGATACCGAGATTTCACCGGAAATACATGTTTTAGGGTCCCCTGTATCCAAATAAAGCATTTTCACAAAACAGTCCGTGTGTGTGTTTGTTTGTTTGTGTGTGTATGTGTGTGCGTCCGTGAAAACGATAACTCAAAAATGAAAAGTCGGTAAAATACCAAACTTGGTATTTAAGTTTAGTATCTTCCAGGGATGCGACACGAAGATTTTGAGAAAACCTTCCCACCCCAAACTTTTACATGGAACCTTTTTCGAAAATGTTGATTTCCTCAAAAATGACTTTAACGATTTTGATTAAAATATCGTATATTAAATATATTTATCTGACACATAAAATGTATATTTGCATTTTGTGGGAATCGCTTTACTTTACTTTACTTTACTTTACTGCTAAACCGTAAGAGATGGACAAAAAGTTGCTACACAAAAATGTAGATCACGTTAAAACACACAATTTATGTTATATACAAATTTTCTCCCCTTCTACTTATAAGAAACTAAACATACGACTGTTTCTGCTCATGTTTATCTCGATTAGCACGAAGTAGAGAGGGGAATACGTTTTTTAACAATTTGTTATAGAGATGTAGGGAAAGTCATGTGAATGGAGCACATATTTAATGCTCCATAATTAACTGTAGCAGTCTTTTTGCTTCCTGGAGCTGCTTACGATAATAAACAAACTTTTCTGATGAGGAAGTTTTAAGTTGAAGGTTTATAGAGGTTAACCCATGAAGAAAGAAGAAGAATTTGCGCGGAGAAAGATATGAAAAGAGAAAGAGGCAATCGCCCGAACGCAATTACCGAGTTGGCAAGGTTTAGGGCGTTGTCAGAAGGGGTATTTGACGTGGTCTTCTCCCAAAGTCAGCTAACCCCTGTTTAACAAGAAGTAACGTTAAGCTGCACTGCTAAGGATTGCTTAGAATGATGGCCATTTAAAGGCTTAGCTCACTCCCTTGTGATTGCCAAGTTACGGCTTTCAATTAGCCTTGGTACATCTTGACAGCACTTAGGCCTCAGCCAAGTGAGGAGCATGGCAGGGTGAGGCAGGTCTCTCTGTCGCCCGACAAATTCAACATTATCAAATACCTACGTGCAGTCTTATTTGATTTGCAGAAAGCATTGTCTTTCACCTTCTAACATTTAAACTTTCTCTATTTGTAGCATGTAAAAACAGCATAGAAAAAGTATTGCATTCCACCTAAAAATTCGATACCGAAATTTCACCTGAAATACATACTTGCTTCCTTGTAAGTAGAACGGAAGTAAAAGAATGCACTAGGATAAAGCAATAGCCAAAATGTTTTGAAAGTTGATTTTTATAGTGTTTAACGTCCGCTTTTACTACATATGGCACCGCAGGCGATGACATTGGTGATACATGAAATGAAGAACCAGGGGGAAACCGGAGAAAACCCGGTCTGTCTAGGTGAGAGGCGAGTGGTCTAACCACTCAACCACGGGGAGGCCCTTAAAAGCTGGTTGCCAAACTTGGTATTTAAGCTCAGTATCTTCCAAGATTTTCAGCAAAAATCCCGCTCGTCTAATTACTCTTTACATGAAACATTTATCGAACATTTTTATTTAACGGTCTTTTAGTTTTTGAACGATGCTGTCCAAAGACACATAGGGACTTTTATTTTCTCTACACGTACTATGTACATAGTGTATAGAGAAGGTATTGTAGTGTGCCCAAAAATTCGATACCTAGATTTCATCGGCAATACATGTTTTGATACCCCCTGAATCCAAAAAATTAGAAATATTTTCGTGTGTGTGTCTGTGGGCAGCATAGCTCAAAAACGAAAACTCCGTTAAATACCAAACTTGATATTTAGGTTCACTATCTGCGACACGAACATTTTCACAAAAATCCTCCACCCTCAACTACCCTTTACATGGAAAAATTTTCGAAAATGTTGATTTTATGAAAAAATGACTCTTAACGATTTTGATACAAAAATCACGTGTATTAAAGATATTTACATCCAAAATAAAAGTTATATCTTGAATTTTTGGGAATCGTCTCTGAAGACTGCTAACCTGTAAGGGATAGCAAAAACTTACTACACAAAACATGTATATCTCGTCAAAACACACAATTTATGTCTACGTTTTTGTTGTGGAAGTAACCGTTTCCGAGATATTCCTTGTTATGTGTTTCAATTGTGAAGCACTTAAACTTTTCTCAGACAGGAAGTATCCATTTTTCTTTTGTTTTACTCCTGGCCAAGCGTACAAGCGATTTGCAATGACAATCGCATAACGACAGCTTTTAAAACATTTGACTATCACTTTAGCATAGCACATTCCTTTAGTTCCCTTCTACTTATAAGGAACTAAGTAATAAGTACATTCTGTTAATGTTTATATCGGTTAGCATTGTGTAGAGGAAGAATAATCTTTTGTAAGAAGTTTGTAGAGCAGCTGGAGAAAGTTATGTGAGTGTAACACATTTGATTTTTATAGAATATTATACAATTTAAAAAGAAATTCATTAGGAATTTAGATTATTATTAGTATGGGATTACTTTCTTGCGCGCATTGGTACAGTGTGCTGGCTACGTGGGTGCGGAACAACCTTAGACTGAAGACTGTTTAGCTCGCAGTGAAGCCTGAACGAGGGTAACGGCAAATAAATGTTAAGACGTCGCCCAAGAGGCGAGAAGAATGTCTCTTGTGTAATTTCTAACGTCGCGTGGTTTCGACAGCGACGAGCCATCGGCGCTCTAAGAAATTTTATTTCCGGAGCAGCACTCCCTCCAAGAGGGATGAAACGTTCACAATGATTGAAATCCATCCAGCACACGAGCGTGATCGATTATTGTGCTCGACGGCTGTCGAGTGCAAGATTCCATCTACTGCCAAGCCACAAGCGACTACGAGGAAACTCATTCACGGCGGCGCTAGCTGACCGCCACAACGGCTACTAGCTTTTTCGTTTCTTTATTTTCTTTCACTCGCTCTTCCAGCGCAGCAGCTTCATTATGTTTTATTGTAGCCGGGGACGTGAAATTAATGAGTGCAGTTCTGTACACAAAGCCCCATTTTTAGACTACTTTCAGGCTGAGTGCGCTCCCAACTGTCTGTAGCTCCACATTATTATCAAGCATAGGAATTCTCAAGCAGTTGACATTAAGGTTTTATTTTTCTTTCTCTATTCCTACAATGTACATAGTGCATAGAGAAGGTATTGCATTGTACCCAAAAATTCGATACCGAAATTTCACTGTAAATACACGTTTTGAGACCCCCTAAATAGAAAAAGATTTTTATAAAAATGTCCGCGTGTGTCTGTTTGTTACTTACCAAACGTCATATTTCAGTTCATTATTTTCCAAGGATACGACACGAATATTTTCAAACATATCCCCCCACCCCCAAATACCCTTTACATGGCAAACATTTTCGGTACAGTTTTATTTTCTCAAAAATGGCTTTTATGATTTTTATTAAAATTTCTTATATTTAAGATATTTACTTGACAAATAAAATGTATATCTTGAATTTTCTGGGAATAGCCTCTGAAGACCTCTTTATTCTGGATGAATGCTTTTGAATTGTGTATAACTGGTAAACCGCAAGAGATAAACAAAGACTTACAACACAACAAATGTATATCTCCTTAAAACACACAATTTATGGCATATACATTTTTTCGTGTAGTAGACCGTTTTCGAGATATTCCTTGTTATTGTTCGTCAATTACAGATAGCACAGTAGGAACCACAACTTTGCGAACCTGAAAATAATGAACTTTTACCCACGAAATTTTTCTTTCAAAATATGGGGCTGTTTTACCTCAAAATATACATTACACGGGAACAATGAATTTACTCTTCCTGCAAAGGAAGCCATGCTAAGATGTTTACGCAAAAAAAAAAAAAAAAAAATCACTCCGCCGGGATTGAATTCTTTACCTTTGAATGTGCAGGCAGTTTCTTGATCCTAAATAATTTTTTACGCACTTTTACTAATATGTTTGCTTACTTACTTAATAAGATAAGGCGCGAAGGGAATTCGGCAGCCCTGGAGGTAGGATGAGGCGAAAGGAGACAGAGGGCGGCCGACCCAAGGTGTCACGACCGAGGATAGGGTCCTCGGCGGCTAATGCAACCTGCTGTTATCCCTCCTTGAGCTTAGACATCCCATTAGGGTAGATTTTCGGAATGGAGACATGGCTACACAGTA
Organism: Hymenopus coronatus; assembly: GCA_030762935.1. Taxonomy (NCBI): domain Eukaryota; kingdom Metazoa; phylum Arthropoda; class Insecta; order Mantodea; family Hymenopodidae; genus Hymenopus; species Hymenopus coronatus. The sequence continues at coordinate 22,507,561 of CM060882.1, forward strand.
CCAAGACCCTCGCCGAAACAGACCAACCAGATGAAGGATAAAATTAAATGAGAAGTTAGGTGAAATGGAAAGACAGGAAATTCGGGAGGTGTAATGAGCCTTTCCATATCTCAAATGGAAATGGGGAGGCCACGTTGCTAGGATGTGTAACATTGGATGCATTTATAGAACAACCACGTGAGACCCCGGAACTGGAAGAAGATGCGCGGGTAGGCAGAGGACGAGGTGAACGAATTTTTATAAGCAGAAGGTGGGCTATCTCTCATCGAGGAGTGCAACAGACAAAGAAGTGTGGAAAAAACTCTTAAAATGATAATGTAAAGTATGCATGATGTATAAGAGACAAAGTAATAGGAAGAACTTTCAAAAGCTTAATGTGAAATAGTGTTAATATTAACTAAAATTGTGCAATACAGATTTACTCCATAGTATTAACTCCCTTAATGATTCTGCTTTCCTGCAGCAGGTCTTACACCTTTAGGGATGAAACAGGCTAATTAGAGGTTAAGAGTTCAGAGAATGTTAACAGCGGGGGACACTGTGACCCGGTAGGGATCTATTACGGCCCTATTGGGAAGGGGTGAGAGAAGAGGAAACCACAGCCCAGCACACAGGAAAGCACGGAGACGCACGGAAGTCTAACATTGCCCTGGCGCGCCACGGAGGCTATTCAGGTGTCGGGAGGCCGGAAGGCCTCTAAAAGGGCACCTAGCATCAACCAGGGCAAACCAGGACGAAAAGAGTTTCGCTCGGAGTAAACAACCGCGTCATCTACCCGTCAAGTCGCCCTCCGTGGTGTAATGGTTACCATGCTGACTTCATATGCCCAAGGTCGCGGGTTCAAACCCGGCGGAGGACGATGGATTTTTTCGGGTGTAAAAATCCTTAGCATGGCTTCCTTCGGAAGGAAAGTAAAGCCGTTGGTCCCATGTCGTAGATTTAAGGCACGTAAAAGAACCTCAAGCCTGATAGAGAGGCCTCTGAGCAAAATTAAGCGGTCTTTCACGACCAATTTAGAATGGGACGCTCAGAACCACAGCAGTTAAAGAGCGCCCATAAATAACACGCTATTTCCTTTTTTTTTTTATTTACCCGCCAAACACCTGCGCTGACCAGAAAGATGAAGATGGAAAATGAAATGAAGGAATAAAAGGGAAAGGAACCGGGCAAAAACCACCAGAGTGCGCGATCAACGGGGAGCGAACCCTGACCTCCCGGTTGCCAGTCCTAGACGAACACCAGAGCCACCTGGCTTGGGAAAGGCTAATTAAAAATAAAATGAATGAACCTTTCCAGTATTCGCCTGATGACCCATAGAAACATATCTCAGGAATGTACTACCTATCGCTCATTTATTTCGTCGTTGGCAGCGACCCTAATTTTGTTGGACAGAAAGCAGGCCCTCAGAGCGGGCAGTTTTTGCCTGTACGATATGATACGCTGCTGACTCTATCCCATTTTAGGGCCAGCTGGGTCGCGTTTACCCGGATAATTTGCCTGTCTTAATGAGATGAAATTATCGCTTTAACCATGTTGTAGCGGGCACTTGTGGTATATTACACAACAGAGGTCACTAGCAGGAGAATGCTGGCATATTTGAGATATCTCATCAAGCTCAAATACTTCCCTGCGTTCAGCCAATTCCAAAAATAATTGTCATTGCACAGAAGCTTGCAGAAAACAATTATCTGTTTATTTATTTTTAGTTTCTCTACACGTACTATGTGCATAGTGTATAGAGAAGGTATTCTATTGCACCCAAAAATTCGATACCAAGATTTGACCGGAAATATATGTTTTGAGAACCCCCGAATAAAAAAAACATTTTTAGAAAAATATCCTTGTGTGTGTGTATATTGTGGTGAGCGATTTTTTTTTAAATCTTCATGGAACGTACTTAACTTAAATACCAAGTTTGGTTTTTAAAGGCGTTTTTAAAAGTTATGCTGTACACACACACACACACACACACACACACACACACACACACACACACACGGAACTTTTTCTAAAAATGTTTTTTTTATTGTTTCAATTCATTTGGTTCATTACAATTTTAATGTGCATATGTATTATATATAGCTTTTATGCTCCCTCAAAATATATTTCCGGTGAAATTTCGATATCAAATTTTTGGGTGGAATACAATACCTTCTGTATCCACTATCTACTTTGTACATACGGGCTAGAGAAAGTAAAACATTTGTTTGTGGAATAGCTAGAGAAAGTTATGTGAATGGAACACATGAGACTTTATTCTTTGCTTCTTTTTTCGGAAGCGTAGTTTTCTCTTTCTGACCACGGAGTAATTATTTGAAGGGTGCAACGGGAAAAGCCAAGTTTAATTGCTATCTGTGAAGTTAACAAGAACATCACATATAAAGGACAGTGTGGGTAGTGGATGCAGGTATAAAGAAAGCAAAAGAGCGAACGAACGACCTGTGTGACGTCAATAATGATAAAATGTCATGCTCTGGGTGTAATGGAATGTAAACATGGTCATTTGCCGCACACAGAGTCGCCTATTACACCGCGGGGTTTAAAGCCATATCTCTTCTCGAGAGATCTTTGTTTTAAAGCTTTATTCAGAATATATGTTTAGCTATAACCTAAATCACGATTAGCACAAAAATTATGCTGGAGTACAGCGTTGCTGCGCAGTTTGTGGACGCCATTTGCTGGATCCTGTGAAACAAATGCATACTGATTATCATTTCCAAAGGCAACGCGATTTTTACCATGTATAAGTAGATAGATAAAGTATTGCATTCGAACTCAAAATTCCATACAGAGATTTCACTGGAAATACATGATTTGAGGATTATTAATCCATAAAAGATTTAGAAAATCGTGTGTGTTCTATTCACATAACTTTCTCTAGCTGTTCCAAATAAACTCTATTCTTACAAAAGATTATCCATTTTATCTGTATCAGACTAATCAAGATAAATGTTAGCGTAATTGCTGTCATTACCAGTTATGCAAAATTCAGTCAAATTTATCCAGAATAAAGAGGTCTTCAGAGGCTATTTCTGTTAATGTTTATCTCGATTAGCATGATGTAGGTAGAAGAATGAGCTTTTATTGGAATAGTTTATTGCAAATTGGCAGAGAAAGTAATGTGAATGTAACAAGTTTTTTTTTTTCAGTACAGGTATCACAGAGAGATTATTAGAAGTAATATAACAAATATTCTAAACGAATATTTTGTTATAGAAACCATAAGCAACACTCATGTATTACTCTGTATTTATGATCACGCTGATATGAAACTGTTTTAAATAAAGTCCGTCCAAATCATCGTGCCATTCCTCCATTACTGAAGCATAGGTGTGCAATAACACTGATCAGGCCATAACAAAAGAGTTAGAGGTTTGTATTCCATCTGCTGTGCGTATGAAATGTAGTCCCTTGCTCCCCACCACTTCTTCTCATTTCTCCTCTCCTGCGCATATGGAGTGTCAGGAAGATTTGGACGAGCTTTACCATTGTGCAAATCAAAGCGATATCTCTGCTTACCTGTGCCTTCGTGTCCGCACATGAAGCTGCAGCATTCTGCGCCTGCGCGCGGGTTGCAATAGCATCCTCTTGCGCCTGCGCCAGCGTGGCGGCGCCGGTAGCAACCTGCGCGCGCAGCTCGTCCATATCGCGCCGCGTACTGGCAACGTCGCTTCTCAATAAGCTGAGTTCAGTCCTGGTCTCTTCGTGACGCTGTAGCTCCGCAGAGGCATTGTGGGAGGCCGAGACCTCGGCCAGCTCTGCTCGCAGCTCGCTCACAGAACCTGCTAGCCACTGCACCGTGAGGTGGTCGTTTTTCTGTTGGTTTCTCACGGCAGGACCACCTCTTAGTGTTTCCATCTCTCGTCTGTAACAAAACAATATCTTCTGTTAACTATCAAGTAGGTGGTGTGAGGCCTCAAACATACTAGCTAAAGGATTTCATACACAAACATAATTTCCAATTTTGCAGACAATGCTCAAAAATAATAATGGACATTTTGTATTTCTGAAAAATAGAATATAGTTGGCCTAAAAAAACTAAAATAAATATACTGCCTTTAGAGGATCAATAAATTTACTGCATAACCATTAATTTATCATATAAGATTCATAAAAAAATATTTCTATTTTATTATTACTGTTTCTTTTCATATTATTATTATTATTATTATTATTATTATTATTATTATTATTATTATTATTATTATTATTATTAACTTCTTTATTTTTGCATTTGACAACTTTAACCTTATAATTCAGGTTTATCATTGTATTTGTTTCCTTATATGTATTATTTTAGTTTTTGTATATATTGTCGAGTATGCCTTATCTATAACAGCCTGTATATAGGAAGCTGTGATAGAATAAACAATTAATACATAATATTGTTGTCATTCGACCTCCTTCTGTTCTCTTGTATAATAATAGTAATAATAATAATAATAAATAGAAAGGAAAATATACCACCACCGTTTCATGAAAACTAGGAAGAAACACTTTTAACATGGAAGAAAAGAAAAAAAACACAAAAGAATATAAGAAAGGGTTAAATTACATTTCCTGAAAATTTTTGTTAGTATCTGTTTTGTTTCACTCTCTTTCTTTCTTATATTTCTGCTACTTCTTATTCTAGACTCATCTTTTCTGTCTGCTTATTTTCTCTTATTCTTTTTGTCTCCAGTTTCATTTTGTGTTATTCTTAACCATGGGTCGAAGGTCTACATTGCCTCGCAAAAGGCAGTTTTTCCTCTGACTTTACCCATGTTAACCGGATCGAAATTATTCTGTATCTCTTTTTCTTGCCCTTGCCGTTTCTCATATATTGCCTTAAACCCGAGATTAAACAGAGTTTTATCTTCCTACTCCTGCTTTAATGAAGTCTGCAATGTTTACACAGGAGTCGCCCAGCATTTTTGTACCTCTTTCTTAGATTCACGAGAAGATGAAAGAAATCATATATTGCTCTCTTACAAGAAAATTTGCAATTTAATGGACAACGACGGTTCAAACGTCTCTTCCAATCCATAGGAATTAAGAAAAGAGAGCAAGACAGACTACTTAGTCAAATGCTCGACTACTTTTGTTACATTCTCTACTGCCTACCTGTATTAAGTAGTGGAAACATTGCATCGCATTCCATTCAAAACTTTATACCAAGATTTCGATGAAACGCTTTGAGCTTCCTTCTCGTTACATGTTTATGCCAAATATTAAGTTCAGTAAAACAATTCTGATGTTCCATTCACATGACTATCTCTACCTGTTCTGAAAACAAACGATTTTACTTTTTCTATACGTACTATGAGAAGGCATTGTAATGCACCCAAAAATTTGATACCGAGATTTCACCGGAAATATATGTTTTAGGGTCCCCTGTTTAAAAAAATCAGAAAAAGGTCCGTGTGTGTCCGTGTGCCTGTGAACACATAACTCAAAAACGAAAAGTCGGTAAAATACCAAACTTGGTATTCAAGTTTAGTATCTTCCAGAGATACGACACGAAGATTTTGAGAAAAATCCCCCCACCCCAAAGTAGCTTTTACATGGAAGTTTTTTCGAAACTTTTGATTTTCTTAAAAATGGCTCTAACGGTTTTGATTAAAATATCGTATATTAAAGATATTTACCTGACAAATAAAATGTATATCTTGAATTTTCTGGGAATAGCCTCTGAAGACTACTTTATTTTGGATCAATTTTACAAAACTTTGCATAACTGCTAAACCATAAGAGATGGAAATAAACTTAAAACACAAAAAATGTAGAGCACGTTAAAATACACAATTTATGTTAGATACATTTTTTTTCTTGCAGATGGTCGTTTTTTAGGTTTTCCTTGTTTTTTTGGTTTAAGCTTTGGAAAACTTATACTTTTCTCATACAGGAATTTGTCAACTCCTATCCATACAAACAAAGGAACTTTAATCACATAGCAACCAGCTTTTGACCATCACTTTAACATATGGTACACCCTTATTTCGCTTCTACTTGCATGGAAGCAAGTAATAAGACTATTTCTGCTATTTTTTTCTCGATTAATATGAAGTAAATAGAAGTATATGCTTTTTAACAATAATTTGTTGCAGAGACAAAAAGAAAGTCAAGTAAATGGAACACATCAGATTTTTTATTTTCAAAACAAGTAGTTTATGAAGAAACTATTGGTAAAGAATTTTTGTGTGGAATGCAGTATTTTGTCCTACTATGTATGCGGCAGAGAAAGTAAAAATGTGTGCGATCTGGGTATGACGTAGACTTTACAAAGTTTTCCCTCTGTTTGGAAGTATTTTCAGAAGTTTCTCCCTGCTCTAAAGGCCTTGGATAACTCCTGGAGAAGACGCTGGGATCGTTCAGCGAATGTATGGCAGTTGGATGATGCACGGCATCTGTCAGCCGAGAGCGTTTGTCTCTGGAAGGTGCTTGAAGAAGCGTAAATGCCCACTTGGAGGTAATGAATGGAATTCGTGGCCACTATATCAAGTCTGTACCTGTACTGGTTAAGATGGCGTTCCATTCCATCTGGTGTTGGAGTGAGGTAACTGCCTCTCTCCATGATTTATAGCTCGCAGACACAGAAGCCGCTGCAATTATCCTACCCAGATATTCCCCTGAACCCGTACTCTACTTTGCTTTCATTACACTTTGCAACTGCATGAATAGAAGGAACAGTTTTACTTTTGTATAGTAGGTGGAGAAAGTATTGCATTCCACTTAAAAATTCAATGTCGAGATTCCAGCGGAAATATATTTTAAAGTCCCCTGAATTCAAAGAAATCATTTTAAAAAAATGAAGTGTGTTTCCATGTAAGAATGTGTAGGCGTGTGTATGTCAATAGCATGACTAAAATACAAATAGTTAAATACCAAAGCATTTATTTCAGTTCAACATCTTTCAAGGATACAACACGAAGATTTTCAAGAAAATCGCTTCATACCAAACTATCTTTTACTTGGAAAGTTTTTCGAAACTTTTATTTTTCTGAATAGTGGCTGTAATGATTTTAATTAAAATCCCGTATATTAAAGAATCTTACATCACAAATAAAATGTATATTTTAATTTTCCGGGGAAATCCTCTTCACTCTGAATGACTTTTGCATGTCTAGTAAACCATAAGAGATACGCAAAATCACATAATACATTTTTGTAAAGTGTTTCCGAGATATTCCTTTTACTTAAACTTTTCTTAAACTGGAAGTGATCATTTGTTTCTTCGTTTCGATTCGTTTTGATCATGCAAAAAGAATCGAATTTCAAGCTCATCACATAGGAACCAGCTTTTAAAAGATTTAACTATCGCTTTAGCCCGGTGTATTCTCTTATTTCCCTTCTACTTACAAGAAACTAAGTAATAAGATAATTTCTGTTAATGTATATCTCGACTGGCATGAAGTAGATAGAAGAATAAACATTTGTAAGGATAGTTTGTTGTAGAATAGGTACAGCAAGTTATGTGAATGATTTTAGTTTCGTTTTAGACTGAAGGTGGAATTATGGTATCTGGTAATAAAACATACAGTGCGATCCATATAAACCTGAAATAATTTAATAGGCTATAATTTCTCTCTGAAAGCTCGCAGAAATGTTATAATGATCTCAGTGGCTCAGGGAGAATCGACAACAATCATGGCAACAATCGATCAGTGCCATCTGGTGACTATATTGATGATTTCGATAGCTTGATTCCTAGCTCAGTCGAAGCAACGATTTGTTTGGAGAGTTCACTAGCCTTCTTGCAACAGTCTCTGCACTCAATGGTGGTCTATGTTTTCCACTCTCACTAACGAGTATACCAGTTGTCTCTTGCTAGTGATAAAACTGATGTCTTTGTTGGAACATTCCGTACATTAAATTCTCTTTGAAATTTTCGTTGTGTTGTTACCAAGGAGTTTGTCTTCCAGTATGTTTTAACAATGAAAACACGCTCTCCAAGTGAGTACTGCGTGTTGCTGTTATGTCTGCAAACTAAAGACTGTTTACAATAAACATTTTCGTAATTTCCATCGAAATCATAAATATAGTCAACAGATGGCATTGATCGATTGTTGCCATAATTGTTGTTGATTCTCCCTGAGCCACCGAGATCATTATCACATTTCTACGAGCTTTCAGAGAGAAATTTTAGCCTATTAAATGCTTATATGGATCGCACTGTATGATTTATTAAATGAAGAAATAAATGATCTCTTCCCGTTTAAGAAAAGTTTAAGTAAAAGGAATAGCTCGGAAATGGTTAATTCCACAAAAAGTATACCTAACATAAATTTATTGTGTGATTTAAAGAAATTTACATTATTTATGCAGCAATATTTTGTCTATTTCTAATGGTTTACCAGACATGCGAATGTAAATACCTTGTCGGCTGAGGAAAACCACGTAAAACCTGTGAGCCAATGACAGCGCGGTGTAAAGCTGTTATCACAGTGTAAGCAATCATCCCAAGGCCTTCTTTTTAACGCCGATCAGTAGCAGGAGCACCAAAGTTTGCCCCCATCTTCTCCAGGGTATCATAATGAACTGGAGGTAATTACGTCAGCTCGGAGCGTAACGGAGCGTAACTGCTCAGCGGCCTGGAAACTCGAGCTCTCCAAGGCTGCCGCGCAATCAAATGAATTATTTTCTTGCAAATGAGCACATGGTCCACTGACGACCACCATCATAAGAAATGCTCTGCCCACTCAAATGAATTTATTCCCTTACAAATGAGCACTTTGACCGCTCACATTATAACAAACTTTAATTAGCTTAACTGGTACAGTCTTTTAGCTCTGGACTTAATAGCAAACACAAGGCACAGAAAAAACGGGAAACAGAAGCAGCTAACAGGTCTGTCGTATGGGGTGCTGTAAGACTTCATTGTAAAGGGTAGCTGCATTATGTGGCCGCTTTTTAATTTCTCTACTACCTATAATAAGTAGGGGAAGTATTTAAAATGTAAATGGCGTGTTATTTATGGACGCTCTTTAACTGCTGCAGTTCTCAACGTCCCATTCTAAATTGGGCGTCAAAGACCACTTAATTTTGCTCAGAGGCCTCTCAATCAAGCTTGAGGTTCTTTTACGTGCCGCAAATCTACGACACGGGACCAAGGGCTTTACTTCCCTTATGAAGGAAGCCATACTAAAGATTTTTACACCCGAAAAAGTCCATCGTCCTCCGCCGGGTTGGAACCCGCGAACTTGGTTATATGAAGTTAGTATGGTAACCATTACACCACGGAGGGCGACAGAGGAAGTATTTATTCCATCCAAAATTCGTTACAGATGTTTTACTGGAAATGTCTACTAAAACCAAAAAGAAAGAAATAAAAAAGCGTTTTTAGTTGCTCTGCCACGTACATAGTGTGTAGAGACGGTATGGCCTTCCAACCAAAAATTCGTCTCCAGGATTACACAGAAATAGATGTTTTGAGGACTCCCAAATCCATTTTTTTATTGTGTTTAACGGCCGCTTTAACTACTTGGCACCGCAGGCGATTGGAATGAAAATTGAGCGCCATGGAATGCGATGGCGGGGGAAACCGTTTTGATAACCACAAATCCCATATGCGGTCGCTTGGGATTAAACCCGAGCTGTCTGTGATAGGCGAGTGGTCTAACCACTGGGCCATGGCGGGCCCCCATAATCCATAAAAGAGCTTTCTAGAATAAGGTAGGCGCACACACGCAGGCGCGAGTGTGGTGGACAGCATAACTCAAGAGAGATAAGTCTTGTAAATACGAAATTTGATGTCGAAATCCACAATCCAGGACCTTCTATGAACACCACATGAAGATTTTGAAGAAAATGTAAACTACCCTCTATATGCAAGTTTTTCGTTATTTTTTATTTTTACTTTCTCTACACGTATTATGTACATAGTGTATAGAGAAGGTATTGCACTCCACCAAAAGTTCGATACCGAGATTTCACCGGAAATATATGTTTTAGGGTACTCTTTATCCAAAAAAAGCATTATCAGAAAAAAGGTCCGTGTGTGTGTGTCCGTGTGTCTGTGAACACTATAACTCAAAAACGAAAAGTCGGTAAAATAAAACTTGGTATTTAAGTTTAGTATCTTCCAGGGGTGCGACACGAAGATTTTGAGAAAAAAAAACACCCAAAACTACCCTTTACTTGGAAATTTTTTCGAAAATTTTGATTTTCTCAAAAATGGCTCTAATGATTTTGATTAAAATATCGTATATTAAAGATATTCACCTCGCAAATAAAATGTATATATTGAATTTTCTGGGAATAGCCTCTGAAGACTACTTTATTCTGGATGAATTTTACGGAATTTTGCATAACTGCTTAACCGTAAGATATGGAGAAAAACTTATCACACAAAAAATGTAGAGCACGTTAAAACACACAATTTATGTTATATATTTTTTCGTAGAGTTGATCGTTTTTTAGATATTCCTTGTTTTTGGTTTCAGCTTTAAAAAACATACTTTTGTCTACTTTGTCAACTCCTGTCTGTACAAGCAAAGGGACTTCAGTCACATAGCAACCAGCTTTTGACTATCACTTTAGCCTATGGTACTCCCTTATTTCGCTTCTACTTACAAGGAAGCAAGTAATAAGACTATTTCTGTTAATTTTTTCTCGATTAGCATGAAGTAAATAGAAGCTGGAGTTTTTTAACATACTTTCTTGTAGAGATGTAGAGAAAGCCATGTGAATGGAACACATCAGATTTTCTTAAAATGACTCCAGCGATTTTGATCAAAATATCATAAAGTTAAGTTAGTAGAATGACAAATAACAAGTATGTCTTTAATTTCCTAGGAATAGTCTTTCAAGTTTTCTTCATTCTGAATGATTTAAGAAATAGTCAAAAACTTATGTACAAAAATGTAGATCCTGCTAAAACACAAAAATTGTCATATTTTTTATTGTAGAGATAATAATCCTTTCCGAGATAATGCTGGTTATTGGTTTTTCTCAAACGAGAGGAGGTCATCATTCATTTCATATCTCTTGTTTTACTTTTGGCTATGCAAAGAAAAGCGAATTTCAACTTCATCGTATGTCGACTTTTTTAAAAATATTTGCCTACTTCTTTAACCCTTATTACCCCTCTGGTTATAAGGACCAAGGCAATAATAGCATTTCTGCTAATGTTTATCTCGGTTAGTATGAAGTAGATAGAAGTCTGCTGAACAGGTAGAAAAAGCCGTGTGAATTCGACACATATCAGATATTTTATGAATACTTACGTCAAGAAGGAGTGGAGAAAGTCGTGTGAATCTAATGCATACATTTACTAATAGGTATCTAAATAATTACTGATAAGTATATACTGTTTCATTTATATAGCCTCCTTTAACATGTAAGGTCATATCGGGGGCTTTGCATTTTAAACAACTCGTCTGTAGATTTTTACGTTGAGTTTAAATAGTTTTATTTACCTCAAAACACATACATTCACTCTCACATACATACTTCCAGACTCTATATATATATATTTGATATAATCGTAAACACTATAAAACTGAAAATGTAATATTACAATTTTCAAGTAAGTGAAACTGTCTCTTTTACTGACTTTCACTCCTCAATTTGTAAGATTTGTAGGCGAGAATGGTTTATATTGCCGTAACAGTCCCAGTAAAACGCCATCTGTCTAGTGCATTTATCATCATCATCCAACTCGAAAAACTTTTATTATATTTCTTTGCTTTTTCTTCTGCGTCATTTCCCCATTTTTTCTCTCTCCCTGCAGTGAATCTCTGATAATCCTTTGCTCCATTGTTCCATCGCTTTTCATTCTCATACAGTTGGTATTATCAATAATCTTCTTATGGACTTTGTCGTCCTCTTCCCTTATTCTGGGAGTCTATATTCGTCTACGTTTCAACTTCGTTATGTAGGTTACTTCTGTCGCAGTTTCACGATTCCTGAGCCTTAATCTGAACACTGGGCTTGCAACATTCCGGTCCTGCACAAGATGAACTCCTGACTACTTCAAACTGGGTACAAATTAATCAAAAACATAGAAATACGGTAACGTAAATTGGGGTTACTTCCACAGAGCTGATGCTTCATTGACATTAAATTTCCTGCATGTTTCCTGCTATTTTTACAACAATACAACAACGGGCTCATACTTCACTTATTTTGAAAGCAGATGTTAATTATTAGAAACATATTTGATTAAGTTTTAACAACGAAAATGTTATGTATGCAACTATCATTATAATGTATATACCTACGTTGGTTACACCACTAAAAGTACCATTAAAACTATCTAGGTATTAGTTCTTTACTTTTACTCACCATAATTTCTTATTACAAAGCTTTAAGAATTTCTCAAATCTATTTTTACTTTCTCTAGCCCCGTATGTACAATGTACATAGGGATAGAGAAGTATTATATTCCACCCAAAAATTGATACCAAGATTTCACCGGAAATACATGTTTTAGGACCCCCTGTATCCATAAAAAGCATTTTCAGAAAAAGGTCCGTGTGTCTGTGAACACGATAACTCAAAAACGAATAGTAGCTAAAATACCAAACTTGGTACTTAAGTTCAGTATCTTTCAGGAATGCGACACGAAGATTTTGAGAAAAAAAAAACCCACCCCAAACTACCCTTTACAAGGAACTTTTTTCGAAAATTTTGATTTTCTTAAAAATGGCTCTAACGATTTTGATTGAAATATCGTATATTAAAGATATTTACCTGACAAATAACATTTATATCTTGAATTTTCTGGGAATAGCTTCTGAAGACTTGTTTATTCTGGATGAATTTTGCTTAATTTGGCATAACTAGTAAACCGTAAGAGATAGACAAAAACTTACTGTACAAAAAATATAGGTCTTGTTAAAATACACAAGTTATGTCATATACATTTTTCTAATGGAGCTTACAGTTTTCGAGGTATTCATTGTTATTAGTTTCAGTTGTGAAGTAATTATACTTTTCTCAGACGGAAGTGTCCGTTTTTCTTTTGTTCCACTCCTGGCCAAGAAAAGAAGCGATTTGTAGTGACAATCGCGTACCGACAGCTTTTAAAATATTTGACTGTTGGTTTAGCCTAGTGTATTCCCTTATTTTCTTCCTACTTATACGGAATTAAGTAATAAGAACATTGTGCTAATGTATACCTCGATTACAAGGTGCAGAAAGAAGAATTATCTTATGTAAGAAATTTGTAGAACAGCTAGAGAAAGTCATGTGAGTGTAACACATAAGATTTTTTATCTTTAAGTTCTATAAAATACGCGATTTAAATTGAAATTTCCGTAAAGTAATGCGTTTGCTTTAATTTCTTACAACAATGTCCATTTTTCGCTAGCTATCGGATAGGTGGCGTTTATATTGTAAAATTCAGAACTACCAATATTTGAATACAGATTAACACTAGACCAAAAGATTGAATAGAGGGAAACACCGTGTTAGGCATTAGACTCGTATACGTTTTTGTTGACTGCCTTACGAGAACGTTTGGAGTCGCGTCAATCGCCGGAAGTGGAATTTGACTCAAATTTTTACTTTCTCTAGCCTGTATGTACAATGTATTCCACCTAAAAAATTCGATGTCAAGATTTCATCGGAAATGTGTTTTGATGTCTATTGAGTCCGAAAACCAGTTTTGGAAAAAGGACTTTGGACAGCATAACTCAAAAACGAAAACGCTGTTAAAAACTAAACTAAATACTTAAGTTTAGTAGCACCCAAAGATGCGACACGAAGATTTTCAAAAATTCTCCCCACTCCCAACTATGCTTTATATGAAAAAAATTATGAAAATTTCGATTTTATCAAAAATGACTAACGATTTAATTAAAATACGTCATGTGTAAGATATTTTAATGACAAACGAAATATATATATATTGGATTTTCTAGGAACTGAAGATTTTCTGAAGAACTCTTCATTCTTGATGACTTTTGTAAAACTCGCAAACGGAGAGAGAGATATCCAAAACTTACTACACAAAACATGTAGATCTCATTAAAACACATAATTTATGTTACATACATTTTTTGTTCAGTTAACCGTTTTTGAGACATTCTGGATTATTGGTTTCAATTTTAGCCATTTTCTCAAATGGGAAAACATCTTTATCGGTTTGCGTTTGTTTACTCCTGGCAATTGTTTTACGTAGCGACCGGCTCAATCCTGTGCATTTTCTTATTTCCCTTCTACTTACAACGAAGCTAGTAATAAAACTAATTCTGCTTATGCTTATCTTGACTATCATGGTATAGATAACAGATTAATCTTTTGAATAAAAGGTTTGTTTACCGAACACCATGTGAATGGAACAAATCAATTTTTTTCTCTTCTCTTAAAAGGGACCAAGTAATAACGACACTTTCTGCTAATGTTTATCTCGATTAGCATGATGTAGATAGAATAATAAGCTTTTAAACAATAATTTGTTATAGAAATGTAGAGAAAGTCATGTGATTTTTTTAACCTATGCAGCTCTCTTCGTATGAGTTATAGTACCATAGTTAAGTGAAGAACAGAAGAACATTATAAACAGCTGCAGTTTTAATGAGCGAATGCGATACATATTTAATTAGAAAGGTTTTTTCTACCTCTAGTGAAATTATTTTCCTGATCCTATAGCAGGACTTGCTCGTATATTTCCACAAACTTTTATTGCGTTTAGTTTTATTTCAATAATGCCTTTTTGTGGTTTATTCATGCATGTAACATAAAGCGCACGAATGGGTATTATATAAGTTTTTAAGTTGTAAATATGCAATGACCCGAAGGGATGTAACGAGAAAACCGACATTTTATAGGCTTATATTTAACATATTCCGTAAAATAAAAAGGCAAAAATAGCGTTTTAGAAAGGTGTTTTTACTTTCCCTAGCACGTAAATATAATGTACATAAATGGTAGAGAACGTAGACATTCTATTCCACCCAAATATTCGAGGTCCAGATTTCACAGGAAATACATGTCTGGAGGTCCCCTGAGTCGAAAAATATGTTTTAGAAAAAGGTCCGTGAGCTGCATGACTCAAAAACGAAAAGTCCATTAAAACTACACATGGTATTTAAGTTCAGCATTTTCAAGGGATGCGACACGAAGATTTTCACGAAAATCCCCTACCCTCAAATACCCTTACATGGATAACATTTTGAAAATGTTGATTTTCTCAAAAATAGCTCTAACGATTTTGATTAAAATCTCTTATATCTAAGTTCTTTACATGACAAATAAAATGTATATCTTGAATTTTCTGGGACTAGCCTCTAAAGACTACTTTATTCTGGATGAATTTTACGACATTTTGCATAACTTCTAAATCGTAAGAGATGGAGAAAAACTTACTCCACAAAAAATGTAGATCACGATAAAACACACAATTTATGTTATATACATTTTTTTCGTAGAGTTAATCGTTTTTAGATATTCCTTGTTATTGGTTTCAGCTATAAGAATCTTATATTTTTCTCATACTGGAATTTGTCAACTCCTGTCCATACAAACAAAGGAACTTCAGGCACATAGCAACCGGCTTTTGACTATCCTTTAGCCTATGGTACCCCTTATTTCGTTTCTAGTAATAATAATAATAATATTTGTGCTTTATTTTGGATACAGGGGACCCTAAAACATATATTTCCGGTGAAATCTCGGTATCGAATTTTTGTGTGGAATGCAATAATTTCTCTATACACTATGCACATAGTACTTTCATCTCGGCGTTTATTTAAAGACGAACGAAACATGAAGCTTGTGGAAAATGTTAAGAATTTGAATAGTATGCAGGAAAAGGAAGGATGATGCAGAAAAAGAACAGTAGGTAGTATGAGAAGAGAGACAGTTAATTACATTTGCATTCCCTTCACGTCGAATTACACCAAATCCCCGCCCGCTTGTAAATAAGCAAACAAAGCTCCTTAGCGTGGTATCTTTGTGAACACTTGCCAAGTGTTGCGAGGTAGTAAACTTTGAAATACTGGCCCAAGTTCTGCATGCGGAATCTGGTCACCAGAACTTGCAACTCGGGGAACAGAACAAGTGCTTGCGGCGCTGCGCGTTTGTTTTTCTTCATCTGCATAGTTCCAAGGCCCCCTCCGGCAATTACTCGTCCATTTCTTGTTATTAATATAAACCAGGGTGACCAGGCATGTCTTAATTGTATTATGCTTCTTTGAAGGCCTCGCAGGGAATTAAAACATCTTGTGAAAATAGCTGAAAACTTTCCGAAGCAGAGATTGCTTTTCGTGGCTTTAGTGCAAGAATTTCTCTCGTCTCAGAGAAGATGAGATAAAATAAGATAGCAGGAGTAAAGAAGAGAGGAATATGAAAGAAGAAATGCGATAAAACCTAAGACAGAATTCACAACAACAAAAAAAGACCAAAATAACGAAAATGTGCAAAGGCAAAAAAAGATTGGAAAATAATAAAGCAAATGTGAAAACAAATTTTAAAGAAAACAATAAAATCAAGAACGAAGAGGGAAAGCGTATTGGAGAAAGCAAGAAGGAGATAAATAAAGAAGCAAGGCAGATGAAAAAAATCTGATATGTTCCATTCACACAATTTTCTCTACATCTCTGTCACAAATTATTGTTAAAAGCTTATTCTACTAACTACTTCATGCTAATCGAGATACACATGAGCAGTAAGTATCAAATTACTTGCCTCCTCGTAATAGAAGAGAAATACGGAAATACACTAGGCTCAAGCGACTGTCAAATATTTTAAAGCCCGGTTGCTATGCGATTGAAATGTACGGATGGACAGATTCTTGCATGAGGAGAGTTTAAGTAGGTATTTTAAAATAGAAACCAATAACAACTAATTTCTTGGAAATGATATACTCTACATATATTGTGTATTTAATAAGGTCTACATTTTTTGTGTAGTAAGGTTTTGTCTACCTCTTATGGTTTACCAGTTATACAACACATCTAGAATGTAGAGGTCTTTAGAGGGTGTTCTATAAAACACGAGATATACATTTTATTTGTCATGGGAATATCTTTAGTATACGGTATTTTAATCAAAATCGTTAGAGCAATTTTTTAGAATATAACAATTTTAAAAATATTTTCTATGTAAAAGATAGTTTAGGGTGGGGAATTTTCTTGAAAATCTTCGTGTCGCATCCTTGGAAGATAGTAAATTTAAATGCAAAATTTGGTATTTTCATTTTTGAGTTATGTTGTCGAAAAAAACACACACACACACACGCACAGACATTTTTCTGGTGAAATCTCGACATGAATTTTAGGTGCAATATAATACCTTCTCTATACACTATGTGCATACTACGTGTAGATACAGTAAAAATGTATGTAACATAAATTGTGTGTTTTAATGAGGTCTACATTTTTTTTGTAAGTTTTTGTCTATGTTACGGTTTAGGAGTTTTACAAAAGTCATCAAGAATGAAGAGTTTTCAGGGACTAGCCCAGAAAATTCAAGATGTATATTTTATTTTTCATGAACATATCTTTAATATGTAGTTTTAACCGAAATAGAGCCATTTTTGAGAATATACATTTTTCCAAAAAATTCCATGTAAAAGGTAGTTTGGGTTGGAGGGCCTTTCTTGTCGAATCCTTGGAAGATACTAAATCTAAATTAAAATGTTGGTTTTAACAGTCTTTTCATTTCTGAGCTATGTTGTCCAAACACATACTTTTTTGGAGTCAGGGGTCCTCAAAACATATATTTCCGGTGAAATCCCGTCATCCAATTTTGCGCGGAATGTAATACTTTTTCTGAATTGTACCTAGGTGCTAGAGGTGGTTCGGCTTCCTGAGACAAGAACGATGGAAATTGATCAAGTCCGGATTTATCGGCGATGTGCAACCGGATGAGGTTACCACCTAATATTGTGGACTATCACCTCACACTAAGCAGCACTCACAATGTTGTTGGGTTCAGCTTCCCGCTTCTCTGAGGAGGGTGTGTTTCACCACCACTCTCCAAGACGTAAAATGGACTGATCACTATGGCGCGCTCAACAAAATAAAATGACATGAAATAAATATAACCAAAACAAAATGTACTTTGTATTTAAAATTCAATTATTTATGGCTTAAACCTGTTGTAATCATGTATTAATCTAATGATGGAAAATAACTTATATTTAAAGAAGAAAAAAAGAGGAAGTAAAACTTATTACCAATCATGGGCTTGTTAAATAAATTACTTCACTGCAAGTTAGTCTTTTGAGCAGATGCCTGGAGCAATTGGCAAGCTGTTAGGAACCACATTGATATTTCTCGAGGTACGACATAGCAATCGCTGGCACTGCTTGCGATTTCACGTCTCGTGTACACCAAGAAATTTATCTTGGTGGTAATCCGGCCACTGTGACATCTTCGGGTTTCTGCATAGCCACTAAATCTTGTGCCCTGTCTTGTCATCGCCCTCGTTTGTCACCACACGATTCGATCAGTGGAAAACCGCTTTCTGGCTTACATCCTTAGGGAGATCAATGGCAATTTCCTTTTTCTACCTCCACACATATACACGTTATACAGGGTGTTAGTGAACTACACCGGAATATTTTCACAGAATATGTAGATTACTTAAATAAGTAATTTGAGATAGGAGACTTATGGCCTGTTTATTGAAATGCCGACATAACGTTTCTGAAGTGCCAGTACGCCACTGGCTAATTTATCAATTCAAGAGCATAACACGAAAAACGAAGGGACATATTACAGCGTACCTCTCTAGCGTAAGGGTTATAATATTGGCTTTCAAGTGAAAAAAAAATCTGATGTGTCCCATTCACATGACTTTCTCTACTTTTTGGTAACAAATTATTGTTAATAAGCTTATTCTTCTATTTATTTCAAGCTAATCGAGAAAAAATTAGCAACCGCAAGGGATAGACGAGAACTTACTTAACAAAAATTGTAGAGCTCGTTAAAACACACAATTTATGTTATATACATTTTTTAGTGGAGTTGACCATTTTTTAAATATTCTTTGTTATTGGTTTCAGAATTAAAATACTTAAAACTTTTCACATACGGGAATTTGTCGACTCCTGGCCATGCATAGAAATGGATTTCAATCACATAGCAAGCAGCTTTTAAAAGATTTGACTATCGTTTTAGCCTAGTGTAGCAAGAAGAAAGCATTTCTGCTAATTTTATGTCGATAAGCATGAAGTAAATAGAAGAATAAGCTTTTTAACAATAAATTGTTGCACAGATGTAGAGAAAGTCCTGTGAATGGAACACATCAGATTTTTTTTGATTCAGGGGACCTTAAAACATATATTTCCGGTGAACTCACGGTATCGAAGTTTTGGTTGAAATACAATACGTTTCTATCTACTGTACACATTGTACTTGCATGCTAGGGAATGTAAAACTTGATGGAAAATTCTGACTCCAGATGTCATAGACGTGGGCGAACGCGCGGGTTTATTTTATGCAACCTGTCGTCACGGATACGTCGAGAGTCAGTTGTCACTCACGTTCGTATCGATGAGCTTCATTAACTTTTCTCACGCAAGCGACGATCTGGCCACTACCAGATTGTCGATCTGTGCTGCGAAAATTATAACGGACACAACTGCAAATGGACTTCTGTATTGGGGCACTGTCAAGCGTGTGTCATACAAAATATCTAGGTAAAGTGAAGCATATTGCACGGAAACTCTCTTAGTTTATAAATAGAGCTGCTAGTTTAAAAGTAACAAATAATGGAATAAATACATTTACGAGAGCCATCCAGAAAATGTCAGACGAGTTGACATAACTAAATGATAACGAAAGCTATCAACACAAACCTTTATTTACAAAGTTACAGTAGATACCTTTTTCTATTTTTCAATGCCATCAAGGTATTTATGGTCACGTGGTGCCGGTTTTTCAATGCAGATGTTATACTCTTCCACCGCTAAACATATAAGCCAAGATGACGCTGTTACTTTGACGTCTTCATGGCTGGGAAATCTTCAATCCAAAAAGTCATATACGGTGTCCAAAGTGTAATGCCGGTTTTTCTTACTTCTGTTATCAACATTTACTTTCAACTCCCCCATAACTTCCACTCCGGTCTTTGTGGTGCACACCGGTTCTTCCTTGATTTCCTCACTGAAGATTCGTTAATTGCATTATCACTATACACTTGCGTTATTTGCCTGTAAAATTCGATTGGCCGAACATTTTGTGTATTCAAAAAACGAATAAGTTCTGAAACTCGATACCGAGATGTCACCGAAAATATATGTACAGAGGACCCCTGAATCTATAAAAAAAATATTTTTAGAAAAAGGTCAGTGTGTACGTATAAAGACAGCATAACTCAAAAACGAAAATTGTATTAAATACCAAATTTCGTATTAATGTTCAGAACCTTCAAAAGTCGTAACATCAAGATTTTGATGAAAATTCGCATCCCAAATACCCCTTTACATGCTAAATTTTGATTTACTTAAAAATTCCTCTAACGATTTTGATTAAACTATCACACATTTAAGATATAATCCTGAGAAAAACAAATTGTATTTTGAATGTTGGGATACACATCTGAAGTCCTCTTTATTGTGAATGAATTTTGTATAAATAAATATACTAGACAGAATTTCCTATCTAAAAATAACAATATAGAGTCCCTTAGAATACCCAATTTATGCCCTATAGATTTTGACATATTCTTCGTTATTTATTTAAATAACTTTCAACCAGGAAGTCGTTATTCGGATTTTTTTGCTTGTTTCTTTTTTCCTGGTCATAAAAAGTGAAAATTTTAAAGCCATACATAGCGATCAGTTGTTAAGAGTTGACAATCACTTTGTCCTTCTGTATCTTAGTTTTCACCAATAATAACGGTCTTAAACCGGATCGCTCCCCCCGGCCTCTTTGCAATAACATTAGCAAACAAAAGACGTCCTGTACTAGGGGAGAGAAGCAGCGTAGTAACATCTCTGTTTCCTAGTGACTATGAATACTAGAGATTCGCGCCTCAGTTAAGGGACTAGTACGTAGAAGATTTGGTTTCCAACCGCAAATCTCATAAACCCAAGCTTTAAAGTCACGCCTTTGGCAAAGGGTTATCATGTTCTGAAAAAAAAATTCTGTAGCTTTCCCCTTGTACGGGGAAATATGGAATAATCATGTCTGCAAATGTCCATCTGATGATGAAGTAGATAGAAGACTAAGCTTTTTAAGAATATTATGTTGGGATATGGGTAGAAGAAAGTCATGTGAATTTAACACATATTATTTTTTTAAAATTTTACTTCTTTGCCATTAAGAGTGTATTTGATCTCATTTTATTTCAAAATATATACTCTCAGATTTTAAACATTAATTATTAAAATGATGAAACTGGTTTCTGAGTATATAATTACATTTCCTTTACGTCCCAAGGGTTAAAAAACGTGTTTTCCAGTAAAACAGAGAGCATCAGATAACGATGGCAAAGGATTAATTTGGACACGTGTTTTGATTAGGAATGTGCAGATGTTTTTCTCTCTCGTGTTTTGGATGTTTCGCACCATCAAACGCCAGTCTTCTCGCCTGACAGAAAACCTATACCGAGAGAGGGGAGACAGAAAGCGAGGGCATGACCTGCAAAAACTTTCAAATCTAAGCTTTTTACTTTCTCTAACCCGTATGTACAATGTACATAGTGTATAGAGATGGTATTGTATTGTTTTGGGACCTCTGAATCCAAAGAAAGCATTTTTAGAAAAAGGTCCGCATAACTCAAAAACGAAAACTCCGTTAAATACCAAACTTGATATTTAAATTCAGTATCTTCCTAGGATGCGACACGAAGATTTTCAAGAAAATCCTCCTACCCCCTACTACCCTTTACATGGAAAAAATTTCGAAAATTTTGATTTTCTCAAAAATCGCTCTGACGATTTCGATTAAAAGCTCTTATATTTAAAAGATTTACATGACAAATAAAATGTATAACTTGAATTTTCTAGGACTAGCCTCTGAAAACCTCTTTATTCTGTATTATTTTTTTTTTTTTTTTGAATTTTGCATAACTGGTAAACCGTATGAGATAGACAAAAGCTTTACACAAAAAATGATGTTTTTTTTGGAGAGTTGACCTTTTTCGAGATATTCTTTGTTATTGTTTTCAGTTTTAAACTAATCAACTTCCCTCAAAAAGGACACTGCAAAACGAACCAAACTTCAATTGTTTCACATAACGATTCTTATTTCCCTTCTACTCACAAGGAAGAAACTAATAAGACCTATTTTGCTAATGCTTTTTTAGATTAGCATGACGCAGATAAAAGAATAACCTTTTTTTAAGAAAAATCCTACGTGTTCCTTTCACATAACTTTCTTTAGCTGTTCCATAATGTTTTTCTCCGTCATGCTGATCTAAATAAACATCACTAGAATTGGTCTTATTGCTTGCTCCCTTGTACGTAGAAGAGAAATAAGGTAATAGATTAGGCTAAAGCGATAGTCAAAAGTTTTGAAAGCTGACCGCTATGTAAAGCAATTGAGGTTCGGTTCGCTTTGTATGGTCCCGTTAGAGTATAGTTGATTAGTTTAAAATTGAAACCAATAATCAACTCTACAAGAAAAATGTGTATGACATAAATTACGTGTTTTAATCAGATCTTCATTTGTCGTGTAAGAAGTTTTTGTCTATCTCTTACGGTTTAACCGTTATGCAAAATTCTGCAGAACTCCACCATAATAAAGGGCTCTTCGGAGGTTGTTCCCTGAACATTCAAAATATCTATTATATTTCTGATATGAATATCTTTAATCTATGGTAATTTAATGAAAATGGTTAGAGTCATTTTTGAGAAAATCAACATTTTCGAAAAATGTTCCAATTAAAGGATAGTTTGGGGTGGGAGGATTTTCTTGAAAATCTTCGTATTACATACTTGGAAGATACTAAACCTAAATACCAAATTAGGTATTTAACGGTCTTCTCGTTTTAGAGTTATGCTGCCTACAGACACACACACGCGGACGTTTTTGCTAAATATGTTTTTTTCGGACCCCAAAACATATATTTCCAGTGAAATCTCGACATCGAATTTTTTAGTGTAATACAAATGCCTACCGGAGAAACTAAAATTGTGTTTGTGGAATAGCTAGAGAAAGTTATAAGAATGAAACACATCAGATTAATTTGGACACGAGTTTTGATTAGGAATCTACAAATGTTTTTCCTTTCTTGTGGTTTGGATGGTTCGCACCATCAAACGCCAGTATTCTCGCCTAACAGAGAGAGAGAGAGAGGGGGGGGATGAGAGAGAGGGGGGAGCTAAGGCATGACCTGCAAAAGCTTTTCAAGCTACGATTTTTTTTTAAACAGCGTTGATTTGGAGAGTTTTGATGCTTCCTCGTGGCAGCGCTTAGCTTGCAAAACTAAGACAATGGGAAAGACTTGACAAAGCACCGAACTTAATCTGCAGGCAATGAACGAGTCTTCGACCTCTGGTTGCATGGTGTGCACTACAGAAATTGCAAATCCAGAAAAGTTTGTTCTCACGAGCTGGTTTGTGACATGGGAGAGTGGGGGACACTGACGGATGGCCTTTGTTCAATTGTTTTGGTACTGGAAGGACTCTCGTTGTTTGTACTCATCTCTTCGGGGTAGATGCGGTAGTACTGCATTCAAATCAAAGCCTCGATATCGATTTTTTACCGAAATACTTGTGCGTTTCTCTTTCAGGTTTACTTCTTTATAGTTACGCATACATATATAATAAAATTACCAAAATTTTTAATTTTATTAGGTAACTTCCAAAGAAAAAGTTTGATTTATTATTTATTGGAGCACGGCTCGCATTGAGGTTCAGTGCATCCGAGTATAACTAGGACGTAATGCAGTAGGCGTAGTCTCTACAGCCCGTTTAGAAACGTGTTGCAATATCTATCATTGCTCACTGCCTGGCCTCGATCAGCTCCTGCTAGTAGATAAACCAGTGAACACTGAAAGAGAGTGCAGATTGAACAAATCTGATGTGTTCCATTCACATGACTTTCTCTACATCTCTGCAAGAAATTATTGTTAAAAAGCTTATGCTTATATTTACTTCATGCTAAGTGAGAAAACATTAGCAGAAATAGACTTATTACTTGTTTCCTTGTAAGTAGAAGCGAAATAAGGGAGTACCATAGGTTAAAGTGATGGTCAAAAGCTGGTTGCTATGTGACTGAAGTTCCTTTGTTTGTATGGACAGAGTTGACAAATTCCTGTATGAGAAAAGTATAACTTTTTCAAGGCTGAAACCAAAAATAAGGAATATGTAAAAAACGATCAACTCCACGAAAAAAAAATATATAACATATATTATGTGTTTTAATGTGCTCTACAGTTTTGTTTGGTACGTTTTTGTCGATCTCTTACGGTTTACCAGTTGCACAAAATTCCGTAAAATTCATCTAGAAAAAAGTAGTCTTCAGAGGCTGTTCTCAGAAAATTCAAGATATACATTTTATTTGTGATGAAAGCATCTTTAATATACGAAAAAATGGAGTTTTATTTATGGACGCTCTTTAACTGCTGTGGTTCTCAGCGTCCCATTCTATACTGGGCGTGAAAGACCGCTTAATTTTGATCAGGGGCCTCTCTATCAGGCTTGAGATTCTTTTACGTGCCGTAAATCTACGACCCTTCCGAAGGAAGCCATGCTAAGGATTTTTACGCCTGAAAAAAATCCATCGTCCTCCACCGGGTTTGAACCCGCGACTTTTAGTATACGAAGTTAGCATGGTAACCATTACACCACAGAGGGCGACTTAATGTACGATATTTTAATCAAAATCGTTAAAGCCATTTTTGAGAAAATAAAAATTTTCGAAAAATCTTCATATGGCATCCTAACTTAAATGCCAAGTTTCGTATTTTACCGACTTTTCGTTTTTGATTTATCGTGTTCGTACACACGGACAAACACGGTCCTTTTTCTAGAAGTGTGTGTGTGTGTGTTTTCCCCTTCCTTCCCCCAGAAGGCTCCAAACATGCATTTCCGGTGAAATACCGGTTATCGAATTTTTGGGTGCATTACAATACCTTCTCTAAGCCCGCCTGGGTAGTGTGGTGGTAGCGTGTCTGCTTCACATTCAAAAGGTCGTGAGTTCGAATCTCGCTTAGAGTGAGTTACCCGGATTATGTTTTTTCGGGGTTTTCCCTTATCCTGAGAAGACGAATATCGAGTAACTTTAAGCTCCATGGACCCCAAGATCATTCGAGCATCATTTCACCAATTTCATTCATCGTCCGATATGACCAACCAGGTTAAAGGACGTTAAGCTACAAAAAAAAAAAAAAAAAAAAAAAACTTCTCTATACACTATGTACATAGTACGTGTAGAGAAAGTAAAATGGGATGTTAACTAAAACATATGCTAAAAGAACCGTTAGTGTGGATAAAGTTTAGGGACATTTGGAAAGATGGAAAGAAAGTGGAGGGTGTTGTTCCCTGTCAAAAATATTTGATGAAAGTGAATAACTATACATTTATGGAACACATATTATGTGCCTGGTTAAAGCAAACATTTTATGCCAAACACTTTCGTGTCATGGTATTAGCTGATGGAAATTAATGTTCGATGCTGTACATTTAATTTTCCTGCATTCAAAAAAGGATATTTTAACGCACTAAGTATCCATTATTTTGTTGTTCATTAAATCATTGTTCAAATGTTACATTAATTTGCTTTACAAACAGTTGACTATTATACGGCGGACTGCATGTAACAAAATGTGCAGAATCCCATTGAAAACATATAAGTGCGGGTAATTACTATAATTAGTATGAAGTGCATCGGGGAAAAAAAATCTGATGTGTTTCATTCGCATGACCTTCTCTATCCTATTCTGCAAAAAACTATTCCCACAAAAGCGCATTGAATATACTTCATACTAATCAAGATATAGCCCTATTCCCTTGTAGGCACAAGCGAAATAATGGAATGCACTAACTAGGCTAAAGCGATAGCCAAATCTTTTAAAATCTAGTTACCATGTGATTAAAATCCGTTTCTTTTCTTGACATGGAGTTCCTCTTATGAGAAAAGCTTTTATGTGTTTTAAAACTGAAAGTAATAACAAGAAATATCTCAGAAATGGTCAATTCCACGAAAAAAAAATGTTTATGACATAAATTGTGTGTTTTAACCAGATCTACATTTTTTATATATTACGTTTCTGTCTATCTGTAACAGTTTACCAGTTTTGCAAAATTCACTCAGAATGAAGAGCGGTTCAGAAGCTATTCCCAGAAAATTAAAAATCTTCATTTTAATTAAAATTGTTTTAGCAATTTTTGTGAAAATAAACATTTTAGAAAATTTTTCCATGTAAAGAGTAATTTGGCGTGGGTGATTTTCCTCAAAATGTTCGTTCCCATCCTTGGAAGATATTAAAGTTAAGTATCAAGTTTGTTTTTTTACCGACTTTTGTTTTTTGACTTGTGCTCACAGACATACACGCAGGCGTTTTTTTTAATTGTTCTTTTTAAATACCGGGACCCTAAAATACGTATTTCTGGTGATATCTCGTTATCAAAGTTTTGGGTGGAATACAATACTTTCTCTATCTACATTATGTACTTAGTGCGTGCAGAGAAAGTAAAACTAGTGTAAATTACATTTTAAAATGTTTGACATTTATTATGTCAAATTTGAATATTTGACTAGTATAGTACTTATTTTAGTTGATTAATTTTCTAATGTAGTATAATTGAATTGAAAATGTATGAAATATTTTGGAATTAAATAGTTGGCGAGTGTGTTTGGCTTAGACAGTAGATGTCAGCACATGTGTCGTGAGGCAGTGACCTGACACTCAGGTGTGCCGTACACAACCCCACCCAGGCGTACCCAGTCTCCAATGTGTTTCGGGAACCACTATCCCGCCGAGTCCAACCCAAACCTCCCTTTCGGGCCGACGCACTTTTAGTAACGTCAGAGCGGATGAAAAGGTCTCGACCTCCCCCTAACATTTAAATGGCATTTTATTTATGGACGCCCTTTAACTGCTGCGGCTCTCAGCATCCCATTCTATACTGGGAGTGAAAGACCTCTTAATTTTGCTCAGAGGCCTTTCTATAAGCTTGAAGTTCTTTTACATGCCGTAAATCTACGACACCGCTTTACTTCGCTTCCGAGAAAGCCATGCTTAGGATTTTTACATCCGAGAAGAAAAATGCATCGCTCCCGCCGAGAAGCAGAGGTTAGCACGTTACCTCTAGAGCACATAGGAAGACTGTCAGAATAAAGGAACCAGATATATATATATATATATATATATATATATATGTGTGTGTGTGTGTGTGTGTGTGGTCATACGCACCCGCCCCCGCGAGAAAAGCGACCACAATGCCGTCTCAACGCCGAAAATACGGGTCCCCGTAGCCGCGCTCGCTAAAGTGGCTAGCTTTAGTGCTTTCTGGCCCAGGGAATTGTGGTTTCGAGTACCGCCTTGGGCTTGGGTGTTTGAATGCTTGTAAATTTGTATACGTATTTATCAAAAAAAAACAAAAAAAACATGCGCAAGCATTCCAGCGCCACATACCACGAGCTTAGAAGCACAGCTGAAAGATAGTAAGGAATTACCATGAAAGGGAAATGATGGCATTCCCCTAAGCGACAATGAACCACGAGAAAACCCAATTCAGAGTGTTTAACGGGCGGGTTTACCACTATGGTACCGCAGGCGATGACACTGATGATACTTGGAATGAAGATGGTGCACCGGTGAAATGCGATGGCGGTTGAAACAGGAGAACTTGGAGAAAACCTGCCCCTGCGCCGCTTTGTCCACCACAAATCCGACATACGATTGTGGTGTAATGATTACCATCCTAACTTTATATACCCAAGGTCGTGGGTTCAAACTCGGCGGAGGACGATGGATTTTTCGGGTATAAAAATCTTTAGCAAGGCTTTCTTGGGAAGGGAAGTAAAGCCGTTGGTCCCATGTCGTAGATTTACGGCACGTAAAAGAACCTCAAGCCTGATAGAGAGGCCTCTGAGCAAAATTGAACAGCCTTTCACGCCCAGTTTAGAATGGGACGCTGAGAAGCACAGTAGTTAAAGAGCGTCCATAAATAAATAATAACACGGGCGTCGCATACGCTACCGTAGCGCCACCTCACTTGGTGTGTACTTTAATACTTCTGGATTTCAGTAAAGGTAGCTGTTGAACGAAAATTAAATGCTCGTTAAACTGTGAAACTCGATACGGTTTGTTCCCGTTAACCGCTGAACTATGAGCCAAGTTTTGGCAGAGTTATGCCACAGCCATCTGGCCAAAATGTTGCTTCGTTTTTTGATTGTTACGTGAGGACGACCTTGGGCCCCATGTTCCATACCTGTTCTGAAGATTCAACCAGGAGACCGCTCCGGTTTCACCGGGGTAAGTTTCTTCTTTCAGAAAAAATCTTCGTGGGAAACTCAACCGTTGGTGCAATGAATGAGAAGACGAGGGGAAGAAGAATCTGGAGGAATGTGACGGCGGGGGATTCTCGTCGAGAGTCACATGGTCACTGTTACAACTCTCATTATTATAAATAATCCCCACAAAAGATGCACGCCGCTTCTTTCTTGGCATTGCTTATCTCAGAATGCTCCTCGACAAGGTTTACCATCTTTTTCCCAGGAAATTATAAAAGGACCTTCTTCACAGCACAAAGACCAGCGCCTTATAGAGAGCAAAAAATGCAGTCCGCCTCAAAGAACCCGCACAAAATAAAAATCTCAGAAGGACGTCACAACGTACAAAACGGTAAGGTATTTTTTCCAAAGCGTGCTTCAGTGCTCAGATTTCTGAGTTAGATTACCAATAATCTCGGAGTCTGTATATGCAAAGAAATTTTATCGACCGGTAAACTATTTTTGCACGATAGTGCGTAAAATTCAATTTTACACACTGTTGTCAGTGCGGAAAGTGAAATGTAATAACACGTAAGGTAAAATAGCAAGTTGTAACTTTAAAGCTTCGTAAACAATACGAATACATTTAAATTAAAAGTTAAGAATAATGTTCTATTTTACAGCTCTTTTCTTACAGATTCAAGGGAATAATGCAATTTTGACAGTTCGAAATATTTATTCCGCTACATCGTAGAACATTATTTGTAGCACTATTTTGAGAAGATCTCGCAAACTCTCTACCAGGCGGTCTAATTACCCAGTATTTGGCGTATTCAGAGGTTAAAAGAGTTGCAGAACTCAACGGGGATAGTTTAAGTTTAAACCAGAACTAACTGAGCGACTTTCGTTTTACCCCTGTTGTTTATCAGCGGAGACAGTGAGCGGATCGCTCTCATTGAAAGAGGTAAAACGAAAGTCCCTTTCGCAAGTTCTCCACTAACTGGTTTTAACTTGAACTAGCTCCGTTGAGTTCCGCAACTGCCACCTCGTATTTATAGCAGTCTCTTTTACGTCAGTTTGCTTTGTTCTAGAATCCTGCCAATAATATCCAATTTATTTTTAATTGATTTTTACATTCTTTAGCCCATATGTACATAGGGGTAGAGAAGTATTGTATTCTACCCAAAAATTTAATGTCAAGATTTCACCGGAAATACATGTTTTGGGTGCCCCTGAATCCAAAAACTCTGATATGTTCCATTCACATGACTTCTCTGCAACAAATTATTGTTAAAAAGCTCATGCTTCTATTTACTTCATGCTAATCGAGAAAAAATTAGCAGAAATAGTCTTATTACTTGCTTCCTTGTATGCAGAAGTGAAATAAGGGAGTACCATAGGTTAAAGTGATAGTCAACGGCTGGTTGCTATGTGACCGAAGTTCCTTTGTTTGTGTGGACAGGAGTTGACAAGTTCCTGTGTGAGAAAAGTATGTTTTTAAAGTTGAAACCAAACACAAGGAATACCTTAAAAACAATCAACTCCACGATCAAAATGTATATGACATAAATTGTCTGTTTTGTCATGATCTACATTTTTGTGTAGTAAGCTTATGTCTATCTCTTACGGTTTACCAGTTATGAAAAATTTCGTAAAATTTATCCAAAATAAAGTAGTCTTCAGAGGTTATTCCTAGAACATTCAAGATATACATTTTATTTGTCAGGCACGGTTTTTTTTCTCGGAAAGTTTGATTTTCTCAAAATGGCTCTAACAATTTTGATTAAAATATCGTATATTAAAGATATTTACCTGACAAAGAAAATGTACATGAAGAGATGAACAAAAAACTTACCCCACAAGAAATGTAGAGCACGTTAAAACACACAATTTATGTTACATTTTTTTCGTGGAGTTGGTCGTTTTTGAGATATTTGTTGTTTTTGGTTTCAGTTTCAGTTTCTCATACAGAAATTTGTCAATTCCTGCCCATACAAACAAAGGAACTTCAGTCACATAGCAACCAGCTTTTGACTATCACTTTAACCTATGGTACTCCCTTATTTCGCTTCTACTTACAAGGAAGCAAGTAATAAGACTATTTCTGCTAATTTTTTCTCGATTAGTATGAAGTAAATAGAAGCATAAGCTTTCTAACAATAATTTGTTGCATAGAAGTAGAGAAAGTCATGTGAATGGAACACATCAGATTTTTAAGAATCGTTTGTTATGAAAATCATAGGAAATGAGGGAAAATAAATTAGTATTAGAAGAGAAACAAGCAGTATTCGCCTTGGAACCAGGAACAATCACATGGCCGATCTGGGGAATCCAACTTAGAGCCTCTGGAATGCACATTAACGTGAAACCATTCCGCTTGGAACCACGTGGATCTTGGAAGCTACCCAGATTCCCGTAGAGGAAATATTCGGTTACATTGGGCTAGATGAGGAAGCCATCAAACTCTTGTATATCTTATCCCAGCAACAGAAAGCAGCTTGGATTATCATATGTACCTATAAACTTTGAACGAACGTACCTGCTATTGTGTAATATGAATATCAAATCTGTGACAAGACTGATGTTCACAATGTGCTGTGCCATCTACTTAAAACTGAACCATTCTAACTACCCATAATTTCTCTCTGAAAGCTTGTACAAATATGAACTTTGTTTTAATGATCTCAGTGGCTCAGAGAGAATCGACAACAATCAAGGCAACAATCGATCAACGTCATCTGTTGACTACATTGATGATTTCGATGGAAATTACGAGCATTTTCATGGCATTGTAGACAGTCTTTAGTTTGCAATCATAACTGCAACATGCAGTACTCACTTAGAGGGCGTGTTTTCACTGTCAAAACATATTGGAAGACAAACTCCTTGGTAACAACACAACGGGAATTCGAAAAGAATTTAGGCTCGTTTCACACTGCGAGACTTGTGACGGGCACTAGTGACGGTCACCGGTGACTGCGGTGAACACTCCTTGATCACTGCAGGTATTGCCAACTGATTAGCTAGTGAAATGGGACCGTATGTTTCGGACCATATTTAGTAGAGAATAATGCGTATAATACACGTGTGGCACATTTTGTCCGCTTACCATAAGCATTGCTATAAATTAATCACACATTTCAGGGTCCAGTGCTCTAGTGTGTTTTGAACGCTATATCATTCCTGTGTTTACATACATCACACCACCTATAGTCGGGCTGGGTAGAGGACAGAGGGTCAACCGTAACAACCCAACATCTGAGATAGGGAATAATAGCCATTCTAAAGATATCGTGAAAATGTTCTCATGTATAGAAGTTTAAAAAATAGCGAAAAAATTGCAAATACTGGATTATCAAACTGCCCTCAATCGCTGATATAAATGTTTTCGTTTATTCCCCTACAACTCAGTTGTTAATGTTACCATGTTAACTTCATATACGTAAGGTCGTGGGTTCAAACCCGGCGGAGGACGATGGATTTTTTCAGGCGTAAAAATCCTTAGCATGGCTTGCTTCGGAAGCGAAGTATAGCCGATGGTCCTATGCCGTAGATTTACAGCACTTTAAAGAACCTCAGGTCTGATAAAGAGGCCTCTGAGCAAAATTAAACAGTGTTTCTGGCCAATATAGAATGGCACGATGAGAACCGCAGTCGTTAAAGAGCGTCCATAAATAAAACACCATTTCAATTTCATTTCCCCTCCAACCCTATATGTTTCCGGTGAAATCTCGAATTCAATTTTTTGGGTGGATTACAGTGCTATAATGAAACTAAAAGTTAGAACTCTGGTGGTACATATCATGAAGTGAAATGGTGCTGATCATATAATTCAGGAAACTGATGTCTTATTTAGTAACAAATACTGATATCATGAATAATTAACTAATTTCATAAAAAGAGACATATCTGACAATAATAACGACGCAAATGAATCCCAAAGGAAATCATATTGATGGATTATTGTTCACCGTCTCTGAAAAAATAAATGATACAGCTTAGCTCATTTTATGCATATTGTACAATGACTTATTGTCATTCAATTGTTTTTTGGTTATTCTGAACAAAACACAATCTCTTACTCCTCCTCCACTAGGGGATCTGTCTCCCTTGTGCGTTGTGAAAAAAGAGTCTGATGTGTTCCATTCACATGACTTTCTCTACATCTCTGCAACAAATTGTTGTTAAATAGCTTATGCTTCTATTTACTTCATACTAATCGAGAAAAACTAGCAGAAATAGTCTTATTACTTGCTTCCTTGTAAGTAAAAGGGAAATAAGGGAGTACCATAGGTTAAAGCGATCAAAAGTTAGTTATTATGTGACTGAAGTTCCTTTGTTTGTATGGACAGGAGTTGGCAAATTCCTGTATGAGAAACGTATACGTTTTTTAAAGCTAAAATGAAAAAACAAGGAATATCTCAAAAACGAACAATTCCAATTGTATGTTTTAACGTGCTCTACATTGTTTAGGTAAATATCTTTAATATATGATATTTTAATCAAAATTGTTAAGAGCCATTTTTGAGAAAATCAAAATTTTCGAAAAAAGTTTCATGTAAAGGGTAGTTGGTGGTAGGACTTTTCTTGAAAGCTTCGTGTCGCATCCTTGGAAGATATCATACTTAAATACCACACTAGCGGACGTTTTTCCAAAAACGCTTTTTTGGATTCAGGGGGACCCAAAACATGTCTTTCCTGTAAAATCTCGGTATCGAGTTTTTGGGTGCATTACAATACCTTCTCTATACACTATGTACATAGTACATGTACAGAAAGTAAAAATCTGATGTGTACCATTCACATGACTTTCTCCATATCCCTGCAGAAATAATTCTTAAAAAGCTTATACTTCTATTTACTTTATGCTAATCAGAAAAAAAATAGCAGAAATAGTCTAATTACTCGCTTCCTTGTAAGTAGAAGCGAAATAAGGGACAACTGTAGGTTAAAGTGATATTCAAAAGCTGGTTGCTATGTCAATGAAGTTCCTTTGTTTATATGGATAGGAGTTGACAAGTTCCTGTATGAGAAAAGTATACGTTTTTCATAGCAGAAACCAAAAATAAGGAATGTCACAAAAACGACGAACTCCACGAAAAAAAATGTATATAACATAAATTGTGTGCTTTAATGAGCTCTACATTTTTTGTGCAGTAAGATTTTGTCCATCTCTTACGGTTTAGCAGTTATTCAAAATTTAGTAAAATTCACCCAGAATAAACTACTCTTCAGAAGCTATTCCCAGAAAATTCAAAATATACATTTTATTTGTCAGGTAAATATCTTTAATATACGAAATTTTAATAAAAATCGTTAGAGCCATTTTTGAGAAAATCAAACTTTTCGAAAAAAGTTCATGTAAAGGGTAGTTGGGGTTGGAGGGATTTTTCTCAAAATCTTCTTGTCGCATCCCTGGAAGATACTAAACTTAAATACCAAGTTTGGCATTTTACCGACTTTTCGTTTTTGAATTATCGTGTTCACAGACACACGGACACACACACACACACACACACACACACACACACACACACACACACACACACGGACCTTTTTGTGAAAATGTTTTTTTTGGATATTGGGGACCCTAAAACATATATTTCCGGTGAAATCTCGGTATAGAATTTTTGGTGGAGTGCAATACTTTCTCTATACACGATGTACATAGTGCGTATGGAGAAAGGAAAAAGTAATACAGGCTCGAAAACTCGATAGCGATACGTGATGCGTGCCTTTTAAGTGAACTGAATTTACGATATCAAATTTCGCAGAATTGCGCCAGGTTTCTAGGCAAGCTTGGCTCTGCTGAAGTTTCCAGCAAGAGTGTGTGTGTGTAATTCGTAATTCAATAATTGAGGCAGTGTTATTTATTAAAACAAATTACATTCCACATCCGTTGCTTGCACATGATTTGCAGTCTGCTACGAGCCACATTTTTCAACGCTATCAGCACAGTGTCGTTCATAAACAGGAATTAATTAGTTCTGGGTCCGTAGTAATTGTTGTATAAATTTATTAAGTCATTAGAAAGAGAATGAAAGATTCTATCTAGTACGTTTTGCGTGTGTCAACTGTTAAAGAGTGATGCAGTTAATACTTTATACAAATATTGGCGAATCTATGGAAGCGTTATTTGCCCCCTTGGTGACAAAAACGTTCTTGTTGCATTCACATAACTTTCTCTGCAAATAATAATTATAAATGATTATTCCTTTATCTACAACGTGCTAACTGAGAAAAACATTACCAGAAAGGGTTGTATTAGTTCCTTCTGCGTATAAGGGGAAACAAGGCACGGCTTAAAGCGATGGTCAAATCTTATAAAAAGCCGGTCGGTATCTGAAACAATTGAAAATCGTTTTTTCCTATATATGCTAGGAACAAAACAAAAGAGAAATGCAACGAAAGATAACATCCCGTTTGAGAAAAGTTTAATTAGCTTAAAACCGAAACCAAAAACAAGGAATACTTTGGAAGTGGTTAACTCTAAAAGCATTAATAAGTGTATATGAAAGAAATTCTGTTTTAACAAAAGCTACATTTCTTGTATTGTAAGTTTTTGTTTACCTCTTATAGCTATTCAAAATTCATCGAAAATGAAGAGGTCTTCAAAGGCTATTCCTAGAAAATTCAAGATATATATTTTGTTTTGTCAGATAAATATCTTTAATATACGATAATTCAATCAAAATCGTTAGAGCTATTTTTGAGAAAATCAAAATTTTCGAAAAAAGTTCCATGAAAAGTGTAGTTGTGAGTGGGGGGGATTTTCTTGAAAATCTTCGTGTCGCATCCTTTGAAAATACCAAACTTAAATACCAAGTTTGATGTTCAACGGTCTTTTCGTTTTTGAGCTGTGCTGTCCACAGAGATACACACAGACTGACAGACATACACGCGGACCTTTTTTCCAAAAATGATTTTTTTTGAATTCAGGGGGACCAAAAACATGTATTTCCGGTTAAATCTCGGTATCGAATTGTTGGGTGCATTACATTACCTTCTCTATACATAGTACGTGTAGAGAAAGTAAAAATTATTCTCGAGCTTACGTATTCAAAACAATCTCAATTCATTTTGAATTTAACACGTGACACGTGGTAAATACATCCAATCTGGTAATTATTAAGGGAAACCACGCAAACACCTCGGTTAGAATAGTCACCCCACGGGATTTGAACCCAGTACCTCCAAAGCAATCCCTCTCGGTAGATGTGTATTGATATTATAATATACTTAAGTAGGTATAACGCGGCAGTTCATGTTGAGAAGTTTTGTAAAGAACTCTTTTGTTTGTAGTATCTGCTTTCACCCTCGGGCTGAAACACGCATTTGCGAGGAAAGTAAACAACACGGAACGCTGGGAAATATAAATTTTTGCCGCTGATTTTACATCAATTAAATTTCCAACAGATCAGAAAAACTCTCAAGAGTTACGGAGAATGCCTAGTCAGCTGTTTCAAGTACACTTACTCAGAAAACATAATAATTTAGGTAACGCTTTGTAAATTCTGTTTGAGCTCCAGTTAAAAAGGGTTATAGCTTTTTTATCGACGAGGAATACTTAAAATTACATTGCATGTAAAACACAAAATCAGTTTTAATTCATAGTTTTTTTAACACATTCACCCCAAAAATGCTACACAAGTAGAATTTTAAACAAAAATTTAAAAAATCTAACAAATTATTGTTAAAAGCTTCTGGGTAGCTTCCAAAATCCTCGTGGTTCCAAGCGGAATGGTTTCACGTTAATGTGCATTCCAGAGGCTCTGCGTTTGATTCCCCAGATCGGCCATGTGATTTTTCCTGGTTCCAAGGCGAATACTAGGTTATTTCTCTTCTAATACTAATTTATTTTCCCTCATTTCCTATGATTTTCCTAACAAACGGTTCTTAAAAATCTAATGTGTTCCATTCACATTTCCTTATTGCACAAGGAGATTACGGTAGTATACTAGGGTTAAATGATGGCCAAATCTTTAAAGATCTGATTTCTATGTGATGATTTTGAAATTCCGTTCTGTTTGCATAGCCAATTCTTAATTTTGAAGGGCTGCGAATTTGACGACAGAAATAAAAACATTCCTAAACTTGAAATTAGAAACATATTGGTGGCCTGGCAAGGTGCATAGGTACAAAGAGGTAATACATTAAGTTAAAGATATTGCCGAATCTTTTAAGATCTGGTTTCTATGAGATGACTTTGAAATTCCGTTCTCTTTGCGCGGCCAGGAAAAAAAAAACTGAATTGAATAAACACACGCATCTCGTTGTAAAAATTATTTGTTTATTTTTGTTTTTTACTTTCTGTACATGTAAGTATTATGTACATAGTGTATAGGGAAGCATAAGCTTTCTAACAATGATTTGTTGCAGAGATGTAGAGAAAGTTTTTTTTTTTTTTTTTTTTTTTTGTAGTTTAACGTCCTTTAACCTGGTTAGTCATATCGGACGACGAATAACATTGGTGATACGATGCTCAAATAATCTCGGGGTCCATGGAGCATAAAGTTACTCGACATTCCTCTTCTCAGGATAAGGGAAAACCCTAAGCGAGATTCGAACTTACGACCAGACACGCTACCACCAGGCGGGCTTAAAAAAAAGGGGGGAAAAAATCTTTTTCTTCTTTCTACTTCATGATAATCGAGATAAACAGTAGCAGAAGTTGCCCGTATTACTTGCTCCCTTGTAAGAAGAAGGAAAAAATCAAATGTGTTCCACTCACATAATGTCCTCTAGCTGTCTGGTAACCAAACCGTTTATTCAAAACATTAATATTTTATTTACATCATGCTAATCAAGATAAGCAGAATTACTCTTATTTATAGCATCTAGAAAGGAAGGGAAATAAGGAAAAGCACAGGCTAAAGCGATAGTCTGGTTCTTTAAAAGCCGGTCGCCATGTGAAACAATTGAGGATCGGTTCGCTTTGCATGGTCCCGTTTTGAGAAAAATTAATTAGTTTAAAATTGAAAATAAAAATCAATATCTGGAAGGAAGTAAAACGTATATGATATAATTTATGTGTTTCGAACGAGCTCTACATTTCTTGTTTAGTAAGTTTTTTCTATCTCTTAAGGTTTAACCGTTATGCAAAATTCTGCAAAACTCAACCAGAATAAAGGATTTTTCAGAAACTGTTCTCAGAAAATTCAAAATAAACATTTATGATGTGAATATCTTAAAACAAAATCGTTAGTCGTTTTTGAGAAAATAAAAATTTTCGAAAAATGTTCCATGTAAAGGGCAGTTGGGGGGGTGGAGGGAGTTTTTTTTTTTTTTTTTTTTTTTTTAGCAAATCTTCGTGTCGCATCCTTGGAAGATACTGAACTTAAATACCAAGTTTGGTGTTTAACCGACTTTTCATTTTTGAGCTATGCTGTCAACAGTCGGAGAGAGAGAGAGAGAGAGAGAGAGAGAGAGAGAGAGAGAGAGAGAGAAACAGATAGACACACGGGCATTTTTATAAAAATGTTTTGTTTGGATTCAGAAGGTCGCAAAACATGTATTTTCGGTGAAATCTCGGTATCAAATTTTTGGGTGCAATACAATACCTTCTCTATACACTATGTATATAATACTTACATGTACAGAAAATAACAAAAATAAACAAATCATTTTTACAACGAGATGCGAGTCTATATTCAATTCAGTTTGTTTGTTTGTTTGTTTTTGTCCTGGGACGCAAAGAGAACGGAATTTCAAAATCATCACATAGAAACCAGATCTTTTAAGATTTGGCCATCTCTTAACCTTAATGTATTACCTCTTTGTACCTATGCACCTTGCCTGGCCACCAATATTTTTCTAATTTCAAGATTGGGAATGTTTTTATTTCTGTCGTCAAATTGGCAGCCCTTCAAAATTAAGAATTGGCCATGCAAAGAGAACGGAATTTCAAAATCATCACATAGAAATCAGATGTTTAAAGATTTGGCCATCGTTTAACCCTAGTATACTATCGTAATCTCCTTGTGCTAATAAGGAAAAGAAGTTTTACAAATGTTTTATCTTGCTTGACGTGAAGTACATACAAGAATTCACTTTTCAAAGAAGAGTTTTTGAAGAATGAGCAGAGATAATTATGTGGAGGTGGGAGATGAATTTTTTCAATTTTAACTTTCCCTATACACACTACGTATATAGAGAAGCTATCTATTGCAACGAAAATTCTATACCGAGATTTCACCGGAATATATGTTTTGAGATTACCTAAATCCCCCCCCCCAAAATAGAAAAATATCCGTGTGTTAGTGTGTGTGTGTGTGTGTGTGTGTGTGTGTGTGAGCAGCATTGCTCAAAAACGAAAATATCTTCCAAGGATGTCTCTACTCCCAACTACCCTTTACATGGAAAAATTTTCGAAAATTTTGATTTTCTCAAAAATGGCTCTAACGATTTTGGTTAAAATCTCTTATATGTAAGATACTTTGACGACAAATTAAATGTACAATCTTGAGTTTTCTGAAGTAGTTCAAGGATAAGCTATTTAACAACAATTTGTTGTATAGATGTAGAGAAAGTCATGTGAATGGAACACGTCAAATTTATCATAATCTTCCCCATTATTTCACTATCTGTGCCGGAACACCAATGCATTTCTAACTTTAAAATTGTGCATGATTTTAACACGAGGTTCAAATCAGCCCTTCAAAACTATGAATTAACGTACCTCAGTGTGCCGACTTCTTCCCTGACCATGCAAAGAGAACGGAATTACAAAGTCATCACATAGACACGAGATCTTAAAAGATTTGGCCATTGCCAAAGTATTCTCATTGTACCTATAAGGAGATATATTATAAATGGATTTTTACAAATGTTTTTACTTTTCTTGACATGAAGTAGATAGAAGAATAAGCTTTTTGAATAACAGTTTTTGAAGAATGAGTAGAGAAAATTATGTGGAGGTAGCAATTGAAATTTTTCAATTTTACTTTCCCTACACGTACTATGTACGTAGTATATAGAGAAGGTATTGTATTGCTTCCAAAAATTCGATCCAGAGATTTGATCGGAAAATTGTTTTAAGACCACCTGAATCCAAAAATTATTTTTTTGAAAAATGTCCGTGTTTGTGTATTTTTTTGGGCAGCATAGAAACGAGATTTTCGAAAATTTTGATTTTCTCAAAAATGGCTCTAAAAATCTCTCGTGTTTAAGATACTTTGTTGACAAATTAAATATATATCTTGAATTTTCTGTAGTAAATAGAAGAATAAGGTTTTTAACAATAATTTGCCGCAGAGATGTAGAGAAAGACATGTTTTTCATAATTTTTGCTGCGTCAGGCAACCAGTGCTTTTAATATTTCTAAATTGTGACGACATGGGTTCGAAAGTAAGACCTGGCGTACCTGAGTGTGTCGACTTGCTCCTTAAGACTGGCCAGCAGGGAGTTTTTCTCCAGGGACTTCCTGAGGGACTCCTCCAGGAGCCGGAAGTCTTCCTGGCGCCTCTCCAGCAGAGCCGTCACTTGTCCCTTGAGAGTTCGCACAGTGTCACTGAGATCATCATCACCACTACTACACTCCGTCATCAACACCATCACTGACATCGTCAACCAACACCACACCACGTTCGCCATCGCGCACCACACTGTTCCTCGCGCCGGGGTCCGACTTGGTTTTAACCGTAGCGCGCCTGCCCCACTGCGCATGCGTACCAGCGCCAGGTGGAACATGCCGAGAGAGCAGGTGTGAGATAGGCCTGCTTACCTTGCCCCCTAGTAGTCTGGTCTTCTAATTACTGTTTCTCTGGAGTCAGCCGTCAGGCAGGCACGGACGTGTGCCAGGCGCGTGCTGCAGTCACGTGACCTATGCTGGACACACCTCATTCCCCTGCCAAACTCGACTTCAATCTTTATTAATTTGTCTTCTGTGTTCCTTTGTTTGCAATCGTAACCTTTGGGCAGGAAAGTGGGCACTCTTATTAACTTTTACCACCAACGATAATTTTACTTAACTCGGATTACAGATGTTAAATCCAAGTTTTTGGAATCCTTGATATATAAGTTAATCATTCTGAACACATATTTGTTAATGTAAACTAAATTTACAATTCATTTATTAATAAAGACGTAATACTCAACACTGCTAGACACTTTGTTTTTGTCGGGACCCTTGCCAAACTGCATTTCAATCTTTACTAATCGGTCTTCTCATTACACCTTTACATCTGCCTATTTTGTTTCTTAGTTACGAATCGTAACCTTTGGGCAGGAAAGTGGGCACTCTCACTTTCACCAACAACGATAATTTTAATTAACTCGGATTAAAGATGTTAAATCCAAGTTTTTGGAATCCTTGATGTATAAGATAATCATTCTAAACACATATTTGGTAATATAAGTTAAATTTATAATTCATTTATTAATTGTAAGTACTTACAGTAAATGTTTGACAGGTTATTAATACTTACAGTACAATTAGGAAATGACGTAACACTCAGGACTGCTGGATGTACTTCATTATCTTTGTTTTTGTCGGTCCTCTGCCAAACTTGACTTCGATCTTTATTAATTTTTCTTCTCACTTC
This sequence comes from Hymenopus coronatus, assembly GCA_030762935.1. Lineage (NCBI taxonomy): Eukaryota > Metazoa > Arthropoda > Insecta > Mantodea > Hymenopodidae > Hymenopus > Hymenopus coronatus. Next base: position 22,548,362 of record CM060882.1, read on the forward strand.
TGACTATTGTGTTCCTTTGTTTAGACTCGAAACCTTTGGGCAGGAAAGTGGACACTCTTATTAACTTTTACCATCAACGATAATTTTACTTAACTCGGATTAAAGATATTAAATCCGCGTTTTGGTAAAATAGCTGTTTCATTAACCAAAGTAATGATTGCAGAGGCCTGCAAACCCAGTTAAAGCCTTGTCGGTCACTTTCCACCGCTTACGGATCCAAATCTGTAACAAATTATTTTTTTCTATCTACTTCATGCTAATCGAAGTGTTATTACTTGCTTTCTTGTAAGTAGAAGGGAGATAAGGGGGATACACTAGACTTAAGCGATAGTCAAATGTTTTAAAAGCTGGTGATGAGAAACCAATAACATGAAATATCTTGAAAACGGTCAACTCCACGAAAAATAATGTAATTGACATAAATTGTGTGTTTTAATTATATCTAAATATCTTGTTAAGCTTCTGTCTATCTCTTACGGTTTTCTAGTTATGCAAAAAATTCAGAAGCATTCAGAGTCTACTCACAGAAAATTCTAGGTATACATTTTGTTATGAAAGTATCTTAAATTTGAGAGATTTTAATAACAATCGTTAGAGCCATTTTTAAGAAAACCAATTTTTACTTTTTCTACACGTATCATGCACATAGTGTGTAGAGAAATTTCGATACCGAGATTTCACCGGAAATATATGTTTTAGGGTCCCCTGTATAAAAAAAAAAAGCATTTTCAGAAAAACGTCCGTGTGTATGTGTGTGTGTGTCCGTGTGTCTGTGAACACGATAACTTAAAAACGAAAAGTCGGTAAAATACCAAACTTGGTATTTAAAGTTAGTATCTTCCAGGGATGCGAAACGAAGATTTTGAGAAAAATCCCCCCACCCCCAACTACCCTTTACATGAAACTTTTTTCGAAAATTTTGATTTTCTCAAAAATGGCTCCAAATATTTTGATTAAAATATCGTATGTATATTAGACCAATTACATCAATGTTTATCTCGATTAGCATGACATAGGTAAAAGATTAATAGTTTGTATATGGAACAGCTAGAAAATGATATGTAAATGGTAGCTACACATCAGATTTTTACTTTCTCAACGCGTACTATGGACACAGTGTATACAGAAAGCAAAACTTCCTTATCGAAATTTCACTCGAAATACATTTTGGGATCCCTTGAATTAAAAAAAGAAAAAAATTACTATCTCTACACGTACTATGTACATAGTGTATAGAGAAGGTATTGTATTGCACCCAAATTCCATACCGATATTTCACCAGAAATACATGTTTTAGGACCCCCTGTATCCAAAAAAAGCATTTTAAGAAAAAAAGTCCGTGTGTGTGTGTCCGTGTGTCTGTGAACACGATAACTTAAAAACGAAAAGTCGGTAAAATACCAAACTTGGTATTTAAGTTTAGTATCTTCCATGGATGCGACACGAAGATTTTGAGAAAAGTCTCCCCACCCTTTACATGGAACTTTTTTTGAAAATTTTGATTTTTCTAAAAAATGGCTCTAACGATTTTGATTAAAATATCATATATTAAGGATATTTACCTGACAAATAAGATGTATATTTTGAATTTTCTGGGAATAACCTCTGAAGACTACTTTATTCTGGATGAATTTTGCACAACTACTAAACCGTAAGAGATGGACAAAAACTTAACACACAAAAAATGTAGAGCACAATTTATGTTGCATATATTTTTTTTCCTGGAGTTGATCCTTTTTGAGATATTTCTTTTTTTTTTTTTGGTTTTAGCTTTGAAAAACTTATACCTTTCTCATACAGGAATTTGTCAACTCCTGTCCATACAAACAAATGAACTTCAGTCACAAAGCAACCAGCTTTGAGCTTTCACTTTAACCTATGGTACTCCCTTATTTCGCTTCTACTTAACAATAAAGAAACAAATAAGAATATTTCTGCTAATCTGTCTCGATTAGCATGAAATAAATAAAAGATAAGCTTATTAACAATCATTTGTTACAGAGATATAGAGAAAGCCATGTGAATGGAATAAATCAGATTTTTTAAAGCTGAAATCAAACAAGGAATGTCACAAAACGATCAACTCCTCAAAAAAAAAAAAAAAAAAAAAAACAACAACAACAACAACAACAAAAAACAAACATATATGAACACAAATTGTATGTTTTAATGTGCTCTACATTTTTGTGTGGTAAGTTTTTATTCATGTCTTGCGGTTTAGCAGTTACGCAAAATTCCGTAACATTCATCCAGAATAAAGCAGTCTTCAGAGGCTATACCCAGAAAATACAAGATATACATTTTATTTGTCAAGTAAGTATCTTAAATATTCGATATTTTAATCAAAATCGCTAGCCATTTTCAAAAAAATCAAAATTATCGAAAAAAGTTCCATGTAAAGGGTAGTATGGGGTGGGGGAGTTTTCTTGAAAATCTTCGTGTCGCGTCCTTGAAAAATACCAAACGTAAATGCCAATTTTGGTTTGTAATGGACTTTTCGTTTTTGAGCTATGCTGCCCACAGACACACACACACACGTGCGCGCGCGCGCACACACATACACAGGCAGACACACACGGACATTTTTCTATTTTTTTTTTTTTGATTCAGGGGGACTGAAAACGTATTACCGTTGAAATCTCGGTTTCGAATTTTTGGGTGCAATACAATACCTTCTCAATGTACTTCATATTCCCAAGGTCGCGGGTTGAAACCCGGCGGAGGACGTTGGATTTTTTCGGGCGTAAAAATTCTTAGCATGGCTTCCTTCGGGAGGGAATTAAAGCCGTTGGTCCCATGTCGTAGATTTACGGCACCTACGAGCCTACAGAGAGGCCTCTGAAGAAAATTAAGCGGTCCTTTACGCCCAATTTAGAATGGGACGCTGAGAACCAAAGTAGTTATAGAGCGTCCATAAATAACACACCATTTCCAGTTTTTTCTCTATGTACATAGTACGTATAGAGAAAGTAAATAGTACCTATATAACATAACATGTGTGTTTTCACAAGATCTTCAGTTTTTTGTAATAAGTTTTTGTCTATCTCTTATGGTTTGCCAGACATAGAAAAGTCATCTAGCACGAAGAGGTCTTCAGAAGCTATTCCCAGAAAGTTCATGATATACATTTCCTTTGCAAAGAAAATATTTCAAACATAAGGTATTTTAAACCTAATGTATTTTAATCAAAATCGTTAGAGCTAATTTTGAGTAAAACAAAATGCCTAAAAATCCATGTAAAAGGTAGTTTGGAGTGCGAGGATTCTCCTGAAAAACTTCGTATTATCCTTATAACACACTTAAATACATAGTGTTTTATCTATTCTGTCCACAGTTACATACACACTGACCTTTTTCTAAAAATATTATTTTTGGCCAAATGGACCTCAAAACATTCATTTCCGGTATATGGAATTGCCGGGTGGAATACAATACTTCCTCTATACACTCTGTGCACAGTAGGTGTAGAGAAAGTAATAAGCCTTTGCATCACTTCAGAATTATTTCAAATACATAAAAAACATTTTTAATATTTTTCTTCCATTTACATAGCCCCCTTTAACATCTAAGGACATATCCGGGGCTTTCCACCTGAAACAACTCCTTATTTGTAGGTTCTTTTACGTTTGGTTTAAATAATTTTATTTTCTCAAACAAACACACATTCACTCTCACATACATACTTTCAGACTCCTTTGTGGATAGGAAATAATTCTGGTTAAAGAAAAATGCCCCGCCCCAGCCGGGAATCGAACCCAGGACCTCTGGGTGAGAACATTTTTAAATGTTTCATTTATATAACCCGTAGGTTTGACTTTAGCTTCTTTAATGTTGAGTTTTTAATAACTTAATTTTTCTCAAACCTATACATTCTCTCTAATATAAACAGTTTTAAACCCTGTGGGAGATAAGGGAATGGTTCTAGTTAAACATCCCCGACCCAGCTGGGAATCGAACCTGACGTCTCCGGGTGAGAACTCAGCTCGCTGACCTACGAACACGTCACAATACAATTTGTTTCTGTACAGCTTTTTTATTTATCTTAAAATAAAACGTCTTTCCTCTGCTAAGATTTGCCGTTAAAAGAGTTACATAACTCAAAGGGGATATTTCAAGTTAAAACACGCCTTTTTTTTGCTTCGAGCTCTACAGCCATTTAAAGATACCTAAATAAAATATACCTGTTTCTTAGCATACTTTTTCATAACTCAGTATTTTACTTTATCTACACCAACGGTTCCCAACCGGTGTGCCCCGGCACCCTAGGGTGCCGTGTGATTGGCTAAGGAGTGCCGCGAGATATTGAGATAAACAAAAAAAAAATACCTTCTACTGAAGCCTTAAGTCTTGTAAGGTCTTGAAATAAAATAAGTCAAATCAATTACTCTCATGCACGGCAGATGGTGATAGTGGTCGATTCATTTCAATAATTCAGTTATACTAGTATCCCACAGATGGCATTACAGCTATACCCTACCGAACATTCCCGAGACCACTCGCTTCCTCATGAACATTCCCGAGACTTCGACAGATGAATATATAAAAGTGTACGCCGCTTGGCGCAACCACCTGGCATGAGGGTCTCCTGTTTAAACTCATCCAGATTGGCCTACACACACAGTTAATCAACATCATACACAGCTTCCTACACCAGCGCACCTTCGTAGTTGCAGTTGCGGGGCAAACATCTACACCTAAACCCCTACGAGGCGGAGTCCCAGAAGGCTCTGTACTATCACCCTCCTTGTTTAGCCTTTATATGGCAGACTTCCCTACGGTGCAGGGCGTCAACATGGCCCGCTGATGACGTCCTGCTCTACCGCACCGACAGGAACATACGCAGAGCCTTCAACCCCATACAGAGACACCTCCGTCTCGTCCAGGACTGGTGCAGACAGTGGCGGATGTCCGTTAATCCGGGCAAAAGTCATGTTGTTCTGTTCACCAGAAAACGCCCCGTAATAAACCAGATACCCAACTTTTCCTATCAGGGCCAAAGGATAGAGTGGGAGAATTCCATCAAATACTTGGGCGTCATTCTTGATAAGGGCCTAACTTTTCGTGAACACGTGCGAGGAACGTCGGACAGGGCGAAGGGGGCGGTAGCCTCCCTTTACCCTGTGCTGGCCTCCCAGATGCCGGTTCACTTAAAGTTACGCCTTTTCAAGGCGCTGATAGTCCCCCTGATGCTCTATGCCTGCGAAGTGTGGGGTATGGCAGCAGACTCCTGGCTTCTCTGGTTACAGCGGGTGCAGAATAGAGGACTCCGGTCCATATATTCTGTATGTCGACGTTTCCCTTTGTGGCCACTACATGAAGCTTCGGCCCTCCCATATGTGGAAGATGTTATTAGGCGCCGGGCTCAAAAATTCTACGCCAGATTGGGCGAACATGAGAACGCTCTTGTCAGATCACTGGGGGAGTACTTACCCTCTGAACGCCGAAAAAGGCGGTTTCGGGTTCCCCGCATGGCTTGTGGGCACCCCCGGAAACAACGGCTTTAAACCAGCCAACAGCGTAATAGCTGAACAAAGCACTCCCCCTCCCATAGGGACAGGTCTATCAAAATTCACCACCATATTTAAATAAATAAATAAATAAACACCAGCGGAGCAGAGGAAAGGATTCTGCTCCTGAAAATGCAACCGCTCGAGGAGCCTACCAGCGCTATCTCCTTAACACCAACACTCGAAACCTCAAACAAAACCTTAACCATCACCTCATTCCTGTGGTTAAACCCTTGCCAGGGTAGGTACACAGCAACAACAACCAGGCTCACCACGAGCCTACCAGACACGCACGCACGCTTTCAGTTGTCTTCCTCGCGTTGATTCACAGAGTTTAGCTATGGATAAGTTCATTGTTAAACGTAAACGCCAGGACAGTGAAAGTGAACAGTCGGCTCCTACTCCTTTCTTTAAGAAGCCAAATCTTACAGTTTCTCCCGGACCGTCGAATTCACCACATAAAGAAGACAAACGAAAGAAAAGAACATACCAGGACAGTTACTTAGCGTATGGATTTAAGTGGAATAACAACGAGGAAAACCCTATCCCTGTGTGTTTAGTTTGTGGCGAAACACTTAGCAACGAGGCCATGGTACCTAGCAAACTGAAGCGGCATCTTACAACAAAGCATCCAACTGTGTCACAGAAAAGTGTAATGTATTTTTCACATATATTAGAAGGGGAGAAGAAAACAGATGTGCGAATGGTAAAGAGAATGGCCATAGGTGATACTGCTCTTGAAGCCTCATTTAAAGTAGTAGAACTGATAGCTAAAAAAAAGAAACCTCATACTCTTGGAGAGGAAATCATTGGCCCTGCATGTCAAGTTATAGTTTCAACAATACTTGGCGAAGGAGCAGCTAATCAAATTTCGAAAGTTCCTCTGTCCAACAACACAATCAGCCGCAGGATATCTGAAGTGTCATGCAATATCAACGAACAAGTCACGCAGAAAATAAAAACTTATAGAACATTTGCTTTGCAAATAGATGAGAGTCTCGATATTGGTGACAAACCGCAACTCCTTGGTTTTATCAGATATATTGATGAAAAGATATTAGTGAACAGTTTCTGTTCTGTAGACCGCTGGAGACTACAACCACAGGCCATGATATTTTCGTTTCTATTAATTCCTATCTCAATGACCACGATCTTTCATGGAAAGACTGTTGTGGTATATGTACAGATGGTGCACCATCTATGTCTGGGAAAATTAAAGGTTTTACTGCCAGAGCTCTCAATGAAAATCCATCCATTATTATAACTCACCGTTTTCTGCATAGAGAGGCATGAAAGCGTGTAATGAAGATTTTGCTGAAGTGTTTAACCAAGTTGTGAAAATGGTGAACTATATGAAGTCTCGACCTTTAAAGCGCAGAATTTTTGAACAGTTATGTCACGCAACGGATGCAGCTCATACCTCTTTGTTACTTCACACAGAAGTAAGGTGGTTGTCGCGGGGTCGTGTATTGAACCGGTTTCTCGAACTTAAAGAACAGCTAAAAACTTTTTTTAAGGATGAAAAACCAAGACACATTTCATGAGCTCTTACTAAGTGATTCTTGGTGTTTTCAACTGTCGTATCTGGCAGATATTTTTCATAAGCTGAATGAACTGAATGTTTCGATGCAGGGCCGACATGAAACAATAATCTCATCAACCAATAAAATGAAAGTTTTTAAAAGAAAACTTAGTTATTGGAAGTCTGCAGTTCAAAAAGGAGTTCCATCTCTTCTTAATGAGGCAGGAGATAAAGATCTGGGTAAACTGAAAGACCGCATTTGTGATCACTTATCAAGATTGCAAGATGCAATAGATGCGTACTTTCCAACTATTTCCACTACGAACCTCGACTGGGTTGTCTCACCATTTGATTTCGTAGATAGGGCAGAGGAAATAGATTTCACTGCTTGCGAACGAGATGAATTTATTGATCTTTGCGCTGATTCCACACTCAAAGGTAAGTTCAAGAGTGAGGCGTCGGTGGCTAGTTTTTGGCTTCAACGGAGAGAGGAGTACCCTAACCTAATGAAGAAAGCAACTAACGCACTTTTGCCCTTTTCAACATAGATATATGAGAGCAAGCCTTCTCTGCTATGGTGACAATAAAATGCAAAGCAAGAAATAGACTGAATAACCTTGAGGATGATTTGCGTGTTTCACTGTCAACTGTAAGACCCGACATCACATATCTGTGCTCTAAGCATCAATCACAAGTTTCACATTAATCATTAATCGAACAAAATTTATTGATGTATTTTTACTCAGTGATTGGAGTAAAGTTTACTGTATTATGTTATGGTGTACGTTATTATTATATAATATTTCAATAAATTAACATATTAAGCTTAATTTTCTTTTAATTCAAGGAAGGGCGCCCCTGGTGTTTAATGTTATTCCCAAGGGTGTCGTGAACTTCAAAAGGTTGGGAAACACTGACACGTACTCTGTATATAGTGTATAGAGAAGGTATTATATTGCACCCTAAAATTCGATACCGAGATTTCACCGGAAAATACATATTTTAGGGTTCTCTGTATCCAAAAATATCTGATGTAATCCATTCACATGACTTTTTCGCATCTCTGCAACAAATTATTGTTAAAAAGCTAATGCTTCTATTTACTTCATGCTAATCGAGAAAAAATTAGCAGAGATAGTCTTATTACTTGCTTCCTTGTAAGTAGAAGCGAAATAAGGGAATACCATAGGTTAAAGTGATAGTCAACAGCTGATTGCTATGTGATTGAAGTTCCTTGGTATGTATGGACTGGAGTTGACAAATTCCTGTATGAGAAAATTATGTCTTTTAAAGCTGAAACTAAAAACAAGGCATATCTAAAAAACGATCAACTCCACGAAAAAAATGTACATAGCAAATTGTGTGTTTTAATGTGCTCTACAATTTTTGTGTGGTAAGTTTTTGTTTATCTCTTACGGTTTAGAAGCTGTGCAAAATTCCGTAAGATTCATCCAAAATAAAGTAGTTTTCAGAAGCCATATCCAGAAATTTCAAGATAAACACTTTATTTGTCAGGTATATATCTTTAATATACGATAATGTAATCAAAATCGTTAGAGCAATTTTTGATAGAGTCACAATTTTCGAAAAATGTTCCATGTAAAGGGAAGTTTGGTGTGGGAGAATTTTCTTGAAAAATCTTCGTGTCGCATCATTGGAAGACACCAAACTTAAATACCAAGTTTGATATTTAACGGCCTTTTCGTTTTTGAGCTATGCTGTCCACAGACACACACACACACACACAAACACGGACCTTTTTCCAGAAATGATTTTATTGGATTCAGGGGGACACAAAACATGTAATTCCGGTGAAATCTCATAATCGAATTTTTGGGTTCAATACAATACCTTCTCTATACACTATACATAGTAGTATAGAGACAGTAAAAATGTTATGCGTAGTAGAGAATGTAAAAAAAAAAAATCTGATGTGTTCCATTCACATGACTTTCTCTACACCTCTGTAAGAAATTATTGTTAAGAAGCTTATTCTTCTTTATTTACTTCGTGCTAATGGAGAAAAAATTAGAAGAAATAGTCTAATTACTTGCTTCCTTGTAAGAAGAAGCGAAATAAGGGAGAACCATAGGTTAAAATGATAGTCAAAAGCTGGTTGCTATGTGACTGATGTTCTTTTGTTTGTATGCATGCACAGGAGATGACACATTCCTGTTTGAGAAAAGTATAACTTTTTCAAAGCTGAAACAAAATAAAAAAACAAAAAAAAGTAATATTTAAAAAACGGTCAACTTCACCGCGCCCTGAATTTTTGTGTGGTAAGTTTTTGTCCATCTCTTACGGTTTGGCAGTTATTCAAAATTCTGTAAAACCAATCCAGAGTAAAGTAGTCTTCAGAGACTATTCCCAGAAAATTCAAGATATACATTTTATTTGTCAGGTAAATATCTTTAATATACGATATTTTAATCAAAATATTCAGAGCCATTTTTAAGAAAATCAAAATTTTCGAAAATAGTCCCATGTAAAGGGTAATTGGGGTTGGGGGATGTTCCTGAACATCTTTGTGTCCCATCCTTTGAAGACACCAAATCTAAATACCAAGTTTGATTTGTGTAAATCTTTTCGTTTTTGAGCTATGCTGCCTACAGACACACACACACACGGACCTTTTTTCAGAAACACTTTTATTGGATTCAGAGGTAACCAAAAGATGTATTTCCGTTGAAATCTCGGTATCGAATTTTCTGTTCCTATACGCTATGTACATATTACTAATAGAGGACGTAAAATGATATGCTAGTAGAGAATGAATCTGATGGTTTTCATTCACATAAATTTCTCTACATCCCTTTAATAAATGTTTGTTAAAAAGCTTACATCATTCTAATCGAGATAAATCCCAGCAATGTTTTTTTCTTATTACTTGTTTCCTTGTAAGTAGAGGACAAATAAGGGAATACAATAGGCTAAAGCGATAGTTAAATGTTTTAAAAGCTGATTGCTATATGATTGAAATCAAGTTTTCTTTGTATGGCCAAAGTAAAACAGGAGAAAGAGGAACGACAAATTCCCCTTTTGAGAAAATTGTAAGTATTTTAAAATGTAATCCAACAACAAGACATATCTCGGAAATGGTTAACTTCATAAAAACAAAACACACAAAATATGTGTATGACATAAAGTGTGTGTTTTAAAGAGATCTATATTTTTTATGTACCTCTTAAAATTTAACAGTTCAATTCAATCAGAATGAAGATAACTTCGAAGGCTATTCCAGAAAATTCAAGCTAATTATCTTGAATATACGGTGGATATTTTTGAGAAAATCAAAATTTTCGAAAAAGTTTCCATGTAAATGGTAGTTGGTGGAGATTTTTTTTAAAAAGCCTCGCTTCCCATTCTTGGAAGATACTAAACTTAAATACCCAGTTTGGTATTTAACATACTTTTCGTTTTTGAGCTATGCTGCCCACAGACAAACACACACAGACATTTTTCTAAAAATGATATTTTATATTTAGGGAGTCCCAAAACATGTATTTCCGGTGGAATCTCGACATCATATTTTTCGGTGCAATACAACACCTTCTGTATACACTAGTACATTGTTCGTGTAAAGAAAGTAAAATGCTTTTTTTAGATGCAGTGGGCCCTAAAACGTGTATTTCCAGTATCGAAAATATGGGTGGAGTGGAATACATTTACTTACGTACCATGTAGAGAAAGTGATAATATCATTTCAGTAAGCGCAGGATTGAATGACGTTTATAAATAAATGATTAACGCTCATAGCAAAACGTTATCATCTGCGCATGCAATTATCCAGTTATTTCGTAAACGTGGACACACAATAATTTATGGTTTGTATACTCGCTAAATACCGCTTCCGTGAAAACAGAGATACTGCCACAACACGTCAAACTGATAGTGTGTTTTCTTATCAGCAATTGGCAACAATTGCGCAAGTTTCTTTGCAACCGTGTGACCTGCAGCAACATCAGTGTGTACGAAAAGAGAACATTATTCTAAACATCGCGGCTGCGGAGAACGTGGAAAGGTCATTGGGTCGTGAAAATGGATCTTGCCTCCAGCAGCTAGTCGATTTCAGCACACAGTGAGCGAAATGCACACAACACAGATTTTAGGGGCGTTCGAAATATATTCCTAAGCCTTCATTTATTTATGTATATTATTTTATGCCCATTACAAGGAACTATGCATCTTCTCTAGCACGTATGAATATACCATGTACATAGCTAGAAAAGGTATTGAATTCCACCCTAAAAATCCATACTGAAGTTTACCGGAAACATGTTTTGAGGTCCCTTGAGTACAAAACATGTTTACTTTATCTACACGTACTATGTACATAGTGTATAGAGAAGATATAATGCACCCAAAAATTAGATACCGAGATTTCACCGGAAATATATGTTTTGAGATCCCCTGAACCCAAAAATGCACTTTTAGAAAAATGTCCGTGTGTGTGTTAGTGGACAACATAGCTAAAAAACGAAGAGTCCGGTAAAAACTAAACTTCGTATTTAGGTTTGGTATCTTCCAAGGGTGTGACACGAAGATTTTCAAGAAAATCCCTCACCCCCAACTACCTTTTACATGGAACTTTTTTCGAAAATTTTAATTTTCTTAAAAATGGCTCTAACGATTTTGATTAAAATATCGTGTATTAAAGATATTTACCTGATAAGTAAAATGTATATCTTGAATTTTCTGGGAATAACCTCTGAAGACTGCTTTATTCTGGGTGAATTTTACGGAATTTTGAATAACTGCTAAACTGTAAGACATGAATAAAAACTTACAACACAAAAATATAGAGCACGCTAAAACACACATTTTATGTCATATACATTTTTTCGCGGAGTTGATCGTTTTTGAGATATTCCTTGTTATTGGTTTCAGCTTTGAAAAGCATACTTTTCGCATATAGCATTTTGCGAACTCCTCTCCATACAAACAAAGAAAATTCAGTCACATAGTAACCACCTCTTGACTATCATTTTAACCTATGGTATTCCCTTATTTCGCTTCTACTTACATGGAAGCAAGTAATAAGAGTATTTCTGCTATTTTTTTCTCGTTTAGCTTGAAGTAATATAAGCATAAGCTTTTTAATAATATTTTTCCAGGGATGTAGAGAAAGTATTTCTTCAGGCTGATAATAAATCTATCTATCTATCTATACTGTCTGATTCTTGTAGATTTTGAAGACTCGTCATCCGACTCTGAGTAAAGTATTACAACACTGTTTACTGTTTTGCCACGCGCGGCACGTGTTAAAGTGTTACTTGAGCGATAAGCCACCCCAACCCACTAGCTATAACACTGCTGAACAGACAGTATGTTTAGCATATTTCAAGGATGCGACACAAAGATTTTCCTGAAAATCCTGCCACTCAAACTACTCTTTACATTGACAAATTTTCGAAAATTTTGATTTTTTCAAAAAAGACAAACAAGTTTGATTAAAACACCGTGTATTAAAGATTTACAAGATAAATATAATATATCTGGAACTTTCTGGGAATAATCAGTGAAGACCTCTTTATTCTCAATGAATTTTGTTGGATTTTGTTTAACTAATATGCCGTAATAGATAAAAAAAGATGTAGATCTGTTAAAACACAAAATTTATGTCATACTTACCTTTTCGTGGAGTTGAGCATTTCTGAGATATTCCTTGTTATTTGTTTCAGATTTAAAATACTTAAACTTTTCTCACACGGGAAGTTGTAAAATCTTAGCCATGCATAGAAACGAATTTCATCCACATGGCCACCAGTGTTTAAAAGATCTCACTATCGTCTTAGCCTTCAAGTTCCAAGGAAGCAAATAATTATGGTAATTTCTGCTAATGTGTATCTTATGTAGATAGAAAAATATGCTTTTTAACTATAATTTTTTACAGCGATGTAGAGAATGTCATGTGAATTTGACACATCAGATTTTTAGTTTTTTACAGGCTTTATTAGCTGTATTCTTATAGTTTCAAATGACATATACTTTATTTGAATGCAATGCATAGTTTTGTATTTAGAGGGATTTGTTTTACTGTTATAGCTTTTTGTTTTCATTTGGGTGCGATTTTTTGTTTGAAATTGACGCCTGATTGAAGAATTGAGTAGCCAGTATAGTGTTCCTTATTCTCCATAGATGGCTCTGTAAACACAATTCAAGTCTGTGAATGGTATAAACAAATATGCTAGCCTCCATGTATAAAATCTGTGTTTTTACTTTGAAGATGCTATTTACATTGTGACTGTGACAATGCAAATAAAAAAGAAGTAAAAAGAGAAAAAACAGTTTTTGTGGGAATCAGCATACTTAACCTCAAAAGTGTAGCGATGATAACAATAATACTGGTACTTCATGCAGTGCTTCACAATCCAAACTTTGTTCTAAAAGCTGTAATGTGCAGGACAATACTGCTATGTATGAAAGATACAATATAATTCCTTTCTCTACACGTACTTTGTACATAGTGTATAGAGAAGGTATTGCATTCCACTCAAAAATTCGATACCAAGATTATGTTTTTGGGACCCCCTGAACCCAAAAAAGTATTCTTGGGAAAAGGTCCGCGTGTGTGTGTATATGTGTGTTTGTGTGTCTGTGGACAGCATAGCTCAAAAACGAAAAGACCGTTGAATACGAAACTTGGTATTTAAGTTTGGTATCTTCTAAAGTTGGGACACGAAGATTTTCAAGAAAACCCCCCACCTCCAACTACCCTTTACATGGAACTTTTACAAAAGTTTTGATTTTGTCAAAAATGGCTCTAATGATTTTGATTAAAATATTGTATATTTAAGTTATTTACATGCCAAATAAAGCTTATATTTTGAATTTTTTGGGAATAGCCTCTGAAGTTTACTTTATTCCGGATGATTTTTACGGAATTTTATATAGCTGCTTAACGGTAAGAGATGGACAAAAACTTACCACACAAAAATGTAGAGCACATTAAAACACAAAATTTATATTAAATATTTTTTTTCATGGAGTTGATCGTTTTTTAGATATTCCTTATGCTTTGGGTTTCAGTTTTGAAAAACTTATACTTTTATCAATCAGGAATTTGTCAACTAGTGTCCATACAAGCAAAGGTACTTCACACACATAGCAACCAGCTTTTGTCTATCAGTTTAATCTATGGTACTCCCTTATTTCGCTTCTACTTACAAGGAAGCAAGTAATAGGACTATTTCTGCTAATTTTTTCTCGATTAGCACGAAGTAAATAGAAGCATTAGCTTTTTAACAATAATTTGTTGCAGAGATGTAGAGAAAGTCATGTGAATGGAACACATTAGGTAAATATCTTTAATATACAATACTTCAATTAAAATCGTTAGAGCATTTTAAAAAAATCTGATGTGTACCATTCACATGACTTTCTCTATATCCCTGCAACAAATTATTGTTAAAAAGCTTATACTTCTATTTACTTTATGCTAATCAGAAAAAATTAGCAGAAATAATCTTATTACTTGCTTCCTTGTAAGTAGAAGCGAAATAAGGGACTACTATAGGTTAAAGTGATAGTCAAAAGCTGGTTGCTATGTCAATGAAGTTCCTTTGTTTATATGGATAGGAGTTGACAAGTTCCTGTATGAGAAAAGTATACGATTTTCATAGCAGAAACCAAAAATACAGAATGTTTCAAAAATGACGAACTCCACGATAAAAATGTATATAACATAAATTGTGTGTTTTAATGTGCTCTACATTTTTTGTGTCGTAAGTTTTTGTCCTTCTCTTACGGTTTAGCAGTTATTCAAAATTCAGTAAAATTCATCCAGAATAAACTACTCTTCAGAGGCTATTCCCAGAAAATTCAAGATATACATTTTATTTGTCAGGTAAATATATTTACTATACGAAATTTTAATCAAAATCGTTAGAGCCATTTTTGAGAAAATTGAAATTTTCGAAAAAAGTTCCATATAAAGGGTAGTTTGGGATGGGGGGGTTTTTCTTAAAATCTTCGTGTCGTATCCCTGGAAGATATTAAACTTAAATGTCAAGTTTGATATTTTACCGACTTAGTTTTTGAGTTATCGTGTTCACAGACACACGGACACACTGACACACGGACACACACACACACACACACACACACGGACATTTTGTGAAAATGCTTTTTTTAGATAAAGTGGACCTTAAAACATATATTTCCGGTTAAATCTCGCTATCGAATTTTTGGGTGGAGTGCAATACCTTCTCTACACACTATGTACATAGTGCGTATAGAGAAAGTAAAGATAATCAACATTTTCCAGAAAATGTCCATGTGAAGGGTAATTTCGGTGGGGGGTAGGGTTTTTTAAAAATCTTCGTGTCGCCCCCTTGGAAGATATTGAACTTAAATACGAAGTTTGGTATTTAACGGGCTTCTCGTTTTTGAGCTATACCGTCCACAGATGCGCACACAGTTTTGTTAAAATTCTTTTTTGGATAAAGGAGACTCTAAACTGTGCATTTCCAGGAAGTTGTCGAATTTTGGGGTAGAAACCGTCCTACACTACCTACTATGATGTACATGGTACGCAGCAGAGAAAGTAAAAATTAAAAGAGTTAATGCAAATAAAAGTTAAATCAACTCAGTACTTAAAAAGTAAGGAACACTTCAAATTTAATATTTTACAAAACATACACGAGTTTTAGTCATTATAATATTGAAAGTACGTCATTGACAAATATTTTAAAATAAAATATCGTATTTTAAATCATCTTTACTCTCTCTATACGCAATATGTACGTAGTGTATAGAAAAGGTATTGCACTCCACCTAAAAATTCGATACCGAGCTTTCACCGTGAACACAATAACTCAAAAACGAAAAGTCGGTAAAATACCAAACTTGGTATTTAAGTTTAGTATCTTCCAGGGATGCGACACGAAGATTTTGAGCAAAATCCACCTACCCCAAACTACCCTTTTCATGTAACTTTTTTTCGAAAATTTTGATTTTCTAAAAAATAGCTCTAACGATTTTGATTAAAATATCGTATATTAAAGATATTTACCAGACAAATAAAATGTATATTTTGAATTTTCTGGGAATAGCCTCTGAAGACTGCTTTATTCTGGGTCAATTTTACGGAATTTTGCATAACTGCTAAACCGCAAGAGATGGACAAAAACTTACCAAATAACAAACGTAGAGCACTTTAAAACACACAATGTATGTTATATACATATTTTTCGTGGAGTATATTGTTTTTGAGATATTCCTTGTTTTTTTGGTTTCAGCTATAAAACACATGTTTTTCTCATACAGGACTTTATGAACTCGTGTCCATACAAAGGAACTTCAGTCACATAGCAACCAGCTTTTGATTATCACTTTAACTTATGGTACTCCCTTATTTCGCTTCTACTTACAAGAAAGCAAGCAATATGGCTATTTCTGCTAATTTTTTAGTGATTAGCATGAAATAAATAGAAGTATAAACTTTTTAAGAATAATTTGTTGCAGAGATGTAGAGAAAGTCATGTGAATGGTACACATCAGATTTTTCTAAAAGAGTTACTTGAATTATTGACGTGAACAATTTCATTTGGTTTGGTTGCTATGGAAACAGATCTCTCTCAGTTGATTAATTTTTATGGGAATATTAAACATGTAGAGTCTTGCTAATATGGAAATGTAAAAATGAGGTTCAGAGATATATCACGCTACCTCTACCAATTAGTAAATAGGTAGTGCATTATTAAATAATAGTAATAAAAATAATTATAAAAATAATAGTAATAATGGTAATAATAATAGTAATATAATAATAATACTACTACTAATTATAATAGTTTCATTTGCTAGTGTAATAATTTGTGCAAACTGTGCAGGAAATTGTTATACAAGCCAATACACATCATAAGCAAATATTTTGTGTCAAACAAATGAAATTGTTGATGTAACTAAAACAGAAACATATGAAAAAAAATGTGTTCCATTCACATGACTTTCTCTACATCTCTGCAACAAATTATTGTTAAAAGGCGTATGCTTCTATTTAATTCATGCTAATCAAGAAAACATTAGCAGAAATAGTCTTATTACTTGCTTCCTTGAAAGTAGAAGGGAAATAAGGCAGTACCATAGGTTAAAGTGATGGTCAAAAGCTGGTTGCTATGTGACTGAAGTTCTTTGGTTTGTATGGCCAGGAGTTGACAAATTCCTGATTGAGAAACGTTAAGTTTTTCAAAGCTGAAACCAAAAACAAGGGATATCTCAAAAACGATAAACTTCACGAAAAAACTGCATATGGCATTTATTGTGTGTTTTAATGTGCTGTACATTTTTTGCATGGTAAGCTTTTAGTCCATCTGTTACGGTTTAGCTGTTATGTAAAATTCCATCAAATGCATCCAGAATAAAGTACTTTTCAGAGACTATTTCCAGAAAATTCAAGATATACATTTTGTTTTTCAGGTAAATTTTTAATATGCGATATTTTAATTAAAATCGTTAGAGGCATTTTTAAGAAAATCAAAATTTTCGAAAAACTTTCCATATAAAGGGTAGTTGAGGGTGGGGGGGATTTCTTGAAAATCTTCATGTCGCATACTTGGAAGATACCAAACCTAAATACCAAGTTTGGTATTTAACGGTGTTTTTGTTTTCAGCTATGCTGTCTTCAGACACACACAGACAGACACATATACACACGGGTCTCTTTATAGAAATGCTTTTTTCGGACTCAGGTTACCTCAAAACATATATTTGCGGTGAAATCTCGGCATTGCATTTTTGGATGGAATGCAATACCTTCTCTATTCACTATGTGCATCTTCCAAGGATGCGACACGAAGATTTTCAAGAGAATACCCCCACTCCCAACTACCGTATACATGGAAAAATTTTCGAAAAATTTTGGTTTTCTCAAAAATAGCTTTGCAGAGATGTTGAGAAAATCATGTGAATGGAACACATCAAATGTTTACTTTCTCTATACACACTATGTGCATAGTGTATAGAGAAGGTATTGCATTCCACCCAAAAATTCGATACCGAGATTTCACCGGAAATATATGTTTTAGGGTCCCCAATATAAAAAAAAAAGCATTTTTACAAAAAGTTCCCGTGTGTGTCCGTGTGTCTGTGTGTCCGTGTGTCTGTGAACACTGTAACTCAAAAACGAAAAGTCGGTAAAATACCAAACTTGGTATTTAAGTTTAGTATCTTCCAGGGATGCGACACGAAGATTTTGAGAAAAATCCCCTACCCCAAACTACCCTTTACATGGAACTTTTTTCGAAAATTTTGATTTTCTAAAAAAATGGCTCCAACGATTTTGATTAAAATATCGTATATTAAAGATATTTACCTGACAAATAAAATGTATATTTTGAATTTTCTGGGAATAGTCTCTGAAGACTACTTTATTCTGGGTCAATTTTACGGAATTTTGCATAACTGCTAAACCGTAAGAGATGGACAAAAACTTACTGCACAAAAAATGTAGAGCACGTTTAAACACACAACTTATGTTATATAATTTTTTTTCGTGGAGTTGATCGTTTTTGAGACATTCCTTATTTTTGGTTTCTGTTATGAAAAACATATTTTTCTCATACAGGAACTTGTCAACTTCGATCCATATAAACAAAGGATCTTCATTGACATGGCAACCAGATTTTGACTATCACTTTAACCTATGGTAGTCCCTTATTTCGCTTCTACTTACAAGGAAGCAAGTAATAAGACTATTTCTGCAATTTTTTTCTGATTAGCATAAAGTTAATAGAAGTATAAGTTTTTTAAGAATAATTTGTTGTAGGGATATAGAGAAAGTCATGTGAATGGTACACATCAGATTTTTTTCTTAATGTGCAATAAAATATTGAATGTTTTTATTGTTTTTTTAACAGTTTTTTCAAGTATTTTAAAAAATTAATTGGCTAACTACGAACTGTAAGTTACTTATCAGTTCCTAGTAGGCAATATACTATAAGTACATTATCTGTAGCGGTCACTTTTCCCAGTTTTTATTAAACATTTTGGCTTCTTCGCACTCAGTTATAGTATAAACTGTTATCAACATAGTGGGCATAGATATTTATCAATAGATCTTTTCTAAATGTAGAGTAATACGATATTATAAGTGTAGCCTTTGGCTGAGACCTAATGCTAGTTAAGTGAGGTGATAGACTCGAGTGGGAGCTACATCAATAGAGCGCTTGAGGGAAGCCTCTTAGTCAGTTGATTGGGGCAGGCAGAGTTGTAAAGCAGAGTGGGAAGTTCTCCCTTGGGACTCAAGTCCCGCAGGTTACGATGACAAGTCCCCTTTACAGCCACATGCATCACATATTTGATGTCGCTGCCGGTGATCAAAAACCGTACCAGCGTGAAGGCTTTTATTTCTTTTCCTTATGTCGGATGTCTGGTGATGACAGTCTGGAACCCAGGACTCGTGCTTTCAGTTCAAGAAAATGTAGTTCCAACAAATTCGATTGCCAACATTTTCCGGTGTTAGAAATGAAGGCGCTATTTTTACTTTCTCTACACGTATTACGTATATAGTGTATAGAGAAAGTATTGCATTCCACTAAAAAATCTGAGTCACATGACTTTCTTAACATCTCTGCAATAAATTATTGTTAAAAACCTTATGCCTCTATTTAATTTATCCTAATCGAGAAAAAAATTGACAGAAATAGTCTTATTACTTGTTTCCTTGTAAGTAGAAGCGAAATATGGGAGTATCATAGGTTAAAGTGACTGGTTGCTATGTAACTGAAGTTCCTTTGTTAGTACGGACAGGAGTTGACAGATTCCTCTTTGAGAAAATATGTTTTTAAAGGTGAAATAAAAAACAATGAATAACTCAAAAACAATCAGCTCCACCAAAAAAATCTGATGTGTTCCATTCACACGACTTTCTCTATATCTCTGTAATAAATTATTGTTAAAAAGCTTATTCTTTTATTTATTTCACGCTAATCGAGAACAATTAGCAGAAATAGTCTTATTTCTTGCTTTATTCTAATTAGAAGCGAAATAAGGGAGTAGCATAGGTTAAAGTGAAAACCAAAAGCTGGTTGCTATGTGGCTGAAATTCGTTTGTTTGTATGGACACGAGTTGGCAAATTCCTGTATGAGAAAAGTATACGGTTTTGAAAGCAGAATCCAAAAACAAGGAATATCTCAAAAACGATCAACTGCACGAAAAAAATGTGTATAACATAAATTGTGTGTTTTAACGTGCTCTACATTTTCTGTGCGTTAAGTTTTTGTCCATCTTTTACGGTTTAGTTGTTATGCAAAATTCATCCAGAATAAAGTAATCTTCAGAGGCTATTCACAGAAAATTCAAGATATACATTTTATTTGTCAGGCAAATATCTTTAATATACGATATTTTAAACAAAATCGTTAGAGCCATTTTTTAGAAAATCAAAATTTTCGAAAAAACTTCCATGTAAAGAGTAGTTGGGAGTGGGGATTTTCTTGAAACTTTTTGTGTCGCATCCTTGTAAATTACCAAACCTAAATACCAAGTTTGGTTTTTAACGGACTTTTCGTTTTTGAGCTATGCTGCCCTCAGACACACACACGGACATTTTTCTAAAAATGCTTTCTTTTTTTTTATTCAGGAGGTCTCAAAACATGTACTTCCGGTGAAATCTCGGTATCGAATTTTTGGGTGCATTACAATACATTCTCTATACAGTATGTACAGAGCACATATAGAGAAAGTAAAATTATATAGCATGAATTGTGTGTTTTAACGTGCTGTATGTTTTCTGTGTAGTAAACTTTTGTATATCTCTTACCGTTTAGCAGTTAAGCAAAATTCGGCCAGAATTCATCCGGAATAAAGGGGTCTTGAGAGGCTATTCCCGGAAAATTCAAAATGTACATTTTATTTGGTATGTAAATATCTGTAATATACGGATTTTTAATCTAAATTATGAGACACATTCTTTAGAAAATCAAAATTTTCGAAAAATTTTCTATGTATAGGGTAGTTGGGGGGGGGGGTTTCTTGAAAATCTTCGTGTCGTATCCTTGGAATATACCAAATATAAATACTAAGTTTGGTATTTAACGGTCTTTTTGTTTTTGAGCTATGGTGTCCACAGGTACACATACACAGACACACACAGACAGACAGACAAACACACACAAGGCCATTTTTCTAAAAAAAGAAGTTTTGATTCAGGGGGTCTCAAAACATATATTTCCGGTGAAATCTCGGTATCGAATTTTTGGGTGCAATACACTATGTACATAGTATCTATGTACAGAGAAAGTAAAATTTTGATACCGAAATTAAACCGGAAATATACGATATACGGTCCCCAGTATTAAAAAAATTCTAATGTGTTTCATTCACATAACTTTCTCTAACTGTTCCACAAACAAATGTTTCTTACTAAAGAAAATTATTTTATCTAGTCATGCTTATCTAGATAAACATATGCAGAATTGGTCCCACTACTTGTTTCCTTATAAGAAGAAGGGAACATTAGACTAAATCGATAGTTTAAACTTTTAAAAGCTGCTCGCTATGCAAAACATTTGAGATTCGGTTCGCACCGTTTGATAAAAGTTAGTTTAAAACTGAAAACAGTAACAAGGCATACCAAGAAACCTGTAAACTCCAGAAAAAATATCTGATGTGTACCATTCACATGACTTTCTCTATATCCCTGCAACAAATAATTCTTTAAAAGCTTACACTTCTATTTACTTTATGCTATTCAGAAAAAAATACCAGAAATAGTCTTATTACTTTGTTCCATGTAAGTAGAAGCGAAATAAGGAACTACCATAGGTTAAAGTGATAGTCAAAAGCTGGTTGCTATGTCAATGAAGTTCCTTTGTTTATATGGATCGGAATTGAGAAGTTCCTATATGAGAAAAGTATAAGTTTTTCATAGCAGAAACCAAAAATAAGGAATGTCTCAAAAACGACGAACTCCACGAAAAAAATGTATATAACATAAATTGTGTGTTTTAACGTGCTCTACAGTTTTTGTGGGTTACATTTTTGTCCATCTCTTACGGTTTAGTAGTTATGCAAAATTCATCCAGAATAAAGTAGTCTTCAGAGGCTATTCCCTGAAAATTCAAAATATACATTTTATTTTCAGGAAAATATCTTTAATATATAATATTTTAATCAAAATCGTTAGAGCCATTTTTGAGAAAATCAGAATTTTCGAAAAAAGTTCCATGTAAATGGTAGTTTGGGATGGGGGGATTTTTCTCAAAATCTTCGTGTCGCATCCCTGGAAGATACTAAACTTAAATACCAAGTTTGGTGTTTTACGGACTTTTCGTTTTTGAGTTATCGTGTTCACAGGCACACGGACACACGGACACACTGACACATACATGGACCTTTTTGTGAAAATGCTTTTTTTAGATACAGGGGACCCTAAAACATATATTTCCGTTGAAATCTCGATATCGAATTTTTTTGTGGAGTGCATTACTTTCTCTATTCACTATGTAATGTACATAGTGCGTATAGAGAAAGTAAAAAAGGAAAAATATAATATAAACTATGTGGTTTAAGCAGATCCATATTGCAAGTATAGTAAGATGTTGTCTATTTCTACGGTTTATTAGCTATGAAGAGTAAAAAGAAATAATCCAGAATAAAGAAAGCTTCAGAGGCTATTCCCAGACAATTCAAGATATGGATTTTATTTGTGACGAAAATGGCTTTAATATGTGGTATTTTAATTGAAATCTTCAGATCCATTTTTGAGAAAATCAAACTGTTTGACAAAGTCCCACGTAAAGCATAGTTTGGGGTGAGGAATTTTCTTGAAAATGTTCGTATCGCACCCTTGGAAAACACTTAACTTAAATGCCAAGTTTAGTATTTAATTTATTTTTCGTTTTTGAGCTACGCTGTTAAGGTACCTTATTATATTTCCCAAGGTAATCTCCATTGTGTCAAGACATTTATTGTCACTTGGTTCCAGTTTTTACTTTCTCTACAGGCACTATGTACATAGTGTATAGAGAAGGTATTGCACTCCACCCAAAAATTCGATAGCGAGATTTCACCGGAAATATATGTTTTAGGGTCCCCAATATCCAAAAAAAGCATTTTCACAAAAAGGTCCATGTGTGCGTGTGTGTGTGTATGTGTGTGTATGTGTGTCCGTGTGTCAGTGTGTCCGTGTGTCCGTGTGTCTGTGAACACGATAACTCAAAAACGAAAAGTCGGTGAAATACCAAACTTGGTATAGAAGTTTAGTATCTTCCAGGGATGCGACACGAAGATTTTTAGAAAAATTCCCCCACCCCAAACTACCCTTTACATGGAACTTTTTCGAACATTTTGATTTTCTCAAAAATGGCTCTAACGATTTTGATTAAAATTTCGTATATTAAACATATTTACCTGGCAAATAAAATGTATATCTTGAATTTTCTAGGAATAGCCTCTGAAGAGTATTTTATTCTGGATGAATTTTACGGAATTTTGAATAACTGCTAAACCGTAAGGGATGGACATAAACTTACTGCACAAAAAATGTATAGCACGTTAAAACACACAATTTATGTTATATAAATGTTTTTCTTAGAGTTCTTTGTTTTTGAGACATTCCTTATTTTTGGTTTCTGCTATGAAAAACTTATATTTTTCTCATACAGGAACTTGTCAACTCCGATCCATATAAACAAAGGATCTTCATTGACATAGCAACCAGCTTTTGACTATCACTTTAACCTATGGTAGTTCCTTATTTCGCTTCTACTTACAAGGAATCAAGTAATAAGACTATTTCTGCTAATTCTTTCTGATTAGCATAAAGTAAATAAAAGTATGTTTTTTTTAAGTATAATTTGTTGCAGGGATATAGAGAAAGTCATGTGAATGGTACACATCAGATTTTTCAATTCTGATATTATACTCTTCCTTGCAGAAAAGATCTGAACTAAGATGTCACTGCCACTTTGAGTTCTTCATCGGCTGGGAAATCTTTTCCACCAAAAAGTCGTGTACGATGTCCAAAGTGAAACCCCGATTTTCTTAATTATTTTATCAACATTTGCTTCCAGCTCATTTGGTTCTTCCTTGATTGCTCTTAAAGTATTTGTCATTTCTTCACTGAAGACCCATCACCCTGCACTTGCGTTATTTGCCTATAAAATTCGATTGGAACATATTCACTGAAAAACTGGCACCATGTGACAGCAATGAAGATTATCATGAGAAATAGGGGAAGTATGGGTAACCCCGGTCTGTTATTGGATAAACATGGCAGCCATATTACTATGGAAGTTTTTGACGTCTTCATTATTGTTGTTTGTGTTCCTCTACACACGTCCAACAGGCTTCACCCTCTGGACATTGCTTTCATATGGTGTTTGGGCTCATTCAGAATATAGGGCTGTGACAATACGATAAAATATGTTTGAGATATATGTGTACAGTTATCAATTAATTATGTGATGATGATTTTGCTGTTCAAATTGCCTGCACTGCTCTGTAATGTTGTATTAAAATATTGCTTTATATGCATTTTAATGGTTTTTATACCTAAGTAACAGGTTCAAATATAGTGACCGGCATTACCCGCTTGTGTGGGTAATCCCGGTTAGTGACACCACTTAAAGAACCAAACCAACGATTGATATAAAAATAACAATTTTAATACTATCTCTACACGCACTATGTACATAGTGTATAGAGGAAGTATTGTATTCCACCAAAAAAAAAAAAAAAACATACAGAGATTTCGCCAGAAATACATGTTTTAGGACTCCCTTAATACAAAAAAAAAAAAATAAAAGAATTTTTACAAAAAGTCCATGTTTGTGTGTGTGTGTGTGTGTGTGTGTGTGTGTGTCTGTGTCTGTGGACAGCATAGCTCAAAAACGAAAAGACCGTTGAATACCAAATTTGGTATTTAGATTTCGTATCTTCCAAGGATGTGACACGAAGATTTTCAACAACAACAAAAATCCCCCCCACACCAACTACCCTTTACAAGGAACTTTTTTCGATTTTTTTTATTTTCTTAAAAATGGCTCTAACGACTTTGATTAAAAATATCGTTTATTAAACATATTTACCTGACAAATAAAATGTATATCTTGAATTTTCTAGGAATAGCCTCTAAAGACAACTTTATTCTCGATGAATTTTACGGAATTTTGCATAACTGCTAAACCGTAAGAGATGGACAAAAACTTACCATACAAAAAATGTAGAGCACGTTAAAACACACACTTTATGTTATATGTATACATATTTTTTCGTGGAATTCATCGTTTTTTAGATATTCCTTGTTTTTGGTTTCAGCTTTGAAAACCTTTTTTTTTTCTCATACAGGAATTTGTCAACTGTTGCGCATACAAAGGAATTTCAGTCACATAGCAACCGGCTTTTGACTATCACTTTAACCTATGGTACTCCCTTATTTCGCTTCTACCTACAAGGAAGCAAGTAATAAGTCTATTTCTGTTAATTTTTTCTTGATTAGCATGAACTAAATAGAAGTATAAGCTTTTTAACAATACTTTGTTACAGAGATGTAGAGAAAGGCATGTGAATGGAACACATCAGATTTTTTAAACTCGTACTCTAATTCGTTCTCAGGGACTTTGCTTAAGTGACCGTCATTACCCCATTCTCCCCTACTGTAACTTTTAAATCAATTTTTTTATTGGTATCTTTCGTCATTACTTTATCGGAGCTTCTTTGGTCTACCTTGCAGTCAGTCCGAATTAGTGCCAGTGAAATACTAAAAAAAATCTGATGTGTTCCATTCACATGACTTTCTCTATATCTCTGCAACAAATTATTGCTAAAAAGTTTGTGCTTCTATTTACTAAAAGGCTAAGTTAGAAAAAAATAACAGAAATAGTCTTATTACTTGCTTCCCTGTAAGTGGAAGCGAAATATGGGAGTATCATAGGTTAAAGTGATAACAAAATATGGTTGCTATGTGCCTGAAGTTCCTTTGTATGGACAGGAGTTGATAAATTCCTGTATGAGAAAAGTATAAGTATTTTAAGGCTGAAGCAAAAAACAAGGAATATCTAAGAAACGATCAACTCCACGAAAAAATTGCACATAACATAAATTGTGTGTTTGAATGTGCTCTACATTTTTGTGCGGTAAGTTTTTGTCTATCTCTTACGATTCCCCAGTTACACAAAATTCCGTAAAATTCATCCAGAATAAAGTAGTCTTCAGAGGCTATTCCCAAAAAATTCAAGATGTACATATCATTTGTCAGACATATATGTGAAGGGTAGTTGAGGTGGGGGGATTTTCTTGAAAATCTTTCGTGTCGTATCCTTGGAAGATACTGAACTTAAATACCAAGTTTGGTATTTATCGGTCTTTTCGTTTTTGAGCTATGCTACTCACAGACACATACACACAGATAGACACACACACGGACATTTTTCTAAAAATGCTTTTTTTGGATTCAGGTTGTCTCAAAACATGTATTTCCGGTGATATCTCGGTATCGAATTTTTGTGTAGAATGCAGTACCTTCTGTATACACTATGTACATATGTAGAGAAAGTAATACGTGTGTAGATACCTCCTTCATGTTCGGTGATGCGCGGGTTATAGCTCATCGATACTTGAACACACTCTCACTGAGGGGAGGAGGAATGATATGGGTATGGTAGACTAACAAAAAAAAATCTGATGTGTTCCATTCACATGACTTTCTCTACAACTCTGCAATAACTGATTGTTAAAAAGCTTATGTTTCTATTTACTTCCTGCTAATCGAGAAAAAATTAGCAGAAATAGTCTTATTACTTGCTTCCTTGTAAGTAGAAGCGAAATAAGGGAGTACCATAGGTTAAAGTGATCGTCAAAAGCTGGTTCCTATGTGACTGAAGTTGCTTTGTTTTTATGGACACGAGTTCACAAAGTCCTGTATGAGAAAAGTGTGTTTTTTATAGCTGAAACCAAAAACAAGGAATATCTCAAAAACAATCAACTCCACGAAAAAAATGTGTATAACATAAATTGTGTTTTTTAAAGTGCTTTACATTTGTTGTGTGGTAAGTTTTTGTCCATCTCTTACGGTTTAGCAGTTATGCAAAATTCCGTAAAATTGACCCAGAATAAGGTAGTCTTCAGAGGCTATTCCCAGAAAATTCAAAATATGCATTTTATTTGGCAGGTAAAAATCTTTAATATACGATATTTTAATCAAAATCGTTAGAGCCATTTTTGAGAAAATCAAAATGTTCGAAAAAAGTTCCATGTAAAGGGTAGTTTAGGGTGGGAGGATTTTTCTCAAAATCTTCGTGTCGCATCCCTGGAAGATACTAAACTTAAATACCAAGTTTGGTATTTTACTGACTTTTCGTTTTTGAGTTATCGTGTTCACCGACACACTGACACACGGACCTTTTTCTGAAAATACTTTTTTTGGATACAGGGGACCCTAAAATATATATTTCCGGTGAAAGCTCGGTATCGAATTTTTTGTGGAGTGCAATACCTTCTCTATTCACTATGTACATAGTGCGTATAGAGAAAGTAATAAGTACTTCACTAGATTATTCAGAACTGATGCTGTTTATTCATAATTGTTGTCGAGACACTAATCCGTCGAGCGACTCCCGACATATTCTTGTAGATTTACCAATATGCGCTTCTAACTGGTGCCACTTCTTCTGCATACAAAGTTTCTTAATGCCACTATCGTTAATAGTTATTGCCCCCCCCCCCTTTAGGGGATACACATAAATCGTTTACTTTATATCGCGATATAAGCTAATGCGGTAACTGCACTTCTTCGATTAAGATTTAATTGCAGAGTGATTTATGTATAACTGACACATATCTTTCTTTAATTATTCCGTTGGAAATTCATTCAATTTTAGCACCAAATTAAGCAGAATGTTCTGGAGTTTTGACTCCCTTGTCACTAGATGCGCAGATGTTTATGTTTTATTCCTTATTGCTTTGTTGGCAGCTGTTTCGACATTTTGTTTTTGTAGTGAACGAGAAAATGCAGTAAGATGGTGCTACATGCCATACATCAAATGAATCCATGAACCTAATTGCAAGTTTCTTTGACAACTGATTAATTTACAGGAACTTGTGGCCACCGAGATCTCCGGATTTGAATTCGCCGGACTTCTTTCTATGGGGTTATTTAAAAGACAAGGTTTACACCAGAAGCACATCAAAAAGGAGATTCAAGCTATTGACAACAGAGTCCTCCAATGAGTGGCCAGTAACATGGAACGATGTGTTGTGTTGTGCCTTATGCAGGATGGAGGACATTTTCAACATTTGCTATAAAGGTAAATAATATACCAAAATTCGTCTATAATTTAGGTATAATAAGTTGTCCCTAGCATAACACATTTTGAAACAATTAATGAAAGCAATGTATCAGCTCTATATAAACGTGGGTCATCTGACAAAGAACCAGCAGTACAAGACAGAACATACATCCAGCCTTTGTTCTCCTGTACACGCTGCTTTTGTACCCAAAATATCCAAGCTTCGTGGTCATTTCTGATTGGTTGCTCAGTAGCGCGAAAATATAGCTATCACATGGTTAGTTTTGGTAAGTCATTGTATTTTACTCACGTGGCCGCTCTTCATAATGGAAGAGTCCCGAACTCCTAACTTTTAGGGAAAGAACCTGTCTCTGTAGATATTCCCTGTTACTTAAACCTTTAATGCACTAAAACATTTCTCTTACAAAAGCATTTGTATTTCTGGATAAACAAAAGAAGTGACCTTGGCAGATACCCTCCTGTTTGTTATGAGATGTGCCAAGTCTTGGCTCCTAAGGCAAATATCTTTCCTATACTAAACCTGTGCAAATTAATAGGTTGGCTCATAAGTAATGTCGGTTTTTTGATTTTGGTGTTCTGAAAATTTATTGGGTTTCTTTGGTTTGACAATGCTATTTACAGGATGCCATGGCTAGTGTTGCGTACATTGCGAGCATGTATCTTCATTTTTTAATAAACAATCACAAAATGGAGACAACAAAGTTTGAACTTAGAGTTCTTCTAAAGCACTACATGAAACAAGATTATAAAACTGCTGTCTCAGCTCGAAGAATATGTGAAGCGGAAGGAGGTGTCAGTGAGCGTGTGGCACAACGATGGTTCCAACGTTTCAACAATGGGGACGAAAACACTAAAGATTTACCACGTTCTGGAAGACCTAAAGTATGGAATATTGAGGATAGACGCCAAGTTTTGCGAGAAAGCCCGCAGAAAAGTACCCGTAGGCTTTTAGAAGAACTTGGTGCATCAAACGATATCATACACCGCCACATTAAGACACTTGGAAAATCTCACAGAAGCTGTAGATATGTACCTCAAGAACTGACACCTCAACAGGCTCAACGTAGAGTGGATATCTGTCGTCAGCTGATAGATTTGTCAGGAGAATTGTCATTTGTGATGAAAAATGGGAATATTACCGAAACCCTGATGCCTCGAAACAGTAGCTTGACCCCCGCCAACCTGCCAAAGTCATCGTTAAAAAAAATCGGTTTGGTCCTAAAGTAATGTTGTATGTCTGGTGATATTTTGAAGGTGTGGTTCACTGGGAGTTTGTTCCAAACAGATGGGCAATCGATGCGGATTTTTATTCTCAACAACTGGAACGAGTTCATGAATTTTGAGACGGAGATACCCAGAATTGGTTAACCGAAATAGAGTTATATTGCAACAGGACAATGCAAGGCCCCACACTGCACGAATAACCACAGAAAAAAATCAGAAATTGGGAGGAATCGAACTGCTACCACACCCAGCATACAGCCTTGATCTCGCAACATGAGATTATCATCTTTTTCGATCCATGGCCTGTTTTCTATATGGAAGAAATTTTGACAACACTGACGCAGTGCAGGCGAGTCTCGCCGAATTCTTCGCATCAAAAACCAAAGACTGGTACCATCGTGGGATAATAAACCTCGCAGAAAGATGGCTCAAGATCATAGAATCTAATGTTCTGTACCTTGAAGATTAGTTAATTGCTTATCAGAATACATTTCAAATAATTGTTTTTCTTAGAAAACGACATTACTTATGAGACAGTGTCTATAATAATCAAAATAATGAACTGCAACACGTGTTAATATACTGTTGCAAGCTATACCAAATCGTTTGTCCTTTCTGGAGAGCCTTCGTACAGTCTAGAGAAAGTAAAAAGGACCTTTGTATCCCCACACTACTGGAGTGTAGTTCCTAAAACTACAGCTGCTTTAAAGCTGAAGCCAGCTTTTGCAGTGCTACCAAGATTAACATAATTTCTGCGTAAAGCCTTTATCAAAGCTTAAGAAGGCGAGACACGTTCTAACATAAATAAATGAGGAAAGGAGGAGATGAAAGAGACGGATTCTTAAACGGCATTTCTGGGAAGATTTGCTGCCGTAATTAAAGAGGAGAGTGGTTATCTTGAACCGAATGCTGGTGTATATTCATGGGGAGCACTTGTAAACTAACGAGCCATGAAAGGGGATGGGCGCAGGCAGTTCCTAATTATGGCACAATTATTCTGCACTGGAGTAAATGGGCTGTGTCAAAGAAAAGGGGAGGTATTGTCAAAACTCCTACTGCTGCTGACCTAAATGTTAAATGGCTCAACAAAAGAATGCGGCGACTTCTCCAAGTTATTGTTATGAGGTCCTGTCCTGTCAAGCGATCCACTTCCATTCTTTCAAGAGTTGCCTCAAACTGGAGTAAATATTACTTAACTTTTTTTTTTTTTACTTTCTCTAGCCACGTATGTACAATGTACATAGGGATAAAGAAGTATTGTATTCCACCCAAAAATTCGATACCGAGATTACACCGGAAATACATGTTTTAGGACCCTCTGTATCCATAAAAAGCATTTTCAGAATAAGGTCCATGTGTGTGTGTCCGTGTGTCGTGTGTCCGTGTGTCTGTGAACACGATAACTCAAAACGAATAGTAGCTAAAATTCCAAACTTGGTATTTAAGTTTAGTATCTTTCAGGGATGCGACACGAAGATTTTGAGAAAAATCCCTCCACTCCAAACTACTCTGGAAAATTTTGATTTTCTTAAAAATGGCTCTAAGGATTTTGATTGAAATATCATATATTAAAGATATTTACCTAACAAATAAAATGTATATCTTGAATTTTCTGGGAATAGCCTCTGAAGAGTAGCTTATTCTGGATGACCTTTACTGAATTTTGAATAACTGCTAAACCGTGAGAGATAGTCAAAAAGTTACTACACAAAAAATGTAGAGCACATTAAAACTCACAATTTATGTTATATACATTTTTTTCGTGGAGTTCGTAGAGCTACAGTCACATAGCAACCAGCTTTTGACTATCACTTTAACCTATGGTAGTCCCTTATTTCGCTTCTACTTACAAGGAAGCAAGTAATAAGACTATTTCTGACTATGCTAATTTTTTCTGATTAGCATAAAGTAAGTAGAAGTATAAGCTTTTTAAGATAAATTTGTTACAGGGATATAGAGAAAGTCATGTGAATGGTACAGATTTTTTCAAGAGTTGCCTCAAGCTTGAGTAAATATTACTTAAGTTTTTTTTAAACTGTGATTTATTATTTTATTTGCATGCTAATCATAAACAGAAATGACGTTTTCACTTTCTGCCTATGGCAAAAAAAAAAAAAATTGATGTGTTCCATTCACATGACTTTCTCTACATCTCTGCAACAAATTATTGTTAAAAAGCTTTTACTTATATTTACTTCATGCTAATCGACAAAACATTAGCAAAAATAATCTTCTTACTTGTTTCCTTGTAAGCGGATTGAAATAAGGGAGTACCACTGGTTAAACTGAAAGCCAAAAGCTGGTTGCTATGTGACTGAAGTTCCTTTGTTTGTATGGACAGGAGTTGACAAATTCCTGTATGAGAAAAGTATGTTTCTCATAGCTGAAAAAAACAAGAAATATCTTAAAAACCATCAACTCCACGAAATAATGTATGTAACATAAATTGTATGTTTTAATGTGCTCTACATTTTCTATGAAGTAAGTTTTTGTCCATCTATTACGGTTTAGCAGATATGCAAAAATAAAGTAGTCTTCAGAGGCTATTCCCAGAAAATTCAACATATACATTTTATTTGTCCAGTAAATATCTTAAATTTACGAGACTTTAATCAAAATCGTTAGAGCCATTTTTAAGAAAATCAAAATTTTCGAAATGTTTTCCATGTAAAGAGTAGTTTGCGGTGGGGAGATTTTCTTGAAAATCTTTTTGTCGCATCCTTGGAAGATAACAAACTTAAATACCAAGTTTGGTTTTAACGGTTTTTTCATTTTTGAGTTATGCTGCCCACCGACACACACACACAGACAGACAGACACACACACGGACATTTTTCTAAAAAGCCGTTTTTGGATTCAGGGGGTCTCAAAACATATTTCCGGTGAAATCTCGGTATCGAATTTTTGGGTGCGATACGTACCTTCTCTATACACTTTGTACATAGTACGTATAGAGAAAGTAAAAAAAAAATGATGTGTTACACTCACATGACTTTCTCTATCTGTTCTTCAAACTTCTTACATTAGATTGTTCTTCTTTCTGCAGCTTGCTAATCGAGGTACTCATTAGCACAATGTTCTTATTACTTAGTTCCTTACAAGTAGGAAGAAATTAAGGGAATACACTAGGCTAAACCAATAGTCAAATGTTTTAAAAGCTGTCGTTATGCGATTGTCATTACAAATCGCTTGTTTTCTTGGCCAGAAGTAGAACAAAAGAAAAACGGACACTCCCGTCTGAGAAAAGTATAATTACTTCACAACTGAAATTAATAACAATGAATACCACAAAAAAGGTAAGCTCCACAAAATATATATATATGACATAACTTGTATATTTTAACAAGACTTACATTTTTTGTATAGTAAGCTTTTGAGTATCTCTTACGGTTTACTAGTTATGCCAAATTAAGAAAAATTCATTAAGAGTAAACAGATCTTTAGAAGCTCTTTCCAGAAAATTCAACATATACATTTTCTTTGGTATGTAAATATCTTTACTATACGGGATTTTAATCAAAATCGTTAGAGACATATTTTAGAAAATAAACATTTTCGAAATTTTTTCATGTTAAGGGTAGTTGGAGGTGGGGGAATTTTCTTGAAAATCTTCGTGTCGCATCCTTGGAAGCTACCAAACCTAAATACCAAGTTTAGTATTTAACGGTCTTTTCGTTTTTGAACTATCCTGCCCACAGACACACACACATACACACGGACCTTTTTCTGAAATGCTTTTTTTGGATTCACGGGGTCCTAAAACATGTATTTCCGGTGAACTCTCGGTATCGAATTTTTGGGTGGAATACAAATACTTCCTCTATACACTATGTACATACTACGTATAGAGAAAGTAAAAAATCTGATGTGTTACACTAACATGACTTTCTCTAGCTACTCTACAAACAAACGTCTTACAAAAGTTAATTCTTCTTTCAACACCACGCTAATCGAGATAAACATTAGCAGATTTTTGTTATTTAGTTCCTTATAAGTAGACTGGAGCTAAGGGAATGCACTAGGTTAAAGTGATAGTCAAATGTTTTAAAAGCTGTCGTTATGCGATTGTCATTGCAAATCGCCTCTTTGCTTGGCCAGGTGTAGAACAAAAGAAAAACGAACACTGCCGTCTGTGAAAAGTATAAGTACTTCACAGCTGAAGCTAATAACAAGGAATACCTCTAAAATGGTAAGTTCCACGAAAATAATTTGTATGACATAACTTGTGTATTTTAACGAGATCTACATTTTTTATAGTTAGCTTTTATCTATCTCTTACAGTTTGCTAGTTATTTTAAATTAAGCAAATTTCATCCAGCATAAACAGGCCTTTAGAAGCTATTCTCAGAAAATTCAAGATATACATTTTATTTCTGATATAAATTACTTTAATATGTGATATTTTAATCAAAATCGTTAGAGCCATTTTTAAGAAAAACAACATTTTCGAAAATTTTTCCATTTAAAGGGTAGTTAGGGGTGGGGGGATTTTCTTGAAAATCTTCGTGTCGCATCTTTGGAAATACACCAAACTTAAATACCAAGTTTGGTATTTAACCGTCATTTCGTTTTTGAGCTATGCTGTCCACAGACAGACACACACTGACCTAATTTTGATAATGCTTTTTTTAGACTCAGGGGGTCCTAAAACATGTATTTCCGGTGAAATCTCGACATCGAATTTTTGGGTGGAATACAATACTTCTCTATCCCTATGTACATTGTACATACGGAGCTAGAGAAAGTAAAAAAAAAAAAAAAATGAGGGAAGACACGAAACATGTTTTGCCGACTGCGAAAAAGTTGGGTAGTTTAAAAAATGAAACGGATAACAAGGGAACAACAAATTTCACAAAAAAAAAAAAAAAATGTATGATGTAAACGCGTATTTTCACAAGATTTATATTTTTACTCTCTCTACAGTACTATGTACATAGTGTATAGAGAAGGTATTGCACTCCACCTAAAAAGTCGATACCGAGATTTCACCGGAAATATATGTTTTAGGGTCCCCTGTATCCAAAATAAGCATTTTCAGAAAAGGGTCCGTGTGTGTGTGAACATGATAACTCAAAAACGAAAAGTCGGTAAAACTTGGTATTTAAGTTTAGTATCTTCCAGGGATGCGACACGAAGATTTTGAGAAAAATCCCCCATCCCAAACTACCCTTACATGGAACTTTTTTCGAAAATTATGATTTTCTCAAAGATTTTTTTGGTGTGGTTTATTATTTTATCTGCATGCTAATCAGAACTAGAAATGTTGTTTTCACTTGCTGCCCTCTAAGCAGAAGAGAAATAATAGAATACATTAGGCTAATGCACTGGCCAAACCTTTTCAAAAGTGGTCCCTAGGTGAAAGTATGATATTTGGTTCCATTTACGTGGCCAGAAGTCAAAGAGAGAGAGAGAGAGAGAGAGAGAGAGAGAGAGAGAGAGAAACGAAACATGTTTTTCCGGCTCAGAAAAAATTGGGTAGTTTAAAAATGAAACGGATAACTCGAGAACAGTTAATTCCACCAAAAATGTATGACGCAAACGCGTATTTTCTCAAGGTTTATATTTTTATTTTTACTTCTCTACACGTATTATGTATAAAGTATAGAGTATAGAGACGGGATTGTAATCCACCCAAAAATTCGATACCTAGATTTCACCAGAAATACATGTTTTAGGACACCTGGAATAAAAAAAAAAAAAAAGCATTTTTAGAAAAAATGTCCGAGTGTGTGTGTAAAAAGCCCGTTAATTACCACACTTACTATTTAAGTTTGGTATCATCCAAGGATGCAACACGAAGAGTTTCAAGAAAATCCCCCCACCCCCAACTACCCTTTGCATGGAAAAAAATTTCGAAAATTTTGATTTTCTTAAAAATGGCTCTAATAATATGGATTAAAAGATATTTACATGACAAATAAAATGTACATCTTGAATTTTTCTGGGAGAGTATTTTATTCTGGATGGATTTTACGGAATTTTACATAACTGCTAAACCATAAGAGATTGACAAAAACTTACCACACAAAATATGTATAGCACGTTAAAACACATCATTTATGTTATATACATTTTTTTCGTGGTGTGGATGGCTTTTGAGATATTCTTTGTTTCTAGTTTCAGCTTTAAAAAAACTGTTCTCACACAGGAATTTGTTCCATACAAACAAAGGAACATCAGTCACATAGCAACCAGCTTTTGGCTTTCACTTTAACCTATGGTACTCCCTTATTTCTCTTCTACTTACAAGGAAGCAAGTAATAAGAATATTTATGCAATTTTTTTTCTCGATTAGCATGAAGTAAATAGATGCATAATCTTTCTAACAATAATATATTGCAGAGATGTAGAGAAAGTTATGTGAATAGAACACATCAAATTTTTTTAAAATGTGATTTATTATTTTATCTGCATGTTAATCAGAACTTGAAATGATGTTTTCACTGCTGCCCTCTAAGCAGAAGAGAAATAACAGAATACAATAGGCTAACGCGCTGGCCAAACCTTTTCAAAAGTGGTCCCTAGGTGAAACGATGATTTTTGGTTCCATTTATGTGGCCAGAAGTTAAAGAGAAAGAGAGAGAGAGAGAGAGAGAGATAGAGAGGGAGAGAGAGAGAGAGATGAAACAAACATGTTTTTCCGACCGAGAAAAAATTGGGTAGTTTAAAAATGAAACGGAAAACAGGGAACAATAAATTTCACAAAAAATGTATGACGTAAAACCTATTTTCACAAGAGTTATATATTTACTTTCCCTACACGCACCATGTACATAGTGTATGAAGGAAGTATTGTATTACACCCAAAATTTTTATACTGAGATTTCACCGGAAATATATGTTTTGAGGTCCCCTGGGTCTGAAAAACATTTTTTTTCAAAAATCTCCGTACGTATGTGTCTGGAGACGAATAGTCCCTTAAAAACCAAACTTGGTATTTAAGTTTAGTATCTTTCAGGGATGTGACACAAAGATTTTGAGGAAAGTTTCCGCACCCCAAACTACACTTTTTACATGCAAAAATGTTCAAAAATGTTGATTTTCTCAAAAATGAATCTAACGATTGATTAAATTGCCATACATTAAAAATATTTAAAGGACAAATAAAACGTATATATTGAATTTTCTGGGAATAGCCTCTGAAGAAATCTTTATTCTGGATGAATTTTAGTTAACCGTAAGAGATAGACAAAACCTTACTTAATTGAAAATGTAGATTTCGTTAAAATACACAGTCTATGACATATACACTGTTATTAGTTTCTATTGTAAAGTTCTTATAATTTTCTCATACAGCAAGTGTTCGTTTTTCTTTTGTTCTACTCCTGGCCAAGCAAAGAAGCGATTTGCAATGGCAATCTCAATACGATATCTTTCAAAACATTTGACTATCACTTTATCCTAGTGTATTTACTTAGTTCCCTTCTACTTATAAGGAACTGAGTAATAAGAACATTCTGCTAATGTTTATTTCGATTAGCATGGTATAGAAAGAAGAAGAATCTTTTATACCAATTTTGTAGAGCAGCTAGTGAAAGTCATGTGAATGTAACACATCAGCTTTTTTAATATGTGATCTATTATTTTATTTGCATGCTAATCAGAAACAGAATTTCCCTTCTGCTGCCAGAAGTAAAAAAAAAAAAAATAGATAAATAAAGAGAGAGAGAGACACAGAGACAAAGATGTGAAACGAAAGATGATTTTCCAACTGAGAAAAACTTGAGTAGTTTAAAAATGAAACAAAAATTCAATACCGAGATTTCACAGGAAATACATGTTTTAGGTCAACTTAAATCCAAATAATCTTATGTGTACCATTCACATGACTTTCTCTACATCTCTGCAACAAATTATTCTTAAAAAGCTTATACTTCTATTTATTTCATGCTAATCAGTAAAAAATTAGCAGAAATAGCCATATTACTTGCTTCCTTGTAAGCAGAAGCGAAATAAGTGAGTATCATAGATTAAAGTGATAGCCAAAAGCTGGTTACCATATCACTGAAGTTTCTTTGTTTGTATGGACAGCAGTTGACAAATTCCTGTATGAGAAAAGTATATTTTTCATAGCAGAAACCAAAAATAAGGAATGTCTAAAAAACGACGAACGCCACGAAAAATATGTATATAACATACAGTGTGTGTTTTAACGTGCTCTACATTTTGTATGTGTAAGGTTTTGTCCATCTCTTACGGTTTAGCAGTTATTCAAAATTTATTAAAATTCATCCACAATAAACTACTCTTCAGAGGCTATTCCCAGAAAATTCAAGATATACATTTTATTTGTCGGGTAAATATCCTGAATTTACGAAATTTTAATCAAAATTGTTAGAGTCATTTTTGAGAAAATCCAAATTTTCGAAAAAAGTTCCATGTGTCGCATCCCTGGAAGATACTAAACTTAAATACCAAGTATGGTATTTTACCGACTTTTCGTTTTTGAGTTATCGTGTTCACAGACACACACACACACACACACGGACCTTTTTCCGAAAATTCTTTATTTAGATAAAGGGGACCCTAAAGCACATATTTCCGGTGAAATCTCGGTATCGAATTTGTGGGTGCAGTGCAATACCTTCTCTATACACTATGTATATAGTGCGTATAGAGAAAGTAAGAAAGCATGTTTAGAAAAAATTCCGTGTGTGTGTGTATCTGTGGGCAACATAGCTCAAAAACTCCTTAGCTCCTTTATATCTTCGTTTCTTCCTTAGTTTTATTTCTTCCTTTCTTTTTGGTCGAAACCATTATGTGCGCTCTGTATATTTTACAGTGAATAAAACCATTAACACGATTACCACCACTACCACCACCACTACTACTTCTACTACTACTACTACTACTACTACTACTACTACTACTACTCCTGCTACGTATATATAGATATGTAGTTAACCAGGATATAAGAATACAGAGATATAGCATCGTATTTAAAATTAATTATGACTTGTCAACATTTATAAGTGACCTTATTCCTGTTCAACAGGGATTACGATCTAGCCCTTAGATATAAGACTCGTGTCCCTAGTAAGCTGACAGATAATAATTGTATTGCAGCAGATGGCCCTCTTCCGCCCTGGAGCTACCGGAAGCTGGCGAACATGGAGCGGAAATTGGTGAGGTTAATTTTCTTGGTACATATATTGTGGTGCACATGCTAACTTAATTCTCTATCCGGCTGTTCCGGCTTAAATGATTATAAATGTTCTCTTGAAACAGTTTAAATCTTAATCAACCTCCAAACAAACATTTCCCTGTGTGTGCTTTGTTTTGCAGGAAAAGGGGACTTCCCTGCAAAAGACAAAACAAAATTAAACATTATTCAAGGTTATTTCCTCTTTCAACAGTCTCCGTCAATAAACAATTCATTTCAATTCAAATGTATTCACCATATGATTTCATTACAGAAACATCGGTTTTGCCAAATAATACAATATTACAGAACAATTAACCAGTATGTACACATTAATGAAAGTAAATATATGAAGATCTAAAAGTATAAGATGTTTCTGTTTACAATGAATTATAACATCAAAGCGTGCTTTAATGTTTCAAAATATAATACATATACATAACAAAATTAATTAATTAGGCACTTTCCAGGTATTCATTTACAGACTAAAAATCTCTTTAATTCCTTCCTAAACACGGCCATGCATGGTAATTTCTTAAAGGATGGGGAAAGTTTATTATAAAATTTATGGACACGAGTTGGCAAATTCCTGTATGAGAAAAGTATAAGTTTTTCAAAGCTGAAACCAAAAACAAGGAATATCTCAAAAACGATCAACTCCACGAAAAAAATGTTTATGACATAAATTGTGTGTTTTAACGTGTTCTACATTTTTTGTATGTTAAGTTTTTTGGCATCTCTTACGGTTTAGTAGTTATGCAAAAGTCATCCAAAATAAAGTAGTCTTCAGAGGCTATTCCCTGAAAATGCAAGATATACATGTCATTTGTCAGGTAAATATCTTTAATACACGATATTTTAATCAAAATCGTTAGAGCTATTTTTTATAAAATCAAAGTTCTCGAAAAAAGTTCCATGTAAAGGGTATTTGGGATTGGGGGGATTTTCTTTAAAATCTTCGTGTCGTATCCTTTGAAGATACCAAACCTAAATACCAAGTTTGGTTTGTAACGGACTTTTCGTTTTTGGGCTATGCTGCCCACAGACACACACGCACACACACATACACACAGACACACACACGGACATTTTCTAAAAATGCTTTTTTTTGCATTCAGGAGGTCTCAAAAAATGTATTTCCGGTGAAACCTCGGTAAGAATTTTTGGGTGGAATACAATACCTTCTCTATCCACTATGTACATAGCACGTGTACAGAAAGTAAAAATACCAATACATATCGCAAATGGAAAATGGATATTAATTTTGCTCTCTCCCAGTGAAGCAGAGCGGAATGTCAGTGTATCACCCAGCGACCAGCTTTTGAATGATTTGACTATCACTTTAGCCTTTGCTTCAGCGCATCTTCGGCAAATGTAAAATGTAATATAATGCAATATACGTGAAGTAGATAGTAAAATCTGATGTGTTCCATTCACATGACTTTCTCTACTTCTCTACAACAAATCAGTGTTAAAGCTTATTCTTCTATTTACTTCATGCTAATCGAGAAAAAAATTAGCAGAAATAGTCTTATTACTTGCTTCCTTGTAAATAGAAGTGAAATAAGGGAGTAGTATAGGTTAAAGTGATAGTCAAAAGCTGGTTGCTATGTGACTGAAGTTCCTTTGTTTGTATGCACAGCAGTTGTCAAATTCCTGTATGAGAAAAGTGGTTTTTAAAGCTGAAACCAATAACACGGAACATCTAGAGACGATCAACTCCACAAAAAAATGTATATGACATAAATTGTGTGTTTTATCGTGATCTAAGGTTTTGTCTATATCTTAAGGTAAACCAATTATGCAAAGTTCAATAAAAAACATCCAGAATAAAGTGGACTTTAGAAGCTATACCCAGTAAATTCAAGATATACATTTTATTTGTCATGTAAATAACTTGAATATACGATGTTTTAACCAATCGTTAGAGCCAATTTTGAGAAAATAAAAATTTTTGAAAAAACTCCCATGTAGTTTCTGGCGGGGGGAATTTCTTGAAAATATTCGTGTCGCATCCTTGGAAGATACTAAATTTAAATACCAAGTTTGGTATTTAACGGACGTTTCGTTTTTGAGCTATGCCGCACACCTACACCCACACTCAGCCGCTTTTCGTGGTGTAATGCTGGGTTCGATCCCAAGTGACCGCATGTGAGATTTGTGGTGAACAAAGCGGCGTTGGGGCGGATTTTCTCCGGGTACTCCGGTTCCCCCCCGCCATCTCATTCCACCGGTGCTCCATCACCATTCATGTGTCATCAGTGTCACCACCTGCGGTGCCATAAGTAGTTAAAGCGGGCGTTAAACACTACAAAAAAAGTGGTGTAATGGTTACTATGCTAACTTCATATACCCAAGGTCACGGGTTCAAACCCGGCAGAGGACAATGGATGTTTTCGGGTGTAAAAATCCTTAGCATAACTTCCTTCGGAAGGGAAGTAAAACCGTTGGTCCCGTGTCGTAGATTTACGGCACGTAAAAGAACCTTAAGTCTGATAGAGAGGCCTCTGAGCAAAATTAAGTGATCTTTCACGCCCAATTTAGAATGGGACGGTGAGAACCACAGTAGTTAAAGAGCGTCCATAAATAACACGCCATTTACATTTGCACACACACACGGCTATTTTTCTAAAAATGTTTTTTTGTTTTTGGATTCAGGATGACCTAAATAATGTATTTCCGGTGAAATGTCGGTATCGAATTTTTGGGTGCTTTACAATAACTTCTCTATAAACTATGTACATAGTACGTGTAGAGAAAGTAATAATATATTTTGTTGTAGAATAGATAAATTAATATGAATGTAGCACTTCAGAAATGTTTTCTGGTAATGATCTCGAACAGAATTCCTGCCAACATTTTTCATAATAAAAACGATAATCTGCTTTCATTTGCTACCCACCTATGCATGTCATTAAACTCTCTTTCCCCAGACTCATTTGTTTTTTTCTTCGCATCAATATTTTAACGTTGCTGGGATATTTGCCAGCACAAAATGGCTGCATTACAAGACGATGTTTATAGGGTAATCTAATAGAGGACTGCATTACTAACCAGAAAATCTTAAGCGCACAAAACTGACGAAGCTTTTAGACATCTACGTAAACAATAAAATTATTGTAGTCCTTTAGTAAACAATTAAAATACTTGCAGTATATAGCGTAACACTCCTAACTCCTAGTTGGTTGTTCACTACAACTTCGTTATGCTATGTCGGTATATTGGGTCATAAAATAAGGTAAAATCCTCATGTGTCACACTCACATACTTTCTCTAACTGTTCTACAAACAGACTTATTACAAAAGATTCTTCTTCTTTTTACACCTTGCTAATTGAAATAGCATTATCAGAATGTATTTATTACTTATTAATACATAAGTAAAATGGAACTGAAGGAATGCCCTATGCTAGAGCGATAGTCAAATGTTTTAAAAACTATCGTTATGCCGTTGTCATTGAAATTGGCTTATTTGCTTGGCCAGGAGAACAACAAAAGAAAAACGGACAGTAAGTATTTTAAAATGAAACCAATAATAAGGAACATCTTGCAAACGGGCAACTCTAAACAAAAACAGTTATGGCATAAATTGTGTGTTTTAACGAGATCCACATTTTTTGTGTTGTAAGCTTTTATGTATCTCTTACGGTTTAACCGTTCTGCAAAATTCTGCAAAAATCGCCCGGCTTAAGCTGCTCTTCAGAAGCTATTCCCACCAAATTCGTAATATACAACTTATTTTTATTTATTAATATACATAAATTTAATCAAAATTGTTAGTGCCATTTTTGAGAGTAACAAAATTATAAAAAAATGTTTCCATGTAAAAGGAAGTTTGAAAATCTTCCTGTTGCTTACTTGGAAGATTCCAAACTTAAATACTAAGTTTGGTATTGAACGATCTTTTCGTTTTTGAGCTATGCTGTCCACAGACACATACTGACTTTTTTTATAAAAATCTGATGTGTTACACTCACATAACACTCTCTAGCTGCTCTACAAACGAACTTCTTACAAAAGATTATCCTTCTTTCTACACTATGCTAATTGAGATAAACATTAGCAGAATGTTCTTATTACTTAGTTCCTTAAAAGTAGAAATGAACTAAGGCAATGCACTAGGCTAAAGTGGCAAATGCTTTAAAAGATGTCGTTATGCGATTGTCATTGTAAATCGCTTCTTTGCTTGGCCAGGAGTAGAACAAAATAAAAACTGACACTTCCTGTCTGAGAAAAGTATAAGTAGTTTACAATTGAAATCAATAACAAGGAATATCTCGGAAACGGTTACCTCCACAACAAAAAAGTAAAGGATATAAATTGGGTGTTTTGACAAGATCTACATTTTTCTGCAGTAAGTTTTGTCTATCTCTTACTGTTTAGCAGTTATGCAAAATTCCGTAAAATTCATCCAGAATAAAGTGGTCTTCAGAGTCTATTCCCAGAAAATTCAAGATATACATTATATTTGTGAGGTAAATATCTTTAATATACGATATTTTAATCAAAATCTTTAGAGCCATTTTTGAGAAAAACAAAATTTTCGAAAAAAGGTCCATCTAAAGGGTAGTTTGGGGTGGGGTAATTTTTCTCAAAATCTTCGTGTCGCATTTCTGGAAGATACTAAACTTAAATACCAAGTTTTGTATTTTACCGAATTTTCGTTTTTGAGTTATCGTGTTCACAGACACACGGACACATGGACACACACACACGGACCTTTTTCTGAAAATGCTTTTTATGGATGCAGGGGACCCTAAAACATATATTTCCGGTGAAATCTCGGTATCGAATTTTTGGGTGGAATACAATACTTCCTCTGTACACTATGTACATAGTACGTGTAGAGAAAGTAAAAAGTGAGTCTTACGGTCCGAAAAATACGGTAATTAAATGCAGTAATAACGGATGTATTTATGCGACATGTCAAAAGTTATAGTGCAGTCAAAGCAAAGGACGATTTACTGAATGTATCACAAAAGAAATATAGGTGGGGAAGGGGGACTTCCCCTTTGAAATACAATGCAGTTTAGCACTCCCCGACGTTCACCGTCTTTGATCTTTTATTTACATTCCTATTTAAAAATGCATTCGTCATAAATAAAAGATGCTAAAATATCTGTAGCAAACATTGTTTTTTGTGCTAAAAAAAGAATATCGGTGGTGTTCTTATTTGGTTTCTTAATAGTGACAAAATGTCTGTTAGCATTTAATGGCAAAAGTCTGCTTTGGTAAATTCACATAGCTTTCTCTTACCACTCTTCAACAAAGTATTCTTAAATAAATTTTGTTTACTTCCTCTACATGTACTATGTACATAGTGTATA
Organism: Hymenopus coronatus; assembly: GCA_030762935.1. Lineage (NCBI taxonomy): Eukaryota > Metazoa > Arthropoda > Insecta > Mantodea > Hymenopodidae > Hymenopus > Hymenopus coronatus. The sequence goes on from CM060882.1 coordinate 22,592,335, forward strand.
GAGAAAGTACTGTATTCCACCCAAAATCTCGATACCGAGAGTTCACCGGAAATACATGTTTTGGGTCCCCCTGAATCCAAAAAAGCCTTTTCAGAAAAAGGTCCGTATGTGTCTGTGGATAGCATAGCTCAAAAACGAAGGGACCGTTGAATACCAAATTTGATATTTAAGGTTGGTATCTTCCAAGGATGCGACATGAAGATTTTCAAGAAAATCCCCCCATCCCCAACTAACCTTTATATGGAACAGTTTTCGAAAATTCTGATTTTCTCAAAAATGGCTCTAACGATATTGATTAAAATATTGTATATTTAAGATATTTACCCGAAAAATAAAATTTATATCTTGAGCTTTCTGGGAATAGCCTCTGAAGTCCACTTTATTCAGGATGAATTTTACGGAATTTTCGTAGAGTTGATTTTTAGATATTCCTTATTTTTGGTTTCAGCTATAAAAAACTTTTACTTTTCTCATACAGGACTTTGTGAACTCATGTCAATACAAACAAAGGAACTTCAGTCACATAGCAACCAGCTTTTGACTATCACTTTAACTTATGGTACTTCCATATTTCGCTTCTACTTACAAGGAAGCAAGTAATAAGTCTATTTCTGCTAATTTTTTCTCGATTAGCAGGAAGTAAATAGAAGCATAAGCTTTTTAAAAATAATTTATTGCAGAGTTATAGAGAAAGTCATGTGAATGTAACACAACAGATTTTTTATTTAGGTGTTCTGAAAACATGTATTTGCGGTGAAATCTTGGTATTCAATTTTGGTTGAAATAAAATATTTCCTCTGTCTATAAACATTGTATTTACTTGCTAGGGAAAGTAATATGATTTTCATTATATGATAAATATATATATATGGAAATAATAAGCTAATAAACTTGTCTATGGTGCTGAAGGTAATCTTAAAATCAATGCATTGTTTTCACACAGGAATTGGTTTAATGATGTGCTTATTAGTGATTTGCTTTGTGATTCACGTATTATGTAACATGAATGGCATTCGCTTTATTGTTATTATAAGCTGGATTAAAACCCCAGTTTGAAGCATTTATGTTTCTTGATATTTATTTTTACTTTCCCTATACGCACTCCACCAAAAAGGTCAATACCGAGATTTCACCGGAAATATATGTTTTAGGGTCCCCTGTATCCAAAAAAAGTATTTTCAGAAAAAAGTCCGTGTGTCCGTGTGTCCGAGTGTCTCTGAATACGATAACTCAAAAACGAAAAGTCGGTAAAATGCCAAACTTGGTATTTAAGTTTAGTATCTTCCAGGGATGCGACATTGAGAAAAATCCACCCACCCCAAACTACCCTTTACATAGAACTTTTTTCAAAAATGTTGATTTTTTAAAAAGTGGCTCTAACGAGTTTGATTAAAATATCGTATATTAAAGATATTTACCTGACAAATAAAATGTATATTTTGAATCTTCTGGGAATAGCCTCTCAAGACTACTTTATTCTGGGTCAATTTTACGGAATTTTGCATAATTGCTGAACCGTAAGAGATGGACAAAAACTTACCACACAACAAATGTAGAGCACCTTAAAACACAATGTATGTTATATACATTTTTTTCGTGGAGTTGATTGTTTTTGAGATATTCCTTATTTTTGGTTTCAGCTATAAAAACTTATACTTATCTCATACAGGACTTTGTGAACTCGTGGCCATACAAACAAAGGAACTTCCGTCACATAACAACCAGCTTTTGATCATCACTATGGTACTCCCTTATTTCGCTTCTACTTACAAGGAAGCAAGTAATAAGACTATTTCTGTTAATTTTTTCTCGATTAGTAAGAAGTAAATAAAAGCATAAACTTTTTTAACAATAATTTATTGCAGAGTTGTAGAGAAAGTCATGTGAATTGAACACATCAGACTTTTTTAAATTCATAATATTTAAAGATGTATGCAGCTTTGGCGGATTGTTCAATTCGCTCTGTGGGGAGTGCAAGCATGGGATATAGCATTTCACTACAAACCCCTGAATTGTAAAACAGGCCTGTTTAAAATATTAATTATATATGTCTTTGAGCTGTAAATATTTCTTAGTTGATAGATTATTGCTAATCGACCGGAATGGCTCAGGTGGGATCTCACGTATTCGATTGCCATGAACAGCCTTCCTGATCCATTGGGTTTTCGGAGGGTTTCCCGGGTCGCCAGGCGAATGATGGATAGGTTTCTTCCATAACATCACTTTTTTGTCCCTCCATGTCGTTTCATTGACCCTTTTTACTTTCTCTACACGTAATATGCACATAGTGTATAGAGAAAGTATTGTACTCCACCAAAAAAATCGATACCGAGATTTCACCGGAAATATGTTTTACATCCCCTGTATCCAAAAAAAAAGTATTTTCATAAAATGATCCGTGTGTCTGTGAACACGATAACTCAAAAACGAAAAGTCGCTAAAATACCAAAAACCTGGTATTTAAGTTTAATATCTTCCGGGGATGCGACTAAAGATTTTGGGAAAAATCCCCCCACCACAAACTATATTAAAGATATTTACCTGTCAAATGAAATGTTTATCTTGAATTTTCTGGGAATAGCCTCTGTAGACTATTTTACTGTCGATGAATTTTACAGAATATTACATAACTGCTAAACCGTAAGAGATGGACAAGAACTTACCACACACAAAAAATGTAGAGCACGCTGAAACACACATTTTATGTTATATATATATATATATATATATATATATATATATATATATATATATATATACATACATACATATATTTCGTGGAGTTAATCGCTTTTGAGATATTCATTTTTATTGGTTTTAGCTTTGAAAAACATACTTTTCTCATGCAGGAGGTTGTCAACTTCTGTCCATACAAACAAAGAAACTTCAGTCACATAGCTTTTGATTATTAGTTTAGCCTATAACACTCCTTTATTTCCCTTCTGCTTACAAGGAAGCAAGTATTAAGACTATTCGTGCTAACTTTTTTTTTCTTCTTCGATTAGCGTGAAGTAAATAGAAGCACATGCTTTTTAACAGTAATTTGTTGCAGAGATGTAGAGAAGGTCATGCGAATGGAACACATCAGATTTTTAGACGTGCGTGTCACGTTTGAGGGCAGGTAATTTTGTTAAACGTCTTGTGGATTTACATGCAGCAAGAGCGCTTTAGTGAGCAGCCGGTTGGCAGATGTCTTATACACCGCCAGGTAAACCAATATCACTTCTTGCGGGCAGCTGCGCGCCCATAATGATGGATCTCCACACCAACAAAAAGAAGTAGGAGCAGGTTTAGCATCTGCCACGTGCCGGCTGGCTGCAAGCATACCCTCAGTACCTGGGTCACAACCCACCTGCAGCTGCTGACATGCTCTCCCACTGGAGAGTTGCAATCAAGACTCAAAAAAATCTGATATGCTCCATTCACTATTTACTTCGTGCTAATCGAGAAAAAATAGCAGAAATACTCTTATTACTTGCTTCCTTGTAAGTAGAAGCGAAATAAGGGAGTACCATAGGTTAAAGTGAAGTCAAAAGCTGGTTGCTATGTGACTGATGTTCCTTTGTTTGTATGGACAGGAGTTGACAAATTCCCGTATAATTATTTAAAGCTGAAACCAAAAACAAGGAATATATGAAAAACGACCAACTCCACGAAAAAAGTGTATATGATATAAATTGTCAGTTTTAATGTGCTCTACATTTTTTGTGTGGTAAGTTTTGTCCATCTCTTACGGTTAAGCAGTTATGCAAAATTCTGTAAAATTTATTCAGAATAAAGTAGTCTTCTGAGGCTATTCCCAAAAAGTTCAACATATACATTTCATTTGTCAGGTAAATATCTTCAACATATCAAATCTTAATCAAAATCGTTACAGATATTTTTGAGAAAATCACAATTTTCGAAAGAAATTCCATGTAGTTCAGAGTGGGGGGATTTTCTTAAAAATCTTCGTGTCACATCCTTGGAAGATACCAAACTTAAATACCAAGTTTTGTATTTGACGGTCTTTACGTTTTTGAGCTATGCTGTCCACAGAGACACACACACACACACGCACGCACGCACATGCACGCACGCATATACACGGACCTCTTTCCAAAAATGCTTCTTTTTACTTTCTCTATATGAACTATGTACATAGTGTAGAGAGAAGGTATTGTATTTACCCAAAAATTCGAAACGGAGATTTCACCGAAAATACATGTTTTGAGACTCCCTGAATCCAAAAGAAGCATTTTTAGAAAAATGTCCGTGTGTGTATGTGTGTGTGTGTGTGTGTCTGCGTGTCTGTGAGCAGCATAGCGCAAAAACGGAAGGACCGTTAAAGCGCAAATTTGGTATTTAGGTTTGGTATCTTTCAAGGATGCGACACGAAGATTTTCAAAAAAAATCCCCCCACCCCAAACTATCCTTTACGTGAAAAACATTTCAAAATTTTTGATTTTCTTAAAAATGGCTCTAACGATTTTGATTAAAATATCGAATATTAAAGATATTTACCTGACAAATAAAATTTATATCTAGAATTTTCTGGGAATAGCCTCTGAAGACTACTTTATTCTGGTATAATTTTACGGAATTTTGCATAACTGCTAAACCGTAAGAGATGGACAAAAAATTACCACACAAAAATGTAGAGCCCTTTAAAACACACAATGCATGTTATATACATTTTTTTCTGGAGTTGGTCGTTTTTTTTTTAGATATTCCTTGTTTTCGGTTTCAGCTTGGAAAAACATAATTTTCTTATACAGGAATTTGTCAACTCCTGTCCATACAAACAAAGGAACATCAGCCACATAGCAACCAACTTTTGACTATCATTTTAACCTATGGTACTCCCTTATTTCCCTCCTACTTACAAGGAAGCAAGTAATAAGACTATTTCTGCCATTTTTTCTCAATTAGCATGAAGTAAATAGAAGCATGAGCTTTTTAACAATAATTTGTTATAGAGAGTAGAGAAAGGCATTTTAGGAGATAGTGGATCGGCCGTGATGATGTAGTGAAAATGGAGGAAGCCATGCCACATCGTCTTCTAGAAACATAACAAAGGCTGAAGACCACCAGGTGCGGCAAACCAGGCAGAAGATGGGGCAGCAGGTGGAGGGCCCATGTTTTAGGCGTTTTCACTGTAAATTAGACGCGTGGCAGGTGCCCCTTCTGATTGGCGCACTTCCTTGTCTTGTGATGAAGGTGCCGATAAGAAATGTTTCGTCCTTATACAAAACAAGTTTCATATGTACAGACTTTAGTTTTCCTCTGCTACTATTGGTCGGAGACCAGGTCTGTCCAAGCCACCTGTTCTAATTTTAATGTTCGGAACTTGTAGCAGTTCAACTTGGATAAACGCACCACCTGACAGTTTACTGGTGGACGCTGCGCTGTCATCGACACCAATGTTTCGTAAATACCCTTAGCGAACAGCGTAAAACAAAGTGCATTGCTCCATTTCTTATAAAATATAAGTGGCTTAAATAGACTATTATTTGTCAGTGGAATGTTTAGTACGGGGTTGCATCATTTCGTCCAAAGGTAAAATACTTAGAAAAATCTTATGTGTTCCATTCACATGACTTTCTCTACATCTCTGTAACAAATTATTGTTAAAAAGATTACACTTCTATTTACTTCATGTTAATCGAGAAAAAATTAGCGAAATAGTCTTATTACTTGCTTCCTTGTAAATAGAAGAGAAATAAGGGAGTACTATAGGTTAAAGTGATAGTTAAAAGCTGGTCGCTATCTGACTGAGGTTCCTTTGTTTCTATGGAAACAAGTTGACAAATTCCTGTGTGAGAAAAGTAAGTTTTTCAAAGCTGAAACCAAAACCAAGGAATATCTAAAAAGCGATCAACTCCACGAAAATGTATATAACATAAATTGTTTGTTTTAACGAGCTCTTTGTTTTTTATTGAATTAGCTTTTGTCTATCTCTTGCGGTTTACCAGTTATGCAAAATTACGTAAAGTTTATCCAGAATAAAGTAGTCTTCAGAGGCTATCTCAGAAAATTCAAGCTTTACATTTTATTTGTCAGGTAAATATCTTTAATGTGCGATATTTTAATCTATATCGTTAGAGTCATTTTTAAGAAAATCTAAATTTTCAAAAAAAGTTCCATGTAAAGGATAGTTAGGGGTGGGGGGTTCTTGAAATCTTCGTGTCGCATCCTTGGAAGATACTAAACTTGAATACCAAGTTTGGTATTTTACCGACTTTTCGTTTTTGAGTAATCTGTTCACAAACACGCGGACACACACATACGGACCTTTTTCTGAAAATGCTTTTTTTTTCTTTTTTTTTTTTTTTTGGATACAGCGGACTCTAAAACTTATATTTCCGTGTAAATCTCGGTATCGAATTTTTGGGTGGAGTGCAATACCTTCTCTATACACTATGTACATAGTACGTGTAGAGAAAGTAATATGCCATTATTATGTAAAATGTCAGGTTTAATTAGCAAGTCGAACATTAACTTCTCTGCTCATTGGGGTGGTTGCCCATGGCTGGGCCGAAATGATGCCTGGGCAGGTAGCAAGCACAAACTTAGTTTGTCTTTACCTGGAATTTGGACGAAATGTTATGCGGGGGACGACGTGATGCGACCCAGTGGGAGAAATCACTCAAACTGGCAACACTGGCTATCATACGAGCATGTGTCAATAAGTTTTGTTTTGGACCTATACTGAAAGGTTGGTTATCTATGTTAGTTTCAGCTTTGCTAACCCTAGGAGCGTCATAAGTAAGTCATGGCAGAGACATACAGAGCCTGTAAGTGTTACATGTTTGACTGGAATCACGGCTGTTAGCAGAAACAAGCATTAAACGCTAGCATTGTTTGAAATTAAAACGTAAAGCACGTAGGTGGCTATGTTTTGATTGTTGTAAGCTCGTTGCACTGGCGGTGGAGCTGTAAAAACGAACCGTTGCATTTTAGGTGGCAGTTACCATTAACTTCTCTATGAATACAGATGGCCTTGCCTTGGCGGGCAAGCTTTTCTCGCCGGATGAAACATAACTTTTTATTTCTTCATATAAGCTATGACATTGTGCCACCATCCAGTGGTCCAACGTTTTTAACGCCTACTTTCCTTAAGGACCATTCACATTGAAAAGCTAACGTAGACACAGAAGCTTGCAACCAATATATGTATAGGCTCATTCACGATGGTTATATTGATATTGACGTAGACATAACCGTAGTGCGTTAACATGGAAGCTTGCAAACTCCAAGCTTTTGCGTCAAAGTTAACATGTAACGTAGGAATCAACCAATTAGACGATGCTCTCTCTCGTAAATTATGAAAACCTCCTCCGTTAATTCGTCTTTGATTAAGAGAATGAATCGACAATCTTCTACGACGAGACGACCGCTCTTTAAAATACAAAACACCACAGCCGATGTCCCATGGTCAAATATTTTGGCCCAATACTCTTCAAACTACAAATTGGATCGTGGGACAATTGTATACAATTTCCGTCCTATTTTTTGGTCCAATTCTAGTTTGCTACAACAGGATAGAGCGGTTTCTAATTTTTTGTTTAAACGTATGAAATCAACCAATAAGCGACCTGGTGGTAGTGACGTAATAAGATGGCAGCTAGCGCTTGGTCTTCCTTCCCGCCCATGTGAAACTTTGCTGTATCTTGTAGACTTTTTCCTAAATAAGAGGGCTATAATAGCTGAGCTATAGTTGAAATACTCATTTTTTGTGCGGCTGAGATTTATGAAATAATGACTCGGGTATTTATAACCCCTGCAAATGCATTTTATCGGAATGATTTATACCTAACCTCTTTTCTCAACAAAAAACATGATCTGCTGGTATGGACTGCCTCATATTTGTGTCTTGGCGAGTGATTTTTGCCTCAGCTAAGGACAGCAACTTTCCAAACAAATTTTCGTCCATTCTAAGGAAGTTAAAATAATTTAGAAACGAGTTCGTTTTGCAGCATATGTAGTACACCTCTTCCTTGGCCTAAATTCCTACGTTCCAGCCATGGTCTAGTCCACCAACGCCTCTTTATTGATGTTTTCTTCCTATTATATGTTCCTGCAATGGATGCATAAACTAAGCTTGCGACAGCGAACGTAAATAATTGTGGGTCAGCAACCTCCACCACTTTCTATCAGCTGTTCATGTGGATGTGAGAAATATTTGGACCAATACACACTCCCATGGGAATGATATGGAGGAATTGTACATAACGTTCACGTTGTATAAAAATGTTGGACCAAATTTTGAACGTGGGACATCGGCTTAAGCAAATTGGCTACTCTAGTTTGCATATGGTGCCACACTCTCGTCTCTGCCAGCCATTTTAGTTTGTATTCACTCGCAAGGCGCAGTTCACTTGTTTTTATTTCTTATTGGTTATTGCCAACGTTTACGTTTACCATTGAGAATGCTAATGGTGTATTTAATTCTGCGTCTATATTCTATGTCAGTGCGTCTTCGGTTAACTTTCAATGTGGATGGCCCTTGATTCTTACTAGCTACGTCATCCTAAATAGGTAAATATAGAGAGCTGTTAAAATTTGCTATATATATATATTAATATATAAAACACCTAACGAATATAACAATCTTATAGCTTATATATGAGCCAGTGCGTTGTTTTACGTCGCAACTTCAAGCCCCTTTTAGACATGTTTTATATAGCACTAAAAATAGTATCAGTGTGAAATTAGGCAAGGCACTAAGCACTAATGAGTGCCCACATACAACTCAGAGAGTATTCGTGGCAAACGCGTGTCATGAAAACAAACGGGTTTCTCCTTGTCCTTATCAGCAACCTGTCCTAGCTTTCAGGTAAAGGAGCAAAGTTAGCTACTCAAAAGGCTACTTATGACTTCGTGTGTCAGGTTCCTCTTCAATGCCTCTTACGTGTATTTTCCTACTCACGAGTATATTTTACTTATTATCCTAATAAAAGCTCTCAAAAAGTTACTGTAAGTATAACAAAACTTTCTTGTAAACATACAAATGTTTTATTTAGTATTACGAATTAAACATAGTAAAATAAATGTCTTGTCTCACCGTAAAAGGATTTTATTTTTGTTGAGATTGATCTACAATTTTTGGTAGTATTCTTGCCTGTGTTGTCTTTTTCAGTTGTTTGCCTCCACCCTCAAGATTAGTAATGTTAAATTGCTTCTAAAATATATTATTAGCGGTGTACGTATCCCTGCTTATTTTCCATGTCACTTCCTGTCACTTATCGGGTATGACGAAATACATTAGAAGAATACACAAATAACTAAAGGTTGAGGTTTCGTAAGAAAAGGAAACACTGCCAAAAATGATCCTAAACTACCTGTGATGTCTCCCATAGCGTAGACCAGGCGTGCAGCTTTGTTCCTGAGTAATTTACTAATCCACGCTGACCATGAGGCGATTTGTTGATGTACTTTTTTATTGGCATAGAGAAGTGTATTACTTTCTATAGCACGTATATACAATGTACAAAGTGTATAGAGAAGGTATTGTATTGCACCCAAAAATTAGTACAGGATTGTGAAATGTGACTTTTCACCGGAAATACATGTTTTGTGGTCTCCTGAAAAAAAAATCCTTTTAAAAACATGTCTCTGTGTGTTTATGAGTTCAAAAACGAATAGCCCGTTATATACAAAACTGCTTTCCAAGGACACGATACGAAGATTTTCAAGAAAATCCCTCACCCACCAACGACCCTTTGCATGAAACATTGTTGATGTTTGTTTATGTTTTTCAAAAATACCTCAAATGATTTTGATTAAAATACAATACATCTAAGATATTTTCATGACAAACGAAATATATATCTTGCATTTTCTGGGAGTAGCCTCTGAAGACCTCTTCATTCTGGATGACTTTTGTGTAACTGGTAAACCGTAAGACATAGACAAAAACTTACTACACAAAAAATATAGATCTCGTTAAAACACACAATTTATGTAACACACTTTTTTGGTAGCATTAACCCTTTCCAAGATGTTCCTGGTTATTGGTTTCGTTTTTAAAGTGCAATGTTCTCAAGCGGGAAGTAATTTTTTGCTTCATTTCTTTTGTTTTACTCCCGGAAATGCAAAAGAGAAGTGGATTACAATTGTTTCACATAGCGATGAGCTTTTAAAAGAGTTGAGTCTATCCACTATTTCCCTTCTATTTACAAGGAAGCAGTCAAGCAAAAAGACAATTTCTACTAATGTTTATCTCGATTAGTAAATTAAGTAATAATATTTTTAAGGAAAATGTTTTAATAACAATAAGAGAAAGTCATGTGAATGGAACAATCAGATTTACTTTATATCACATAAGACCTGAGCAACAACATGCACATTTTGGTTTGAAGTGATAACATTCCTCAGATAAATAAGAGTAACTTAAAAATAAAACATGAAAAGAAACGAAAGAAATATAACAAATGAGATAAATAAGAAGGAAAAATAACATAAATAAACAGAGAGCATTTAAGGAAATAAATAAAATAATAAATAGAATGCAATCACGAATAAAAACAGAATCGACACTACTTAAATAAAGCTAGCTATGTTAAAAGGGAAACGGACAATTGAATTAAAATCACTTAAAAGTACGAAAGATCATGAGTTCAGCGCGAGGAGGCCAGGACGGGTCGTTAGCGAACAATGGAGACTGGTGTCTCAAAGCCTAGAAGCTCAGAGTTGCAGACAATAAGTGGAAATGCTTAGGCCAAATTCACGCTCCACCAAACACAGAATGTGTAATCAGTCGTGTTAAAATGTTAATAGCCGTAAGAACATAGTGTGGCGCAGTGTTGCCAGAAGAATTTCACAAAATTTCGCCCGAATCGTTAAAAAAATCGCAAAGTTCCTGTTGAAGTCGCCCAATATTTGTATTGAAATATGCAATTTACTTTACAATTACATCCCCCTACATACTCACGCACACACACGCGCGCGCTCACACTCGCACGCTTGGAATATTTTCAAAAGATTCTTATTACTGGTAACTCTGTAAGTATGGTACAATCATATGGCATAATATTGGAATACTAGTGTGAGTTACGCTGATACAGATTCTGGAAAGAATATGAAAAAATCTGATACTTACTTCATGCTAATCGAGAAAAAATTAGCAGAAATAGGCTTATTACTTGCTTCATTGTAAGTAGAAGCGAAATAAGGAAGTACCATAGGTTAAAGTGATAGTCAACAAAAGGTGATTGCTCTATGACTGAAGTTCCTATGTTTGCCATAAGAAGCGTCAGAGAGGATTTAGTATTTGTCTTGCGTCATTTTAGATTTTGAGCTTTCTTTCCCACCAAACGGCACATAAAGTTAAAAACAGGCATTAATAAAAGTTATATTTTGCAGAAATATTTTAGTAGCCGAAAAATTCGCAAATCGCCTTCTTCAAAATGTTGTCGTAAAAAGCGGATTTTAGTAGCCCAAACGGCGACTTTTCGCCCAATTTGGCAATACTGGACTGTGGCGTCTAAAAGTTTGAGACCCAATGAAAACGTGACAAAATATAAAAATGCAAACATATCCTCAGTCAATAAAACTGGTGAAAGTGACTGAAGTAGCAAAAAGTATGAATCATACAAGAAAGCGGGTGGCGAATAGATTCTTGTCTAGCCGTCGGAGTTCCGAAAAATATGGTGTTCACGTCGTCACTTGAACGTCAGACCCCGCGTCGCGTTATAGCTACAGTTTCAAGTCCGCAATGTAAGGCAATTTGATTCACTTGGGGAGGAAATTAAGAGTGTGGCGGGAAAGGTGCAATAGTTAACTTTATTTGTGAACGGTTTTGGCGAGGCTCGGGCTGAAACAAATACTTGGAACTTGGAAGGCCTGGGGGACGTGTGCAGTATCAAGTGCGGGACAACAAAGGACACTCTGGAACAGACGAAAACGGGTGATAGCGGTTCATTAAGGTTCCACCCCACATAAAATCAACCCTGAGATCCTAAAATCATTTCCTAAGCTATTCGGCAACCCAAATTCCTCTCCCTTTCCAAAGGCACAACAAAACTGCCTCAGGTTCAAAGTCGTTCCGGAACACAGTGTATAAATGTATCCATAAACGCAAGAGTGGATTTCTTACATAAAAAATATTACAAAAAGATTTAGATGAACATGTGTCCAAAAAGCTTTTGTTAGCAGTGATCTTGATTATGTAATTCACCTAAAACATCCATTTGTATCCACTTTTATTACTTTCTCTACATGTAATATGTACATAGTGTATAGAGAAGGTATTACACTCCACCCAAAAATTCGATACCGAGATTTCGCTGGAAATATATGTATGTTTTAGGCTCCCCTGCATCCAAAAAAAGCATTTTCAGGAAAAGGTCATGTGTGTGTGTGTATGTGTGTGTGTCCATGTGTCCGTGTGTCTGTGAACACGATAACTCAGAAACGAAATGTCGGTAAAATACCAAAATTGGTATTTAAGTTTAGCATCTTCCAAGGGATGCGAAACAAAGATTTTGAGAAAAATCCCCCTACCCTAAACTACCCTTTACATGGATTTTTTTTCGAAAATTTTGATTTCCCAAAAATGGCTCTAACGATTTTGATTAAAATATCATATATTAAAGATATTTACCTGAAAAATAAAATGTATATCTTGAATTATCTGGGAATAGCATCTGAAGACTACTATATTCTGGATGAATTTTACGGAATTTTGCGTAACTGCTAAACCGTAAGAGATGGAGAAAAAGTTACCACACAAAAAATGTAGAGAACGTTAAAACACTCAATTTATGTCATATATATTTTTTCGTGGAGTTAGTCGTTTATGAGATATTCCTTCTTTTGTTTTCATTTTTAAAAAACGTCCTTTTTTGATACAGGAATTTGTTAACTCCTGTCCATACAAGCAAAGGAACTTCAGTCACATAGCAATCAGCTTTTGACTATCAGTTTAACCTATGTTACTCCCTTATTTCGCTTCTACTTACAAGGAAGCAAGTAATAAGACTATTTCTGCTAACTTTGTCTCTATTAGCATGAAGTAAATAGAAGGATAAGCTTGTTAATAGTTTCTTGCAGAGATGTAGAGAAAGTCATGTGAATGGAGCACATCAAATTTTCTTTAAAAGTTACTCATGACATTTCTCTTGTTTTTTATCTGGTTGTCTTTTGTTCTGCTTTGTGAATTTCAAAGTGAACTTGCTCACATTATTAAGTATTCAGTTAACGAAATGCGCTACTTACAAGGCCTAGCAGATATAAATTTAATAGCACCAGGCCAATTTTATGAAGAAAGGTATACTCCAGGAGACAGTTACTTTGTGGAAAAATCTGATGTGTTCCATTCACATGACTTTCACTCCATCTCTGCAACAAATTATTGTTAAAAAGATGATGTCTCTATTTACTTCATGCTAATCGAGAAAAAATTAGCAGGAACAGTCTTATTACTTGCTTCCTTGTAGGTAGAAACGAAATCAGAGAGTACCATAGATTAAGGTGATAGTCAAAAGCTGGTTGCTATGTGACTGAAGTTCTTTTGTTTATATGGACAGGGGTTGACAAATTCCTGTATGACAAAAGTATAAGTTCTTTAAAGCTGAAACCAAGCACAAGGAATATCTCAAATACGATTCACTGCCAGAAGAAAACGTATATAACATAAATTGTGTGTTTTAATGTGCTCTACATATTTGTGTGTAAGTTTCTGTCCAGCTCTTACGGTTAAGCCGTTATGCAAAATTCCGTAAAATACATCCAAAATAAAGTAGTCTTCAGAGGCTATTCCCAGAAAATTCAAGATATACGTTTTATTTGTCAGGTAAATATCTTTAATATACGAAATTTTAATCATAATCGTTAGAGCCATTTTTGAGAAAATCAAAATTTTCGAAAAAAGTTCCATGTAAAGGGTAGTTTGGGGTGGGGGGATTTTTCTCAAAATCTTCGTGTCCCATCCCTGGAACATACTAAACTTAAATATACCAAGTTTGGTATTTTGCCGACTTTTCGTATTTGAGTTGTCGTGTTCACAGACACACGGACACACACACACACACACACACACAGACCCTTTTGTGAAAATTCTTTTTTTGGATATTGGGGACCCTAAAACATACACATATGTCCGGTGAAATCTCGGTATCGAATTTTTGGATGGAGTGCAATACCTTCTCTATACACTATATACATAGTGCGTATAGAGAAAGTAAAAATCTGATGTGCTCCATTCACGAGACTTTCACTACATCTCTGCAACAACTTATTGTTTAAAAGATTATGTCTCTATTTACTTCATGCTAATCGAGAAAAATTAACAAGAATAGTCTTATTACGAAACAAGGGAGTACCATAGATTAAGGTGATAGTCAAAAGCCGGTTGCTATATGACTGGAGTTGACAAATTCCCGTTTGAGGAAAGTATAAATTGTTTAAAGCTGAAACCAATAACAAGGAATATCTCAATACCGATCAACTCTCCACGAAAAAAAAATGCATATGACATAAAGCGTATTTTTAACGTGCTCTAAATTTTTTGTCCATCTCTTACGGTTTATCATTTATGCAAAATTCCGTAAAATTCATCCAGAATAAAGTAAGTCTTCAGAGACTATTCCCAGAAAATTCAAGATATACATTTTATTTGTCATTTAAATATCTTTAATATATGCTATTTTAATCAAAATCGTTAGAGCCATTTTTGAGAAAATCAAAGGTTTCGAAAAAGTTCCATGTAAAGGGTAGTTTAGTGTGGGATGATTTTTCTCAAAATCTTCGTGTCGCATCCGTAGAAGATACCAAACTTAAATTACCAAGTTTGGTATTTTACCGACTTTTCGTTTTAGAGTTATCGTGTTCACAGACACACGGACACGCACACAAACGCACACATACACACGGACCTTTTTCTTAAAATGATTTTTTTGGATACAGGAGACCCTAAAACATATATTTCCGGTGAAATCTCGGTATCAAATTTTTTGGTGGAATACAATACCTTCTCTATGCACTATGTACATAATACGGGTAGAGAAAGTAAAAATGTTTGCAGGACTCCGTCTACGAGACGCAGGCGCATTTGAAAACAGGGTTTCATACCAGGTGACTCAACTGCCCCGTACTTGACGTCTGAAGATATCCCTGTACATGTTAAAAGAGTTACAGAACTCAACGGGGATATATCAAGTTAAAACCCGATAGTGAGCAACTGGCGAAGGCAACCTTCGTTTATTCCTCTCAATGAGCACGACCCGTTTACTGTCTTCGTTGATAAGCAAGAGGGGTAAATGAGAGTCGCTCAGCTATTTCTTCACTGACCGGTCGCCACGTAAAATAATTGAAATTTGGTTTTCTTTGCTTGCTATGAGTAAACAAAAGAGAGACAAAAAGAAATATGGCTTTCCGTTAGAGAAAACTTTTAAGTAGGTTAAAACTGAAACCAATAACTAGGAATATCTCAAAAATGATTAACACTACAAAAAATAAATAAATAAATAAGTAAATAAAATGTGTCTTTTTTCAACTAGGACTATATTTTTGTGTAGTAAGTTTTTGCCTATTTCTTACGGTTTAACAGTTTAATAGTTATCGAGAATGAAGGGTTCTTCAGAGGCTATTCCTAGAAAATTAAAAATATATAATTTATTTGTCATGTAAATATTTTTAATATACGATATTTTAATCAAAATCATTAGAGCCATTTGCGAAAATTTAAAAAAAGTTCTCAAAAATTTGCAAACATTTTCCGGTGTCAAGTGTAGTTAGGGATTGGGGATTTTTTTTTAAATCCTCATGTCACATCCGTGATACTAAACTTAAATACAAATTTGCATAAAACTCGTTTTTGAGCTATGATGTACACACACACACACACACACACACACACACATTGACATTTGTCTAGAAATGCTTTTTTCTATGACCGAGCGTAATTGAGTAGTTTACTAGCTCATCTCAAATCGCAAACTTGATTTTTACGGAATCCACGCGCAAAGAAGTGCAGCAAGCGTAAAGTAATTTTGTTCCAACTTTATGCTCGGCAAAATTAAACAGATACGGAGCGTGCGTTTACTATTTCTAAGAATTAGAAATTCAAATTATAGCAGGCCGTGACAAACCAATATTATTGTTGTTCTGTGATGTATTTCGAGAAAATGGCAGATTTTGAGAATTATGCTGCTCTTAGATCTGCGAATGACGAAGAATCAAATATACTACCTGCTAAATCCCGAAAAGCTATGAGGCACAACGTGAGAAATTTATGAAGTGGTGTATAGAAAAGAACGAACTATAATTCTTGTTGAATGGCTCAAACTTAACCTCCAATTTATTTCATCTTTAGTTGTTTTTCTTTTAATATCCGAAAATGATCGTAGAAAAGAACATTGTATGTATAATGCGCGAGCGTAGTTTCTTTTTGATTCTCGCGTGCGATTCTCGATTGCGTTTCATTTCACAATATTCCCACTCGAATCAAAAACCATAGCTTAACTATCTTACATCATAAATAACTATTTTTGGATTCAGGGGGCCTCAAAAATATATTTCCGGTGAAATCTCGGTATCAAATTTTTGGGTGGAATAATATACCTTCTCTAACTGTTATGTATCGCCTCCTTGGTGTAATGGTTACCATACTGACTTCATATACCGGGTCGCGGATTCAAACCAGGTGGAGGACGATGGGTTCTTTCGGGCGTAAAAATCCTCAGCATGGCTTCCTTCGGAAAGGAAGTAAAGCCGTTGGTACCCTGTTGTAGATTTACGGCACGTAAAAGAACCTCAACTCTGATAAAGAGGCCTCTGAGCAAAATGAATAGGTCTTTCACGCCCAACATAGAATGGGACTCTTGAGAACTATAGCAGATAAAGAGCGTTCATAAATAAAACTTCATTTCATTTCTAACTGGTATGTTCATTGTACAAACGTGCTAGAGAAAGTAATATGCAACCAACATAATACACTGTTTGGGTTTTAGAATCAACGCACATTGTACATGAAAGCGAAAGTTAAAATCTGATGTGTACCATTTACATGACTTTCTCCATATCCCTGCAACAAATAATTCTTAAAAAGCTTATACTTCTTATTTACTTTATGCTAATCAGAATAAAATAGCAGAAATAGTCTAATTACTCGCTTCCTTGTCAGTAGAAGCGAAATAAGGGACAACTGTAGGTTAAACTGATAGTCAAAAGCTGGTTGCTATGTCAATGAAGTTCCTTTGTCTATATGGATAGGAGTTCACAAGTCCCTGTATGAGAAAAGTATACGTTTTTCATAGCAGAAACCAAAAATAAGGAATGTCATAAAACGGATGAACTCCACGAAAAAAATGTATGTAACATAAATTGTGTGCTTTAACGTGCTCTACATTTTTTGTGTAGTAAGTTTTTGTCCATCTCTTACGGTTTAGCAGTTATGCAAAATTAAGTAAAATTCATCCAGAATAAACTACTCTTCAGAGGCTATTCCCAGAAAATTCAAGATATACCTTTAATTTGCCAGGTAAATATGTTTAATATACGAAATTTTAATGAAAATCGTTAGAGCCATTTTTGAGAAAATAAAATTTTTCGAAAAAAGTTCCACGTAAAGGGTAGTTGGGGGTAGAGGGATTTTTCTCAAAATTTTCGTGTTGCATCCCTGGAAGATACTAGACTTAAATACCAAGTTTGGTATTTTACCGACTTTTCGTTTTGGAGTTATCGTGTTCACAGACACACGGACACAGCGACACACGGACACACACACACACACACACACACACATACACGAATCTTTTTGTGAAAATGCTTTTTTTTTTTTGGAAATTGGGGACCCTAAAACATATATTTCCGGTGAAATCTCGGTATCGAATTTTTGGGTGGAGTGCAATACCTTCTCTATACACTATGTACATAGTGCGTATAGAGAAACTACTAAAAATGCAGGGCAGAGAGCAAGAAGTCGAGATGTATCATGTTAGAAAGAAAACATTTTTTAATGTGACAGCTATTGTAATATTAAAGTGTCAGTTAAACTATGTGTGTATGTAGATATATACTGGTACATTTGGTGTAAAAGTGTATACAACATTTTGTTGATTTATTAATGCAATTTCAGAACCATGACATTCTACTTACTACACTAAGAGACCAAAAACTTATATTTTCTTTTCCACAGTTTTCTTTTAGGTTCGCAATTTCGGTGGAAATTCATATTCTTGCACAATATGATGGTGTGACAAAATTCAAAGAGTAAAAACATCTGATATATTTTATTCACAAGGCTCTCTCTACCTATTCTTCAACAAATTAATCTAACAAAAGATAATTCTTCTCTCTGCTCCATTTTAATCGAAGTAAACATTAGCAGGAATTGTCTTATTACTTGTTTCCTTGTGAGCAAATGGGATATTAGGAGACTATGATAGGCTAAATCGATAAAAATATTTTAAAAACTGGTCGTTATGTGGTGCAATTGAAATTTCCTTCTGTTTGCATGACTAGGATGGAAAAAAAATAAATAATGACTGCCCATATTACATTTTAATCTATATAATAAGTTCTATGTTGACAATGGTTATGTCTACAAAATAAATAAATACATGTTTATGACAAATTGTGTGTTTTTACGAGATATACATTTTAGTGAGGTAAGTTTTTGTATCTCTTACACCTTACTAATTATACGAGGGCCGTTTTTTGTCATACTTCCGATAAACTATAAATAAAAGACAGGTTCATAGAAAATAATTATTTTATAACTAAAGGTTTTATACAGTTATTACTTTTCAACATAATCACCGAAAATATTGACACATTTATCGTACCTGTGCACAAGCTTTGCAATATCCGCTTCAAAAAATGTTGTCAAAAATGATTTCAAATGAGCATTGACGTTGCTTTGAAGATCCCCACAGAGTCTGGAAGTATGTATGTGAGAGTGAATGTGTGTGTGTGTTTGTTTTAGGAAAATAAAATTATTTAAACCTACAAACACGAGTTGTTTCTAATGCAAAGCCCCGATATCAACTTAGATATTAAAGGAGGCTATATAAATGAACCAATAAAAAAAAAAGCAATATCCGTGAGTACTTCATCGTCTAAAAAGTAAACCAGAATGAAGAAATATTTAGTGAATATCCCAGAAAATTTCATATATATATCAACATTTCCTATGGCATAAAAATATCTTAAATATATGGTGTTTTATTCAAAATAGTTACAGCCAATTTTGAGAAAATCAAAATAGTTTGGGATGGGAGAGATAGTGTTGAAAGACTTCAATCCGAATCCTTGAAAGATGGTGAATTTAAATACCAAGTTTGGTACTTCACGGGTGTTCTACTACTTTCTCTGTACGTATTAGGTACATAGTGTATAGAGAAGCTATTGTATTGCACCCAAAAATTCGATACCGAGATTTTACCGGAAATATATGTTTTGAAACCCCCTGAATCCAAAAAGGGCATTTTTAAAAAAATGTCCGTGTGTGTGTCTCTGTATATATGTATATGTGTGTGTCTTTGGGCATTAGAGCTCAAAAACGAAATGTCCGTTAAATACCAAACTTCGAATATAAATTCAGCATCTTCCAAGACATGAAAAATTTCAAGAAAATCCCTCCACCCTCAACTATCCTTTATATGGAACTTTTTACGAAAGTTTAGATTTTCTTAAAAATGGCTATAACTATTTTGATTAAAATATCGTATATTAAAGATATTCACCTGACAAATAAAGTGCATATGTTGAATTTTCTGGGAATAGCCTCTGAACGCTACTTTATTGTGGATGAACTTTACGAATTTTGCACAACTGCTAAACCGTAAGAGATGGATACAAACTTACCACACACAAAATGGAGAGCACGTTAAAATGCACAATTTATGTTATATATATATATATATATATATATATATATATATATATATATATATATATATTTTTTTTTTTTTTTTTCGTGGAGTTGATCGTTTTTGAGATATCCCTTGCTTTTGATTTCAGCTTTAAAATATTTACACCTTTCTCATACTGGAATTTGTCACCTCCTGTCCACACAAACAAAAGAACTTCAGTCACATAGCAACCATCTTCTGTCTAACAGTTTAACCTATATTTAACCCTTAATTTTCTTCTACTTACATCGAAGTAACTAATAAGACTATTTCGGCTAATTTTTTCCCGATTAGCATGAAGTAAATTGAAACATAAGCTTTTTAACAATAATTTGTTACAGAGATGTAGAGAAAGTCATGAGAAAGGAGCGCATCAGATTTTTGTTGAGCTATGCTGTTCACACACACATATGGACCTTTTCTAAAAAAAAATGTTTTCTTTGTTTGGTAAAGTGAACCCTAAAACTTGTTTTCCAGTGTAATTTCGTATGGTGCTTTTGGGTGGAATGCAATACAATACCCAAGGAATATTATCGCACGCAGCTAAAACATAAATGTATACCGATGTTATCAGGAAGAAAAACAGATGGTAACAGACCTAACCTAAAATCCAGTTATCCTACCTGCTTCCTATAACAATACATAAAATATCTTATAGGGTCATTACGTCCAGAATTGCGACCATTGTGTCTGTCCCATACGTGACATCGACAACAGCTGAGAGATTAGGGTGTGTCCAAAAACTCCATGCGCTATCTTCCATCTAAAAGGTGGGTCATGCCAAGTTTTTTCCTGCAAAAACTAACCGTGGTAGCCGCCGAAGAGGGGAGGGCTAAAAAGAGTAATAAATATATAGCAAAGGGTAGTCTTGTGTTTGAATTTGAAAGCCATAAAGATATAAAATATCCAAAACTAATAGTAATTATATTTAAGGCAGAATTTTACCAATCAAAATTTAAAATATCTGATGTGTTCCATTCACATGACTTTCTCTACACCTCTGCAACAAATTATTGTTAAAAAGTTTATGCTTCAATTTACTTCATGCTAATCGCGAAGAAATTAGCAGAAATAGTCTTATTACCTGCTCACTAGCTTAAAGTTATAGTCAAAAGCTGGTTGCTATGTGTCTGAAGTTCTTTTGTTTGTATGGACAGAGTTTAAAAATTCCTATATGAGAAAAGTTTTCAAAGCTGAAACCAAAAACAAAGAATATCTAAAAAACGATCAACTCCACGAAAAAAGTGTATATAACATAAATTGTGTGTTTTAATGTGCTCTACATTTTCTATGTGTTGAGTTTTTGTCCATCTCTTACGGTTTAGCAGTTACGTAAAATTCCGTAAAATTCTACCAGTGTAAAGTAGTCTTCAGAGGCTATTCCCAGAAAATTCAAGATATGCATGTTATTTATGAGGTAAATATCTTTAATATATGATATTTTAATCAAAGTCGTCAGAGATATTTTTAAGAAACTCAAAATTTTCGAAAAAAAGTTCCATGTAAAGGGTAGTTGGGGGTGGGGGGATTTTCTTGAAAAGTTTCGTTTCGCATCCTTGGAATACACCAAACTTAAATACCAAGTTTGGTATTTAACGATCTTTTCGTTTTTAAGCTACACACACACACACACAATGCAACTTTTTGTAAAAAAAATTTTTTTGGGATTCAGGGGATCTCAAAACATGTATTTCCGGTGAAATGTCGGTACTGAATTTTGGGTGGAATGCAATACCTTCTCTATACACTATGTACATAGTACGTGTAGAGAAAGTAAAAAATTGGGATTTTCACCCATTTTCCCTGTTAAAATGAACGAAAACTAAGTAGGGAATACTTGTATTACGTGCAAAGTTATTAACGTTTGTATAGCATTCCCTTCAAGTTCTCGCAAAGTCGCAAACAAATTAAGTTAGAGCAACTATGTCGCAGCGACAATAAATCAATGACTGAAAACCACAAGCTTTAATATCAAAGCCACTAAGGTAGCAGCACTGTAGAGAAGTTTCATTGTTACTTCTCGAGAACTTCAATTCAAACTGTGTGGGAATAATGAATAGCAGACGATCGTGTCGGTAGCTTGTTTGTTTCTCTTCAGCTCGCAATGCAAAGACTCGCATTTAACCTCTAAATTTCATCCTGCTGTTCTTAGAAGACGAAGCAGGACCAACAAAAATTAGAAAAGGATTAAATAACGTTGAAAGCTATGTATCTTACTTAAAACAAAATGTGATGTGTTCCATTCACATAACTTTCTTTACATCTCTGCAACCAAGTATTGTGAAAAATCTTATGATTCTATTTACTTCATGCTTATCGAGAAAAATTAGCAGAAATAGTCCTATTACTTGCTTCCTTGTAAGTAGAAGCGAAATAAGGGAATACCATAGGTTAAAGTGAAAGCCAAAAGCTGGTTGCTATGTGACTGATGTTCCTTTATTTGTATGGATAGAACTTGACAAATTCCTATACGAGAACAGTTTAATTTTTTAAAGCTGAAACCAGAAACAATGAATATCTAAAAAAAAAACGATCAACTCACGAAAAAAATGTATAAAACATAAATTGTGTGTTTTAATGTGCTGTACATTTTTTGTGTGGTTAGTTTTTGTCCATCTCTTACAGTTTAGCAGTTATGAAAATTTCAAATCATCCAGAATAAAGAGGTCTTTAGAGGCTGTTCCCAGGAAATTCAAGATATACGTATTATTTGCATGTAATTGTCTTAAATATATGCGACTTTAATCAAAATCGTTATAGCCATGTTTGAGAAATTTAAATTTTTTTAATGTTTTCCATGTAAAGCGTAGTTTGGGGTGGGAGGATTTTCTTGAAGATCTTCGTGTCGCATCCTTGGAAGTTACCAAACTTAAATACCAACTTTGGTATTTAACGGGCGTTTCGTTTTTGACCTATGCTGTCCACACACACACACACACGGTCCTCTTCAAAACATGCGTTTTCTGGATTGAGGGGGGCCCAAAACATATATTTCCGGTGAAATCTCGGTATCGAATTTTGGGTACGTTACGAAACCTCTATACACTATGTACATAGTACGTATAGAGAAAGTAAAAATATCTTATATGTTCCATTTGTATGACTTTCTCTACATCTCTGCAACAATTATTGTTAAAAAGGTTATAGTTCTATCTACTTCATGATAATGGAGATAAAATTAGCCGAAGGTTACTTGGTTCCTTGTAGGTAGAAGGGAAAATAGCTCATGTGTTCGAGTCACGCGTTGTCCTCTAGCTGTTCGGTAAACAAACCTTTTGTTCAAAGCATTAATCTGTTATCTACATCATGCCAATAAAGATAAACTTAGGTAGAATTAATCTTATTACTAGCTTCCTTGTAAGTAAAAGAGAAATAAGAAAATGCACTTTAAAAGCCTTTAAAAGTTGGTTGCTATGAGAAACAATTGAAATTTCAATATCTTTGCTTACAAGGAGTAAACAGACGAGAAACGAAAAGAAAGATGTCTTTGGTTTTGAGAAAACATTAACTGGCATAAAGTTTAAATAAATAATTTGGAATATCTCAAAAATGTCTACAAAAAATGTATATGACATAAATTGTGTTTTTTAATGGGATCAACATTTTTGTGTAGTTTGTGTATATCTCTTACCGTTTCCAGTTACACAAAAATCATGCAGAAAAAGAACATTTTATTAATTAATTTTACAAAAACACCAAATTTATTTAATTTAAATATATACATAAATGTTATAATTAAGCTTGCCAGTATCCGCGGTTATACAGCAAAATCAAGTGAGCATCATTGGTTTTCAAGTAGTTAATATATGTTTACTTTCTCTACACGTACTATGTACATAGTGTATATAGAAGGTATTGTATTCTACCCAAAAATTCGATACCGTTTAGAAAGATGTCCGTGTGTGTGTCTGTGGGCAGCATAGCTCAAAAATGAAAAGACCGTTAAAAACCAAACTTGGTATTTAAGTTTGGTATCTTCCAGGGATGCGACTTGAATATTTTCAAGAAATCCCCCCACCCCAAACTACCCTTTACATGGAAAAAATTTCGAAAATTTTGATTTTCTTAAAAATGGCTCTAATGATTTTGATTAAAATCTTGCATTTTTAAGAATTTACTTGACAAATAAAATGTATATCTTGCATTTTCTGGGAATAGCCTATGAAGACTACTTTATTCTGAATGAATTTTACGGATTTTTGCATAACTGCTAAACCGTAACAGTTAGACAAAAACCTACCACACAGAAAATGTAGAGCACATTAAAACATACAATTTATGTTACATACATTTTTTTCGTGGAGTTGATCTTTTTTAACATATTGCTTATTTTTAGTTTCAGCTTTGAAAAACTTACGATTTTCTCATACAGGAGTTTGTCAACTCCTATCCATACAAACAAAGGAACATCAGTCACATAGCTTTTGCCTACCACTTTAACCTATGATACTCCCTTATTTCGCTTCTACTTATAATGAAGCAAGTAATAAGACTATTTCTGCTAATGTTTTCTCGATTAGAATGAAGTAAACAGGAG
Source organism: Hymenopus coronatus (assembly GCA_030762935.1). Lineage (NCBI taxonomy): Eukaryota > Metazoa > Arthropoda > Insecta > Mantodea > Hymenopodidae > Hymenopus > Hymenopus coronatus. Next base: position 22,616,710 of record CM060882.1, read on the forward strand.
CCTAAGCTTTTTAACAATAATTTGTTGCAGAGATGTAGAGAAAGTCATGTGAATATATATATAATATAATATAATATAATATAATATAATATAATATAATATAATATAATATAATATAATATAATATAATATAATATAATATAATATAATATAATATAATATAATATAATATAATATAATATAATATAATATAATATAATATAATATAATATAATATAATATAATATAATATAATATAATAAAGTGGTATTCAGAGGTGTTTCCAGAAAATTCAAGATATACATTTTGTTTGTCACAAATAATAAGGACAATTTCGCTAATGTTTATGTTGTTTAACATGAAGTAGATAGAAGAATGGGTCATCTCTTTAGCGCGGTGGTAGCGTTGCTGTTTGCCAAGCGGGAGAAATAGAAATGGCGTGTTATTTATGGACGCTCTTTAACTGCTGTGGCTCTCAGCGTCCCATTCTAAATTGGGCGTGAAAGACCGCTTAATTTTGCTCAGAGACCTCTCTATCAGGCTTGAGGTTCTTTTACGTGCGGTATATCTACGACACGAGACCAATGGCTTTACTTCCCTTCCGAAGGAAGCCATGCTAAGGATTTTTACACCCGAAAAAATCCATCGTCCTCCGCCGGGTATATGAAATCATCATGGTAACCATTACACCGCGGAGGGTGACGCCAAGCGGGAGACCTAGGTTCGCTTCCCAGTACTGGCGTAAGGACCGGGTTGCACTCAGCCTCGTGAGGTCCCTGGGGGGGGGGGGACATTTGAGAAGCTACTTGATGGAGAAGTAGCGGCTTCAGGTCGTGAAGATTCTGTAATGGACAGAGATGGGTGACGCAGCGGCCGGGCAGTAGGCCAAGGTTCTTATTGAAGTGTGCCACGTAGTCACAGATAGAAGAATAAGCTTTTTAACAATAATTTGTTACAGAGATGTAGAGAAAGACATGTGATTGTAATACATCAGTTTTTTGGTTTTTTTAGTTTTTAAAACTATTTGACATTTTATCAGTAATCACCACATCTTTTTCAATCAAGTTGGTACTTTTGAACGTTGAATGTAGTAAAACTTTGAGTGTGTAACTACATTTATGAAAATAAAATATTAAATTTTAACCAAAATATTAAAAATGATTGACAAAGAATTACGTGATATTAGTAAAAGTTATACATTTCTATTTGATGGCATGAAGAAAGTTAAAATGTTGTACAGTGTTTCAATCAGTGGTATCACTAAAAGCTGTGACTATGTAGTCGAAGAATTGGTTTGCGAACGCGACTGGATTGTTTTGTTCCATACAGCAATGTTTTGTGTGTATACAATAAGGTAGGTGAGCTTCGCTTTATCCATATTCATTGCCAGTGCTGCTCGTCGATATTTAAAACGCACACACAACACAATATGTTTGTTTCAATAAGTTGTGGAAGGGGTTGGAAATAAAGCCCGGCCCCAGGATATCAGTAAAACTGCCCCGGGGTTCCCATTCACGTCATGCTGGAGAGCGCTTCATTCCAGTTTCAAATACCGGAGATAATTCCCCGTAAAACTGAGCGCTTCTTGTTCCACATCAACTTGCAAAAATATCAGTGTTACACTACCTATTCCAGCAAACCCAAAATTAAACTGTTCATTCGCGTCTGAACACAAGTCAGCGTAAACACCATTTTTTTTTTTTTTTTTTTTTTTTTTTTTTTGTTAAGAGGAGAAGAAAATCTCACACAAGCTTATTCTTCAACATACTTCATGCTACTCGAGATAAACATTAAGGGTCGGTTTCACCAACCACGATAACTTTTCCTGTTATCCTGGTTTATATAATCGCTGATATTAGTGTCTATCCTTAAGCAGCACGTTTCACCAAGAGGTTGTAAACCCCGCTAGGACCGGTTTCACCAACAACGATAACTTTTTCTATTATCCTAGTTTATATAATCGCTGATATTAGTGTATATTGGGGGAACTTGAAATATGTTTCAGCAAGAGGTTGTAAACCCCTCTAGGACCGGTTTCACCAACAACGATAACTTTTTCTATTATCCTAGTTTATATAATCGCTGATATTAGTGTATTGGGGGAACTTGAAACATGTATCAGCAAGAGGTTGTAAACCCCGCTAGGACCGGTTTCACCAACCACGATAACTTTTCCTGTTATCCTGGTTTATATAATCGCTGATATTAGTGTATTGGGGGAACTTGAAACATGTTTCAGCAAGAGGTTGTAAACCCCGCTAGGAACGGTTTCACCAACAACGATAACTTTTCCTGTTATCCTAGTTAATATAATCGCTGATATTAGTGTATATTGGGGGAACTTGAAACATGTTTCAGCAAGAGGTTGTAAACCCCGCTAGGACCGGTTTCAGCAACAACGATAACTTTTTCTATTATCCTAGTTTATATAATCGCTGATATTAGTGTATATTGGGGGAACTTAGGCAGCACGTTTCACCAAGAGGTTGTAAACCCCGCTAGGACCGGTTTCACCAACAACGAAAGCTTTTCCTGTTATCCTAGTTTATATAATCGCTGATATTAGTGTATATTGGGGGAACTTAGGCAGCACGTTTCACCAAGAGGTTGTAAACCCCTCTAGGGCCGGTTTCACCAACAACGGTAACTTTCTTATTATCCTAGTTTATGCAATCGCTGATATTAGTGTCTCTGGGCAACTTTTCAGAGAGGTTGTAAACCACGTTAATAGAATCGTCGACTTAGTGTAAATCTAATATGCGAACTAGCAACTTCTCTCTCCATCCGTCATTTCCGGTTTCTCCTTTTTACTTTCTCTATACGTACTGTATACATAGTGTATAGAGAAGGTATTGCACACCACCAAAAAATTTGATACCGAGATTTCACCGGAAATATATGTTTTAGGGTTCCCTTTATCTAAAAAGAGCATTTTCGGAAAAAGGTCCGTGTGTGTGTCCGTGTGTCTGTGAACACGATAACTCAAAAGCGAAAATTCGGTAAAATACCAAACTTGGTATTTAAGTTTAGTATCTTCCAGGGATGCGACACGAAGATTTTGAGAAAAATCCCCCCACCCAAAACTGCCCTTTACATGGAATTTTTTACGATAATTTTGATTTTCTGAAAAATGGGTCTAACGATTTTGATTAAAATATCATATATTAAAGATATTTACCTGACAAATAAAATGTATATTTTGAATTTTCTGGGAATAGCCTCTGAAGGCTACTTTATTCTGGATGAATTTTGCATAACAAATAAACCGTAAGAGATGGACAAAACCTTAACACACAAAAAATGTAGAGCACGTTAAAACACACAATTTATGTTATATACATTTTTTTCGTGGAGTTGATAAGACTATTTCTGGTAATTTTTCTCGATTAGCATGAAATAAATAAAAGATAAGCTTATTAACAATAATTTGTTACACAGATATAGAGAAGGTCATGTTAATGACACACATCAGAGTTTCTATTTGGCTTCCTCAACTACGTAAAAAGTGGGAAATGACCGATAAGGCCTTAACCGGGTTTGCAGGCCTCATCACTTTGGTTTGTGAAACAGCTTTTTTTACCAAAACACGGATTTAAATATCTCTAATCCGAGTTAAATAAAATTATCGTTGTTGGTGAAACCGGCCTTAGGAGAAATGGCTCTATTACTTGCTTGCTTGCTTGTAAGTTGAAGGCAAATAAGGGATAACACTAGGCTAAACCGACAGCTAAATCTTTTAGAAGCTCGTTACTAAGTGATGGTATTAAAAATCACTCTTTTAGCATAATTAGGATGAAAAAAGAAAAAAAGAATGACAACTTCCAATTTGAGAAAAGTAAAAATCTTATTCTATTCACATGAATTTCTCTACCTGTTTTACAAACAAACTTCGTACAAAAATTATTCTTCTTTGTACCACACAATAAACAAGATAAACATTAGCAGAATGATCTTATTACTTATTTCCTTATAAGTAGAAGGGAACTAAGGGAATACACTAGGCTAAAGCGATACTCAAATATTTTAAAAACTGTCGCACAGCGATTGTCATTGAAGCTCGTTTCTTTGCATCGTCCGGAGTAAACCAAGGAAACACGGATAAGGTTCTTTTCGGGGTTTTCCCTTATCCTGAGAAGACGAATGTCGAGTAACTTTAAGCTCCATGGACTTCGAGATCATTTGAGCATCATTTCACTAATTTAACTCATCGTCCGATATGACCAACCAGGTTAGTGGACGTCAAGCTACAAAAAACAAAACAAAACAAAAAAAAAAAAAAATGAACTACTTCCTGTTTAGGAAAAGCATAAATATTTTAAAACTGAAACCAATAATAAGGAAAATCTCCGAAACGGTTAGCTCCACAGCAAAAATGTAAAGGACATAAATTGTGTGTTTTGACAAGATTTACAAAAGTGTGGTAAGTTTTCTTTTGTGTCTTGCAGTTAAAATCATTCAGAATGAAGAAGGATTCAAAGGCTATTTCCATGAAATTCAAACATTCGTTTTTATTACTTTCTCTAGCCCCATATGTACAATGTACATAGGGATAGAGAAGTATTGTATTCCACCCAAAAATTCGATACCGAGATTTCACCGGAAATACATGTTTTAGGACCCCCTGTATCCAAAAAAATCATTTTGAGAAAAAGGTCCGTCTGTGTATGTGTGTGTGTGTGTCCGTGTATCCGTGTGTCTGTGAACACGATAACTCAAAAACGGAAAGTAGCTAAAATACCAAACTTGGTATTTAAGTTTAGTATTTTCCAGGAATGCGACACGAAGATTTTGAGAAAAATCCCCCCACCAAACTACCCTTTACATGGAACTTTTTTCGAAAATTTTGATTTTCTTAAAAATGGCTCTAACGATTTTGATTATAATATCATATATTAAAGATATTTACCTAACAAATAAAATGTATCTTGAATTTTCTGGGAATAGCTTCTGAAGACCTGTTTATTCTTGATGAATTTTGTTTAATTTGGTATAGCTAGTAAACCGTAAGAGATAGACAAAACCTAGTATACAAAAAATGTAGGTCTTGTTAAAATACACAAGTTATGTCATATACATTTTTCTCGTGGAGCTTACCGTTTTCGAGGTATCCATTATTATTAGTTTCAGTTGTGAAGTACTTATACTTTTCTCAGACGGGAGTGTCCGTTTTTCTTTTGTTCTACTCCTGGCCAAGAAAAGAAGCTATTTGTGATGACAATCGCATAACGACAGCTTTTAAAACATTTGACTATTGGTGCTAATGAGTACCACGATTAGCAAGGTTCAGAAAGAAGAAGAAGAATCTTATGCATGAAGTTTGTAGAATAATTAGAGAAAGTCATGTGAGTGTAACACATCAGATGTTTTGTCATATGTATCTTTAAAATGTGGCATTTTAATCACACGGATTTTGCATATGTGTCATATTATTTTCGTGGTTTCATTATAATTGATATCACATTGCATGTGTTTATGCGTCGTGTTATGCTTTTGGTTTCATTCCAAATATCATCACATGGATTGTGTTATGTGTCGTGCTTTAATCGTGGATTCACTGTAAATACAACATGGAGTGTACTAATGTTGTGTTCCAATTGTGGATTCATTGAAATGGAATGTGTTATATGTCGAGTTCTAATCGTTAAATTTGGAGTTCTAACAGTATATTTATTGAAAAATCACATGGAATGTGTTATATGTCGAGTTCTAACAGTATATTCATTGAAAAATCACATGGAATGAGTTATATGTCGAGTTCTAACAGTATATTCATTGAAAAATCACATGGAATGTGTTATATGTCGAGTTCTAACAGTATATTCATTGAAAAATCACATGGAATGTGTTATATGTCGAGTTCTAACAGTATATTCATTGAAAACTCACATGGAATGTGTTACATGTCGAGTTCTAACAGTATATTCATTGAAAAATCACATGAAATGTGTTACATGTCGAGTTCTAACAGTATATTCATTGAAAAATCACATGGAATGTGTTATATGTCGAGTTCTAACAGTATATTCATTGAAAAATTACATGGAATGTGTTATATGTCGAGTTCTAACAGTATATTCATTGAAAAATCACATGGAATGTGTTATATGTCGAGTTCTAACAGTATATTCATTGAAAAATCACATGGAATGTGTTATATGTCGAGTTCTAACAGTATATTCATTGAAAAATCACATGGAATGTGTTATATGTCGAGTTCTAACAGTATATTCATTGAAAAATCACATGGAATGTGTTATATGTCGAGTTCTAACAGTATATTCATTGAAAAATCACATGGAATGTGTTATATGTCGAGTTCTAACAGTATATTCATTGAAAACTCACATTGTGTCGTGTTCTAATCGTGGATCACTGTAAACTTACATGGATTGTGTTTATGTGTCGTGTTCCAATCGTGGATCACTGTAAGCTTACATGGATTGTGTTTATGTGTCGTGTTCCAAACGTGGATCACTGTAAACTTCATATGGATTGTATTTATCGTGGATCACTGTAACATGGATTGTGCTAATGAATGTGTCGTGTTCTTACTGTAAATATCACCCCATTGCTTGGTTAATTAACACTGCACCCACTTTGATATTCTTGTATAAAATGACCCATGAGTTGTGAGGAATCAATGCACAAGATGAAGACAATTTGCTGTGTGTTGGTCTTCTTGCTTTCCATTTTTCTTTCTCTCTAGGAAACAAAGAGAAGAGAGATTGCCTTGAACAGAAAATCTCGTTTTCACCAAGAATTGCCTCTTTGGCACATACGTTTTTCAAGACGAGCTGTTCGGAATTGGTTCCCCGCGTTCTGCACTCCCCTGATCTTCAACAGCTGATGGATTTCTTTCCTCTAGTTGAAGAATACGCTCATTGCCCTGCTGCTTTCTTTTCCTCTCTTCCTTCAAGATGTTTCTACTCAAAAAATTCTGATGTGTTTCATTCTCGTGACTTTCTCTATCTTCCTCTAACAAACTCTTCTTACAAAAGCTTTTTACTTTCTCTATACGTACTATGTACAATCTATCTAGAGAAGGTATTTTATTGTTCTCAAAAGTTCGATACCGAGATTTCACCGGAAATTCGCGTTTTGGGTCCCCCTGAATCCAGAAAAAGCATTTTTGGAAAAAGGTCCATGTGTGTCTGTGGACAGCATAGCTCAAAAACGAAAACACCGTTAAATACCAAACTTGATATTTAAGTTTGGTATCTTACAAGTATGCGACACGAAGACTTTCAAGAAAATCCCCCCCTCCCCAACTACCCTTTACATGGAACTTTTGTCATAAATTTTAATTTTGTATAAAATGGCAGTAAAGATTTTAATTAAAATACCGTATATTAAAAATATTTACCTGACAAATAAAATGTATATCTTGAATTTTCTGGGATTAGTCTCTGAAGAGTAGTTTATTCTGGATCAATTTTACGGAATTTTGCATAACTGTTAAACCGCAAGAGATGGACAAAAACTTGTCACACCAAAAGAGCACGTTAAAACACACAATTTATGCTATATACATGTTTTTCGTGGAGTTGATTGTTTTGAGATATTTCTTGTTTTTTGGTATCAGCTTTGAAAAACTTATACTTTTCTTATACAGGAATTTGTCAACTCCTGTCCATACAAACAAAGGAACTTCAGTGTCTTTGCTTTTGACTATCACTTTAACCTATGGTATTCCCTTACCTTGCTTCTACTTACAAGGAGGCAAGTAATAAGACTATTGCTGCTAATGTTTTCTCGATTAGAATAAAGTAAATAGTTATTTTAACAATAATATGTTACAGAGAGGTAGAGGAAGTCATGTGAATGGAACACATCAGATTTTATTTAATTTGTGCAAGGTATCTCTTTTATTTTAGGCTCCAAATTTTTTTAAAGTTATGAATGTTTTTTTTGTCATAAAATATAATTTTTAAAATTGAAAACATATACTTAAATACACTTTACAGTAAAATCTAGGGTAATTGCTATTTATCGTACTTCTGTAAACATGTACAGCAAATGTTATGTGTGCAACAGAAAAATTGGAAGAAAGATGCTGAAAATATCAATAGCCAGAAAACTAGGAAAACTTAAGGGCATAGCTCACATTAAAATCCACCAGCTTGGCAGGTTGGGCCCTCAGCTTTCCTTTTCCTCTCCTCTGTTGCTGCATTTTTCTGTGCTTTTCTGTTTGCACTGCTGCTTTTCCTCTCCACAATTTTGATTTTTACTCTGCATGTTGGGAATGAGATCTCGTCGAATTGAAGTTTTCTTATCTAGTCCAACAGTCTAGTGCTTTGCTGACGCTCCAGTTAGTGCATTTAAAAATGGCTCCTGGTGGCTGGTTATACTTTCTTTTTTCCCTCAGAAATGTTTAAGTTATTTTATGGAATTAAAATTAAAAATCTGACTTTCTCTACATTTCTGCAACAAGTTATCGTTAAAAAGCTTATTCTACTATTTACTTGATGCTAATCGAGAAAATATTAGCAGAAATAGTCTTATTACTTACTTCCTTGTAAGCAGAAACGAAATAAGGGAGTACCATAGGTTAAAGTGATAGTCAAAAGCTGGTTGCTGTGTGACTCAAGTTCTTTTGTTTGTATGCACACGAGTTGACAAATTCCCGTATGAGAAAAGTATAACTTTTTTAAAACTGAAACCAATAACAAGGAATATTTCAAAACCTATCAACTCCACGAAAAAAAAATGTATATGACATAAATTGTGTGTTTTAACGCGTTCTACATTTTTTGTGTGGTATATTTTTATCCATCTCTTAAGGTTTAGCAGTAATACAAAATTCCGTAAAATTCATCCAGAATAAAGTAGTTTTCAGAATCTATTTCCAGAAAATTCAAGATATACATTTTATTTGTCAGGTATATCTTTAATATACGATATTTTAATCAAAAGTTTCGAAAAAAGTTCCATGTAAAAGGTAGTGGGGGTGTGGGGATTTTCTTGAAAATCTTTGTGTCGCATTCTTGGAAGATACCAAACTTAAATACCAAGTTTGTTATTTAACGGTCTTTTCGTTTTTGAGCTATGCAGCTTTGGATTCAGGGGGAGCCAAAACAGACATTTCTGGTGAAATCTCGGCATCGAATATTAGGGTGGAATGCAATACCTTCTCTATACACTAGGTACATAGTACGTGTAGAGAAAGTAAAAATTAGCAGAAATAGACTTATTACTTACTTCCTTGTAAGTAGAAGCGAATTAAGGGAATACCATAGGTTAAAGTGATAGTCAACTATTTTAAAATCTGGTTACTATGTGATTGAAGTTTCTTTGTTTCCTTGGCAAGCGTTGACAAATTCCTGCATGAAAGAAGTATAAGAGTTATTTAGAACTGAGGCATATACTAAGGAATATCTCAAAAACGGCCAACTGCCAAGAAAAAATGTATTTAACATAAATTGCGTCTTTTAATGAGCTATACATAGTTTCTTGAGAAAGTTTTTGTCTATGTCTTGCGGTTTACCAGTTATGCAGACTTCCCTAATTTCATCCAGAATAAAGATGTCTTCAGAAGCTATTTCCAGAAAATTCAAAATATATATATTTTATTTTTGTTGTAATTATCTTTATTTTACGGTATTTTAATCAAACTCATTAGAGGCATTTTTGAAAAAATGAAAATTTTGGCAAATTTTTCCATGTATGTAAAGAGTAGTTTGGGGTGGGGAGATTTTTCTCAAAATCTTCGTGAAATATACTAAACTGAAATACCAAGTTTGGTATTCAACGGAATTTTTGTTTTTGAGCTATATTGCACACACACACACACATACACACACTGACCTTTTCCTAAAAATGCTTTTTTTGGAATCAGGGGGTCTCAAAAACACGTTTTCCGGTGAAATCTCTGTATCAAATTTGTGGGTGCAATACAATACCTTCTCTATACACTATGTATATAATACGTGTAGAGAAAGTAAAAAGTAGATTTTTTTGTGATTTTCATAAAGTTTCAGATAAAAGAATAATATTTTGTAACAATATCTTGTTTGCAAAACGGGTAGAGAAAGTTATGTGAATGAATACATCAGATTTTATTTTTATTTCTACTCATTTATGCTTGAAGAGGCAGGGGGCACGAGCCCCCGCGGCATCCGTCTAAATCCGCCCTTTTTAAAGAGTCATAAGTCCTTCTTGAGTGTCCAGCTCATACTTGAGTTTCTATAGTTGGTAACATGAGGTTAACAAAAGGAATGGAGTAAATCTGACTTTACATATGTTTTTCTCGTTTAAAGGACGATATGGACGATAAGGAAATTCGGAGAGGAGAGGAACCACTCTAGTATTCTCCTAACGACCCGAGGAAACCATGAAAAAACCCAAGTTCGGAGTGTGTGTTCGAGCCCGAGACTTCATAGCAGCATTTGGAGAATAAATGATGTTGAGATAGAGGCGAAGAGGAGGAGAGAGGGAGGATAGTTACCTCTAATCTTGCTGTTGTCCAGAATAATAATAATTTGCTTACAGAAATGCCAAGCTTCTTCTCAGATAGAAGGTACGTGCACGGACAGTTTTGTATCTCCTTTAGTAATGACGTCACAGACTCCCTTCTTCTCCCCGCTGTTTGAAGGTACGACATAGATAAACAGTGGTGACAGCAACTTCCGTAGTAATGGGTAATGAGTTCTGCTTGTGTCTGTCATGGGACGTAACAAGAACATGCTTATCGTCTGCTTTCAAAGGCTCCTGTATTTCGTGTTTAAAACATGCATATTATTTTGAATGGCACGTCCTGCACTAAAGCAGCCTGATTAACGCTCGCAAAAACATCTGTAAAGTCAGCTTTTCTCCATTCCTTTTGTAAATCTCATGTTACCAACCCAAATATAAGCTGGACACACAAGATGGATTTGTAGCTCCTTAAAAATGGCGGATTTAGAGGGTGCCGCGCGGTCGTGTCCTCGCCATTAAAAAATTAATAAAAAAGAATCCGATGTGTAGCATTCACATGGCTTTCTCTACATCTCTGTAACAGAATAGTAATAAGAAGCTTATCCTTCTATTTAATTCATGCTAATACACAGTAACGAAAATGCTTTCTTGTAAGTAGAAAGGAAAAGCATTACAGCCATTTAGGAGAAAATCAAAATCTTCTAATTTTTCCCATGTAAAGGGTAGGTTGGGGTGGCGAGTTTTTTTTTTCAAAACCTTCCTGTCGCATCCCTGGAAGATACTAAACGAAAATATAAAGTATGGTATTTTACAGACTTTTCGTTTTTGACTTATCGTGTTCACAAACACACGGACACACACACACGGACCTTTTTCTGAAAATACATTTTTTGGATTCAGGGGACCCTAAAACTTGTATTTCCGAGGAAATCTCGGTATCGAATTTTTGGGTGGAGTACAATACCTTCTCTATACATTATGTACACACTACGTGTAATAATGGAGTACACTAGGCTAAAATAATAGACAAAGATTTTAAAAGCTGGTTGCCATGTGGTTGAAATCCGTTTCTTTGCATCGCCAGAAGTTGACAATTTCCCGTATGTGAAAAGTTTATGTATTTTAAAACTGAAATCAATAACAACGAATATCTTAAAAATGCTCAACTCCACGATAAAAATGTATATGACATAAATTGTGTGTTTTAACGTGCTCTATATGTTTAATATCCGAATTCGTTTTTGAGATATCGTGTTCACGGATACACGGATACAAACATACCTTCTTCTGAAAATGCTTTTTACTTTCTCCATACGCACTATGTACATAGTGTATAGAGAAAGTATTGCACTCCACCAAAAATTCGATACCGAGATTTCACCGGAAATATATGTTTTAGGGTCCCCAATATCCAAAAAAAGCATTTTCACAAAAAGGTCCGTGCGTGTGTGTGTGTCCGTGTGTCCGTGTGTCTGTGAACACGATAACTCAAAAACGAAAAGTCGGTAAAGTACCAAACTTGGTATTTAAGTTTAGTATCTTCCAGGGATGCGACACGAAGATTTTGAGAAAAATCCCCCCACCCCCAACTACCCTTTACATGGAACTTTTTTCGAAAATTTTGATTTTCTCAAAAATGGCTCTAAAGATTTTTATTAAAATTTCGGATATTAAAAATATTTACCTGACAAATGAAATGTATATGTTGAATCTTCTGGGAATAGCCTCTGAAGAGTAGTTTATTCTGGATGAATTTTACTAAATTTTGAATAACTGCTAAACCGTAAGAGATGGACAAAAACTTACTACACAAAAAATGTAGAGCACATTAAAACACACAATTTATGTTATATACATTTTTTTGTGGAGTTCGTCGTTTTTGTGACATTCCTTATTTTTGGTTTCTGCTATGAAAAACGTATACTTTTCTCATACTGGAACTTGTCAACTCCTATCCATATAAACAAAGGAACTTCATTGACATAGCAACCAGCTTTTGACTATCACTTTAACCTACGGTTGTCCCTTATTTCGCTTCTACTTACAAGGATGCGAGAAATAAGACTTTTTCTGCTAATCTTTTTATCTGATTAGCATAAAGTAAATAGAAGTATAAGCTTTTTAAGAATTATTTGTTGCAGGGATATGGAGAAAGTCATGTGAGTGGTACACATCAGATTTTTTTTGGATACAGTGGACCCTAAAACATGTATTTCCGGTGAAATCTTGGGGTGGAGTGCAATCGCTTCTCTATAGTACGAATAGAGAAAGTATAAATTAGTGAAAATAAAAATCAAATCTGATGTATTCATTCACATGACTTTCTCTACCCGTTCTGCAAACAAACTATTCTTGCAAAAGATTATTCTTTTATCTGATCATGCTAATCGAGAAAAACATTAGCAGAATTGGTCTTCCCACTTGATTTCTTGTAAGCAGAAGCGAAATATAGCAAAGCAATAATCACCATGGTCACCATGTTCACAATTCAAGTTCAGTTAACTTTGCAAAGCCAGCAGTAAACAAAATCGAGATGAAAGGAAAGGTCTTATCTGTTCCATTCACATGACTTTCTCTAGCTGTTCTACAAACGAACTTCTTACAATAGGCTATTCTTCTTTCTATACTATGCTAATCGAGATAAACTTTAGCAGAATGTTCGTATTACTTAGTTCCTTATAAGTAGCAGGGAACTAAAGGGATGCGGTATGATAAAGTGACAGTCAATTGTTTTAAATGCTCTCGCTATGCGATGTGTTGTAAATCGCTTCTTTGCTTGACCAGGAGTAGAACAAAAGAAAAACGACATCTTCCTGTGTTAGAAAAGTGTAAGTAGTTTACAATTGAAACTAAAAACAAGGAATATCTTGAAATCGGCAAACTCCACGAAAAAAATGTATATGAAATAAATTGTGTATTTTAACGAAATCTACATGTTTTATGCAGTAAATTTTTGTCTATCTTTTACTGTTTACCAGTTATGCAAAATTCAGCAAAATTCATCTAGAATAAACAGGTCTTCAGAAGTTCAACCCAGAAAATTCAAGATATACCTTTTATTTTTGTTGGAAATAGCTTTAATGTATGCTATTGTAATCAAAATCGTTTGAGCCATTTTTAAGAAAAGTAAAATTTTCATGTAAAGGGTAGTTAGGAGTGGGGAAATTTTCTTGAAAATCTTCGTGTTGCAACCTTGGAGGATACCAAACCAAATACCAGGTTTGGTATTCAACTGTCCTTTCATTTTTGAGCTACGCTGTCCACAGACACAAACTGACAGACACACACGGATGTTTTTCTAAAATGCTTTTTTTGTTTTCAGGGTATCCTAAAACATGTATCTTGGTATCAAGTACAATATCTTCTCTATCCACTATGTACATTTACATACGGGGCTAGAGAAAGTAAAAAGTTACGTAGTTTAAAATTAAAATCAATAACAAGGAATAACTGGAAACGGCCAACTACGATAAAAAATGTATAGGACATAAATTGTGTGTTTTAACGAGATCCACATTTTTGTGTATTCAGTTTTTGTCTATGTCTTACAGTTTAACCGTTATTCAAAATTCTGCAAAAATCACCCAGAAAGAACAGCTCTTCAGAAGATATTCCCAGATATACACTTATGATGTACATATCTTAAACATACTATTTTATCCAAAATCGTTAATGACATTTTAGAGAAAAATAAAAATTTAAAAAAAAATGTTCATGTAATGGGTCTTTTCGGAGGGGGCATTTTCTTAAAGATCTTCGTTTTGCATCCTTCTAAGACACTGAACTTAAATATCAAACCACAGACACATAACCACCTTTTTGTACATTTTTTTGGACTCAGGGACCTCTAAACATATATTTCCGGTGAAATCTTGGTATCGAGTTTTTGGGTGCAGTGCCATACCTTCTTTATACACTATGTACATAGTACGTGTAGAGAAAGGAATAATGGAATACACTAGGCTAAAGCGATAGGCAAATCTTTAAAAGCCGGTTGCCATGTGATTGTAATCCGTTTCTTTGCATGGCCAGGAGTTGATAATTTCCCGTATGTGAAACTGAAACGAATGACAAGGAATGTCTAAAAATGCTCAACTCCAGAAATAAATGTATATGATATAAATGTGTGCTTCAACGAGATCTACATTTTTTTTCAAGATATACATTTTATTTGAAATATAAATATCTTTAATATACGGTACTTTAATCAAAATCATTAGAGCCATTTTTAAAAAAATAAAAATTTTCGAAAATGCTTCCATGTAAAGGATAGTTTATGGTGAGGGGATTTTCTTGCATCCTTGGAACATAAACTTAAATACCAAGTTGGTATTTAACGGCCTCTTAAGTGTCTGAGCTATACTGTCCACATCATAGACACATGGACATTTTTCTAAAAATGCTGTTTTTTGTTTGTTTGTTTTTTGTTTTGTTTTTTTATTCAGGGGGTTCCAAAGCATGTATTCCCGGTGAAATCTTGGTGTCAAATTATTTAGTGTAATACAATACCTTCTTTATAAACTATGTGCATAGTACGTATAGAGAAAGTAAAAATATAGGCTGCAACATAACTAATCTCAAACGAAGGTTTAAAAAAGAGGCATAATATTAGTAAAAATAAACATACACTTAGACAACAATGGTAATTAATTTAATTAATTTTAAGTAATATTGATTTCGTAGGAAAAAAGTAAATACCGTAATATGCTTACTTTATAACAGTAGCACTGACTGACATTTCCGCTGAGATAGAATTTAGTCCAGGAAACTTGCCGATATACCTCGTCCGTACACCACCCCTCAAAATCCTCACTTCGCTGAGGTAATGGGCTTTGGAAAAATCTGGCTATCGCTTTAACCAATACATTATTTTTATCTATAACGAAAAGTGTATTTGGAGTAATGAAAATTTATTTGTATTAATAATTAGATACATGTTGGAATAAGTTTTTGTAAGATAAGTTTATAGAACAGTGTGTGGAGAATAGCATGTGAATAAAACAAATCAGGCTTTTGCTAAAGCATTTAAATGTTTCAATTATATAGTAAAATATATGATGAGTTCCATTCACACTTCCAACTGCTTTCGCTAGCAGTTCTCCAAACACATTTCTTACAAAAGACCATTCTTCTTTCTACACCATGCTAATCGAGATAAACATTATCAGAAACGGTCTTATTACTTAGTTCCTTATAAGTAGAAGGGAAATAAGAGAATACACTAGGCTAAACCGACAGTCAAATGTTTTAAATGATGTTATGTGATTGTAATTGCAAATTGCTTCTTTGCTTGGCCAGGAGTAAAACAAAAGAAAAACGGACACATCCTGTCTGAGAAAAGTATACGGAATTTTGCATAATTTCTAAACCGTAAGAGGTGGACAAAAACTTACCGCACAAAAAATGTAGAGCACGCTAAAACACACGATTTATATTACATACATTTTTTCGTGGAGTTGATCGTTTTTGAGATATTCCTTGTTTTTGGTTTCAGCTTTGAAAAACTTGTACTTTTCTCATACAGGAATTTGTCAACTCCTGTCCATACAAACAAAGGAACATCAGTCACATAGCAACCAGCTTTTGACTATTACTTTAACCTATGATGCCCCCTTATTTCCCTTCTACTTACAAGAAAGCAAGTAATAAAACAATTTCTGCTAATTTTTTTCTCAATTAGCATGAAGTAAATAGAAGCGTAAGCCTTTTAACAACAATTTGCTGCAGAGATGTAGAGAAAGTTATGTGAATTGAACACATCAGTTTTTGTGACAGTACTTAATGCCCGCTTTTACTACATATAGCACCACAGGCGAAGACATTTATAACATATAGAACGAAGGTGGAGCACCGGTGGAATGCTATAGCGGGAGAACCCGGTAAAAAAACCCTTCCCTGCACCGCTTAGTCACTGCAAATGCCACATGCGGTCGCCTGGGAGTGAACCTGGGTCGCCTTGGTGAGAGGCGAGTGGTCTAACCACATTTTGTTGAAATCTTCATGGAAGATACTGAGCTTAATTACCAAGTTTGCCCGTCCCTATAGTGTGGGTGTAGTGCGTCTGCATCACGTCCAATAGGTCACGAGTTTGAATCTCGCTTAGGGTGAGTTACCTATTAGGTTTTTCCAGGGTTGTCTCTTATCCTGAGAAGACAGGGTATTTACGATTTAGAATTCAAATTTCCGTGTCTCTGAACAGAGAAATGAAATAGGTAGATGGGCCAACGTGTCTTCCAGTAATGAGGCAGTAAGTAGTGCCTTGGGCCCAGCTGAGGGTCGTGCCGTGAAAATCGATGCGGTGTCAGAAGATTTTTCATCTAAGACGCCGTAACCACATCACGGCCGTTTGACCCCACATCACGTTAATAGTGGCGTATTTGTGACAGTAGGCTGCAGGCACTGAGTGGTATTAATTAGCTGAAACTGTTGCAAACAAGCTCACCAACTGGAAACCTTGCTCAAGGGGCTGAAATAGCAAACTAATTTTGTGTCCGGTCCAAATAAAATTGTGGTAAAACCATCAACTTTCGCAACGCAGGACCTCATCTGCCAGTGCATAAACTAATTGGGGCTCCATCATTCAATTATCTATTTTTGGAACAGTCATGAACCTATGTAGGTGCACCAACTGGAAAGGCATTTACATAGCAGCATCATGTGCCATGATTTGTTGATTAAAATACAAAATATTTCTTCCTTTAATTAAATACAAATTTAAAGATTTAAATACCTAAACTATTGAAAGCAAATATCATAAGACCACCTCTGTGGTTGACTGGTCAACGAGCCGGACTCTGGAAGTATGAATTTGCGCGTGTTTAGTAATATAAAAAATCGATGTGTTCTATTCACATCACATTCTCTACAAATTATTGTCAGAAAGCTTATGCTTCTATTTACTTCATGCTTATCGAGAAAAAATTAGCAGAAATAATCTTATTGCTTGCTTGCTTCCTTGTAAGTAGAAGCGAAATAAGGAAGTACCATAGGTTAAAGTGAAAGCCAAAAGCTGGTTGCTATGTGACTGATGTTCCTTTGTTTGTATGGACACGAGTTGACAAATTCCTGTATGAAAAAAGTATAAGTTTTTGTCTATCTCTTACGGTTTAGCAGTTATGCAAAATTCCGTAAAATTCATCCAGAAGGATGCGACACGAAGATTTTCAAGAAAATCCCCCCCACATCCAACTAACCTTCACATGGAAAAAATTTTGAACATTTTGATTTTCTCAGAAATAGCTCTAACGATTTTGATTAAAATTGCTAATATTTAAGATATTGACATTACTAATAAAATGTATATCTTGAATTTTCTGGAAATAGACAAGAGATAGACAAAAACTTACTGCACAAAAAATGTTGAGCACGTTAAAACACGCAATTTACGATATATACATTTTTTTTTCGTGGAGTTCACCGTTTTTGAGACATTCCTTGTTTTTGGTTTCTGCTATCATACAGGAATTTGTCAACTGCTATCCATACAAACAAAGGAACTTCAGTGGCATAGCAACCAGCTTCTTACTATCACTTTAACCTATGGTATTCCCTTATTTCGCTTCTACTTACAAGGAAGCAAGTAATAAGACTATGTCTGCTAATTTTTTTCTGATTAGCATGAAGTAAATAGAAGTATAAGCTTTTTAAGAATAATTTGTTGCAGAGATGTAGAGAAAGTCATGTGAATGGTACACATCACATTTTTCGATATTCCTTGTTTTTGGTTTCAGCTTTGAAAAACATACTTTTCTCATAGAGGAATTTGTCAACTCATGTCCATATAAACAAAGGAACTTCAATCACATAGTAACCAGCTTTTGACTATCACTTTAACTTATGGTACTCCTTTATTTCGCTTCTACTTAAAATGAAGCAATTAATAAGACTATTTCTGCTAGATTTTCTCCATTAACATGAAGTAAATTGAAGCACAAGCATTTTGACAATAATTTGTTACAGAGACGTAGAGAAAGTCGTGTGAATGGAACATGTCGGATTTTTTTATGTGAGATGAGTAGTCATACGTTCATAATTTGTTTTTCAGCATTCGAATCCGGGCCACAGAATTCTAAAATGGAGTGGCAGAAAAAACTGCGGTCCTTTAGCTAATGGAAAACAATCCATGGGGATCTGTGGGGGAATTCCCGCGGGACTCAACAGGGGTGCAGAGGTTAGCCAGGCCAAATATTGAAACGATATCTGTGTTGTCATATGGGACGCACACACCCAAAACACTTCACCATATAAAGCCTGCTTTAATATGACACATTGTTGAACAGCGTTTAGTGGCCTTCTATATTAATTCATTTAAAATTCTCCGCTGTAATTGAATGATCCTAACGTTACAAAACAATACAATTCCTCTACTTCAGTTGTATATTAAAGCTGATATTATATGCATCTATGGAATTTGGAAAACTTGTTCAAATTTATACCAGTTATTACATCAGTGATATTTGTAACGTGTTTTAAAAGAGTTTATTAAAATAAATTATAGACTTTGTTTATCTTGAATTTCAAAGATTTAATTTAGTATTATAAAAATACTGTGAATGAAATGAAATTTAAAGGATTATGATATAATTAATTAAAGGTTAATTTTATTAATGATACCTTGGTAAAAAAATTAATTAAGGAGTTAAACATTATTCAATTTAATATTCTTTCTTCAAAAACTGCCAAAAATAATTAACCCCTACATTCCATAAATTATCTTTCATCTTTCTTCTCTTAACTTATGTCAAAACAATAAATATATAAGATGTGTATTCCAATTACTTTTATTATTTATTTTTATTAATTCTAATAAGATATATACGTACAGTATATCTTTATACTCACTGATTTCATTTTCTAACTTATACGACTATTTAAGTCAATAGTATATTACTTTCTCTACACGTACTATGTACATAGTGTATAGAGAAGTTATTGTATTCTACCCAAAAATTCGATACCAAGATTTCACCGGAAATACACAAATAGAGTCCCCCTGAATCCAAAAAAAAAAAAAAAAATTGGAAAAAGGTCCGCTTGTGTGTGTCTATGGATAGTATATCTCATAAACGAAAACGCCGTTAAATACCAAACTTGGTATTTAAGTTTGGTACCTTCCGAGGATACAACACGAAGATTTTCAAGAAAACCCCCACCCCAAACTACCCTTTACATGGAGAAAATTTTGAAAATGTTTATTTTCTCAAAAATATTGTTATGATTTTGATCAAAATATCTTATATTTAAGGTATTTACATGCCAAATAAAATGTTCTGGGAATAGCCTCTAAAGACATCTTTATTCTGGATGATTTTTATTTAATTTTGCATAATTGTTAAACCGTAAGAGATAGACTAAAACTTAATACACAAGAAATGTAGATCACGATAAAACACACAATTTATGGCATATACATTCTTTCGTGGAGGCGATCGTTTTTGAGATATTCCTTGTTATTGGATTAAGCTTTAATTTTATTTTTTATGCAATGCCCTCTCGCCTTGGAAGACAATTTATAGTTCAGCCCATGCCTTCACCACAGTCACGAGGTTGTAAAGTATCCTTCAACATAAAACAAAAATCTACTCATTGTATTTTAGTCATTAGAACCGCAAAAAGGAAGGGTGTGGTTTACTACCATATGAAACGTGGCCGTTTAATCCTGAGCACCTTCAAACAGAACCGTTCCCCCCTACTACTAGGCAATAACCATTAGCAAACAAAAGATAACCTGTACTAGGGGCGAGAGGCAACGTCGTAAAATCTGTTTCCTGAAGACACTGCTTGCAAGACGAGAATCACGCCTCAGTTAAGCATCGGGTAAGTGGAAGACTTGGCAACAATGAGATTGATTTCCAACCGCAAACTTTAAATTCAGGCCGACTTTGGAAGGAGAGTGGGGCAGGGTCATCATGTTCTGAAAAATACTGTACATTATATTGCGAACAGAAGTGAGCTATATCTCAAGCAACCCATTTTATGATGTACAGTTTTCTCCAAAACATGGTGGCAGTAACAAAGGCAATCCTGTACTAGGGTTGACAGGCAACGTAATAAAATCTCTGTTTCCTGGAGACTCTGACATCAAGTCGAGATTCGCGCCTCAGTTAAGGGACCAGTAAGTGGAAGATTTGGCAACTGCGAAGGTTGGTTTCCAACCGCAAACAACCTAAATTCAAACTTCAAAGTCTGCTCTGAAAATACTGTATATTACATTGTGAACAATATTGGGTTTTATCGCAAGCAACCCATTTTATGCCGTAACAACGCAAACAGCCAATATATTAGAAACGAATTCTTTGGTAGTTATAATTTTAATAGATTTTGATTCTTCACGCATTTACCGAACTTCCCAGCTAGCCCACAGAGTACGCCCCTGACCAAAATAGAAACCATACCGTTCGGTACCCTGTTTTTTTTTTGGTAGTGTTTAACGACGCTTTAACTACTTATGGCACCGCAGGCGGTGACACTGATGATACATGAATGAAGATGGAGCACCGGTGGAATGCGATGGCGGGGGAGAACCGGAGAACCCGGAGAAAACCCGCCCCAGCGCCGCTTTGTCCACCACAAATCTCATATGCGGTCATTGGGATCGAACCCGGGCCGTCTAGGTGAGAGGTGAGTGGTCTAACGCGGCCGTGGTACCCTGTTGGATAGGTGGATATTTGAGAGATAGAAATCTGGTGGTTACGTTCTAGATAGTGTTCCATATTACAGCCACCATAGGCTTATTGTATCTCAGACCCCAGGAGGATAGGATGATATGAGAGTATCCAACGGGCAGCGAAACCGAGCGCGGAGAACGGGTCCCTAACATAGTCCAAAAATCGCTTTATCTAAACGCGGGGAGTTCTAAGAGCCCGCGCCCTGAGTCTGACTGAACACCCCAAATTTCAAGCTTGACTCCAACGCCACACTACCACTTGTGGCGGTTCCCTAATATGTGGTGGGTACCGGATTCGAATCCCGCGTGAAGGGTTAGGAGATTATGGAATGCTGTGGTGATGTGGGTGCCGTAGTTCAGAATGTGTAGACGTGGAATTTTTTTCAGGTATGATAAGTCACGCAAGATTTTTATTGATCCCATTTATTCATTTACTTCGACATCTTCTGCCGTCGAACGCATCGCATAATTTCTAAGTTTTCCCTTTCCAGCTACTCTTTACGCGATCATCTCTTATTACCTGTTACCGTCTTCTGGTGTATTAAATCAACACTGTTTCTATCGGGCCCATAAGTTCGGTTCCACCGCGGAAATAAATATCACGTCTTAACCCAGCGAATCTTCCATAGGAAATGAAGTCGCGTCGCTCGACCAACAAGAAATCCCTTTGTATTCGCTTGTGTTATGTCCACCATCTGGCAGTAGATCTTCCAACCCCTTCGGTTCATTGTACTGCACTTAAAGGTATTCTTCTACCTGGGTCGCTTGCTCGTGGTAATATGTTTCACAACATTTCTACCCTGGCCATTTCCAATGCGTATTTCTCTCTTCTTAATATAATTTATATATTTGATATAATTTACATCTTCCTTTTAGTGTGCTTTTAATCCCGTCACACGGCATGTACTTCTTTCCAAAGCGCATACACCACCACGGAAGAGCGCCACCAGCGCAATCTCTGACACCTGCAACCTTGAAAGAGGATGGTTGAAATGAAGTGGAGATAAAATGAAGAAACCTTCCCAGCTTTCACCCGGCGGAGGGTTGATGGATTTTTTCTGAAGTAAAAATTCTTAGCATGGCTTCCTTCGGAAGGGAAATAAAGGCATTGGTCCCGTGTGGTAGACTGACGCACTTAAAAGAACCTTAAGTTTGATAAAGGAGTAAATTAAACCGTCTTTCACGCCAAACACAGTGCGATCCTTATAGACCTAAACCATTTTAATAGGCCATAATTTCTCTCAGAGGCCCAGAGAGAATCGACAACAATCATGGCAACAATCGATCAATGCCATCTGTTGTCTAAATTGATGATCTCGATGGAAATTAGGAGCATTTTCATGGTAATCTAGACAGTCTTTAGTTTGCAGTCATGGCAGCAAAGTGGAGTACTCACTTTGAGAGCGTGTTTTCAATGTGAAAACATATTGGAAGACAAACTCCTTGGTAACAATACACGGGAATAAGTTGAAGAGGATTTAATGTACGGGATGATCCAACAAAGGCAACAATTTTATCGCTAGCAAGAGACAACTGGTATACTCGTTAGTGAGAGTGGAAAACATAGACCACCATTGAGTGCAGAGACTGTTACAAGAAGGCTAGTGAACTGTCCAAACAAATCGTTGCGTCGATTGAACCAGGAATCGGGCTACTCATATGGCGCATGTCAAACAGCTGTGACGGTCTACAATGGGACGCTGAGAACCACACCAGTAAAGAGCATTCATAAATAAAACTCCATTTCCATTTTTCTCAGCATTCGCCTAGTGACCTGATAAACCCCCCGAAAAAAATGTATTGATCGGAGAGACCGTCCGTGGGAATAGAACTCACGACCTTATGAATGCTAGTCCACCTGGCTCAGTAATTGCGTTGTTAAGGACATGTGTGGATGAAAATTTGAACTTCCAAACTAATAATGCTAGCTTCTTTAAATTTATACCACTAATGCACTAATATAATGCAAATAAGTTACAGTTCATACTTCATCCATTTTGCTCAGCGGCGGCTGGTGTGTAGGAGCACAAGAGCACGTGAACCTCCAATATTTCTTAGTGGATCTCCTTTTTCTCTTTCAGGAAACATTTAATAAAATGCGCTATCCGGTGCCACTTGTTTAAATATATCGTTCAGATTGAACACAGCCGAGAACCTGAGTATGTGGCAACAACGCTTGTAGCACAGCCCTCGTGTGCTAGCATATAACTAACGTTTAGCAGCTCTGCGCGGGCAACAAAGCAGCTTGGAATTTTACAGCCAGAAATGAGCACAGTGCGACCGTGCACATTATCACCTCCTGGGTTCTGTTTATCAGCAGGAGGTGCTGCTATCTTTGAGATTTAGTTGAAACTATCCAGTCGTTGTGAGACGCGCTATTTTTCTTAGTAATTTGTATTTTATGTGAGAGTTAAGTGCAGTTCATAACAGAAAACAACCTCAACGACCATGACAACTTTAGAACCAGAAAGATGCTTTTCCACAATAAAAAGAATTAAACCTTTACTAGGAATACGATGGGTGAAGACCGATTTTCAGCACTATTGAGAAGAAACTGGTCAAGAGCATAAAATACTTTAATCACCGAGAGATAGAAAAGTTTGCACATTTGAAAAACCGGCGCGTGGAATTTATGTACAAATAAATGTGGTGTTACTTGCGTAATTCAAACAATGTAAATATTATTCACTGTAAATACCATTCTTCACATGAACCGTATCAAAGGGCTTCAGCCCTTCATCACCTCAGATTGCTGTTAACTCTCGAAGACTAAGAAATTCAACATCTTTACAAAACTGGGTGGGTGAGGATTTGTGTAACAAATTTATAATTCTTGTTATTAGGCACTATCATTGTTTCTAATATTATTAGATTTGATGTTGCGGTAGCAGTAGTGGCAGCGGCTGCGGCGGTGGTAAATTGCTGATTTTATGAACACCTGAATTTTTAATCCACGAGCCGCCACTGATTTTGCACTATTGTTTTGGAAGTTATTCCTACGTTTTTCTATGGCTCCTTTAGTTTAGGCTTCAAATATGTTTAGAATTATGAATGTGTTTTTTGTGACAAAAAATATAATTTTTGTGTTTGAAAATTGAAAGCATATGCTTAAATACCTCTGACAGTAAAACCTAGAGAAATTCTTATTCAATGTACCTCTCTGAACATGTACAGCTAATTTTATTTGTGTAACAGCAAAACTGTTCCGCAAGGAGCATTTTACAGGAAGGAAAATGCTGAGAATATCAATAGCGAAAAAACAAGGAGATATTTGAATGCATGGCTCACATTAAAATCCACCGTGTTGGTAGGTTGGACTCTCAGCTTTCCATTTCCTCCCCTCTGCTGCTGCCTTTTCTGTCCTTTTCTTCTTGCATTACTGCTTTTCTTCCGCATAACTTTATTTTTTACTTTGCATGATGCGAAATAGATCTCGTCAAAGTGAAGTTTTTCTTGCCGAGTTCAGTTTCACCATCTAATGCTTTGCTGTAGCTCCAGTGACTTAAGGCCTGGTGACCAATTATACCTTTTTTTGTATTCAGGAATGTTTACATTATTTTATGGAATTGAAATAAAAAATCTGATGGGTTACAATCACGTGACTTTCTCTACATTTCTGTAACAAATTAGTGTTGAAAAGCTTATTCTTCTATCTATATCGAGCAAATCGAGATAAACATTAGCAGAAATTGTTCTTATTACTTCGTACCTTGTAAGTAACTCCATGGCACGACAGCTCACGGGGAACCTTGGCCTACCGCCCGGCCGCTGCGTCCCCCATCTCGGTCCACTACAGACGTCATGGATGGGGTGCAGTATTGGAGGGTGAGACGTGGTCAGCGCCTCGAGTCCCCCCGGCCGGTTAATGCGGTCCTCATGACCTGGAGCCGCTACTTCTCCATCAAGTAGCTCCTCAATTGGCCCCCCAGGGACCTTACGAGGCTGAGTGCACCCCGGTCCAAGTCTCCCAGCGGGGGAAAAATCCCCACGCTGGTACTGGGGATCGAACCCAGGTCTCCCGCTTGGTAAGTAGCAACGCTACCACCGCGCTAAGGAGACGACCCACCTTGTAAGTAGAAGAGAAAAAATCTGATGTGTTCCATTCACATGACTTTCTCTACATCTCTGTAACAAAGTATTGTTGAAAAGCTTATGATTTTATTTACTTCATGCTAATCGAGAAAAAATGAGTATAAATCGTCTTATTACTTACTTCCTTGTAAGTAGATGCGAAATAAGGGAGTACCATAGGTTAAAGTGATAGTCAAAAGTTGGTTGCTATGTGACTGAAGTTTCTTTGTTTGTATGGACAGGAGTTGACAAAGTCCTGTGTGAGAAAAGTATAGCTGAAACCAAAAACTAGAAATATCTCAAAAACGTTCAACTTCGTGAAAAAATGCATAAAACATAAACTGTGTGTTTTAAAGTGATCTACATTTTTTGTGTGGTAAGTTTTTTTCCATCTCTTACGGTTTAGCAGTTATGCAAAATTCCGTAAAATTTGTGCAGAATAAAGTAGTCTTCAGAGGCTATTCCCAGAAAATTCAAGATATACATTCTATTTATCAAGTAAATATCTTTATTACATGATATTTTAATCAAAATCGTTAGAGCCATTTTTTAGAAAATCAAAATATTCGAAAAAAAGTTCCATGTAAAGGGCAGTCTGGGGTGGGGGATTTTTCTCAAAATCTTTGTTTCGCATCCCAGGAAGATATTAAACTTAAATACCAAGTTTAGTATTTTACCGACTTTTCGTTTTTGAGTTATCGGGTTCACAGACACACGGACCTTTTTCCAAAAATGCTTTTTTTGGATTCAGGGGGATCCAAAACGTGTATTTCCGGTGAAATCTCGGTATCGAATTTTTGGTGGAATACAATACCTTCTCTATACACTATGTACATAGTAGTGTAGAGAAAGTAAAAATATGTGTTCCATTCACATGGTGTCCTCTAGCTGTTCACAAACAAACCATTTATTCAAAATATTAATAATCTGTTATCTACATCATGTTGATAAACATAAACATAGACAGAATTAGTCTGATTACTGGCTTCTTGTAAGTAGAGGGGAAATAAGAAAATTCACAGAGTAAAGCGATAGTCTCGACCTTTAAAGGCGAGTCACTATGCGAAACAATTGAAATTCCTATCTGTATGATTTCTAGAAGTAAACAAACGAGAAACGAGGAGAAAGATATCTTCCCGTTTGAGAAAACTTTAAGTGGCTAAAACTGAAACTAATAATCCTGAGTATCTCGGAAACGGCTAACTCTACAAAAAAAAAAAAAAAAAAAAAAAAAAAAAAAAAAAAAAAGTAAATAATATAAATTACGTTTTAATGAGATCTAAATTGTTTCTGTAATAAGTTTTTGTATATCTCTTACGGTTTGCCAGTTATACAAAAGTAATCCAGAATGAAGAGGTCTTCAGAGGCTATACCCAGAAAATCTATGGTATACATTTCGTTTGTCATAAAAATATCTTAAACATACGGTTTTTTAATCAAAATCGTTAGAGCCATTTTTGAGAAATTCAAAATTTTCGAAATTCTTTCCATGTAAAGAGTAGTTTAGGATGGGCAGATTTTTCTCAAAATCTTCGAGTTGCATCTCTCGTAGATACTAAATTTAAATACCAAGTTTGGTATTTTACCGACTTTTTGTTTTTGAGTTATCGTGCTCACAGACACACGGACACGGACCTTATTCCAAAACTTTTTTGGATGCAGGGGAGCTTAAAACATGTATTTCGGTATGGAATTTTTGGGTGGATTGCGATATCTTTTCTTTACATTATGTACATAGTACGTGTAGAGGGAAGTAAAAAGTATAGTTTTTGCGATTTTTCATTAAATTTTAGTCATATATACCCTTAATGTCATTTAATTTCCTCTAAGGAAAGATTTGTTCGTGTTTTATCGAAAAATGTGGACAGCTATTTGGTGTTTTGCTGTCTAGAACTGTTACGAGTGACTGCTGTTAAGTTTACCATTAATTTCCAGATAGCGCAAGGACAGGAATTGCTTCAGGCACACGTTTCTTTTGTTTTTTTCCCCCATTCCTATTTTTCGTTGGCAGCTCTGGAAATGAATAAGGCCCCAATACACTTACTGTACATTTACCGGCTCCACATTGAGTTCGTTACTTCAGCACAGCCTTTTGTCCTTCTGCTCTTCATTTGTTTTCATCCCTCTCCGAATTTTATTAAAAGTTTTCCCCAGCCGTCGCTTTTTGTTCGATGTGTCCATTATACTGGGAATACACAAAGAGCCACAGATACAGAACAGTTGAATAGCTGTACGTAGCTAGGCATTGTCAAACTAGGGAGAGATATCGACTCCATTGTCGCCAACTTGAACATTTCACAACTCCCCAGAGGCATGCTGCCCACTGAATCAGAGATAGAGGCACCTGTTGAGTTGAGCTACAGTGTGATACATACGGTTGGCACTTTGTGTTATTAGTAAGGAGAATATTGACATTTTATTTCATTATTAAATACAGCAGTTGTTTACTGATCACTGAAATTTGAATTTAACAACAATGCTACTGTTGTACAGCATACAATGTTTGTGTATCAAGGTGCAGCACCAACACTGTAAAATTAAAATTAAGTGCTTAATAGTTACATGTATTGGATCCAAGGGTCGAGTGCAGTACCGAAGCCTCCCGCGGTCAGAAAAAGAGCCCTGAAGCCTTCCGGACCCTTAAAGGTCCCTAATTACATAGCCCCCAAGCCTCCCCAAAGCAGGTAGCCTCCCGGTGGAAATAGGTAACAGTTGCAGTTTGGTGTTTATAATATTTGATGAAGCATTACATACTTCTAGTGGAAAATGTTACATTTCTACTTTCTCTGGCCACGTATGTACAATGTACATAGGGATAGAGAAGTATTGCATTCCACCCAAAATTTCGATATCGAGATTTCACCGCAAATACATGTTTTAGGACCCCCTGTATCCATAAAAAGCATTTTCAGGAAAAGGTCCGTGTGTGTGTGTGTGTGTGTGTGTGTGTGTGTCCGTGTGTCTGTGAACACGATAACTCAAAAACGAGTAGTAGCTAAAATACCAAACCTGGTATTTAAGTTTAGTATCTTCCAGGGATGGGACACGAAGATTTTGAGAAAAATCCCCCACCCCAAACTACCCTTTACATGGAATTTTTTTCGAAAATTTTGATTTTCTTAAAGATATCTCTAACGATTTTGATTAAAATATCGTATATTAAAGATGTTTAGCTGACAAATAATATGTATATCTTGAATTTCCTGGGAATAGCTTCTTAAGACCTGTTTATTCTGGATGAATTGTGCTTAATTTGGCATAACTAGTAAATCGTAAGAGATAGACAAAAACTTACTGTACAAAAAATGTAGATCTTGTTAAAATATACAAGTTATGTCATATACATTTTTCTCGTGGGGCTTACAGTTTTCGAGGTATTTATTCTTATTAGTTTCAGTTGTGAAGTACTTATACTTTTCTCAGAGAGTATGCGATTTTTTTTGTTCTACTCCTGGCCAAGAAAAGAAGCGATTTGTAATGACAATCGCATAACGACAGCTTTTAAAACATTTGACTATGGATTTAACCTAGTGTATTCCCTTTTTTTTTTTTTTTTTTTTTTTTTTTTTTTCCCTACTTATAAGGAAGTAAGTAATAAGAACATTGTGCTGAATACCTCGATTAGCAGGATGCAGAAAGAAGAATAATCTTATGTAAGAAGTTTTGTAGAACAGCTAGAGAAAGTCATGTGAGTGTAACACATCAGATTTTTGCGTTTATGATTAATAACAAAGAAACATGACTCTAGTACCAAAAGAAAAACAGTTCCAGTTTGGTGAAAAATTGTATACTTCTAGTGAAATATGTTACAGTGGTTACTTCTTCCGTGTTTTCTCTCTTCAGTTGCTGGTATATTAGTTTTGATGACCTTTCACATATATCTTCCGTAGCTTTTCTCTTCAGATCACAAAGTACTTTCTGAATTTTGTCACTAGGTGGTGCCGCGTGGTTATGGTCCTCTTGAATATCCAGGACATCTATTTCTTCAATGGAAAAGGCTTTAATAACATCGCGCTACCCCACTTTTTAAACACTTCTGGAATCCGTTCCGAAGTAGACTTTTCCTTCCTGTCCTACTCACCGCAATTTCGGTCTCGTCGGAAAATATGTTAACTGTGAACTAATTTGCCGTACACTGAAAGAAATCAAGGAAAAAATTAGGCATACCCACTTCACCCCACCGGTATCGCGGAAGGCTTGGGGGTTGTTACCTGTTAAGCTTACCTGGGTACGGGAGGCTTCGGCCCTGCGCCCCAAGGGCCGACCCAGAGGCTGGCGCTCCCTTCTTATCAACTAAAACAAACATCTAATGTTTTCAGATGACTCTCTACAGTTCTATAACAAATTATTGTTAGAAAGCCTATTCTATCTACTTCAAGCAGAAATTGTACTTATTTTCCATTCACTCTCAGGTTGATCCGCGCCAAAACAGCTCCACGTGGCCAGTACACCGCGGTGCAACACAGTAACAATGCGCGCAAGAATGTAATCCCATTCCAACAATGTAAATTACGGAATGAATTTATTCAAAGTGTACACTATTCTATACAAATGCCAAAGAGTTAAACTGACACCAATTTGAACCATTAAACAGAGCTACATGTCCCAACATGCTGTTCGAATTAGTCATCTGATTTCCGCAATGTTGGTAACATAGTTACGGTCGCTACTGTTTAGTAACATGGAGAAAAGTCGCCATAACTTTTCTCTTGCAACTTTCGAATTATATAAAACATAAAACTGGTAAACCGTTGACTAGTGGTGAAAAAGCTATAGTGTTGAAAGTTTTGTGAGAAATAACCAGTACTTCCCTTGAAAGAAGAGATGAAATTAACTTCTGAGTTCACCGGTGTTTTGGCTACAAATATAAACAGTGCTTATAAAGAAAAACCTGAAACGGAAAAAGCGAAAGCGTGTGAAATATACGATGAAGAATGTGATGATTTTGTGAAGAATACAATTCTCGTAGAGGTACGAAAATGAGCAGCCAACAGCTAATAAAGTGCTACATGTAACGAAAGAAGAAGCGCTGTTTTGGGAAATGGATAGTTTAAGTGACACCATTATTGATAACCTGGTTAACAACCTTTGAGAGGAAATCAGCAGCACAAGAATTTGAGATGACGACCTTGATCTGGAGGGAATAGAGTCGCTTCCAGAGAGCGAATAAATGTAATTGCATAAATGACATTTATCTTTTCGCTCGTGTTTTTACTTTCTCTATACGTATTATGTACATAGTGTACATAGTGTACATATACGATATTTTAATCAAAATCGTTAGAGACATTTTTGAGAAAATCAAAATTTTCGAAAAAAGTTCCATGTAAAGGGTAGTTGGAGGTGGGAGAATTTTCTTGCAAATCTTCGTGTCGCATCCTAGGAAGATACCAAACTTAAATACCAAGTTTGGTATTTAACGGTCTTTTCGTTTTTGAGCTATGCTGTCCACAGACACACACAGACACAGACACACGCACACACACGGGCCTTGTTCCAAAAAGTTTTTTTTTTATTCAGGGGTACCCAAAACGTGTATTTCCGGTGAAATTTCGGTATCGAATTTTTGGGTGGAATGCAATACCTTCTCTTTGCAATATGTACATAGTACGTGTAGAGAAAGTAAAAATACTCCATGTAAAGGGTAGTGTGGGTGGAGGGATTTTCTTGAAAATCTTCGCGGCGCATTCTTGGAAGATACTGAACTTAAATATCAGGTTTAATATTTAATGGACTTCTCGTTTTTTCAGCTATGCTACCCACAGACACATACGCACACATACATTTTTGGGTGGAATACAATACCTTCTCTATCCACTATGTACATTTTATATATGGGGTAGAGAAAGTAAAAATCTGATGTGTTCCATTCACGTGACTTTCTCTACATCTCTGTAACAAATTATTGTTAAAAAGCTTAAGCTTCTATTTACTTCATACTAATCGAGGTAAACAGATGAAATGCTTTCTTGTAAGAAGAAAAGAAATAAGGGAATACGCTAGATTAAAACGACATTAAAAGCTGGTTGCCATGTGGATGAAATCCGTTGCTTTGCATTGCCAGAAGTTCACAAATCCCCACATGTGAAAACTTTTAAGTGTTTTAAAACTGAAAAAAAAAAACAAGCAATATCTCAAAAATGGTCACCTCTAGGAAGAAAAGTTATATGACATAAATTGTGTCTCTTAACCAGATATACTTTTTTATGAAATACATTTTTATCTATCACTTAAGGTTTACTGGTTATGCGAAATACAGCAAAATTTATCCAGAATAAAGGGGTCTTAAAGGCTATTCCCAGAAATTTCAAGAATAACATTTTATTTGTGAATTTAAATGTCTTTAATATACGATATCTTAATCCAGAACGTTAGAGTCATTTTTGAGAAAAGCAAAACTTTAAATTTTTCCATGTAAAGGGTAGTTTGCGGCGGGGGAATTTCTTTAAAATCTTCGTGTCGTATCCTGGAAGATACGTAACTTAAATACCAAGTGGAATTTTTGGGTGGAATACAATACCTTCTCTAATCTCTAGGTAGATTGTACATACGGGATGGTAAAAATTTAGTTGGCAGCCTGGGTAGTGTGGTGGTAGCGTGACTGCCTCAAATTCAACAGTCGTGAATTCGAATCTCGCTTAGGGCGAGTTACCCGGATAAGGTTTTTTTCGGGGTTTTCCCTTATCCTGAGAAGACTTTAAGCTTCATGGACCCCGAGATCATTTGAGCATCATTTCACCAATTTCATCCATCGTCCGATATGATCATGTAGGTTAAAGGACGTTAAACTAAAAAAAAAAAAAAAAAAAAAAGATGGTTGCAAGGGAAAATTCAATTATTGGCTTCATTAACAGTTGCCTATACAATTTATTATATCAAATGAAACTCTAATTATTTAATACGGTGTACAAAATGCCTTGCATTTGCAATCTGATAATAGCTAAGTTAAAACGCGAAAAGATTTTCAATCTCTACTGCTGAGGTAATATCCCTGCATCCTTTCCTGGACCTCACTTTTAACTCTTTCATATTTGCAGCCAACTCGTTCAAAAAGCAGCATCGAATATACGGAATGGTTGAGCTGCTCGTTCATATGGCCTCTCGTGGGAAATGGGTATTTACTCGTTCAGTATTCGATCGTTCAAGGGTTCACATGAGGTGTAGTGCTTTAGTGCTGCGTTAGCTCAATATCATTTTCACTTTCTCTACCACGTACAATGTACATAATATTGCATTCCATACAAAAATGTAATACTGAGATTGCACCTGAAATAACTGCTTTGAGCGAAAAAAAAAAAACCCTGAACGAAAAAAGAAAAGTATTACTTTGTGTACACAGTGTATAGAGAAAGTATTGCATTGCACCCAAAAATTCAATACCGAGCTTCACCGGAAATACACGTAATAATGTCCCCTATAACAAAAAAAAAAAACATTTTTTTTAAAAAAGGCCCGTGTGTATGTGTATCCGTGTGTCTGTGAACACGATATCTCAAAAACGAAAAGTCGATAAAATGCAAAACTTGGTATTTAAGTTTAGTATCTTCCAGGGATGCGACACGAAGATTTTGAGAAAAATCCTCCCAACCCTAACTACCCTTTACATATAAAGAAAAATTAGAAAATGCTGATTTTCTCAAAAATGGCTCCCACGTTTTTGATTAAAATAACATACCTATATTAAAGATATTTATATGGCAAATAAAATGTAGGTATACCTCAAATTTCCTGAGACTAGCCACTAAAGACCTCTTTATACTGAATTAATTTTGCTGAATTTTGCGTAACTAGTAAACCATAAGAGATAGAAAACACTTGCTACACACAAAATGTAGATCACGTTAAAACACACAATTTATGTCATATACCTTTTTACTTCCTCTACCCGTACTATGTATAGAGTGTATGGAGAAGGTATTGCACTCCACCCAAACATTTGATACCGAGATTTCACCGGAAATATATTTTGGGGTCCCCTGTATCCAAAAAAAAAAAAAAAACATTTTCAGAAAAATGTCCGTGTGCCTGTGAACATAACTCAAAAACAAAAAGTCGGTAAAATACCAAACTTGGTACCTATTTAAGTTTAGTATCTTCCAGGGATGGGACGCGAAGATTTTCAGAAAAATTCCCCGACCCCAAACTACCCTTTACATGGAACCTATTTTCGAAAAGTTTGAATTTCTAAAAAATGGCTCTAACGATTTCGATTAAAATATCGTATATTAAAGATATTTACCTGACAAATAAAGTGTATATCTTGAATTTTCTGGGAATGGCCTCTCAAGACTACTTTAATCATGATGAATTTTACGGAATTTTGCATAACTGCCAAACTGTAAGAGATGGAAAAAAAAAAAAACTTACCACACAAAAAAATGTAGAGCACGTTAAAACACACAATTTATGTTATACACTTTTTTTTTCATGAAACTGATCGATTTTTATATATTCCTTGGTTTTGGTTTCAGCTTTAAAAAGTGCATACTTTTCTCATACAGGAATTTGTCAACTCCTGCCCATACAAACAAAGGAACGTCAATCACATAGCAACCAGCCTTTAAGAGATTTGAATATCGTTTTAGCCTCGTGTATTCTCATATTTTCCTTCTACTTACAAGGAAGCAAGTAATTAGGACAATTTCTGCTAATATTTAACTCGATTATAAAGAAGAATAAGCTGTTTAACAAAAATTTGTTACAGCGATGTAGAAAGTCATGTGAATGGAACACATCAGATTCTTTTTTCTTTCTATTACATGGCTTAAGAAAGTATTGCATTCCAACCAAAAATTCGATATCAATATTTCACTGGAAATACACATGTTAGCGTCCCGTGAGACCAAAAATGAATCACATTACTTTCTCTACCTGATATGCAAACAAACTATTCTTAGAGAAGATTGTTCTTCTACATATCTATGCTAAACAAGATAAACCTAACACAATTGGTTTTTGTTACTTTGTTCCTTATAAATAAACATCTGACATGTTTCATTCACATGACTTTCTCTACATCTCTGCAACAAATTATTGTTAAAAAAAATTATGCTTCTATTTACTTCATGCTAATCGAGAAAAAATTAGCAGAAATAGTCTTATTACTTGCTTCCTTGTAAGTAGAAGGGAAATAAGTGAGTACCAGAGGTTAAAGTGATAGTCAAAAGATGGTTGCTATGTGACTGAAGTTCCTTTGTTTGTATGGACAGAAGTTGACAAATTCCTATATGAGAAAAGTATAAATTTTAAAGGTGGAACCAAAAACAAGGAATATCTCAAAAACGATCAACTACGCAAAAAAAATTATATAACATAAATGGTGTGTTTTAATGTGCTCTACATTTTTTGTTTGGTAGGTTTTTGTCCATCTCTTACGGTTTTGCAGTTATGCAAAATTTCGTAAAATGTATCCAATATAAAGTAGTCATCAGATGCTATTCCCAGAAAATTCAAGATATACATTTTATTTGTCAGGTTAATATCTTTAATATACGGTATTTTAATCAAAATCATCGTTTTGATTAAAATACCTTAAGTTATAGATAAAAGTTTGGTATTCAACGGTCTTTTCGTTTTTGAGCTAAGCTGTCCACAGACACACACACACACACAGACACACGTCACACCACACACACGGCCGCGCCGTGGCCGAGTGGTTAGATAACTCGCCTCTCACCTAGATGGCCCGGGTTCGATCCCAAGCGACAGCATGTGAGATTTGTGGTGGACAAAGCGGCGCTGGAGCGGGTTTTCTCCGGTTTCCCCAGCCATCTCATTCCACCGGTGCTCCATCTTCACTCATGTATCATCCGTATCACCGACTGCAGTGCCACAAGTAGTTAAAGCGGGCGTTAAACACTACAAAAGAAACGCACATGGACCATTTTCTGAAAAGCTTTTTTTTTTTTTTGGATTCAGGGGGACCCAAAACATGTATTTCCGGTGAAATCTCGGTATCGAATTTTGGTCGGAATGCAATACCTTCTCTATACACTATGTTCATAGTACGTGTAGAGAAAGTAAAAAGGAAATAAATACATTAGGTTAAAGGGGTGTTAAATCGGACGATATGTGTATAATTGAAGTTCTTTTCGCTGTGCGTTTCCAGAAAAAATCAAAAGAGAAACGAAAAGAGACACCATTTGAGAAGATGCGTCGTTTAAAATAGAAACCAATAACAAGGAATATATCGGAAATGGTCAATTATGACACAAAAATGTATATTAAATAAATTGTGTAATTTAACGAGATCTGCAGTTTTTGTGAATTTTCTTTTCGTCTCTTATGGCTTGACAGTTATACAAAGTTCATCCAGAATGATTAGATCTCCAGAAGCTATTCCCAGAAAATTCAAGATATACATTTTATTTGTCGTTTAAATATATTTAATACAGGGAATGTTAATCAAAATCATTAAAACCATTTCTGAGAAAAACGAAATTTAAAAAATAATTTCCTGTAAGGAGTAGGTAGTTTTGGATGGGAGGATTTTCTCGAAAATCTTCGTGTCGCATTCTGGAAGACTCCAAACTTAATGTGAAATATCAGTATCCAATTTTTGGGTGGAATACAATACTTCCTTTATAACTATATACATACTACGTGTTGAGAAAATAAAAAGTAAAACGATTTTTACTCTCTATTAGTACAAAGATAGAGAAACTATTGCATTTCATCCAAAAATTCGATGTTTAGATTTCACTGGAAATACAGATTTTTGGGTCCTGTGAAACAAATATAGATTAGAACAATATTCATGCCTGAGTGTATTAAAAACCAAACTTGATCTTTTAGTTCAGCATTTTCCACGTATGCGACATATATATTTTTTGTGAAGTAAGTTTTTGTCTATCTCTTTACGTTCACAAGTTACGCAAACTTCATCCAGAATAAAGATGTATTCAGAGGCTATTCCTTGAAAATTCAAGATATGCATTTTAATATACGGTAATATACGGTATTTTAATCAAAATCGTTACATCCATTTTTGAGAAAATCAACATTTTCGAACGTTTTCCCATGTAAAAGGTAGTATCGCAACCCTGGAGGCTACTTAAATTAACCCCAAGTTTTGTATTTTACCGGCTTTTCGTTTAAGAGTTACCAGGTTCACGGACCTTTACCTAATTTTTGATTCAGGTGACCCTAAAACGTGTATATCCGGTGAAATCCCGTAATCTAATTTTTGGGTGCAATACAATACCTTCTCGTGAGGAGAAAGTAATTATTAATTATATTAGAGACGTACACAAATTTGCATTGGGAATCGGAGTTGTATAGAAAAAGTGCTGGGCATCTCCATGGCAACGACTAGCTGTGACGTCAGACTTAAGGATTCCATTAGATTTGTTAGTCGTACTTATCTGGTCATCAGTTTTGAAACGGTTTACATCTGATATGCCATTTACTTGGCTTTCGCCATTTCCGTTGGGAAAGGCAGATGTTTCTGTTAATCGTATGATCTGTTTGGTTTATTCAGCGGCAGTAGTGAAGCGTTCATAGCAAGATTATATCAAACTGTGTGTCAATATTGAAGTGTAGTGCGAGAAATTCACCTGAATTTCAGCTGTTTGTCATGACAATAGTAATAATCCTTTCTTCTGATATTCTAACAGCAGGTTAGATATTAAAAAACAGCTTGGATAAATTTTAAAATGAAAAGAACCCAACAATTAACAAAACATGAAAATAAATGACGCAATTATACCAGCGACTATATAAGAGCGATAATCGACAAATAACTAAATTGGAAACCATACATTACACATATCATATAAAAAATTGGATGTGATCCATTCACATGACTTTCTCTACATCTCTGCAACAAATTATTATTAAAAAGCTGATTTACTTCATGCCAATCGAGAAAAAATTAGTAGAAATAGTCTTATTACTTGCTTCCTTGTAAGTAGAAGCGAAATAAGGGAGTACCATAGGTTAAAGTAGTCAAAAGATGGTTACTATGTGACTGAAGTTCCTTTGTTTGTACAGAAGGAGTGTATGAGAAAAGTTTACGTTTTTCAAAACGGAAACTAATAACCAGGAATATCTTCAACACGATAAACTCCACGAAAAAAATGTATATAAAGTATATTGTGAGTTTTAATGTGCTCAACATTTTCTGTGTGGTAAGTTTTTGTCCATCTCTTGCGGTTTAGCAGTTATGCAATATTCGGCAAAATTCATCTAGAATAAAGAGATCTTCAGAAGCTATTCCAAAAAATTCAAGACATACATTTTATTCGGGGTGTAAATAGCTTTAATATACGTGATTTTAATCAAAATCGTTAGAGCCATTTTTAAGGAAATCAACATTTTCGAAAATTTGTCCATGTAAAGGGTAGTTGGGGGTGGGGGGATTTTCTTGAAAATCTTCGTGTCACATCCTTGGAAGATACTATCCCTAAATGCCAAATTTGGCATTTAACGGTCTTTTGAGCTATGTTGTCCACATACACACACACGGATCTTTCTCTAAAAATCTGTAGTGTTCCATTCACATGATTTTCTCTGTTTCTGTGTAACAAATTATAGTTAATAAGCTTATTCTTCTATTTACTTCATGCTAATCGAGAAAATATTAGCAGCAATAGTCTTATTACTTACTTCCTTGTAAGTAGAAGCGAAATATGGGAGTAACGTAGGCTAAAGTGAAGTCAAAAGCTGGTTGCTATGGAGTGAAGTTCCTTTATTTGTATGGATAAGAGTTGACAAATTCCAGTATGAGAAAAGTACAAGTTTTTCAGAGCTGAAACCAAAAACAAGGAATATCTAAAAAACGATCAACTCCTCGAAAAAATATATATAACATAAATTGTGTGTTTTAATGTGATTTACATTTTTTGTGTGGTAAGTTGTCCATTTCTTACGGTTTAGTAGTTACGCAAAATTCATCCAGAGTAAAGTAGTCTTCAGAGGCTATTCCCAGAAAATTCAAGATATACATATTATTTGTCAGGTAAATATCTTTCATATACGATATCTTAATCAAAATTGTTACAGCCATTTTTGAGAAAATAAAAATTTTCGAAAAAAGTCCCTTGTAAAGGGTAGATGGGGGCGGGCGGATTTTCTTGAAAATCTTCGTGTCGCATCCTTGGAAGATACCAAACTTAAATACGAAGTTTCTTTTCGTTTTTGAGCTATGCTGTCCACAGACACACACGCATGGACCTTTTTCCAATTTTTTTTTTGATTCAGGGGGACCCAAAATATGTATTTCCGGTAAAATCTTAGCATCGAATTTTTGGATGCAATACAATACCTTCTCTATACACTATGTACATAGTGCATGTAGAGAAACTAAAAATCTGATGTGTTCCATTCACATGACTTTCTCTACATCTCTGCAAAAAGTATTGTTAAAAATCTTAGGCTCCTATTTACTTCATGCTAACCGAGAAAAAGTTAGCAGAAATAGTCTTATTACTTGCTTCCTTGTAAGTAGAAGCGAAATAAGGGCGTACCATAGGTTAAAGTGATAGTCAAAAGCGGGTTGCTATGTGACTGAAGTTCCTTTGTTTGTATAGACAAGAGTTGACAAATTCCTGTTTGAGAAGTAAGTTTTTCAAAGCTGAAACTAAAAACAAATAATATATTAAAAACAATCAACTCTACGAAAAAAATCTATATAACATAAATTGTGTGTTTTAATGTGCTCCAGATTTTCTGTGGGGTAAGTTTTTGTCCATTTCTTACGTTTTAGCAGTTATGCAAAATTCCGTAAAATTCATCAAGAATAAAGTAGTCTTCAGAGGCTATTCCCAGAAAATTCAAGATATATGTTTTATTTGGCAAGTAAATATCTTAAATATACAAGATTTTAATCAAAATCGTTAGAGCCATTTTTAAGAAAATAAAAAAAATTTGAAATTTTTTCCATGTAAAGGGTAATTTGGGGTGGGAGAATTTTCTTGAAAATCTTCGTGTTGCATCCTTGGAAGGTACCAAACTTAAATACCAAGTTTGGTTTTTAACGGTATTTTCATTTTTGAGCTATGCTGCCCACAAACCCACACATACAGACACAGGGACATTTTTCTAAAAATGTTTTTTTTTTGGATTCAGGGGGTCTCAAAACATATATTTCCGGTGAAATCTCGATATAGAATTTTTGGGTGCAATACAATACCTTCTCTATACACTATGTGCATAATGCGTATAGAGAAAGTAAAAATAGAGAGAAATGTGGCTATAACTGAAAGATTCCATAAAGACTCTAATAAGATAAAACTGTCCTTTAATATCGTGAAAAATGGATAAGGATAGTAAACAGAGTTAAATAATAAATTAGAAAGGAGACAAAAAATTAAAATTAAGTAATTATGGTAAAGGAATTGTTATAAAGGATGATTATGGCTGGTAAAGAACCAGGGCTGTGATATTTACCTGTACATAGCTTAGCATAAATATATAAATAAATACAATGAGGACAGTTCTGTAGCTTCATATTACATTGCAACTTAATTATACGAAGATATGAAACAGATATTAATGACTGACTTCGAAATATAACGTGAATCCAACGTGTAACTTCGAAAAAAAATCACTTGCCCCCAATTTGGAAAAATTTAATGATAGGAAAAAAAATCTGATGTGTACCATTCACATGACTTTCTCTATATCTCTGAAACAAATTATTGTTAAAAATCTTATACATCTATTTACTTCATGCTAATCAGTAAAACATTAGCAGAAATAGCCATATTACTTGCTTCCTTGTAAGTAGAGGTGAAATAAGGGAGTACCATAGGCTAAAGTGATAATCAAAAGCTGGTTGCTATGTCACCGAAGTTCCTTTGTTTGTATGGACAGCAATTGACAAATTCCTGTATGAGAAAAATATAAGGTTTTCATAGCAGAATCCAAAAACAAAGAATGGCTCAAAAACGACCAATTCCACGAAAAAAATGCATATAACATAAATTGTGTGTTTTAATTTGTTCTACATTTTTTGTGTAATAAGTTTTTGTCCATCTCTTATGGTTTAGCAGTTATTCAAAATTCCGTAAAATTCAAAATAGAATAAACTACTCTTCAGAGGCTATTCCCAGAAAATTCAAGATATACATTTTATTTGCCAGTTAAACGTCTTTAATATATGATATTTTAATTAAAATCGTTAGAGCCATTTTGAGAAAATCGAAATTTTCGAAAAAAGTTCCATGTAAAGGGTGGTTTGGGGTGGGGGGATTTTTCTCAAAACCTTCGTGTCGCATCCCTGGAAGATACTAAACTTAAATACCAGCTTTCCGCTATCATGAGAGTGTCGTTTGTTTAACTTAACATCTCTATCGGACAAAAATTTAATGCAATTAAATACACTCCCACAGCTAAATACTTTAACAATACATGTGCTGTTCTCACCAAAGGAGAAATAAAACTGAAATCTTAAACTCTTAAAGCAAGTTGTGAAGCAGATATATTGAACAGCAAGCCAAAAGATCTTTAACGGGAATTGAAAACACTGTGTTACAACGTATACGAAAAGCATTGATGTACGGTGAATATACCAGCTTTCTAATCAGAGCTTAGAAGTGGATGTTGTTTGAGGGAGTAAGAGAAAGAGGGGTAGAAGAAAATGCCATTTGACCCGTGTTTTTGAATTGTACGAATTAATGGTACATGATACAAAAATCTGATATGTTCCATTCACATGACTTTCTGTATATCATTGCAACAAATTATTCTATTTACTTCATCTAATGAAGCAAAAATTAGCAGAAATAGTCTTATTACTTGCTTCCTTGTTAGTAGAAGCGAAATAACGGGGTACCATAGGTTAAAGTGATGGTCAAAAGCTGGTTACTCTACGACTGAAGTTCTTTTGTTTGTATGGACACGAGTTCACAAAGTCCTGTATGAGAAAGTATAAGTCTTTATAGCTGAAAAAAAACAAAACAAGAGATATCTCAAAAACAGTCAACTCCACGAACAAAATGTATGTAACATAAATCGTGTGTTTTAAAGTGCTCTACATTTGTTGTGTGGTAAGTTTTTGTCCATCTCTTACGGTTTAGCAGTTATGCTAAATTCCGCAAAATTGACGCAGAATAAAGTAGTCTTCAGAGACTATTGCCAGAAAATTCAAAATATACATTTTATCTGTCAGGTAAATATCTTTAATATACGATATTTTAATCAAAATCGTTACAGCCATTTTTTGGAAGATCAAAATTTTCGAAAATAGTACCCTGTAAAGGATAGTTTTGGGTGGGGGGATTTTTCTCAAAATCTTCGTGTCGCATCCCTGGAAGATACTAAACTTAAATGCCAAGTTTGGTGCTTTAATGACTTTTTGTTTTTGAGTTATCGTGTTCACAGGCACACGGACACACACACACACACACACACACACACACACACACACACACACGGACCTTTTTGTGAAAATGCTTTTTTTGGATATAGGGGACCCTAAAACATATATTTACGGTGAAATCTCGGTATCGAATTTTTTGGTGGAGTGCAATACCTTCTCTATACACTATGTACATAGTGCGTATGGAGAAAGTAAAAATGTAACTTTGAATTTCGATTAAAATTTTACCTGAAGAGCAACTTTAATCACTTCACCTGGCGAGCCGCGCTTGGCTATTTCACTTTCGAAGTTTATTGATTTGGCTCAGCTTTTGTCTCATTTGTAAGCAAATAATAACGGGGTCATCCATGCAGTAATGCACTTGAGTATGTCGTTAAAGCAATACTTGAGCACATTCAACAGCAGGTAAATAAATACATCAGCCTTCTATATTAAAAAAGAAAACTTATGTGTTCCATATACATGAATTTCTCTACATCGCTACCACAGTGTTGCTAAAAATTAGCACAAATAGTCTTATTACTTGTTTCCTTGTAAGTAGAAGCGAAATAAGGGAGCAGCATAGGTTAAAGTGATAGTCAAAAGCTGGTTGCTATGTGACTAATGTTCCTTTGTTTGTGTGGACAGGAGTTGACAAATTTCCGTATGAGAAAATTATAAGTTTTTTAAAGTTGAAAGTAATAACAACGGATATGTCAAAAATGGCCAACTCTATAAAAAAAATTAATGACATAAATTGTGTGTTTCAACGAGATCTACATATTTTGTGTTGTAAGTTTTTGCCTGTCTCTTACGGTTTGCTAGTTGTGCAAGATTCATCCAGAATAAAGAGGTCTTCAGAGGCTGTTCCCTGAAAATTCAAGATATACATTTTATTGGCCGTGTAAATATCTTTCATTTACGGTATTTTAACCAAAGTCGTTAGAGCTATTTTTTTAGAAAATCAAAATTGCTGAAAAATTGTCCATGTAAAGGGTAGTTGGTGGGGGGATTTTCTTGAAAATCTTCGTGTCGCATCCTTGGAAGATACCAAGTTTGGTTTTTAACGGCCTTTTCGTTTTTGAACTATTTTGCCTACAGACACACACTCGGACATTTTTCTAAAAATGCTTTTTTTGGATTCAGGGGGTCTCAAAACATATATTTTCGATGAAACCTCAATATCAAATTTTTGGGTGCATTACAATGCGTTCTCTATATACTATATACATAGTACGTGTAGAGAAAATAAAACTCTGATGACCTTCTCTAGATTTTTGTAACAAATTATTCTGAAAAAGCGTATTCTGCTAACTACTTCAGGCTAATCTAGATAAACAGTTCTTATTACTTAGTTCCTTATATATATAGAAGAAAAATAAGGGAATACACCAGGCTAAAGCGACAGTCAAATCGTTTAAAAGCTGGCTTTTGTGTAACGGATAAACCATAAGAGATAGACAAAAATTTACTATACAAAATCTGATGTGTGCCAGTCATATGACCTTCTCTGCACCTCTTAACGAATTATTATTAAAAAGCTTATTTTTCTATCTATGAGGTACGTCCAGAAAGTAAGGCCCGTTTCAATTTATCTCCGCTGCAGCGCTGCGATCGCAGTTCCGCACATGCGCGGTAGACGCTCTGTATCAAGGAGAAGAAACGTGCGCCATTTTGAGATCGCTGTCAGCCACATACGCTTTGTTGTGCTTATTTACAATGTCGGTGTTGATTGAAAATCCCGCCGCTTGTGAAATCAGATCTGTGATTCGTTTTCTGAATGCTAGGAAAGTGAAACTAATTGAAATTTATCGGTAAATTTGCGAAGTTTACGGACAAAATGCGATGAGTGATTCAATGGTGAGAAGATGGGTCCAACAGTTCAATGAAGGACGTAGTGAAGTGCACGATGAAGAACGAAGTGGGCGTCCATCTTTGGTTACAGAAGAACTGGTTCACGCGATTGATGACAAGATCCAGGAAAACCGCAAGTTTACAATTAGTGCTCTCGCTATGGAATTTCCGCAAAGTTCACGATCACTAATT
Organism: Hymenopus coronatus; assembly: GCA_030762935.1. Lineage (NCBI taxonomy): Eukaryota > Metazoa > Arthropoda > Insecta > Mantodea > Hymenopodidae > Hymenopus > Hymenopus coronatus. Next base: position 22,660,185 of record CM060882.1, read on the forward strand.
CATGAAATTGTTACCGAAAAACTGAAATTTCGTAAACTTTGCTCACGTTGGGTACAGGCGGCAAACTTCTAAGAAGAAGGTATACAAAAACTTGTGCCACTCTATGACAAATGCCTGCAAAATTTCGGCAGTTATGTGGAAAAGTAGTTTAAGAGTTGTAGAATTTTGTGCAATAAATAATTATTCTCTATCTGTACACAATTTAATTTTATTACCAAACGGAACTTACTTTCTGGACGTACCTCGTACATCATGCTAATCGAGATAAACATAAGCAGAATTAGTCTTATTTATAGCTTGTAAATGGAAGGGAAATAAGAAAATGCACAGGCTAAAGCAGTACTCTCGGCCTTTAAAAGCCGGTCGCTATGTCAAACAATTACAGGCTTAAAATGGAAACCAATAATCCGAATATCTCGAAAACGGTTCACTCAAAAAAAAAAAAAAAAAAAAAAAAATGCATATAACATAGTGAGATCTACATTTTTTGTTACTAAGTTTTGTATATTCCTTTCGGTTTACTAATTCTACAAGTCACCCAGAATGAAGAGGTCTTCAGAGACTTTTCCCAAAAATTCAACATATACATTTGTTTTGTCATAAAAATATCTTGTACATAAGGCATTTTAATCAAAATCGTTAGAGATATCTTTGAGAAAATCAAAATTTTGTAAAAATTTTCCTTGCAAAGGATAGTTTGGGTTGGGGGGATATTCTTGAAAATCTTGGTGTCGCATCCTTGGCCTTTTCATTTGTCCCAAAACACGTAGTAAATCTCGGTATCGAATTTTTGGGCGCATTACAATACCTTATCTATTACACTATGTAGTACGTGTAGAAAAAGTAAAAACGCCCAATTCTGAAGGAAACCAATGGGATGAAGGATGTGTGAAATGTTAATGGAAACGATATATATATTTTTTTTTTAATGATTTATTGATCGATCAGCGCATGTGCGCTCTACAGTTAATTGATTATAGACATTATTTACATGCATGGTACTGATTAGCATTGAAATGAGCTAAGCCCCATTGGTTCCCTCATAAGTAGGCACATGTTTACTTTCTCTAGCCCCGTATGTACAATGTACATAGGGATAGAGAAGTATTGTATTCCACCCAAAAATTCGATGTCGAGATCTCACCGGAAATACATGTTTTAGGACCCCCTGAATCCAAAGAAAGCATTTCCAGAAAAAGGTCCGTGTGTGTGTGTGTGTGTCCGTGTGTCTGTGAACCCGATAACTCAAAAACGAAAAGTCGGTAAAATACCAAACTTGGTATTTAAGTTTAGTATCTTCCAGGGATGCGACACGAAGATTCTGAGAAAAATCCCCCCACCCCCAACTACGCTTTACATGGAACTTTTTACGAAAATTTTGATTTTCTCAAAAATGGCTCTAACAATTTTGATTAAAATTTCGTATATTAAAGATACTTACACGACAAATAAAATGTATATCTTGAATTTTCTGGGAATAGCCTCTGAACATTACTTTATTCTGGATGAATTTTATGGATGTTTGCATAACTCCTAACCGTGAGAGATGGAGACAAACTTACAACACAAAAAGTGTAGAGCACCTTTAAACGCTCAATTTATCTTATATTTATTTGTTTCGTGGAGTTGAATGTTTTTGAAATATTCCGTGTTTTTGTTTTCAGCTATGGAAAACTCATACTTCTCTGATACAGGAATTTTTCAACTCCTGTCCATACAAACAAAGGAGCTTCAGTGACATAGTAACCAGCTTTTGATTATTAGTTTAGCCTATAGTACTCCCTTATTTCCTTTCTGCTTACAAGAAGGAAGTAATAAGACTATTTGTGCTAATTTTTTTCTCGATTAGAATGAACTAAATAGAAACATAAGTTTTTTTAACAATAATATGTTGCAGAGAGGTAGAGAAAGTCATGTGAATGGAACACATCAGATTTTTGTTTTTATTTTACAGAAGATCTTGTTGTCAGAGCTGGTCCAGTGGTAGGCGATTTGGATAGCTAGATTTTCTGCCAAGAGAATAGTGAATGGTTCCTGAGACGTCTTTTAGCTTGCTGTAAAACTGTCCGGCTTGTGAAGAAATTGACTGTTGGATGATGCTGATTCCAGTTTCTCTATGTAGTTGACTATTTCTGGTGAATTCGTTGAGATTCGCAATATTTTGTTTTGAAATGTCTGGATACGTTTGATTTCGGAAGGACTGGTTCCTCCCCAAACTGGACAAGCGTATAGTAGCAGTGGTCTTAATAGAGTCGTGTAAAGTAGAGTGCAGTTTTTTAATTTGAGTGAAGATCCTTTGTTGAGAAGAGGGTAGAGCTTTGCCAGTCTTGCTCGGGCTAGTATGAGTTTGTTACTTATATGTGGTTTCCACGTGACTCGTCGATCCAGAACACCGAGATATTTCATTGTTTCTGTCTCAGTTTTCCAGGGTGTATGTTTCGCTGGGATACTTCTGTCTGCATAGTGTAAAGATCATATGATAATAGAAATCATATTGAGGCACAGGAAATTGGCGGGATAAAATAAATAGCGAAACGGGAAACCCCACCCCAAAAATCTGTTGTCTCCCATTCACATGACTTTCTCTCCATCTCTGCAACAAATTATTGTTAAAACACTTATGCTTCTATTTACTTCATGCTAATCGAGAAAAAATTAGCAGAAATAGTCTTATTACTTGCTTCCTTGTAAGTAGAAGCGAAATAAGGGAATACCATAGCTGGTTGCTATGTGACTGAAGTTCCTTTGTTTGTGTGGACGGGAATTGACAAATTCCTGCATGAAAAAATAAGTTTTTCAAAGCTGAAATCAAAAACCAGGAATATCTAAAAAAACGATCAACTCCACGAAAAAAAAAAAATATATATATAGCATAAATTGTGTGTTTTAATGTGCTCTATGTTTTTGTATGGTAAGTTTTTGTCCATCTCTTACGGTTTAGTAGCTATGCAAAATTCCGTAAAATTGATCCAGAATAAAGTAGCGTTCAGAGGCTATTCTCAGAAAATTCAAGATATACATTTTATTTATCAGGTAAATTTCTTTAATATACGGTATTTTAAACAAAATAGTTGGGCCATTTTTAAGAAAATCAAAATTTTCGAAAAAAGTTCCATGTAAAGGGTAGTTGGGGGTGGGGGGATTTTCTTGAAAGTCTTCGTGTCGCATCCTTGTAAGATACCAAGCTTAAATACCAAGTTTGGTATTCAGTGGTCTTTGAGCTATGCTGTCCACAGACACGCACACACGGACCTTTTTCCAAAAATGCCTTTTACTATGTACATAGTACGTGTAGAGAAATAAAAAACCCATTGGTGTGGTATACCAGCTACGGGAACCGAACTCACGGCCTCCCGAACATAACGTGAGGCTAGGATATTTAATTTGTGCGTAAGGAAGTTTGGGGACAATAGGCGCTACTTACCTGCTCGAGGCAGACAAAGGATTTAGCATTGCAGGGATGGACTGGTTGGGTACGCTGGGGAAATCAGACGTTTAGCCTTCTAATTAGCAGAAACAAGGCAAGGGACGAGGGAAAAGAAGCGCTGGTGGGGGAAAAAATCGGCAGCGGAATGCTACTGAGAACAATTTGTGGTGCGTGCGGCGAATTGCCCCCCAGGGACATGCTTCGCAACTTCGATATCGCGAAAACACACTTCGCAAATGATGCTCGCTGCTTTTAACCGGAAATTGAATTTAAAACTAGTAAACCAGGTCACGGGAATGGGAACATTAGTGATTGTTGGGGATGTTGTAAAATCTTGCCCAAAAAGTTGCGATAGTGCTTCGTTTTCGCAGCCACCAGTTGATGAGCTTTTTACTTTCGCCAATCCCTTTGAGAAACCCAAAAACGTATTTTTACTTTCTCTACCTGTACTATGTACACAGTGTATAGAGAAGGTACGCATTGTATTGCAACCAAGAATTCTATACCGAGATTTCACTGCAAATACATGTTTAGCCAAAAAAAAAAAATAAATAATCTGCTATGTCCCATTCATGTCTTTCTCTACATCCCTGCAATAAAATATTATTAAAATGCTTATGCTTCTAATTACTTCATGCTAATCGAGAAAAAAAATAGCAGAAATAGTCTTATTTCTTGCTTCCTTGTAAGTAGAAGCGAAATAAGGGAGTACCATAGGTTAAAGTGATAGTCAAAAGCCGGTTGCTATGTGACTGAAGTTCCTTTGTTTGTATGGACAGGAGTTGACAAATTCCTGTATGAGAAAAGTATAAATTTTTCAAAGCTGAAACCAATAACAAGGAATATCTCGAAGACGATTAAGTTCACGAAAAAATGTATATTACATAAATTGTGTGTTTTAATGTGCTCCACATTTTTTGTGGTAAGTTTTGGTCCATCTCTTAAGGTTTAACAGTTATGCAAATTTCCGTAAAATCCATGCAGAATATAGTAGCCTTCAGAGGCTATTCCAAGAAAATTCAAGATATACGTTTATTTGTCAGGTAAATATCTTTAATATAAGAGATATTAAACAAAATCGTTAGAGCCATTTTTTAGAAAATCAAAATTTTCAAAAAAAAGTTCCACGTAAAGGGTAGTTGGGGGGGGGAAGCTTTTCTTGAAAATCTTCGTGTCGCATCCTTGGAAGATACCAAACCTAAATCCCAAGTTTGGTTTTTAACGGACTTTTCGTTTTTGAGCTATACTGCCCACATACACACACGGACATTTTTTATTTATTTTTTGAATCAGGGGATCTCAAAACATGTATTTCCGGTGAAAGCTTGGTATCGAATTTATGGAAGTATTACAATACCTTCTGTATGCACTATGTAGATAGTACGTGTAGAAAAAGTAAAAAAATTGATGTGTTCCATTCACATGACTTTCTCTACAACTCTGCAACAAATTATTGTTAAAAAGCTTATGCTTCTATTTGCTTCGTGCTAATCGAGAAAAAATTAGCAGAAATAGACTTATTTCTTGCTTCCTTGTTAAGTAGAAGCGAAATAATTAGGTTAAAGTGTAGGTCAAAAGCTGGTTGCTATGTGACTGAAGTTCCTTTATTTGTATGGATAGGAGTTGATAAATTCCTGTATGAGAAAAGTTAAGTTTTTCAAAGCTGTAACCAAAAAGCAAGGAATATATGAAAAACAATCAACTCCACGAAAAAAATGTGTACAACATAAATTGTGTGTTTTCGTGTGCTCTACATTTTGTGTGTGGTAGGTTTTTGTCCATCTCTTACGGTTTAGCAGTTGTGCAAAATTTCTTAAAATTCATCCATTATAAAGTAGTCTTCAGAGGCTATTCCCAGAAAAATTACTATGTTGGAACGTTCACCTAGGAAGTCTCTCGGCGGTGTTGCACAGCAAGTAAGTGTTTCACAAACGTCTGTTCATACAACTACTAAACTTTTAAAACTAAAACCCTACTACGTGATTATTGTGCAGAAATTAATAACATTACGCAAAAAGAACTTATGTTAATGAATGGCAATTTCATCCGACGATGTCAATAACACTGATGGACATCACTTTCAACAACTCAGTTAGTACTTGTTACGTATATGTAACTAACACTCGTAAGCAACGTGGGAGTTACGGAATGGAAAATGCCGCAGTGTAGTAGACTGTGTGCGCAGCACAGATTCACGCAATCCGCGGCCTTGACATTAAACGAAGGCACTATGTTAAATATTTACTTGAGATATAAAATATATATCTTGAATTTACTGATAATACTTGTCCATTTGGAAGAAATTTTATATGATATAAAATCTTAAAACGAACGTTAAGCGGTAGATAAATACGCACAAAAATATCTCTCTCTTTTATTATTATTATTATTATTATTATTATTATTTATTTATTTATTTATTTGTAAGCTTTCAATATTCTTTTCACAAAATATACAAGTATCCTCTAGTTGATGTTCCACCAGTTTTGATGTCTACGCTCGGTCGTAGTAAAAGGTATTTTCTATTTACATATGCATAAGATTTTGTAAGTCCCATTGGATTTTCGATGATGTAGGAAAACGTAAAAAATCTGATGTGTTCCATTCACATAACTTTCTCTACATCTCTGCAACAAATTATTGTAAAAAAGCTTATGCTTCAATTTACTTCATCCTTATCGAGAAAAATTAGCAGAAATAGTCTTATTACTTGCTTCCTTGTAAGTAGAAGCGAAATAAGGGAGTACCACAGGTTAAAGTGATAGTCAAAAGCTGTTTGCTATGTGACTGAAGTTCCTTTGTTTATATGGATAGCAGTTGACAAATTCCTGTATGAGAAAAGTATACGTTTTTTAAAGCTAAAACTAAAAACAAGAATATCTCAAAACTGATCAACTCTACGAAAAAAATGCATTTAGCATAAATTGTGTGTTTTGGCGTGTTCTACATTTTTCGTGTGGTAAGTTTTTGTCCATCTCTTAAGGTTTAGCATTTATGCAAAATTCCTAAAATTCATCCAGAATAAAGTAGTCTTCAGAGGCTATTCTCAGAAAATTCAAGATATACATTTTATTTGCCGGGTAAATGTCTTTAATTGCAATATTTTAAGGCAAATCGCTAGAGCCATTTTTGAGAAAATCAAAATTTTCGAAAATGTTTCCATTTAAAGGGAACCAAGTTTCGTATTTAACGGACTTTTCGTTTTTGAGCTATGTTGTCCATAGACACACATGGACAATTTTTCCAAGAATTGTTTGTGGATTCGGGGGGTCTCAAAACATGTATTTCCGGTGAAATCTTGGTATTGAATTTTTGGGTGCATTACAAAACCTTCTCTATACACAGCACAGCAATGTATGTGGGTCCACTGGGAATGCCAAAAGTTAAATAAAAGAGTAGTAAGGCATAGAGTTGTGGCGAGGATGTCAGCGGGAGGCCGACCGCCACTGATGGAACATACACAGTGTTGTCTATATACAGCCGACCTGTATAGCCACTCTACCACATCGCGGCTCTGTGTTTTGATTGAAAACTCCCGCATCGGCAGACCATGCCAATGGACATTTTAAATTACCTTTCCTGGCTTTGCTTTGTTTTAAAATAAACATACAAACACAGCACGTGCCACGAGACAGGGACAAAATAACTCCTAAAATAGTCGGGTAAGCACTAACTGGCTTCATAAATGTTCTAGTTAAAATAGCAATACATTTCCATCACTGCAAACATCTCATGTGTTCCATTCACATGACTTTCTCTACATCCCTACAACAAATTATTGTTAAAAAGCTAATGGTTTTATTTACTTTATGTAAATCCAGAAAAAAATAGCAGAAATAGTCTTATTACTTGCTTCCTTGTAAGTAGAAGCGAAATAAGGGAGTACCATAGGTTAAAGTGATAGTCAAAAGCTCGTTGCTATGTGACTGAAGTTCCTTTGTTTCTAAGAGTAGACAAATTTCCGTAAGAAAAGCTAGTATTTTAAAATTGAAACAAATAGCAAGGAGTATCTCGAAAACCGTGCACTTCACGAAAAAAATATATATATAATATATATTGTGTATCTTAACGAGCTCTACATTTTTGTCTATCTCTTACGGTTTACCAGTTATGCAAAATTCCGCAAATTCATTCACAATAAAGATGTCTTCAGAAACAAAATCCCAGGAAATTCAAGATATATATTTATTTCTCATACAAATATCTTTAATATACGATACACAGCAACCAGCTTTTAAAATATTTGACTATCACTATAACCTATGGTACTCCCTTATTTCTATTTTACTTACAAGGAAGCAAGTAAAAAGACAATTTCTGCTAGTTTTTTTCTCGATTAGCATGAAGTAAATAGAGTCAGAAGTTTTTTGTTGATATTTTGTTGCTGAGATGTATAGAAAGTCATGTGAATGAAACACATCAGATCTTGAAAACCGCGATTTCGAATTTTTAGGTGGAATACAATACATTTGAGAATGCAAAGGTTATATCGTTTTTAAATTGAAGTGAATTAATTTCGAGTCAGGGTATGCTAGGTTAATATATAATCTGGTAAGTTCTGTGTAATATAATATTTATTGAATGACTTGTGTGTATTTCTACATTTCTGAGATATAAAAAAGCAGAAAAGTGGAAGGTATGCTAATTGACGTTTAGAGGGACGGGTGTAAGAGCCTGGGAATGAGGAGATGAATATTTTAAAAGGACTAGAGTAATGAAGTAGGTCGGCTTTAATTTAATGTTACGAAAAATGGAGCTGCAAATGATCAGATTAATGGGACTTATGTCTGTTCTCTCGAGCTCTTAAGAGCTTACCCCGTCGTACGCAAAGCAAATTAATTTGTACCGACTATCCTCAAGCTATATGAATAAAAATATGAACATGGTTTATAATCCCCAGTACGTACTTGAGTGAAGCTTACTGGCTCCGTAGCTGGACGCTACTAATTCTAAAGTGTTCCATTCACATGACTTTCTCAACATCTCTGCAAAAAATATTGTTAAAAAGCTTATTCTTCTCTCTACAATCGATTAGCAGAAACGGTCTTACTAGTTGCTTCCATACAAGTTGAAGGGAATACGCTAGGCTACACCGACAGTCAAATATTTTAAATGTGGTTGCTATGGGATTGAAATCCGTTTCTTTGCATGGACAAGAATTCACAAATTTCCGAATGGGAAAAGTTTATGTATTTTAAAACTGATACAAGTGACGAGGAATACCTCAGAGATAGTCAACTCCACGAAAAAAATCTAATGTGTTCCACTCACAGGTTTTTCTCTACATCTCTGTGACAAATTATTGCTAGAAAACTTATTTTCTACCTACTTCATGCTGATCGATTAGCAACATGGCCTTATTACTTGTTTCCTTGTAAGTTGAAGGGAAGTAAGGGAATACATTAGTTTAAAGCGGTAGTCAAGGATTTTAAAGTGTGTTGCTATGTGACTGAAATCCGTTTATTTGGATGACCAGGAGTTGATAAATTTCCGTATGAGAAAAGTTTAATTATTTAAAAACTGATACCAATGACAAGAAAAATTTAAAAAATGGTCAACTTCAAGAAAAAAGAGTATGTAATATAAAGTGTGTGTTTTAAACAGATTTCTTTCTTTTTTACTTTCTCTATACGTACTATATACATAGTGTATAGAGAAGGTATTGCATTGTACCCAAAAAATTCGATACCGAGATTTCACCGAAAATACATGTTTTGAGACCACATGAATCCAAAAAAATCTGACGTGTTCCAGTCACATTATTTTCTCTACTTCTGTGTAACAAATTATTGTTAGTAAGCTTATTCTTCTATTTACTTCAAGCTAACCGAGAAAAAATTAGCAGAAATAGTCTTATTACTTGCTTCCTTGTAAGTAGAAGCGAAATATGGGAGTATCATAGGTTAAAGTGAAATCAAAAGCTGGTTACTAGGTGGCTGAAGTTCCTTTGTTTGTATGGACACGAGTTGACAAATTCCTGTATGAGAAAAGTACAAGTTTTTGAAAGCTGAAACCAAAAACAAGGAATACCTCAAAAACGATCAACTCCTCGAAAACAATTATATAACACAAACTGTGTGTTTTAATGTGCTCTAGATTTTTTTGTGTGGTAAGTTTTTGTCCATTTCTTACGGTTTAGCAGTTATGCAAAATTCCTCCAGAATTAAGTGGTCTTCAGAGGCTATTCCCAGAAAATTCAAGATATTACATATTATTTATCAGGTAAATATCTTTAATATACGATATTTTAATCAAAATCGTTACAGCCATTTTTGAGAAAATCAAAATTTTCGAAAAAAGTTCCATTTAAGGGGGATTTTCTTGAAAATCTTCGTGTCGTATCTTTGGGAGATGCCAAACTTAAATATCAAGTTTGGTATTTAACAGTCTTTTCGTTTTTGAGCTATGCTGTCCACAGACACACAGGCACACATACACACACACACACACGACGGACCTTTCTCCAAAAATGCTTTTTCTTTTGGATTCAGGGGAACCAAAACATGTATTTCCGGTGAAATCTCGGTATCGAATTTTAGGGTACAATACAATACCTTCTCTATACACTATGTACATAATACGTGTAGAGAAAGTAAAAAACATTTTTAGAAAAATGTCCCTGTGTGTGTCTAAAAAAGGAAGGAAAATAAGGGAATACACTAGCCTAAAACAAATGTCAAATCTCTTGCCATGTGGATGACATCCGTTTTTATGCAGGGCCAGGAGTTTACAGCTTTCTGCGTGAGAAAAGTTTTAAGTATTTTAAATCTGAAACAAAAAGCATATTTCAAAAATGGTCAACTCCACGAATAAAACGTATATGACTTAAATTGGGTGTTTCAACTAGATATACATTCTTCTGTGGTGAGTTTTACACAGACGGTTTACTAGTTATACAAAATCCAGCAAAATTCATTCAGAATAAAGACGTCTTTAGAGGCTATTTCCAAAAAATTCAACACATACATTTTATTTGCCATATAAATTACTTTAATATACATTATTTTAATCAAAATCGTTCGAGCCATTTTTGATAAAATGAAAACTTTCTAAAAAATGTTCCATGTAAAGGGTAGTTTGGGGTGGAGGGTCTATTTCAAAATCTTCATGTCGCATCCCTGGAAGATACTTAACTTAAATATCAATTTTGTATTTTACCGACGTTTCGTTTTTCAGTTATCGTGTTCACAGACACACGGACCTTTTTGTGAAAATGCTTTTTTTGTATACAGGGGACCCCAAAACATATTTCTGGTGAAATCTCGGTATCGAATGTTTGGGTGGAGTGCAATGCCTTCTCTATACACTATGTACATAATACGTGTGGAGAAAGTAAAATCAGAGTGCCAGCAACACCATTGTCATGAAGTCCAGCCACTGACCCAAATATAGTTTTGGGGCTTGATTTACTTCAGGATTAACTTGTCTCATTTTCAGTGCAGGACAGATATAGTAGTGGCAATTTGAATTGGGCGTTTAGCGCAGAGGAGTAGTGACGATATAAACCCACTTTATACGATAAATAAAGCTGTCCATAGCTTAAGTGCACAAGGAATGAAACGTTATACAAAAATCGAATATACAACACCCACTCTATCGATTACAAATTTACAAGTGTTCTCTCTACATGAAATTTGATGTGTTTCGTTCACATGACTTTCTCTGCCCCCTGTCGTTTATTAATGAGTATCCAATTTCATCTAACAAAAGTTTATTATTACGTTCTCTACACATACAATGTGCATAGTGTATAGAGAAACTATTGCATTCCACCCAAAAATTTGTTACCGACATTTCACCGGAAATACACGTTTTAGGTTCTCCTGTGTCCAAAAAGAACATTTTTAGAAAAAGGTCCGTGTGTGTCCGTGGTGTTTTACCGACTTTTTGTTGGTAAAACACCAAACTTGATACTTAAGTTTAGAATCTTCTAAGGTTGTAACACGAAGATTTTGAGGTTTAGCCCCCACCCCAAACTACCCTTTAAAAGGAAAAATATTTGGAAATTTTGATTTTCTCAAAAATGACCAACTATTTTGATTAAATTACCGTATGTTCGAGATCTTTACACGGCAAATGTAATGTATATCTTGAATTTTCTGGAAATACCTTCTTAAGACCTCTTTATTTGCTGGATTTTGCATATCTAGTAAATCGAGAGAGACGGAAAAAAACGTACTACACAAAAATGTGGATCTTGTTGAAACACACAATTTACATTATGCATTTTTTTCGTAGTGTTGACCATTCTTAGATATTCCCTGTTATTGGTTGCAGTTTTAAAACACTTAAAACTTTTCACATACGGGAATTTGTCAACTCCTGGCAATGCAAAGAAACGGATTTCATCCACATGGCAACCTGATTTTAAAAGATTTGACTATCGTTTTAGCCAAGTGTATTCCATTAGTTCCCTTCTACTTACAAGAAAGCATTTCTATTAAAGTTTATCACGATAGATATAAAGTAGATAGAAGAATAAGCTTTTTACAATAATTTCTTGCAAAGATGTACATAAGGTTATTTGAATCGATGACATATTTTTTACCTTCTCTAGCACGTACGTACAATATACTTAGGTAGAGAGGGTATTGCATTTCACTGTAACTACATTTTTGACAACCCATGAATCGAAAAAAGCATTTTTAGAAAAAGGTTTGCGTGTGTTTGTATGTGAGTGTGTGGACGGACAGAATTATCCAAAAACGAAAAAGAAGTTAAATACTGAAACTGGTATTTAAGTTTAGTATTTTCCAAACTTCAATTGACATGGAGTTTTAAATATTCGATTTTCTTAAAAAATGACTTACGGTTTTGATTAAAGAAGAAAAGTTTGTTTGCAGATCAGATAAGAAAGTCAGGTGAATGGAACACATCTGATGTTTCTACTTAGTGTATAGCAAAAAAGGTATTCGGTGGCGAAATTTCACTGTAAATACACGTTTCGCGGTCCCCTATATAATATGCATTTTTAGAAAAAGGCCCGTGTGTGCGTGTGTGTATATATGTTTGTGTCCGTAAGTCCCTGTATATTTTTGTAAGTTTACGGTTTGCCAGTCATACAAAATTATCAAGAACGAAGTGGTCTTCAGTGGTTATTCTCAGAAAATTCAAGATATATATTTCATTTGTTTTGTAAATCTCTTTAATATACGGTGTTTTAATCAAAATCGTTAGAGCGATTTTTGAAAACACAAGTTTCGATCTTTATTCCATATAAAGGGTTGCTGGGGGTGGAGGGATTTTCTAGAACATCTTCGTGTTTTATTCTTGGAGCATAAAAAATATAACTTTGGTCATTTTAAGGACTTTTCGTTTTCGAGCTTTGCTGCCTACAGACATATTTCTAATTGTTTTTATTCAAAGGGTCTCAAAATATGTATTTCCGGTGAAATTTCAGTATGGTAAAATACAGTACTTTCTCTATACACTATGCATAGTACGTTTGAGAAATTAAAAATGTAAACTTCGTTAAAACACACAATTTATGTAAAATTTAATTTTTTTCTGGTCAAATAAAAAGAAGAGCATTTGAAAGTCATTGCATAGCCACCGGATTTTAAAAGATTTGAATATCACTTAGTTTAATATATTTCCTATTGCCGTTGTAAATATAAGTAAATATGAACATTTCTATTTCTGCTACGTTTATTGCTATTGGTGGATAGAAGAATGATCTTTTGTTGGAATTGATTGTTACAAAATAGGTAGAGAAACTTATGTAGATAGAACACATACTTTCTCTAGCACGTAAGTTAAATGGTACATAAGATAATAGATAGTGAAGGTATTATATTCCACTCAAAATTGAATACCGAGATTTCAAAGGAAATGTTTCGAGACACCCTGAATCCAACAAAATCTGATGTGTTGCAATCACATGACTTTCTCTACATCTACTTAAATTATTGTTAAAAAGCACTTTCTTCTATCTACTTTATGATAATTGGCATAGCCATTAGAAATTGTCTTAGTTACTTGCTTCCTTGTAAGTAGAAGGAAAATAAGGGAATACACTAGGCTAAAGTGAAAGTAAAATCTTTTAAAAGCTGATTGTCATGTGGTAGAAATCCGTTTCTATGCAGGGCTAAGAGTTTACAACTTACGCGTGAGAAAAGTTAAAGTACTGAAACAAATAACTATGAATATCTCAGAAATGCTCAATTCCACGAAAAAAATATATCATATAAATTGTGTGTAGGAGGTTTTTGACTATCTGTTGCGGTTTACCAGTTACACAAAATTCAGAACAAAGAGGTCTTAAAAGCTACCCCCACAAAATCCAAGATATAAATTTTATTTGCCATATAAATATTTTTAATTTACGCTATTTTAATCAAAATCAGAAAATCTAAACTTTCAAAAAATTTTCCAAGTAAAGGTTAATTTGGGATGAAGGAATTTTTCTCAAAATCTTCGTGTTGCATCCGCGGAAGAAAATAAATTTAAACATCAAGTTTGGTATTTTACCGATTTTTCATTTTTGAGTTATTATGTTCACAGAAACACGGACACACACGGACCTTTTTCTAAAAATCCTTCTTTTGGATACAGGAGACCCTAAAACATATAATTCCGGAGAAATCTCGGTATCGAATTTTAGAATGGAATGCAATATACCTATGTACGCAGTACGCGTAGAGAAAGTAATATAAAAAATAAAAAAAAAAACATTTTTAGAAAAATGACCATGTGTGTGAAAAATTCGTTAAATATTAAATTTGGTATTTTCTTCCAGAGACCTGACATGAAGATTTTCATCATATTCCTCCACCTCCAACTACCCTTTAATGGAACAGCTTTCAAACTTTAAAATGCCATATACTTAAGATATTTTCTTGACAAACAAAAATTATTTCTTGAATTTTCTGAGAATTGTCTCTCAAGAACTTTTTATTCTGGATGACTTCTGTGTAACTGATAAACCGAAAGAGATAGACAAAAACTTACTACAACAAATTTTGTTCTCGTTAAAACACAACCTATTTCATTACACATTTCGTTTCATACCGCTTTTGTTTTACTCAGGAAGCTACACAAAGAGAACCGAACTTCAATTGTTGCTCATAGCAATTCAAAAGTTTTAACTATCGCTTTAGTGTATTCTCTTATCTCCCTTTTGCTTAGAGGAATTCATGTATTAAGACTGATTCTGCTAAGTTTATTTCGATTAGCATGATTTAGATAGATAAGTTTATTTGCCAGAACAAGTACATTGTGTAGCAACGTCAAATATAAGTAAGATAAACAACAATTGGCATTATCATACAATTCATCCAGACAATAAAATCGATTTAAAATAAAAGTGCGCTATACTGACCACTTAAAAGATTCAATAGAGGGAGCTTTAGTGCTGCTACTAAGTTTTTTAAATAGATTTAATGATATTGTCTCAGACATATTTTGTATCTTAGTATATTTACATCTATTTATGTAAATACTGGAACTACTTTGGTGTGATGAAGATGGATTTCGCAACATAGATTGCATTTATGACTATTTTTCTTAGCAAATAAGAGGCAATCAAAATTAAAACACCCAACTTAACAAATAAAGGTTTATGAGTTCTGGGGGCTACACCACATAAAATTTTAATTGTATTTATCTGTAACAAAGATATATTTTTAGCTAAAGCATGGCTGCCACAAAATAAAATACCATAACTCAAATGGTTATGGATTTGTCCATAGTAAATGGATAATAAAAAAATCTGTGTTCCATTCACATGACTTTCTCTACATCTCTGCAACAAATTATTGTTAAAAAGCTTATGCTTCTATTTACTTCATGCTAATCGAGAAAAAATTAGCAGAAATAGTCTTATTACTTGCTTCCTTGTAAGTAGAAGCGAAGTAAGGGACTACCATAGGTTAAAGTGATAGCCAAAAGCTGGTTGCTATGTGAATAAAGTTCCTTTGTTTGTATGGACAAGAGTTGACAAATTCCTGAATGAGAAAAGTAAGGTTTTTTTCAAATCTGAAACAAAAAACAAGCAATGTCTCAAAATGGTCAGCTCCACGAAAAAAAGTATACAACATAAATTGTGTGTTTTAATGTGATCTACATTTTTTGTGTGGTAAGTTTTTGTCCATTTCTTAAGGTTTAGCAGTTATGCAAACTTCCGTAAAATTCTCTCAGAATAAAGTAGTCTTCAGAGGCTATTCCCAGAAAGCTCAAAGTATACATTTTATTTATCAGGTAAATATCTTTAATATACGATATTTTAATCAAAATCGTTAGAGCTATTTTTTAGAAAATCATAATCTTCGAAAAAAGTTCCATGTAAAGGTTTTCTTTTTGGGGTTGGGGGATTTTTCTCAAAATCTTCGTGTCGCATCCCTGGATAATACCAAAATTAAATGCCAAGTTTGGTATTTTAGCAAATTTTCCTTTTTGAGTTATCGTGTTCACAGACTCACGGACACACAAGGACCTTTTTCTGAAAATGGTTTATTTGGATACAGGGGACCCTAAAACATATATTTCCGATGAAATTTCGCTATCGAATTTTTTGATGGAGTGCAATATCTTCTCTATACATAGTATGTGTACACAGTTTACATAGTGTATAGAGAAGGTATTGCACTTCACCCAAAAATTTGATCCCGAAATTGCACCGGAAATGTGTGTTTAAGGATCCCCTGTATCCAAATAATGTATTTTCAGAAAAAGGCCCGTGTGTGTATGTGTCTGTGTATACGATAACTCAAAAACGAAAAATCGCTAAAATACCAAACTTGGTATTAAAGTTCAGTATCTTCCAGGGATGCGACACCAAGATTTTGAGAAAAATCCCCCCACACCAAACTACCCATTACATAGAAATAGTTTTCGAAAATTTTGATTTTCTCAAAAATGGCTCTAACGATTTTGATTAAAATGTCGTATATTAAGGATATTTAAGTGACAAATAAAACGTATATCTTCAATTTTCTGGGAATAACCTCTGATGATATACTTATTGTGGATAAATTTTGCTGAATTTTGCGTAACTGATTAACCGTAGGAGTTATACAAAAACTTACCACACAAAAATTTAGATCACGTTAAAACACAAAATTGATGTTATAACACTTTTTTTCGTGAAGTTGATTGTTTTTTAAATATTCTTTGTTATTAATTACAACTTAAAAAACGATACCTTTCTTTTATGGGAATTTGTCAACTCGTGACAATACAAACAAAGGAACTTCAGTCATATAGCAACCAGCTTTTGACTGTCACTTTAAACTATGGTACTTCCTTATTTTGCATAAATTCTTTAACAATAATTTGAATAGAGATGTAGAGAAAGTGGAACATATCAGATATTTTAAAACACGTAACATAAGTATATCTCTGTTTACTTAGTTGGCATATAATTAATATGTGAACACCAACCTAGGCCAGGTTCGAAATGAATGCCTAGAAATGTTGTGCTAGTTTCAGTTAAAAAATCAGGCCTACTAATATTAAAAGTGAGGTCTTTTTTTTTTTTTTTTTTGTTCCCATTGAGAACAAGACTATTGTATTTGTACCATTTAAGATCTTTTGTAAGAATGGTTTGCTGAGCAGGAGAAAAGTCATGTGAATGGGACACATAAAATTAGTTTCCAATTTGTGCTCAAGGATCTCATAATTGCAAGCCACAATAAAAATTCCGGCAGGAATATTATTCTCCGGCTCCCCTCGCACTGCAGGCGGCTTATGAGGGAGAGCCGGAAATATTAAAGTCGCGACTCTGAACATAAGCGTTTTTTATTCTGTGATGATACGGTTTAATAGTCCAAACTCCACTTAAGACCATGGCCACTTAGAAACCGCAAAGATTTTCTTTCTCTACGCGTACTATGTACATAGCGCATAGAGAAATTTAATCCCGAGATGTCACCGGAAATACACGTCTTGAGATCCACTGATTCCAAAAATAAAAACATTTCTAGAAACATGTGTGTGTGCGTCTGAGGGCAGCAAATCTCAAACTTGGTATTTAAGTTTATTATCTCCCAAAAACACGACACGAAGATTTTCAAGAATACCACCTCGCCCCAGATACCCTTTACTTAGAAAATTTTTCTTTGGTTTTCTCAAAGATGGCTCTAACGATTTTTATTAAAATTGTGTATATTAAAGATATTTAGATGACAAATAACATGTATACCTTCAATTATCTGGGAATAGCTTGAGAAGGCATCTTTATTCTGGTTGAAAATTGCTGGTTTTTGTATAACTATAAGACGCAAGAGATGGACAAGTTTTTTTACACAAAAAATGTAGATTTAGTTAAAACACAAAATATATGTCATACAGTTTTATCGTGGAGTTGACCATTTTTACTTTCTCTATACGTGCTATGTACATAGTGTATAGAGAAGGTATTGCACTCCACCAAAACATTCGATACCGAGATTTCACCGGAAATATATGTTTTAGGGTCCCCTGTATCCCAAAAAAATTATTTTAAGAAAAAGGTCTGTGTGTGTGTGTGTGTCCGTGTATCAGTGGGTCTGTGTGCCTGTGAACACGATAACTCAAAAACGATAAGTCGGTAATATACCAAACTTGGTATTTCAGTTTAGTATCTTCCAGGGATGCGACGAGAAGATTCTGAGAAAAATCCCCCCACCTCCAACTACCCTTTTTATGGATTTTTTTCGAAAATTTTGGTTTTCTAAAAAATTGCTCTAACGATTTTTATTAAAATATCGTATATTAAAGATATTTACCTGACAAATAAAATGTATATTTTGAATTTTCTGGGAATTGCCTCTGAAGACTACTTTATTCTAGGTCAACTTTACAGAATTTTGCATAACTGCTAAACCCTAAGAGATGGACAAAAACTTACCACACAACAAATGTAGAGCACCTTAAAACACACAACTTATGTTATATACATTTTTTTTCGTGGAGTTGATTGTTTTTAAGATATTCCTTGTTTTTGGTTTAAGCTATAAAATTTATAATTTTCTCATACAGGACTTTGATTATCACTTTAACCTATGGTACTCCCTTATTTCGCTCCTACTACCAAGGAAGCAAGTAATAAGACTATTTCTGCTAATATTTTCTCGATTAGATGAAGTAAATGGAATAATTTGTTGCTGTGATGTAGAGAAAGTCATGTGAATGGAACACATCAGATTTTTTATATATTCCCTGTTATTGCCTTCAGTTTTAAAATACTTAAAACTTCTTATATATGGGAATTTGTTAACTCCTTCATTGCAAAGAAAGGGATTTCATCTACATGGCAACCAGTTTTTAGATTTGACTATCATTTTAACATAGTGTATCTCATTATTTCCCTTCTACTTACAAGAAAGTATTCCTGCTAACGTTTATCTCGATAGATAGAAGAATAAGCTCTTTAACAATAATTTGTTACAGAGATGTAGAGAAAGTCATATGAATGTAACAAGTCAGGATTTTAGAAAAATGTCCCTGTGTGTACGTGTATGTGTCTGACGGTCTGTCTGTCGTCTGTCTGTCTTTGGATAGCTTAGATCAAAAACTAAAAAAAACGTTAAAAACCCAACTTGACATTTAAGTTTGGTATCCTCCAAGGATGCGACACGAAGATTTTCAAGAAAATTCCGCCACTCCCAACTACCCTTTACATGTGAAAATGTTTGATAATTTTGGTTTTCTCAAAAATGTCTCTAATTCTTTTGATTATAATATTGTATATTAAATAAATTCACATCACAAATAATATGTATATCTTGAATTTTCTAGAATAACCTCTGAAGACCTCTTTATTCTGGATGAATTTTGGATATCTGGTAAACCATAAGGGATAGACTAAAACTTTCCACATTTTATTAAAACACATATATCCGTTTATGAGCTATTACTGGTATTTCGTTTCAGCTATAAAATACTTTTCTCAAACGAGACAATACAAAGCCAACCAAACCTCAATTGTTTCACGTAGCAACTATATTTTAAAGGATTTGTCTATCACTTTAGGCTAATGTATTCTCTAGTTTTCCTTCTACTTAAAAGGAAGCAAGTAATAAGACCAATTATGCTAATATTTATGTTGATTAGCATGACGTAAATAAAAGAATAATCTTTTGTTAGAATAGTTTGTGTTTGCAACAACTAGAAACGTCATGTGAATGAAACACATCAGATTTTTACTTTCTCTATACGTTCTATGTACATAGTGTATAGAGAAGGTATTGCATTGTACCCAAAAATTCCTTACCGAGATTTCACCGGAAATACATGTTTTGAGACCACCTGAATCCAAAAAAAGCATTTATAGAAAAATGTCCGTGTATGTGTCTGTCTGTGTGTATGTGTGTGTGTCTGTGTGTAGCATAGCTCAAAAATGAAAAGACCGTTAAATACCGAACTTGGTATTTAGGTTCAGTATCTTCCAAGGATGCGACAAGAAGATTTCCAAGAAAATACCCCCACGTCCAACTACCCTTCACATGGAAAAATTTTCGAAAATTTTGATTTTATAAAAAATGGCTCTAACAATTTTGATAAAAATATCATATATTAAAGGTATATACTTGACAAATAATATGTATATCTCGAATTTTCTGGGAATAGCCTCTGAAGACTACTTTATTCTGGATGAATTTTACGGAATTTTGTGTAACTGTGAACCGTAAGAGATAGACAAAAACTTACCACCCAAAAAATGTAGAGAACATTAAAACACACAATTTATGTTATATATATATATATATTATTTTTGTGGAGTTGATCGTTTTTTAGATATTCATTTTTTTTTTTTTTTTTTGTTTCAGCCTTAAAAAACTTATACTTTTCTCATACAGGAATTCGTCAACTCTTGTCCATACAAACAAAGGAACTTCAGTCACATAGCAACCAGCTTTTGACTATCACTTCAACCTATGGTGCTCCCTTATTTCGCTTCTACTTACAGGGAGGCAACTAATAAGACTATTTTTGCTAATGTTTTCTAACTTAGCATGAAGTAAATAGAAGCATAGGCATTTTGAAAAAATTCCGTATGTGAGTCCGTGAAAACCATAACTCAAAAACGAAATCTCAGTTAGTGTTTCAATTACCTATCTTTTAAGGATGCAAAATGAAGATTTTCAAGAAAAATTTCCTCCCCTAAGCTACTCTAAATATGGAAGATGTTTAACAACCTTTTATTTTCTCAAAAATGGCTTTAACTATTTTGATTAAAATACCATATATTAACTCTATGTATATGGAAAAAAATGTATATAACATGCATTATGTATTTTAATGTGCTCTACAGTTTCTGTGGAGTAAGTTTTTGTCCATCTCTTATGGTTTAGAAGTTATGCAAAATTCCGTAAAATCCTTCCAGAATAAAGTAGTCTTAAGAGGTTATTTGCAGAAAATTCAAGATATACATTTTATTTGTCAGGTAAATATCTTTAATATACGATATTTTAATCAAAATCGTTAGAGCCATTTTTAAGAAAATAAAAATGTTTGAAAAAGGTTCCATGTAAAGGATAGTTAGCGGTGGGGGGATTTTGTTGAAAATCTTCGTGTCGAATCCTTGGAAGATAGAAAAACTTAAATACCAAGTTTGGTTTTTAACGGACTTTTCGTTTTTGAGCTATGCTGCCCACAGACACATACACACATACACACCGACAGGCAGACAGACAGGCAGATAGACAGACACACACAGACATTTTTCTAAAAATGCTTTTTTTTTTGGTTTCAGGGAGTCTCAAAACATGTATTTCCGGTGAAATCTCGGTATCGAATTTTGGGTGCATTACAATACCTTCTCTATACATTGTGTACATAGTACGTGTAGAGAAAGTAAAAATTTTATGTGTTCGTTCTACTCTCAAGAAAGAAGAAATAGGACCATGTCTGCTAATTTTTACTTTCTCTACACGTACGATGTTTATAGTGTATAGAGAAGGTATATTGCATTCCACCCAAAATTCGGTGCCGAGATTTCAGGGAAGTAGACGTTTTAGGGTTCCCTGTATCCAAAAAAAAAAAAAAATCATTTTTAGAAAAAAGTCCACGTGTGTCCGTTTGTCTGTATATCCGTGAACACGATAACTCAAAAACGAAAAGCCGGTAAAATATCAAACTTGGTATATACTTTAAGTATCTTCCAAGGATGCTACACGAAGATTTTCAGGAAAATCCCCCCACTGCAAACTACCCTTTATATGGAGAAATATTCGAAAATTTTGATTTTCTCAAAAATGACTCTAACGATTTTGATTAAATTAGCATATATTATAGATATTTACAGGAAAAATATAATTATATCTTGAATTTCCTGGAAATAACCTCTAAAGACCTCTTTATTCTGGATTATTATTATTATTATTGAATTTTGCTTAACTAGGAAACCGTAAGAGATAGACAAAACCTTAATATAAAATATGTAGATCTCGTTAAAATACGCAATTTATTTCACATAACAGTTGGCCGTTTTCGAGATATTCCTTGTTTTTTATTTTAGTTTTAAAATACTTAAACATTTCTCATAGTGAAACTAGTCAACTCCTGGCCACACAAAGAAACGGATTTCATTCCCATAGCAACCACATTTTGAAACATTTGACTGCCGGTTTAGTCTAATATTTCCCTTATACTTACAAGGGAGACCGTTTTTACTAAAGTTTATCTCAATTAGCATGAAATGGACAGAACAATAATGTGTTACAGAAATTAGAGAAAGTCACGTTTAATCGTAAGATAGTATGACTATACTATCTGAGTTGTGTTTTCTCCATTTCTAGTTTACTCAACAAGATTAACATGTTATCTAATGAAATCCGGTACTGACTGCATTTGGGTCGAAAGCTCTGCACATCGAAGGTGAAAGAGATTGGAATATAGTGAAAAAGTTAACACTCCCGGATGTGCAGATATATAATGACACCCGCATCATTACTGTTATGATTATCAGCAATCTATCTTTCGATCCCATGTCGATGTCCATTAGGAGTAACAGTGGTATCAGATCTAATTAATACCATGTTTCCCAAAGGATGGGTCGCAGAGCCCCTATGGGCCGCGACTGCCCTCCGGCCCTGTAAAAGACAAAGTGCTTACGAGGGGCGTTCAATGGCTCTGTGCCAAGCAGGAGACCTGGGTTCGATTCCTGGTACCAAACCTAGTCCGGCGTGCTCTCAGCCTCGTGAGGTCCCTGGGAGGGGGGGCAATTGAGGAGCTACTTGATTGAGAAGTGGCGGCTCCAGATCGAGAAGACCGCATTAACCGGCCGGGAGGGTCTCGAGGCGTGTATATGGATGATACTGCATTCCACCCAAAAATTTGATACCAAGATTTCGCCAGAAACACACGTTTTATGGTCCCCTGAGGCCAATAAAAGCATTTTTAGGAAAAGATCCGTGTGTGTATGTGTTTCCGTGTGTCCGTGAACACGATAACTCAAAAACCTTGGAAGATGCTAAACATAAACACTAAGTTTAGTATTTGACAGTGTTTTCGGTTTTGAGCTATGCTGTCCACAGAGAGAGACACACACATACTGACCTTTTTCTAAAACTGCTTGCTTTGGATCCAGTGGGTCTCAAAACATGTATTTCCGGTGAAATCTCAGTATTAAATTTTTGGGTGCAATGCAGTGCCTTCTCTATCCAGTATGTATGTTGTACATAGGTGTTAGAGAAAGTAAAATAGCCAATATGATAACATTCTATATAAACGAGCTAATACCCTGGTGTTTTGCAGTAAGGCAGTCATTTACAGCGCTCATTTCTGCTTCGAGGTATGAAAAAAATCTGATGTGTTCCATTCACATGACTTTCTATACATTTCTGTAACAAATTAATGTTAAAAAATCTATTCTTCTATCTACTTCCTTATAAGTAGAAGGGAAATAAGGAAATACACCAGGCTAAAGCGATAGTCAAATGTTTTAAACTTTGGTTGCTATGGGATTGAAATCCGTTTCTTTGCGTGGCCAGGAGTTGACAAATTCCCGTGTGATAAAAGTTTAAGTATTTTAAAGCTGAAACCAATAACAAGGAATGTCTCGAAAACGGTCAACTCTGCGAAAAAAAGTATATAACATAAATTGTGATTTTAACGACATATACATATTTTATGTGGTAGCTAAGTTTTTTACCATCTCTTACGGTTTGCCAGTTATGTAAAATTTAGAAAAAAGTCATCTTAAATATAAGATGTGTGAATCAAAATCATTAGAGCCATTTTTGGAAAAAATAAATTTTCAAAATGTTTTCCATGTAGAGATTAGTTTTTGGTGGGGGGTTTTCCTCCAAATCTTTGGGTCGGATTCTTGAAAATACTAAGTTTCGTATTTAATGGTAGTTTCGTTTTTGAGCTATGCTGTCGACAGACACACAAACACACATACTGATCTTTTTCTGAAAATGATTTTCTTATTTAGTGGTTCTGAAAACAAGTATTTCCGGTGAAATTTCGGTATCAAATATTTGGGTGAAATACAATACCTTCTCTATACATTATGTACTTTCTTTTTTTAGCTATGCTGTCCACAGACACACATACACACATACTCAGCTTTTTCTAAATTATTTTTACTTTCTCTACATGCACTATGTGCATAGTGTATAGGGAAGGTATTACACTCCACCAAAAAATTCAATACCGATATTTCACCGGAAATATATGCTTTAGGGTCCCCTGTATCCAAAAAAAAAAAAGTATTTTCAGGAAAAGTCCGTATGTGTGTCCGTGTGTATGTGAACACGATAACTCAAAAACGAAAAGTAGGTAAAATACCAAACTTGGTATTTAAGTTTAGTGCCTTCCAGGGATGCGACACGAAGATTTTGAGAAAATCCCCCCACCCCAAACTACCCTTTACATACAACTTTTTTCGAAAATTTTGATTTTCTAAAAATGGCTCTAACGATTTTGATTAAAATGTCGTATATTAAAGACATTTACCTGACAAATAAAATGTATATTTTGAATTTTTTGGGAATTTGGTCAATTTTACGGAATTTTGCATAACTGCTAAACCGTAAGAGGTGGACAAAATCTTACCACACAAAAAATGTAGAGCACCTTAAAACACACAATTTATCTTTTATACATTTTTTTCGTGGAGTTGATTGTTTTTGAGATATTCCTTGTTTTTGGTTTCAGCTATAAAACACTTTTATCATACAGGACTTTGTGAACTGGTGTCCATACAAACAAAGGAACTTCAGTCACATAACAACCAGTTTTTGACTATCACTTTAACCTATGGTACTTCCTTATTTCGCTTCTACTTACAAGGAAGCAAGTAATAAGACTATTTCTGCTAATTTTTTCTCGATTAGCAGGAAGTAAATAGAAGCATAAGCTTTTTAAAAATCATTTGTTGCAGAGATGTAGAGAAAGTCATGTGAATGGTACACATAAGATTTTTTTTATTTAGTGGCTCTGAAAATGTGTACTTTCGGTGAAATTTCGATATCAAATATTTGGGTGAAATACAATACTTTCTCTATACATTATTTACATAGTACGTGCAGAGAAAGTAGAGTAGATGTTTTGCTGAGCATTCCTGTTGATGTTTGATTTTTACTGTATGATAAATAGCCAATATGATAACATTCTATATAAACGAGTTAATATCCTCGTGTTATGCCGTAAGGCAGTCATTTACAGCGCTCATCTCTGCTTTGAGGCATCAAAAATAAATGCGCTGCAAGATACACTTTACACTTTGATGGGCAGCCTCGAGCAAGAGTCGGACATTTGAGAAGCGTTTGACAAATGTGCGCACGAACGTAACTTGGGGAAACGTATCTTATATTTCTATTTGCCGGGCTGAACTTGGGTGGCTTGGCTTTTATGAATATATTCCCCGTTCTGTTCTCTTTAGCGTGGTTTTATTGACGTTGAGGATCGAGAGTTGAGTAAATAGAACGCACTCAAAGTATTGCCGTTTGGAAATAAAATGCAGTAGCTGCTAGAGAAGCTGGTGCAGCGCTTCCGAGGCGGTAACCATGGAAACCAAGTGTTTTACTTGGCGGAACATGTTTTCTTTGATAACTGCACAGGTTGTGAGGGTTAATTTAGCATAATAACGAGCTCCAGAATGCAAACCTTACACACAAAAAACCGCTGTATTGCATACATATGAGCTTCTCTACCTCTTCTGCAAACAAACTATTTATAGAAAAGATCAATCTTCTATTTACATAATGCTAAACAAGATAAACGTTAGCACAAATACTACGTAGTGCCTTATAAGCAGAAGGAAAATAAGGGAATATACCAGGTTAAAACGATAATCAAATCGTTTAAAAGTCGATCGATACGTGAATAGTTGAAAGGTATGTGTGATTAAGAAGTCATTCACCTTCTAGCTTCCCAGTATTTGGTGACAATGTTAGGATACATCTTCAAATCTTGGCATGATTCTAGATGTTCCATGTTCATAATTTCTTCTTTGGTATATAGTAGGCAGTTTGATGAGGCTGAAAAGCCAATCCTATAGATATTGTTATTCCGACAATCGTGTCCAGTAATGAGACGAAAGTTGGCAATACCTGATTTCTTTGGTAATTTTGGATTTAAATTAGGATTTTGTACAATTTATAGTCACTTTGAATTTTTATTTTATTGTAGTTATTTTATTTATATAGTTTTTATCTATTTTTACTTTCTCTACACGTACTATGTACATAGTGTACAGAGAAGGTATTGTAATGCACCCAAAAATTCGATACAGAGGTTTCACATGTTTTGGGTCCCCGTGAATTAAAAAAAAAATCGCTCCTGGAAAAAGGGACATGTGTGTTTGTGGGTGTGTGTGTGTGTCTGTGGGCAGCATAGCTCAAAAATGAAAAGACCATTAAATACCAAACTTAGTATTTAAGTTTAGTAGCTTCCAAGAATGTGACACGAAGATTTGCCAACTACCCTTTACATGGAACTATTCTCGAAAATGTTGATTTTCTCAAACATGGCTATAACAATTTTGATTAAAATATCGTATATTAAAGGTATTTACCTCATAAATAAAATGTAGATCTTGAATTATCTGGGAATAGCCTCTGAAGACTACTTTATTCTGGATGAACTTTGCTGAATTTTGCATAACTACTAAACCGTAAGAGATGGACAAAAACTTACAATACAAAAAATGTAGAGCACGTTAAAACACACAATCTATGTGATATAATTTTTTTTCGTGGAGTTGATAGTATTTGAGATATTTCTTGTTTTTTGGTTTCAGCTTTAAAAAACCTTACTTTTCTCATACAGGAATTTCTCAACTCTTATCCATACAAACAAAGGAACTTCAGTCACATAGCAACCAGCTTTTGACTATCACTTTAACCTCTGGTAGTGCCTTATTTCGCTTCTACTTACAAGGAAGCAAGTAATGAGATTACTTCTGCTAATTTTTTTTTTCGATTAGCATGAAGTAAATAGAAGCATAAGCATTTTAACAATAATTATTTGCAGAGATATAGAGAAAGTCATGTGAATGGAACACATAAGATTTTTTATTTAATTTGAGTTTCTTCCTTTGTCAAAAAATATGATTTTTTATTACCATCCACAATGAGATGGTATCCATTGTAATACAAATTCTTTCCCCAGTTGAAGTTCGGTTCGTTTTGCATCTCCAGAGAAACAAAAGAGATGAAAGATAAGTTTAAAAATGAAACAATTTACAAGGAATATCTCGGAAACCGTTGACGCTGCAACAAAAATGTATATTACGTACCTAAATGATGTATTTTAATTAGATCTACATTTTTTGTGTAGTAAGTTTTAGTCTATCTCTTACGGTTATGCAAAATGTAGCAAAACTTGTCCAGAGTGAATAAAGAGGCCTTCACAAGCTATTCCCAGAAAAGTCAAGATATACATTTTATTTCTCATGTGAATGGCTTTAATATGCGGTATTTTAATCAAAATCCTTAGTCATTTTTTGAGAAAATCAAAATTTTCTGGAAGATACTAAACTTAAGTACCAAGTATGGTATTTTATGGACCTTTCGTTTTTGAGTGATCGTGTTCATAGACACACGGACAAACACACATACACGGATCCTTTTTCTAAATTTTTGGACTCAGGGGATCTCAAAACGTATACCTATTTCCGGTGAAATCTCACCATCGAATTTTTGGGTGTAACACAATACTTTCTCTATAAATTATGTACATAGGACGAGTAGAGAAAGTAAAAGGTCGCTGTATTGCATACATATAACCTTCTCTACTCACTTTCAAACACATTTTTCTTTCAATAACTTATCGTTCTATCTGGTTAATGATAGCCACCTGTGAAAAACATAAAATCTATAATTTTGCTTGGATTGATTTGAAACTTTAACACAGCAATTACAGTATTAAGAATAGTTTTTATATTAATTTTCAGACTTGTTTTTCAAAATAATTCCTGTGATATTAACATGTTTATATTATTTTATTGTCATTTAATTGAAAACATTCCACACGATGTAATTTCAGTTACAGAAATATAATACTTTGCAGTTATACTGATAAATGTAGTATCAGTAAATTTATGAGATGAAATGTTTATCTGACTATTGGTTTAGGAGACAAAAAGTTATTTAATTGTCATTTTATTAATTTTTTATTTTCGCAATGGAACTATGAAGTGTACTATTTAGTTACAAGAGCACTGGTAATATTAGAAAAAAATCATCTCATCAACATTCATTTGTACTAGTTTTATCCAAGCATAAAATTTTTCAAGCTTCTGTTTTGAAAACTGCATCGTGTGGAACAATTTAAAGTTTTGAAAACGCTGAAAAATAAAAACACGAGAAAATAGGTTTTAAAGTTTAACACACAATTTAATACTATTTCTTTGTAAATCTTAGAATTTCATATTCTGCTGCAGCAATTTTTAAACCATGAATATCTGTCAACTCTCACGGACTGTTTATACAAATTCCGAATAATATATAAAGCAAAGAAAAACTGCAAGTCATTTGATCCGAGTCAAGCTGCATTCTGCCGCCAAAACAGTCTCTATTTCACGGCCGGAAATATGATGTTGGTGGATGTGGGGAGGCCCGCCGGGTGCTCTATCTCGCGGGGATGGCCCACGTTAAATAATCGGTGATACGGCATACCTGGATGATGACGGGGCAGGTAAAAGCACCCGGTGGAAGACCTATTTAGTAAATGTTGAAACATATTACTATACTCACTTTTTTTAGTTATTAGTGCATATTATTGTATTTTCAACTTGAAATAGAAATTTAAGGCTAAATGTTTTCAGTCAAAACCAAAGTTCGGATTTTTAGCAATTTTTCACCATAGTGAAAAGGTTAAAGCACCACACCCACTTAGTCATCCATTTAAATCGTCACGTGATACGGTTTAAAGCGTCGCATGGCAATAAAAACAACAGGGAATTGAACTACAAGCAGTAAATTATTTAATTAGAAAAAAATCTCGTTTTTTGCACTTTTTGATGAATTTTCACAGATGGGTATCCTTAAGGGCCCACCGAAGTCAAACTTTCACTTTCTCTACGCATAATATGCATATAGGTAGCAAAGAAAGCATTATATTCAACCCAAAAATTCGATGTTGAGATTTCACTGGAAACACATGTTTTGAAAACCCCTGTATCTAAAAAATATTTTTAGAAATATAGTATATTATAGTATAGTATATTTGTGGACAGTACAAAAACGAAAAATCTGACGTGTACCATTCACATGACTTTCTCCATATCCCTGCAACAAATAATTCTTAAAAAGCTTATACTTCTATTTACTTTATGCTAATCAGAAAAAAAGTAGCAGAAATAGTATAATTACTCAATTCCTTGTAAGTAGAAGCGAAATAAGGGACAACCGTAAGTTAAAGTGATAGTCAAAAGCTGGTTGCTATGTCAATGAAGTTCCTTTGTCTATATGGATAGGAGTTGACTAGTTCCTGTATGAGAAAATTATACGTTTTTCATAGCCGAAACCAAAAATAAGGAATGTCAGAAAAACGACGAACTCCGCGAAAAAAATGTATATAACATAAATTGTGTGTTTTAATGTGCTCTACATTTTTAGTGTAGTAAGTTTTTGTCGATCTCTTACGGTTTAGCAGTTATTCAAAATTTAGTAAAATTCATTCAGAATAAACTACTCTTCAGAGGCTATTCCCAGAAAATTCAAGATATACATTTTATTTGTCAGGTAAATATGTTTAATATACGAAATTTTAATCAAAATCGTTAGAGCCATTTTTGAGAAAATCAAATTTTCGAAAGACGTTCCATGTAAAGGGTAGTTGGGGGTGGGGCGATTTTTCTCAAAATCTTCGTGTTGCATCCCTGGAAGATACTAAACTTAAATACCAAGTTTGGTATTTTACCGACTTTTCGTTTTTGAGTTATCGTGTTCACAGACACACGGACACACACACACACACACGGACCTTTTTGTGAAAATGCTTTTTTTGGATATTGGGGACCCTAAAACATATATTTCCGGTGAAATCTCGGTATCGAATTTTTGGGTGGAGTGCAATACTTTCTCTATACACTATGTACATAGTGCGTATGGAGAAAGTAAAAAACCGGTAAAAACAAACTTGGTATTTAAGTTTAGTATCTTTTTATGCGTTTTCTACACGTACTATGTACATAGTATATAGAGAAGGTATTGTATTCCGCCCAAAAATTTGACACTAAGATTTCAACGGGAATACGTGTTTTGAGATTGCCTGAATAAAAAAAAAGCAGTTTTAAAAAGTGTTCCGTGTGTATGTGTGCGTGTGTGTGTGTGTGTGTGTGTGTGTGTATGTGCCTGTGAATACAATAACGAAAATCGGTAAAATACCAAACTTGGTATATAAGTTTAGTATCTTCCAAGGATACGACACGAATATTTTGAGGAAAATCAGCCCATTTCAAACTACCCTTTATATGGAAATAATATCAAAAAAATGTATTTTCTCAAAAATGGTTCTCAGGATTTTGATAAAATGCCGTAGATATATTAAAGACAATTACATGACAGGTAAAATCTACATCTTGAATTTTCTGGGAATTGCCTTTGAAGAATAGCACTGCTACACAAAAATATACATCTCGTTAAAACACAATTTGTCATATACTTTTTTTTTTTTTTTTCGTGGATTAGCCATATCCGAGATATTCTTTGTTATTGGTTTCAGTTTTAAAATAGTTTTAAACTTTTCTCTGTAGGGAATTTGTCAACTCCTGACAATGTATAGATACGGATTTCAACCAGAAAGCACCTGTTCACGCACACAGGGGACCATAGAAGGTGTGTTTACAGTGAAGCTTGGCATCGAATTTTTATGGGAACGCAATACTTTCTCTACTAAAGAAAGTAAAATGAACAAATGATTAATATTAGGATTGCTGCGGATAGGGCTCCCAGTCTCTGGGGCACAGCATCGCACTCTTCTATACCCTTGAGGTCCTTTGCGACTTAAGTGATCCATGGGAAGGGATATGAGGAGAGACCTGAAGGAAGATATAGATCAGTTCCGGCCTACGTGGTCGAGTGGAGGTCCCGGGTTCGATTCCCGGCTGGTGCGGGTAATTTTCTTTAGCGAGAATTATTCCCTATCCCCCTCAGAGTCTGGAAATATGTATGTGAGTGAATCTGTGTGTTTGAGGAAAATGAAACAAAAAAATCTGATGTGTTCCATTCACATAACTTTCTCTACAACTCTGCAATAAATTATTGTTAAAAAGCTTATGCTTCTATTTACAACCTGCTAATCGAGCAAAAATTAGCAGAAATAGTCTTATTACTTGCTTCCTTGTAAGTAGAAGTGAAATAAGGGAGTACCATAGGTTAAAGTGATAGTCAAAAGCTGGTTGCTATGTGACTGAAGTTCCTTTGTTTGTATGGACATGAGCTCACAAAGTCCTGTATGAAAAAAATATGCTTTTTATAGCTGAAACCAAAAACAAGGAATATCTCAAAAACAATCAACTCCACCAAAGAAAATTATATAACATAAATCGTGTGTTATAAAGTGCTCTACATTTGTTGTGTGGTAAGTTTTTGTCCATCTCTTACGGTTTAGCAGTTATGCAAAATTCCGTAAAATTGACCCAGAATAAAGTAGTCTTCAGAGGTTATTCCCGGAAAATTCAAAATATACATTTTATTTGCCAGGTAAATATCTTTAATATATGATGTTTTAATCAAAATCGTTAGAGTCATTTTTTAGAAAATCAAAATTTTCGAAAAAAGCTCCATGTAATAGGTAGTTTGGGGTGGGAGGATTTTTCTCAAAATCTTCGTGTCGCATCCCTGGATATACTAAAGTTAAATACCAAGTTTGGTATTTCACCGACTTTTCGTTTTTGAGTTATCGTGTTGACAGACACACGGACACACTGACACACGGACACAGGGACACACACACGGACCTTTTTCTGAAAATACTTCTTTTTGGATATAGGGGACCCTAAAACATATATTTCCGGTGAAATCTCGGTATTGAATTTTTTGGTGCAGTGCAATACCTTCTCTATACACTATGTACATAGTACGAATAGAGAAAGTAAAAATCTGATGTGTTCCATTCACATGACTTTCTCTATATCTCTGTAAATTATTATTGTTAATAAGCTTATCTTTCATTTATTGCATGCTAATCGAGAAAATTAGCAGAAATAGTCTTATTTCTTGCTTTATTGTAAGTAGAAACGAAATAATGGAGTACCATAGGTTAAAGTGAAAGCCAAAAGCTGGTTGCTATGTGACTGATGTTCCTTTGTTTGTATGGACAGGAGTTGACAAATTCCTGTATGAGAAAAGTATAAGTTTTTCAAAGCTGAAATCAAGAAAAATGTATATTTCAAAAACGATCAACTCCACGAAAAAAATGTATATAGCATAAATTGTGTATTTTAATGTGCTCTAAATTTTTTGTGGGTTAAGTTTTTGTCCATCTCTTACGGTTTAGTAGTTATGAAAAATTCATCCAGAATAAAGTAGTCTTCAGAGGATATTCCCAGAAAATTCAAAATATACATTTTATTTGTCAGGTAAATTACTTTAATATACGATATTTTAATCAAAATCGTTGGAGCCATTTTTTAGAAAATCAAAATTTTCGAAAAAAGTTCAATGTAAAGGGTAGTTTGGGGTGGGGGGATTTTTCTCAAAATCTTCCTGTCGCATCCCTGGAAGATACTAAACTTAAATTCCAAGTTTGGTATTTCACCGACTTTTCGTTTTTGAGTTATCGTGTTCACAGACACACGGACACACGGACACACGGACACACACACGGACCTTTTTCTGAAAATACTTCTTTTTGGATACAGGAGACCCTAAAATGTATATTTCCGGTGAAATCTCGGTATCCAATTTTTGGGTGGAGTGCAATACCTTCTCTATACACTATGTACATAGTACATATAGAGAAGGAGTACGTATGGTTGGAATGAATGATAAACAATTTAGATTCAGAAAAGGCTTATCTACCGAAGACGCAATAAATTTAGCATTGGCAACAGTCAAAAACTCACAAGCTAAATATATTATAGGAATTTTAATTGATATATCCGGGGCATTTGACAATTTGTGGTGGCCATACCTCTTTGAGAGATTACGTCAAAAGGATTACCCAAAATGTCTCTATGAAATATTACGAGATTATTTTAACAATAGAAAGGTTTTTATGGAAGGTGTAAATGGCATAGTATACAAAATAAGTACCAAGGGATGTCCATAGGGATCGGTATTAGGACCATTGTTTTGGGACATTGTATTGGAGACCTTATTAGACGACTTGAATGAGGATGTAAACATCACAAACACCATCGCATATGCCGACGATCTTTTAATCATTATTGAGGGTAAAGACAGGAACGACTTGGAAAGTAAAGCAAATAATCTAACACAGAAACTTAGCAATTGGTGCGCAAAATCAAAACTACAAATATCAGCGAATAAATCAAATTATATGCTTTTAAGGGGTAGTTTAAAAAGTGATCCAAGCATAAAGTTTAATAATCAAATCACAAGAAGACAAAAGGAGGCTAAATACCTCGGAATATATTTAGATGAGAAATTAAACTTTAGGAAGCACACAGAGTATATAAGAAATAAATCCGAAACCGTGATGATGAAATTGGCCTGAATTTTGCAATCAAATTTTAAAATACCGTTAACCAGAATCTCAACATATCATAACAGTATTTTCGTATCCATTATAGCATATGGCGCTAGTGTTTGGGCCACTCGGATGCAGGACGTTCAGTTAAGGAGCTTACTAAGGAGAACTCAAAGAAAAATGTTGCTACGATTTACTGGAGCAGTTAAAACCACTCCGACTATGGCCCTCCTAGTTACGACAGAAATTTGGCCAATAGACATTTTAATTAAACTTAAGGGAGCAAAATTTCGGTTGAAGAAGAATGAATTTGGAATGGTAACACAAATAATTGGAAGAAGATGTGAAAATGTAGCTGAAATTAAGAGGTTTTTGAAAATAAGCTGGCAACAAGAATGGGACATAACGGAAGCGGGAAGGAGAGTACATAATTTATTTAATGACATCAACGAAAGACTTAGATTTAAACATATTCAGCCTACTAGAGGACTAATCCATTACATCACCGGACATGGACCTTACAAAACATACTGGAAAAAGATTAATGAAACCTTAAACGATAATTGTGCTATTTGTAACAAACAAGATACACCCGAACATGTCCTGTTTGAATGTCCGCGATACAGTGAACAAATAACTCAATTACGAACTGAACTAACTGGGCACAAAATAGCGGACATATTAAGAAATGAAGACTTATATATCCACCTAGAGAAGTTAGCGAATATAATTAGTAAAATTTCCTGGGAAGAGAGAATTGAACAAGTGGAAATACCAACCCGTGCACTAGCCAGAGACAAATTAAGAAGATCCGATAGAATTGGAAAGCAGTAAACTTAAACTTATAACTGACACTTTGATAAAATCTTAAACACAGAAATATAAGCAAATACTATTGCAACTTAAATAACTATGAACGCAAGGGAGGAAGTATATAGGAAGAAGAGGAAGAATAAATATTGCAAACTAATTCTAAATGGAGACTGGAGACTAATGGAAGATGGAGAGCCGAGCATAGTAGAAGGAGGCGAAGAAGAAGGAGCCGGTGTAGACCAGAGTGATAAGAGGGATGCAGAAGGCGTATGAGAGCAGGAATGGTGGATTATGGGCTTCTGGCGGTGGACAGTACGAGGCAAGGGGAGATGACGTTGAGGAGGAAGTGCTAGTGAAGTGCTAAATAGTGTCAAAAAGTTAAATACAGTGAGTTTAGTGTAATGATGATGTAAAAGATTAGGTATAATTAGTAACAGATATTAGCCAAGGGAAGTAAAAGACAATTTACTACAGTTTACTACAATGTAAAGAAATTATTGCATAATATAATTATTTAGTTGCGTTGGTAACCAATGCATATTTTGCTGGATACCAGTAGTATAGGATTAGTTTTTCATTTATCTTAATAACCTAGAGCATAGTTTTATGGGTAAATAGCTGGTTACCAGTTATTTGGTTACTGGTTTCCAGTAATTAATAATAGATGGTTTAGTCTTAGTGAAAATTGTTTTATGGTTGGAATTTATTTTATTTCAGTTTATATTAATTTGTTTTGTTTTAAATTAAATTAAATTTTGAGTTATTAGTATATAAGTATTATCTGTAAAATAATGATGTATATCAATAATTTAAAAGTGGGAAATAAATTATAAAGTTTGCAATATACGTCCTGGTATAGGGAACAAGATGCCAGGATGTTGTAATACAGATTTTATTTTTATTTTAGTTCGTATAGAGAAAGTAAAAAGGACCTACAGACGAGTTGTTTCAAGTGCAAAGCCCCCCGATATGACCGTAGATGTTAAAGGGGGCCTGAGCCCTACCTTCAAATACTTCGAAAGAAATCTTTGAAGAGCCCAGTCGCCTGGTCCTTCAACCCTGAAACACACTACAAGGAAATGATGGGTGCAGAAAATAATAAAGTCGTACGAAGCATCTCAGAATTATTATGCCGACCCGGAGAAACGACGAAAAACCCATAGGTCAGAAATGACGGCTCGGGGGATCAAAGCCGGGACACATACTGCCACCAGAATAACCCGATAAACAATAAAGACAATAGACACCACATCAGCGTCGAAGTTCACAATTTAGCAGAGTGCTTCTAAACGAAACAATATTTCGTGCTGCAGCGCTGAGTTATCACGTGTGGGAGTCTGGGGAACCCCCTCGAGATTCCGGAAGACAAATAGGTGAGATTGCGGCGGTTTGTCAGTCCCAGTGCTTGCGTTTTGTCAACCAGATATCGACTGCAGCTCCGCGTTTCTCTTCACCTGAAATTTGTTAATCTATACAGCAGGCGGATTACTAGTTACTCTCTATCACGACGTAGTAGCGAACCGAGTATAAATCAGAGAGGGGTTCAGCGACGTAGTTGAAGTAGTGGCAAAGAACAGACAAGCCTCAGTGGCAAACTACCAGAAATGGGTTGTTTTATCCCGGCATAGCATCAAGACCAAGAGTTTCTCTATCTGTTCTGCGCTCAGACTTCTT
The DNA here is from genome assembly GCA_030762935.1 of Hymenopus coronatus. Lineage (NCBI taxonomy): Eukaryota > Metazoa > Arthropoda > Insecta > Mantodea > Hymenopodidae > Hymenopus > Hymenopus coronatus. The sequence continues at coordinate 22,696,129 of CM060882.1, forward strand.
ACAAAATTTCACGCTTCCTTCTACTTCATGCTAAACACCATCAACTCAGAAAATTATCACCATTCTCCATAACAGTTGGCTATACTATGGATCCTGGCACTTACAACATTATAAGTCGCCATTGGGGTTGTCATCTCAAAATAATTTGAGATCACCTTGTGGTTTACCGGGAAACATGCGAGTCAGTTGAGAGATCAAATGCTATAGCATGGTAGCTCAGTGGTAGGGCACTGGCTGGGGACCGGGAGCTCCGTGGTTCAAATCCCAGCTGTGGCATTGAATTTTTCAGTCTGACTCTACCTATCCAATTCCTGTCCTACACATGGTTTCTGTGAGAAAGCAGTTAAAACTATCACAATTCTCCATAATAGTTGGTTATACTATGAGCAACTGGCTGGAGAACAGGAGATCCGTGGTTCAAATCCCGGCTAAGGCATTGTATTTTTCAGTCTGACTCTACCTATCCATTACTAGAAATTGTCTTATTAGTGTTCCTTGTAAGTAGAAGAGTAGGCTAAACTCAGCCGGTTGGCTCAAGCGTTTCGTGTGTGACTGGCATACAAGAGGTCCGGGTTCGGGTTCTGGTCCTGGATTTTTCCGTGATTTTCCTGGGGCCGCGAATGCTGGGGTGTTGTATATCTACCACGGTTCCTTTCTCTTTCATTCCTTCTTCATGTTTCAGGTCGGTGCAGGTGAGGTTTGAGGCTTGGCAGGCAGATGGCACGGTTGTTTGCTCCGAGCGAAACTCCCTTCTCACAGATTGAGCTAGGTGCCGTTGTAGAGGGCTCCTTCCGGCGCCCTCCCGCCTCCTGTATGCGACATTGCAGATTTTATGAGGACAGTTGTTTTCTCAACCAATAGGCTCTAAATAAAATACAAGTTCATAGAAAACAATTATTTTATTACTAAAAGTTTTGTACACTTATGGTTACTTTTCAACATAATCACCGAAAAGATTGAGACATTTATCGTACCTGTGCACAAGCTTTGCAATGCTAGCTTAAAAAAAATGTTGCCGCCAATGATTTCAAGTGAGCATTGACGTTATTTTGAGGACCTTCGTTGGTTTGAAAGTGCTGCCCTCCTAGCCACGTCTTCAGGTCAGGGAAAAGGTAAAAGTCGCTGGGTGTCAGGTCAGGACTGTACGACGGATGATTGAAAATGTCCCGTTGAAATTGTTCAAGCAGCCGACGGGTTGTGCCAGCAGTGTGTGGACAAGCGTTGCCATTGATCAACACAATTCCTGAAGTCAGCATTCACCTTCGTTTGTTTTTAATGGCTCTCCACAAACGTTGTAAAGTACGAAAATCTTCAAAATAACGTCAATACTTATTTGAAATCAATAGCGGTAACATTTTTTGAAGCGGGTATTGCAAAGCTTGTGCACAGGTACGATAAATGTCTCAGTCTTTTCGGCGATTATGTTCACATGACTTTTTCTATATCTCTGCAACAAATTTTTGTTAAAAAGTTTATGTTTCTATTTGCTTCATGCTAAGTTAGAAAAAATTAGCAGAAATAGTCTTATTACTTGCTTCCTTGTAAGAGGAAGCGAAATAAGGGAGTAACATAGGTTAAAGTGCTAGCAAAAGATGGTTGCTATGTGACTGAAGTTCCTTTGTTTGTATGCACAGGAGTTGACGAATTCCTGTATGAGAAAACTATGTTTTTTAAGGCTGAAACAAAAAACAAGGAATATCTTAAAAACGATCAACTCCACGAAAAAATGTACATAACATAAATTGTGTTTTAATGTGCTCTACATTTTCGTGTGGTAAGTTTTTGTCTATCTCTTACGGTTCACCAGTTACACACAATTCCGTAAAATCCATCCAGAATAAAATAGGCTTCAGAGGCTATTCCCAGAAAATTCAAGATATACATATTATTTGCCAAGTATATATCCTTAATATATGATATTTTAATCAAAATCGTTAGAGCCATTATTTAGAAAATCAAAATTTTCGAAAATTTTTCCATGTGAAGGGTAGTTGGGGCTGGGGGATTTTCTTGAAAATCCTCTTGTCTCAGCCTTGGAAGATACTGAACTTAAATACCAAGTTTGGTATTTAACGGTCTTTTCGTTTTTAAGCTATGCTGCCCACAGACACACAGACACACACACATACACACACACAGACGGACATTTTGCTAAAAAAGTTATTTTTTACTTTCTCTATACTCACTATATACATAGTGTATAGAGAATGTATTGCACTCCACCAAAAAATTCGATGCCGAGATTTCACCGGAAATATATGTTTTAAGGTCCCCTGTATCCAAAAAAGTATTTTCAGAAAAAGGTCCGTGTGTACACGTCCATGTGTCCGTGTGTCTATGAACACGATAACTCAAAAACGAAAAGTCGGTAAAATACCAAACTTGGTATTTATGTTTAGTATCTTCCAGGGATGCGACACGAAGATTTTGAGCAAAATCCCCCCACTCCACAAAAACCACTACCCTTTACATGGAACTTTTTTCAAAAATTTCGATTTTCTCAAAAATGGCTCTAACGATTTTGATTAAAATTTCGTATATTAAAGATATTTAGCTGAAAAATAAAATGTATATTTTGAATTTTCTGTGAATAGCCTCTGAAAACTACTTTATTCTGGATGATTTTATGGATTTTTGCATAACTGCTAAACCGTAAGAGATGGAGAAAAACTTAAAATATAAAAAATGTAGAGCACCTTAAAACGCACAATTTATCTTATATACTTTTTTTCGTGGAGTTGATCGTTTTTGACATATTCCTTGTTTTTGTTTTCAGCTATGAAAAACTTATACTCTTCTTATACAGGAATTTGTCAACTCATGCCCATACAAACAAAGAAACTTCAATCACAGCTTTTGATTAATAGTTTAGCCTATAGTACTCCCCTATTTACCTTCTGCTTACAAGGAAGCAAGTAATAAGACTATTTGTGCTAATTTTTTTCTCGATTAGCATGAAGTAAATAGAAGCATAAGCTTTTTAACAATAATTTGTTGCAGAGAGGTAGAGAAAGTCATGTAAATGGAACACATCAGATGTTTACCCATTATTTCGATCCAGTTCATTTACATACACCTAACCTAACGAAATCTTGAAACTTGTCGTTCACCTGTCACGTTGCCATATGGTCACGTAACCAATAGGAAAGGCTCAGGAAACGGCCTTAGTCTAAAACTGCACTAGAATCTGCAATTTCGCCGCTTGTGTAGCCTTCGTGCTGCCATCTAGTGACTGTTAGGGACTTTCGTATGCCTCTGCGCTTAGCTCCGTCGTTTCCTATGTGTTGGCCTGAGGTTTCCCCTCCTGTCATCCCTTCCCACGGGGGGGTTGGCCACAATAGATCAGTACCGAGGTGTCCCCCGGTGTTAACATGCTCTAACCTCTACGCTAACCTAAGGTGATACTCAAATCTTTTAAAAGCCGTCGTTAAGCGATAGTCATTGAAATTCAATTATCTTTCCATTGCCAAGAGTAAAAAAAAGAGACATGAAGCGACAGATGATTTCCCATTTGAGAAAAGATTAACTCCTTGGCACGACAGCTCACGGGGAACCTTGGCCTACCGCCCGGCCGCTGCGTCCCCCATCTCGGTCCACTACAGACGTCTGGATGGGGTGCAGTATTGGAGGGTGAGTCGTGGTCAGCGCCTCGAGTCCCTCCCGGCCGGTTAATGCGGTCCTCATGACCTGGAGTTGCTACTTCTCCATCAAGTAGCTCCTCAATTGGCCCCCCAGGGACCTTACGAGGCTGAGTGCACCCCGGGCCAGGTCTCCCAGCGGGGGAAAAATCCCCACGCCGGTACTGGGGATCAAACCCAGGTCTCCCGCTTGGTAAGCAGCTGCGCTACCACCGCGCTAAGGAGACGGCCAGACGAGAAAAGATTAAGTATTTTAAAAATGGAACCAATAACAAGGAATGTCTCAAAAATGACCAGCTCCACGAAAAAATGTGTATATGACATTAATTGTGTGTTTTAACGAGATCTATATTTTGTGTGTAGTAAATTACCTTTATCTTTCGGTTTACCAGTAATGCAAAATTCATCCAGAATAAAGAGGTCTTCAGAGGCTATTCTGAAACGAATTCAAGATATACATTTTATTTGTCATGAAAGTATTTTTAATAAACGGCATTTTAATCAAAATCGTTAGCCATTTTTGAAAAAAAATTAAATGTTCTAAATGTTTTCGTTATAAAGGGTGGTTTGGGCTGGGTGAGTTTTCTAAAAAGATACCAAACTTAAATATCAAGTTTGGTAATTTACCGAATTTTCGTTTTTGACCTATCGTGCTCATAAACACAAGGACACATATACACCGGGACCTTTTCTATTTATTACTTTCTCTACACGTACTATGTACATAGTGTATAGAGAAGGTATTGTAATGTACCCAAAAATTCCATACCGAGATTTAACCGGAAATACATGTTTTAGAACCCCCTGAATACAACAAGGAATGTGTCAAAAATGATCAACTCCACGATCATAACATAAATTGTGTGCTTTAACGTGCTCTACATTTTTTGTGTGCTAAGTTTTAGCAGTCATGCAAAATTCCATAAAATTCGTCCAGAGTAAAGTAATCTTCAGAGGCTATTCCCAGAAAATTCAAGATATACATTTTGTTTGTGAGGTAAATATCTTTAATATACCATATTTTAATTAAAATCGTTAGTCATTTTTGAGAAAATTAAAATTTTTAAATTTTTTTTCATGTAAAGGATAGTTGGGGTTGGGGGGATTTTCTTGAAAATCTTCGTGTCGCATTCTTGGAAAAAACAGAACTTAAATACACACACACACGCACACAAATGTTTCAGGTCTCAAGGACCAAGCGACGGTGTTCAGCGGAAGTGCTCGAGGCTCTGGGGGTCCGCCGGAAGGCTCAGGGGACTGTGAGCGGCCTCGAAGGCGTTCCAACTGATCCCGTTCATGCCTGCGCCCTTAGTCATCTGGATCTGGTCGCCTCCGAATCGGTTTCCTCATCTCTCTCAGATTATGTGAGAGGTAAACTGTCACAAGGGCCTATTTTTGGTTCTCTGTCTCAGTCCCTAGGAGCCCTGTCCGGGTCTAGACCAGAGAGAGTAACCAGGATGGCTGATCAACCATACTTCGGTTGATGAGGTTGATTTGGTTTGATAATGTTTACTACCGCAGGCGAGACACTGATGATACGTGGGATGAAGATGGAACATGAGACAGTTCATGGGGCTAAAAGTTATTTAAATGGGAGGTATAAATTATAGAAAACAATATAAATTTACTAAGAGTGGAGAAATGTACCTACATTGAAAATGGCTAGGGAAGAAAGATTTTAAACACGTCTAAGTAGCCGAGTTGTCACGAGCTAACAAGCGAACAGGTAGGATAGTACTGTTAAGGGTAGGACATTGAACTGAAGGGGGAGGTTACACTGCCCGAGGGTGGACATACCAAGGAGAAGAGAAATAGTTCCCTTGCTGGTCAAGCGACACTTTTGACACTGGAACATCCGAGGAGCTAAGATGTGATATTTGGGTTCGTGACGGAGCCGGACCGGCTACCTTTAGTTGTGACGGAAATAATTAATTTAACACAGACGAAATCACTGCACAAAGAGTAATAAATAATAATATGTGCGGTCGCGTAAAACGTAACTTAAAAGTAGAAAATTTAGGAGGAATGCGTGTGTGTTCGATGGCAGAAAAAGTCCGAACGAAATGAATAAATGAGTTCAGTAATAATCTGGAACTCGAAGAAAATCATTTATGTTTTACTACACCTAAAACGAGATTCCATACAAACAAAATCCTGACATCTCACCTTATCCTCGAGTGCCCTGCTTTACTGAACGACAGAAGTAACTAAGGGTGATCTGTATTCCAGTTTTAACACCTCCGAGGGATGCAGATATCACAAACGTCTTTTATATAATCTAATGTAATTGTTATAACCAGACTATGATCTACTATGTTTTACTGTTATTATAATTCAAATAGTTAAGTTTATGACCACATGACTTTCTCTACATCTCTGCAGCAAATTATTGCAAAAAAAGCTTATGCTTCTACTTATTTTATGATAATCGACAAAAAAATAGCAGAAATAATCTTATTACTTGCTTTCTTGTAACTAGAAGAGAAATAAGAAAGTTCCATAGGTTAAAGTCAAAGCCAAAAGCTGGTTGCTTTGTGACTGAAGTTCCTTTATTTGTATGGACAGGAGTTGACAAATTCCTGTACGAGAAAAGTTAAGTTTTTCAAAGCTGAAACAAAAAACAAGGAATGTCTAAAAAACGACCAACTCCACGCAAAAATGTATACTAAATAAATTGTGTGTTTTAATGTGCTCTATATTTTTATGTAGTAAGTTTTTGTCCATCTCTTACGGTTTAGCAATTATGCAAAATTACGTAAAATTCACCCAGAATAAAGTAGTCTTCAGAAGCTATTCCCAGAAAATTCAAGATATACATTTTATTTTTCAGGTAAATATGATTAATATATGATAGTTTAATCAAAACCGTTAGAGCAATTTTTGAGAAAATCATAATTTTCAAAAAGAAGTTCCATGTAAACGTTAGTTTGGGGTGGGGTGATTTTTCTCAAAATCTTTGTGTCGTATTCCTAGAAGATACTAAACTTAAATACCAAGTTTCGTATTTTAGCGACTTTTCGTTTTTGAGTTATCGTGTTCACAGACACACGAAAACACACACGGACCTTTTTCTGAAAATACTTTTTTGAATACAAGGGACCATAAAACATATATATCCGGTGAAATCTCGGTATCGAATCCTTTGGTGGAGTGCAATACCTTCTCTATGTGCATAGTACGTATAGATAAACTAAAAATATTGTGGACGCTGAAGACACTTTGTTGTTATAATGTGTCCTTAAATAAATAAATTTAAAAAAAATCCTGAGCTAGGACACCCACATATCCACAGCATTCCTAATAGCCTGCACCCGGGATACAAACCCGTACCCCTGTTGCCGCCGCAAGCACCGGTGGAATGTGATGGTGGGGGAAACCGAAGAACCCGGAGAAAAAACCCGCCCAGCGCGCTTTGTCCACAACAAATCTCACATGCGGTCGCTTGAAATCGAACCCGGGTGAGAGAAGAGCGGTCTAACCATTCGAGCATGGTGCCACCTTCACTTGATTTCATTAACGGAAATTCATTTGAAACGATCGCTCTCATGTCGTGTTCCCAATAAAAGCCTCCAGTTCTGAAACATCGAATGTGCTTTTGACTGAGGATTTTTGCTCTCCCTTTGCCCACGGCAATATTGAAATTACCTAACCCTTTTCTCCAATCTCATTGGGCGAATCATTGATTAAAATGCTCATACATTTTGAAATGTTCCTTTCTGATTGAAATGAATTCTAAATTCCCAGTAGAAATAATGTTTCCATTCTGTTTTAGTGGGCAGTGCAATATTAATATAACAGAGGTAACACATTTCAATGTTCTGAGAAACAACGTTAATAAAACAACTTTTTCCTTTTTATGCAAATGTTCAAGCCATGTAATTTTTATTTTCTCCTCACGTACCATGTATATAGTGTATAGAGAATGTATTGTAATGCACCCAATAATTCAATTCCGAGATTTCACCGGAAACAGACGTTTTAGAATTCCCTGTATCCAAAAAAAGTATTTTCAGAAAAAAGTCCCTATGTATGTGTGTGTGTGTGTGGGTGTGAGCACAATAACTCAAAAACAAAAGTTGGTAAATACCAAACTTCATATTTAAGTTTAATATATTTTCCAGGGATACGACACGAAGATTTTGAGAAAAAAAAAACCACCCCAAACTACCACTTACATGGGAAAAAATTCGAAAATTTTGATTTCCTCAAAAATTTCTCTAACGATTTTTATTAAAATACCGTATATTAAAGATATTTATGTGGCAAATAAAATGTTTATCTTGAATTTTCTGTGAATAGCCTCTAAAGACCTCTTTATTCTCGATGATTTTTATTGAATTTTGCATAACTGGTGTGTGTGTGTGTTGTGTCGTCTGCCTGTCTGTCTGTCTGGTCTTTCAAGGATGCGACACGAAGATTTAAAAAAAAAATCCCCCCCACCACAAACTACTCTTTTCATGGAAAAATTTCGAAAATTTTGATTTTCTTAAAATTGGCTCTAACGATTATGATTAAAATCCCGTATGTTAAAGCTATGTATGTCTCGAATTTTTTTGGGAACAGCCTCTGAAGACCTCTTTATTCTGGATGAATTTTGCCGAATTTTGCTTAGCTGTTAAACCGTAAGAGATGGAAAAAACTCATTACACAAAAAATGTACATCACGACAAAACACACAGTTTATGTCCTTTATGTTTTTGTTGTGGAGGTAACCGTTTCCGAGTTATTCCTTGTTATTGGTTTCAATTGTGAAGCACTTAGGCTTTTCTCATACAGGAAGTGTCCGCTTTTCTTTTGTTCTACTCCTGGCCAAGCAAAGAAGTCATTTCCAATGACAATTGCATAACAATAGATTTTTAAAACATTTAACAATCACTTCAGCATAGCGCATTCCTTTAGGTCCCTTCTATTTATAAGGAAATAAGTAAAATGAACATTCTGCTAATATTTATCTCAATTAGCATTGTGTACAAAGAAGAATAATCTTTTGTAGAAGGTTTGTAGAGCAGCTAGAGAAAGTCATGTGAGTGTAACACATCAGATTTTTCCCATTGCAATGACTGAACTATGGGCCGGAGCATTGTCGTGATGAAACAAGATTTTTTTTTTTTTTTTTGCCAAATGAGGTGTTTTTCTGTTTACCTCATCCATCACTCAAACTTACCAGTAAGTGATACTTTTACCCTTTTCCAAGTAATCAATAAAAATAATTCCCTGTGCACCCTAGAAAACACTTGCCATAACCTTGTTTGCTGACAAAATTGACTTTGCCTTTTTTGGAGTTGGTTCACCTGGCGCAATCCGCTGTTTTGACTGTGATTTACTTTCTGGAATGTAGTGATGTATCCAAGTTTCATCCATGGTAATAAGCCGTCTAAAAAAGTCACTAGCATTTTTACGGTAGAGCTCCACGTTCTTAACAGAAACAGTTTTTCTTTGCAACTTTTGATGAGGTGTCAACAAACGCGGCACACATCTTGCACAGACCTTGTGAAAGCTCAAAACATTACTTAAAATAGTACCTGCACGTTCTTTTGATATGCTTACAGCCACGAACAATTTTAACCTGCAGTCTTCCAGTACTAAACGAAGATTTTATTCAATGATCTCTGGAGTTGTCACTTCCACAGGGCGTCCAGAGCGAGGTTCATCACTAATGCTCGTGCAACCCACTCTGCAACCCACCTTTTAATCATTGAATATGAAGGGGCAGAGTCTTTCAATGTACTGTCCATTTCCTCCTCGATTTCTTTAGGCGTTAAGCCTTTCAAACGGAAGTATTTAATCACTGTTCGTTTTTTCAAATCCTCCATTTTCGTGAAAACTTTGAAGTTGTCTTGTTTAAAATGCTGTCATTCGAAAACTAAACAAGCTGCTGACCTGTAACTATGGATACTAGCTAGTCTAGAGTATAGTAGGGACTCCGACATTTCGGAAAAACTTTATTTGTAAATGTGTAATAACTGGGGATGGCAAATTGGGGACCGATAGAGGGACGCAAGCGATTATCAGTTGCATACCTACCGAGTAGAGACCAACGTGCATTGGCGTCGCAGTAAACAACCCGTAGTGACGTGTGGGGAACGTGGCTCGACGCAGCAGTAAACTATGCTGTATATTACAATACTGTTTTATAAGCAACTAATGCCTTTGATGATAGTGCATGCTCCTCAAACAAGATTGTAAAAACCTCTTACTTCAAATGGATTGCATGAAGATTTGTAATTCATACAGAAGAGTTTTGCAGATATATCAACGACAATTACATATATTTGGAAAGCTCGAGCCGTGAAAGCTGTCGATGAACTTGTGCAAGCAATTAATTAGACACCCGTGACACCTACTTTAGATCCCGTGAAAAAGAAGCTTGGCAAAAATACGGAATTTCAGTAATGCGCGAAACACGAAATAAACTACGAAGTATTGCTACGGAAATAATTGCCGATGGAATATTATACCCAATAGTCGATGACGTGTCCTGTTTCTGTTTTGCTCCAAATACATCTTTTTATATGGAGTGAAATTTTTCACAATATAAAGCCTGTTTACGTGCCAATCGAAGACGATTCACATTTGAGACGTTACGATTGTATGTTGTGCATTGTAATTTATGTGTCTTGAGAGAAAATGAAACGGATAATGATGCTGATGACTTGTTTCACCATCCATCCGACTTCAATCGCCTCCCACTGCTAGTGAAAACATCACAGTCTACATTCAATACTGCCCCATTTTCCTTCTATTAGTACCATTAGGTACATACTGCATTGTCAACACATCACAACTATATACCATGCTGCGCAAACCTCGATTTGTCCCGCTATCGGTCCTCAAGATGATATCCCTAGTCATAACGACTGGTGTATAATTCAACCTATTAATCATTTCTTGCAACATTGTCCAAATTGTGGCCTTCATTGACTGGATTATTTTTTCTTCTTTCGCGCTGAACATGCCTCATGCTTGTAGAAGCCAACTGGACTCGATGTTTCCGATAACACTAACCATTGGCTAGTCATCCATCGTATTCTTGGAGCATTTTATTACCCGAAGTTTCGATGTACAATAAAGATCTTCTCGAACTTTCGAAATGCTGAAAATATAGCGCATCTCACCTGAATGTCAACACGACATTAAAGTTACGCCTTTTCAAGGCGCTTGTAGTCCCCCTGATGCTCTATGCCTGCGAAGTGTGGGGTATGGCAGCAGACTCCTGGCTCCTCTAGTTACAGCGGGTACGGAATAGAGGACTCCGGTCCATATATTCTCTATGTTGACGTTTCCCTTTGAGGCTACTACATGAAGCTTCGGCCCTCTCATATGTGGAAGATGTTATTAGGCGCCGGGCTCAAAAATTCTACGCCAGATTGGGCGACCATGAGAACGCACTTGTCAGATCTCTGGGGGAGTGCTTACCCTCTGAACGCCGAAAGAGGCGGCTCCGGGTTCCCCGCATGGCTTGTGGGCACACCCAGTAACAACGGCTTTAAACCAGCCAACAGCGCAATAGCTGAACAAAGCACTTCCCCTCCCCATTGGGAGAGGTCTATCAAAATTTCATCACCATGATTAAATAAAAAATAAACATCAGCGGAGCAGAGGAAAGGATGCTGCTCCTGAAAGTGCAACCGCTCGAGGAGCCTTCCAGCGCTACCTCCTTAACACCAACACTCGAAAACTCCAAAATAAAACCTCAACCTTCACCTCATTCCTGTGGTTAAACCCTTACCAGGGTAGGTACACAGCAACAACACCTAGGCTCACCACGAGCCTACCAGACACGCACGCACGCCAGTTGGGCTAGCGAGAAAGCGATACACGCAGTGGCGGCAGGTTCAAAGTTTAGTTTGTGGGACATAGAGTATAAAAGTAACATTGCATAGAATTCATTAACATAAATTTATTACACTGCATGCAAATGTATGCCATGGCTAACTAAAAAATTCTCATGTGTTCCATTCACATTCTCTACATCTCTGCAACAAATTTTAGTTAAAAAGCTTATGCTTCTATTTACTTCATGCTAATCGAGAAACATTGGCAGAAATAGTCTTATTATTTTCCTCCTTGTAAGTAGAGGCGAAATGAGGGAGTACCATAGGCTAAAGTGATAGTCAAAAGCTTCTTGCTATGTAACTGAAGTTCCTTTGTTTGTATGGACAGGAGTTAACAAATTCCTGTGTGAGAAAAGTATGTTTTTCAAAGCAGAAACGAAAAACCAGGGATATATGATATGCTCCACGAAAAAAAAATGTTTATGACATAAATTGTGTGTTTTATCGCGATCTACATTTTCTGTAGAGTAAGTTTTTGTCCATCTTTTACGGTATAGCAGTTATGCACAATTCCGTAAAATTCATCCAGAATAAAGTCTACAGAGGCTATTCCCAGAAAATTCAAGATATAAATTTTATTTGCCATGTAAATATCTTTAATATACGATATTTTAATCAAAATCGTTAGAGCCATTTTTAAGAAAATTAAAATTTTCGATTTTTTTTTTAATGTAAAGGTTAGTTTGGGGTAGGGGGATTTTCTTGAAAATCCTTGTATCGCATCCTTGGAAGATACCAAACTTAAATACCAAGTTTGGGCTTTAACGGTCTTTTCGTTTTTGCGTTATGCTGCCCACAGACACACACACACACATACACAAACGGACATTTTTCTAAAAATGCTTTTTTTTGGATTCAGGGAGTGTCAAAACATGTATTCCCGATGAAATCTCGGTATCAAATTTTTGGGTACATTACAATACCTTCTCTCTACACTATGTACATAGTTCATATAGAGAAAGTGAAAATCTTATATGTTCCATTCACATGCCTTTCTCCACATCTCTGTAACAAATTATTGTTTAAAAACTTATGCTTCTATTTACTTCAAGCTAATCGAGAAAAAAATAGCAGAAATAGTCTTATTAATTGCTTCCTTGTAAGTAGAAGCGAAATAAGGTAGTACTATAGGTTAAAGTGATAGTCAAAAGCTGGTTGCTATGTGACTGATGTTCCTTTGTTTGTATGGATAGGCGTTGACAAATTCTTGTATGAGAAAAGTATGTTTTTTAAAGCGGAAACTAATAACAATCTTAAAAACGATCAATTCCACAAAAAAATGTATATAACATAAATTGTGTGTTTTAATGTGTTCTACATTTTTGTGTGGTAAGTTTTTGTCCATCTCTTACGGTTTAGCAGTTATGCAAAATTCCGTAAAATTCATCCGGAATAAAGTAAAGTAGTCTTCAGAGGCTATTCCCAGAAAATTCCAGATATACATTTTATTTGTTTGGTAAATATATTTAATATACGATATTTTAATCAAAATCGTTAGAGCCATTTTTGAGAAAATCAAAATGTTTGAAAAAAGTTACATGTAAAGGGTAGTTGGGGGTGGGGGAAAATTTTTGGAAATCTTCTTGTCGCATCCTTGGAAGATACCAAACTTAAATACCAAGTTTGGTATTCAGCGGTCTTTTCGTTTTTGAGCTATGTTGTCCACAGTCAGACACACACGGACCTTTTTTCTAAAAATGCTTTTTTTTCATTAAGGAGGTCCTAAAACTTGTATTTCCGGTGAAATCTCAGAATCGAGTTTTTGTTACAGCGATGTAGAGAAAGACATGTGAATGGAACACATCACTTTTTTTAGAGTGTTTAACGCCCGCTTTTACATGTGGCACTGTAGGCGTGACACTGATGATACGTGGAGTGAAGTTGGAGTAGCGGTGGAATGTAATGGCGGGGGAAACCAGAGAAAACCAGCCCGTGTGTCGCTTTGTCCAACTGAAATCACACATGCGGTCGCTTGCAATCGAACTCGGGCCACCTTTTGTCTTTCTACTCGGCCCTTTGAGACTGATTATTTTCAGATAATTAATTTAAAGTAATCACAAATTAATAATTAATTATAATTTCAATAACAATATAATAATAGTTATGAAAATGAAGTTGGTACTAGGAAAATACATAATGGCATATACCATTCAAATGTATAACAGGGTATTTCTTTTGTATTTCAACAAAATAGCCGAAAGCCCGCCTGGGTAGTGTGTAGTGCCTCACAATCAAAAGGTCGTGAGTTTGAATCTCGCTTAGGGTGAGTAACCCGGATAAGGTTTTTTTTTTTTTGGGGGGGGGGGTTCCCTTATCCTGAGAAGACGCATGTGGAGTAACTTTAAGCTACATGGACCCCGATATTATTTGAGCATCATTTCACCAATTCCATTCATCGTCCGACATGACCAACCAAGTTAAACAAACAAAAAAAAAAAAAAAAAAAAAAAAAAAAAAAAAAAAAAAACAAACAAACAAACGAAGGAAAGGAAATGTTTCTAAGTGCAAGCAAAGAGATTGTTAAAATCGTCCTGTCGCCTTTTGAAAGACAAGGAAATTCAAACAAATCCTCAAAAGGAGTATGCTGGATTTTCTCACCAGAGAACAAACAAGGTTATAAATTGTAGATTGTCAGAAATATGTAGTACAGATAGGAGTGTAAGTATATTTTAAAGAGAGTAGAAACGAAAACAAAGTCAGTCAGTTCTGGGCAGTCTTTTGAGTTGTTTTCAGTCAAGCATTCCTGATTCCTTCAAACGTTTTTCGCTCTCATTTCGTTATCTGAGAATAATAATTGTGCTGCAAGAGTGATAAATGGCGAGCTGATTTCTTGACAAAGATCAAGAAACAATAAACATCAACATTTACTGTTTCAACTGCTGTATTATTCACACAAAGGCATATTTGTGTCATGCGCACAAATCTCAAATCAGCAAGAGGACCCAACCTAAGGAGCTAGCATCGAACCCGAGGTCGCCCACACCTTACTGGCAATCAATTCAAAGCCAAACGTCGCGAGTTGCAATACCAGTACAGTAGCAGCCATTAAAAATTCCTGAGGAACAGGACGGGGAGGTCCCAAGTATAATAACCGGCATACTTGGAAGATAATGGGGTTATATTTCACCGCACTTGCGTGGATTTTACTCTTTTACTTGAGAACGAAATAAATTAACTACACTTTTATTGCAAACATTTAATGTTTTTACGGTATAATACAGTCGTAAATGTATTTTATAATATTGAAGGTTAACTCACACGAAATTAACACTAAAGTAAAAATCTGAGGTGTACCGTTCACATGACTTTCAGCATATCCCTGCATCAAATAATCCTTACAAAGCTTATACTTCTATTTACCTTATGCTAATAAGAAAAAAATTAGCAGAAATAGTCTAATTACTCGCTTCCTTGTAAGTAGAAGCGAAATAAAGGACAACCGTAGGTTAAAGTGATAGTCAAAAGCTGGTTGCTATGTCAATGAAGTTCCTTTGTTTATATGGATAGGAGTTGACAAGTTCCTGTATGAGAAAAATATGTTTTTCATAGCAGAAACCAAAAATAAGTAATGTCACAAAAACGACAACTCCACGAAAAAATCTGATGTGTACCATTCACATGATTTTCACCATATCCCTGCAACAAACAAGTCTTAAAAAGCTTATACTTCTATTTACTTTATACTAATCAGAAAAAATTAGCAGAAATAGTCTAATTACTCGCTTCCTTGTAAGTAGAAGCGAAACAAAGGACAACCGTAGGTTAAAGTGATAGTCAAAAGCTGGTTGCTATGTCAATGAAGTTCCTTTGTCTATACGGATAGGAGTTGACAAGTTCCTGTATGAGAAAAGTATACGTTTTTCATAGCAGAAACCAAAAATAAGGAATGTCTCAAAAACGACGAACTCCACGAAAAAAATGTATATAACATAAATTGTGTGCTTTAATCTTCTCTACATTTTTTGTGTAGTAAGTTTTTGTCCATCTCTTACGGTTTAGCAGTTATTCATAATTATGTAACATTTATCCTGAATAAACTACTCTTCAGAGGCTATTCCCAGAAAATTCAAGATATACATTTTATTTGTCAGGTAAATATGTTTGATATACGAAATTTTAATGAAAATCGTTAGAGTCATTTTTGAGAAAATCAAAATTTTCGAAAAAAGTTCCATGTAAAGGGTAGTCGGGGGTGGGGGGATTTTTCTCAAAATCTTCGTGTCGCATCCCTGGAAGATACTAAACTTAAATACCAAGTTTGGTATTTTACCGACTTTTCGTTTTTGAGTTATCGTGTTCACAAGCTCACGGACACACGGACACACACACACACACACATGGACCTTTTTGTGAAAATGCTTTTTTTGGATATTGGGGACCCTAAAACATATATTTCCGGTGAAATCTCGGTATCGAATTTTTTGGTGGAGTGCAACACTTTCTCTATACACTATGTACAAAATGCGTAAGGAGAAAGTAAAAAGTGGCACTTAAAGTAACGACAGATAGCAAAGGGTTAAAATCCGCTCCCTCATGGGGGATTTAAAATCGGGCGCATGCCGTGACCGGAAACCAGTAACGCTCTAGGCCACTGCGGACAGGTGTTGCGCAAAGCATATCTTTGAAATTGAAGAGCTCACGAGCCAGCTCACGAGCCAGCTCCCGGCAGTCAGAGCAACTAAGCTTGCAGTGAGCTGATTAGCGGCCATCATGCTTCAGCGACCAGAGGCGACGAAATGGCTAACTACAAGGTCAGTCAGATGTTCACTCCAAATACCAACGAGGGGAAGATATCTAGCTGAAAATTTTAACAATAAACATGCATTTAAAAATACTTTATGTTTTTACTTTCTCTACACGTACTATTTAGATAGTGTATAGAGAAGGTATTGTATTGCACCCAAAAATGCGATACCAAAATTTCACCTGAAATACATGTTTTGAGACCCGCTGAATCAAAAAAAGCATTTTTAGAAACATTTCCGTGTGTGTGTGTCCGTGTGTGTCTGTGGGCAGCATAGCTCAAAACGAAAAGAGTTTGGTATTTAAGTTTGGTATCTTCAAAGGATGCGACACGAAGATTTTCAGGAAAATCCCCCTACCCCAACTTCCCTTTACATTGAAACATTTTTCAAGAATCTTTATTTTCTCAAAAATAGCTCTAACGATTTTGATTAAAATATGGTATATTAAAAATATTTACATGACAAATATAATGTATATATTGAATTTTCTGGAAATGGTCTCTGATAACCTGTTTATTCGTGTTGAATTTTGCTGGAATTTTCATAACTGGTAAACCGTAAGAGATAGACTAAAAGTTAATAAACAAAAATATAGATTTAATCCAAACATGCAATTTGTGTCATATACAAGGGCTGTTCTAGAAGCACCTGACCTACCAAAAAGCAGTAAAATTTGGGGAAAAGCATATTTATTTCTCTACATAGTCTTTCAGCTTGATACAGTTTCTCAACGATGTTCAGTAGCTTCGATACCCTGTTTATAGTGAGAACTATCGAGGTCTGCAAAATAGCCATCAACTGCGGACTTCACCTCTTCATTGTTGGCAAATCTTCTACAACCAAGCCATTTCCTCAAATTTGGAAACACAAAATAATCAGAGGGGATAAATCTGGAGAATAGTTTGCATGAGGAAGCAATTCCAGCTTTAGCTCATTGATTTTCGCCGTGGTGATAATGGACGTGTGAACTGGTGCATTAGCTTGATTAAACAAAACATTTTATTTGCCAAATACGGCCGTTTTTTTGCTCGATTTCATCACTCAAACGCTGTAACAAATTCGCATAATATTCACTATTGATTACTTTTCCTTTTTTGAGATAATCAGTGAAAATTATCCCACATGTGACCCAGAAAACTGAGGTCATTATTTTGCCTACAGATGCAACTGTCTTCGCCTTCGTTGGAGCCGATTCTCCCCTTTCAATCCACTGTTTTGATTGTCCCTTCGTCTCAGGTGTGAAGTGTTATAAATCAAAGCAGAAACTTGGCTTTATTGCAGCGAAACATTTTCAAACACTCGAATGAAACTTCCTCACGACGCTGTTTTTGTTCTATTGTGAGCAAACGCGGCACTCACCTTGCACACAACTTTCTCAAATGCAAATTTTTAGTCAGTATGCGATGTATAGAACTTTTTGAAATGCCTGCAATGTCTGCTAACTTGCGCACCTTCAGTCGACGGTTATCCAATACCATTTTGTGGATTTTCTTTACAATTTCTGGACTGGTCCATTTCTGTACTGGTAACTGGTAGCGATGTTCGTCTTGGCAGCTCGTACGGCCGCGCTTAAACTCTGCCACCCAATATTTAACTGTTTCAAATGAAGGAGCAAACTCCCCCAAAGTAGAATCTAGCTCAGCTTTAATATTAGTTGGACTAAGACCTTTCAAATGAAAGTATTGTATCACATGACGCTGACCAGTTTTGTCCACAAATTCGCTGAGAGCATTCGCTAATGATGGCTGCCAAACAAATACTAAACAATGTAAAATCTCAAACTTCAAACTTAAGCACTCTAAGGTTGGTACTTTTTACCATTGTTGTTTGAAACAACAACCGCTATCTATACGTCAGGTCGGGTATCTCCGGGACAGCCTCTGTATGACCGTTTTTGAGATATTCCTTTTTATTGGTTCAGTTTTAAACAACCTAACTTTTCTCAAACTGGATCATACAAATAAAAACCGAAACTCCATTGTGTGATATAGCGACCAGCTTTTAAAATAATGTGCTGCGTTCCATTCACATGACTTTCTCTACGTCCCCGGAGCAAATTATTGTTAAACAGATTATACTTCTATTTAATTCATGCTAATCGAGAAAAAATAGCAGAAATAGTCTTATTACTTGCTTCCTTGTAAGTAGATGTAAAATAAGGAAGTACCTTAGGTTAAAGTGATAGTCAAAGCTGGTTGCTATATGACTGAAGTTCCTTTGTTTGTATGGACAGGAGTTGACAAATTCCTGTGTAAAAAGTATAAGTTTTTTAAAACTGAAACCAAAAACAAGGAATATCTTAAAAACGATCAACTCCACGAAAAAAAAAAATATATATAACATGTGCTCTACATTTTCTGTGTAGTAAGTTTTTGTCCATCTCTTACGGTTTAGCAGTAATACAAAATTCCCTAAAATTCTTCCAGAATAAAGAAGTCTTCAGAGGCTATTCCCAGAAAATTCAAGATATACATTTTATTTGTCAGGTAAATATCTTTAATATACGATATCTTAAACAAAATCGTTAGAGCCGGTTTTGAGAAAATCAAAATTGTCAAAAAAAGTTCTATGTAAAGGGTACTTTGATGTGGGGGATTTTTTTTTTCAAAATCCTCGTGTCGCATCCCTAGAAGATATTAAACTTAAATACCAAGTTTGGTATTGAACGGTCTTTTCGTTTTTGAGTTATGCCGTCCACGGACACACACACACACACAACACACACACACACTTTTTTACTTTCTCTATACGCACTATGTACATAGTGTATAGAGAAGGTATTGCATCCTACCCAAAACTTCAATACCGAGATTTCACCGGAAATATATGTTTTAGGGTCCCCAATATCCAAAAAAAGCATTTTTACAAAAAGGTCAGTGTGTGTGTGTGTCCGTGTGTCCGTGTATGTGTGTCCGTGAGTCTGTGAACACGATAACTTAAAACGAAAAGTCGGTAAAATACCAAACTTGGTATTTAAGTTTAGTATCTTCCAGGGATGCGACACGAAGATTTTGAGAAAAAACCCCTCCACCCCCAACTACCCTTTATATGGAACTTTTTTAGAAAAGTTTTATTTTCTCAAAAATGGCTCTAACGATTTTGATTAAAATTTCGTATATTAAACATATTTACTTGACAAATAAAAGGTACATCTTGAATTTTCTGGGAATAGCCTCTGAAGAGTAGTTTATTCTGGATGAATTTTACTGAATTTTGAATAACTGCTAAACCGTAAGAGAAGGACAAAAACTTACTACACAAAAAATGTAGAGCACATTAAAAAACACAATTTGTGTTATATACATTTTTTTCGTGGAGTTTGTCTTTTTTGAGACATTCCATATTTTTGGTTTCTGCTATGAAAAACGTATAACTTTCTCATACAGGAACTTGTCAACTCCGATCCATATAAATAAAGGAACTTAATTGACATAGCAACCAGCTTTTGACTATCACTTTAAGCTATGGTAGTCCCTTATTTCGCTTCTGCTTACAAGGAAGCAAGTAATAAGACCATTTCTGCTAATTTTTTTCTGATTAGCATAAAGTAAATAGAAGTATAAGTTTTTTAAGTATAATTTGTTGCAGAAATGTAGAGAAAGTCATGTGAATGGTACATATCAGATTTTTATTACACATTTATACATCGAAAACTATTATATTATTAATAATACTATAAACATTATACTGTACAACTAATGATATACAAAGAATATGATTATACACTGTACCAGTCTTAGCAATACTAGAACGCTTTTAATTGTCGATGTAATGATAAAACAAAAGATATTTGGACAATTCAATTTCAATATCACTTCACTACCTTGCCCTTTCACATGTAACGAGACTCGTGGAGCAGCTTGTCGTTCCTTGCGCTCCACTCTCACAAATATCGAACTCAGGAATCTCAGACAGCAGCACGTCACAACAATCTAAATCACTCTGAGAACAGACATACACACGAACCTTTTTTCCGAAAATGTTTTTTTTTGGATTTAGGGGCACTTAAAACATGTATTTCCGGTGAAATCTCTGTATCGAATTTTTTGGTGGAGTGCACACTATACACTAAGTACATAGTACGTGAAGAGAAAATAAAAACCGACATTACTTATGAGATAACCTCTTACAACTAAAGGCGGGTTTTCCAAGCGGCGGATTTATTATGTCTTGAACACATCATCTAAAGCGTTGTGTGTTGTGTTTTTCTAAAAACGAATTAAAACTTTTCTAACCGCACTAATTCTCTAGTTGTGAACGGATTAAAAATCAGTAGTGTGTTGAAACACAAAACATCAGATATGTTCCATTCACATGACTTTTTCTACACCTTCGTAACAAATTATTGTTAAAAAGCTTATGCTTCTATTTACTTCATGCTAATCAAGAAAAACTTAGCAGAAATAGTTTTATTATTTGCTACCTTGTAAGTAGAAGCAAAATAAGGGAAACCATAGGCTAAACTGATAGTCAAAAACTGGTTGCTATGTGACTGAAGTTCCTTTGTTTGTATGGATAGGAGTTGACAAATTCCTGTATGAGAAAAGTATAAGCTGAAACCAAAAACAACAAATACCTTAAAAACGATCACCTTCACGAAAAAAACGTATATAACATAACGTGTGTGTTTTAATGTGCTCTACATTTTCTGTGTAGTATGTTTTTATCCATTCTTAGGGTTTAGCAGATATGAAAAATTCCGTAAAATTCATCCAGAATAAAGTAGTCTTCAGAGGCTATTCCCAGAAAATTCAAGATATACATTTTATTTGTTAGGTAAATATCTGTAATATACGATATTTTAATCAAAATCGTTAGAGCCATTTCTTAGAAAATCAAAATTTTTGAAAAATGTTCCATGTAAATGGTAGTTGGATGTGGGGGATTTTCTTGAAAATCTTCGTGTCGCATCCTTGGAAGATACCAAACCTAAATACTAAATTTGGTTTCAAGGGGATCCAAAACATATATTTCCGGTGAAATCTCGTTATCGAATTTTTGGGTGAAATACAATATCTACCTTGTCTATACACTATGTACATAGTTCGTATAGAGAAAGTAAAACGTACTAGTTGTGGCTGTTTTAAGACTGTGAGAATATAGAGAACGAAATTGTCTATAAGTACGTGTAGAGAAAGTAAAAATTGATTATCGCTTTAGGCTAGGCTAGGCTAGGCTAGGCTAGGCTAGGCTAGGCTAGGCTAGGCTAGGCTAGGCTAGGCTAGGCTAGGCTAGGCTAGGCTAGGCTAGGCTAGGCTAGGCTAGGCTAGGCTAGGCTAGGCTAGGCTAGGCTAGGCTAGGCTAGGCTAGGCTAGGCTAGGCTAGGCTAGGCTAGGCTAGGCTAGGCTAGGCTAGGCTAGGCTAGGCTAGGCTAGGCTAGGCTAGGCTAGGCTAGGCTAGGCTAGGCTAGGCTAGGCTAGGCTAGGCTAGGCTAGGCTAGGCTAGGCTAGGCTAGGCTAGGCTAGGCTAGGCTAGGCTAGGCTAGGCTAGGCTAGGCTAGGCTAGGCTAGGCTAGGCTAGGCTAGGCTAGGCTAGGCTAGGCTAGGCTAGGCTAGGCTAGGCTAGGCTAGGCTAGGCTAGGCTAGGCTAGGCTAGGCTAGGCTAGGCTAGGCTAGGCTAGGCTAGGCTAGGCTAGGCTAGGCTAGGCTAGGCTAGGCTAGGCTAGGCTAGGCTAGGCTAGGCTAGGCTAGGCTAGGCTAGGCTAGGCTAGGCTAGGCTAGGCTAGGCTAGGCTAGGCTAGGCTAGGCTAGGCTAGGCTAGGCTAGGCTAGGCTAGGCTAGGCTAGGCTAGGCTAGGCTAGGCTAGGCTAGGCTTGGCTTGGCTTGGCTTGGCTTGGCTTGGCTTGGCTTGGCTTGGCTTAGTTATTTCCCTTCAACTTACAAGGAAGCAAGTACTAAGACTATTTCTGCTAAGGTTTATCTCTATTAGTACAATTTAGATAAAAGACTAAGTTTTGTAGCAATAATTTGTTTGTAGAACAGCTAGAGAGTCATGTGAATGGAGCACATCAGAGTATTCTTCTTGTGATCATCAGAGACGAGTGAATGTCTGAAATTGGTAATTTCGAAATGCCAGTGGGAGAGTAATTAACGCAGGCTTAATATTCTCTGCCGAGGCATGGTTTCATTTACATGGCTATGCTCCGTCGTAGAATAACAGATACTGAGGCACGGAGGAACCTGATCTCACTCAGACATTCCCATGCATGACGTGAAAATTGCTGTGCGGTGTTCAGTAAATGCAAACAGAATATTAGCACTTATATTTTCTGAAGAAACAACAAACCAGAGGGATACAGGAACGTCTTACAACTGTTTTACTATGTACAATGTACATAGGGATAGAGAAGGTGTTGTAATGCACCCCAAAATTCGATACCGAGATTTCACCGCAAATATATGTTTTGGAGTCCCCTGAGTCCAAAAAAAGCATTTTTAAAAAACGGTCTGTGTGTGTCTGTGGACAGCATAGCCCCAAAACAAAAAGACTGTTAAATACCAAACTTGGTATTTAGGTTTAGCATCTTCCAAGGATGCGACACGAAGATTTTCAAAAAAAAGTCCCCCCACCACAAACTACCCTTTACATGGAAAAAATTTCGAAAATTTTGATGTTCTTAAAAACTGCTGTCATAGCCAAAAATATAACTTAAACCTCTTCAACAAAAAAAATCAATATTTATTAAAAATATCAATCTCAAAAAAACAATAAATTGATTTTGATTAAAATCCCGTATATTAATGCTATGTATGTCCGAAATAAAATGTATATTTCGAGTTTTTTGGGAATAGCCTCTGAAGACCTCTTTATTCTGGATGAATTTTGCTGAATTTTGCTTTACTGCTAAACCGTCAGAGATTGAAAAAAACGTACTACACAAAAAAACGTACATCATGACAAAACACACAATGTTTGTCCTTTACGTTTTTTTGTGGAGGTAACCGTTTTCGAGATATTCCTTGTTTTGGTTTCAATTGTGAAGTACTTAAATTTTTCTCACACAGGCAGTGTCTGTTTTTCTTTTGCTCTACTCCTGAACAAGCAAAGAAGTGATTTGCAATGACAATCGCACAAGGATAGCTTTTAAAACATTTGACAATCACTTTAGCATAGTGCATTCCCTTCTACTTATAAGGAACTACGTAATAACATTCTGCTAACATTTATCTTGATTAGCATTGTGTACAAAGAAGAAGAATATTTTGTAGGAGTTTTGTAGAGGAGCTAGAGAAAGTCATGTGAGTGTAACACTTCAGATTTTTACTTTCTGTACATGTACTATGCCACTACACGGACTTCTCGTTTTTGAGCTATGCTGCCCACAGACACACTCTTATACACACAGACCCCCTTTGTTCTTTTTGATTCAAAGAGTCGCAAAACATGTATTTCCGGTGAAATCTCGGTATCGAATTTTTGGGTGCAATACAATTCTTTCTCTATACACTGTACATAGTATGTATAGAGAAAGTAAAAACACATAAATTGTGTGTTTTAACGTGATGTGTAATAAGTTTTTGTCTATTTCTTACGTTTACCAGCTACGCAAAATTTATTCAGAATAAAGAGGTCTTCAGTGGTCATTTTCCACAAAATTCAAGATATACATTTTATTTGCCATCTAAATATCTTTAATACACACTTTAATCAAAATCACTAGAGCCATTTTTGAGAAAATCAAAATTTTCGAAATTGTTTCCATGCAAAAGGTAGTTTGGAGGGATTTTTCTCAACATGTTTATGTGGCATTCCTGGAAGATACTAAACTTAAATATCAAGTTTGCTATTTTACCAACTTTTCGTTTTTGAGTTATCATGTTCACAGACACACGAACACACAGACACAAACACAGACCTTTTTCTAAAAATATCTTTTTAGATACAGGGGATCCTAAAACGTGTATTTCCGTTGAAATCTTGGTATCGTATTTTTCGGTGGAATGCAATACCTTCTCTATACACTAAATGTGTACACTGCATTAGTGTTTATGAACACGATAACTCAAAAACGAAAAGTCAGTAAAATACCAAACTTGGTATTTGAGTTTAGTAGCTTCTAGGGATGCGACAAGAAGATTATGAGGTAAATGTTCCCACCCCAAACTACTCTTTACATGGAAAAAATTTCGGAAATTCTGATTTTCTGAAAAAGTCTAACAATTTGGATTGAAGTGTGGAATATTAAAGATATTTACATGAAACATAAAATGAATATCTTGAATTTTCTAGGAATAGCCTCTGAAGAATCTTTATTCTGGATGAATTTTGCGGAATTTTGCATATCTAGTAAACTGTAAGAAGTGGATAAAAACTTATTACAAAAAATGTAGATCTCATTAACGCACACAATTTGTGTCATGTAAATTTTTTTCATGGATTTGGCCGTTTCCGAGATATTCCTTGTTATTTGTTTGAGTTTTAAAATACTTTAACTTTTCACATACAGGAATTTGTCAACTCCTGGCAATGCAAAGAAACGGAGCTTATCCACATCCAACCAGCTTTTAAAAGATTTGACAATCGTTTTGCCTAGTATATGCCATTATTTCCCTTCTAATTAAAATAAAATCATTTCTGCTAGTGTTTATCTAGATTAGCAGGAAGTAGATAGAAGAATAAGCTTATTAACAATAGTATGATACAGAAATGTAGAGAAAGTCATGTGAATTTAACACACCTTATTTTTTTAGCGATTTTAGGGTAGTTCTCGTGATAACGTATACTTTATGACCTGTTTTATTTGTTTTGGTATAAAAGAGCTTGCACCAGATCACAAAATGATTAACGTTTATCGGGATGCTGTAAACAGAAGACTAAGTTGCTTAACATGGGGCTTAAGTTGGCTGTACTGCTTGTTATTCCCTACTAGCGCTGTAATCCCGATGAATAAAAACCATGTCTCACACCATTAATAATGAAGCGACATCATTCGGGTCACGTGACACTCTCTGGCTCCCCAATTTTCTGACTCTGCAGCATCTCCTTCAATGAACGTGATCTGAATCTGCTTGCGGTCATCCTCACATAACCTCTCTCTCTCTCTCTCGATATCCACGCCGAGGCCCATTTCTTCATACCTCGTTACGTCACAAATCCGCTAATCACCTTACTCAAGCCATTTCACACTCTTCTTTAGCATTCGGCATGGTAGCAGAGCGTTGCCAAAGCAATATTATTTTCTGACCAGAGTTATAAAACAGATTACTTTAACTACATCTCATCGTAAACCTTATTATTATTATTATTATTATTATTATTATTATTATTATTATTATTATTATTACTATTATTATTATTATTATTTTTATTATTATTATTATTATTATTATTATTATTATTATTATTATTATAGTAGTATTATAGTTTTACTTTCTCTACGTGCTACACGAAAAATAGAAAAGGGGAATAATTAATAATTACATAAAATATGCTTTAGAATTATTTTTAGTTAAATTCAATAAATTATATATTAAATATTAGTTTAAATATATGTTTATATATTTTATATTTTAATTAATTATATTTATGTAGATTAAATAAAACATCGAGATTTCATTTTAAAAATTAAAATGTAATTTTCATAATAATGTATTCAAATCTCTACAAAGTTCGAGAAAGCGTTGCATTCCACCCGAAATTTCTATACCGAGATTTCACTGGAAGTACACGTTTTAAAGTTCCGGAATCCCAAAAAGGCATTTTTAGGAAAAGATTCGTATGTGTGTGTGTGAACACGACTTCCATAGATCCAGCACGAAGTTTTATAGGAAAATACCCCCCTCCCCAAACCATCCTTTACATGGAATAAAAAAATCTTGTGTTCCATTCACATGACTTTGTCTACATCACTGTAACAAACTATTGTTAATATGCATATTCTTCTATCTAATTTATGACAGTCGAGATAAACATTAGCAGAAATTGCCTTAATTACTTTCTTCCTTGTAAGTAGAATAAAAATAAGGGAATACACTAGGCTAAAACCAATGTCAAATCTCTTAAAAGCTGGTTGCCATGTGGTTCAAATCCGTTTCTATGCAGAACCAGGAGTTTACAACTTTCTGTGTGAGAAAAGTATTTTAAACCTCAAACAAATAACAAAGAATATCTCAGAAACGGCAAATTCTACGAAAAAAAACCGTATATGACAAAAATTGTATGTTTTAACGTGCTCTACATCTTTTGTATGTAAGTCTCTGTCTATCGTTTGCAGTTTATCAGTTATGCAAATTGCAGCAAAATTCTTTCAGAATAAAGAGGTCTTTAGATACTATTCCCAGAAAATACAACATATATACACGCACACACACATTTTCTTTGCCACATAAATATCTTTAATATACGGCATTTTAATCAATATCGTGAGGGTCATTTTTGAGAAAATAAAATTTTGAAATTTTTCCATATAAAGGGTAGTTTGGGGTGTATCCTCAAAATCTTCAAGTCGCATCCCAGGAAGATAACAAACTTAAATGCCAATTTTGATATTTTACCGATTTTTCATTTTTGAGTTATCGTGTTCGTGATCAAAGACACACGCACACACGGACACACGGACGGACTAGCACACACACACACACGGACTTTTTTCTGAAAATACTTTTTTTTTTTTGGATACAGGCGCCCCTAAAATGTATGTATATTTTCTGTGAAATCTCAGTATCGAAGTTTTGGATGGAGTGCAATACCTTTTCTATACACTATTTACATAGTACGTGTAGAGAAAGTAATAATAATAGTAATAACAAGGAATAGCTTGGTAATTTTTAACTCTAACAAAATGTGCATTATATAAATTGTGTGTTTTAACGAAATCTGTCTATCTCTTACGTTTTACCAGTTATGCAAAACTCATTCAGAATGAAGAGGACTTTAGAGGTTAATCCCAGAAAAATAAAGAAATACATTTTATTTGCCATGCAAATATATTTATTATGCGGTATTTTAATCAAGATAGAATTATTCATGAAAAACGGAATTTTCGAAATTTTTTCCATGCTAAGCGCAGTTTACAGCACGGTGGGGGGAGAATTTCTTCAAAATCTTCGTGTCACATTCTTGGGAGATGCCTAACTTAAATATAAATATTGATTTTATAAAAATGTCTGTTTTTAAGTACAAGGATCCTAAAACTGTATTTCTGGCGAAATATTGATATCGAAATTTTGGGTGGAATGCAATAGCTTCTATGCCTACTATGTAGAATTAAGTAAACCTAACTCCATTGCACGGAAGTTCACAAGAGACCGATGCATTCCCCATCTCGGCACGAAGGCGCAATGAATGGGGTGCAGTGCTGGAGTCCCTCCCAGCCGGTTAATGCGGTCTTCTCGATCTGGAGCCGCTACTTCTCAATCAAGTAGCTCCTCAATTTGGGACCTCACAAGCCTGAGTGTACCCCTGACCAGGTCGATACTGGGAATCGAACCCAGATCTCCCGCTTGGTTGTACGAAGTAGAGAAAGCAAAAAGCTGAAATTCTTGCAAGAGTCTAATTTCTTCAGTTTTACTTTCTCTGCACGTACTATGTACATAGTGTATAGAGAAGGTGTTGCACTCCACCTAAAAATTCGATACCGAGATATATGGAAATATATGTTTTAGGGTCCCCTGTAACCCAAAAAATAATTTTCAGAAAAAGGTCCGTGTGTCCGTGTCTGTGAACATGATAACTCAAAAACGAAAAGTCGATAAAGTACCAAACTTGGTATTTAAGTTTAGTATTTTCCAGGGATGCGACACGAAAATTTTGAGAAAACTTTTCCATCCCAAACTACCCTTTACGTGGAACTTTTTTCGAACATTTAGATTTTCTCAATAATTGCTCTAACGATTTTTATTAAAATTTCGTGTATTAAAGATATTTACCTGACAAATTAAATGTATATCTTGAATTTTCTGGGAATAGCCTCAAAAACCGTAAGAGATGGACAAAAACTTAACCACACAAAAGATGTAGAGCACGTTAATACACACAATTTATGTTATTCACATTTTTTTCGCGGAGTTGATCGTTTTAAAGATATTCATTGTTATTGGTTTCAACTTTGAAAACTTATACTTTTCTCATATAGGAATTTGTCAACTCCTGTCCACATAAACAAAGGTCATTCAGTCACATAGCAACCAGCTTTTGATTATCACTTTAGCCTATGGTACTCCCTTATTTCGCTTTTACTTACAAGGAAGCAAGTAATAAGACTATTTCTGATAATTTTTTCTCGATTAGCACGAAGTAAATAGAAGCATAAGCTTTTTAACAATAATTTGTTGCAGAGATGTAGAGAAAGTCATGTGAATGGCACACATCAGATTTTTAATTCGTAGTTTTATATAAAAGACATGGAATTTATACTGATATATAAGTTGAAAAGTTTATTTTTTCTCTCTGGGCTTCATCAGAATGTTAACAAACAGTGATATATTAAAGCAAAAATATTATACTCGAATTTACTAAAATAGATGTGTAACAAATGTTTACTCGTGTGTTGTTTTTTAATTAACAAGTGATAAAAGGACCAAAGAAAGTAGTACTTCTGAAGCAAAGTGCCTGAAGGTTATTAACTATCTATTTATTTATGTATTATTGTTTCATTTTGTGTTCATTACAAACAACTAACTCTTCCACCGTGGGCTTTTAAACCCTTAAGGGGCACCGAAGTTCTAAAAGTACTTTTCTAAAGTATTGGAGCTAGATTTTTTATTTTGACAGGCATTACTAGTAACATAAGCAACTACTTATATAAAGTTCAACTCAATATGTAACATCATTCTGTATCTATTAATTTATATCAACTTTATTATTAAAATTCAAAATCTGTCTCTTCGAGAGAGATATTGTACTCAAAATATCATTCTGTATAACTACATTCCTAATGCCGTTGTAAACATTTTTGGTTGGAATTTTCCCATATTTGATAGGTTTTTACTTTCTCTACACGTTCTATGTACATAGTGTATAGAGAGGTATTGTATTGCACCCAAAAAGTCGATACCAAAATTTCACCGGATATACGCGTTTTAGGGTCCCCTGTATCCAAAATAAGATCCGTGTGTGTGTGTGTGTGTCCGTGAACACGATAACTGAAAAAATCTGATGTGTTACACTCACATGACTTTCTCTAGCTGTTCTACAAACTTCTTACATAAGATTCTTCTTCTTTCTGCACCTTGCTAATCGATGTACTCATTAGCACAATGTTCTTATTATTTAGTTCCGTATAATAGGAAGAAAATAAGGGAATACACTAGACTAAACCAATAGTCAAATGTTTTAAAAGCTGTCGTTATGCGATTGTCATTACAAATCGCTTCTTTTCTTGGCCAGGAGTAGAACAAAAGAAAAACGACACTGCCGTCTGAGAAAAGTATAAGTACTTCACAACTGAAACTAATAACAACGAATACTTCGAAAACGGTAAGCTCCACGAGAAAAATGTTTATGACATAGCTTGTGTATTTTAACAAGACCTAAATTTTTTGTGTAGTAAGTTTTTGTCTATCTCTTGCGGTTTACTAGTTATGCCAAATTAAGCAAAATTCATCCAAAATA
The DNA here is from genome assembly GCA_030762935.1 of Hymenopus coronatus. NCBI lineage: Eukaryota > Metazoa > Arthropoda > Insecta > Mantodea > Hymenopodidae > Hymenopus > Hymenopus coronatus. Next base: position 22,725,898 of record CM060882.1, read on the forward strand.
AACAGGTCTTCAGAAACTATTCCCACACCATTCAAGATATACATTTTATTTGTCAGGTAAATATCTTTAATATACGATATTTTAATCAAAATCGTTAGAGCCATTTTTAAGAAAATCAAAATTTTCGAAAAAAGTTCCATGTAAAGGCTAGTTTGGGGTGGGGGGATTTTTCTCAAAATCTTCGTGTCGCATCTCTGGAAGATACTAAACTTAAATACCAAGTTTGGTATTTAAGCTACTTTTCGTTTTTGAGTTATCGTGTTCACAGGCACACGGACAAACACACGCGGACCTTTTTCTGAAAATGCTTTTTTTGGATACAGGAGGTCCTAAAACATGTATTTCCGGTAAAATTCTGGTATCGAATTTTTGGGTGGAATACAATACTTCTCTATCCCTATGTACACTGTACATATGGGGCTAGAGAAAGTAAAAATCTGATGTGCTCCATTCACATGACTTTCTCTATATCTCTGTAAATTATTATTGTTAATAAGCTTATCTCTTATTTATTTCATGCTAATCGAGAAAAATTAGCAGAAATAGTCTTATTTCTTGCTTTATTGTAAGTAGAAGCGAAATAAGGGAGTAATAGGTTCAAGTGAAAGCCAAAAGTTGGTTGCTATGTCACTGATGTTCTTTTGTTTGTATGGACAGGAGTTGACAAATTCGTGTATGAGAACAGTATGTTTTTCAAAGCTGAAACAAAGAAAAAGGAATATCTCAAAAACGATCATCTCCACGAAAAAAATGTATATAACATAAATTGTGTGTTTTAACGTGCTCTAGATTTTTTGGGGGTTAAGTTTTTCTCCATCTCTTACGGTTTAGCATTTATGAAAAATTCATCCAGAATAAAGTAGTCTTCATTGGCTATTCCCAGAAAATTCAAAATATACATATTATTTGTCAGGTAAATAACTTTAATATACAATATTTTAATCAGAATCGTTAGAGCCATTTTTTAGAAAATCGAAATTTTCGAAAAAATTTCCATGTAAAGGGTAATTTGGGGTGGGGGGATGTTCCTCAAAATCTTCGTGTCGCATCCCTGTAAGATACTAAACTTAAATACCAAGTTTGGTATTTTACCGACTTTTCGTTTTTGAGTTATCATGTTCACAGACACACGGACACACACGGACCTTTTTCTGAAAATACTTTTTTTTGGATACAGGGGACCCTAAAACATATATTTCCGGTGAAATTTCGGTATCGAATTTTTTGGTGGAGTGCAACACATTCTCTATGCACTATGTACATAGTGAGTATAGAGAAAGTAAAAATGAAAAGTTGCGTATCTTCTAAGGATGCAACACGAAGATATTGAGGAAAATTTCCCCACCCCAAATTAACCTTTAAATGGAAAGTTTTGATTTTCTCAAAAATGGCGCTAACAATTTTATTAAAATACGGTATATTAAAGGTATTTACATAAAAATAATATGTACATCTTGAATTTTTGAGAATAGCCTCAGAACAGCTCTTTATTCTGGATCAATAAAGAGATAAACCGTAAGAGATAGACAAAAGCTTACAACACAAAAGATGTACATCTTGTTATAATGCATTAATTATGTCATATACACTTTTTTGTCATAATTTCTATTTGGTAAAGCTATAGAAAGTCATGTAAATAGAACACAATATTTTTTTGATTTAGAGCTTTAAACTTCACACAAAAACCTAACCGTTGAATTTCAATGACTTAAAATACTGATTTATGATTACAGTTAAAATTTAAATTTTGTTTTCTGAAATTAATAATATTTTCATAAGGTATATATTTTACTTTCTCTAGCACGTATGTACAGTGTACATAGTGTTATATTCCATCAAAAAAATTGATGCCGAGATTTTATCGGGAATACATATTTTGAGACCTCCTGAATCCAAAAAGAATGCGACTTTTAGGAAAATCCCCTCATCGAAAATGTTACCATTTAAATGGAACATTTTTGGAAATTTCGAATTTCTAAAGAATCCTATGTGTTCCATTCACATGGCTTTCTCTACATGTTATTAAAACGCTTATGCTTCTATGTACTTCAAGCTAATTGAGAAAAATTTAGCAGAAATAGTCTTATTACTTGCTTCCTTGTAAGTAGAAGTGAAATAAGGGAGTAACATAGGTTAAAGTAGTAGTCAAAAGCTGGTTGCTATGTGACTGAAGTCTCTTTGTTTGTATGGATAGGAGTTGACAAATTCCTGTATGAGAAAAGTATAAGTTTTTCAAAACTGAAACCAGTAAAAAGGAATATCTCAAAACCGATCAACTCCACGAAAAAAATGTACATAATATAAATTGTGAGCTTTAACGTGCTCTACATTTTTAATGTGGTAAGTTTTTGTCTATCTCTTACGGTTTATGTTATGCAAAATTCCGTAAAATTCATCCAAAATAAATTAGTCTTCAGAGGCTGTTCCCAGAAAATTCAAATATACATTTTATTTGGAATGTAAATATCTTAAATATAGGAGATGTTAATCAAAATCGTTAAAAAAAATCAAAACTTTGGATGCCTTTTTCCGTGTAAAGGGTAGCTGAAGATGGGGAATTTTCTTGAAAATTTTCGCGTCGCATCCTTCGAAAATTCTGAACCTAAATATCAAGTTTGGTATTTAACCGACTTTTCATTTTGAGCTATGCTGTCCACAGACATACACTCACACAGACAAACATGGACATTTTTCTAAAAATACTTTTTGAGGGATTATGGGGGTCGCTAAGCATGTATTCCCGGTGAAATCTCGGTATCGAATATTTGGGTGCAATACAATACCGTCTCTATACGCTATGTACACAGTATGTGTAAAGGAAGTAAAAACGTTTTAAAAAGAAGTATCATATTTGGATCTTTCGGGACTTAGCTCTAAGTGATTTTGCGGACAAGAGACATATACGTGCACATATGCATATATGCGACTTGTAAAGCTTGATAGCCTCTGGTCCCATGAGATAGCAAAGTTCGCACCTGCGGTAGATGGAAAAGTGATATGTGTATTTTCATTTGGACGGACGATATCCGCTCAGGGAATGTGATTGTTTGCATTAGCCAATTGTCACGTAGCAGTGATAGAATCTCGATGAGTCGATATGCGATGCGAATCCATTCTCATTTCTCTCGTCCAACAAAATTAAAACAAGGAAAATGTAATTATTTGCTATGAATTTTCAATGCTGATTCTTATCAAGGAAAACACAAATCAACGCTTGCTTCATATTGTTTAAAAGTCGTGTACACAGAATCAGCTCTCATATTTCTCGTTCTTTTCACTCTCAAGTGAAGCCATTCAAAACTGATTAATAAAACTAAAAGCTTCTGTCCAATATAAGATATAGATCTTACAACTTATTCAATAAAAAAAATCTGATATGTTCCATTCACATGACTTTCTCTACTTCTGTGTAAAAAATTATTGTAATAAGTTTATTCTTCTATTTACTTCATGCTAATTGAAAAAAAAATTAGCAGATATATTCTTTTTACTTGCTTCCTTGTAAGTAGAAGCGAAATAAGGGAGTATCATAGGTTAAACTGAAGTCAAAAGCTGGTTACTAGGTGAATGACGTTCCTTTGTTTGTATGGACAGGAATTGACAAATTCCTGTATGAGAAAAATACAAGTTTTTTAAACCTGAAACCAAAAACAAGGAATAGCTCAAAAACGACCAACTCCTCGAAAAAAATTTATATAACATAAATTGTGTGTTTTAATCTGCTCTACATATTTTGTGTGGCAAGTTTCTGTCCATTTCTTACGGTTTAGCAGTTATGCAAAATTTCGTAAAATTCATCCTTAATAAAGTATTCTTCAGAGGCTATTCCCAGGAAATGCAAGATATACATATTATTTGTCAGGTAAATATCCTTAATATACGATATTTTAATAAAAATCGTTAGAGCCATTTTTGAGAAAATCAAAATTTTCGAAAAAAGTTCCATGTAAAGGATAGTCGGGGTGGGGGTATTTTCTTGAAAATCTTCGTGTCGCATCCTTGGAAGATACGGTCTTTTCGTTTTTGTGCTATGCTGTCCACAGACACACATACACGCACACAGACACACGGACCCTTTTCCAAAAAGGCGTGTTATTTATGGACGCTGTTTAACTACTGCGGTTCTCAGCGTACCGTTCTATACTGGGCGTGAAAGATCGCTTAATTTTTCTCAGACTATCAGGCTTGAGGTTCTTTTTCGTACCGTAAATGTACGACACGGGACCAACGGCTTTACTTCCCTTCTGAAGGAAGCCATGCTAAGGATTTTTACATCCGAACCCGCGACCTTGGGTATATGAAGTCAGCATGGGAACCATTACACCACGGAGGGCGGATAAGTTATTTAATGCTCTCCCCAGTAATCTCAAAGAAAAAGGCTTTTAAGGCTTCTCTGTGCAATTAAACATTTTGTTCTGTAGATGAATATTAAAGTGACAAATCTGTCTGACAATGGTCTATCAAAGTAGATCCAATAATATTTTACACTTTAGTACATAATTGTAAATTTGTGAATTTTTGTATTGTAAATATGTATTGTAAATTGTGACATGTATGCACTTAGAAGTGTACATAATAGAATTATATTTTATTTTATATAATTACTAGAGGTAACTATCATGTCGATAGGTAGAAAACTATCATCTCACATTTCATCAGTGTTATATAATGAAATATTAATTTATACATTTTAACAGTAATTTTGATACTCTTTGTTTATTTGTGCATTAAATAAGGAAGAACAAATGCTTTTATTCAGCACATTGAGAATATTGCAGTGAGGTACAAACCTCAAAAGCCACACAAAAATTCGATACCGAGATTTCACCGGAAATACATGTTTTAGGACCCCCTGAATCCAAAAAAGGCATTTTCAGAATAAGATCCGTGTGTGTGTGTGTGTGTGTGTGTGTGTGTGTGTGTGTTTGGGTGTCTGTGAACACAATAACTCAGGAACGAAAAGCGGTAAAATACCAAACTTGGAACGTTTTTCGAAAATTTCGATTTTTTCAAAAATGGCTCTAACTATTTTGATTAAAATATCATACGTTAAAGATGTTTACTTCACAAATAAATTGTATACCTTGAATTTTCTGGGAATAGCTTCTGAACACTATTTTATTCTGGATGAATGTTGCTGAATTATGCATAACTGTAAGAGATAGACAAAAGCGTATTACACAAAAAACATAGATCCTGTTAAAACACACAATTTATGTCTCATACGATTTTTCGTAGAATTGTCCATTTCTGAGATATTCCTTGGTATTTGTTTCTGATTCAAAATACTTACACTTTTTTCACACGGAAAGTTGTAAATCCTGGCCCTACATAGATACGGATCTCAACCACATGGCAACCAGCTTATAAAGGATTTGACATTCGGTTTAGCCTATTCCCTTATTTCCCTTTTACTTATGAGGAAGCAAGTAATAAGACTCTCACTGCCAATTTTTTCTTGATTAGCATTAAGTAAGTAAAAGAATAATCTTTTAATAATAATTTGTTGCAGAGATGTAGAGAAGGTCATGTGAATGGAACACATCGGATTTTTCAGATGTAAAGTTAATGCCGAAAGTAGAGGTTGTGAGACGAGACCAGAGCAAAACTGCTACGTTGCGCAGTGGTTCTTTACTTGAAGGGCGTTAGTGGGAGAAGTTGCGCCAACATGTATGCGCAGAAGTCATAGCGTTTCTGAAGGAGCGAAGTGCACTAGCAGTAGTTTTTGTGCGGCATTATTTAGTGTTTATGCAAATGCTGTTATGCACATTATTGTTAACTTGGAAGAAGTCGCTGATGCTGATAACGAAGATGATGGTGCAATTTGCGGGATTGAAGAGCTATAGAAGCATGTAACATTGGCTGAGTTATATTGGCAAGGTTCATGTTTTCCAAATCATTGTGTGATAAGCTGGATTGCAGAAAAAGTAAATACATCGAAATTCCTTCAAGCAAAACACTTCGTCTTACCCTCTACATAAAATGTATAAACATCTAATGAGATACTTTCACACGACTTTCTCTACATCTCTGCAACAAATTTTGATTAAAAAGCTAAAGCTTTTATTTACTTAATGCTAATGAGAAAAAATTAGCAGAAATAGTCTTATTACTTGCTTCCTTGTAAGTAGAAGCGAAATAAGGGAGTACCATAAGTTAAAGTGACAGCCAAAAGCTGGTTGCTATGTGACTGAAGTTCCTTTGTTTGTATGGACAGGAGTTGACAAATTCCTGTGTAAGAAAATTATAAGTTTTTCAAAGCTGAAACTAAAAACAAGGAATAGTTTAAAAGCAATCAACTCCACGAAAAAATGTATATAACATAAACTGTGTGTTTTAATGTGCTCTACATTTTTTGTGTGGTAAGTTTTTGTCCATCTCTTATGGTTTAGCAGTCATGCAAAAATCCGTAAAATTCATCCAGAATAAAGTAGTCTTCAGATGCTATTCCCAGAAAATTCAAGATATACATTTTATTTGTCAAGTAAATATCTTAAATATACGAGATTGAATTAAAATCAATGCACTCATTTTTAATAAAATCAAAATTTTCGAATGTTTTTTTCCATTTAAAGCGTAGTTTGGGGTGGGCAGATTTTCTTGAAAATCATCGTGTCATATCCTTGGAAGATACCAAACTTAAATACCAAGTTTGTTTTTAACGGTCTTTTCGTTTTTGAGCTATGCTGCCCACAATCACACACACACAGACACACACGGACATTTTTCTAAAAATGATTTTTTTTTATTTAGGGGGTTTCAAAACATATATTTCCGGTGAAATGTCGGTATCGAATTTTTGGATGCATTACAATGCCTTCTCTATACACTATGTACATTATACGTTTAGAGAAAGTAAAAATCTGATGTGTTACACTAACGTGACCTTTCTCTAGCTGCTCTACAAACAAACTTATTACAAAAGATCTTCTTTCTTCACCATGCTAATTGAGATAAACATTAACAGAATGTACTAATTACTTAGTTCGTTATAAGTAGAAGGGAACTGAAGGAATGCACTATGCTAAAGTGATAGCCAAATGTTTTAAAAGCTGTCGTTATACGATTGTCATTGCAAATCTCTTCTCTGCTTGGCCAGGAGTAGAACAAAAGAAAACGGACACTCCCTGTCCCAGAAAAGTGTAAGTACTTTACAAGTGAAACTAATAACAAGGCATATCTTGAAAACGGTAAATTCCACGAAAAAATTGTATATGACAAATTGTGTATTTTAACAAGATCTACATTGTTTCTGTAGTACGTTTTTTTCTGTCTTATGGCTATGCAAAATGCCGTAAAATTCATCTAGAGTAAAGTAGTCTTCAGCGGCTATTCCCAGAAAATTCAAAATATACATTTTATTTCTGATGGAAATATCTTTAATATGTGGTATTTTAATCAAAATCGTTAGAGCCATTTTTAAGAAAAACAATTTTTTTTTAAATTTTTTCCATGTAAAGCTAGTAGGGGGTGGGGGGATTTTCTTGAAAATCCCTTGGAACATACCAAACGTAAATACCAGGTTTGGTATTCAACAGTCTTTTTGTTTTTGAGCTATGCTGTCCACAGACACACACACGCACACACAGACCTTTTTTTCCAAAAATGCGTTTTTTGGATTCAGGGGGACCCAAAACATGTATTTCCGGTGAAATTTCGGTATCGAATTTTTGGCTGGATTACGATACCTTCTTTATGTGCATAGTACGTGTAGAGAAAGTAAACATTAACTTTATAACAAAATGATTCGCTATAACTATGGATATGTGCCAACAATTACTTTCATGTGAACTGTAATAATTGTTTACCGCTGCACGCTGTTGTGGTTGTGTTATTCGCGCCATTTACCCCTCTCAGCCTTTGCAGAGATAGAGACAAGGAAAACAACAATACGTGTTCATTTACATAGGTGTAACAATCAGCTATGTCTTTCGAAGTAAGCCGCCACACACGTGCGGCGATTACGGCCACAAGGCGTAGTCACAGTACCAGGTGGCCCTACTGTCCGTATATAGAGATATACCTTGGTGCGTTAAAGAGTTGCAGAACTCAACGGGGCTATTTCAAGTTAAACTGAAGTGAAAAACTAGCGAGTCCGTCCTTCGTTTTATCCCTCTCCGCTGATAAGCAAGATCGGTAAAGCGAAGCACACTGCGGCCCGGCTCTCTCAGTTCACTGGCAGGGTTTAACTTGAAAAATGAAATGGACGCTCTTTAACTACTGTGGTTCTCGGCGTCCTATTCTATACTGGACATAAAAAGGGCTTAATTTTGCTCAGAGGCCTCTTTATCAGCCTTGGAGTTCTTTTACGTGCCATATATCTACGACACGGGACCCACGGCTTTACTTCCCTTCCGAAGAAAGCCACGCTAAGGATTTTTGCGCTTGAAAAAAAAATCCATCGTCCTCCGCCGGGTTTGAGCCCACGACCTTAGGTATATGAAGTTAGCATGCTAACCCTTACACCACGGAGGCCGACTTCTTAACTTGAACTATCTCCACTGAGTTCAACAACTGTTTTAACGTTCGAAGTGATATCTGCACACTTCAATTGCGGGGTAGTTATATTTCATTTTCTGGGTATAGCCTCTGAAAATCTCTATGCTGTCCACAGATACACAGACACGGACTTTTTTGTAATAATGTTTTTTTTTTTAATTCAGGGGGACCCAAAACATGTATTTCCGGTGAAATATCGGTATCGAATTTTGGGTGGAAAGCAATACCGTCTCTATACACTACGTACATAGCACGTGTAGAGTAAGTAAGAATGTAGATCTTGCTAAAATATAAATGTTCTTACAAATTGTTGTAGAGTTAATAATCTATATCTGAGAAATTCCTTGTTAGTTGTTTCAGTATTAAATTACTTTCTCAATTGTAAACTTGCTATTCTTTTTATATTTTTGTTTTACTCTTAACCACGCAAAGAGAACCCAATTTTAATTTTAGTCACATAGCGACAGCTTTTAAAAGGTTTGACTATCAATTTAGCCTTGTGAATTTTTGCTTACAAGGAACTAAGTCTTGTAATGCAAAATTTTCTGCTAATGTTTATCTGGATAGTATGAACTAGTTATAGGTATAATCTTTTTACTTTCTCTCATAGAGTATAGAGAAGGTATTGTAATGCATCCAAAAATTCGATACCGAGATTTCACCGGAAATATATGTTTTGAAACCCCTGAATAAAAAAAACCTTTTTAGAAAAATGTTCGTCTGTGTGTGTATGTGTGTGCGTGTGTGTGTGTGTCTGTGGGCACCATAGCTCAAAAACGAAAAGACCGACAAATACCAAACTTGGTATTTAAGTTTGGTATTTTGAAAGGATGCGACACGAAGATTTTCAAGAAAATCCCCCCACTCCCAACTACCCTTTACATAGAACTTTTTTCGAAAATGTTGATTTTCTCAAAAATGGCTCTAACGATTTTGATTAAAATATCGTACATTAAAGGTATTTACCTGACAAATAATGTGTATACCTTGAATTTTCTGGGAACAGCCTCTGAAGACTATTTTATTCTGGACGAATTTTACGGAATTTTGCATAACTGCTAAACCTTAAGAGGCAGACAAAAACTTATCATACAAAAAATGAAGAACACATTAAAACACACAATTTATGTTATATCAATTTTTTTCGTGGAGTTGATCGTTTTTGAGATATTCCTTGTTTTTGGTTTCAGCTTTAAAAAAACTTTTTCTCATTTGTCAACTCCTGTCCATACAAACAAAGCAATTTCAGTCACATAGCAACCAGTTTTTGACTATCACTTTAACCTTTGGTACTCCCTTATTTCGCTTCTACTTACGAGGAAGCAAGTAATAAGAATATTTTTCTTTTTTTCTTTTTTCTCGATTAGCATGAAGTAAATAGAAGCAAATAGAAAAGCAAATAGGTGTAATTTACAGTACTGTGATTCATTTATCGTCTTTGTCCATGGCGCGCAAATCGATGTACCGTTTATACGTGGACGTGACGTGTTATCTGAAACGGTTCTCGTTGCAGCCTCACACAATGAAGTTTTTGAGGGTCCCGTGGAGCGGAGAAGCCAACTTTCCACCCTCGGATTCAATTACTAAACAGCATTCCTTCCCGGCTCTCTGCGATGAAGGAAATCGGTTTTAGGGATCGAATCAGTTATTTTCCTCTCGGGTGATCGCAATGATTAGATCAGAGATCGGGCCGCTAGAGGCATCTGTGTCTGTCCACTCATCTCCAGATGCGAGGCAGCAGGGAAACCATAAAAGACGTCAGGTGGAATTCACCAAAGGAATATCTTCTCAACTTTCTCCTGCAACGTTTCATTTACACGTCCTCGAAAGCATTTTAAATATTCTCGCATTGGCGTTCTCAAATGTTTTTATACCAGATGAAAATAACACTTTACCTTCTCTATACCTACCTTCATCCTGGGTGGCGCAGCTTTTGAAGATTGGCTTTCTTTTATGCTTTAATTTCTTTCTTTCTTTTATTTTTCTTATTTTGTTTTTATTTCATTTTCTCTACACGTACTATGTGCATACCGTATCGGAAATACATATTTTGGACCCCCTGAATCAAAAAAAAAAATAAAAAAAGAAGCATTTTAAGAAAAAAGTCCCTGTGTGTATATCTGTGTCTATGTGTGTGTCTGTGGGCAGCATAGCTAAAAAAATCTGATGTATTCCATTCACACGACTTTCTCTAAATCTCTGTAACAAATTATTGTTAAAAAGCTTATGCTTCTATTAACTTCATGCTAATCGAGAAAAAAATTAGCAGAAATATTCTTATTACTTGCTTCCTTGTAAGTATAAGCGAAATAAGGGAGTAACATAGTTTAAAGTGATAGTCAAAAGCTGGTTGCTATGTGACTTCAGTTCCTTTGTTTGTATGAACAGGAGTAGATTCATTTTTGTTTGAGAAAGTAGAAGTTTTTCAAAGCTGAAACCAAAAACAAGGTATATCTAAAAAACGATCAACTCCACGAAAAAAAATTATATTACATAAATCTGTATTTTAAGGTGCTCTACATTTTTTGTGTTGTAAGTTTTTGTCCATCTCTTACGGTTTAGTAGTTATACAACATTCCGTAAAATTCATCAAGAATAAAATAGTCTTCATAGACCATTCCCAGAAAATTGAAGATATACATTTTATTTCTCAGGTAAATATCTCTAATATACGATATTTTAATGAAAATCGTTACAGCCATTTTTAAGAAAATCAAAATTTTTCGAAAAACGTTCCATGTAAAGTGTAGTTGTGGGTGGGGGTATTTTCTTGAAAATCTTCCTGTCGCATCCTTGGAAGATACCAAACTTAAATACCATGTTTGGTATTCAACGGTCTTTTCGTTTTTGAGCTATGCTGTCCAAAGTCACACATCCCTTTTTCTGAAAATGCTTGTTTTGGATTCAGGGGGACCCAAAACATGTATTTCCAGTGAAATCTCGGTATCTAATTTTTGGGTGGAATGCAATACCTTCTCTATACACCATGTACATAGCACGTGTAGAGAAAGTAATAAGAAAAGTCCGTGAAATATCAAATTTGATAGTTAAGTTCAATATCTTCCAAGGATGCGACACGGGGATTTCCAAGAAAATCCACTCACTCCTGACTACCCTTTACATGGAACATTTTTCGAATTTTTTTATTTTCTCGAAAATGGTTGTAATGATTTTGATTAAAATCTCGTATATTAAGGATATTTACATGACAAATAAAATGTATATCTTGAATTTACGGGAATAACTTCTGAAGCCCTCTTTATCTGGATGAACTATGGTGAATTTTGCATTGCTGGTAAACTGTAAGAGATAGACAAGGTTTACTTGACAAAAATGCTCTTTAAAACACAATTTATATTATAATTTTGTGGAGTTTTGAAATATTCCTTGTTATTGGTTTCAGTTTAAATGTTCTGGCATTGCTGTGCTCAAATGTTTTTATACCAGATGAAAATCACGCCTTAGTTTCTCTGCTGCTTAACTCCCGCCTTGGGGTTGTTGAGGATTTCCTTCTTTTCTCTACTTAGTTGACAAGGTATTGCATATCACCGAACATTTGATCTTGAGATTTCACTGGAAATATACGTTTTAGGTTCCCTGTGTACAGAAAATCTTATGCTGTCCATTCACCTAACTTTCTCTAGCTGTTCCACAAACAATATTTTGTTACAAAACATTACTCTTTTGTTGTAAAAAAGTTGAGACAAGTTCCGGCGGAAATACTTCAGCTGAGGCACTATTAAATAACATAAATATTCCAAACAATATTAGTTTAAAATGGGATGAATTTACAGCAGCAGAAGAGATTTTAAATGTTCTAAATGATTTTAAAAGATAATCAAAGAAATTACACCTTTTATATACCAGCCTCTCAACATATTCATACATATCTGCTTAAAGGTGTTCATTTATCAATATGTTAAAAGTTGCTAAAACTATGCCAGTATATAAAATGTTAACCAAAATAATCCAGGAAATTATAGATCCATTCCAATAATACCAGTAATTAGTAAAATTATAGAAGGTGTTGTAGGTATTAAGGCAATTAAGGTCATATTTTATGAAAAACAAATCTATGACTCATCCTCAGTAATCTTTTATCTCTGGGAGATCAACAATTGATACTGTTAATAATCTGCTATCAACTATATATTAAATGTATGAAGCCATTGCTTTTACACATGTTCTGTTTTATGATTTTAATAAGGCTTTTCATGGTATATCCCATGAACTGGTGTTAATGAAATTTAATTACTATGGTGCTCGAAAAAATCAGCTGAATTTTCTTGAATCACAGCGATCACATGTTGTGAAATTTGTGGTAATAGATCTAATATAGCCATGTTAACGTTTAATGTACCTCAAGGTTCTGTCTTGACCAAAATCTAACATGGCAAGCTCATACAAATAGGAACCTTATAAATAAAATACCCAAACATTACATAAAACAGGCTTACTTCGCCTACTTTAAAAGTAGCATTAGATATGGTCTTATATTGTATGGTAATGGTGCTGGCCTGAAAGATTGTTTTTGTTATTATTATTATTACTATTATTACAAAAAAGCATTAAGAATAATTACAAGAAGTTTGCCATATACTTCTTGTGGGTCTTTGTATATGAGTGAAGGAATTTAACTGTGTACAATTTATGCTTTTGATATATATAATGATATATTTAATGTCATTCAAGAAAAATATTACAGATTATGAAGCAACTTCCGTACTCATAATTCAAGGTACAATTCTGATACCCATGCGCCATTTTCTAGATTAAGTAAAATACACAGCTCTCGTGTACATATTTAATGACATTAATATATAAAATATGCTTCCTGAGAGAGTAAGAACTTTAAATTTAAAGCATTTTAAGACTTAATAAGCTCAAGACTAAAAGAAACCCCATTTTATAATATGCAGGAATATTTTAATACTATCTCTAAGTTTTAGTTATAATTATTTTAATTGGAAGATACTTTATTATGACTATTACCATTGTGTGTTTATTTTAAGTTTTTGTAAAATGACTTTGCCAATTATATTTTACTAGCTGCATGGGTGGTGTACCTAATGAAAAAAACTCGGACAAAATCTTCCGTTTACAGAACAACCATGCAATGAAATAAAACTACAATTAAATAATTTGACAACACTTTATTGTAATGCCTTGTAATGTACAATTTTCCTTCCGGAGAGAAAACAGTAGCACTGATAGTTTGCCGACTCTCGAGCACGCAACGTACAACATGCGAAAAACACAATTCAAGGTATATTACACACACTTCTAACGATTGGGATTTTTAAATTCAAAACGATAAGTCGGTTGACAGTGGTATTCTTGAATAAGTATATCCTCGCCTTTGAACTTTCCTATGTTATAGTAACTTAAATCAAATTTGTCATAATTTTTTTAACAGTGAGTTTTGTTCCGCTGCATATTCGCTGATTGATATTGCGTAATATAATTATCACCGAGTCAACCTTGAGCTGTAAACTGTGTGGCGGGAATCCAGGGAAATTCAATGAATTCAGTTAGATAATTGACGATTTCATTTGGATTGGTAATGAAATTGACGACTTAAATGAATGCGTTTGTCCATCAATTTTATCCTGAATTTTTACTTTCAAATCATCTACATCTATAAGTTGATGCTAAAATGGCTTGTTCGCTGAACCAAGCATAGTTTTTTTAATTTGCACCAATATTTGGAAACACTTTAGATATTAATTCTTCCTTTGATGTGAAGTGACAAACATTTGATGGAAACGAAATGAGGCCAGTAGAAGTGTCAACAGGAATTTGTCCATTGGCAATGTCTAATAATGCCTTTGCATCTGAAAAGCACAATGAAGCACAATGATCTGCGCAATATAGCATATACAGTTGTTATTGCGAAAAGGGCGAAGTCGGAGTACCCATAAGGTATTGTGAAAAGGATGACAATTTCAGTTAGCAGCGTGGGCAACCAAGATGTCGTTGGCATAATAACAGCAATGACAGCGCATCCATAGTGTGGCGGGTATACGCTGGCATAGCTAATGAATTACATTAAGGAGAAAGTCACAAAGTAACATTCATGCTTCTTCCGAATCTCTTTTTTTTCCTTTACTTCTAATGTTTTCCACCTCTTTCTTTATTTTCTTCTATGTCAAAACAGCCAAGGCTAACTATGACGTAACTAAAGAGCAAGTAGATCTGGTTGCGCAATTGATAAGATTTTATTTTATGATAGCTTTGTGTATTAAATGTCTCCATTTAACCCAAAATATTACTTCATCAAATGCATTAAGAACACCACAATTGTAGTGTGATGGTGACGAGGTATCTTCATGTTCTTTACCTAGCTCATGTATCACATAACGTCAAATAACCAACATCTGCAATAGGAAGTTAAACCTAAAACGGATCCCGTCATTTCTCCACCATTTTCAGTTTCCAAGCAGGGTTAATGGTTATGTGCATTGTTTATAACTTGTTCATTTTAAAGAATTAGAACAAAAATATACTTATTTCTTTATTTAAACGATCTGACCAAGGGAACTATAGTTAATACATAAGAAATATATTTTATTTTCACAGTTATATTGCGCCATTTTCTCCATAACCGAGAGAATTCCCTTAGCATTGAAGAAGAAAAATAGAGCAATGGGTACTACGGCCATCTGGTGATGGCAAATAATAGGTAGATATTTTAGGTGTTCATCGTCAGGAAAGCTTCTTTATTTTAAACGATAGGAGTAATGAAAGGACAGTTAATGCATAAAAATGTATTGAATTTCACTGCTGCGTTGTGTCATCTGTTGCGTTACCTTAACATTCGATGGGGAAGAAAAATACCACTATTGCCACCTAAAGGCAAGTAAATAAGTGCTTGCTCTAGGTGTTAGTCACAAGGAAAGCTTCTTTGTTGCTTTATTTTAAACAATAGGAGTAAGAAAAGGACAGTTAATGTATAAAAATGTATTTAAATGTCACTACTGCATTGCGTCATTGTGTCGATAAACTGAAGCGTTACCTTAATATTGAATGGGGAGGGAAAATATACCACGACTACGACAATTTAACAACAAATAACGGTGGTATCACTGCCATCTGGTGGCTATTAAGAAATGCGTTCGCTTGGCACGGTTTTTATTCATATTATGAGATTTTAAATACTTTCCAGTACTATTTTTAAACATTTTATTTCCCACAAACCTTGTCGTGACAATAACGAACACAACAAAAACAGAATTGTTCAATTTGATGCAGCCGTTCGGAAGTGATACGCGTACAAACATTTCAGCGATTCATTTTTATATATAGAAGATGCCTAAAGGCTCAAATAAATTATTATTATTGTTATTATTATTATATTATTTATTATTATTACGTCATGCCAATCTACATAAGCAGTAGCAGAATTGGCCTTATTACTTGCTTCCTTATCTGTAGAAGGGAAATAAGGAAATACACTAGGTTAAAGCGATAGTCAAATCATTTAAAAGTTGTTGCTATCTGAAACAATTGAGGCTCGGATCGGTTACCGTTTACCAGTTACGTAAAATTCAGCAAAATTCATCCAGAATTAAGAAGTCTTTATAGGCTATTCCCAGAAAATTCTAGATATGCATTTTATTTGGTATTTAAATATCTTTAGTATATGGTGTTTATTCAAAATCATTACAGCCAATTTTGAGAAAATCAAAGTTTTCGAATTTTTTTCCATGTAAACTGTAGTTTAGGGGGGGGTTCCCTTAAAATCTTCATCCCTGGAAGATACTAAACTGAAATACTAAGTTTGGTATTTTGCCGACTTTTCGTTTTTGAGTTATCTTGTTCACAGTCACACAGTCACACATAGACAAACAGGCACACATACACACATTGACCCTTTTTTTTTCTCTAAAAATCTTTTTTTTTTTTTTATTCAGGGAGTCCCAAAACATGTATTTCTGTCTCTCAACGTCAGCAGTTCATGAAAAAGTTGGATAAAAGGCTCTTCTGATCTACTTAAGCTTTTATAGTAAAATCCATGCTTATGCCAGTATTGCCGTAGCAGGGCAGAGCTATATCAGCATTACGATATCTTGCCACTAATAACGAGTACGGAAACTGATGCCACATTACCTGCTTACTAAATGAAATCTAATTTACTTAAAATGACCATATCAAGTACACTAAAATATAGAGAAAGTAAGCTAAAGAGGAAGAAAAGAGGAAATGATAACCCTGACCCTACTTGTTATCTATATTCTTTTTTCAGTTTTATGTCAGAAAAATGAAATTGAATTTGAAGCAGTTTTATAGCTTGGTAATTTGATTTAACTAAAAAGAAAGTCATTAAAAGGTTGTAACGAGAAGGCTTTTGAGCCTAGCAGAGAGAAATCTGCACTGGCCTGGATCTCTTAGCTTGAGTTCATGGTTTAAAACACACACGAGTATTAAAATAAAAATTCCATTTTGCAATGGACTCCATCCCTCATGTTTCTTTAAAGTTCTGCAGCTGTTAAATTTGACCAAAAAATGTAAAAAAAAAATAATAATAATAATAATAATAATAATAATAATAATAATAAATAAATAAAAATATATTTCTTCATGATAAAATAATACGAATTCTTTACTTTAAGTAAATTTGTCGTTTTTCCTAATTGGGGAAATTTAACTGCCGAGTGTCTGACACTTTAAAAATCAGACGCACTCTTATTAACAGGCAATGCAAACTTTTTTCCAACACTTTTCCATACCCAAAATACTCCACACAATGCAATTTTTACTCTCTCTAGCACGGATATACAATGACAATATTCAGAGAGAAGGTATTAAATTCCACCCAAAAGTTCGATACCGAGATTTCAGCAGAAAGGTATGTTTTAAAGTCCCCTAAGCCCGAAATAAAGCATTTTTACTTTCGCTATACGCACTATGTACATAGTGTATAGAGAAGGTATTGCACTCCACCAAAAAATTCGATACCGAGATTTCAGCGGAAATATGTTTTAGGGTCCCCTGTATCCAAAAAAAGTATTTTCAGAAAAAGGTCCGTGTGTGTGTGTGTCCGTGTATCCGTGTGTCAGTGTGTCCGTGTGCCTGTGAACACGATAACTCAAAAACGAAAAGTAGGTAAAATACCAAACTTGGTATTTATTTTTAGTATCTTCCAGGGATGCGACACGAAGATTTTGAGAAAAATCCCCCCACCCACAACTACTCTTTACATGGAACTTTTTGCGAACATTTTGATTTTCTCAAAAATGGCTCTAAGGGTTTTGATTAAAATTTCGTATATTAAAGATATTTACCTGTCAAATAAAATGTATATCTTGAATTTTCTGGGAATAGCCTCTGAAGAGTAGTTTATTCTGGATGAATTTTACTGAATTTTGAAAAACTGTTAAACCGTAAGTGATGGACAAAAACTTACAATGTAGAGCATGTTAAAACACACAATTTATGTTATATACATTTTTTCGTGAAGTTCGTCGTTTTTGAGACATTCCATATTTTTGGTTTCTGCAATGAAAAACTTATACTTTTCTCATACAGGAATTTGTCAACTGCTGTCCATACAAGCAAAGGAACTTCAGTGACATAGCAAACAGCTTTTGATTTTTACTTTAACCTATGGTACTCCCTTATGTCGCTTCTACTTACAAAGAAGCAAGTAATATGGCTATTTCGTTAATTTTTTAGTGATTAGCATGAAGCAAATAGAAGTATAAGATTTTTAAGAATAATTTGATGCAGAAATGCAGAGAAAGTCATGTGAATGGTACACATCAGATTTTTACTTTATCAACACGTACTATGTACAAGGTGTATAGAGAATACATTTGTGTAGAACAGATTCCTAGTGCAAGTTTGTGTAGACCTCAAACATAATAACGTTTAGTGTAATAAAATTGTGCTACAATACACTATATAGACGCGATCGTTAGTGCGATACGTAATTGACTGACCATCCATTGAAAGCACAACGTCGTGAGTCCCAGCGACTGCAGTCAAATGTGCCTGTGATAAAGGATGGGGAGAGCCCAAGTAAAATAACCGGTGTGATGGCACTCTTGGATACTGACGGGGTTTCATTTAACTGCAGTATCAAGGGGAGAAAAAAACTACAGTTCTATTGCAAAAATATTAATAATTTTCCAAAATAAAACACCTATAACTATCCTAGCCTTATTACTGAAAGTTAGTGTAATGTGAAATTATAAAACAACCCACTAAAAATCTGATGTGTTACACTCACATGACTTTCTCTAGCTACTCTACAAACAAACGTCTTACAAAAGATAATGTTTCTTTCAACACCACGCTAATAGAGATAAATAGCAGAATTTTGTTATTTAGTTCCTTATAAGTAGACAGAACCTAAGGGAATGCATTAGACTAAAGTGATAGTCAAATGTTTTAAAAGCTGTCGTCATGCGATTGTCATTTCAAATCGCCTCTTTGCTCGGCCAGGTGTAGAACAAAAGAAAAACGAACACTGCCGTCTGTGAAAAGAATAAGTACTTTACAACTGAAACTAATAACAAGGAATACCTCTAAAATGGTAAGTTCCACGAAAATAATGTATATAACATGACTTGTGTATTTTAACGAGATCTATATTTTTTGTATAGTAAGTTTTTTTCTATCTCTTACGGTTTACTAGTTATCCTAAATTAAGCAAAATTCGTCCAGAATATACGGATCTTTAGAAGCGATTCCCAGAAAATTCAAGATATACATTTTATTTGTGATAGAAATGGCTTTAATATGTGACATTTTAATCAAAATCGTTAGAGCCGTTTGTAACAAAAACAAAACTTTCGAAAATGTTTCCATGTAAGCGGTAGTTAGCGGTGGGGAGATTTTCTTGAAATACTTCGTGTCGCATCCTTGTAAGATACAAAACTTAAATACCAAGTTTGGTATTTAACCGTCTGTTCGTTTTCGAGCTATGCTGTCCACAGACAGACACACACACACCACGGACCTGTTTCTGAAAATGCCTTTTTTGGACTCAGGGGGTCCTAAAACATGTATTTCCGGTGAAATCTCGCTATCGAACTTTTGGGTGGAATACAATACTTCTCTATCTATGTACATTGTACATACGGGGCTAGAGAAAGTAAAAATATGAAAATCTTTGATTAATCATGTTTGTTGCATATGTGCAGCACTGTCTGACGTCACAGCTAGTCGTTGCCATGGATATGCCCAGTTCTGTTTCTATACAACTGACTCCTAAAGCAAGTTTGTGTAGGCCTCAAACATAATTTTTAGTGTAATTGTGCTATAATATACCAGATTCAATTACCTTGGATTGAGCCCCATATTCAGAGCAGCTGGCGTAGAACCAAGGGCGTTTTTTCTCACTATGGTTGTGTTTCGTCCCTGAAAGCTAGCACATGATTAAGGGCTAGACAGCTATTCGTTGTGAATAAGAAGTTACCTATAACTCCATGGCACGACAGCTCACGGGGAACCTTGGCCTACCGCCCGGCCGCTGCGTCCCCCATCTCAGTCCACTACAGACGTCATGGATGGAGTGCAGTATTGGAGGGTGAGACGTGGTCAGCGCCTCGAGCCCCTCCCGGCCGGTTAATGCGGTCCTCACGACCTGGAGAAGTTACCTATACATATAGAAATATCATACTGAAAAACTAAGAACACATCAGCATGTGGCGGTGCTTTTGTTTTGCACGATGTTGTCTTGCAGGTGAGCTGACGGAAACTTTCAAAATGCTTTCTAATGTGTAGTTGTCATAATAAAGGCGGGATTAAGGGAAAAAATCCCTCGTTTTTTCAGAGGAATCCAAGAAAATAAAACCTAAAGAAAGGTTAGCAAGTCTATACATTTAATTTTTATGCTAAACCTTCGCTACACTCGCTCTTTCCCTAATAGGTATTCGCGAGCACGTATTATTTCCGAATTTCAGGTTTAAAAATAATGATATGTCTCAGGTAATCTCAAATCGGAAATGCAAAACCAACTAACATAACCTAACTAACCGTATGAGAAATGCATTTGGACCTCCTGGGCTTTACTTAGCGAACGCGATTGTTGGGGTTACCCAAGTATAAATACAGCACGAGGTAAAATTGTCGTAAATTTTGTGTTTACAATTACATATTCCAGTGATTAGTCACAACTTCAAAATTTTAATTTTTTAAGGTTAGTTTAGTGAGTTGAGTGTAAGTGAAGTATTACCTCACTTGGAACATTTTACACTATGTGTCGTGTGGCCTGTTTTTCCCAACATATTTAATTATCTCTATAATTCCAGACAAACGAGAAGTTACAAGACCGAGAGCTAACTTGCTGCTAAACATCAGTTTCTTCTTCTTCTTCTTCTTATTATTATTATTATTATTATTATTAAGCGTACTCTCAAACATTTTGCTTTATAAATATCCAACAAGGCATTTTTAATCTGCATATAAGTTTTCTGTGAACTTGTATTCCTGATCATTGCATGGTATGTTTCAAATGAAGTTTTGCATTTAGTGTTGGATGTTTCATTGCCTTGTGCCTTGATTGTGCAGTGATATAAATGATGAAATAAGTCTACCTTCCGATCTTATACTTAACTTTAAATCAATGTATTACAAAACGAGGAAGGAGAGAGAAAAAAAGAAAGTGAGGCTACGAGGAAGGATATAAGGCTATATGTTTAAATTGCAGTTTTTAAAGAATTTTATTCTTGGCTAGTAAACTGGTTTTTGGCAAGGCTGTGATATAACATTGATGCTGGCGGGAAAAGGGACGGAAAGTCTATGAAGGGTGTGGAACAGCAAGATTCTGATTGATAAAGATGTCTTCAGATCCTGAAGACATCTTTATTGTGGATTAATTCTGTGGAATTTTAACATTTCTTCGTGTAGTTGACGGTTTTTGAGATATTCCATACTATTGGTTACAGGTTTAAAATACTTAAACTTTTCTGATATGGGAACTTGTCAACTCTTCGCCACGCAAAGAAACTGTTTTCATTACCATAGCAACCACATTTTAAAACATTTCACTTTCGGTTTAGCCTAGTGCAAGTAATCTCTTGTTACCCTTCTCGAACTAAGTAATAAGACCGTTTCTGCTAATGTTTTAGTATGAAGTAGACAGAAGAATAAGCTTATTAACAATTGTTACAGAGATGTAGAGAAAGCTATGTCAATGGAATGGGTCAGATTTTTATATTCTAAATCTTTGATTTAAGTTTTAGTTTCCAGTTTAGTTAACTTTCTGAAAAAGTAATAGATAAATAAATTGTAAAGTTTGTTTTGGAAATAAACAAACCTAAGTTTGAGTGTAATATAATGGTTTTATTTATTTATTACGCGCAATTAATATGCGTGTAAGTTACATTTTAATTGCAAACTGTACAAAGACCTTGAAAATCTACGGAAATCTTTTGTTTTTCTGACGTCACAGACTGGAACTGCTGAGCAAAACCACAATAAGGAAAGGAAAGCAAAAGAAAATCGTAATAAAAGGGAGTAGTAAAGCAAAGACGGATTGTTTTATCAAGGGAAAGGATCGCTCTTGAAAACTCCTCAAGGCTTGCATACCATTATGTCGTTTTTCTTTTTCCTACAGCAGCACAAATTATCGGCACGTCTGTTTAGAAGCGATTTACTTAATTCATGGCCTTGCAAATAAATACAACACACACAGTAAGTCGCGCTGGTAAAATTCTAGGTATAATCCAGGTAGCCGTTATTCTACCGTCGCGGGTTATACATCTTAACGGTGCAACGCTTTCGGCTACTCAGAGGAACTTCTGTTATCCAACAGTCCAATAGTTGAACAAAAACAATCTGATGTGTTTCATCTACATCTCCGCAATTAATTATTGTTATCTACTTCATGCAAATCAAAATAAACATAGCAGAAACGGTCTTATCACTTAGTTTCTTATAAGTAGGAACGATATAAGGGAATACACTAGGCTAAACCAACAGTCAAATGTCGTTGCTATGGTAATGAAAACAGTTTCTTTGCGTGGACAAAGTATGAGAAAAGTTTAAGTATTTTAAAATTGAAATCAACAACAAGGAATATCTCGAAAACGATCAACCTAAGGAAAAAAATGTATATGACATAAATTTGTGTTCTAAGATCTACATTTTTTATGTAGTAAGTATTTTTCTATCTCTTACGGTTTAATAGTCGTGCAACATATTTAAAAAAGATCATCCAGAATAGAAAGAACTTTAGAGGCTGTTTCCAGCAAATTCAAGATATATATTCTATTTGTCATGTAAATGGTATTTTAATAAATGGTATTTTAATCAACATCGTTAGAGCCATTTTTGAGAATAACAAAATTTTCAAAAACTTTGCCATTTTTAGGGTGGTTTAAGGTGGGAGGATTTTCTTGAAAATCTTCGTGTCGCATCTTTGAAAGATACTAAACTTAAATATCAAGTTGGGTGTTTTTAACGGTTTTCCGTTTTTGGGTTATGCTGCCCACAGACACACACATACACATACACTCATACACTGATACACTTTTCTAATTTTTTTTTTTTTTTTTGATTCAGGGTGTCCCAAAGCACATATTTCCGGTGAAATCTCGGTATCGAATTTTTGGGTGTAATACGATACCTTCTCTCTACACTATGTACACAGTACGTGTGTAGAGAAATTAACAATACAAGTAAAAAGAGCGCAATAAGCACATTAATCGAACTGCAGGATCGGCCGGTCTTAATGTGCATTTATACCAATTTCCTTACCACGTGCTACAAATGTATACTTACCGATTATTTATTTACTCAACAGGGTTACAATGTAAAATCCTGTGGACTCAAATCACCCGTGGTACCTCTGACGTTGCTAGAAGTAGTCAGGCCAAACATCTGAGCCCCTCCTGTAATGGGAGCTATTCGGATTGGGTTGGACTCGGCGTGGAAGATTTGGTACCACTGGGCGGGATTCTGTGACACCTTAATATCCTCTGAAACTAACCTGGACAGTTAGTAGACCTAAGGTAGTACCGTGGTTTTCGGTAGTCTTCCCTTCGGGTTGACGCGCGTATGTGGCGTATCCACTTCCGTCCTTGCTTGCAAGAGGAGGGGGCGGTTTGTAAAATAGATACCGTCTAATGGAATGGACGGGACCCCTGGGTCGCACGCGTACCTGTATTATCAGGTCTTTGCTCGCCAGGTTTACACAATATCTATTGCGACTGCGCCCTGCATCCGTATTCGCCGCACTTCTGAAATTATTGTTACACTTTTTATAGTATTTGACACCCGGTTTTAATACCATGGCACCGCAGACGATGACACTGGTGATGCATGGAATGATGATGGAGCACCGGTGGAATTCGATGGCTGGTGAAACCGGAGAACCTGGAGAAAACCCGTCCCTGCGCCGCTTTGTCCACCACAAATCCACATGCTGTTATCTTGGCCGGTTTGGTGAGA
Source organism: Hymenopus coronatus (assembly GCA_030762935.1). NCBI lineage: Eukaryota > Metazoa > Arthropoda > Insecta > Mantodea > Hymenopodidae > Hymenopus > Hymenopus coronatus. The sequence goes on from CM060882.1 coordinate 22,749,796, forward strand.
GGCGAGCAGTCTAACCACTCAGCCACGGCACGGCCTCCTAACTTCTGCTCGGAATTGTTCATAGTCATCAAGTGAAGTTAATTCATTGAAATTTTCAATTTCAGTTATAAAACTTGTAATATTCTGTTTTCCCTTCAACTTTTTTTTTTACTTTTTCTAGCCCGTATATGCCTTACAATATAGGCAGAGAAGTTAATGTATTTTGTATTCTATCTAAAAATCGATACCGTGATTTCACAGGAAATACATGTTTTGAGGATCCCTGAATAAAAAAGGTCCGTGTGCACACGTGTGTGTGTGTGTGTGTGTGTGTGTGTGTGTGTGTGTGTGTGTGTGGAGACAGCGTAACTCAAAAACGAAAACTCTGTTAAATATCAAACTTAGTATTTAAGTGCAGTATCTTCCAAAGAGTGTTTCGTAGTCAGCTTACCCTCCCCATATTTAGGACAAACACCCCGTAGGACTTACAAGAAGTCAAAATCCTGTCGGGGAGGTAACAGCATGAAACCACAACATGGAGAACCTGGAACGAGTGGTCGACCCGTGGTCGACCCAGGCAGGAGTGTGAGGAAGTGGATGATATGAATGATAGGAAAGGTGATGGTGGAAGGAGTGGCGGGGTAAAGCGTAGGACCCTCAGAAAACCTGCATAGACGCCGTTTCATCCACCATAAATGCCACATGTGGGCGCTTGGGATCGAACCGAAGTGACCTAGCATTAACGAGTTTGATTACAGGTATTCACATGGCTAATAAAAGATATATCCTGAATTTCTTGGGAATAGTTCCTGAAGTCCCCTTCATTCTGAAAGATTTTTGTGTAACCAGTAAACCTAAAACATAGTTAAAGACACCATACCATGATGTGTACCATTCACATGACATTTTCTGCACCTCTGCATCAAATTATTCTTAAAAAGCTTATACTTCTATTTGCTTCATGCTAATCACTAAAAAAATAGCGAAATAGTCCTATTACTTGCTTCCTTGTAAGTAGGAGCGAAATAAGGGAGTACCATAGGTTAAAGTGGTAATCAAAAGCTGGTTGCTATGTCACTGAAGGTCCTTTGTTTGTATGCACAGCAGTTGACAAATTCCTGTATGAGAAAAGTTTAAGATTTTCACAGCAGAAACCAAAAATAAGGAATGTCTCAAAAACGACGAACTTCACGAAAAAATGTATATAACATAAATTGTGTATTTTAACATGCTCTACATTTTTGTATAGTAAGTTTTTGTTCATCTCTTACGGTTTAACCGTTTTTCAAAATTCAGTAAAATTCATCCAGAATAAAGTAGTCTTCAAGGTTATTCCCAGAAAATTCAAGATATACATTTTATTTGTCAAGGAAAATATCTTTAATATACGATATTTTAATCAAAATCGTTAGAGCCATTTTTGAGAAAATCAAAATGTTGGAAAAAAGTTCCATGTAAACGGTAGTTGGGGGTGGGGGGATTTTTCTCAAAATCTTCGTGTCGCATTCCTGGAAGATACTAAACTAAATTCCAAGTTTGATATTTTGCCTACTTTTCGTTTTTGAGCTATCGTGTTCATAGATACACGGACACACGGGCACACACACACACACACACCGACCTTTTTCTGAAAATACTTTTTTTGGATACAGGGGACCCTGAAACATATATTTTCGGTGAAATCTCGGTATCGAATTTTTTGGTGGAGTGCAACACTTCTATACACCATGTACATAGTGCATATTGAGAAAGTAAATATACATCCCGTCAAAACACACCATTTAAGTCCTATACATTTTTATACAGAGATAACCTTCTAAGAGATTCCTTATTATTAGTTTCAATTGCAAAATACGTGTAACTTTCTAAAAAAAATTTACTTAATGATAATCAAGAAAAAATTATCAGAAATAGTCTTAATACTTGCTTCCTTGTAAGTAGAAGCGAAATAAGGGAGTAACATAGGTTAAAGTGATAACAAAAGATGATTGCTATGTGACTGAAGTTCCTTTGTTTGGACGGCAATTGTTAAATTCCTGTATGACAAAATTATAATTTTTAAAGCTGACACCAAAAAACAAGGGGTGTCTCAAAAACGATTAACTCCACGAAAGAATGTATATAGCATAAATTGTGTGTTTTAATATGCTCTACATTTTTGTGTGGTAAGTTTTTGTTTACCAGTTACAAAAAATTCCGTAAAATACATCCAGAATAAAGTAGTCTTCAGAGGCTATTCCCAGAAAATTCAAGATATACATTTTATTTGCCAAGTAAGTATCTTAAATATACGAGATTTTAATCAAAATCGTTAGAGCCATTTTTAAGAAAAACAACATTTTCGATTTTTTTTCCATGTAAAGGGTAGTTTGAGGTGGGGGGATTTTCTTGAAAATCTTCGTGTCGCATCCTTGGAAGATACAAAACTTAAATACCAAGTTTGGTTTTTAACGGTCTTTACATTTTTGAGCTATGCTGCCCACAGATACACACGCAGACACACACACACGGACCTTTTTCCAAAAATGCTTTTTTTGGATTCAGGGGACCCAAAACATGTATTTCCGGTGGAATCTTGGTATCGAATTTTTGGTGCAGTACAATACTCTCTCTATACACTATGTACGTAGTGCGTGTAGAGAAAGTAAAAAAAAAAAAAAGGTAGTCGTCATCCGCTTTTCATTTGCTTTAATCCCGGCAATGGAAAGTGAACCACATTTCAATGGCAATCGCATATTGACAACTTTTAAATGATTTTACTATTGCTTATCCTAGTGTATTCCCTTATTTTACTCCTACTATCAATGAACTAGTAAGAATACCATGTTTATCTCGATTAGCATGAAGTAGAAAGAATACCTTATAAGAATACTTTGTTTGCAGAGCAGGTAGAGAAAGTTATGTGAATGGAACACGTTAGAGTTTTAAGTTACAAAGCAAGTTGGCTGTACCAGACTCAAAGGCTGGCTCTCGTAAATTGCAATTAATCAATTTAACCTACAATTCTGCCGCTCTAATTGCGCAATCCTTTCTATTTATGAGCAGCAGATTATACATTCACGTTATAATAAGCTAAATAATTGTATAATTACTTGTCTGATTGCATAAATCGTGATGCGTTTGAATTGTTCTGTGTGACGTCATATAAACGCGTGTTTGTATATTCCTAGCTTCACTTAGAATTAAAATAACCCTGCAGATATGCCGTTTTCGGTTCCAAAATGATGTAGGTTATGCAGAAATTAAGCAAATTATTCCATCGATGCCAGATTTCTGAATTTTCCCAAGAAAAGCGATATTGCATGTCTGAGACAAAATATATAGTATAGGTCGTGAGACGAGGTATGAACAAATCTTACGGATAAGGGAAGTTGCTTTCTTTCCTTCCCTCTCTGCAGCGTCTGAGAGGGGTAATAGAGCTAGCTTGGCGCGAATAACACAACCACAACAGCGTGCAGCGTTAATCAATTATTGCAGCTCACATGAAAGTAAATGACCGCGTATATCCATAATCAAAACGAAATCACTTTATCATAAAGCTAATTTTATACATATCTACTAGGGGCGTTCATTAAGTCCGTAGAAAATCCAAGAAATTACACTCATTGCATCGAAAATAGATTGTATTTAGTAACCAACGTCTCCTACTAGATGACAGTTAAAGTTTCAATTATATCCATCACGTGGCTTCGTTGTCATACGCTGTTGAATCAACAATCTTGTGCTTATTTAGAAAGATGGGGAAAACAACGTGTTTCGTGTGGTGATTAAAATCCGAGTTGTATGAAGTTCGTGGCATATCTTTTCCAGAATTTACAACAGCTTACAATAATTGGGTAAATGAGTTTAAACGTGGATGTACAGCCACAAGTGTTGGACATTGTTCAGGACGTCCAATGGAAGTGACTTCAAAATGATTTACAAAATCCACGACATGTTTTTGAGTGATCAACGAATCAAAGTTCACGAAATAATTGATGCCACAGGCATATCACAAGGTAGTGTTTTTATTTTGCACCAACAATTGGGATTGACAATAATCTCAGAAGATGGTGCCACGTTTACTCTCAATGGAGGATAAACGCAAACGCGATCGACTCTGAGGCCTGATTTCCGTTGCTATCCTGTTGAGTTTCTTGGTCGTTACATAACTGTGGACGAAGCATGGATACACTATACTGCAACAGAGACAAAAGCACAGTCGAAACAGTAGGTTTTTAAAAGGCGAAACAGTTCCGAAATGGTGAAACGGGCCGAAAAAGGTGATAAGCTTGGTTTTTCGGTATGCACGCGGAATCATCCACATCGATTATTTGCAGATGATTGCACCGGTTGAGCCAAGAAGCCCTTGTCTGGCAAAGAAAAAGATTCTCTTCCATTATAACTGCAGTTTTTATAGCAACAATTGTGGAATAGGGCTTCAATTACTACAGCATCCACCGTATTCTCCAGCTTTGACACTCAGATGCTTATTTTGAGCACTTTCCAAAATCCTACTCTTTGGATGCTTAAAACAGTTCGAAAAACGGTGGAAAAAATGTATCGAGCTTAAAGGAGATTATATTGAAAAATGAAAAAATAATTACCAAAAATAATTTGACTTTTACATTTTTTTCTAAAGATTTATTGAACAGCCCTCGCACACACTTTTCAATTTAAAGACTTTACTATTGCAATTCTGAGACAAAATATATAGTACAGGTTGTGAGCAAATCATACACATAGGGGAAGTTGCTTTCCTTCTTTCCCTCTCTGCAATGGCTGAGAGTGGGAATAGAGATGCCAGCTTTGCCAATAACACAACCACAACAGCATGCAGCGTTAAACAATTATTGTACTTCAAATGAAAATAATTGTTGGCGCATTACCATACTTATAACGAAATCCAAACAAAAATGTTCTAGTAAAGGTCGGCACGCGCGCTGTATGTGTGGTCACTTTATCTGCTGTTGGTAACTTGTGCGTGCCTGTCAACAGCATAACTCAAAAAGTAGATGGTTTAATACCAAACATGGTTTGTAAGTTCATTATATTCCAAGGATACGACACAAGAATTTTAGGAATATTTCCCTGACGGAAATTACTCTTTACATGAAATATTTTCGGAATACTTTGTTTTCACAAAAATCTTTCTGTTCCATTCACATTCTCTACATCTCTGTAACAAATTATTGTTAAAAAGCTTATACTTCTATTTACTTCATGCTAATCGAGAAAAAAATAACAGAAATGGTCTTATTACTTTGTTCTTTGTAAGTAGAAACGAAATAAGGGAGTATACCATAGTTTAAAGTGATAGTCAAAAGCTGCTTGCTATGTGACTGAAGTTCCTTTGTATGGATAGGAGTTGACAAATTCCTGTATGAGAAAAGTATACATTTTTCAAAGCTGAAACTAAAAGCAAGGAATTTCTGAAAAACGATCAACTCTACCAAAAATATGTATATAACAAACACTTTAAGTGCTCTACACTTTCAGTGTGTTAAGTTTTTTCCATCTCTTAAGGTTTAGCAGTTATGCAAAATTCCGAAAAATTCATCCAGAATAAAGTATTCTTCAGAGGCTATTCCCAAAAAATTCAAGACATACATTTTATTTGTCAGGTAAATATCTTTAATATACGATATTTTAATCCAAATCATTAGAGCCATTTTAGAGAAAATCAAAATTTTCGAAAAAGTTGCATGTAAAAGGTAGTTTGGGTGGGGTATTTTTCTCAAAATCTCCGTGCCCCATTCCTGGAAGATATTAAACTTAAATACAAAGTTTGGTATTTTACCGACTTTGAGTTATCGTGTTCACAGACACACGGATACACACACGCACCTTTTTCTGCAAATGCTTTTTTTTGGACACAGGGGACCCAAAAATTATATTTCCGGTGATATATTGGTATCGAATTTTTGGGTGGAGTGCAATACACTATGTAAATACTACGAGTAGAGAAAGTAAAAATAGTTCTAATAAATTGAATTAAAATACCATGTATGACTTTAATTTTCTGCGGATAGCCTCTAGAGCCCTCTTTCTTTTGGATGAATTTTGCGTAACTGGAAAACCATAACATCTTACTTCACAAAAATATATTTCTCCCTAAAACACACATATTATGTCAAATACTTTTTTTTAGAGTTAAGGATTTCCGATATGCCTAGTTTTTAATTAAATTATATAATGTTATGCTTTTCAAAAATTGGAAGTGGTTATTCGCAGTTTTCATTCTGGTCAAATAAAGCAAATAAAACAGAAGCACAAAACCATCACATAGTGACGGCTCTTAAAAGATTTTAGTGACCGCATTCCTACAGTACCCACCTACTAGAAAGTACCGAAGTAACCACAATTTAAAAACATAAAGGAGAGAGTTTTAGTAAGAATATTTTATATAGAAATGGTAGAGAATATCATGTGATGGAAAATAAAATTATTATTATTAGTATTATTACTATTATTATTATTATTATTATTATTATTATGTTTTGTATAGTTAACCATTTTCAAGATATTCCCTGTCATTTATTTATTTTAATACTTATGCTTTTCTCAAATAGAAAGTCGCTATTCATATTTTTCATCCTAGTCATGCAATGAGAACAGAAATACAAAACCAACACATAGCGACCGGCTCCTAAAAGATTCGAGTATAGCTTTAGCCTTAATCCTCTTATAACCACCTTCAAAAATACCGAAGTAATAAACCCATTTCTGCTAGTGTTATACACTAGTTATTAGAGTAAGCTTTAGTTAGGATAGTTTATTATAAACTAGGCAGGGAAGGTAGTGATGGAAGTGCACAAAATAACAATAATGATATTATTGTTTCATATAGCTCCCTTTAACAATTTATTATTATTGTTGTTATTATTATTGTTTCATATAGCTCCCTTTAACAATTTATTATTGTTATTATTATTATTTCATATAGCTCCCTTTAACAATTTATTATTATTGTTGTTATTATTATTATTTCATATAGCTCCCTTTAACAATTTATTATTGTTATTATTATTATTTCATATAGCTCCCTTTAACAATTTATTATTGTTATTATTATTATTGTTATTATTATTGTTTCATATAGCTCCCTTTAACAATTTATTATTGTTATTATTATTATTATTATTTCATATAGCTCCCTTTAACAATTTATTATTATTGTTGTTATTATTATTATTATTATTTCATATAGCTCCCTTTAACAATTTATTATTGTTATTATTATTATTATTATTATTATTATTATTTCATATAGCTCCCTGTAACAATTTATTATTGTTGTTATTATTATTGTTTCATATACCTCCCTTTAACAATTTATTATTGTTATTATTATTATTATTTCATATAGCTCCCTTTAACAATTTATTATTATTGTTGTTATTATTATTATTATTTCATATAGCTCCCTTTAACAATTTATTATTGTTATTATTATTATTATTATTATTATTATTATTATTTCATATAGCTCCCTTTAACAATTTATTATTATTGTTATTATTATTATTATTGTTTCATATAGCTCCCTTTAACAATTTATTATTGTTATTATTATTATTATTTCATATAGCTCCCTTTAACAATTTATTATTGTTATTATTATTATTATTATTATTATTATTATTATTTCATATAGCTCCCTTTAACAATTTATTATTATTGTTGTTATTATTATTATTTCATATAGCTCCCTTTAACAATTTATTATTATTATTATTATTATCATCATCATCATCACCATCATTTCATATTAGACCACTTTTTAAGCAACAGAAAATTTTAACAGTATACAATTGCTATATATTACAATTATTATTATATGTGCACAAGAATTTAAATCAATTTAAACTAACAGACATGTACACACATTAAATACCAGAAATATTGATAAATTGCTTGTTCCATACACTAGACTAAAGAAAGTTATTTGATAATCAGCATTATAGCCTATAATAAGCTTCCGGACCACATGAGAGATCTAAATGTAATACAGTTTAAGGCAAAAGTAAAAAAATGGTTGATGGACAATGTATTTTACAATTTGGATAAATGTTTTAATACTATAATTGTTATATGACTGACTCTTACTTGTATATATTATTTTGACCATGTCTGTTGTACTAATGTACCTAATGACTAAACAAATAAATACTAAATACTACAGCTCCCTTTAACTTCTCTGGCTATATGTGATTTTGACTTGTGAAACAGCTCATCTGATCACAGCTGGTTATTGCCATTAGGTTTATCGTTTCATATCGCACATTCACTCTCACATGCATACTTCCGGACTCTATGGGGGATAAGGAATAAAACCGGGAATCCAACCCGGGACCTCCGGCTGAGAAGTCAGTTTGCTGACCACTCAACCATGGAGGCTGTCATCAAATTATTATGATTATTTCATCATTATTTATATTATTATTATTATTATTATTATTATTATTATTATTATTATTCAGAAGGAAACCTCGAGTTTGGAACTTAGAGATTCCTTTAAACTTTTGTCTTGTTAATATTAGAGTTTAAAATTGCCTTTCTAATATATATGCTTTCATTAATAGTACACATAAAAAGTTGCTGATTGGCGCCAGTAATTATTGCGTTGTTGCGAACAAATGAAGGCTGCGGGAGAAAGTTTAGCGCGCCACCAGGGCTCGCAATAATCTGCTCAGAACTGTCAAATGAAAAGCTAGGTAGGAGATTAAAAACGTGGAAAATGTTGGGAGAATGCTATCATCCGTCATGAGGGAGACGGGAGATTGCGTTTTCTCCCTTAGGGCACTGCTGGCAATGGCGTTGGAGCAAATTTTCGCTGGCGAGGGAGAGAAGCTGGTCCCAGTTCGATCCTCTACTGGGAATTGAAGATACAACATGCCGTATAAATAATTACCATGGGAATACTGTGCGTCCTGTTGTTACTTTGTGGTATTGCATTACCAGGTGGATTCTGGCTGGAACCAGCACAGTTGGCCTCTTTAGAAAGCTTTACAAAAGCCCCCCTTAGCTACATTCAAACAGTTTCTCTTCCCATTACATTTTACTTCTTTCTCTGCCACGTAAATGCATGTATGTATTTATTCACCATGAGTATTTTTGCTTTCTCTTGCCCCGTATGTACAATGTACATAGGGATAGAGAAGTATTGCATTCCACCCAAAAATTCGATGTCGAGATTTCACCGGAAATACATGTTTTAGGACCCCCTGAATCCAAAAAAGTATTTCCAGAAAAACGTCCGTGTGTGTGTGTCCGTGTGTCTGTGAACACGATAACTCAAAAACGAAAAGTAGCTAAAATACCAAACTTGGTATTTAAGTTCAATATCTTCCAGGGATGCGACACGAAGATTTTGAGAAAAGTCCCTCCACCCCAAACTACCCTTTACATGGAACTTTTTTCGAAAATTTTGATTAATAAAAATGGGTCTAACGACTTTGATTAAAATATCGTATATTAAAAATATTTACCTGACAAATAAAATGTATATCTTGAATTTTCTAGGAATAGCTTCTAAAGACCTGTTTATTCTGGATGAATTTTGCTTAATTTGGCATAACTAATAAACCGTAAGAGATAGACAAAAACTTACTATACAAAAAATGTAGGCCTTGTTAAAATACACAATTTAGGTAATATACATTTTTTTTCGTGGAGCTTACCGTTTTCGAGGTATTCATTGTCATTAGTTTCAGTTGTGAAGTACTTATACTTTTCTCAGACGGGAGCGTCCGTTTTTTTTTTTTTTTTTGTTTGTTCTACTCCTGGCCAAGAAAACAAGCAATTTGTAATGACAATCGCATAGCGAAAGCTTTTAAAACATTTGACTATCGATTTAGCCTAGTGTATTCCCTTATTTTCTTCCTACTTATAAGGAACTAAGTAATAAGAACATTGTGCTGAATACCTCAATTAACAAGGTGCAGAAAGAAGAATAATCTTATGTAAGAACTTTGTAGAACGAATAGAGAAAGGCATGTAAGTGTAACACATCAGATTTTTATAAGTAATACTACGAGTATTTTCGTCTTGTCCTAAGAGATGAAAACACGAGTTGTATTTGATAAGACAATTCAGAGCAATAGACTATTAATAATTTATAGTATATAGGAAAGGAGATTTTGGCAGGTTATGATTTTAATACTTACATTAGTTCTCAAATAGTAGATGACGCATTGGACCATTTTATATATATATATATATATATATATATATATATATATATATATATATATATATAGCTTAACGTCCTTTAACCTGATTGGTCAATCAGACGATGAATGAAATTGGTGAAATGATACTCAAATGATCTCGGGGTCCATGGAGCTTAAAGTTACTCGACATTCGTCTTCTCAGGATAAGGGAAAACCCCGAAAAAAACTTTATCCGGGTAACTCACTTTAAGCGAGATTCGAACTCACGATCTGTTGAATGTGAGGCAGACACGCTACCATCCAGGCGGGCACGACCATGTTTATTTACCGAAAGTTTTGTTGTTTCTTTCCTCACTGCCTCCTGAATTATATGGCCGACCGCGCCTACACCCGATGTACGAATATCGATAGCAACAATAGAAGTAGGGAACATTTATTTTATTTCAACTTATAATAACTAATACATGAAATGGAAGCAAACTATATTTTACTTGAGGTCATTGTACTCGTGTCATAAATAACAAATACAAATAATGATTATTTTCACTCCTTTTTGAAACTAACTACATTATGAACTAGATAAAACTTTGAATAAATATTGTAACTGAATTAATTGAAAGTATAATTGTTGAACTGGCAGTTATAAAAGTGAAGGTTGGCTCACTGGATTATCACCTTGTTACCAATAACCAAGACAATCCATCAAACAAATGAACATCAGCTGCGATAAAATTTGTCGACAATATCGCTCGTCAGATGACCGCGATTGGTTGAAATCGCGTAATCTCGGCCATTGCATTGGCGCTTTAATAGTTGAGCTGAATTGTCTGTGTAAAATACTTGAGGTGCATAGAGCCGACACAAAGCTTTACAAAAGCTCTCGTGTGTTGCATTCACATAGTTTCTCTTGCCTTTATTTCTTTCTCTGTCACGTATATGTATTTATTCACCGTGAGAATTTTGTTATAAATGTATGACTTCGTCAATTTTTAAATAGATATAATAAAAAACACTGATGTTATATATGCAATTAATATCGATTTTACAGGAGAATGCCGTTATATGCAGAGGATATCTACGCATGTTTCCCGGCTACCATATCAACATGCTATACCGGTGTGTTGCCATGGTAGCTCAGTGGTAGAGTATCCGGCTACGGACCGAGAGATCCGTGGTTTAAATCCCGCCTATGGTATTGCATTTTTCAGTCTGACTCTGCTTATTCAAATTAGATTGGTTTCTAAAGTATTTAAAAAAAAAAAACTCTTGGTGTACGTGGTTTGGTCAATTAAAAGTTTTAAATTTTCCTAAGTTAATTTGGTTACAATTATGACTTACTTCGTTTGGATTGTCTTGTATATATGTGTGCCCTTACGCAGCACTGGTACTTTTTGTTGTTCTGGTGGTTTGTAAATGTATTTTATTTCTGATTATATATGGAGAAGTATTTTATTCCACCTAAGGGCCATAATTATGTAGAATACAATATGTTTTAGATTTTTGCATGATAAATAAATGATATGTAGAGAGGGAGTTGAATAAGAACAAATATTTCTGTTAGCGTTTAAGGGTGATGTGATGATCCAGTATTTGTAGTTTGTTCGCTATTTTCCAAAGGTATGTTCATGAGGAAAATTGCTTGGTGCTTTTTGAATGACTGGTATTTCCTCTCTCAGCTGTTATGTTATTTATGTTAATCCTACTCTGCTCTTTCCCTTTTCTCTTCCCGAAAATAGGTGGAGTAATGCATGTAAACACAGCAGAAACAACGCTCAAAGCCGATTCATTTATGACAATGAAATTAACAAGTGGATAAAAAGAGATACTTGCATGTGCATTGTTTCCTACTAAATAACAAATTACTTGCACTTATTCACCTCCCACCCTGTGTGTGTGTCTGTGTGTGTAAGTTTGTCTTTGTGGGTCTCTGTGATTGTGAGTGTGTCTGTGTGTGTTTGTGTGTGTCTGTGTGTGTGTGTGTGTGTGTGTGTCTGTAAGTTTGTCTTTGTGGGTCTCTGTGTTTGTGAGTGTGTCTGTGTGTGTTTGTGTGTGTCTGTGTGTGTGTGTGTGTCTGTAAGTTTGTCTTTGTGGGTCTCTGTGTTTGTGAGTGTGTCTGTGTTTTTGAGTGTGTCTGTGTGTGTGTGTGTGTGTGTGTGTGTCTGTAAGTTTGTCTTTGTGGGTCTCTGTGTTTGTGAGTGTGTCTGTGTTTTTGAGTGTGTCTGTGTGTGTTTGTGTGTGTGTGTGTCTGTAAGTTTGTCTTTGTGGGTCTCTGTGTTTGTGAGTGTGTCTGTGTTTTTGAGTGTGTCTGTGTGTGTGTGTGTGTGTGTGTGTCTGTAAGTTTGTCTTTGTGGGTCTCTGTGTTTGTGAGTGTGTCTGTGTTTTTGAGTGTGTCTGTGTGTGTGTGTGTGTGTGTGTCTGTAAGTTTGTCTTTGTGGGTCTCTGTGTTTGTGAGTGTGTCTGTGTTTTTGAGTGTGTCTGTGTGTGTGTGTGTCTGTAAGTTTGTCTTTGTGGGTCTCTGTGTTTGTGAGTGTGTCTGTGTTTTTGAGTGTGTCTGTGTGTCTGTGTGTGTGTGTGTGTGTCTGTAAGTTTGTCTTTGTGGGTCTCTGTGTTTGTGAGTGTGTCTGTGTTTTTGAGTGTGTCTGTGTGTGTGTGTGTGTCTGTAAGTAGGTGTGTGTGTCTGTAAGTTTGTCTTTGTGGGTCTCTGTGTTTGTGAGTGTGTCTGTGTTTGTGAGTGTGTCTGTGTGTGTTTGTGTGTGTGTGTGTGTGTCTGTAAGTTTGTCTTTGTGGGTCTCTGTGTTTGTGAGTGTGTCTGTGTTTGTGAGTGTGTCTGTGTGTGTTTGTGTGTGTGTGTGTCTGTAAGTTTGTCTTTGTGGGTCTCTGTGTTTGTGAGTGTGTCTGTGTTTGTGAGTGTGTCTGTGTTTGTGAGTGTGTCTGTGTGTGTTTGTGTGTGTGTGTCTGTAAGTTTGTCTTTGTGGGTCTCTGTGTTTGTGAGTGTATCTGTGTTTGTGTGTGTCTGTGTGTGTTTGTGTGTGTGTGTGTGTCTGTAAGTTTGTCTTTGTGGGTCTCTGTGTTTGTGAGTGTGTCTGTGTTTGTGAGTGTGTCTGTGTGTGTTTGTGTGTGTGTGTGTGTCTGTAAGTTTGTCTTTGTGGGTCTCTGTGTTTGTGAGTGTGTCTGTGTTTGTGTGTGTCTTGTGTGTTTGTGTGTGTGTGTGTTTGTGTGTGTCTTGTGTGTTTGTGAGTGTGTTTGTGTGTGTGTCTGTGTTTGTCAGTGTGTCTTATGAGTTTGTGTGTGTGTCTTGTGTGTTTGTGAGTGTGTCTGTGTTTGTGAGTGTGTCTGTGTTTGTGAGTGTGTCTGTGTGTGTTTGTGTGTGTGTCTGTGTTTGTGAGTGTGTCTGTGTTTGTGAGTGTGTCTGTGTGTGTTTGTGTGTGTGTCTGTGTTTGTGTGTGTGTCTGTGTTTGTGAGTGTGTCTGTGTGTGTTTGTGAGTGTGTCTGTGTTTGTGTGTGTGTCTGTGTTTGTGAGTGTGTCTGTGTTTGTGAGTGTGTCTGTGTGTGTTTGTGTGTGTGTGTCTGTGTTTGTGTGTCTGTGTGTGTCTTGTGTGTTTGTGAGTGCGTCTTTGTTTGTGAGTGTGTCTGTGTGTGTTTGTGTGTGTGTGTGTCTGTCAGTTTGTCTTTGTGGGTCTCTGTGTTTGTGAGTGTGTCTGTGTTTGTGAGTGTGTCTGTGTGAGTTTGTGTGTGTCTTGTGTGTTTGTGAGTGTGTCTGTGTGTGTTTGTGTGTGTGTGTGTCTGTGTTTGTGTGTCTGTGTGTGTCTTGTGTGTTTGTGTGTGTTTGTGTGTGTGTGTCTGTCAGTTTGTCTTTGTGGGTCTCTGTGTTTATGAGTGTGTCTGTGTTTGTGAGTGTGTCTGTGTGTGTTTGTGTGTGTCTGTGTTTGTGAGTGCGTCTGTGTTTGTGAGTGTGTCTGTGTGTGTTTGTGTGTGTGTGTGTCTGTCAGTTTGTCTTTGTGGGTCTCTGTGTTTGTGAGTGTGTCTGTGTTTGTGAGTGTGTCTGTGTGTGTTTGTGTGTGTCTGTGTTTGTCAGTGTGTCTTGTGAGTTTGTGTGTTTGTGAGTGTGTCTGTGTGTGTTTGTGTGTTTGTGTGTGTCTGTAAGTTTGTCTTTGTGGGTCTCTGTGTTTGTGAGTGTGTCTGTGTTTGTGAGTGTGTCTGTGTGTGTTTGTGTGTGTGTTTGTGAGTGTGTCTGTGTGTGTTTGTGTGTGTGTGTGTGTCTGTAAGTTTGTCTTTATGGGTCTCTGTGTTTGTGAGTGTGTCTGTGTTTGTGAGTGTGTCTGTGTGTGTTTGTGTGTGTGTGTGTCTGTAAGTTTGTCTTTGTGGGTCTCTGTGTTTGAGAGTGTGTCTGTGTTTGTGAGTGTGTCTGTGTTTGTGAGTGTGTCTGTGTGTGTTTGTGTGTGTGTGTGTCTGTAAGTTTGTCTTTGTGTGTCTCTGTGTTTGTGAGTGTGTCTGTGTTTGTGAGTGTGTCTGTGTTTGTGAGTGTGTCTGTGTTTGTGAGTGTGTCTGTGTGTGTTTGTGTGTGTGTGTGTGTCTGTCAGTTTGTTTTGTGGGTCTCTGTGTTTGTGAGTGTGTCTGTGTTTGTGAGTGTGTCTGTGTTTGTGAGTGTGTCTGTGTGTGTTTGTGTGTCTGTGTGTGTTTGTGTGTGTGTGTGTGTCTGTGTTTGTGAGTGTGTCTGTGTGTGTTTGTGTGTGTGTGTCTATCAGTTTGTCTTTGTGGGTCTCTGTGTTTGTGAGTGTGTCTGTGTTTGTGAGTGTGTCTGTGTTTGTGAGTGTGTCTGTGTTTGTGAGTGTGTCTGTGTGTGTTTGTGTGTGTCTTGTGTGTTTGTGAGTGTGTCTGTGTGTGTTTGTGTGTATGTTTCGTACTTCATGGACTTTTCGTTTTTGAGTTATCGTGTTCACAGACACCCGGATACATACAAATATTTTTCTAAAAATACTTTTTTTTATAAACGGTACCCTAAAACGTGTTTTTCTGGTGAAATCTCGGTATCGAATTTTTGAGTGGAATGCAATACCATCTCTATACACTATGTACATAGTACGTGTAGGGAAAGTAAAAATGTTCTTTAAGATTATTATTATTATTATTATATCACCATAATTAATAATAATAATAATAATAATAACATTTCAAATCTTTAAGGCATTTTAAATACAAAATAAATATGAAAATAGCCTACAAAGATCTCTTCATTTTGAATCACTTTTTGATAACTGGAAGGAGATAGACAAAAACTAACTATGCAAAAAATTTAGATCCGGTTAAAGCCCACATTTAAAGTTTTTCTATAACCTAATAATTATTGGATTTCTTTTTCTATACTGGTCATGCAAAGTGGAAGGATTAAACGGAAAATTGCTACTAAAGAATTTCAATACCTAGGTAGCAATACCACTGCCAATGGAAAAAGTAAAAAAGAAATTATTAATAGAATGTGAAGTAGAGTTTTCCTTCAGTAGGACAAAAAACAAATATTTTCCATTCACATGAACTTCTCTACTTGTTCTGCAAACAAACTATTCTTACAAAACATTATTCTTCTATCTATTCCATGATAATCAGATAAACGTTAGCAGAAACAGTATTATTACTTGCTTCCTTGTAAGTAGAATTGAAATAAGGGAATACACTAGGCTAAAGTGATAGTCGGATCTTTTATAAGCTGTTGCAAAGCGACTGACATTGAAATTCAGTTCTTTTTGCATGGTCAGTAGTAAAAAACTTCGACTTCCTGTTTGAGAGAAGTAAAATTATTTTAAAGTTAAAACCAATAACAAGGAATATCTTGAAAATGGTTAACTCTGCATCAAAGGTATATAGGATATAAATTGGGGTTTTGATGGTACCAACATTTATTGCGTAGTACGTTTTTGTTTATCTCTAAACGGTTTACCAGTCATTTAGAGCACTTCAGCCACTATTTCCAGGAAAATCAAGGTACATCATTTATTTGTCTTGTATTAGTCTATAATATACAGTATTTTAATAATATTTTGAGAAAATCAATGTTTTCGAACATGTTTCCATGTAAAGGTTAGTCTGAGGTCGGGGGATTTTCTTGAAAAGCTTCGTGGTGCTTCCTTGGAAGTCATATACCTACAGATACCATAATGTTTGCAGACGATACTACTTTTATATCAAATGGAAATGACCCAAATGAATTGAATAATCAATATAAAGCCATAATTTCTAAAGCTTCGGAATGGTTTGAAGCTAATAGTTTATTACTTTCTCTATAAGCAATATGTACATAGTGTATGGAGAAAGTATTGCACTCCACCCAAAAATTCCATACCAAGATTTCGCCGGAAATATATGTTTTAGGGTCCCCAATATCCAAAAAAAAAGCATTTTCACAAAAAGGTCCATTTGTGTGTGTGTGTGTGTGTGTGTCCGTGTGTCCGTGTGTCTTTGAACACGATAACTCAAAAACGAAAAGTCGGTAAAGTACCAAACTTGCTATTTCAGTTTAGTATCTTCCAGGGATGCGACACGAAGATCTTGAGAAAAATCCCCCCACCCCCAACTACCCTTTACATGGAACTTTTTTCGAAAATGTTGATTTTCTCAAAAATGGCTCTGACGATTTTGATTAAAATTTCGTATATTAAAGATATTAACCTGACAAATAAAATATATATCTTGAATTTTCTGGGAATAGCCTCTGAAGAGTAGTTTATTCTGGATGAATTTTACTGAATTTTGAATAACTGCTAGACCGTATGAGATGGAAAAAACTTACTACACAACAAATGTAGAGCACATTAAAACACACAATTTATGTTATATACATTTTTTTCGTGGAGTTCGTCGTTTTTGAGACATTCCTTATTTTTGATTTCTGCTATGAAAAACGTATACTTTTCTCATACAGGAACTTGTCAACCACTATCCATATAAACAAAGGAACTTCACTGATATAGCAACCAGCTTTTGACTATCACTTTAATCTATGGTAGTCCCTTATTTCGCTTCTACTTACAAGGAAGCAAGTAATAAGACTATTTCTGCTATTTTTTCTGATTAGCATAAAGTAAATAGAACTATAAGCTTTTTAAGAATAATTTGTTGCAGGGATATAGAGAAAGTCATGTGAATGGTACACATTAGATTTTTTTTAAATAAATCCAAGACTATCTCTGTTTTATTCACTTTAAAAAGGATATCAGACAACTTAGCATCACAGTATCAGACAAGAACTAAATTCTTAGGTGTAAATATTGATAACCAATTCTCGTGGACCACCCATATTGAATATTTAAAAAAGAGACTGTCTATCATTATATTTTTAATTCGTAATTTGAGAGATTCTATCCCAATTGAATACGTGAGAAGTATGTATTTTGCTTTCTTTGAATCTGTAATCAGATATGGCCTAATTCTTTGGGGTGGTGCTAACAAAGTAAATTACATTTTTTGTCTTCAAAAGAAAATTATTAGGATAATTAAAAAAGGTTCCTATATAACCCCATGTAGACCCTCCATGTATTTATTGAGTTAGGCATTTTAACTATTTATAATCTTTATATTTTAGATAATTTAGTATATATACATGCCTCTCGTTATAGACATATTTTGAGGATGGATATTCATAGTTACAGTCCTAGATACAGGTCCAATGTAAACATTCCATGTTATCGACTAACAAAATCTCAGAATAGTTATCAGTACTTAGGTATTAAGTTGTATAATAACTTGCCTGATAGTTAAATGTTTAAACATGCAGAATTTTAAGTCCAGAATATATACATGGTTAGTCAAACATCCTTTTTATTCTATATATGAATATTTTAATGATAAATTTTGTGATCTTGTTTTGTAATTTATTATGACAAGGTTATTGTACTGTTTTCAACAGACGTTGTCAATTCCTGTATAGTGCTTTGAGACAAAATAAAAATGAAATGATGCTGAACTTGATTATCAAGTTTGGCATTTAACGGACTTTACGTTTTTTGGGTTAGTTGTTCACAGGCGCATACACACACAGATGGACCTTATTCTAAAAAGCTTTTTTTGAACACAGGGGGCCCTAAAATGTGTATTTCTTGGTATCGAATCCCGGTATCGAATTTTATGGTGGAATGCAATAACGTCTCTGTACTAGACAGAGAAAGTAATAAGGAAGTCCGAGACCGGATCAGAATTGAAAATCGCTGCAAACCAACCGATTGAAGACTAAATACTGTATATCCTTATTTCTTTCCTACTTATAAGAAGAAAAGTAATAAGACCGCTTGCTAATGTTTATTTCGATTGGCAAGTAAATAGAAGAATAATATGTTATAAGCAGTCCACTGGGTAGTGTGAGGTTAGCGTATCTGCCTTACATTCAACAGGTCCTGAGTTCGAATCTCTAACTCACCCGGAGAAGGTTTTTTTTTTTTTTTTTTCGATTTTCCCTTATCCTGAGAAGATGAATGTCGAGTAACTTTAAGCTGTTTGGTCCCGAGGTCATTTTATCATCATTTCACCAATTTCATTCATTGTCCGATGACCACCTAGGTTCAAATGATATGGACGTTCTTTATCTACTGTGGTTCTCAGCGTTCTTTTTTTACATTGGGCGTGAAAGATCGCTTAATTTTGCTCAGATGCCTTTTTATCAGATTTGAGGTTCTTTTACGAACCGTAAATCTACGACACAGAATCAACGGATTTACTTTCTTCCGAAGGAAACCATGCTAAGGATTTCATATATATATATATGATATCTTGTTGCAGGATGGTAGAAAAACTCATGGGAATCCCTCTCATCTCATCTAGAGTCTGGAGTCTAGACCAAGAATGTACAATGTAAGTACATATTAGGTAGAGAAGGTTTTGTATTCCACCCCAAAAATTCGATACCGAGATTTTACGGGAATAAAGGTTTTGAGAACACATGAATAAAAAAAAACATTTTAGAAAAAGGTCCGTGCGTGTGTGTTTCTGTAGACAACATAACGCAAAGAAACTCAGTTCAGTATCTTCCAAAGTTTACAACTATCGTTTACGTTTCTCTATTTTCACAAAATGTGTCTAACGAATTTTATTAAAATATTTGCGATATCTGTATGAAAAATGAAATTTTAATTTTGAATATTGTAGGGTACATATTGTGAGCATTTTGAGTAAGTTATATTTCATTTAGTAAGAGGTAATATTGCACCAGTTTCGGCAATCAATATTAGTGGCAAGATGTCGAAATGCTGACAGAGCTGTTTTGCCTAAAGCAAAGCAGGCATAAGTTAAATTATAAAAGCTCCAATAAATAGACCAAAGGAAGCCTTGTTCGTCCGAGCTGCTAAATTTGTGAGACGTACTGACCGACGACATAGTTTTTTTTAGTGTAGGCTGTAAATGTCGAGATTTCACTGGGAACATACGCTTTAAGGTTACCTGAGTGAGTAAGAAAAGCTGATATGTTCCATTCACATTGCCTACTCTAATCTCTGCAACAAATTGTAGTTAAAAACCTTATGCTTCTATTTACTTCATGCTAATCGAGAAAAATTGGCAGAAATAGTGTTATTATTTGCTTTCTTGTAATTAGAAGCGAAATGAGGCAGTACCATAGGTTAAAATGATAGCCAAAAGCTGGTTGCTATGTAACTGAAGTTCCTTTGTTTGTATGGACAGGAGCTAACAAATTCCTGTATGAGAAAAGTATGCTTTTCAAAGCTGAAACGAAAAACCAGCAATATATTAAAAATGATCAACTCCACGAAAAAAAAGTACATGACATAAATTGTGTGTTTTATCGTGAGCTACATTTTCTGTGTGGTAAGTTTTTGTCCATCTTTTACGGTTTAACAGTTAAGCACAATTCCGTAAAATTCATCCAGAATAAAGTAGTCTTCAGAGGTATTCCCAGAAAATTCAAAATATTTATTAGGTAAATATCTTTAATATACGATATTTTAATCAAAATCGTTAGAGGCATTTTTAGAATATCAAAATTTTCTAAAAAAGTTCCATGTAAAGGGTAGTTTGGGGTGGAGGGATTTTCTTGACAATCTTTGTGTCTCATCCTTGGAGGATACCAAACTTAAATACCAAGTTTGGGCTTTAACGGTCCTTTCGTTCTTGAGCTATGCTGCCCACAGACAGACACACACACACACACACGCACACACACACACACACAGATAGACAGACACACACACGAACATTTTTCTAAAAATGCTTTTTTTTTTGTATTCAGGGAGTCTCAAAACATGTATTTCCGGTGAAGTAAAAAGAAAGTAAAAAATAATTTTAGTTGCTCTACACGTAGTGTGCATAGTGAATACAGAAGGTATTGCATTCCATCCAAAAATTCGATACCTGAAATACATGTTTTGCGTCGCCCTGAATAAAATAAAAAAAAATGTTACTTTCTCTATACGTACTATGTACATAGTGTAAAGAGAAGGTGTTGTATTGCATCAAAAAACTCGATACCCAGATTTCATCGGAAATACATGTTTTGGTACTCCCTGTATAAAAAATGTTTACTTTCTCTACACGTACTATGTGTATAGCGTATAGAAAAGCTATAGTATTGCACACAAAAATTCGTTACCGATATTTCACCGGAAATATATGTTTTGACATCCCTGAATCAAAAAAACAATCACTTATAAAAAAAATCCATGTATGTGTGTACGTGTGTATGTCTACGGACAGCATAGCTCAAAAACGAAAACACCGTTACAATACCAAAGTTGGTATTTAAGTTTGATATCATCCAACGGTGCGACACGAAGATTTTCAAGAAAATTCCTCTTCTCCAAACTACCCTTTACATGGAAACATATTTTAAAATTCTTTTCATCAAAAATGGCTCTTACGATAATGATTAAAATACCGTATATTAGAGATACTTACATAACAAATACAATGAATATCTTGAATTTTCCGAGAATAGCATCTGAAGGCCTCTTTATCCTGAATGAATTTTATGCAATTTTGCATAATTGGTAAACCGTAAGAGATAGACAAAAACTTACCTCACAAAAAATGTGTATCTCGTTAAAACACACAATTTATATTATATGAAGTTTTAATGTAAAGTTGACCGCTTCCAAGATATTCCTTGTTATTGGTTTCAGTTTTAAAATACTTATACTTTTCTCAGACAGGAAGTGTCCGTTCTGCTTTTGCTCTACTCCTGACCATGTAAAGAAGCTAATTTTAATAGCATTAAATTTTAAAACATTTGACTATCGCTTTTGCATTGTGCATTCCTTTAGATCGTTCTATTTACGAGGATCGGCTGATTAAGTCCCGGGCCTCGCTAATAGGCCATTTAGTCGGTAGCATCGTATAGTTTAACTCTAGACTAGCTTGTATCCATAGTTACAAGTCAATAGCTTGTTTAGTTCGACAGCGTTTTAAACAAGACAACTTTAGTTTTCACGAAAATGGAGGATTTGGAAAAACGAGCAGCGATTAAATAAAAGGCTTAACACCCAAAGAAATCAAGGAGGAAATGGACAGTACATTGAAAGACTCTGCCCCTTCATATTCAATGATTAAAAGGTGGGTTGTAGAGTTTAAAATGGCACTAGTGATAAACCTCGCTCTGGACCCCCTGTAGAAGTGACAACTCCAGAGATCATTGAAAATTGTCATCGTTTAGTACTGGAAGACTGCAGATTAAAGTTGTTTGAGATAGCAGAGGCTGTAAACATATCAAAAGAACGTACAGGTAATATTTTAAGTAATGTTTTGGGCTTTCATTTTCAATATCTGTGCAAGATGGGTGCCGCGTTTGTTGACACTTGATCAAAAGCTGCAAAGAAAAACTGTTTCTGTTAGCTCTATCGTAAAAGTCCCAGTGAATTTTTGAGACGGTTTATTACCATGGATGAAACTTGGATACATCACTACACTCCAGAAAGTAAATCACAATCAATTGCGCCAGGTGAACAAACTCCAAAAAAGCAATGTTAATTTTGTCAGCTAACAAGGTTATGGCGAGTGTTTTATGGGATGCACAGGGAATTATTTTTATTGATTACTTGGAAAAGAGTAAACGTATGCAAGCTTACTGCAGCATTTGAGTGACGAGGTGAAAACAAAAAGACCTCATTTGGCCAAATAAAAAAAAATTTTGTTTCATCTCGACAATGCTCCTGCCCATCGTTCAGTCATTGCAATGGGAAAATGTGCGAATTAAAGTTCGAATTGCTTCAACAACATCCCTATTCTCCAGATCTTGCACCCAGTGAGTACCACCTGATCCCAAACCTCAAAAAATTTCTTGGAGGACGAAGATTTCACAGCAACGAGGAGGTCATTGATGCGGTAAACAGCTATTTTGAGGACCTTGATAAATCGCACTACAGACTTGGTTTAATTAAATTAGAATACTGATGTGGCAAATGTATTAGCCTTTCTGGAGATTATGTTGAGATATAAAGCAAACAAAAACTTTTAAATGCTGTTTTCGTTGAGAGGCCCGGGACTTATCAGCCGACCCTCGTATAAGGAACAACTACACTTCTCGATTTGCACAGAGTAGAAAGAAACGATGTTTTGCAAGAAGGGTGACTGATTGCTTGCACCAGCGAGCGCCCCGAAATGCGGTGCTATGGCCGCAAGGTGAAGCAAGGCTCGCTTGCGTGAATCGCAGCAGAACATTATTATTATTATTGCTCGGCGTTGGATTCAGCGATGCACATAATTGATTATAAACGTCTCGCTGTTGCAACGTCGCACATTTTGCGTAATTAATGTTAAACCGAAACCCTGGCAAAATGCTCAGGGGGCAACTGCGTGCGCTTCGTCTCTTTTCCTGCCACATTTCAACACAAAAAATCTAATTATGTAACACAATTATGCTTAAACGACATTGCTTATTTACTTTTTCCACTCTGCAAGTAGAGGAAATATTGCGTTTCATCTAAAAAATTCGATGTCAAACTTTCACCGAATTATGTTTTTGAAGCTTCCTTTATATACATATAACATAAATTGTGTGTTTTGACTAGCTCTACATTGTGTGTTAAAAACATTCAAGGTTTCACCGGAAATGTGTTTTGAGACCCCCTGAATGAAAAACATTTTTTTTAGAAAAACGTCATTATGTGTCTGTATTCTGCGAACAGCTTAGCTAAAAAGCGAAAAGACCGTTTAATACCAAACTTGTCATTTAACTTACACATCTTCCGAAGACGCGACTCGAAGAATTAGAGGAAAGCCCCTCCACCCCAAACTACCCATTATATGAAAAAAATTAGAAACTTTTTATTTTCTCAAAAATCGGATAACGATTTTGGTTAAATTACAGCATATTAAAGATATTTACAGGACAAATGAAATGTACATCTTGAATTTTCTGGAATAACTTCTGATGACCTGTTGATTCTGGATGAATTTTGCTGGATTTTGCATAACTATTAAACCGTAAGAGACAGACAGAAACTTACTATACAAAAAATGTAGAGCTTGTTAAAACAGAATTTATGCCATATACATTTTTTACGTAGAGTTAACCATTTTTTAAATATTCCTTATTGGTTTCCACCTGGTTCTTCACATATGGGAATTTGTCAACTCCTGGCAATGCAAAGAAACGTTTTCATCCACATGGCAACCAGCTTTTAAAACATTTGACTATCGTTTTAGCCTGGAGTATCCCATTGTATTCCTTCTGCCTACAATAAAGCATTTCTACTAATGCTAATCACGATTAGCATGAAGTAGATTGAAGCATAAGCTAAAAGCGATAATTTTTACAGAGATGTAGAGAAAGTCCTTGAATGGAATGCATAAGATTTCAATATTACTTTTACCTGTATCCCTTCCTCGTGCTCACCATAAAAGGTTACGAGTTAAGACCTATGACCAAGGAACGGAGAGGGCACTCCACACCTTGATCCACTGAACATCTGTGCTTACTAGTCCCAGGAGAACCGAAGGAACCGCAAGAGACTACAGGCCACCGACAAAGACGCTCAGAGGTACTTAACGATTTCAAGCTGATGAACCAGCAGACTACTCAGAGAAGGCTCCCACCAGATCTTTAGACTGTTGTATAGGATGTCGTCTCCCTTTCGAGTTCGCCGCAAATTCATTGGATGTTGGCCGATTACATGATCAAATTCTCCAAGCGATTCCAAACTTCAGTTCCATTCTATAGTCTCCTTGAATTTGAAGGTTTTATTTACTTTCTCTACACGCACTATGTACATAGTGTATAGAGAAGGTATTGTAATGCACCCGAAAATTCGATACCGAGATTTCACCGGAAATACATGTTTTGAGACCCCCGGAAACCAAAATAAGCATTTTTAGAAAAAGGTCCGTGTGTCTGTCTGTGTGTGTGCGTGTCTGTGTGTATGTGTGTGTGTATATGTGGACAGCATAGCTCAAAAACGAAAATGCCGTTAAAAACCAAACTTGGTGTTTAGGTCTGGTATCTTCCAAGGAGTGACACGAAGATTTTCAAGAAAATCGCCCCACATCCAACTACACTTTACATGGAAAATTTTTTCGAAGTTTTGTATTTTCTAAAAAAGGCTATAATGATTTTGATTAAAATACCACATATTAGAGCCATTTCTATCAGAAATAAAATGCATATCTTGAATTTTTTGGATATAGCTTCTAAAGACCTGTTTATTATGGATAAATGTTGCTTAATTTGGCATAACTAATAAACCGTAAGAGATGCACAAAAAATGTGAGTCTTGTTAAAATACACAGGTTATATCATATACTTTTTTTCGTGGAGCTTACCGTTTTCGAGGTGTTCCTTGTTATTAGATTCAGTTATGAAGTACTTATACTTTTCTCAAACGGGAGTGTCCGTTTTCCTTTTGTTCTACTCCTGGCCAAGCAAAGAAGCGATTTGCAATAACTATCGCATAACGATAGCTTTTAAAACATTTGACAATCATTTTAGCATAGTGGATTCCCTTAGTTCCAGTCTACTTATGAGGAACTAAGTAATAAAATTCTGCTAATGTTTATCTCGATTAGCATGGTGTTGAAAGAAGAATTATCTATTGTAAGAAGCTTGCTTGTGGAGTATCTAGAGAAACTCATGTGAGTGTAACACATCAAATTTTTACTTTCTCTATACGTACTATATATTAGTGTATAGAGAAAGTATTGTATTGCACCCTAAACTTCCCCACCGAGATTTCACCGGTAACATGTTTTGAGATCCCCTGAATCCAAAAAAAACATTTTTAGAAAAATGTCCGTGTGTGTGTGTGTGTCTGTCTGTCTCTCTGTATGTATGTGTGTGCCTGTGGACAGCAAACCTCAAAAAAGAAAAGACCATTAAATACCAAACTTGGTATTTAAGTTTGGTATCGTCCAAGGATGCGACACGAAGATTTAAAAAAATCCCCACATCAAACTACCCTTACATGGAAACAATTTCTAAAATTTTGATTTTCTTAAAAATGGCTCTAACAATTTTGATTAAAATATCGTATATTACAGATATTTACCTGACAAATAAAATATATATCTTGAATTTTCTGGGAATAGCCTCTGAAGACTACTTTATTCTGGATGAATTTGACGGAATTTTGCATAAGTGCTAAACCGTAAGAGATGGGCGAAAACTTACCACACAAAAAATGTAGAGCACGTTAAAACACACAATTCATGTTATATACTTTTTTTCTTGGAGTTGCTCGTTTTTTAGATATTCCTTGTTTTTGGTTTCAGCTTTGAAAAACACACATTTCTCATACAGGACTTTGTCAATCCCTGTCCATACAAACAAATCACCTTCAGTCACATAGCAACCAACTTTTGACCATCACTTTAACCTATGGTATTCCCTTATTTCCCTTCTACTTACAAGGAAGCAAGTAATAAGACTATTTCTGATAATTTTTTCTCGATTAGATTAAATAAATAGAATAATTTGTTACAGAGATGTAGAGAACGTCATGCGAGTTTAACACGTCGGATTTTTTAATCAATTTATTTGCATTTAGACACTACCCATACAGCCAAAGACAATAACAATTAAATATAAATTTACAAAGAGCACTTACATGTAGTCTTCAAGCATTTTCAGTGCCTTATATTTAAATGTTAATATTTACTTGGTTTAAAAATCTGATGTGATTCATTCACATGACTTTCTCTACATCCCTGCTAAAAATATTATTAAAAAGCTAGTGGAAAAAGAATTAGCAGAAATAGTCTTATTACTTGCTTCCTTGTAAGTAGAAGTGAAATAAGGGAGTACCATAGGTTAAAGTGAAAGTCAAAAGCTGGTTGCTGTGTGACTGATGTTCCTTTGGTTGTATGGACAGGAGTTGACAAATTTCTGTTTGAGAAAAGTATAATTTTTTAAAGCTAAAACCAAAAACAAGGAACATCGTAAAAACAATTAACCCCATGAAAAAATTGCATATAACATAAATTGTGTGTTTTGAAGTGCTCTACATTTTTGTGTGGTAAGTTTTTTTTTTTTTTCTCCATCTCTTATGGTTTAGAAGTTATGCAAAATTCCGTAAAATTCGTCCAGAATAAAGTAGTCTTCAGAGGCTATTCCCAGAAAATTCAAGATATACATTTTATTTTTAGTAAATAGTATTTTAATCAAAATCATTAAGCCATTTTTCAGAAAATCAAAATTTTCGAAAAAAGTTCCATGTAAAGGGTAGTTTGGGGTGGGGGAAATTTTCTCAAAATCTTCGTGTCGCATCCCTGGAAGATACTAAACTTAAATACAAGTTTGGTATTTTACCGACTTTTCGTTTTTGAGTTATCGTGTTCACAGACACACGGACACACGGACACAGGGACACATACACACATGCACGCACCTTTTTGTGAAAATGCTTTTTTAGCGTACAGGGGACCGTAAAACATATATTTCCGGAGAAATCTCGGTATCGAAATTTCAATACCTTCTCTATACACTATGTACATAGTAGATGTAGAGAAAGTAAAAATAATATCATATACATTAACATTTTGAGTCGCAAATAATTGAGCAACATTGCTTGGAAGATGGATGCCTAAATTCAGTATCTGCTCCTGGAAATGTTGAATTCCTGTCCATGGTTTCTTGCATGCAAAGAATATGTGATCGCAGTCTTCTAACTGTATCCTTAATATTAATTCTATGCGAAGCATCCATGATTGAATTTTAAACGGGTCATAGTTATTATCATCCTCCTTGGGACTTTCGAACTGTCGTACCACTGTGTTTCGGGTACGTCACGATGAAATTTGGAGTTGAAACTCTAAAGTGGCGAGCTTCTACCGTTTAACACATTTGCGGTGATTTAATTTCGCAGAGTTTATGGCCATTGCGTGGATTGCTGATGCATCGAGTGATTGATTAATTAGTCAAGCAGTAGTTAGTGACTGTTGCCATCAATCTGATTCTGCATTGCAAAACTTGTGTTACGCGATTTCATATTTCCCATTGCATCAAGCTTAACCCCGTTAATTTGTTATATTTTTGGAAACGTTGCTGTTATAAAAATCTGATGTGCTCCATTCACATGACTCTCTACAACTATGCAACAAATGGCTGTTAGACAGCTAATGTTTCTATTTACTTCATGCTAATCGAGAAAAAATTACCAGAACTAGTCTTATTACTTGCTTCCTTGTAAGTAGAAGGGAAATAAGGGAGTACCATAGGTTAAAGTGATAGTCAAAAGCTGGTTGCTATGTGACTGAAGTTCCTTTTTTGTATGGACACCAGTTAAATTGTGTGTTTTACTGTGCTCTACATTTTTGTGTGATAAGTTTATGTCCATCTCTTACTGTTTAGCAGTTATGCAAAATTTCGTTAAATTCATCCAGAATAAAGTAGACTTCAGAAGCTATTCTCAGAAAATTCAAGGTATGCATTTTATTTTTCAGGTAAATATCTTTAATATACGTTATTTTAATCAAAATCTTCAGAGCAATTTTTGAGAAAATCAAAATTTTCAAAAAAAAGTTCCATGTAAAGTGCAGTGAGGGATAGGGGATTTCCTTGAAAATATTCGTGTTGCATCCTTTGAAGATACCAAACTTAAATACCAAGTTTTTTATTTAACGGGCTTTTCGTTTTGAGCTATGCTGTCCATAGACACACACACACGCACACGAACCTTTTTCCAAAAGATGTATTTCCAGTGAAATCTCGGTATCGAATTTTTGGGTGCAATGCATTACCTTCTCTGTACACAATGTATATAGTACGTGTAGAGAAAGTAAAATATTACGTACCTAAAGTGGATAAAACATTGTACAATACTCGATTGGCGAACCGCCTCATTTGTCCATTTTCCAATCTCATACTGTAATATGATATGTTACAATATTCCTATCGTAAATTTATATTATAGTATTGGTGCGATAACCTAACGCTTTTAGTTCATGTGCACTATGTTAAAAGTTACGATTTTAGTTCATGCTGTCTAAAAAAAATCTGATGTGTTACACTACACTCACATGATCTTCTCTAACTGTTCTAAAAACTTCTTCCATAAGACTATTCTTCTTTCTACACCTTTCTAACCGAGATAATCATTAGCAGAATGTTCGTATTACTTACTTCCTTATAAGTCGATATAAAATAAGGCAATACACTAGGCTAATCCGATAGTCAAATGTTTTAAAAGCTGTCGTTATGCGATTGTCATTGCAAATCGCTTCTTTGCTTGGCCAGAAGAAAAACGGACACTTCCTGTCTGATAAAAAATATAAGTACTTCACAACTGAAACCAATAACAAGGAATGTTTCGGAAACGATTATCTCCACAACAAAAATGTAAAGGACATAAATTGTGTGTTTTAACGAGATTTACATTTTCTGTGTAGTAAGTTTTTGTCTATCTCTTACGATTCAGTAGTTAAGCAAAATTCTGCAAAATTCATCCAGAGTAAAGAGTTCTTCAGAGGCTATTCCCAGAAAATTCAAGCTATGCATTTTATTTGGAATGTAAATATCTTTAATATACGTGATTTTAATCAAAACCGTTAGTGCCATTTTTTTAGAAAATCAACATTTTCAAAGGATGAGGTGGGGGAATTTTCTTGAAAATCTTCTTAGTATCCATGGAGGATACTAAACTTATATACCAAGTTTAGTGTTTTACGAACTCTTCGTTTTTGAGTTATCGTGTTTACAGACACATTTGTCCATTATCCAATCTTATATTGTAATATGATAGGTTACGATATTCGTGTCGTAAATTAATATGATCGTACATTACCTAACGCTTTTTGCTCGTGTGTACTATGTTAAAAGTTGTATTTTTAGACCATGCTGTCTAAAAATTAATTAAATTGTAATACGAGGTTACCCAGCCAGTGTTTTGGAATATGTGAATACTGCAACTGCTGTGGACATTACAAAGAATAATTATAGAGGTATCACTATTGCAGAATAGAGTTGTATAGCGTGGCTTAACCTCTTTCAGCAGTGCGTGCAAAATATCCATAACATTTGGTGGCAGCTGCAAATTGAGCGAAAGGATGAACAATTCCAACTTGGTTAGGACAGCTGGAGAATTAATAGCAGGGTTAGTGGTAAATGAGTTTTGTGGGGCAAAATAATTAAACATCGTCCATTAGAAAGGAGATGGCATACGGCTTAGGAACGTGGCAGATAAGGGCAAAATTAAGGGAGAAGACCCAAATGGAACTGCGTAGTCAAAAGACATGCTCATACATTGTGTAAGGAAGGTTCGCGTATTTATATCTCTTTAGCTTGCTTTTAAACTACTTTTCTACCGCATTTCTATTGTATTTTGCGTCAAAAACTTAATCTACGAGTATATATATATATATATATATATATATATATATATATATACAGGTAGAAGGGAAGTCATTACATTAATTTAAACTAATGATAGATCTCGACTTGGAACACACTTTATATCTTACGTTTTTGTCTCTGACTACTTCCTACGGAAATAATTAATTTCTTTTGAAAACAAGAGATAGACAACGCTGCAGGTTGTGTGGGTGTCATTTGCACTAGGTCAGTACATAAACATACACGCCTCAGTGCTGCTACCAACGGTCAATATGCCAGTTGTATTCGTTATCTCCCAAAACATTACACCACCCTGCGTCGTGTTTGCAAGCGACCGACGTGTTTGCATCCAAAAGCCGGTGCAGAAACCTGACCAACTTCAATGCAACATTGCCGGGTTACTTCACGACTGAAAAATCTGCTCGGAATATTCCTTTAATGCTTTTAAATGATTAATGATTTCGAAACTTTGTGTGATGTCCCATAATTCCTACCGAAACTAATATCAAAAATACGTTACTCTATGCATCTTATAAGTAACAAACTATTATCTTCGTACATTCTTGTGGAGTTATGCATCCAATCTAGAACAAAAAGCATTTATTTTTTCGAAATCGGCTGATCAAAGAACAAAATGCCATTAGACTTTTTATTTCTAATTATTCTATGAAGCACATATTAGAAGGAATGTAATAATTATCCATCAATCCGGTATATATATTATTGTTTCATTTATATAGCCTTTTTTAACATCTAAGGTGATATCGGGGGATTTGCGTTATAAACAACTTTTTTTTTATGCTGTTTAACGCCCGCTTTTACTACCATGGCACCGCAGGCGATGACACTGATGATACATGGAATGAAGATGGATTACTGCTGGAAGTGATGGCAAGGACAGCCATAGAACCCGGAGAAAACCCGCCCCTGTGGGTAACCACAAAACCCACATGCGGTCGCTTGGTAGCGAACCCGGGCCGCCTAGGTGAGAGATGAGTGGTTTAACCACTCTGCCACAGCGCGGCCAAACAACTCGTTGTCTGTAGGTTCCTTACATTGGGCTTAAATCGTTTTATTTCCCTCAAACACACTCACACACATTCACTCTCACATCCACACTTCCAGACTCTGTGGGAGATAGGGAATAATTCTGGTTAAAGAAAGATTCCAACCCGTACTTTCGGGTGAGAAGTCGGCTCGCTGACCACTCAACCGCGGAGACAGTCTCTTTTGTTTTATTCCTAGCCACGCAAAGAAACCCGAATCTCAATTATTTCACACAACAATAGCTTTTTAAAAAATTGACTATCGCTTTAGCCTAGTGTGCTCCCTTATTTCACTTCTGCTTACAAGGAAGCAAGAAATAAGACAGTTTCTGATAACGTTTATCTCGATTAGCTTTACTTAGATGTAAATACGCTTTTGTAAGAATAGTTTGTTTGCAGATCAGGTAGAGGTAGTCATAATTTATTTTAATTTCTTAGAAATTATATAGAGATATTGATCTCAGAATAAAATGAAAACGTATAAATATATAAGAGTCATCAAGCATGCGTGTTCATGATGTAGACTGGCGCATACGTATGCAATTTCTACACACTGTCTGTCCAGAATCTTAACAAACATATTTCCAAGAAGTAAGACTTTGCCTACCCATGTAAACAATAGAACACAATAGAATCAAGTTTTTTGAGGCAGGTTTAAGAAAACGTTAGGTTAGACCGGAGGCTAAGCTTATTTAAAGTGTCAACATACCATGGGATGGGGAAACGATGTTAAGAATGTGCGTTACTTTTCTTGTGAGCATCCGTTTCTCACGGTGTAGCATTTTATTTTAATTGTGGCCATTTGCTTCATTACTTTCTCTACACTACTACGTACATAGTGTACAGAGAAGATATTGTATTTCACCCAAAATTTTGATACCGAGATTTCACCAGAAATACATGTGTATAGACCCACCGAATCAAAAAAAAAAACATTTTTAGAAAAAGGTCTGTGATGTGTCTGTCTGTCTATCTGTCTGTCAGTGTGTGTGTGTCTGTGGGCAGCATAGCTCAAAAACGAAAAGTCCGTTAAATAGCAAACTTGATATTTAAGTTCAGTTTCTCCCAAGGAAGCGACACGAAAATTTTTATTTTCTCAAAAATGGCTCTAATCCTTTTGATTAAAATCCCTTATGTTTACGATACCTATTTACATGACAAATAAAATGTACATCGCCCGCCTGGCTAGTGTGGTGCTAGGGTGTCTGCTTCACATTCAAAAGGTCGTGAGTTCGAATCTCGCTTAGGGTGAGTTGCCCGGATAAGGTTTTTTCCGGGGTTTTCCCTTATCCTGAGAAGAGGAATGTCGACTATCTTTAAGCTCCATGGACCCCAAGATCATTTGAGCATCATTTCACCATTGACCGATATGACCAACTAGGTTAAAGGACGTTAAGCTACAATAAAATCTATATCTTGAATTTTCTGGGAGTAGCCTATAAAGACCTCTTTATTCGGGATGAATTTTTTTGAATTGTGCATAATTAGTAAACCGTAAGATATAGAGTAAGAGATAGCAAAAACTTACTACACAAAAATGTAGCGCCCCCTAAAACACGCAATTTATGTCATATACGCAGACCCGTTTTTGAGATATTCCTTGTTATTGGTTTATTTTAAAATACTTAAACTTTTCTCATACAGAAACTTGTCAACGCTTGGCCACGCAAAGAAACTGATTTCAATCCCATAGCAACCACGTTTTAAAACATTTGACTGTCGGTTTGGTCTAGTGCAGTGATGACCAAATGGCGGCCCGCGGGCCTAATCCGGCCCGCGAGTATGTTTCATCTGACCCGCATATAAATATATGATTTATTGTTTTTTTTAATTTCCTGCATATATCTCAGTTTAGAATTTGATGGTACAGTTCAAGATTTTGAAGTATTTCGATCGCAGATGGAACTTTTCAACAATGCAATGAGATGTAAAGTAGAATGCCAGGATCTACAGTTAGAACTATGTGAGCTCCAATGAGATTCATCTCTTCAAACAACAGAGGCAACTGTTGTTGACTTTTGGAAACTCATTTCAAAGGAACCTTGTCCACATCTTAGAAACTGGGCTTTAAAACTTACTTCCACATTTGGTGGTACTTACATATGTGAAACTGCCTTCTCTGCCATGAAACTAGTGAAATCAAAGTCCAGAAACAGATTAACTGATTCAATGTTATCTCACATATTTTCTAAGATTGCAGCATCAGAACTGGAAGTGGATTTTAAATCTTTTGTAACAGATTTTGACAAACCTCATTGTTCCCAGTTAAAAGCAATGCTTGTTCCTTCATTGTGCATGTAATAAAATTAAAAATAATATGCTCTTAAGTTGCCATTGGTGTTATTTTATTTTAATATAGTTACTATTAATGTTCCTGGCCCTCAAGTAAGATCCTTAGTTAATTCTGACTCTCGGTGCATTACTGATTGGCCATCCCTGGTCTAGTGTATCCCTAATTTCCCTCCTACTTATAAGGAACTAATGTTTCTGCTAATGTTTATCTCGATTAGCATGAAGTAGATAGAAGAATAAGCTTATTGATAGTAATTTTTTTACTAAGATGTAGAGAAAGTCATGTGAATGGAACATGTCAGATTTGTTTAGCAGTGAAAGTCAGTAGGTTGAGAGCGAATGGGACGCCCTGTATATAAACAAGGAGGAAATTACGGTTGCGTACCGTTTTTAACGTTTGCTTTGTTATTTGTAAAGAACAGAGATAGGAAATTACAATATCGTTGGCACAAGACGAATGGAGGAATATAGGCCACTAAAGAGCTCATTAGAAGAGTTCAAAGAAGGAGAAACTTGAAGCCAGCGCCAACAGAGTATAACCGCAATAAACGCAAACAAAAGAGCGGTTGAAAAGATAGAATTCACGGAGAAAGGGCATTAAAAAGACGTGGAAAGACAAAAAAGATGTTATTAGCACTGAGAAGTTGAATAGAAGGCTAGCGTCAGTGGTGATATTGATGATAATGATGCTTTTTACTTTCTTTCAGAGAGGGTTTTTTGTTTTTAATGTTATAGCTGATTAATACAACGAATTAATTATATTTACAAATTAGCTTAAAGCCATTTTCTCTTTTCAACTAAACTCTTTTCTGAAGGACTTTGTGCAACCTTACTAATTTCTGTTAATATAAAACTAATAAATTAGACCTATAATGATATTAATTGGGGATGCGATGTCGATACTTCGATGCTCTCGATACTGGTTGATAGCGAAGCATGTGTAATACTTTGAGACAAACCTTCGATACTTTTATGTTTACTTTTCCTACACATATTATGTACGTAGTTTATAGAGGAGGTATTGCATTCCACCCAAAACTCAATATCGAGGTTTCACCGGAAATACACGTTTTAGGCTCCCCTGTGTAAAAAGAAGTTTCAGAAAAAGGTCCGTGTTGAACGAAAAGTCGGTAAAGTACCAAACGTGGTATTTAAGTTTAGTACCTTCCAGGAATGCGACATGATTTTCAAAAAATACCCTCACCCCAAACTACACCTTACATGAAATTGTTTATTGAAAAAGCTTATGTGTTCCATTCACATGACTTTCTGTGCAACTCTGTAACAGATTATTGTTAAAAAGCTTAGATAAGTATTAGCAGAAATTGTCTTATTACTTGCTTTCTTGAAAGTAAAAGGGAAATAAGGAATACACTAGGATAAAGGAATGTCAGAACTTTTAAAAAATGTGATTGAAATGATTTACGTTGCATGGCCAGGAGTTTAAAAATTCCCATTTGAGAAAACTAAGTTTCTTAAAATGAAACTAATAGCAAGGAACATCCTGGAAATGGTCAATTTCGCGAGAAAAAAAAGGTATATAACATAAATTGTGTGTTTTAAGTAAATCTACTTTTTTGGTAGAGTTAGTTTTTGTGTATCTCTTACGGTTTACCAGTTATGCAAAATTCAGGGAAGTTCATCCAGAATAAAGAGGTCTTCAGAGGCTATTCCCACAAAATTCAAGATACACGTTTTATTATCCTCCAAATATCTGAAACGTAATAGATTGTAATCAAAATCGTTAAAGTCATTGTTGAGAAAACCAACATTTTCGAAACTTTTTCCATGTAAAGGGTAGTTGGGTTCGGGATTTTCTTGAAAATTTTCGTGTCGCATCCTTGGAAAATACTGATCTTAAATACCTAGTTTGGTATTTAACGACTTTTCTTGAGCTTCCTACAGACACATAATACATACATGTACATTTTTACTTTCTCTATAGGCACTATGTACATAGTGTATAGAGAAGGTATTGCACTCCACCAAAAAATTCGATACCGAGATTTCACCGGAAATATATGTTTTAGGGTCCCCTGTATCCAAAAAAAAATATTTTCAGAAAAAGATCCGTGTGTGTGTGTCCGTGTGTCCGTGTGTCAGTGTGTCCGGTGTCTGTGAACACGATAACTCAAAAACGAAAAGTCGGTAAAATACCAAACTTGGTATTTAAGTTTAGTATCTTCCAGGGATGCGACACGAAGATTTTGAGAAAAAGCCCCCCACTCCAAACTACCCTTTAAATGGAACTTTTTTCGAAAATTTTCATTTTCTAAAAAACGGCTCTAACGATTTTGATTAAAATATCGTATATTAAAGTTATATTATTTATCTGACAAATAAAATTTATATTTTGAATTTTCTGGGAATAGTGTCTGAAGACTACTTTATTCTGGATGAATTTTTCATAACTACTAAACCGTAAGAGATGGGCAAAAACTTAACCCACAATAAATGTAGAGCACGTTAAAACACACTATTTATGTTATATACATTTTTTTTGTGGAGTTGATCGTTTTGAGATATTCCTTTTTCTTGGTTTCAGCTTTGAAAAACGTATACTTTTCTTATACAGGAATTTGTCAACTCCTGTCCATACAAACAAAGGAACATCAGTCGCATAGCAACTAGCTTTTGGCTTTCACTTTAACCTATGGTACTCCCTTAATTCGCTGCTACTTACAATAAAGCAAGAAATAAGACTATTTCTGCTAAGTTTTCTCGATTAGCATGAAATAAATAAAAGATAAGCTTATTAACAATAATAATTTACAGATATATAGAGAAAGTCATGTGAATGGAACACATCAGATTTTTCTAAATATGTTTCGTTTTGGATTCAGGGGCCCCAAAACATGTACTTCCGGTGAAATATAATTTTTGGGTGCAATACAAACCCTGCTCTATACACTATGTGCACAGTACGTGTAGTCGCCCTCCGTGGTATAATGGTTACCATGCTACATATACCCAAGGTCGCGGGTTCAAACCCCGCGGAGGACGACGGATTTTCTCGGGAGTAAAAATTCTTAGCATGGCTTCTTTCGAATCGGAAGTAAAGCCGTTGGTCCCGTGTCGTAGATTTACGTCACATAAAAGAATCTCAAGCCTGATAGAGAGGCCTCTGAGCAAAATTAAGCGGTCTTTCATGCCCAATTTAGAATGGGACGCTGAGAACCACAGCAGTTAAAGAGCGTCCGTAAATAAAACTGCATTTCCATAGTACGTGTAGATAAAGTAATATATATTTGTGGAGGGCTACTCTAAAACGTTTATTTCCAGTGATGCCCAGATATCAATTTTTTAGGTGGAATGCAATGTTTTCTCTACCTATGTACCATGCATTTAGTAGATATATGGATGGATGCATTTCTTTGTTTTCCAGGACAATAAAAATCGTTTAGCAATGTCGAAACAATGCAATGCATTAAAAATCCAATATGTTACACAAAACATTAAAATATTCTCTGTTGTAAAATTCTATATAAAGGATGAAATAACAATGTTGGTTTTATAGTTCTTTTAAAAACTGAAAACGAAAGATCTTTTATATTTTGTTGGTAAAATGGCTTTCAAAACTATTCTTGATTTTTGAAAATGTGTTTGTATGCACATAAATGTTAGAGCAGTTTCTAGCGATATAGAGAAAATAATAAACTCATTGGTACAATGTGAGGTTTAGATTACATTTTGAAGCTGTAGATGTGTGCCTGACGGAATTGGGAATAGTTTGGAGCACAGTATTGCAAGGGATGAGGCCATGGCTTCAGGCTACCCTGTATTGATTAGGTAGTGGCGTAGTATACCCTCTGTATCTGACATTCAAAAGGATAGTGTGTAGAATTGTGCCCAGAGTTGTCGATGCAACAAATGACTCCATTGTTGAAGATCTACGCTGGCCAGCTGATTGTGGGGAGGCAGTAGTCAAATACAAACGATCTTCGTGTTATGCCTTTAGTTCGTGAAATAGTAATCAGTGTTAATGTACCAGATCTGTTTGGACTGGCATCTGTTTCAATCAGTGCATGCAAGCCAATTGCTACATTACCTAACTCGATCAAAGCTTCATTTTTACACGTATTGTGTACATAGTGTATTGTGTTGCACTCAAAAATTCGATACTGAAATTCACCGGAAATATATGTTTTGAGACCCCCTGAATCCAAAAAAAAAAAATTAGAAACATGTGCGGGAGTGTGCGTTTTTTTTTTTTTTTTTGTTTTTTTGCAGAGTTTAACGCCAGCTTTTACTGCTCTGGCACCGAGGCGATGACTGATGATAAATGAAGATGGAGCCCCGGTGGAATGTGATGGCGAGGGAAACCGGAGAACCCGAAGAACTTTGTCCACCACAAACCTCACATGCGGTCGCTTGGGATCGAACCCGGGCCGTCTAGGTGAGAGGTGAATAGTCTGACCACTCGGCCACGGCGCAGTCCATGTGTGGGTGCATTAAAAACGAAAAGTCCGTAAAATATGAAACTTGATATTAAAGTTTAATACCTTTCAAGGATGCGACACGATATTAAAGATTTTACATCATATATAAAATTTATATTTTGTATTTTTTTGGGAATACCCTTTCAAGACCTCTTAGTTCTGGATGATTTTTGTCGAATTTTGCACAACTGTTAAACAGTTAGAGATAGAAAAAAAAAAGTCTTACTGCTCAAAAAAGTTATATATCCTCAAATATATTCATGTATGTTTTTTCTTCTAGATATTCTTTGTTGCTGATTTCAATTTTAAGCCAAATAACTTTTCTCAATCGAGACCATGCAAAGCAAACCGAAATTCAATTGTTTCATATAGACAAATTCACCTCTATATAAAATTTGGAGCTCTCGTTATATTACGATAATAAGTAATATAACAGAAAAGATATATTGTATTGCATTTTATGAGGGCTCAGAATATTTCTTTCTGATAATATTTTAAATGTGTATGTCTAGTGTAAACTTGATGTGATGTAGGTTACAGATCAAAGAGAAAGAGCTGCGGCTTAAAACGTTCTAATGGCAAACCAGAGTGACCTTGCCTCATGTATAAAAATATGAGGGTCATAAATAATTATTTTATTAACTATATACACCATTACCACCTGTGTATTTTGGCTGTTTCGAGCCCCAATCAAAGCAGCATTCAGCCCGCATATTCAACCGCCCGAGGCTCGTATGCTCCCAACTGCTACACGATTCCAGAATATTACAGAATAACAGTATTTATTAAAATGAATTGCATTCAAATAGAGGTATATATTTGTTGTGATGCAGGCGCCCTGATCAGTGTGCGACCGGAAATTGGTTCCTACACACAACAAATGTTTGGGCAAGCAGCTGTACGTCGGCTCATTTGTGCCAACATTTTTCTAGAGGAGCTTTGTGCTCGGAAGAAACAGGAAGGAAGTTGGGAATAAGGGCACACCTGCAAGTCCTTTGAATGCTTAAAAAGATGCTCCTGCTCGCAATCGTGCTGCCCCTTGGCAGAGGAAACACTTTTCTTTCCGCTCCCCACAGCTGTCGAGATAATGTCGATTTGCTGGCCGATACAATAAAAAGTGAGCGCCGAAACCTGTCCTGTGTTTTCTACTGACATGTGCCACCCTGGGTATTAAAGGAGTCCGCAATCAGGCCGTAAATACTGCACCGTCAGCTGCTACCAAAACTTACACACAAAAAAACCAGCTTAGGGCTTGCAGGCTGAGGAAACGAATGTCACTTTACCATAAACAAGAAATGAATAAAACAATTCCAATGAACAAACTCAAGAGGAAATGTTTAAGCAAATTTATACCACCAATGTAATATAAAACAAATAAGTTACAGTATAAATTTCAAAATGTTGGTCAAATGTTTGGAAGCTATAGTCAAATTGGTTACTTTCTCTAGCCCCATATTTACAATGTACATAGGGATAGGGAAGGTATTGTAATGCACCCAAAAATTCGATACCGAAATTTCACCGGAAAAATATGTTTTGGGGTCCCCTGAGTTCGAAAAAAGTCCGTGTGTGTGTCTGTCTGTCTGTCAGTGTGTGTGTGTGTCTGTGGACAGCATAGCCCCAAAACAAAAAGACCGTTAAATACCAAACTTGACATTTAGGTTTAGTATCTTCCAAGAATGCGACACGAAGATTTTCAAAAAAAAATCCCCCCACCACAAACTACCCTTTACATGGAAAAATTTTCGAAAATTTTGATTTTCTTAAAAATGGCTCTAACGATTTTGATTAAAATCCCGTATATTAAAGCTATTTAAGTCCGAAATAAAATGTATATCTCGAATTTTTTGGGAATAGCCTCTGAAGACCTCTTTATTCTGGATTCATTTTGCTGAATTTTGCTTAACTGCTAAAAGGTAAGAGATAGAAAAAATCGTACTGCACAAAAATGTACCTCATGATAAAACACACAATTTTTGGCCTTTACGTTTTTGTTGCCGAGGTAACCGATTTCGAGATATTCCTTGTTATTGGTTTCAATTGTGAAGGACAAACTTTTCTCAGACAGGAAGTGTCCGCTTTTCTTTTGTTCTACTCCTAGCCAAGCAAAGAAGTGATTTGCAATGGCAACCGCATAACGGTAGATTTTAAAACATTTGACAATCACTTTAGCATAGTGCATTCCCTTATTCCCTTCTACTTATAAGGAACTAAGTAATAACATTCTGCTAACATTTATCTCGATTAGCATTGTGTACAAAGAAGAATAATCTTTTGTAGGAGTTTTGTAGAGCAGCTAGAGAAAGTCACGTGAGTGTAACAGATGTCAGATTTTTTAAGTTGAAGTCACGTCGCTAAAACAGACCCTTGCGACAAACAAATTAAAACTATATTGCTTTTTTTGGATTCAGGGGACCCAAAACATGTATTTCCGGTGAAGTCTCGGTATCGAATTTTTGGGTGCAATACAATACTTTCTCTATAATCTACGTACATAGTACGTGTAGAGAAAGTAAAAAAACACATTCATTACTGTAAACATTTTTGGAACCTAAACCTAAGGTGACACAGACAAACCTAAAGCAATTTAAAAAAGTAGATGTATTGTGAACTTAGTATTCTCATACGGGAATTTGTCAACTCCTGTCCATACAAACAAAGGAACTTCAGTCACATAGCAACCAGCTTTTGGCTATCCCTCATTTCCCTTCTACTCACAAGAAAGCAAGACTATTTCATATTTTTTTTAACAATAATTTGTTGCAGAGATGTATAGAAAGTCATGTGAACGGAATAATTCAATTTCTTTTTTGCCTTCAGGTGTAAACTATTTGGCCATCAGGAGAGAGGTGGAAATGCTATGAGGAAGGATATAAGGCTCTAAGTGTACATTTCAGTCTTTAAGGAACTTTAATTTTGCAGATCAAACTGGTTTTTGACAAGACTGTAATACAGTACTGGTGCTGGCGGGAAAAGGGACGGAAAGTTTATGAAGAGTGTGGATTATGAAGAGGAAAGAACGTTGGGAATTGTAACGGGAACAACAGAAAGCAATATGATTCAGGTCGGCTCTTTCCCCCGAGTCAGAAGGACATGCTAGGGTGTCGAGATGAAGACGATGAAGATGCTGGTAGCATCCATGACCAAGTCGCATTCGGATCACTGTGGTGAGATGTCGACGTGCTCCGGTGTAGCCGAAGAACCAGAGAATCTTGGGAACTTCTTCCTGGATGCTGTCGTAATATTCCATGCACCATTCCAACTCCGGTGGGCATTGATATTTATAGTTGGTTGAAAATCTGTTTAAGGAAGTCTGATGCCTTGGAGTTTACCCTGATGCCATCTACTTGGCAGGAAGCGAAGGTAATGTGATGCGAGGGTAGTCCTAGAAGGCCACTGTCCCCCACAAACCGTCAATGAGCTATCTTACAGAATAGTTTCGTCGCTACATGACCTAGAAGTTCAAGCATCGTAAAATGAAAAAAAAAAAAAAATCTGGTGTGTTGCATTCACATGATTTTTTCTACAAACTATTGTTATTAGGTTATTCTTTATCTATATCGTGGTAATCTATATAGACATTAGTAGAATTTGTATTAATTCCTTCTAAGTAGAAGAGAAGTAAGGTAATACACTAGACCAAAGCCGTATTTAAATCTAATAAAATGCCAGTCAGTATGTGAAACAATTGAAATTGAAAACAATAACGAGTATCTC
Source organism: Hymenopus coronatus (assembly GCA_030762935.1). NCBI lineage: Eukaryota > Metazoa > Arthropoda > Insecta > Mantodea > Hymenopodidae > Hymenopus > Hymenopus coronatus. The sequence continues at coordinate 22,791,176 of CM060882.1, forward strand.
GGAAACTGCAAGCACTACAAAATAATTTATACATACATGTAGTAATCTCTGTTTATGTCTTACGGTTTACCAGTCATGCTAAATTCATGAATGAATGGATAAAAGTTTTATTTTTATAAATATCTTTAGTACAGGGTATTTTAATCAAAACTGCTAGAACCATTTTTGAGAAAACATAACTTTCAAAAATGATTTTCCTTATAAAGGGTTAACGGGTAGTTTGAGGTGGGGAGAATACCAAATTTGGTATTCAAAGATCTTTTCGTTTATGAGCTATGCTGTAGATAAACACACCAACATACACATGCACGGACCTTTTTTCTATATATATTTTTTTTTTTATTCAGAGGACCTAAAAGATATATTTCTAGTGAATTCTTGAGTCTTAACTTGTTAGAATATAATAGTTAAAAAAATCTTATGTGTTCCATTCACATGACTTTCTCTACATCCTGCAACAAATTGTAGTTAAAAAGCTTATGCTTCTATTTACTTCAATCTAATTGAGAAACATTAGCAGAAATAGTATTATTATTTGCTTCCTTGTAAGTAGCAGCGAAATAAGAGAGTACCATAGGTTAAAATGATAGCCAAAAGCTGGTTGCTATGAAACTGAAGTTCCTTTGTTTGTATGGGCAGGAGTTAACAAATTCCTGTATGAGAAAAGTATGTTTTTCAAAGCAGAAACGAAAAACTAAGAATATCTTAAAAATGATCAACTCCGCGAAAAAAATGTATATGACATAAATTGTGTGTTTTAACGTACTCTGCATTTTTCATGTAGTAAGTTTTTGTCCATGTAAGTTTTGGGTTTAGCAGCTATGCACAATTTCGTAAAATTCATCCAAAAGAAAGTAGTCTACAGAGGCCATTTCCAGAAAATTCATGATATACATTTTATTTGTCAGGTAAATATCTTTAATATACGATATTTTAATCAAAATTGTTAGAGCCATTTTTAAGAAAATCAAAATTTTCGATTTTTTTTCCATGTAAAGGGTAGTTTGGGGTTGGGGGAGTTTCCTGAAAATCTTCGTGTCGCATCCCTGGTAAATAATAAACTTAAATACCAAATTTGGTATTTTACCGACTTTTCGTTTTTGAGTTATCGTGTTCACAGACACACGGACACACTGACACACGGATACACGGACACACACGGACCTTTTTCTGAAAATGTTTTTTTTTTTTTTGATACAGGGGGCCCTAAAACATATATTTCCGGTGAAATCTCGGTATCGAAATTTTTGATGGAGTGCAATACGTTCTCTATCCCTATGTACATTGTACATACAGGGCTAAAGAAAGTAAGAAATACTTAAAATGTGGGTGTAGGAATTGGACATTATTCATTCAATTAAAAGAACGAATAACTAAACAATACTAGTATACTAAAGCTGTCCTGATAGCGAATTATTGTTGCCAAGAATAACAAGAATATGTTCATATCCAGCGGAGCTAAAAACTACAACAGCGAATGAAGCAAGTATAAATTATTTCAGCAATGATTAAACAGTGAAAACTAAAGTTGTGTAAATATTATTGCTTACGGTATATTGTTATTGTTCACCCTGTGACCCAATCACTAGAACCTGTTTATTTCAAACTATCATATGAAAGAGATAGAACTCCACGATTTTGGGAAGGGCGTCCGAAACAGAGGACACCATTGTAAAATAGGTGACCAATTCTAAGCAAATCCTTAACCTATAATCTGTCCAAAAACAAGTTCACAAAATTCCAACAATCTCTACGATCGAATAGTCAACGTTCTGACTTCTAACCCAAAGGTTCAGAGGTTCATTCCCGACTGGGGCAGGGAATTTTTGCTTTCTCTAGCCCCGAATATATATATGTGTGTGTGTGTGTGTGTGTGTGTGTGTGTGTGTGTTTTGGGGTCCTTTGAGTCCGAAAAAAACATTTTTAGAAAAAGGTCCGTGTGTGCCTGTGGACAGCATAGCACAAAAACGAAAAGACCATTAAATACCAAACTTGATATTTAGGTTTAGAATCCTCCAAGGATGCGACACGAAGATTTTCAAGAAAATCCTCCCCCACAAACTACCCTTTACATGGAAACATTTTCGAACATTTTTATTTTCTCAATAGCTTTAACGATTTTGATTAAAATACCGTATATCAAAAATATTTACATACCTAATAAAGTGTATACCTTGAATTTTCTGGGAACAGCCTCTGAAGACCTCTTTAATCTGAATTAATGTTGCATAGCTACTAAACCGTAAGATATAAACAAAAACTTACTACACAAAAAGTGTAGATCTCTCTGTACTTTGCGTTTTTGTTGTGGAGGTAACCGTTTCCGAAATATCCTTGTTATTGGTGTCAATTGTAAAGTACTTCAACTTTTCTAAGACAGGAAGTGTCAGTTTTTCTTTTGTTCTACTCCTGGCCAAGCAAAGAAGCGATTTGCAATGACAATCGCATAACGGCAGCTTTTAAAACATTTGACTATCGCTTTGGTCTAGTGTATTCCCTTCTACTTATATGGGAATAAGAAATAAGTACATTCTGCTAATGTCTCGATTAGCATGGTGTAAAAAGAAGAAGAATCATTTGTGAGAAGTTTGTAGAATAGCTAGAGAAAGTCACGTGAGTGTAACATATCAGATTTTTCTTTAACAACAGCCACTCATTATACCCCACAGTGTCTGGGAGAGTGAATGTGTGTGTTTAATAGTATTAATACCGTAAATTGAGCGAGAAAATATGTTGTATATCTAGTCAAAGCCCCCGATTTGATCATAAGCTAAAGTGGTCTACATAAATGAAACACTTTAAAAAGTAATCTTATGTCTCCCATTCACACAATTTTCTCTAACTGTTCCGCCAATATTCTCTTCTTGCACTAATGTACAGTGTAGATAGAAAATAAAAAATCGGATGTGTTCCACTCACATGACTTTCTCTATATCCCTATAAATTATTATTGTTAATAGGCTTATCTTTTATTTATTTCATGCTAATCGAGAAAACTTAGCAGAAATAGTCTTATTTCTTACTTTATTATAAGTAGAAGCGAAATAAAGGAGTACCATACGTTAAAGTGAAAGCCAAAAGCTGGTTGCTATGTGACTGAAGTTCCTTTGTTTGTATGGACGGGAGTTGACAAATTCCTGTATGAGAAAAGTATAAATTTTTCAAAGCTGAAACCAAGAAAAAGGAATATCTCAAAAACGATCAACTCCACGAAAAAAAAGTATATAACATTAATTGTGTGTTTTAATGTGCTCTACATTTTTGTGGGTTAAGTTTTTGTCCATCTCTTACGGTTTAGTAGTTATGAAAAATTCATCCAGAATAAAGTAGTCTTCAGAGGCTATTCCCAGAAAATTCAAAATATACATTTTAGTTGTCAGGTAAATAATATAACTTTAATAAACGATATTTTAATCAAAATCGTTAGAGCCATTTTTTAGAAAATCGAAATTTTCGGAAAAAGTTCCATGTAAAGGGTAGTTGGGGGTGGGGCGATTTTTCTCAAAATCTTCGTGTCGCATCCCTGGAAGATACTAAACTTAAATACCAAGTTTGGTATTTACTTTTCGTTTCTGGGTTATCATGTTCACAGACACACGGACACACTGACACACGGACACACGGACTCACGGACACACACACACACACACACACACACACACACACACACACGGACCTTTTTGTGAAAATGCTTTTTTTGGATATTGGGAACCCTAAAACATATATTTCCGGTGAAATCTCGGTATCGAATTTTTGGGTGGAGTGCAATACATTCTCTATACACTATGTACATACTGCGTATAGAGAAAGTAAAAAAATGTACTCAAATATTAAAATGTAACATTAGAAAGGTAGGCAGTTCCTTTAAAATAACGAATATGGGAAATGAATATCTAGAAGAAGTGTGGCAGCAATCAGTAAGTTGAAGATCGGAAAGCGCTGGGGATTGGATTCTTGTGGCAGGCGGCAGATGTTTAGCGGACGCCGCTTCGCACCGCCTGGCATCTGGAAGTTTCTGTCACCCGCTAATTGCATAGGGCCCAGCTGCACGGGGTGATTACATTTAATAAACTTGCCCCCGGGTAGCAAAGGAGGCGCAAAATGTGCTTCCCCTACTCGGTAATGTTCCGGCGCTTTGGTTCCTGCCCGGAATTAAAATTGGGGTCACCAAACCCTGAGTAGTAGTGCGAGCTTGTGACATTTACTTTGTTACCGCATGTTGGAACTAAACTCATAGTTTCATCATTGATATTATTATTATTATTATTATTATTACTATTTATTCAGATACTTATAAAAAATCTGATGTGTTCCATTCACATGACTTTCTCTACTTCTGAGTAACAACTTATTGTTAATAAACTTATTCTTCTATTTACTTCAAGCTAATCGAGAAAAAATTAGCAGAAATAGTCTTACTACTTGCTTCCTTGTAAGTAGAAGCAAAATATGGGAGTACCATAGGTTAAAGCGAAGTCAAAAGCTGGTTACTAGGTGACTGATGTTCCTTTGTTTGTATGGACACGAGTTGACAAATTCCTGTATGAGAAAAGTACAAGTTTTTTAAAGCTGAAACCAAAAGCAAAGAATATCTAAAAAGCTATCAACTCCACGAAAAAATATACAACTTAATTGTGTGTTTTAATGTCCTCTCCATTTTTTGAGTGCTAAGTTTTTGTTCATCTCTTACGGTTTACCATTTATGCAAAATTCCTAAAAATTCACCCAGAATAAAGTGGTCTTCAGAGGCTACTCCCAGAAAATTCAAGATATACATTTTATTTGTCAGGGAAATATTTTAATATACGATATTTTAATCAAAATCGTTAGAGCCATTTTTTAGAAAATCAAAATTTTTAAAAATTGTAAAGGGTAGTTTGGGGTGAGGGGATTTTCTTGAAAATCTTCGTACCGCATACTTGGAAGATACCAAACTTAAATAGCAAGTTTGGTATTTAACGGGCTTTTCGTTTTTGAGCTATGCTTCCCACAGACACACACACACACACACACACACACACACGGACATTTTTCTACAAAGTTTTTTTTTGGATTCAGGGGGTCTCAAAACATGTATTTCTGGTGAAATCTCGGTATCGAATTTTTGGGTGCATTATAATACCTTCTCTATACACTATGCACATACTGCGTATAGAGAAAGTAATAACGAAAAATTACCATATGACGGGTAGATTAGGATGGGGAATTTTCATGAAAATATGTTTTCTACGATCGAGCGTAATCGAGTAGTTTAAGAGCTCATTTCAGGTGGCAAAATTGATTTTTACGGAATCCACGCGCAAAGAAGTGCAACAAACGTAAAGTATTTTGTATTTTTTAAGCTCAACTTCCTTTAACCTGGTTGGTCACATCGGACGATGAATGAAATTGGTGAAATGATGCTCAAATGATCTCGGGGTCCATGGAGCTTAAAGTTACTCGACATTTTTGTTCTCAGGATAAGGGAAAAACTCTTATATGGGTAACTCACCCTAAACGAGATTCGAATTCACGCCACCACCACCACACTACCCAGACTGACTAAAGTAATTTTGTTCCAACGATATTAGTTCACTGATCAACACACCACTTCATAAATTTCTCATATTGTGCCTCATAAACTTTTCAGGATTTAGCAGGTAATAAATCTGATTCTGCTTCTTTCACAGCTCTAAGGATATGGTAACTTGAAGTCATGTGCAGTCGTTAAAGAAAGGGATAAAGCCATTAGTGATTTAATGAGAGTATTAGACCTCAGGCAGTCGTTAGCTTTATCTTGACTCAGCCTAGTTGTTCTACCGTGTGCTGGCGTCTAACTGAAACATCAACATCACACAACAAACAATAACAATTGATGATCTCTTCTGGGAATGCCAGCCAGGTAAGTGTTGGCTTCATTTTCAAGCTTTCAAAGTCGCCATCATCAGGGTATGCGCTCCACTTACCTGATTGGCATTCCCAGAAGAAATCAATAATCATCACCGGGAAAGTTTCAAGTCCTTGAAAACAATAACAATGTTAAATATTATGAGGGGCGTTCAATAAGTCCTTAAAAAGAATAGAAAACAAATTATTTTTGGTAGGCTTTTTTTCTCGATATAATCTCCTTTTAGCTCGGTACACTTTTCCAGCGTTTCTCCAACTGTTTTAAGCCTTCCAAAAAGTAGGATTTCAGAAGGTCCTCAAAATAGGCATATTTGGGAGATGACCTCTTTGTTAGATGTAATTCTTATACCGCCAGGCTGCTATTTCAAGTTTGTAAATAAAAAAAAAAATCACCGGGGGCCAAATCTGGTGCATGTTTCGGTAATTCGAACCTTAATTATACAATTTTCGCCATCGAAACTGCGCAGATGTGCACCCTTGCATTGTCTTGATGGAAGGAAGTCCTTTTCTTTGCCAGATGAGGACGTTTTTTCTTAATTTCTCCGTTCAGCCGGTGCAATAACGATGCATAATACTCTCCATTTATCGTTCGTCCTTTCTGCAAGTAATCAATGTAGATGGTTCCACTTGCATCCCAAAAAAACCGAGACCCTCACCTTGTCTGTAGAGTTCATCGCCTTTGCCTTCTTCGGAGCCAGCTCGCCTATAAAAGTTCACTGTTTCGACTGCGCTTTTGTCTCTGGAGAGCAGTAGTCCATCCATGTTTCATCCACAGTTATGTAATGACGCAGGAACTCATCAGGATTGCAACGGAAAAGTGCCAAACCAGCTTCCGAATCGATCACACGATTGCGTTTATTCTCCAATGAAAGCAAACGCGGCACATATCTTGCCGAGACCTTTGTCAGATCTAATTTTTGGTGCAAAATTGAGAACATTGTACCTTGTGATATGCCTGTGGCCTCTATTATTTCGCGAACTTTGACTCGTCGATCACTCAAAACCATATCCTGGATTTTGTCAATCATTTCGGAGGAAGTCACTTCTACATACTGGACGTCCGAAATTCGTTTATCCAATTGTAAATTGTTGCAAACGTGGGAGCAGATGCGCCATGAACTTCATTCAACTCGGCTTTTATCTGCTTCGGTGTTAAGTCTTTTATATAGATATGTTTAACCATCGCACGAAATTCGCTTTATTTCTATTTTTCTAATGAAGTACAAGATTGTTGATATGGTAACGAAACCATGTAATAACTTAGCTCAAACTTGACTGCCATCTAGTAAGAGACGACGGTTACTAAATACACACCTCTTTCGATGCTAGGAGAGTAATTTCTTGAATTTTCCAAAGACTTATTGAACACGCCTAGTATATAATGATATCAGCGTGGCCGTGAGCCATATCGCTAGAGTAATTTGAATTAAATGATAAATTTTGGAAGTGTCCATAGTCAATGGAATTACTTAACTAAATATACAGAAGTGGTTTTTTTTTTTTTTTTTTTTTTTTTTTTTGTAGTTTAACGTCCTTTAACCTGGTTTTGGTCATATTGGACGATGAGTGCAATTGATGATATGATGCTCAAATGATCTCGGGGTCCATGGAGACATTCGTCTTCTCAGGATAAGGGAAAACTCCGAAAAAAAAACCTTACCCGGGTAACTCACTCTAAGGGAGATTCGAACTCACGACCTTTTGAACGTGAGGCAGACATGCTACCACCACGCTACCCAGGCGGGCATAAAAGTGGTATTGGATAAATTCGGCCTATCAGTTGAACATCACACTGTAAAACACCATGTAGCTGAAGTTTAAGTTGTGAAACAGGATATTGATGTAAAAATCTGATGTTAAATTCACATGCCCTTCTCTAGCTACTCTACAAACAAACGTCTTACAAAAGATAATTCTTCTTTCAACACAACGCTAACCGAGATAAACATTAGCAGAATTTTGTTACCTAGTTCCTTATAAGTAGACTGGAACCAAAGGGAATACACTAGGCTAAAGTGATAGTCAAATATTTTAAAAGCTATCGTTATGCGATTGTCATTGCAAATCTTCTCTTTGTTTGGCCAGGTGTAGAACAAAAGAAAAATGAACACTCCCGTCTGTGAAAAGTACAATTGAAACTAATAACAAGGAATACCTCTAAAACGGTAAGTTCCACGAAAATAATGTATATGACATAACTTGTGTATTTTAACGAGATCTACATTTTTTGAATAGTAAGCTTTTTCTATCTCTTACGATTTACTAGTTATTCTAAATTAAGCAAAATTCATCCAGAATAAACAGGACTTTAGAAGCTATTCCCAGAAAATTCAAGACATAAATTTTATGGCTTAAATGGCTTTAATATGTGATATTTTAATCAAAATCGTTTGAGCCATTTTTAAGAAAAACAAAATTTTCGAAAATTGTTCCATGTAAAGGTTAGTTAGGGGTGGGGGATTTTATTGGAAATCTTCGTGTCGCATCCTTGGAAGACACCAAACTTAAATACCAAGTTTGGTATTTAAGCATCTTTTCGTTTTTGAGCTATGCTGTCCACAGACACACGCACACACACATGGACCTGTTTCTGAAAATGATTTTTTTGGACTCAGGGGGTACTAAAACATGTATTTCCGGTGAAATCCGACATTGACTTTTTGGGTGGAATACAATACCTCTCTATCCCTATGTACATTGTACATACGGGGCTAGAGAAAGTAAAAAGTTGTTACGTATTTATTTAAGTTCCCCATAAACAGATATCACATTGCATATACATTCAAACCGAAAATAAATACACAACATTTTAAAAAGGCAATATTTAAACGGCCAGCAATGAAAGAAAGAGAGAGAATATTAAACTATCGGTTATGAACGACGCAATGGTGGAAAGCTGCAATAACTATAATGAATAAACATCAGTCAAATTGATGAACAAATGCATATGAAAATAGTTTGGAAAACCATGTTGTTGACATTAATAGAAATAGATTCAAAACACTGCAAATAATGGAGTAGCAAACAAGTAAGAGAAGAATGGCATAGAAGAACTACAGCGCTTAATTCTGGAAGTTGCTTTTGTAGTTGAATTGTCAAAATATAGAGGTACTTTTACTTTCTTTACTCGTAGTATGTACATAGTGTCTACAGAAGGTATTGCAATGCACCCAAAAAGTTGATACCGAGGTTTCACCAGAAATATATATGTGCGTGTGTGGCTGAGGAGAGCATAGCTCAAAAACGAAAATACCCAACTCGGTATTTAAGTTTGGCATCTTCAAAGGATGCGACACGAAGATTTTCAAGAAAATCCCCCACCCCAAATTACCTTTTACTTGGAAAAAATTCCGAAAGTTTTAATTTTCTCAAAAATGGCTCTAACGATTTTTATTAAAATACCGTATATTAAAGATATTTACATGACTAATAAAATGTATATCATCAATTCTCTGGGAACAGCCTCTAAAGACCTCTTTATTCTGGATGAATTTTGCTAGACTTTGCATGGCTTGTAAACCGTAAGCGATAGACAAAAGCGTACACAATTTTGTCATATACATTTTTGGTGGAGTTGACCATTTTTAGATATTCTTTGTTATGTTTAAAATATACTCAAACTGTTCACATGCGGGAATTTGTCAACTCCTGGCAATGCAAATAAACGTAAAAAAGTAATGTTGGGCGCAGTTGTGAATGTTGTAGTGCATAACCCCGCACAGAGCGGCGTATGTTACACCACGAACAGTTCATATATATTACGGGGATTAAGGAATTACAATACGATTTTTATTCAAGCGGGGGGCGGGGGAACAAAACAAATAACAACTGCGCACTCGGGAGAATAATTTCCCAAATGAACAATGCTCAACTTAATCTACGTTGCACGTATACAACATTTTTAAGTGTCTCATACTTTTTACTTTCTCTACATGTACTATGTACATAGTGTATAGAGAAGCTAGGTATTGTATTGCAGCCAAAAATTCGATACCGAGATTTCACAAGAAAAACATGTATTAGAATCCCCTGAAACAAAACAAAACTGATATGTTCCATTCACATAATTTTCTCTACATCTCCGTAATAAATTATTGTTAAAAGCTTATTCTTCTATTTACGTAATACTAACGGAGAAAAAATTAGCAGAAATAGTCTAATTACTTCCTTCCTTGTAAGAAGAATTGAAATAAGGGAGTACCATAGGTTAAAGTGAAGTCAAAAGCTGGTTGCTATGTGACTTAAGTTACTTTGTTTGTATGGACAGGAGTTGACAAATTCCTGTATGAGAAACATATAAGTATTCTATAGCTGATATCAATAACAAGGAATATCTCAAAACTGGTGAACTCCACGAAAAAAGAGTATACAACATAAATTGTATGTTTTAACGAGGTCTACTTTTTGTGTGGTTAGTTTTTGTCTATTTCTTACGGTTTACTAGTTATGCAAAATTCAACAAAATTCATCCAGAACAAACAGGTCTTCAGAAGCTATTCCCAGAAAATTCAAGATATACATTTTATTTGTGATGGAAATGGCTTTAATATGTGGTCGTTTAATGAAAATCACTAGAGCCATTTTTGAGAAAATCAAAACTTTAGAATATTTTTCAATGTAAAGAGTAATTTGGGGTGTGGGGATTTTTCTCAAAACCACTGTGTTGCATCCCAGGAAGATACTAAACTTAAATACCAGGTTTGGTATTTTACCGAGTTTTCGTCTGTCAGTTGTTTTCAAAGCCATATGGGCTTTTTTTTTTTCTTTCTAAAAATTTGAGGTGTTCCATTCATATGACTTTCTCTATATATCTGTACCAAAATTGTTAAAAACTTTCATGCTATTTGATGCTAATCGAGATAAACATAAGCAGAAAAGTTTTTTGTAAGTAGAACGGAAATACCAAGCTAATATCCCATGGCATAAACTTCAAATTCCTAAATATAGCTCCTTTCTAGAAAAATATTGCAAGAAGGTTATTCCTGACGAATCTATTCTAAGAAAAAGTACCTTCATGTTATGAAGAAGCAGTTGCTCATACACGGAATGAAATTGGAAACTCCTGCATTTGGTTTGCCGTCGATGAAACTACAGATGACATGGGTCGGTACATAGCAAATTTAGTAGTAGGAAAACTAGATTCCGAAAGTCCAGCAAAACCATTTCTAATCTGTTGCAATGTGTTAGAACAAACAAATCATTCTACAATTGCAAGATTCGTAAATGATGAGATGAAGATTCTGTGGCCAGAGGGTGTGTGTGTGAGAAAAAGGTTTTAATTATGTATTCGGATGCCGCAGCGTGCATGATTAAAACTGCTATTGCTCTTAAGGTTTTCTACCCAAATGTACTTCACTTCACCTGCTTGGTCCACGCATTGCAACGTGTTGCTAAAGGGGTAAGAAGAAATTTTCCCTGAGTTGATATCGGCAATAAAAGAAAGGTCTTCGTGAAAGCACAGCACAGAATTTAGTGCTATAAAAATCGTCTCCAATATGTCCCTTTGCCTCCTGAGACAGTACTTACAAGATGGGGTACGTGGTTAGAAGCTGTGAACTTCTATTGTGAACATTTTTCAGTGGTGAACATGTTCTCTTCAGAAGTAGCTGTTTCCATACGTGAATCTCAGCACATCTTTAAAGATCCGAAAGTGGCAAGCTCCTGTGCTTACATCAAAAGTAACTTCGGCTGGTTGGCTAGCACCATCAAGCAGTTGGAAGCATCAGGTTCCCTTCTATGGATTTAATGGAACGTGCATCACAGAAGCTTATTGTAGTTGTAGGAAGGAAGCTAGGTGGAAAATTGAAAGCTGTGCAAAACAGGAATCCAGGGTACTCTACGCTTGTGTCCGTGTCTAAGGTGCTAAATGTCGATTTACCAAAACACTTCTGGTGTGCTAAAATATGCTCCTGTTACTTTGTGTGACGTGGACAGAAGCTTCTCTGCTTGTAAGTACATTTTATCCGATAGGAGACAAACAATGACCCCTGAAAATATGAAAAAGTATATGGTTTTCACTGTACGTTGAAAGAAGCAAAAGACTCAAAATGAAAATGCCTGGTTGTTCATTCTATGTCAAGAGATAGAAAACTGAAAATGCACCCTTATTATAAAATTTAATTATTTTGAATTGATTATTTCACTCATTTATAAATTGGTTCAGTATTTCAACATTGCTCTACCGTCTAAAATTTAAGTAAAATAATTATGTGAAATGAGCAATTTTAATAAATATAATCCAAAACACATATTTCTTATTTCGTAATTACCTACTTGAAAATAAATTTTAGGTAAATTCTGCATAAAACAAAACATTTTCCCTATAATTAATTCTATATGTAGTCTTTAAATTTTAACTCATTGTAATTAATTTAGTACTTACAGACCCATCAAATTACAAAATTCTGGGTAATTTGCAGTCTGCATTTAGATTTGACGTGGAAATCTTAGCATTTAGAATATTACATAATTTTACATATTTTGATGTTTTTGTTACATAAATATGTACATATTTCGCACCTTGATATTACATAAAACTCCGGGCTCTACTGACCATACATGGAATGCGATGGCGGAGAAACCGGAGAACCCGGAGAAAAAACCCGCCCTTGCGCCGGTTTGTCGACCTAAAATCCCACATACGGTCGGCCACCTGGGAGCGAACCAGCCTGAGTGAGAGGCGAATAGTCTGACCACTCGGCCATGGCGAAGCCTTGTTTGTCTTTTGATTTATTCCTGCCGTGAACAGAAAATGGATTTCAATCACACAGCAACCAGATTTTAAATGTTATCGCTCTAACCTAGTGATAGTAGTATACATGAATCAACCGCTGCTTTGGCTCCCAGACATATACAAGAGTTAATGTAATGAACTTAACAATATTTCTTAGAAACAGCTGCGGCGGTCGAGTGATTATCATTCTGGCTTCTCACCTAGAGGTCCCGGGTTCGATTCTTGGCTGAGGTGGGGATTTTTCTCTAACTAGAATGCATTTATTATTCCCCAAAGAGTCTGGAAGTGTGAATGTGTGTTTAATAGTGTAAAACTGAAAAAACTAACATTAAGAAACCGTCACTTCAGCGCGCAAAACACTAGCAGTTGTTTTTCAGCCCGCGATATGACCTTACAGGTTATAGGAGGCTATATAACATTCCATTAGCTTTCTCTAGCTGTTATGTATACCAACTATTCTTGCAAAAGATTATTCTTTTATCTATGTCATGTTAATCAAGATAAACATTACCAGAATTTGTGATTATTGCTTGCTTCCTTGTAAGTAGAAGAGAAATATGGTAATACATCAGGCTAAAGTGATAGTTATTTTAAAAGCTGGTCGCTATGTGGAATAATTGAGATTAGGTTCGCTTTGCATGGTCGCGTTGTTAGTTGTATAAAGTTGAAACCACTAACAAGAAATATCTCAAAAATGGCTAACTCTACAAAGAAGTAAACCATATAAATTGTGTGTTTTAACGAGATCTATACTTTTAATAATAAATTTTGTCTATCTCTTACAGTTTAACCTTTATGTAAAATTATGTTAGATTTTGTTTTTGAGAAAAACTAAAGTTTCAACACTTTTTTCTACGTAAAGAGAGGTTTGTGGTGGGGGAATTTTCTTGAAAATCTTCTTGTCGTATCCTTGGAAGATACGGTAGCTAGTTTTTCAGCTATGCTGCCCACAGATACACACACACACACACGGATTTTTTTTCTAAAAAAGTTTTTGAGACTCAGGGGACCTCAAAACATACTTCCGATCTCAACATCACATTTTTGGGTGGAATATGCACCTACATTGTAGGTACAAATGGGCTAGAGAAAGTAAAAATTTGATGTGTTCCATTCACTTGACTTTCTTTACATCTCTACAACAGATTATAGTTAGAAAGCTTATGCTTCTATTTACTTCATGCTAATCGACAAAAAATTATGAGAAATGGTCTTATTACTTGCTTTATTGTAAGTAGAAGCGAAATAAGGGAGTTCCATAGGTTAAAGCGAAAGCCAAAAGCTGGTTGCTATGTGACTGATGTTCCTTTGTTTGTATGGACACGAGTTGACAGATTCCTGTATGAGAAAATTATAAGTTTTTCAAAGCTGAAACTAAAAAAAAGAAGTATCTTAAAAACGATCAACTCCACGAAAAAAATGTATATAACATAAATTGTGTGCTTTAATGTGCTCTACAGTTTCTGTTGAGTAAGTTTTTGTCCATCACATACAGTGTTTCCGCAAAATTCATCTAGAATAAAGTAGTCTTCAGAGGCTATTCCCATAAAATTCAAGATATACATTCTATTTGTCAGGTAAAATATCTTTTATATACGATATTTTAATCAAAATCGTTAGAGCCATTTTTGAGAAAATCAAAATTTTCGAAAAAAGTTCCATGTAAAGGGTAGTTGGGGGTGGGGGATTTTCTTGAAAATCATTGTGTCGCATCCTTGCAAGATGCTAAACTTAAATACCAAGTTTGGTATTTTACCGGCTTTTCGTTTTTGAGTTATCGTGTTCACAGACACACGGACATTTTTCTGAAAATACTTTTTTTTGGATACAGAGGACCCTAAAACATATATTTCCGGTGAAATTACGGTATCGAATTTCTCTATACACTATGTACATAGTACGTGTACAGAAAGTAAAAAAGAATATACGATATTTGTTAGAATACTTATTTAAATGGCAGATTCTTATCAGAAACGCTTCAAAGCGCACTTTCTTACAAGTTGTTATATGTTCTGATTTCTGCTTTATGATGAGGAAAGAAGAACTTTAGTACCAAAGCCTGAGAGTCATTAAAAGCGAAGAAACATTTTTCCTATACCAAATAAAACATCACGGGCGATTTTCCTGGAAGCAGAAGTAGCTGCTTCTCAATTTCTGCTACAGAAGTTATAATAATTAAACGTAAGAAATTTAGAAATGCCCTAAGGCAGTCCAAGAAAGTCGTAAAGCAGCCAGAGCAAGTTTATTTTCAGATTAAATCAAAACATCTTTTGTAAGGATAAGCTGCTCCTTGCTGAAGGTAAATATGTGCAATTTCTAAACGTACAATTTCCAGTTATTACAATTACTCGTTTGCTACAGAAACATTTCACATCCTTTTGTAATTTTAGGTGGCGCCGTGGTTAAGTGGCTCACCCCCAATATAGGCGGTCCGGGTTCGACCCCAAACGCCCGCAAATGGGTTTTGTGGTGGCTTAAGCGGTGTCTGGGTGGGTTTTCTCCGGGTCCTCCGGTTTCCCCCGCCACTCATTCAACCAAATTTCTCCATCGTCACCTTTCTTGCTTGCATTTCATATCATCCAATTCCTCATGCTCATGCCTGGCTACGGGCTGGCCACTCGTTCCAGGCTCTCCATTCTGTGGTTTCGTGCCGTTGGCTTCCCGACAGGCTTCTGACCCCTTAAGTCCTAGAGGGGGAGGGTGAGCCAACTACGGAATGAAACGAATGTAATTTCAAAGACACCTTATTCTTTCAAGTATTAAAGCATAGCTATCAGAATTCTAGTTTTAGAAGTGAATTTTGGGAGCCCAAGCATTACACAGGATGTTTGAAATATGATGTGTTTCATTAACATAACTTTCGGATCACGCGCATGTCACAGTCCGTCACGTAATGCTATAAACAGTGGACATCTATGTTGACGTCCCATTTATCTCATTAATACTAGAGAATAGACAATAGTTGTCAGTTTTAGTATAATTCGCGTACTGTAATGTCAGCACTGCTGTAATGGGGCAACGTATACGATGAGTGAACACGTGGAGCAGGGTTGCTGATAACGAACAAAGAGAAGCTCTTTTGTTTTCATGACACTGCTTACCAAGAAGAACCGCTGAGGTACTACTTCGTCTGGAACCTCATCTCAAAAGATACGTGCGGGTGTGTGTGTGTGTGTGTGTGTGTGTGTGTGTGTGTGTGTGTGTGTGTGTGTGTGTGTGTGTGTGTGTGATGTCGGAGGAGATTGCGCACTGCAGTCACTGGCTTGTACGTCAGGCCCAAGGAAGTTAGCATGATATGAGAGTAATTTCGAAGGATGGCTGCAACCGGACAGTGGGGAAGAGCCATCGTGGAGGGTCCTAATATATTCCAACCAGTTCTTCATCTCGACGCCGGGAACACCAGGAGCCCGTGCCCCCCTATCTGACCGAGCTCCCTGGGTCCACAGATGATTTCGGGCGGGGATAGACCACTCGTCTCTACCCTAGACGGCCCGGGTTCGATCCCAAGCGGCCTCATGTGAGATCTGTGGTGGACAAAACCGCGAAGGGCGGGTTTTCTCCAGGTTCTCCGGTTTCCCCACCATCGCATTCCACTTCATTCCATGTATCACCAGTGGCATCGCCTGCTGTGCCACAGGTAGTAAAACGGGCGTTTTAAGACTACAAAAAAAAAAAAAAAAAAACAGACGACTTCCAAAGCTATACCGCAGCTGACAGTGTATTTCTAGAGCGCAGTCATTACCACAGGAGGGCGCCACCACCATAGTCCTTATCGACACTTACAATCCCTGCCAGTAATAGACAAAGCGCCTGAGCCACCTGGCTCGGTTGAAAATGATGTAATACTCAATGTCACATAATATTTATTTTTGATGCAAGTGGTAAAAATTCTTGCAATCCTAAAAACAATATAAAATAATTTTAACACGTGTACCATACACTATTTTTAGAGAGTTCTCAACATTTATAGACATACTATAATTATAAATAGATTGTTTTACCTATTTCACGGAGCTCGCTGCGATATTCAGTTGTTGCCTTGCTTAGCATCAGTGCTGACAACATGACTTACTCATACAGAACGTAAACATTCTATACACTTGTAATTTTGCTGTCTCCGCTGCTTGCATAATTTCTTCTGGTTCAGCAGATTCTATGACATTCAAACCATCCGCCATTTCATGGATCGATACGAGCTTTCAGAAACATAGCCCACTTGAATGAGGCCGTGGACGCATCAACTAAAGTTGGCTATATTGGTGTGTTATGATTTTATAACATTAAGTGACAGGATTCTCTACTTTTAACGCTACTGACATCTGGTCAAAGACCTACTTTTGGCATCAACTGTCTAAAAACTCGGATGTGTCCCATTCACATGACTTTCCCTACATCACTGTAACACAAAATCTGATGTGCTACACTCACACAACTTTCTCTGGCTGCTCTACAAACAAACTTCTTACAAAAGATTATTATTCTTTCTACACAATGCTAATCGAGATAGCAGAATGTTCTTATTACTTAGCTCATTATAAGAAGGAAACTAAAGGAATGAACTATACTAAAGTGATAGTCAAATGTTTTAAAAGCTTTCGTTATACGATTGTCATTGCAAATCGCCTCCTTTCTTGGCCAGGAGAAGAACAAAAGGAAAACGAATAATTTCTGTTTGAGAGAAAAATATAAGTACTTTACAATTGAAACCAATAACAAGGAATATTTCTGAACCGATTACCCCCACAATAAAAATAAAATCTGATGTGTTCCATTCACACGACTTTCTCTATATCTCTGTAAATTATTATTGTTATAAGCCTATCTTTTATTTGTCATGCTAATCAAGAAAAATTAGCAGAAATAGTCTTATTTCTTGCTTTATTGTAAGTAGAAGCGAAATAAGGGAGTACCATAGGTTAAAGTGAAAGCCAAAAGCTGGTTGCTCTGTGACTGATGTTCCTTTGTTTGTATTAACAGGAGTTGACAAATTCCTGTATGAGAAAAGTATAAGTTTTTCAAATATGAAACCAAGAAAACGGAATATCTCAAAAACGATCAACTCCACGAAAAAAATGTATATAACATAAATTGTGTGTTTTAACGTGCTCTACATTTTTTGTGGGTTAAGTTTTTGTCCATCTCTTACGGTTTAGTAGTTATGAAAAATTAATATACCATATTTTAATCAAAATCGTTAGCCATTTTTTTGAAAATCAACATTTTCAAAAAAAGTTCCATGTAAAGGGTAGTTTGGGGTGGGGGGATTTTTCTCAAAATCTTCATGTCGCATCCCTAGAAGATGCTAAACTTAAATACCAAGTTTGGTATTTTACCGACTTTTCGTTTTTGCGTTATCGTGTTCACAGACACACGGACACACGGACACACACACACACACACACACACACGGACCTTTTTGTGAAAATGCTTTTTTTTAGATAAAGGTGCCCTAAAACATATATTTCCGGTGAAGTCTCGGTATCGAATTTTTTGGTGGAGTGCAATACTTTCTCTATTCACTATGTACATAGTGCGTATAGAGAAAGTAATAAAAGGACATAAAGTGTGTGTTTTGGGAGATCTACATTTTTCGAGTAACTTTTTGTTTATCCATTACGGTTTACCAGTTAGGCAAAATTCAGCAAAATTCATTCAGAATAAAGAGGTTTATAGAGGTTATTCCAGAAAATTCAAGATATACACTTTATTTGCAATATAAATATCTTTAATATACGGTATTTTAATCAAAATTGTTAGAGCCATTTTTAGGAAAATAAAAATGTTTGAGCTTTTTTTCATGTAAAGGGTAGTTTGGGGTGGGGGTTTCTCAAAAGCTTCGTGTTGCATCCCTAGAAGATACTAAACTTAAATATTAAGTTTCGTATTTTAACGACTTTTCGTTTTTGAGTTATCTTGTTCACAGACACGCGACCTTTTTCTAAAAATACTATTTTTGGATACAGAGGACCCTAAAACATATATTTCCGGTGAAATCTCGGTATCGAAACTTTTGGTGGAATACAATAGTTCCTCTGTACACTATGTAATAGTACGTCTAGAGAAAGTAATAAAAAGGGTTTCGAAGCTGCTACGTCACATTTCGGACTAGCTAAAGATAAGCTACGAGGGTGGTCTGAAAAGTTCTCGGCCTCACCGTAGATAGATCGCGGCACTATTTGCGTGATTTTTTCCTTACGTTGGTACACATGTTAATAGACCCTTTTTAAAATTACAAGTCATTGCAGGTAATAGTTGACTATAGGCAGTTGTTTGAAGCACTAGAAGTGCGCATTGCTTTGAAAATGGAGCAATTCGAGTATCGTGCTGTGATAAAACTCTTCGTAAAAGAAGGTTTAACACCTACAGAAATTCAGTTGCGGATTGTAAATGTGTATGGTGACTCTTCACCTTCAGTTTCCACTGTGAAGAAATGGGCGGCCGATTTTAGACGTGGCCGTGAAAGCGCCAAAGGCGATCCACGCGAAGGACGCCCAAAAACTGTAACCACAGCGCAAATCATTGAAGAAGTGCATGACATGATTTTGAAAGATTGGCGTACAAAGGTGTATGAAATTGCTAATGCTCTTGGAATTTTAAAGGAACTTATTGGTCACATCTTGCATCAGGAATTAAACATGAAAAAACTTTGCGCAAGGTGGGTGCCGTGTATATTCACTGTGAATAACAAACGCATTAGCACGACATCTGGCGCATTTTCAGAAGAACAGAAGTGACTTTTTGCGCCTAAACGTCACAATGGATGAAACATTCATTCACCCCTACATACCCGGATCCAAGCAGCAGTCAAGGCAGTGGACAGAAGTTGGTTCTTCAGCTCCAAAGATGGTGCCATCGGCGTCAGTGTTTTGGGATGCCAAAGAAAGTTTGTTGATTGACTATCTCGAAAAAGGTAAAACCATTACTGGAGAATACTACTCTCAACTTCTAACCAAACCCAATGCAATCATTCGTGAAAACAGACCCGGGTTAATTTTTTTTTTTTTTTCCATCAGGACGATGCACCTACCCGCAAAAGTGTTTTGGCAATGGGGAAATTGAGAGATCTGCACTATGAAGTGCTGGGACATCCACCCTATTCCCCAGGTTTGGCTCCCTTGGACTTTTATCTGTTTCAAAAACTGAAGAAATTCCTCTCTGGTAGGCACTTTTCGTACAAAGAAGAAGCAATTGTGGCTGTAAATGGGTACTTTGCAGCACTACAGAGAGGGGATAATGGCATTGGAACACCGCTGGACAAAATGTATTGATATTACAGGAGATTATGTTGAAAAATAAAACTACTTTAAAAGCATGAATTGTCGTTTTTCACTATCAGGCCGAGAACTTTTCAGACCACCCTCGTATAAGATATTGTTATACCATTGTTCAGTATCGTTTCCAAACAGCCTGTGTACAGAGGTGCATAGCATTGAGTATCAGCTGCGTTCTGTAGTGAAAATGACGCTCTGGTGTCGGAAGGACACTCAGGCAACCAAATGTTGCTCTCGATGAAGGTGATCATCTGATACATTTGATACACGTGATAAATATCACACATATCAAATGATACCTCCTCTCGCAAACTTTTGTGTCCATATTTGTTAAATAGACCACCAAAGAAGTGAAGATATAAGAAGAGAACTAGATATATAGGCTATTTCAAACTTTAAACAGCTATAAACTAGGATAAAAACAAAAGAAATAATGATGTTTGATTTTCTTTTTCTTTTTACTTTCTTTAGCGCGTACATAGTAGCTGGAGAATATATTGTATTAGATTTCACCGTAAATATATGTCCCTTTTCCGAAAAAATATCTGATGTGTTCCATTCACATGACTTTCTCTAGCTGTTACACAAACAACGTTCCTTACAAAACATTATTCTTTATCTAGACGTGGTAATCGAGGTAAACATTAGCAGAAAGTGTCTTATTGCTTGCTTCCTTGTAATTAGAAGGAACATAAGGGGATTCAGTTCGCAAAAGCGATAGTCAATTCTTTTAAAACATGGTCCTATGTGAAACAACTGAAGTTCGGCTCGCTTTGTATGGCCTACAGTAAAAAAAGAGAAATGAAACGAAACGTCACTTCCTGTTTGAGAAAAGTTGAAGTAATTTAAAACTGAAACCAATAACAAGGAATACCTCAGAAACGGCAGTTCTACATAAAGCGTGTAGTGTAGTAACCTTTTATCTACCTCTTACGCATTAACCGTAATACGCGGTACGTCCAGAAACTAAGTTCCGTTTCAATTTATCTCCGCTGCAGCGCTGCGATCGTAGTTCCGCACATGCGTGGTAGACGCTCTGTATCAAGAAGAAGAAACGTGCGCCATTTTGAGATCGCTGTCAGCCACATACGCTTTGTTGTGCTTGTTTACAATGTCGGTGTTGACTGAAAATCCCGCCGCTTGTGAAATCAGATCTGTGATTCGTTTTCTGAATGCTAGGAAAGTGAAACCAATTGAAATTTATCGGCAAATTTGCGAAGTTTACGGACAATGCGATGAGTGATTCAATGGTGAGAAGATGGGTCCGACAGTTCAATGAAGGACGTAGTGAAGTGCACGATGAAGAACGAAGTGGGCGTCCATCTTTTGTTACAGAAGAACTGGTTCACGCGATTGATGACAAGATCCAGGAAAACCGCAAGTTTACAATTAGTGCTCTCGCTATGGAATTTCCCCAAAGCTTACGATCATCAATTCATGAAATTGTTACCGAAAAACTGAAATTTCGTAAACTTTGCTCACGTTAGGTACAGGCGGCAAACTTCTATGAAGAAGGTATACAAAAACTTGTGCCACGCTATGACAAATGCCTGCAAAATTTCGGCAGTTATGTGGAAAAGTACTTTAAGAGTTGTAGAATTTTGTGCAATAAATAATTATTCTGCATCTGTACACAATTTAATTTAATTACCGAACGGAACTTACTTTCTGGACGTACCTCGTAGAAAATTCTGCAAAACTCAGAGGCTATTTCCAGAAAATTCAAAATATAAATTTTATATATATATATATATATATATATATATATATATATATACATACACACAGGGTGTCCAGAAAATTAGTATCTACGTTGTAGAAATGAATATCTTACGACCACGTTGTATATGTTAGATCATTGCTGACAATTTAACATGGTGAGGGTGTAATGGATTGCCTATATCATGCATTAATCGCATGGCTAATGTGACTTGGAGGCGTCAGAGGCTTACTTTCAGCAAGATGGAGCACCATATCATTAGGCCTTAGCTGTACGCACGTTTCTGAATTCACATTTCCCTGGGAGGTGGATTGGACGCGCAGGCCCCATGTCGTGGGCAGCACGACGCATTACCACACTGCAGGAGCTCAGGGGCCGCATTACAGAAGCTGCTACTGCCATAACACCTGTAATGTGCCACTGCTGAAAAATGGCAACTGTGTCGTGATAATGTTACTAATAAACATATACCATAATTATTTCTATGGATTAGATACTTACTTTCTGGACACCCTGTATATTTATGTAGCTAAGCACCCTTCATATCTGAAGATGAATGAAATTGGTGTAATGGTGCTCAAATGATTGCGGCGCCAATGGAACTTCAAGTTCCTCGACATGCGTCTTCTCAGGGTAAGGGAAAACGCTGAAAAAGCGTTAGGGTAACCCACCTTAAGTGAGACTCGAACTCACGAACTGTTGAATGTGATGCAGACACACTACCCAGGTGGGTTCACATTTTATCTGTGATGTAAATATCTTTAATACACGGTATTTTAATCAAACCGTAACAGACATTTTTGAGCTAAAAAAAAATTCAACATGTTTCCATAAAGAGGGTAGTTTGTGGTGGGGGAATTTTTTTGTTTCTTTTCTTTTTTTTTTAAATTTTAATGTCGCATCCGTGGAATGCACTAAACTTAAACATCAAGTTTTACTGAGTTTTCGTTTTTGAGTTATCGTGTTCACACACGGACACACTGTTACACGGACCCACACACACGGACCTTTTTCCAAAAATGTTTTTTTTTAATCAGGGGACACTAAAACTGTATATCCGGTGAAATCTCGGCATTGAATTTTTGGGTGCAATATAATACCTTCTCTATACACTATATAGGTACATAGTACGTGTAGAGAAAGTAAAAAAGGATACAAGAAAAAGATATACAACATGAACTATGTGCTTCAATGAGGTGTACGTTGTTTGTGCATTAAGTTTTTGTCTGTTTCTTACGGTTTAATCGTTATGCAAAATTTCACAAAATTCATCCCGAATAAAGATGTCTTTAGAGGCTATTCAAGATATACATTTTACTTGAAATGTAAATATCGTTAATATACGATATTTTAATCAAAATCAGTAGCGTCATTTATCAGAAAATCAAAATTTTCGAAAATTTTTCCATATAAAGGGTAGCTTAAGGTGAGTTTTTTTTTTTTTTTTTTTTTTTTTTTTTTGTAAATTTTCGTGTTCAAATCTTTGTAATATACATTTGGTATTTTTCCAACTTTTCATTTTTAAGTTATCGTGTTCACAGATGCACGGGCCTTTTTCTGAAAATATTTTTTTTTGGATACAGAGGATCCTAAAACGTCGGGCGCAGGACCGAAGCCTACCGGACCCAGGTAAGCTTAGCAGGTAACAAACCCAAGTCCCCCGCGAAACCGGTGTAATTAGCCAGCAGGTGGGGTGGAATGTGTATGCCTAATTTTTTCCTTGATTTCTTTCAGTGTACGGCAAATTAGTTCACAGTTAACATATTTTCCGACGAGACCGAAATTGCGGTGAGTAGGACAGGAAGGAAAAGTCTACTTCGGAACGGATTCCAGAAGTGTTTAAAAAGTGGGGTAGCGCGATGGACATGCAATGTTAAAAGTTGTAAAAGTTTTATTAAAGCCTTTTCCATTGAAGAAATAGATGTCCTGGATATTCAAGAGGACCATAACCACGCGGCACCACCTAGTGACAAAATTCAGAAAGTACTTTGTGATCTGAAGAGAAAAGCTACAGAAGATATATGTGAAAGGTCATCAAAACTAATATACCAGCAACTGAAGAGAGAAAACACGGAAGAAGTAACCACTGTAACATATTTCACTAGAAGTATGCAATTTTTCACCAAACTGGAACTGTTTTTCTTTTGGTACTAGAGTCATGTTTCTTTGTTATTAATCATAAACGCAAAAATTGTAACATTTTCCACTAGAAGTATGTAATGCTTCATCAAATATTATAAACACCAAACTGCAACTGTTACCTATTTCGACCGGGAGGCTACCTGCTTTGGGGAGGCTTGGGGGCTATGTAATTAGGGGTCTTTAAGGGTCCGGGAGGCTTCGGGGCTCTTTTTCTGACCGCGGGAGGCTTCGGTACTGCACTCAAAACGTCTATTTCCGATGAAATCTCGGTAGGTATTGAATTTTTGGGTGGAGTGCAATACCTTCTCTATACACTATGTACGTAGTATGTATAGAGAAAGTAAAAATGAAAGGTTGATTAATCTCGGTATCAAAATTTTGGGTGGAAAGCAATATCCTTGCCTACCTGCAGAAATCCTTGCTTCTGACATGTAAATATAACGTTTTGTGTATGACTGAATTGCGCAGACAAGAAGCGGCTTCGGTTATCATTCAGGATTTCTGCTAGCAGCAAATTACACTCCACGTGGAACTGTCCCTGGTGGGGTGTGAAGTGATACATTTCGTCTCCCTAAGGCCTCCCACACATGCTCTATCGGAATTACCTAGCCGGCCTCTCCACGTCCTTTCCCTTCCAGAAATTGTGTCAGAGCGTGCATTATCATCCAACTGTGTATACCCATTACCACAACGGAAACTTTGGGATTTAACCCCTCCATCCTCAAGAGTGTACCACTTTCACTTCCATTACACACACTATGTCTCTCTTTCGTGGCAAGAAAGGATTATGTGAGGTTAGAATTTTTTATTAATTTAAGGATGATAAAATCTAATTATTTTTAATACTTGTTCATTTTATATATTAACATGTTAAATTTAATTTTAGAGTTTTAGAAAAAGTTATTTAATTAGTAAAATATTTAATTTATATGGTTCGAAAATGAATCTTAATATTTAAAACTTTATGTATGCATGTAAATGGCATGTTATTTATGGATGCTCTTTAACTATTTACACTAACTTGAACGTGAAAGAGCGTTAATTTTGCTCAGAGGCCTCTCTATCAGGCTTGAGGTTATTTTACGTGCCGTAAATCTACGACAAGGAACCAACGGCTTTACTTCCCTTCCGAAGGAAGCCATGGTAAGCATTTTACACCCGAAAAAAATCCATCGTCCTCCGCCGGGTTTGAACCTGCGACCTTGGGTTTATGCAGTGAGCATGGTAACCAAGGTAGGTTGGAAGGTAGGCAGGTATGTTATAGACATCCACATCTTTGTGTACTGAGTTAGGTGGCTCAAGCGTTTTCCCGGGTCACCAGGCGAATTCTGGGGAAGTTTCTTTATTCTCCCGAATCTCCTGTTCTTCCATTTCATCCGACTGGTCTTTCTTTAAGGGTTGTCAATCTCGGCGAGGATTCTGTGGTGGCGCCCTTCGTGCAAATGATTGCGCTTTGGAAACTCAGCTCTCGGCGGTAGAAATGACGCTAGGGGTCGTCGGTATACTCAGGGGGGTGTTTATTCAAACCTGAGGCTTACATTGTTGAGATGAAGAACTGGTTGGGAACTGTTAGGGGCTCTCCACGATGGCTCCCTGTCGCAGTCTGGTTCCGGCTGCTCTCTTGTCCTCTCCTCCCGGAGTCTGACGTACAAAAAGCCAAAACACTGGCTGAGTACGGAATCCCCTCCGATACACTATACACACTACTACTACATCTTTGTATCGAGTTCTTCCAAAGTTAATACTGATAGGCGAAACTAGTCGCCAAGCTTAGAATTCGAAACAAGAAATCTCTACATCTCTGTAACAAATTATTGTCAAAAAGCATATTCTTCTATCAACTTTATGGAACACATCAGATTTTTTTTTTTTTTTTTACATTCAGGGGGACACAAAATATGTATTTCCAGTGAAATCTCGGTATCGAATTTTTTGGGTGCATTATAATACCTTCTCTATACACTATGTGCATAGTACGTGTAGAGGAAGTAAAAAACAGGTTCTAAGGCATATCAGAGGAACGAAGGTGATTCCAAAGCCCCCTGGCGCCAAAGAACGCCCCATTCGGCTTAACATCTTTATGGAATAAGTGAACCCAGTCCCTGAATTCCAGCAAACATTGTGGGACACGTAAGGCGTGATCAGATCCTGTAGTAAAAGAAGGTTTTCTGCCTCTCGAAAGCGCTTTCACAGGATTAATGTACATTCAGTCCGCCTCTCTCTCTCTCTCTCTCTCTCTCTCTCTCTCTCTCTCTCTCTCTCTCTCTCTCTCTCTTCTGAAAGGAGCGAAAAATGTTAGCGAACCAAAATCCGTACTGAATTTAACAATGATCAGGGAAAAAAAGGATAAGAAAGGTATTAGGGAAAGAAATCGAACTTGTTTAAGGTGAAAGGAAATAAATGAAAAAGGGAAGGTAATACCCAGAAGGGAATAAAAAGGAGAAAAGGAAACCGCTAGTGTTACTGATAATCTGCTTCTTTAGATTAAGGGAGAAATTGGACAAGTAAAGCAGATGTTTTATGACCCCCTTTGACTACACAACTTTTCCAGTCACGTGTAACCACTCTAGGGAGTGCTTGCTTTCTTGGTTTTAGTTCTTTCTGCCATTCGCAGCTAAAATACGTAAACAAATGCTCGTTCAAGGCTTTCTAGAGGTCACTCACCCTACAGGAATACCACAATATACCCGACATTTCCATATCCTGATTTTATCATAATTTGTAATATGGATGGTGCAAATTTAAGATTACTCAGTCATATAGCAGTATTTGGATTTCCAGAGCTATTTTCAGTAGGTTTTTGTTGCACTATTTGGGGAGACCAACCATCAAATAGTCGATAATTCACGACGGGAGTCAATTGTCCTAAGAGATGAAAACACGAGTTGTATTTGATAAGACAATTCAGCGAAATAGACTATTAATAATTTATAATATATAGAAAGGGAGATGTTATCAGGCTATGATTGTAATATATATATATTAGTTCTCAAATGGTAGATGACGCATTTATTTACCGAATGTTTTTTACTTTATCTACACGTACTATGTACATTTCACCCAAAAAAATCGATACCGAGATTTCACCGAAAATATACGTTTTAGGGTCCCCCGTATCCAAAAAATGCATTTTCAGAAGAAAAAAAAAAGGCCGTGTGTGTCCGTGAACACGATAACTCATAATCGAAAAGTCGATAAAATACCAAACTTTATATTTAAGTTTAGTATCTTCCAGGGGTGAAAAAAAATCTCCCAACTCCAAACTACACTTTACGTGGAAAAAATTTCGAAAGTTTTGATTTTCTCAAAAATGGCTCTAGCTAGTTTGATGAAAATACCGTATACTAAAGATATTTACACAACAAATAAAATGTATATTTTGAATTTTCTGGGAATAGCCTCTAAAGACTACTTTATTCTGGATGAAGTTTACGGAATTTTGCATATTTTATATTTCAGAGGCTATTCCCAGAAAATTCAAGACAAACATTTTATTTACCATGTAAATATTTTTAATGTATGCTAATTTCATCAAAATAGTTAGAGCCATTTTTTGGAAAATCGAAAATTTCGAAAAATATTCCATTAAAGAGTAGTTTGGGTGGG
The DNA here is from genome assembly GCA_030762935.1 of Hymenopus coronatus. NCBI lineage: Eukaryota > Metazoa > Arthropoda > Insecta > Mantodea > Hymenopodidae > Hymenopus > Hymenopus coronatus. Next base: position 22,818,534 of record CM060882.1, read on the forward strand.
GAGATTTTCCTACAAATCTTCATGTTGCATCTTTGGAAGATATTAAACTTATATATCAAGTTTGGTATGTTACCGAGTTTTCGTTCTTCAGTTATCGTGTTCACTGACACACGGACGTTTTTGTAAATATGATTTTTGGATACAGGGGACCCTAAAACGTGTATAACCGCGGTATTAAAATTTTGGGTGGAGTGCAATGCCTTCTCTCCCTACGTACCATGTACTATGTGGAGAAAGTAAAACAGTCTGACGTGTTCCATTCACATGACTTCCTCTATATCTCTGCAACAAATTATTGATAAGCTTATTGCTCCATGCTAAACGAGAAAACAGCAGAAATGGTCTTACTATTTGCTTCCTTCAAAGTAGAAGGGAAATAAGGGATAAAACGGCTAAAACGATAGTCAATTTTTTTTAAAATCTGGTTGTTATGTGAATGAAGTTTCTTTGTTTGTATGGTCAGGAGTTAACGAATCCCCATATGAGAAAAGAAAAGTATTATAAAACTGAAACTAACAACAAGGAATATCTCAAAAACAGTCGGCTCCTCTAAAAATGTGTATAACATAAATTGCGTGTTTTAACGAGATTTGCATTTGTTGTTACGTAAGTTTTTGTCTATCTCTTACGGTTTACCAGTTACCTATGCAAAATTCATCCGGAACAAAGAGGCCTTTAGAGGCAATTTCCAGAAAATTCTAGATATACATTGTATATGAAATTTAAATATCTTTAATATGCTATATTTTAATCAAACTCGTTAGAACCATTTTTGAGAAAATGAAAACTTTCGAGAAATTTTCCATGTGAAGGGTAGTTGGGGGTGGGGGAATTTTCTTGAACATCTTCGTGTCGCATCGTTGAAAGATACTGAACTTAAATCCCAAGTTTGTTGTTTAACGGACTTTTCGTTTTTGAGTTATGCTACCCACACACACACGGACATTTTTACTTTCTCCATACGCACTATGTACAGTGTATAGAGAAAGAATTGCATTCCACCAAAACTTCGATACCGAGATTTCACCGGAAATATATGTTTTAGGGTCCCCAATATCCAAAAAAAAAGCATTTTCACAAAAAGGTCCGTCCGTGTGTGTATGTATGTGTGTGTGTGTATGTGTGTGTGTGTCCGGGTGTCTGTGAACATGATAACTCAAAAACGAAAAGTCGGTATAATACCAAACTTGGTATTTAAGTTTAGTATCTTCCAGGGATGCGACACGAAGATTTTGAGAAATATCCCCCCACCTCCAACTACCCTTTATATGGAACTTTTTTCGAAAATTTTGATTTTCTCAAAAATGGCTCTAACGATTTTGATTAAAATTTCGGGTATTAAACATATTTACCTGACAAATGAAATGTATATCTTGAATTTTCTGGGAATAGCCTCTGAAGAGTAGTTTATTCTGGATGAATTTTACTAAATTTTGAATGACTGCTAAACCGTAAGAGATGGACAAAAACTTACTACACAAAAAATGTAGAGCACTTTAAAACACACAATTTGTTATACACATTTTTACTTCCTCCATACGCACTATGTACATAGTGTATAGAGAAAGTATTGCACTCCACCAAAAATTCGATACCGAGATTTCACCGGAAATATATGTTTTAGGATCCCCAATATCCAAAAAAAGCATTTTCACAAAAAGGTCCGTGTGTGTGTGTGTGTGTGTGTGTGTGTGTGTGTGTGTGTGTGTCCGTGTGTCCGTGTGACTGTGAACACGATAACTCAAAAACGAAAAGTCGGTAAAATACCAAACTTGGTATTTAAGTTTAGTATCTTCCAGGGATGTGACACGAAGATTTTGAGAAAAATCCCCCCACCCCCAACTACCCTTTACATGGAACTTTTTTCGAAAATTTTGATTTTCTCAAAAATGGCTCTAACGATTTTGATTAAAATTACGGATATTTAACATATTTACCTGACAAATGAAATGTATATCTTGAATTTTCTGGGAATAGCCTCTGAAGAGTAGTTTATTCTGGATGAATTTTACTAAATTTTGAATAACTGCTAAACCGTAAGAGATGGACAAAAACTTACTACACAAAAAATGTAGAGCACATTAAAACACACAATTTATGTTATATATATATTTTTTTCGTTGAGTTCGTCGTTTTTGTGACATTCCTTATTTTTGGTTTCTGCTATGAAAAACGTATACTTTTCTCATACTGGAACTTGCCAACTCCTATACATATAAAGAAAGGAACCTCATTGACATAGCAACCAGCTTTTGACTATCACTTTAACTTACGGTTGTCCCTTATTTCGCTTCTACTTACAAGGAAGCGAGTAATTAGACTATTTCTGCTATTTTTTTCTGATTAGCATAAAGTAAATAGAAGTATAAGCTCTTTAAGAATTATTTGTTGCAGGGATATGGAGAAAGTCATGTGAATGATACACATCAGATTTTTTTCGTGGAGTTCGTCGTTTTTGTGACATTCCTTATTTTTGGTTTCTGCTATGAAAAACTTTTCTCATACAGGAACTTGTCAACTCCTATCCATATAAACAAAGTAACTTCATTGACATAGCAAGCAGCTTTTGACTATCACTTTAACCTACGGTTGTCCTTTATTTCGCTTCTACTTACAAGGAAGCGATTAATTAGACTATTTCTGCTAATTTTTTCTGATTAGCATAAAGTAAATAGAAGTATAAGCTTTTTAAGAATTATTTGTTGCAGGGATATGGAGAAAGTCATGTGAATGGTACACATAAGATTTTTCTAAAAATGCTCTTTTGGAGTTCAGGGGGTCCCAAAACTTATATTTCCGGTGCAATACAATACCTTCTCTATACACTATGTACATTGTAATAAAGCTGGAGGTGATGCGAATGTAAAACATGAGAGTCTAGTTTGTAGAGTGCTCTTGGAATGTGGTTGGCAGTTGGACGGCCTGCATGTATCTCTATGGCTTCTGATCAGCTGTTATGTACAGATATGCAACATCCAGAGCAGGTGAGAGATATTATTATTGGTAGCATGTGTTAGTACGTCAACACAATACGTCGCGATTCCCATATGTGGGACGCTCAATTTTAGTACCACTGACCTCCTAGGGTTGCCAGGTTTTCCCAACACCTTGCGGCCATCGCCTTCATGATTTTACTTGCTTTATAGAACCACAAATGAACAAGACGCGTGTTGCTCTTTTCAATTCAAAGACTCAGGTGAAGGAGACGTGGCATTGCAAATTCTAGTTTAGTTTTAGATTTGATTCAACCATTGGTCGATCGACTGCCCGTGCGTAAGCAGACATTTCATTTAATTTCATTTATATAATCCATAAAACATTTACAACATCTAGGATTACAATATACAACATACAAAGAGTAAACAATTAACCTAAGATTGCAAAAATTGATCAACTGAATAATAACAGTCTGTCATTAAAAAGTTTTGTAAACATTTCTTAAAACCTTAGATGGATTTCATATTCTTTATTTTAGCAGCTATATGATTGCACAAGTGGGGTACCTTTATAATAGAAACTATTCTCAAAAAATCTGATGTGTTCCATTCACATGACTTTCTCTATATCTCTGTAACAAATTATTGTTAATAAGCTTATCTTTTATTTATTTCATGCTAATCGAGAAAAATTAGCAGAAATAGTTTTATTTCTTGTTTTATTGTAAGTAGAAGCGAAATAAGGGAGTACCATAGGTAAAGTGAAAGCCAAAAGCTGGTTGCTATGTGACTGATGTTCCTTTGTTTGTATGGACAGAAGTTGACAAATTCCTGTATGAGAAAAGTTATAAGTTTTTCAAAGCTGAAATCAAGAAAAAGGAATATCTCAAAAACGATCAACTCCACGAAAAAAAAAATGTATATAACATAAATTGTGTGTTTTAACGTGCTCTACATTTTTGTGTGTTAAGTTTTTGTCCATCTCTTACGGTTTAGTAGTTATGAAAAATTCATCCAGAATAAAGTAGTCTTCAGAGGCTATTCCCAGAAAATTCAAAATATACATTTATTTGTCAGGTAAATATCTTTAATATATGATATTTTAATCAAGAGCCATTTTTTAGAAAATCAAATTTTTCGAAAAAAGTTGCATGTAAAGGGTAGTTTGGGGTGGGGGAAATTTTCTCAAAATCTTCGTGTCGCATCCCTGGAAGACACTAAACTTAAATACCAAGTTTGGTATTTTACCGACTTTTCGTTTTTGAGTTATCGTGTTCACAGACACACGGACACACGGACCCACTGACACACGGACACACGGACCCACTGACACACGGACACGGACACACACACACGGACCTTTTTCTGGAAATACTTTTTTTGGATACAAGGGACCCTAAAACATATATTTCCGGTTAAATCTCGGTATCGAATTTTTGGGTGGAGTGCAATACCTTCTCTATGTACATAGTACGTGTAGAAAAAATTAAATTGTTTTTTTTTACAATGGACCCTAAAACTTATATTTCCGGTGAAATCTCGGTATCGAATTTTTGGGTGGAGTGCAATACCTTCTCTATGTACATAGTACGTATAGAGAAAGTAAAACTATACTAAGTAAATGAGATCAGAACATGAACCTGGCTGCGTGCGCCATCACGAGGGAAACACGTGTTGCAGACATTCCATTTCGCGTAAACCAATTGCACCGAATATTAATCCGACTTGGCATTCAAAAAACTGAAGGCGAGAGACATTTTAATTTTACTGTAAAAGAAAATGCAATTAAAGCATGAGCCGAAACTTTCTCTAAATATAAGATTTAAAATGTCTGAGACATGTTGATTGATAAAGCGTGGTGTATAAAAGTGAATGGTGACGTTATGGTTGTAGGAGCCCATTTTATTTTTTATTTATTTATTCTTCCTGAACCAGCCTCTGGTTACTATTTAGGAGGAGTACCATAAAACATAACAGTGTGGTGGTAGCGTGTCTTCCTCTCATTCAACAAGTCGTGAGTTCGAATCTTGCTTAGGGTGTGTTACTCGAATAAGTTTTTTTGGGGGTTTACCCTTATACTGAGAAGATGAATGTCGAGTAACCGGTTTGGACCGCTAGCGGTAATGTCAAGTTAAAATATTTATTTATTTACGTATTTATTTAGATATAAACCTGTAAAAGAACAGATATTCCTGTAATTATACTCTTTGTGAAAAATATATATAACTGTTTGGTCAAAAGTGCGGAATTTTATTCAATATTACAAAATATCTATTAAAGTAAACAAACAGAAAAACATGTAGGTACGGTATAAAATAGCTGAGTGACACTGGCACATTTCATACGAGCATCTCTTTTTCGGAAAACAAGGATTTGAATTTCGTTGGCACATTGAGTCCTGAATCATCTAAACGAGGGAATTTCGTTGAGTAGTAATGAAATATGAGTGTTTCATAAAGACCACCTGAAAAAAGCCTTTCATTTCACCAGGACGTGTTAATTTCCTCGTCAGCACAGCCACGGCTAACAAAATTAGAAAAGAGGTTTCTGAAACATATTTTGTTTCTCTGAATAGTGGCAGAAGTTGCAACTGTCAAAGCTACCTTCCGCAATGTGACAACCAAGGCGACTATTGAATAACGATTCAATGGTTTTACGGATGTTACGCAGAGCACCAGACAGAAAAGCTATTTCACTTTTGCAACCTGCTTTGAATGCTTCGATTGGTTGAGTTAAAGATTTGCTATCTCTTTCTTTCACTCGCATTCGTTCTCCCTTATTACTTTCTCTTCCCTTAACCTACATTACATGGCGAAGCCTTTCGGAAACAAAGATGATTAATCAACGGTTTTAGTATTTTAGTGGGCTTTTTTTTCAAATTTCGTATTACACTAAACTTCAAAAATAAAATTAGGCTATTTATAGCTGTTTTATATTATAAAAAATTTAATATATTGTGACTTTCCCTACACTTACTATGTACATAGTGTATAGAGAAGGTATTGTAAGGCACTCAAAAATTAGATGCCAAGTTTTCACCGGAAATACATATTTTGAGACCCCCTGAATCCGAAAAAAGCATTTTCAGAAAAATGTCCGTGTGTGTGTATGGGTGTGTATGTGTCTGTGTGCAGCATACCTCAAAAACGAAATGTGCGTTAAAAACCAAACTTGGTATTTAGGTTTGGTATCTTCCAAGGATGCGCCACGAAGATTTTCAAGAAAATACCCCCAACCCCAACTACCATTTACATGGAACGTTTATCGAACTTTTTGATTTTCTCAAAAATGGCTCTAACGATTTTAATTAAAATACCGTATATTAAAATATTTACATGTCAAACAAAATATATATGTTGAATTTTCTGGGAATAGGCTCTAAAGACCTCTTCATTCTGGACGAATTTTGTATAACTGCTAAACACTAAGAGATAGACAAACTTACTACACAAAACATTTGATGTGTTCCATTCACACACTTTCTCTACATCTCTGCAACAAATTATTGTTAAAAAACTTATGCTGCTTTTTACTTCATGGTAAGCGAGAAAAAATTAGCAGAAATACTCTTATTACTTGCTTCCTTGTAAGTAGAAGTGAAATGAGGCAGTACCATAGGTTAAAATGATAGCCAAAAGCTGGTTGCTATGTGACTGAAGTTTCTTTGTTTCTATGGACAGGAGTTAACAAATTTCTGTAACCAAAACCAAGGAATATCTCAAAAACGATCAACTCCATGAAAAAATGTATATAACATAAATTGTGAGTTTTAATGTTCTCTACCTTTTTTGTGTGGTAAGTTTTTGTCCATCTCTTACGGTTTAGTAGTTATGCAAAATTCATCCAGATTGAAGTAACCTTTAGAGGCCATTCCCAGAAAATTCAAGATATACATTTTATTTGTCATGCAAATATATTTAATATACGATATTTTAATCAAAATTGTTAGAGCCGTTTTTGAGAAAATCAAAACGTTCGAACGAAGTTCCATGTAAAGGTAGTTGGGGGTGGAGTGGATTTTCTTGAAAATCTTCGTGTCACATGCTTGGAAGATACCAAACCTAAATACCAAGTTTGGTATTTAACGGTCTTTTCGTTTTTGAGCTATGCTGAAGTTTTAAATACTTTTCTCTTATGGGGATTTGTCAACTCCTGGCAATGCAAAGAAAGGAATTTCAATCACATAGAAACAGTATTTATAAGATTTGACTATAGCTTTAGCCTGGTATATCCCCCTATTTCCCGTCTAGATAAAGGAATACCGCTGCTTTTCAATATACACGTGTCAGATGAATTTAGTAATGGCATAATGCCTGTAAAACCACATCCAATGATATATGTTTACACTTTAGTATATAATTGTAAAGTGCAGTGACGTACAACCCTCAAAAACAAATAATGTGATTATATGTCTATTCTGCTGTTTTTGTAGCCCGTGCTTTTAGAACTAGAGCTTTTTACATTGTAGAGAAGTATTGTATTCCACCCAAAAATTTGATGCCGAGATTTCACCGCAAATACAGGTATTGGGAACCTCTGAATCCAAAAAAAAAAAAGCATTTTCAGAAACAGGTCCATGTGTGTGTCTGTGAACACGATAACTCAAAAACGAAAAGTTGGTAAAATACCAAACTTGGTATTTAAGTTTAGTACGAAGATTTTCAAGATAATTCCCCCACCCTCGACTACCCTTTACATGGAAAAATGTTTAGTAAATTTTGTTTTTCTTAAAAATGGCTCTAACGATTTTGACTAAAATACCACATATTAAAGCTATTTCTATCACAAATAAAATGTATATCTTGAATTTTCTGGGAATAACTTCAAGACCTATTTATTTTGGACGAATTTTGCTTAATTTTACGTAACTGCTAAAACGCAAGAGATGGACAAAAACTTACCGCACAAAAAATGTAGAGCACGTTAAAACACACAATTTGTGTTATACACATTTCTTTCGTGGAGTGGATCGCTTTTGAGATATTCCTTGTTTTTGGTTTCAACTTCGAAAAACATACTTTTCTAATACAGGCGTTTGTGAACTCCTGTCCATACAAACAAAGGAACTTCAGTCACATAGCAACCAGCCTTTGACTATCACTTTAACTATAGTACTCCCTTATTTCACTCCTACTTACAAGGAAGTAAGTACTAAGTCTATTTCTGCTAATTTTTTCTCGACTAGCATGAAGCAAATAGAAGTAAAAACGTTTTAACAATAATTTGCTGCAGAGGTGTAGAGAAAGTCATGTGAATGTAATATAAGATTTTTTCCTTAGTATATATATACTAGATTAGAAAGCATTCTAATCTAATCATACTTTGAAGTACATAGCTTAGTTTATATACCATGCTACGCCACTGCGCTCATAATTTTGCTTTGGGAGCACTGAATTAAAATGGTGTAGTATTTTACATATCGGCACTCTTGTTGCCGATTCAAGAACGATACGCATAATTGTAGCTAAGTAATATTTTCAGAATTCCAAAGCTTCGTTTTTAATCATCTCTAAATGCTTAAAAGCCATCGAAACATAGCTGGATGATTATTGTAATTGGTTTAATTGGATTAAAATCCTTTTGAAATAAGCTGCTGGCCGACATCTCCCAACTTCAATGAGCGAGGGAAACCGATAGACGTCGCTAGTGATAGGTACGTCATTAAAGGGCAGATTAAAAAAGGGAGAAAAATATTCATACCGCTCTGGTTACTTCTAGAGTGCGGGAATGCGTAAGGAACAAGAGAATAGCGCGACTGAAGCACACATCTGTTAACCAGATGATTTACTGCGTCGAGAGAGCACGCAACATCTGTTAATTTTATATGAATTTTTATGTTTAACGAGGAAAGCAAGGCACCGAATTTCTCGGAAGGATGTGCAATATGTTATTCCTGGAAGGGAACAAATAATGGCCGATAAAACCCTCGGACTTACGTTCCTGGCAACATCCAAAGTAAGTATGCACTTAATTCCTTTTCACCCTGTATGACGTGTTCCATTCACATGACTTTCTCTACATCTCGGTAACAAATTATTGTTAAAAAGCTCATTCTTCTATTTAATTCGTGCTAATCGAGATAAACATTACCAAAAGGATTTCTTGTAAGTAGAAGGGAAATAATGGAATTTACTAGGCTAAAACGATACTCAAATCTTTTATAAGCTGGTTGCCATTGGTTGTAATCCGTTTCTATGCATGGGCAGGAGTTTATAAATTTCCGTGTGAGAAAAGTTTAAGTATTTTAAATCTGAAACAAATAACAAGGAATATCTCAGAAATGGTCAACACCACGAAAAAACGTATGTAATATAAATTGTGTGTTTTAGCGAGATCTGCATTGTTTGTGTAATAAGTGTTTGTCTATTTACTAGTTACGCAAAATTCAGCAAAATTCCACCAGAATAAAGAGGTCTTAAGAGGTTATTTTCCAGAAAATTCAAGATATACATTTTATTTGCTATGTAAATATATTTAATATACGATCTTTTTATCAAAATCGTTGGAACCATTTTTGAGAAAATCAAAATTTTCGAAATGTTTTCCATGTAAAGCAGAGCTTGGGGTGGGGATATTTTACTCAAAATCTTCGTATCGCATCCCTGGAAGCTATTAAACTTAAATACCAAGCTTGGCACTTTACCGACTTTTCGTTTTTGAGTTATTGTGTTCACGGACACACTGACATAGACACACAAACACACATATAGACATTTTTCTAAAAATGTTTATTTTGGACACAGAGGACCCTAAAACATGTATTTTCGGTGAAATCTTGGTATCGAATTTTTGGGTGGAATGCAATGCCTTTTCTATACACTATGTATATAGTACGTACAGAGAAAATAAAAACCAATTATTTTGGTAGGTTTTTTTCAACATAATCTCCTTTTAGCTCGATATACTTTTCCCAGCGTTTCTCAGACTGTTTTAAGCCTTTCTAAAAGTAGGATTTCGGAAGGTCCGCAAAATAGGCATCTATTTGAGAGGTGGCCTCTTCGTTAGACGTGAATCGTTTTCCACAGAACCACTTTTTCAAGTTTGGAAATAAAAACAGAAGTCACTGGTCCAAATCTGGTGAATACGGTGGATGTTGTAGTAATTTAAGCTATAATTCTACAATTTTCGCCATCGAAACTGCGTAGGTGTGCATCCTTGCATTGTCTTGATGGAAGAGCATCTTTTTCTTTGCCAGATGAAGGCCTTTTTTCTTGATTTTTCCGTTCAACTGGTGCAAGTAATAATATAGACGATTCTGCGCGCATCCCAAAAAATCGATCGATCCTTGTCTGCAGATTTCACCACCTTTGCCTTCTTTGGAGCCGGTTCGCCTTTAAAACCCCATTGTTTCAACTGAACGTTTGTCTCTATGTAGTATTAGTTATCTATGTTTCATCCACAGTTATATAACGACGCAGAAACTCGTCAGGATTGCGACGAAAAAGTGTCAAACCAGCTTTCGAATCAATCACACGATTGCGTTTATTCTCCATTGAGAGCAAATGCGGCACCCATCTTGCCGAGACCTTTGCCAAACCTAATTTTTTTGCAAAAATGAGAACACTGCAACTTGTGAATGCCTGTGGCCTCTACTGTTTCGCGAACTTTGATTCGTCGATCACTTAAAACATATCCTGGATTTTGTCATTTAGAAGGAAATCACTTCTGGTACTGGACGTCGGAAAGATGTTCATAATTTGTGGATGTACGGCCACGTTTAAATTCATTTATCCAATTGTAAATTGTTGCAAATCCAAGAGCAGATGTGGCATGAACTTCATACAACTTGGCTTTTATCTCTTTCGGTGTTAAATCTTTTAAATAGAAGTGTTAGTTGCTGCGTGAAACTCTTTTTTTTTTCCCCATCTTTCTAAAGAAGTACAAGAATGTTGGCTCAATCGCCTATGGAAATGGAACCTTGTAATGGATATAGATGAAACTTTAACTGCCATCTAGTAAGAGACGACGGTACTAAATACAAACTTTTTTCGATGTTACGAGAGTAATTTCTTGGATTTTCTAAGGACTTGTTAAACGCCCTCGTAATGCGAAGGGAGCGTCCTCTAGACAACATTTATTCCATAGCCCCCTAGATATTCTTGGTCACCATTCCTCCCATACCTTTGAACGCAAGAAATTACAAAGAAAGTGTCTAACGTGTCTCATTCAAATAACTTTCTCTGCCTATTCTACAACAAACTACTTCTACAAAAGCTTAATCTCTATTTACTCCATACGTTTGTCTAGTAATCGAGATACACGTGAACAGAAATGGACTTTTGGTTATTTCTTTATATGTACAAAGGAAATGTGGAAATACATTCAGTTAAAATGACATTCAAAAACCGGTCGTTATGTGATGATATAAGTCTGTTCTTTTGCATAGCCAGCAAAAATAAAACGAATGATATTGAATGAGAAAATAACTATTGGAAAATTTAAACCAATAACAAGGAATATCACGGAAATGTTTAACTCCAAAGCAAAAAGTGTATATAACATAAATTGTGTGTTTCAATGATATCTACATTTTTTGTTCAGTAAGTTTCGGTCTATCTCTTACTGTTTACCAGTTATGCAAAAGTCATTGAGAATGAAGAGGTCTTCATGCGTTACTCCTAGAAAAAGTGGGTAATAGGTTATATTTGTTATTTAAATATCTGTAATAAGTATATATGGTAATTTAATCAAAATCGCTAAAACCATTAAAAAAAATCTAAAATTTCGAAAAATCTTCCATGAAAAGGATAGTTTGGGATGGGGGATTTTCGAAAATATTTGTATTGTACCCTGGAAAGATAGAGAATTTTGGTATACAAGTTTAGTATTTAAATGACGTTCCGTCTTTTTTTTTTTTTTTTTTTTGTTTTATAAAACAGTAACGGAGTCTGATCAGGACATTTACATTTCCCCCCGTAGGTTTTACTGATTACTGGTTTACTGGTTTTACTGTTTCTTTTACAAACATATACACATTGCACAAACATATAACACCCATGCCCAAGGCGGGACTCGAACCCACGATCCCTTGAGTTATGCTGTATACGCCACATACATACACATATGACCCTTGTTCTAAAAATGTTTGTTTGAATGTGGGGGTCTCAAAACACATATTTATGGTGAAATACTGGTATCGAATTTTTGGGTGGAATACAATACCTTCTCTACCTACTATGTACATTGTGCATGCGTGATAGAGAAAGTAAACAAGTATCCATCACACGACTTTCTCCACCTATCATTTATTTTCAAACATGGCATTGTAAAATGTATTCACACAAAAGTATATTACTTCTCTCTGTTACGATTAGTAAGTAGGAGAAGTATTGCATTTAACCTCAAAATTTTACGTCGAGAATTTCAGCAGATTAAAAAAAAAAAAAAAAAAAAAATAAGAAAAAAGTCCGGCGTGTCCGGGTGTGTACCTGTGAATAGCATTACTCAAAAACGAGGAGTGCGTTAAATACCAAACTTTATATTTAGGTCCAGCATCGCCCAATGATGCGACACGAAGATTTTAGAGAAAATCCTCAACCCCCAAACTACCCTTTACATAGAAATTTTTTTCGAAAAATTCGTTTTTATTAAAAATGGCTCTCCGACGGTTTCGATAATATACCATATATTTAAGATATTTTCATGACAAAATAAATGTATAGCTTGTGTTTTCTGGGTGGCCTTTGTAGTCCTCGTCATTCTGGGTGACTTTTGCCTAAATGGTTAACCGTAAGAGAAAGATAAAAAAAAGTAGATCTCATAAAAGAAGCATTTTGTCATTTTTAGTTAACCATTTCCGAGATATTCCTTGTTATTGGCTTCAATTTTAAAATTCTTATGACCTTCCCAAATTGCAAGCGAACAGTTCTTAAAAGGTTCGACAATTGCTTAGCCCTAAGGAATTCCCCTGTTCCTGTTTTAACTAAAAGGATAGTGAAAACATTTGTCCAAATATTTATTTAGATAAGGTACATAAAAGAATACGCTTTTATAGCAAGAATTTGTTGAAGAACGAGTAGACAAAGCCATGCGAATGTAATACATATTTTTGTGACCCTAATTGCTATCAACGATAATAATTTTCACCGGAAATGTTTTATGTAATACATATTACCATAATGTAAATGTTTGATGTATCAGAAATCAACTGTTTAAAAAGGAAGCTATATATAATATTATTATTATATTATCTATAACATATTCAATACTTCTCTACATAAAGTATGTGAAACAAACAAACCATTGATTGATATTTTATATAAGATTAAAAAGGCAGTGAATATTTTGGAAATCATTAACCTCACAAATACAGTATTTTTCATAAATAATATGCCTTAACATTTTCTACATCTTCCTGAAATTTCTTGTCTACGTCTTCTTCCTCTTCCTCTTCTTCTTCTTCTTCTTCTTCTTCTATATTTATTCAATGGAAATTCCCATGCATGGTCATACCCTTTGGAACATATTGCTTATCGGCAATGGTGTTAACTCGTGTACTGATGTCAATCATTATTCTTTCGCTATTTACCATTCTCTCATTCGCTGAGCTCAGCTGGCTGATGGTTTCTGGATGAACAGCGCGATGCGGTATGAGCGTGGGAAGATTATATGAAATGGCGGTAAAATGGATGAAGGGAAAATATATTATGGAGCAGATGGTGAAATGAATGGCGGGGGAAACTGGAGAAAAGATCCAGGCACTGCATTGTCCACCAAAATCCCACATGCGGTTCCCTGGGAGAAGTAAAGAAGTAAACGGTCTAACCACTCAACCACGGCACCCGTCTATTTTTACTTTCTCTAGCACGTGTGTACAAAGCATGTAGAAGGTAGAGAAGGTACTGTATTCCACCCAATAATTCTATATTGAGATTTCACCGTAAATATATGTTTGAGACCCCATGAACATGAATCACAAAACACAGTCACACATACACAATCTTAGAAGAATGTCCGTGTGTGGAGGGGGGCTACAATAACTCAAAAACGGAAAGTCCGTTAAATATTTGTTGGTACTTATATTCAGTATCTTCCAAGGATGCTAATCGAAGATTTTCAAGAAAATCTCCATACCAAGAAAACTTTGACTTTCTCAAAATTGGCTCATAACGATTTTTATTAAAATGCCATATGTTTAAGATATTTTCATGAAAATTGAAATGTATATATTGAGTTTTTGAGATTAGCCTCTGTAGACCTTTTCGTTCTGGATGACCTTTTAATAACTCGTAAACAGTAAAACAAATAGACAACTACTTACTAAAGAGAAAATTGTAGATTTCGTTTAAACTCATAATTAGGTCATATACATTCTTTTCTATGTAGATTTAAGCGTTTCCGAGATATTCCTTGTTAATGGTTTACATTTTAAACTGCTTAAGCTTTTCTCTAACGGCAAGTCAACTTTCGCTTCAGCACTTTTGTTTTACTCCCGGGAATGTAAAAGGGAACCGCATTTCAGTTATTTCACATATCGATAACTGTTAAAAGTTTGACTATCGCTTTAGCCTAGTGCTTTCCATTATTTCCCTTTTACTTACAAGAAGACAAGTAATAAGACCAATTCTGTTAATGTTTATCTCGATTAGCATGATTTAAATTAAAGAATAATGAGACTATAATTGCGGCCGTAATCGACGAACATGTGTGTACGGCTTGCTCTGTAATTCATGTAGGCACCCATTGTTACACATGCACAAATGAACAAGTGTTCTTTCAGAAGGTTCTTTGACGTCAAGGCCGCACATTGTTAAGCCTGAGTGAATGTGTAAATACCGGCGGTGTACTGCACGTGTTTGTGGATTCTGGAAATTTCCAATAGCGTATCCAACAGATATAAAAAGGGGCAACGAAGCCCTGCAGAATTCATTTTTCACGGGGAATGCAGTGCATGCAACAGTTGAGTGAGTTCGACGGGTATTTTGTGGCAGTTATATTGTCACCGCAGCGAACGTCGAATTGTTAAGCCTGAGTGAGTTTTGTGAGCACCTGCAGTGATGCACGCTTGACGGCTTCTGGAAGTTTCCAGTCATGTGACCAACAGGTATAAAAATGGGCAGCTAAGCCCTGCCCGCTGTATGCATTTTTACCGGCAATGCATCGCATGCAACATATGAGCGCGTTCGACAGGAATTTTGTAAGGAAAGGTTGCTTGTAGAACAGCTTGAGATAGTCATATGAATGGAACACGTCAGATTTTTACTTTCTCTAGCCCGTATGTACAATGTGCTTAGTAGATAGAGGTGTTTTATTCCACCCAAAATTTTATATCGAGGTATTACCGGAAATATATGCTTTGAGACCCCTTGAATCCCAATAAAGTATTTTTAGAAACACGTCCGTCTGTCTGTGTATCTGCCTATGTCGTATAAATACCAAACGTAGTATTTAAGTTCAGTATCTTCCAAAGATGCGATGCCAATTTTTATTAAAATGTCACGTTTATGATATTTTCATAAAAACGAATGTATATGTTGAATTTTCTGGGAATAGCCTCTGAAGACCTCTTCATTCTAGATGACTTTTATATAACTGGTAAACCGTAAGAAACAGACAAAAACTTACTTCACAAAAAATGTAGATCTCATTACAACACACAGTTTATGTCATAATATGTTTTGTAAAATTAACCCCTTTCGAGATATTCTGAGTTATTGCTTTCAGTTTTAAAGTATTTAAACTTTTCTCAAACGGGAGACATCTTTCTTTTCGTCTCTATTTTGTTTATTCCTAGCAAGCAAAGAAGAACCGCGTGTCAATTGTTTCACTTAGCAACCGGCTTTTAAAGGATCTAACTATAGCTTTAGCCTAGTATATCCCGTCTACTTACAAAGAAGCAAGCAGTAAGACCAATTCTGGCAACGTTTGTCTTGATTAGCATGACGCAGACAAAAGAATAATCTTTGTAAGGAAGGTTGGTTTGCGGAACTGCTAGAAAAAGTCATGTGAATGTAACACATCAGATTCTTTAAGGACATATAAATGTGTTGTATTCAACGCTGATGAACAGAACTTTCAGAGGTTATTTATGTCAAATTCAGTATATATTATTTATCACCCCAATATGTCAAACAGCTGACAGACTCACGTAAAGAAACATTTTCTGTTTAAATGCTTTTAGATATGGAGCGATTTCTCTGAGAATGCCCGCCTTGCGTCACTGAAAGGCACTTAGTGCTTATCCGCTTTTCTTTTTCAAAAGCTGTTTACAGCCCCGCGCTTCTTTCAAACATTGTTTTTAATTCTGGCTGCCTCAAAGCGTAGGTATATTTCCGATAAAATCTCCATAGCGAACTTTTGTGTCGAATGCAATACATTCTGTATATATCTAAAGGTAAAGTGAAAATACGAAACATGAAACAAAAGAGGCAGGTTGACGCGCGAAATGTCATATATAGAAAATTGCTTACATAAATGTCAATAAGACAAGTCAATTTTACAATGTCTTTAGCACGTATGTACAATGTGTATAGTAGATAGAGAAGGTATTGTATTCCAACTAAAAATTCGATGTCGAAATGGCACCGAAAATACATGTTTTGAGGAACCCATAGTCCAAAAAAACATTTTAGAAAAAGTTGTGTGTGTGTGTATGTGTCGATAGTATAAGTCAAAAACGAAAAGACCATTAAATGTCAAACTTAATATTTCAGTTTAGCATCTTCCAAAACACGACACAAAGATTTTCAAGCCCCCCCCCTAACTACTCTTTACATGGGAAAATGTTTGACAGTTTTAATTTTTATCAAAAATGGCTCTATCGATTTTAATTATACCATTATTAAAGATATTTACATAACAAATAAAACGCACATCTTGAATTTTCTGGGAATGTCCTCTGAAGACTTCTTCATTCTGGATGACTGTTGCATAATTGTTAAACCGTAAGAGATATAAAAAAATCTGATGTGTACCATTCACATGACTTTCTCTATATCCCTGCAACAAATTATTCTTAAAAAGCTTATACTTCTATTTACTTTATGCTAATCAGAAAAAATGAGCAGAAATAGTCTTATTACTTGCTTCCTTGTAAGTAGAAGTGAAATAACGGACTATCATAGGTTAAAATGATAGTCAAAAGCTGGTTTCCATGTCAATGAAGTTCCTTCGTTTATATGGATAGGAGTTGACAAGTTCCTATATGAGAAAAGTATAAGTTTTTCACAGCAGAGACCAAAAATAAGGAATGTCTCAAAAACGACAAACTCACGAAAAAAGTTATGTAACATAAATTGTGTGTTTTAACGTGCTCTACATGTCTTGTGTAGTAAGCTTTTGTCCATCTCTTACGGTTTAGTCTTTATTCAAAATGCAGTAAAATTCATCCAGAATAAACTACTCTTCAGAGGCTATTCCCAGAAAATTCAAGATATACATTTTATTTTTCAGGTAAATATGTTTAATATACGAAATTTTAATCAAAATCGTTAGAGCCATTTTTGAGAAAATCAATATTTTTGAAAAAAGTTCCATGTAAAGGGTAGTTGGGGGTGGGGGGATTTTTCTCAAAATCTTCGTGTCGCATCCCTGGAAGATAGTAAACTTAAATACCAAGTTTGGTATTTTACCGACTTTTCGTTTTTGAGTTATCATGCTCACAGACACACGGACACACGGACACACACACGGACCTTTTTGTGAAAATGCTTTTTTTGGATATTGGGGACCCTAAAACATATATTTCTGGTGAAATCTTGGTATCGAATTTTTGGGTGGAGTGCAACTCCTTCTCTATACACTATGTACATAGTGCGTATAGAGAAAGTAAAAATAACTTACCTAGTGCATGAAAACCACTTTCAAAATATCTATTCCCTGTTATTTTGTTCAATTTTAAAATATTGGCAACTTTTCTCAAACGGGAAGTCGTCATTCGCTTCATATCTCTTTTTGTTTTACTCCTTCACATGCAAAGAGAATCGAATTTCAATGAGAAACGTATAGCGACGGCCTTAAAAGATTTGACTGTCAGTTTAGCCTAGTGTATTCCCTCATTTCCCTCTGCTTATAAAGAACTAAGTAATAAGAGCGTTTCTGCTTATGTTTACCCGATTAGCATGATGCAGATAAACGAATAATCTTTTGTAAGAATAGGTAGAGAAATTATGAGAATGAAACACATCAAATATTTTTACTTTCTCTACACGCACTATGTACATAGTGTATAAAAATTCGAAACCGAGAAATATAAGAAATATAAGTTTTGAGACCCCCCATATGCAAAAAAATCAATTTTAGAAAAAGTCCGTGTGTGTGTGTGTGTGTGTGTGTGTGTGTGTGTGTGTGTGTGTGTGTCTGTGGGCAGCATAGCACAAAAACGAAAAGACCGTTAAATACCAAACTTGGTATTTAAGTTTGGTATCTTCAAAGGGTGCGACACGAAGATTTTCAAGAAAATCCCACCACCCCAAACTACCCTTTACGTGGAAAAAATTTCGAAAATTTTGATTTTCTAAAAAATAGCTCTAACGATTTTGATTAAAATCTCTTATATTTAAGATATTTACATGCCAAATAAAATATATATCTTGAAATTTCTGGGAATAGCTTCTAAAGACCTCTTTATTCTGGACGATTTTTATTGAAGTTTGCATAACTGGTAAATCGTAAGAGATAGATAAAAACTAACTATACAAAAAAAGTAGATCACGATAAATCACACAATTTATGCCATATACATTTTTTTCGTGGAGTTGATCGTTTTCTAGATATACCTTGTTATTGGTTTCAGCTTTAAAACACTTATACGTTTCTCATACAAGAATTTGTCAACACCTATCCATACAAACAAAGCAGGTTCAGTCACATAGCAACCAGCTTTTGACTACCGTTTTATTCTACGGTACTCCCTTATTTCGCTTCTTCTTACAAGGGAGCAAGTAATAATACTATTTCTGCTAATTTTTCTCGATTAGCTTGACGTGAATAGAGGCATAAGCTTTTTAACAATAATTTGTGCAGAGAGGTGGAGAAAGTCATGAGAATGGAACACATGAGATATTTTTACACTAATCATCAGAATGTGTATGCCTAGTGACCATGCAGTAATGTTCAATATGTCCAGTCTGTTGAACACCACCTCTACGAGACGAACTGTAATATTTTCCGACCACACTCGACACAAGTATTTTGTGATTCCCTGGAAAAATGTTGTGATAGCCTCTCGCAGTTACATTAGATCACGTGGCGGCTGGTTGCTTCTACGGATATATAGAGAGAGATTAGATTGGAAATGCCCTGTTCGTATGCATTTTTGTTGGTGAAGCAGGATTTTCGCGCAACCGCCATAGTTAGCCGCTACACTTTTGAGATGAACACGCCTTGTGTGGGTTAAATGTGCACACAAAAACAAGATTTTGTGGTATTACGTTTTCAATTAAGCAATTTAGGCTGCAAGTTTTAAACCAGTATAATGGTCAATACGTGTGTGGTTTTTGGTTGTAGTTTCTCGAATAGCGGAAACAAAAAACAAGGAAAAGGAAATGTTTCAATACACATGTTAGTGTACCTATTTAAGTGATTTTTCAGTGGTATACTTAGTGAAATATGTTATGCATTATCAACAAAACGATTCTGTATTGTTGGTTAATTTGGAATAATATTGAAGTTAATTGCTTCAATAATGCTTCAATAATGCATTGCCAACTACAAGAACTATACGTTTCTGGTAATGAAAACTAACTGTGAACCAGGATGATGTGTAGAATGTATCACTGGAATCAAAAATGAAGTAAGTAAATTTAAAGATGAGGGTAAAACCCCAATTGTGAACCTTACTATTGATGACGTGTTTGAAAGAAATGTAGAGTATTCAGGAAATAGAATTATATGTTATGTAGACTTGGGCAATGAAATGCAATGAATGGTAATTATCACAATATTCTCAACCGAAATTCTTGATTCATATCACATATTCTGCCAAAGCTTTAAACCAATGCTGTAATACATAGTACAGCCTTTCCTTATATTATCGGTGGTTTTAAACCAAGAAATTAGTACAAAATTGAGTTATGACTTTGCCGCGATGTGTACTGCAATAATACCAATTTATCAAAAATAACTTCTGACAGGTCAAAAAAATGTGATTACATTAAATATTCCTTCTGCTAAAAATCTCTCCCCTTCCATTGTCCTTTACTTCAAAAACGTGGTAAAACCATTTGTCAGATGTTGCGTATGGTGTATGTGCTAGTGTGTAGTGCCACAAGATGGCACCTGGGAGCAAGACTTGCTTCCGCCCTGTGGTTGGTTGGTAAATTCTGGAGAGAGTTCCACACAACAGCCACGATGACTTATTGTACCTCAGACCCCAGGAGGATAGGATGATATGAGACTATCCAACGGGCAGCCGAAACCGACCGCAGGAGAAAAGCCACCATGCTGGGTCTGACATAGTTCAAACAATTCTTCATCTCAAAGCGGGAAGCGCTATGATCCCGCGCCCTGGGTCTGAGTTAACTCTCCAAGTCCTACTAACGACACCAGAGCCGCCCCGCCGCCGAGAGCTGTATTTCCAAACCGCATTCACCATGACGGAAAGGCGCCACCACCACAATCTCGCCAACACTTACAACCCTGAATGAGCCAGTTGGAATTAAATGGAGAAATGAACAGACAAGAAGTTCGATTCACCTGATGACCTGGAAAACCTCGGAAAAAAAACATAAGTCAAAGAGGATAGCCGCAAGAATCGAACCCATGACCTCGCGACTGCCAGTCCTACACGAAATGTCTAACCCATTTGGCTCGATTTGTTACGGTAGACTGTCTCCTTCTAATGTCCCCTTAAGAAATAATCACAGGGATTAATATCCGGGCTGTGTGGTGGCCATATTGAACCTGAAAACGCTCTGGATATCGACAAGACATCACACGGTGCCCGAAATGTCCGTCTAGGAAATCCAGAATAACGTTTGCTGTATGAGGACGAGCTCCATCTTGCATGAACCATTGGGTGCCCATTGGTAACCCTGTTGCATAAAGAAGAGAAATAAAGTTGTTCTGCAAACCTTATTAACTGTGTCGTTAAAAGAGATTGACCCAATGATTAAATTGCTGGAAATGATATCCCATACACTCACTTTTTACTTTTTCTATACGTATTATGTACATGGTGAATAGAGAAGGTATTGTATTGAACCCAAAAATTCGATATCGAGATTTCACCGGAAATATATATTTTGAGACTCCTGAAACAAAAAAATAGAATTTTTAGAAAAAGATCCGTGTGTGTGCGCGTGTGTTTCTGTGGACAGCATAGCTCAAATATTAAAAGACCGTTAAATACCAAGCTTGGTATTTAAGTATATTATCTTCCAAGGATGCGACACGAAAATGTTCAAGAAAATACCCCCACCCCAAATTACCCTTTACATGTAAAATGTTTTGAATATTTTGTTTTTCACAAATATGGCTCTAACAATTTTGATTAAAATGCCGAATATTCAAGTTATTCACAACACAAATAAAATGTATATCTTGAAGTTTCTGTAAATAGCTTCTGAAGACTTGTTCACTCTGAATGAATTTTGCATATCTGGTAAATCGTGAAATATACATAAACAAACACTTAATACACAAAAAATGTAGATCTCCTTAAAACACACAATTTAGTTATATACATTTTTTTCGTGGAGTTGGCCGTTTTTTAGATACTCATTATTATTTTCAGTTTTAAAATACTTTTCTCATACGCAAATTGTTAACTTCTGGCCACGCAAAGAAACGGATTTCAATTCCATGGACACCACATTTTAAAGCATGTGACTGTCAGTTTAGCCTAGGTATTCCCATATTTTTCTTCTACTTAACTACTTGTCTTGATTAGCATGAAGTAGATAAAAGAACAAGCTTTTCAACAATAATTTGTTACAGAAATGCAGAGAAATTCACGTGAATGGAACACACAGAGGTATCAACGGAGATATATGTTTTCAGATCTCCTGAATTGAAAAAAGCATTTTTAGAAAAATATCCATGTTTGGGAGTGAGTATGTGTCCGTCTGTGTGTCTACAAACAGCACAACTAAAAATGAAAATACCCTTAAATATCAACATTCAGCATCTTCAAGGATGTGACGAGAAGATTTTCAGGAAAATTCCCCCAACCCCAAACTACCTTTACACGGAGTATTTTTTGAAAGGTTTGGCTTTCTAGAAATATCTCTATTCTTATTAAAATAACGTATGTGTAAGATATTTTCATGACAAATGAAATGTACGTTTTGAATATTCTAGGAATAGCCTCTGGAAACCTATTCATTCTGGATGATTTTTGCATAAAGTGCAAACTGTAAGGGACACATAAAAATCAGATCTGGTCGAAAAGCACGACCTATGTCAAATAATGTTTTGTGGATATAACCATTTCCCAGCTATCCCTTGTTAATGGTTTACATTTTCCATTGCTTATACTTTTGTGAAAAAGGGTTACATTATTTTTTTTTTTTTTTTTTTGCGTATTCCTGGTTATACAACAGAAACCAGTTTCATTACTTATCATATAATGATCCGTTCTGAAAATACGTGGTACGTCCAGAAAGTAAGTTCCGTTTCAATTTATCTCCCCTGCAGCGCTGCGATCGCAGTTCCGCACATGCGCGGTAGACGCTCTGTATCAAGGAGAAGAAACGTGCTCCATTTTGAGATCGCTGTCAGCCACATACGCTTTGTTGTGCTTGTTTACAATGTCGGTGTTGATTGAAAATCCCGCCGCTTGTGAAATCAGATCTGTGATTCGTTTTCTGAATGTTAGGAAAGTGAAACCAATTGAAATTTATCGGCAAATTTGCGCAGTTTACAGACAAAATGCGATGAGTGATTCAATGGTGAGAAGATGGGTCCGACAGTTCAATGAAGGACGTAGTGAAGTGCACGATGAAGAACGAAGTGTGCGTCTATCTTTGGTTACAGAAGAACTGGTTCACGCGATTGATGACAAGATCCAGGAAAACTGCAAGTTTACAATTAGTGCTCTCGCTATGGAATTTCCCCAAAGCTCATGATCACTAATTCATGAAATTGTTACCGAAAAACTGAAATTTCGTAAACTTTGCTCACGTTGGGTACCAAATATTCTTACTAAGCAACACAAAATAAAACGGATGGGTAGTGCACTTCAGTTTTTAACCCGTTATGATGAAGACGGCGAAGAATTTCTGACTCAGATAGTCACAGGAGATGAGACTTGGGTTTCTTACGACACCCCTGAAAGTAAGCGGCCATCAATGGAATGGAGGCACACTTCATCCCCAGCAAAGGTTAAGCCGAAACAAATCTTGACATCTCGAAAAATGATGTGCACAGTGTTCTGGGACTAGAAAGACATCTTATTCATTGATTTCTTACCGCGTGGTCAAACAATCAAAACAGATGTTTATTGCGAGACACTTAGGAAATTGCGCCGCGCAATACAGAATAAGCGCCGAGGATTGCTGTCAAAAGGTGTTGTTTTTCTTCACGACAACGCACGACCATACACTGAAATGTGACGAAAAACCTCCTACAGGGATTTTGCTGGGATGTGTTTGACCATCCTCTGTACAGCCCTGACCTCGCTCCTAGCGACTTTCATCTGTTTTTACATCCCAAGTCTTTCCTTGGCGGTCAACACTTCAACAATGACGAAGAGCTAAAAGAAAATGTTTCCAACTTTTTGAAGACAGGCGGCAAACTTCTATGAAGAAGGTATACAAAAACTTGTGCCACGCTATGACAAATGCCTGCAAAATTTCGGCAGTAATGTGGAAAAGTAGTTTAAGAGTTGTAGAATTTTGTGCAATAAATAATTATTCTGTATCTGTACACAATTTAATTTTTATACCAAACGGAACTTATTTTCTGAACGTACCTCGTATATGACTATCGCTTTAGCCTAGTGCTTTCCCTTTTCCCTTTGTAACTATCAGGAAATAAGTAATAATATCAATGCTGACACTTTTATCTCGATTAGGTTTGTTGCAGAATAAGTTTAGAAATTCATGTGAATGGAACAAATCAGATATTTGTCCTTCTTGTTGATCAGATCGCATTCCTCATACCAGAAATTTATAAGAATAGACAAATAAACGGACCAAGTAAATGCATTGGAAAAGATAGTCTGGAAAGAATGAATACAATGTACAAAAGCCTACCTACAGCAGAAGAGGGATACAATTACAATTTGGCTATGAGAACCACCATCATAACTCTGCACGTCGAGAAATGCTGTTTGATCACTAGCCCCATGGGGTTGTTGGTTGCCCATTGTAGCGGATTGGATGTGGCATGTTGATGTACAGTGGCATTCAAGTTGGTCGCGTTTTATCGTGTCGGTAAATTTGACAGGTAATATCGATTGTGTAACCACGCTAATAATTATTAAAGGGTTTCCTCCCACCGTCACGTGATAACAGCTGTGCGCAGCCATGTGAATCCCCTCGTGGTTTTTATTCCACCTCCATGAGCACGGAGCTCAGACAGACTCAATTTCACGTGTAATCCGATGCTCTCCACGCCGCCACAGGTTATACCATTTGCTGCCATTACAGTAGGGAAATCACTAGTATCGCATGTGCCTCGTCCGCAAGATGAAAAGTAAACAATCCACTCCTCCTATAAGATGAGCTTATTACAAAAACCGCCTTCATTTTTCAATCAAAATCACATCCTATATCAACACTTGTAACCTGGTTTACACTACGTTTCACAGCTAATTTCATGCAACCATTTCCATGAAACTGTTTGCACAAGATGTTATATACATGCTGACACTTCTGTATGCAACTATTTTCATACACTTTTAATACATTTAAGGATTTGACACGAAGATTTTCATAAGTAATACCACGAGTGTTTTAATCTTGTTGATAACTCACGACCGGAGCGAAGCGACGGTAGTCAATTGTCCCAAGAGATGAAAACACCAGCTGTATTTGATAAGTAATTCAGCGAAATAGACTATTAATAATTTATAATATATAGGAAGGAAGATTTTATCAGGTTATGATTGTAATACATTAGTTCTCAAATGGTAGATGACGCATTCGACCATGTTTATTTACAGATTTTTTTTTCCTTTCTTCACTGCCTCCTGAATTATGATGTGGCCGACCGTACCTACACCTAATATCGATAGCAACAATAGAAATAGGGAAAAATTATTTTATTTCAGTTTTTAATAAGTAACACATGAAATGGAAACAAACGTTATTTTATTTGAGGTTATTGTAGTCATCTCATACATAAGATATACACATAATGATTATTTTCACTCCTTTTTTGAAGTAAATACATTATGAACTGGATAAAATTTTAAATAAACATTGTAACTGTGTTAATTGAAAGTACAATTGTGAAACTGACAGTTGTTAAAATTAAGGTTGGCTGACTGGATTGTCACCTTGTTACCAATAACCAAAACAGGAGATTAAACATACGAATGTCAACTGTGATAAGATTTTTCGACAGTATCGCTTCAGTCAGATGACCACGATAGTTGAAATTGCCTAATCTCGGCCATTCCATTGCATCTTTAATAGTTGAACTAAACTGTCAAAAAACTCCCCTTTACATGAAACAATTTTCGAAAATTTTGATTTTCCAAAAAAAGGCTCAAACGATTTTGATTAAAATCTCTTATATTAAAGATATTTATATGAAAGTAAAATGTATATCTTCAATTTTCTAGGAATAGTCTCTGAAGACATCTTTATTCTGGATGAATTTTGCAGAATTTTGCATAACTGGTAAACGGTAAGAGATAGACAAAAACTTCCTTGATTGAAAATATAGAGCTCGTTAAAACACTCAATTAATGTTATATACATTTTTTTTTCATGGAGTTGGCCGTTTTTGAGATATTTATGCTATTAGTTTCACCTTTAAATTACTTACACTTTTCTCATACGGGAATTTGACAATTCCTGCCCATGCAAACAAAAGTACTTCAGTCACATAGCAACAAGTTTTTAAAATATTTCACTATCGATTTAGCTTATGGTACTCCCTTATTTCCTATCTATGGAAGCAAGTAATAAGACTATTTCTGCTAATTTCTTCTCGATTAGCATGAAAAGAAGCATAAGCTTTTTAACAATAATTTGTTGGTAAAATTGTTCAAAGAATTTCTAAATATTGACCGTCTATTACATATCGATCTATAAATTTATTTATTATAAGTGATAGAATTATATAACCTACTGAAATTACAATTATAGTAATAATAAATATTGGATGATCATGAAAATATATAAGTTGTTCTATTGAGCTATTACTATACTCTTAACTGATCGAAATTTAAATACTTCTTTCTTTGATCCAGAGAGGTAGAGAAAGTCATGTGAATGGAACACATCAGATTTTTTAAATACAAACTACGACCAGCTTCGAAAAAGAAGCGGCGACACTTTCTGTAGTACCTATCCATGGCAGTTCTCGGCCGCACAGTCAGCTGTAGCTGATTTGTTGGGTCGGAGGTGCTGTATCGTCCCCCATGCTCTCAGGACCAAGGTTTTGTGACTGAACTGATTCCAGAGATGGCATTACTTCAGAACTGTTCGAGAGATTCGTCAAGCAGTAAAACTATGAATATTACAAGCGCGCTGAAGGTATCCTACGGCTTCCACATCACAGTACGCAATACTGAGGATTTCTTTGAAGCACAGTAAAACCTGGTAAACTTTTGTTTCAGTTGTAAAGAAATATTTGCCAATGTTCAATTTGTAAGCCTCGTACGTGCATGGTAGATAAAGAAATGAATATATTCCACACAAAAAATCGATATCGAGATTTCACCAGAAATACATGTTCAGTGGACCCCTGAATCCTAAAAGAGCATTTTTAAAATAAAGGTCCATGTGTGTATCTCTGTGCAGGACAACTAAAAATATCTGTGCTACATTCACATGAGTTTCTCTACATATCTGTAGCAAATTATTGTCAATAAGCTTATTCTTCTATCTATTTAAAGCTAAAAGATTAGCAGAAACGGTCCTATTACTTAATACCTTTATAAGTAGAATGGAAATAAGGAATACACCAAGCTAAACCGACAGTCAAATGTTTTAAAAAGCGGTTGCTATGGGATTGAAATCCGTTTCTTTGTGTGGCCAGGAGTTGATAAGTTCCCGTATGAGAAAAATTTAAGTATTTTAAAACGAATATCTCGAAAACGGCCTACTCCATGAAAAAAAAATCTATATGACATAAATGGTGTGTTTTATCGAGATCTACGTCAGTAATAAGTTCTTGTCTCTTACGTTTACCAGTTATGCAAAATTCAATAAAAATCATCCAGAGTAATGAGGTCTTCAGAGGCTATTCCCAGAAATTTCAAAATGTACATTTCGTTTGTCATAAAAATATCTTAAACATAAGGTACTCCAATCAAAATCGTTAGAAGCATTTTTGAGAAAGTTTACTTTTTCGAAAAATGTTTCTTGTATAGGGTAGTTGGGGGTGGGGGATATTCTTGAAAATCTTCGTGTCGCATCCTTAGAAGCTACTCAATTTAAATACCAAGTTTGGTATTTAACCGACTTTTCGTTTTTGAGCCATGCTGCCCACAGACACACATGCACAAATACGGACCTTTTTCTAAGAATGCTTTTTTTGATTTAAGGGTTTCCCAAAACATGTATTTCCGATGAAATCTCTGTATCGAATTTTTGGGTGCAATACAATACCTTCTCTCTTCACTATATACGTAGTATGCGTAGAGAAAGTAAAAAGACCCTAGAGCTGTTTAATGGAACAGCTATGTGAATTGAACACATCAGATTTTTATTTTGTCTATATAGTAAATGGTACACCAGAAATACACGCTTTAGAGTCCCCTTTATAAAATACCATTGTTAGAATAAGCCCGTGTGTCAGTGCGTCTGTGAACGCGATAACTCTAAAGCGAAAAGTCGGTAAAACACCAAACGTGGTGTTGAAGGATGCGACACGAAGATTTTGAGAAAATCCCCAACCCCAACAAACCTTTACATGGAAAAAATTTGTTTTTCTCAAAAATAACTAACGATTTTGATTAAAATGTCGTATATTAAAGACACATATTAAATAATGTATATTTTGAATTTTCTGGGAATAGCCTCTAAATACCTCTTTATTCTGGTTGAATGTTGCTAAATTTTGCGTAACTGGTAAACCGTAAGAGATAGACAAAAACCTTACTATACAATAAATGTAGATCTCGTTCAAACAAACCATTTATGTCATATACATTTTTTCACATTTCCAACTTATTCCTTATAATTTGTTTCATTTTAAAACACTTAAAAGTTTTCTCATACGGGAATTTTTCACTTCCTAATCATGGAAAGAAATGAATTTCAACCGGCTTTTAAAAGATTTGACTGTCGTTTAAGCCTAGTGTGCTCCCTTATTTTCCTTATTGAGCTAAAGCGAGTCAAATCTGTTTGAAACATTTGAGGTTTAGTTCACTCCGCATGGTCCCGTTTGAGAAAACGTAGTTTAAAAATGAAACCAATAACAAGGAATATCTCAAAAATGGTCAACTCTACAAGAAAAACGTATATGACAAATTATGTATTTTAACGAGATAGACATTTTTTGTGTATTAAGTTTGTGTCTATCTCTTACGGTTTAACTGTTATGTAAAATTCTGCAAACTCTTCCAGAAGAAAGAAGATGTCTTTAGAGACTATTCCCAGAAAATTCAAAATATAGATTTTATTTGTGATTTAATAGCTTTAGTATACGGCATTTTAATCAAAATCGTTAGAGCCATTTTTGAGAAAAACAATATTTTCAGAAATGTTTCCATGTGTCGCATCCTTGGAAGATACCAAACCTAAATAACAAGTTTGGATTTAATGATCTTTTCGCTTTTACTTTCTCTACTTATGTATAGAGAAGGTATTGTATTCCACCCAAAAGTTTGATACCGAGATTTCACCGAAATACACGTTTTAGGGCCCCCTGTATCCAAAAAAAGCATTTTTGGAAAAAAGGTCCGTGTACGAGTGTGTGCGTGCTTGTGTGTGTGTGTGTGTGTGTGTGAACACGATAACTCCAAAACGAAAAGTCGGTAAAATACCAAGCTTGGTATTTAAGTTCAGTATCCTCCAGGGATGCGACACGAAAATTTTAAAAAAAAATCCCCCCCCCCACAAACTACCCTTTACATGGAAAAATTCGAGCTTTTTTGTATTTTTCAAAAATGGCTCTAACAATTTTGATTAAAATTTCGTATATTAAAGATATTTATATGGAAAATGTATATCTTGCATTTTCTGGGAATAGCCTCTGAAGACCTCTTTATTCTAAATGAATTTTGCCAAATTTCGCTTAACTGCTAAACTGCAAGAGATAGACAAAAACTTACTACACAAAAAATGTAGATCTCGTCAAAACACACAATTTATGTCCTTTACATTTTTGTTGTGGAAGTAACCTTTTTCAAGGTATTTCTTTTTATTGGTTTCAATTGTGAAGTACTTACGTTTTTCTCAGACATGAAGCGTCCGTATTTCTTTTGTTCTACTCCTGGCCAAACAAAGAAGCGATTTGCAATGACAATCGCATAACGACAGCTTTTAAAACATTTCACTATCGCTTTAGCATAGCGCATTCCTTTTTCTTTTTTTTTCTTTTTTTTTTTGTAGTTTTAACGTCCTTTAACCTGGTTTGGTCATATCGGACGATGAATGCAATTGATGATATGATGCTCAAATGATCTCGGGGTCCGTGGAACTTAGTTACTCGACATTCGTCTTCTCAGGATAAGGGAAAACCCCGAAAAAAACCTTACCCGGGTAACTCACCCTAAGCGAGATTCGAACTCACGACCTTTTGAACGTGAGGCAGACATGCTACCACCACGCTACCCAGGCGGGCGTTTCCTTCTTATAAGGAACTAAGTAATAAGAAAATTCTGCTAATGTTAATCTCAATTGGCGTTGTGTTGAAAGAAAAATAATCTTTTGTAAGAAGTTTGTTTGTAGAGCAGTTAGAGAAAGTTATGTGAGTGTAACACATCAGATTTTTTTTATTGTCATTGAGCTGTACAGCAATAGACAACGTCACAAAATTACAAAAATGTTTAAGTACAATCTTCTCAATAGAAAGTAGCAATTATGCTTATACACATAAGATTATTACTAGGATACAATGAATATTTACAATGTTCTATAACGAACTAATGAATAAAATTACATTATATTTCAAAATATTCCTGTACTGAGTAATAAGGTTTAGCAACTAACCATTCATACAGCTTATTCTTATAGGTTGGTCCTGAAAATTGTTTTATTTCTAAGGGTAAATTATTGTAAAGTTTTATACCTAATATTTCAAAACTCTTCTGAGATGTGGTTAGCCTGTGGTATGGCACATTGATATGTTGACCCCCTCTAGTGTTCTTTATATGTATAGCAATACTTACGTCAATTACCAGCTAGTTATTATGAAGTCTCAACATTAATACTACACATTACTAATATATACATTACTAATATACACTAATACAGTTTTTGAGATCCTAATTACTTCACAATATTTACTCAAATTAACTAACATTTACCTATTCTCTTTAAATTATTCCTAAACTTCTTTAAGGTCAGAGGGCAGCCCTGAAAGGCTTCTACAGGCAATTCATTCCATTCTTCAATGGTCCTATTAACAAAAGAACATTTTCCTAAGTCGGTTCTGTACCTTCTACTCTTAATTTTATGCAAATGATCGTTTCGTCCGTAGTATGTTGGGTTTCCTAACCTCTTTCTAACGTCCACATATGCATTTAAACCATTATAAGCTTTAAATAGTGCGACTAATCTATGTGTTTTACGCCTAACTTTTAGCGGCTCCCATTTATTCTCTTCACCTTTCGTAAGTCCGCAATCTGTACCTGTCTTTATTAATTTAACCACCCGTCTCTGTATCTTTTTCAGCGAAACTCTGTATGGGTCCCAGCATACTACTCCATATTCCATAACTGGCCACGCTAAGGACTTGTAGGCAAGTTCCCTGGACATTGTGCTCCCCTTCTTCAATGTTCTCACTACGAAGTGCAATGTCTTCCACACTTTCCTAGATGTAGAATTTATCTGTCCCTTTCTATTTTCCTATGAGACTCCTGCACGAAGCCTCTGGTCTACCACACCTGGAGGACGAGATTAGGCATCGGGCAATAAAATTCAACGACGGTTTGGCATTCCATCGGAGTGCCCTCGTTAGGTTTCTTGGGGATTACAATTCCACAAACCGCCGCTTCAGGCGATACCGGCTACCCCGCATGGCTTACGGGCATCTCCGGTAACCAAGTAGCATCTCCAACAGCTGCCACGGCTAAGCTCCTATACAGTTCTTCAAGAGTTGCTTGGACTTCAAAATTTCAAACCCAAAATAAATAAAAATATTTTGCAAACAAATTACATCAGCGGTGCACAAGATCTGTTGCACCGTGCCAGGTAACCGTTAAGGAGCAATCTTGCTACCTCCCTTCACTCCCCAAACTCATTTACAACCGCCATCCAGCGAACCCCACATCCCATAGTACATGGTTAAATTCTAGCAAAAATGGGTACACATGCACCGTTGCCTCCACCACCGATCAGCAATAGAACCAGGAAACAGGCACAAGTAACTCCGGAACACCATCATTACCATAGGGAGAGAATGACAGCTCTCCCAATCCCATTAAATTCCAACCACCACAACCTAACTTCCTCTCAATTCCTCACCCACACTTTGCTACGGGGGCCGGCTGGGCCTCGGGCATGCACAACCCTCTCCCCCTGGGTCCGCACAGCGGACCAGGTCAACTTTACCTTAGACTGCGCGGGTGCAACATCGGTACCGCAGTATCCTCATCATCAACTATCGGTGGAGGTATTTTTTAGTCGGTATGCCTACTCTTGGAGACCCCGACATTCCGGTCTAGGCAGCCATTGTTAGTCCTTAAGGTGGATTTTCCCCATCTCGGGGGAAAAAAAAATACACTACTAGCACATCATCGGGCTGTCCTCAGCCTGCCAACTACCTATACTTGTCCTCACAAAAGTTTAAATCCGTCGTTTTCTTATGTTTTCTTCAAAGAATCGCACAGCCATTATGAGGGGTTCCGTTCTAAACTGTATTAAGTTAACTGCTCATGCCTTAACCAAAATACTGAAGTTCATGTTTATTAGAAGGGCTTCATTTATTACAATCCCCTATGTGAAATTACTGCACATTAGTTGCTGAAATTCTTATGCTTTGATTTAAACAGTAAAAAGCATTCTGGTGTTACATTCACATGTCTTTCTCTACCTGTTCTGCAAACAAACTATTCTTACAAAAGATTACTCTTCGATCTACTTCGTGCTATCGAGATAAACATTAACAGAAATTGCCTTATTACTTAGCT
This sequence comes from Hymenopus coronatus, assembly GCA_030762935.1. Lineage (NCBI taxonomy): Eukaryota > Metazoa > Arthropoda > Insecta > Mantodea > Hymenopodidae > Hymenopus > Hymenopus coronatus. The sequence goes on from CM060882.1 coordinate 22,850,823, forward strand.
CCTTGTAACTAGAAGGAAAATAAGGGTGTAAAGCACTACTTATTCCATTATTTATTTCCTTCTAAACAGAAGGGAACTAAAGGAATACACTAGGCTAAAGTGATAGTAAATTCTTTTAAAAGCTGTCGCTTTGCGATTGATATAGAAATTTGGTTTTCTTTGCAAGCTAGTAAAAAAAAAAAAAGAAAAGAAAAGAAAAGCGGATGACGACTTCCTGTTTGGGAAAAGTACGTGTTTAAACATTGAAACTAATCACAAAGAATTCTCGGTAATAGCTCTAAAACAAAAATGTATAGGGCACAAATTGTACGTTTTGACGAGTTATGCAAAAGTTCCTTTAGAATGAAGATGACTTCCGAGGTTGTTCCCAGAAAATTCAACACATACCATTTATTTTCCATGTACATAGTAAGTGTAGAAGGTATTCTACCAAAAATGTATAACAGAAATGTCAATGGAAGAGCATGTCCCCCGAATCTGCCCCTCAATGAATTTTTAGCAATTGTTTGTTAGTCTGTCTATGAACAGCTTTGCTCAAAAATGAAAAGTTAATCAAATACCTAACTTGGTACTTGATTTCAGTATCTTCCAAGGATTATCACACAATTTTCAAGAAAATTCCCCCACTCATATATTCCCTTTACATGGAAGATTAATCAAAAAACTTTTACACTCACATACTTTCTTTATCTATTTTACAAAAAGCTATTCTTACAAAAATAATTTTCCATCTATTTTTAGTATATTGAGATAAACATTAGTAGAAATGGTGTTGTTATAGATTTCCTTGTAGGTACAAGGAGAATAAGGAAACACATTAGAATATAGCAATAGGCAGATCTTTCAAGAGCTAGTCACTATATGATTATATTGAAATTAGGTTCTCTTTGTATGGCTAGGAATGAAAATATCCCTTCCCAATCGAGAAAAGTATGAGTATTGAAAAATGTAAACCAATAACAAGAAATATCTTGAAAATGGTTAACTCTACAAAAAATATGACATAAATTGTGTGTTTTCGAGAAATATTTTCTATCTCTTTCAATTTACAACTTATGCAAAACCCTTCTCTGTACTGTGGTGGTAGCATGTCTGCTTCACATTCAAAAGATCCTGAGTTCAATTCTTGTCTAGGGTTACTTGGATAAGGTTTTTTTCATCCTGATTTTCCCTCATCCTGAGAAGTCAAGTAATTCTTAACATTTTAATCAACAATGTTAATCATTTTTGAGAAAATAAAATTTTCAGAAAATGTTCCATGGAAAGGCTAGTTAGAGGTGCAGGAATTTTCTTGAACATCTTTGTGTCGCATTCTCAGATGCTGAACTCAGACACACACACAGATGTGTGCATATAGACCTTTATTAAAAATACTTTTTTTTGGTTCAAGGGATCTCAAAGCATAAATTCCTGGTGAAATCTTGGTATCTAATTTTTGGGTGGAATACAATGCCTTCTATATGTAATATGTATGTTGTAAATGGTAGAGAAAGTAAAAAAATTTTTCTTTTATTCAGGAATCCTCAAAGCAATACTTCTGATAAAATTTTGGTAACAAATTTTTGAGTGGAATGCAATACCTTCTCTACCAATGTATGTGGTAGAGAAAGTAAAAATGGCAGGAGTTTTGTCAGTTTATGTTGTAGGAAATAATTGAAGACCAAGGACCCAACAATAGCCATTTAAGTTTGACCCTCTATTACGTAGAATATTATACATCAATCCAATAATCAATAGAATTAATTTGGCAGCAATTTTAAAAATAAAAGTAAACAGGACAGTGGTGATCTAATTTCAATATTTTTCAAAAGGAAACCGATTGATAGAGATACTCAACATGTAATTGGTACATTTATTTTGTCTTCAGGCAGTACAAACAGTACACAAAACTTAGAGAACTCTTGTACACATGTGGCCCATTACCCTTTATGGGCATTGGAGCTAAGTAATTTAGCTGGTTAATGGCTTTTCATCCCCCTAAAATTGAGAGCACATATTTGTTTTTAATTACTTTTTAATTCCAGTACTATGCACCAATTTACTTTGAAGTGTAGACATTCACAGTCCAATATAACCAACCCAGTAAAAGAATGTTAACTCTCAAATAAAGAGCCAGCATCTATGATGGAATAAATTGGATGTAAGTATTGATTATATTTATATATATATATATAAATTTTACTTTTAATGCAGCATACTTAATATTGCACCATTATTTGTCCCCATAACAGTTGATTTAATTTCATGGAACATTGAACCATATTTTGTAAACGTATATAATAATTTGAAAATATAGGTCGTATATAAGGATGTAAGTACTGTGAAGTGACAGGCTCTAAAAGCTAAGTGTTATAATTTTTAATGTTTAACACCTGTCATAAATTTTAATGTACTTCAAAGTTTAAGATGTTTACTATTAATTGTAATGTGAGAACTTTAAATGGTGTATACTTGATGTATTTAATTTTGTATATGTTCTGACATGTTGTTTTTTTTTTTTTCCTTTTTTTATAATGTTTAATGCCTGCTTTTACTATATATGGCACCACAGTTGATAACACTGATGATACATGGAATGAAGATGTAGCACAGGTGGAATGCTATGATGAGGGAAACCAGAGAAAACCCTGTGCTGCTTTGTTCACTACATATCCCACATGCAATCACCTGGGAGTGAACCTGGATCGCCTAGGTGATATGCGAGTGATCTAACCACTCAGCCACAGCACAATGTTTTATGTTCAAGACCTGCTTGGCCATCATAAACATACAGAACACAATCTAAGCTAACCAAAAAGCACTAAATGCGTAATAAATACATGACTTCAGAGACTATTTCCAACAAATTAAGAATATACATTTTAATTGCCATTTAAATATCTTTAAATTACTCGATTGAATCAAAATTGTTAGAACCATTTTTGAGCAAATTGAACATTTCAAAAAATCTTCCATGTAAAGATTAGTTAGGGGATTATTGAGTTTCTGAAGTAAACTTTATGACAAACTTAGGGAGAGGGAGTACTGCTACCATGAACTATCAGATTGCTCAATTTTATGTGGGCAGGTTTCTACATAAAACTTATAAGATACATTTTTTAAATAAAACATAATACTGCTTGGAGTCTTATCGGCCTATTACATTACTTATAAAGAAACAATTCTGAAAAATAGTTCTTGAATACTAACTTCAAATTCTTACAAAAAGTTATTTTTTTCTAACAGCCTTTAAGCTAGTAAGTTATATGAAAAATTAAATGGGTGAAATGGTGCTCAAACAGTCCGAGGTCTATAGAGGTTAGAGTTACTCGACATGTCTTCTAAAGTTATGGAAAACCCCATAAAAAACCTTATCCAGTAATTTACCTTGAGATTCAAACTCAGGACCTCGTGAAAATGTGAGGCAGGCATGATATCACCACACTACAGAGGGGAGCAGTAATATTTTGTTATAAGGCTCTACAGCATACTATATTCCAATAAAACATACATATAAAAAAAGAGTTGCAATTAATTCTAAGGTTGTGCAAAAGTCCAGGAACATAAAAAGCTGGTTTACAATGAGAACATTAACCAGAATGAGAACAACAAAATTCAGACACATATTAATGGGAGCATTCCAAATAACCAGAACCATTCTTGGGCCCCAAGAACGGCAAAGAAGAGCTCAAAGTTTTAACTTTCTCATTCATTCCTGGGCACAGTATATTAGACTCTTTGCTGTAATGATTATTCTAAGCAGCCATGGCATAAAAAATATTCTAGAGTTCATTCTAGCTGCAATTCTTTCAAATTTTAATGTTGGCTAACCCACATTATGTTGGCTGAATGAGAGACATTGGTCAGTTAAAAACATATGTAATCCTTATGCATAAAATCAATTTTCCACTTTGAGATTGATGTGGCTGTTCATATACACTTTATTCTTGTTACTGGGCTATTGCGATGCAAATTCTTGTAAGCGCCATTGCTTGTTGAGTTTGTTTGTTTTGGTTACCATTGTCAGGTTATTGTAAACCAGCCTTTAATGATGATTGGGATTTAAGGGCAATCAACTATTAGGTTATTAGCGCCCCCAGCCTTAAATCTTCTGCAAGAAACAAAACCATATACTTATGCACAGCAGGTTTCAAGTACATTTGTTTAAGGTAGAAATAATTTTAGTCATATGTTTTTAGAAAATACTACATTTAATTTTTGAAATCATTGGAACTTAACAAAGTGAAGCAATAATTAAATTACAGAAAAGTAATCAACATTAAGCATTTAATGTTATAGTGATTTCAATCATATGTTAAACATCAACACATTCTCCTAAGCTCTTACACTAACAACACAAAGTTTAAACTTACTTTCACATCTCTTCCAAACTACCAACAAAGCAGTTTGAATGACCATTAGCGTTAAGACAACAGGACTTTTCATCCAGTAAAAGCCAAATGTTGCGAGTTCAAATCCCAACAGCTGTAGTCAAATGTGCTTGTAGTAAAGGATGGGGATGACCCAAGTAAAATGACTGGTGTAATGGCATGCTTTGAATCCACTGCATTTTATTGCATAAATGTTATATTATTTTCTCTATACGTACTATGTACATAGTGTATAGAGAAGGTATTGCACTCCACCTAAGAATTCGATACCAAGATTTCACGGAAATGTATGTTTTAGGGTTCCCTGTATACAAAATAAGCATTTTCAGAAAAAGGTCCGCATGTATATCCGTGTGTCTGTGAACATGATAACTCAAAAACGAAAAGTCAGTAAAATACAAAACTTGGTATTTAAGTTTAGCATCTTCCAGGGATGTGACACAAAGATTTTGAAAAAAATAAATGGAGTTTTATTTATGGACGCTCTTTAACTGCTGTGGTTCTCAGTGTCCCATTCTATACTGGGCGTGAACGACCGCTTAATTTTGCTCAGAGGCCTCTCTATCAGGCTTGAGGTTCTTTTACGTGCCGTAAATCTATGACACGGGACCAACGGCTTTACTTCCCTTCCAAAGGAAGCCATGCTAAGGATTTTTACGCCCGAAAAACTCCATCGTCCTCCGCCGGGTTTGAACCCGCGACCTTGGGTATATGAAGTCAGCATGGTAACCATTACACCTCGGAGGGTGATACGAAGATTTTGAGAAAACTCCCCCCATCCCAAACTACCCTTTACATGGAACTTTTTTTTGAAAATTTTGATTTTCTCAAAAATCGCTCTAACAATGTTGATTAAAATAATCATATATTAAAGATATTTACCTGATAAATAAAATGTATATCTTGAATTTTCTGGAAATAACCTCTGAAAACTACTTTATTCTGGATGAATTTTACAGAATTTTGCATAACTGTGAACCTAAGAGAGGCAAAACCTTACCACACAAAAAATGTAGAGCATGTTAAAGCACACAATTTATATTATATACATTTTTTTCATGGAGTGGATCGTTTTTGACATATTCCTTTGTTTTTGATTTCAGCTTTGAAAAACTATACTTTTCTCATACAGGAATTTGTAAACTCCTGTCCATACAAACAAAGGAACTTCAGTCACATAGCAACCAGCTTTTGACTACTTTAACCTATGAAACTCCCTTATTTCACTTCTACTTACAAGGAAGCAAGTAATAAGACTATAACTGCTAATTTGTTTTTATCGATTAGCATGAAGTAAATAGAAGTAAATAGAAGCATAAGCTTTTTAACAAAAATTGTTGTAGAGATGTAGAGAAACTCATGTGAATGGAACACATCAGATGTTTTTTAAAATAATAAACAGTATTAAATAATTATATTTTATGGTACTTTAATATGAAATTAGCGTTCAAGTAAGAAACCCTTTTTATATAGTTGCTTTAAAGCAAGTGGAAACTGTAAGACCTGATGATCAAGAAAGGGTTAACAGAAGCTATAAATGCATTGCATATGCTTATTAATAGGTATTACCATTGATGTTTGGAGGAATTTAGTGACAATGACGGTCAAATTATATGTTTTATTAATTTGTTGAGTTGGTTTTTTAACACTACGTCACTTACATTGTTATTATGAGGGACTAGTTTCGAAAGCCTATGCTTTCATTTTCAACCTCACGGGTCCAACTGCCATTGCTGGCTGCATTTGCTTGTACACTCTTCTCTGGTGGCGAAATGATGAACTTCTTAACTAAGCTGTCTACTGGTGGGATTTCAAAGTTTATTAGCCGACCTTTATTTTTCCATATGAGGATGTTTTCCCAGGTTGTGAGTTCATTGTGGCCTGACATGGTTTTAAGTAATTTTGGATTTGGATCTAGATTGTCGTTTTCTTTCCAAAAGTGAACATGCACTAATAAACAGCCTCACACATAGATTAGTAAATGTACCTGAGCACAACCGAATTCAACAAAGAGATAAAAACCATAATTCAAACAGCAGAACAAAATGGATACAGCAAGAACCTTGTGTACAAGAAACTAAACAAAGCAAAGCAGAAAAAAACCATAAAAGAAATAACTACCCTAACAGCAGGAAAAAACAATATCAACACATTCAAAAAATTCACTTACCACCCCCGAGCATTTAAAAAATTCAAAAAAATCTTCAAAGAACAAGACATCACCCTAGCTCCAATAAACAGATTTTCTGTCATAAAAATACTAAATTCAAAGATAAAAGATGAAATTCCACCAGAAAATAGGTCAGGAATATATCAAATTAAATGCATAAAGTGTGAAAAGTTCTACATAGGACAAACCAAAAGGAGTTTAAAAATCAGATCCAAAGAGCACTTTAGAAACCTAAAATTGAAACGAGAAGATAAATCGGCAGTAGCATTTCACTTTTGGAAAGAAAACCACAATCTAGATCCAAATCCAAAATTGCTTAAAACCATGTCAGGCCACAATGAACTCACAACCTGGGAAAACATCCTCATATGGAAAAACAAAGATCGGCTAATAAACGTTGAAATCCCGCCAGTAGACAGCTTAGTTAAGAAGTTCATCATTTTGCCACCAGAGAAGAGTGTACAAGCAAATGCAGCCAGCAATGGCAGTTGGACCCGTGGGGTTGAAAATGAAAGCATAGGCTTTCGAAACTAGTCCCTCATAATAACAATGTAAGTGACGTAGTGTTAAAAAACCAACTCAACAAATTAATAAAACACATAGGTATTCCCATATTTAAACCTTATTTTCAAGCAAAACTTTTTTTACTTTCTCTACTTAGTACAGAGTAAGGCGAGTTTATATTTCTATCGCTGGTGTACATGAGAAACTATACACATACTGTAGTCTTTTCAAATTCTTTTCAAGCTTTTGAGAAACAAGAGAAAAATATACATATTAACTACATTTGAAGTAGGTAGATCAATTTTCTTGAAGTTTTAATATACATGGTCGTCTCCTTAGCGCGGTGGTAGCGCAGCTGCTTACCAAGCGGGAGTCCTGGGTTCGATCCCCAGTACCGGCATGGGGATTTTTCCCCCGCTGGGAGACCTGGCCCGGGGTGCACTCAGCCTCGTAAGGTCCCTGGGGGGCCAATTGAGGAGCTACTTGATGGAGAAGTAGCGGCTCCAGGTCATGAGGACCGCATTAACCGGCCGGGAGGGACTCGAGGCGCTGACCACGTCTCACCCTCCAATACTGCACCCCATCCATGACGTCTGTAGTGGACCGAGATGGGGACGCAGCGGCCAGGCGGTAGGCCAAGGTTCCCCGTGAGCAGTCGTGCCATGGAGTTATATACATAATTTCATTTCTGCATGGACAAAGTTGCATAAATTGGTTCATGCATACAGTGTTAACACATGCTCTGCATGTTTAGTAATATATGTCGTGCAAAGACTACTTCCTCTGCATACATTTACATTTAAGCATTCTGATTGATAAGACAAGATTATCAATCTCAATAGTATTCACACCATATCTGAGAAAGTTGAGGCTTATTGTCATAAATATGTTTGTTTTCATTTCAGAATTTTCCATTACAGTAAGAAAATGCAAGGATTGCACCCTGCTCTTAGCATTCACTCAAAAACTTTATAAAAAGGCTTATATAAATTACAAAAGTTCCAGAAGTAGTAGTTAGCAAATACAAATAAGGTTATAATTTTTGCTGTGACCAATTTTTCTTAAGTTGCTCCTCTCATAATACAGTGGAACTTGGACAATTCAAAGCTGAGGGGACAAGCAAATAATTCAACAAATTAGAATTACAAAAATTACATCTAAAACTGAACATTTTAACAATACAAGTAAAAAGAACCTAATGCTGCCCTGTCCCTCGACACATCAACAAATTTCATACAGATGACAAAGTACCTCCGATGATGTGGAAATTGGCATCTCTTCAACTTGAAGATCTTGTTCCTGCTTAAACCACTTTAACATGCACATCATGATTTTCCAACTGTCTCACTCTTTTTTGACTTTTGTCATTTTCACTCAAAGCCTACATAGAACTTTCTCCTTATTCTTCAGATAAGTTGACAAAGTATTCAGTGGTATCCCTTATTTTTTCATAATTTCAGACTTTTTCTTCAAACCCTTTTCAACTTCTTGAATGACAGCGACTTTTTCCACAAAAGTTAAAAGGCTTGCACTGGACACACTGATTTACTGATAGTGGCATTGAGTTGTAACACACTGAATAGTAGGAAGCTCAAGTGACAGCTGAAGGTGAACATGTTTTATACAAGAGGATGTGGGAGCAGGTATACAAGCTCAAGGCCGCAACTAGGATCGCTCCATTCTGACAAAACAAACAATCCTAGAGTGATGACCTCTTTTGCAGAAACACATGGACCAAGTTATGATATTAAACTTCTGTATTTAGACTAATTTTCAACTGACATTTCTGAACAAAAACTTAAAATTAAGAAAAATGAAGTTTTAATTACATTTGATTTTTTTTTAAATTGCTTTAATACCTAATTCAAATTAACAATGGTTTTGAATTATAGATGTTTGAGTTCCACTGTGTTTCTGCGCAGGTGGTTCAATAAGTACCCGTGTTTCAAAATAGATGATGTTACGTTACCATTGTGTTCTGTAAGTTGTTACATTGTGCCAAAACAAATTTTATACTGATCCATGCAATAGTATGGATTTGGTAGGCATTTCAGTTAGTCTAACGTGTTTTCATTAAAATGGAGAAAAGTGCACTATCATTTACTGATTTTTTTTTTTCTTATTTTTGGATGGGAAATCTTGCAGGGAACTAAAGGTGAAACTGCATGCTGTTTATGAGGACATTTTGCCATATATGACAAAAAGCTTGATATTAGTGAAACAACTTTAAACATGGTCAAACACCCATTTTGATAAGCAGCATCCAGAACACCCAACAGATGCAGTTAATGAGGGAATCATTGAAAAAGTTCATGTTATGATTCTTGTTGATTGTTGAACGAAAGTTCGCAGAGTAGCAAAGGCCATAGGAGTGCCAAAAGGAAAGACAATTCATATTTTGCACGAGTTGTTGGCCCAATGAGTGCCACAATTGGTCACATTGAACAACAAACAGAGTAGCTATTAACTTCAATGCTGTGTTGGAGCTATTTAAGTGAAAGAAGGACTTTCTGCATTGTGCTGTCACTGTAGATGAAACATGGATTCATTACACTCAGGAAACCAAGAAACGAACAAACATTGAATCTGTTCCGAAGAAGACAAAGATGGTCCCACTGGTGCAAAAGTGGTGACAATTTTTACTTTCCCTATGCATACTATGTACATATTGTATAGAGAAGGTATTGCATCCAGAAATACATGTTTTGAGACCCCAGAATCCAAAAAAATTAGAAAAAGGTCAGTTTATGTATCTGTGGACAGCATAGCTCAAAAATGAAAAGTCTGTTAAATACCAAACTTCGTATTTAAGTTAAGTATCTCCAGAATGCAATACAAAGATTTTCAAGAAAATCCCTAAAATGCTCTAAAATTTTGATTTTCTCAAAAATGCTCTAAAATTTTGATTTTCTCAAAAATACTCTAAAATTTTGATTTTCTCAAAAATGGCTCTAATGATTTTGTTTAAATTTTGTATATTCAAGATATATACATAACTAAAATGATATCTTGAATTTTCTGGGAATAGGCTGTGAGGACCTCTTTATTGTGGATGAATTTTACTGATTTTGTATAACTGGTAAACTGTTCAGAGATAGACAAAAACTTACTGTATAAAAAATGTGGATCTTGCTACAACACATAATTTGTGCAATACATGTTGTCTTTATAGAACTGACCATTTCTGAGATATTCCTTGTTGTTGGTTTCAGTTTTAAAATACTTATTCTTTTCTCATACAGGAATGTGTCAACTCCTGGCCATATAAACAAGGGAATTTCAATCACATAGCAACCAGTTTTTAAAAGATTTGACTATCGCTTTAGTTTATGATACTCCTTTATTTATAAGATCATCTCTGATAATTTTATCTCAATTAGTTTATGATACTTCCTTTATTTATAAGACCATCTCTGATAATTTTATCTCAATTAGCATGAAGTACGCAGAAAAATAAGCTTTTTAACAATAATTTATAACAGAATTTACAGAAAGTCATGTGAATGGAACATAGCAGAATTTTTAAGATATGAAGCATGTCGTACTCATTGACTTCTTAGAAAAAGGACAAACAATTACTGGGAAATACTACAGTAAGTTACAACAACAACAAAAATTAGGAACCATATCCTGCACACACAGAACATGACTAACAAACAATTTAGTGTGAGAGCTGACCATAACAGTTCACAGTATCCATTATTAAATGTTCAAGTCCATTTGCTACTGGTTACTAGAAGTCACTAGTGGTACAATCAAATTTTAAACTGCATGTACGGCTCATTCTGAAAGCAACAAACAATTTGGTATAACTAAATAATAACGAAATATATCAACACAAAATTTTATTTACAAAGTTACAATTCCTTACTCTATTTCCCAAAGTAATTACCATTGCTGTCAAGGCATTTATTGCCATGTGGTACCAGTTTTTCAATGACAATGTTATACATTTCTGCCAACAACAAACTTCTTTGGTTTTTCGAATGCACAAAATGTTCAGCCAATCAAATTTTATAGGCAAATAACACAATTGTATGATGATAATGCAATGGACGAATCTTCAGTGAATAAATGGTGTACCATTTACAAGTAATCAAGGAAGAACCAGTGTGCATGACAGAGACTAGAGTGGAAGTTCATCTAACATTACGTAGGAATTGAAAACAAATGTTGATAAAAGAATTCAGAAAGATCAAGTGTTACACTTTGGACAGTGCACACGACTTTTTGGGTGGAAAGATTTCCCAACTGATGAAGACCTCAAAGTGGCAGTGACATCTTGGCTCAGATCTTAAGCGAGGGAAGAGTAATACATCTGCATTGAAAAATCCCTACCAAGTGACAATAAATACCCTGATAGTAATAGCAATTACATTGAGAAATAGAGTAACTTTGTAAATAAAGTTCTTGCCTGCCTGGGTAGTGTGGTGGTAGCGTGTCTGCCTCACATTCAAAAGGTCGTGAGTTCGACTCTCACTTAGGATGAGTTACCCGGATAAGGTATTTTTCAGGGTTTTCCCTTATCCTGAGAAGACGAATGTTGAGTAACTTTAAGCTCCGTGGACCCCGAGATCATTTGAGCATCATTTCACCAATTTCATTCATCGTCCGATATGACCAACCAGGTTAAAGGACGTTAAACTACAAAAAAAAAAAAAAATAAATAAAAACCACCAAAAAAAGTTCTGTGTTGATATTTTTCATTATTATTTAGTTATGGCAATAATTTCTTACTTTCTGGATGACCCTTGTAGTTTGATGCTGCACAGGTAGTGAAGGATAGACACTAGATAAGCTACAGGCCTATCAAAGTACTGAATGCCAATTAATGCAGTACATTCAGTGTGTAATTTTAAGTTGCAATACAAGTCAACAGAATTTGATACTTTGTCATATCTATGGTATAAATCTGTATTTAATCTGCCCATAAAGCTGTAAAAGCACCTGCTTTACTACGTCACAGAAAGGCTTCTGCAGATATACATTTTACAGGCAAATGGTTGATAAATTTGTAACTCTATTTTTTTTTTAACTTTCTCTAAACGTACTTTGATGTCGAGATTTCACCAGAAATATGTTTTGAGGTCCCCTGATTCCAACAAAAGCATTTTAAAAAAAATGAGTCAGTTTGACTGTGGACAGCATACTTCAGAAACGAAAAAATCATAACATACCAAACTTGGTACTTAAGTATCTTCCAAGGATGCAACACAAAGATTTTCAAGAAAATCCTCCCGTCCCAAACTACCTTTACATGCAAAATTTCATTTTTCTAAAAATAGCTCTAAAGATTTTGATTAAAATATTAAAGATATTTGTAAGACAAATGCATATCTGGGAACAGCCTCTCAAGACCTCATCATTCTGGATGAATTTTGTATAACCGTAAGAGATATAGAAAAACTTACTATACAAAAAAATGTTATATACGAGGGCCGTTCAGAAAGTAGCCTCCGGTTGATTGCAAGAAATTCACCAAGTTAAATAAAAATATTTTAATATGTACATCTTACAACTACATCTTTGCACTATTTTTCTACATAGTTTCCATAACGATTGAGGCACTTATCGTATCTGTTCACAAGCTTTGAAATTCCTTCTGCATAAAAATCACCCGCTTGTGCCTGGAGCCAGCCTGTGACCGCATCTTTGAGCTCTTCGTCGTCATCAAACCGCTGGGACCCGAGCCATTTCTTCATATGCATGAAGAGGTGATAATCGCTTGGCGCCAGATCTGGGCTGTAAGGTGGATGGTTGACAACGTCCCACTTAAAGGACTTAAGAAGGGCTGTTGTTCTGCGAGCAGAGTGAGGACGGGCGTTATCGTGCAAAAAAACGATACCGGAAGTCAGCATACCACGGCGTTTGTTCTGTATAGCCCGTCGTAATTGTTTTAGTGTTTCACAGTACACGTCTTGATTAATGGTCGTCCCACGTTCCATGAATTCAACCAACAACACCCCTTTTTGCATCCCAAAACACCGTTGCCATCAATTTTCGGGCAGAAAAATCTTGCCGGGCTTTTATTGGTTTGGTAGGCGAATTTGAATGTGCCCACATCTTTGATTGTTCTTTTGCCTCAGAGTTCACGTACTTAATCCAGGTTTCGTCCCCGGTCACGATTCTGTTTAACAATGGTTCACCTTCGGCCTCATAACGTGCCAGAAAGTCTAATGCAGAGGCCATTCTTTGAGTTTTGTGGTGGTCGGTAAGAATTTTGGGCACCCATCGTGCACAGAACTTACGGTAACCCAATCTTGCTGTCACTATCTCGTACAAGAGAGTCTTAGAAATCTGTGGAAAATCAGTAGACAACTCCGACATTGTGAAACGTCGGTTTTCACGAACTTTTGCATCAACTGTCTGAACGAGTTCGTCCGTGACCAATGATGGTCTACCACTCCTCTCTTCATCACGAACCTTTTCTCGTCCACTTTTAAATAAACGTACCCATTCACGGACCACTCCTTCACTCATAACTCTTGGTCCGTACACGGCACAAAGCTCACGATGAATAGCTGCTGCAGAATATCCTTTGGCTGTAAAAAACCTTATAACAGCACGCACTTCACATTTGGCGGGGTTTTCTATTGCAGTACACATTTCAAACGGCCACAAACACTAAACTAGCGCAGGTACGACTTTCACTCGACCACGGCTTGATGCCGACTGACCTGCTGAGTGCGTGAATGCACAGATGGCGTCGCTACTCCCCCCACTACCCACACTGTGACCGATCGGAGGTTACTTTCTGAACGGCCCTCGTACTTCTTTTTTAGCTAACCATTTCAGAGATGGCTATTGGCTTCAATTTTAAAATGCTGACACTTCTCTCAAACAGGAAGCCCTCCGTATGAATCCATTTCATATCTCTTTTGTTTTATACCGCCATGGAAATAACAGAATTTCAATGATAATTGCATAGCAACAGCTTTTAAAAGGTTTGACTGTGACCTTGGCCTAGCAAATTCCCTTATTTTTCCTTCTGCTTATAAGAAAATAAGTATTTAGAGCATTTCTGGTAATGTTTATCTTGATGTTTAATGTTTATCTTGATTAGCATTATGTAGACAAAAAAGAATGATCTTTTTTAGAATAGTCTTTTTGCAGAACAGATACTCATGTGAATAGATCAAATCAGATTTTTTAAAGTAAGTTGACAAAAGCATGTGTATTTTCTGAAATCAATTTTTTTTTCCAGGTTAACGACAAGTTATTTCAACAATGATTCACCTGAGTGACAGAGTTAAACTGTCACTATTTATTTTCGTGTTGCAACTTGAAAAGTCAAAGATGAAAAAGACCAGAAGTGTACTGGATAAATTGTTCAAACTGTGAACAATTTTACAAAGGGTAAACAAAAAGAAATTTGGCAACGGAACAAGAAATATCTGAGGAACATAGAATTAAAATAGGAAGATAAATCATTTTTGGAGAAAACATTAACATAGAAAAGACCCCAATTTTATTAAAAGGTACAAGAAACAGTTGGCAGTTGAAAACCTGGGGGAATATCCATATCTGAAAGAACAAGGAACAATTATTGATGAATTTTGAATTCCTGCCTGGTGACATCCAGGAGTTCCCAAATCCAATACCAAGGTATCTACTATAACACCAGATATTCATGACACTGGCACTCAAAAAGTTGATAATGGAAGCAGCGGTACTTCTGAAACATATCTTCAATATTAAAACAATATAAGTGATGGAAATGTATTACAATTGGCTTAAATCAATACTTAACTTATAGTAAAATCCTCATCATTTCAATACAACCTTAATGTCCCAAATAACATTATTGACAGAATAGATGTGCTGTACTTTTTGCAAAAAAGAGTGCATAATGGCAACAAGGGGAGTATTCATAGATAATTCTCTCTGGGTACTGGGAGCCTGTGTAATGTAATTTTGTAACCATATGAAAACCCTTTTCAAAAGTCTTCTGCCAATACTACTGATCGAAAAGGCATAGCAGATTTAAATTTAAAGTTTAGCAAGTTTTTGTCTATTTCTTATGGTTAACCAGCTATACAAAATTCATCCAGAGGCTATTCCCAGAAAATACAAGATATAAATTTTGTTTGTCATAAAATATCTTAAATATATGGTATTATAATCAAAATCATTAGAGCCATTTTTGACAAAATCAAAATTGTTGAAAAATGTTTCATATAAAGGGTAATTGAGGATGGAGGATTTTCCTGAATTTCGTGCTGCATCTTTGGAAGATAATGGTGCGCGCACACACACGCACATACATAGTCCTTTTTATTTACTTTATTTTTAAAGAGATCCTAAAACATGTTTGCGATTAAATCTTGGTTTCAAATATTTTAATGAACACAATATTTTTTCTACCTATTATGTACATTGTGTTAAGTGCTGGAGAAAGTAGAAAATGCAGCATAATTTGGTAATGGACAATGCATGTATTTCTATATTGTCAAAAATATATAATTTATTCTACTTGTATTACTATATGTTTTGCTGTGTTATTTTCAATTAACAATAACAATAAATTAAATTCATAGGCGTCCACAGCTGTTGTGTAACATACTGGTGGCTGCGTCCAGTATTGGCCAGTATGCAGCTTGAGACACAATAGATAGTGCATAATTAGCTATTGTTTACCTGGCAACCACAATACAACCAACATCATGTGAAGCCACATAAACTGTCCCGAGCAAAGTTTGAGCACCTAGGGTGCAGATTCCAATATTTAATCAAACAAATGACATTTTTCAACAAAGTGTGAAACAGAATATTCAACTTAATGTTCTCTGTCTTGCTTGTGTTGAAATTGAATGACAACACCCACAGATTCTAACATACACAGGAGTACAGTAAGAATACAACCATCTCACATTGTTGCACCATGTTTGCAGCTTCCTGTAAAACTGTCAAGCAAGCCTAACTTTACGAAACAAAACAAAATGGCATACTTTCATTACACTGTTATAAAATTACAAATTTTACAGCTGATCACATAGATTTCCTTAAGGTTTGCTGAACTCACAAAGGATGTAGTGCAGTTTGGGTAATGTTCCTGAATGAGGGTCTGTTTCCTGCATAATGTCAGGCAAGTAACCTTTGCATCAGAAAAGTGCTGAAACACACAATGATCTGCACATAGAGTTGATATTGGGAAAAGGAAGGAAAGTAATACACCTAAAGGGTAGTGGGGAAATGCTGAAACATTGCAATGAACAGTGTGGGAAAGCAAGGAAGCTGTTTTTATTTGATGGTACCTTGTATATTAAATTTCCCCATTTAGCCCAAAATATTAGTTGATCAAGTATATAAAGAGTGTCGCAATTGCACTGTGACAATAACGGGAGTGCTGCAAATCACCTTTAGCCAGCTCACATATCACATAACCTTAAATAATCAACATCTGTAATAGGCTGGTTAACCTAAAACAGTATACTACCCAGGTCCCACCACTTCTCTGCCATTTGCAACTTCCAAGAAAGAGTATTAGTTAATGTTCTTGTTAATTTTAAAGAATTGGGAAAACAAAAATATACTTTATATGTAACATAAGTACATTTTATTCTTTATTTTAAACAATAGTAGCAAGGAAACGATATTTAACACATAAAAATATATTTAATTTCACTGTTATCTTGTGTTATTGTCTCCATAACTTAGTGCATTCCCTTAATTGAATGGGAAAATAAAATAAGAGCACTACTAAAGCCATCTAGTGGCAAATGAATAAATACATTTTTATTTGTTTTAAATAATAGGAGCAAGAAAACTCGTTAATACATAAAAATATATAGGAATTTCAATGCTATCATTGACTCCTTAGACTGGTACATTCCCTTAATACTGAATGCGGAAGAAAAATAAGAGCAATACTACGCCCACCTAGTGGCAAATAAATATGCTTTTATTATTTTATTTTAAATGTTAAGTTTATGAAAATGACCATTAACACACAAAAATATATTTGAATTTCACTGTTATCTTGTGCCATTGACTGTATAACCTGGTGCGTTCCCTTGGCATTGAATGGGGAAGAAAAATAGAGCACTACTGCTGCAGTTTTAGTGACAAAAAACAAACTACTAGACCATCTAGTGGCTATTAACTGTTTGCATTTCCTTGGCACTGCCTGCTCATTTCTCCAGCACTTTCTCTAAAGTTGGTATGGATTAGCAACGTTGTGCAGTAAACATACCTTCATTCAGCAATATTACCACAGTTTCTGCAGTGAATTGAAATTGTAACTTATTCTTTTAAAAACTGGTGATTGACTGGTTTTGGAACCACCCATTCAATTCAAATCTCGGTTACAGTCCTTCAGAAAACATTTACAATAAAACATTTACTTCTCTATTTTCTTTAGAGCTTCAAATTTTACCAGTTTCCTTTATGGAAATGAAGCTGGCCATAAAACTTTCTCAAAAATGGTAGTCCCTACTTCACTTTGATGCATAAGTTAACAGCCTCGTGTACCTAGTCTTACCATAAATACTTTTTTTTTTTGGTGTTTAACACCTGCTTTTACTACTAAGGCATCGCAGGCAGTGAAACTGATGATACATGAAGATGGAGCCCTGGTGGAATGAGATGGCGGAGGAAACCGGAGAACCTGGAGAAAACCCGCCCCTGCACTGCTTTGTCCACCATAAATCTCGCATGTGGTCGCTTGGGATCGAACCCGGGCCATCTAGGTGAGTGAGAAGTGGTCTGACCACTCGGCCATGGCGCAGCCACCATAAATACTGTTACAAACTTTTGGCACAGGCCAAAAGTAGAAATGGAAGAAATTTTGAAGAAATGGAATCTATGAGTATAAAAATAAACTGTAAAATATATAATAAGTGTTTAATATATATACCTTATCGGAATTAATAAAGAATATTGGAATACACATCTTATGTATTTATTATTCTGACCCTTTTCTATTTCTCGTGGCCAATCTTTATGGAGGCAAGTTAAGAGGGTGTCATTGTGAGTTTAGCTGCAGAAGAGAAAGTGCATATCCATATATTTAAGAGATGGAGTGGGGTGATTAAGAGAATTATGTAGCAGTGTTAGCCTGTCATTAGGTGGGTAAATTGGCTTCCGAAATTTTCATTACCTTAAGAAGCTGAAAATAAACATGTTTGTGTAAAGAACCATTACCTGATTCCTAAAAAGTGGAACTGTTGAGGATTGCCAGAGACGAGGTCGTCCACACAGCCCATACAGCATTAGGGACAAGCAGACAGTTAAATCAGTGGTGAATCTTATTCAACGAAATCCTGTGAGAAAGTAGTGCTGTCTTGAGCTGAACATTTAAAACATGTTGAGTGATGACCTATGGTTGAAAGCTTACCTTCTAACCTGGTGCCTAATAGAACAGAGGGTCATAATATCAAAATGTCTTATTCAGCATTATGCAAATAATGGCGACAGAAAACTTCTTTTCAGATGAAAAGATGTTCACTATTGAGGAGGCTTTCAACAGGCAAAATAATTGTGTTTATGCCAAATCATCTGAAGAATCTTGTGAGAAGGTTTCG
Organism: Hymenopus coronatus; assembly: GCA_030762935.1. NCBI lineage: Eukaryota > Metazoa > Arthropoda > Insecta > Mantodea > Hymenopodidae > Hymenopus > Hymenopus coronatus. The sequence continues at coordinate 22,869,389 of CM060882.1, forward strand.
AAGATCCAAAGAGGCCATCCTCCTACCTCACTCATGGTTTGGTGGGGAGTGGGAATGACGGCACCACTAAACTCCATTTTTGTGAAAAAAGGATGAAAACTTCTGCCAAAGTGTACCAAAACACTATGTTGGAGGCTGTTGTGAAGGATTAGGACAACATTTTGTTCAGGAATCAACAGTGAAGCTCCCAACAGGATCAGCACCTGCTCACAAGGTAAAGTCTACCATTACTGGCTGTGGAGAAAATGTTCTAGACTTCATTGCTTTAGATGGTTGGCCTTCCTGCAGCCTTGACCTCAACCTATTGGACTACAAGTTGTGGTTCCTACTTGAAGGCATGGTCTGTAAACAGAGGCATACCAGTATCAACAGCCTGAAGTGCTATCTGGTGAAGGCAGTGGCAGATTTTTCTAAAGAGACTGTGTGTAATTGCATTGATGTGTGACCACAGAGTCTTACGACTTGTGTGAAGGACAAAGGTGTTATTTTGATACTCTGTATTTGTAATAGATGTAAGTGATCAGTATCAAAAGGACATTAAGTTGTTCTTAAAATTGCAAATGACTCAGGTTCATACTTGTAACAGTATTTATGGTAAGACTAGGTATTTAAATATTTACATTTCTGATTAAATGCTACATAATGTGCATAATCCGATTAATTACACAAAACCTTCCTGAAACCAAAATATTGCTTGCCCTGCCTCAATTTGTTCCTCCACCACAGTTTCTTCAAATCTTTCTCTAGAAATATCCTTTTTGAAGGATTCTGGAGGATCATCTTCTGCAGGTGCAGAAGCCATTTCACGTGGATTCAGTGCCATCTTGTATTCACAAGGAGGTGGCTTTAGATTCACCATCTCAAAGTCTTCATGCGCTTTGGCCATGTGCCACGCTATCTTACTTCTAACAGTGAAGCCCTTGTTGCAGTATTTGCATGTGAAAGGATAGTTCTTGGTATGCAGTATAATATGTTTATGCAACGTGCTGCTGACACTGAATGTCTGAGGGCAGTGTGGACATTTGTACGGTCGTTCACCTGTATGAGTCCGTCGTATGTGCACTGCCATTACAGATGTGTGTTTGAATCTACGGTTACAGTACTTGCAACAATACGGCAGGGGATCATCATGCCACTTGCGATGCAATCTGTATGTGCTTCTGGCTGAGAAATTCCTGCCGCATACATCACAAGTGTAGCGAGCTTCTTTTGTGTGTGAAGCCATATGCTCCTCAAGAAGGATCTCTGAATGCAGTCCCCTGCCACAAACTTCACAATAAACTGCATATTTTCCTGTATGTGTTGACATATGGTATTTCAAACCAGATGGCGTTTGAAACACTTTGGGACAGTGTTTACATGGGAACTTGTTCTTATACATTTCATGTCTACGTTCATGATTCACAAGTTTTATAGGTTCAGTAATTTCTTTCCCACAAAACTTACAATGAGGATCTCTATGAAAAACAGAGTTATGTCTTTCTAGTCCTGATTTGTCTGTGAAACTTGACGGACAACTGTCACATTTGTATACATACCTCTCAGGATGCGTGGCTTCATGAGTTCTACACATTTTCCTGTTAGAAAATGTTTGCTGACAGAAGGCACACTGATATACACTAGCATGCGCTTTCTCTATATGTTGCCGCAGATGTAACCTATCTGTCAGTGTTTCAGAACATATATCACATTGTACACTTCTTTCACTCTTCTTGTGGTTACTTATATGTCTCTTCAGATTATAAAAGGTTGTCAGAGATTTGGAGCATATGTTACATTTATATATTTCATCTCCTGGAACATCACAGTGAACATACTTTAAATGGGTTCTAAGTCTAATCTCTGTAACAAAGCGCTTTTTGCACAGGTTGCACCTATGAGTACTGTTTTCTGGATGAGCAAGTTCATGTTGCTCTAGTTCTTCCTTGGTTGCAAACTCCTGGCTGCAATAAAAGCATTGTAAAAAGATTCTATGAACTTTCTTCATATGCTGGCTCAGATGCATTTCATCTATTATTTCTTCACTGCATAATTTGCAGTGGATCTTTCTAAAAGAAGCCCCATGCTTTCCAAGATGTCTCGTTAAATTTGCTTCTGATGTGAATTTTCTATTACAGATGTAACATTCATACATTCTGATGTAGCATTCGTTCATTCTGCTTCCTGATTCCTGGTGTGTCTCCAAATGTTCCTTTAATTCACACTCTAACTGAGATTTTAGACCACACACTGAACACACAAAGAATTTCCATTTCTTTGGTAGTTCATCTATCTCTTCTTTATGACAGTTATGTAAAGAATTTGTATTTTCATCAGTAAAATGTTCAAGAATATCAGTGTTGTCTCTATTCTGTTGTTCACTTGCCTTCACCTCGTCCACCAAAATATCTAAACTAGCCACATTCTGGCATGTGCTGCTAGCTTCAATTTCAGTAAATGCCTCACTGTTTTTATTCTCAACACAAGGCTGTGATTCTTCTGCTTTCTGGCATTTAGAGTCATCAACTTCACTGTTTTCAGAAATGCTGTTTCCTTCACTGTTGCTGCATGGTATGTCAGCATTCAGCTTTGCCATCAATTCTTCAATTTTATCATAGTTCGCACCCCAACCTTTTGAGCTCTGAAGATCTTTTTGCATGTTAGAATCTTCCACGTTATTTTGTGTTTCTGTCTCCAAAGGTTTTAAGCTAAGATCATCTTTCTTCTCAAAATCAGAGTTAAGAGCAATGCTCTGCAATTGATCCTGGTGATCCACTAAAGCAACGTCTGCAGAAACAACTTCAACTGTCTTCTGTTTTGATTTAGATCCATTAGGTTTATGTATTTGAAGATGTCTTAATAACTTTGAGCTCTCACTAAATGTTTCAGCACAAAAACTGCATTTAAAAACACAGTGAATGCTCATATGTTTTAGTAAATAAGGTTTGGATTTAAAGCCTTTAGGACACAAAGAACATTGATAGACAGGTTCTGTTAAGTGGTTCTGAAAATGTTTTTCAAGGAATGTCATGTTTGCAGTTTGGAATGTACACATGTGACACTGATAGCGAGTTGGTTTCCCATTGCTGTTTTTATCTCCACTTTCTGCATCTGCTGCTTCTGTATTTGAAGTTGTTAAATGACTTTGTAAATGTTCTTCAGCCTCAAAATGACTTTCAAAGGACTTATTACATTCTGAACATTTAAACCTCTCAGTCTCATTGCTAATCTTCAATGTCTCTGCCAGCTGCTCCAAATCTTTGGTCTCTTCTTTGCAACTAGTAAACCCAGCATTACTTTTCTCATTTTCAGTCAGTATTTTTATGTCTTTCTCCTGGGCACTGCTCTTACTACAACCAGATTGGATGCCATCATCTGTTGATTGTAGGAAGACAGAAATATCAAACTGAGGACTTTCTTTCACCTAGAACAGAACAGTAAAAAAAAAAAAAAATTGAAGTATTACATTCACTCTACCATTCAGTAACAAACTATTATTACAAAATCTTATTCATCCATGTGCTTCATATTAATCAAGATAAACATTAGCAGAAATGGTTTTATATATTTTCCTGTAGGTACAATAGGAACAAGGGAATACACTAGGCTAAAGAAATAGCCTAATCTCTTAAGAACAGATAACTACAGAATAGTATGGAAATTCATCTCTCCTTGAGAATGAAAAAGAAAAGAATAAAAATGTCCTATTTGGGAAAAGTAAAATTTGGAAAGTAAGAGAAAAATAAACCCTGATGTGTTCCATTCATATGACTTTCTCTACATTTCTGTAACAAATTATTATTAAAAAGCTTATTCTTCTACTTCATGCCAATGGAGATAAACATTAGCAGAAATGCATTATTGTAAATAGAAGGGAAATAAGGGAATACACTAGGCTAAAACAATAGTCAAATCTTTTAAAAGCTGGTTGCCATCTGTTTCTTTGCATTGCCAGGAGTTGACAACTCCCCACATGAGAAAAGTTTTAAGTATTTTAAAACTGAAACCAGTAACAAGGAATATCTCAAAAATGACCAACTCTATGAAAATAAAAAGGTATATGACATAAATTGTGAGTTTTAATGAGATTTACATTTTTTGTATGGTAAGTTATGCTTTACTAGTTATTAAAAATCCAGCAAAATTCATCCAGAGGTCTTCAGAGGGTATTCCCAGAAAATTCAAGATATTTGTTTTCTTTGTCGTGTAAATATCTTTCATATATGATATTTTAAACAAAATCATTAGAACCATTTTTGAGAAAATCAAAGTTTTTGAAATTTTTTCCTTGTAAAGGGTAATTTGGGGTGGGGAGATTTTCCTCAAAATCTTCTTGTTGCATCCTTCGAAGATACTAAACTTATATAGGTACCACGTTTGGTATTTTACCGGCTTTTCATTTTTAAATTATTGTGTTCACAGACACACAGACATTTTTTTTTTTTTTTTTTGGATATGGTTAAATCTAAATCTAAAATTTTTGGGGAGAATGCAATACCTTCTCTATATACTTTGTACATAGTAGGTGTAGAGAAAGTAATAAACTAGAAAACTTAATCCAATAACAAGAAATATCTTAGAAATTATTAACTCCACAAAAAAGTCTCTGACTTAATTTTCTGCCTTAAAATATACATTTTTTGTATAGTAAGATTTGGTTTATCTGTTACGGTTTACCAGTTATACTAAAGCTATCCAGAATAGGATGATTTCAGAGGCAATTCCCAGAAAATTCAAGATATTCATTTCATTTTTCATGAAAATATTAAATATTTGGTATTAATCAAAATTGTTTAATCCATTTTTGGTTTCAGGGGTTCTCAAAACATGTTTTTCTGGTGAAATCTTGATATCAAATTTTTGGGTGGGATACAACCATGTAGAAACGTGAAGCTACAAATACATCAATGGGCCTAATGAAGACTTGCAAAGAAGCCTGCTCAGCATTTAACAGGTTTGAAGTAATAAACAATAATGAAGACATCAACAGAGAGCATAAAAATGAGGTAATTACAGAAGGATGTTCTCAAACAAAAGGACACAGTAACATTAAAACTACAGTGGTAGTTAGAGAGGATTCCATGCTGAAGTTTGCCCAGGGATGTGTGCAGAGAGGCCAGGCATGGTGTATTGTTTTACCGGGATTCGAATAGAAGAGCTCAGACATCAAGTGGAAGATCCAGACTGGAAACAATCCAAAGTGGATGTGGTTATGATGCACGCAGGCACCCATGATATAAGAGAAATGATTGCAGAACAGATAGGGATTAGTAGATCAGTCCACGAACAAAAATCATCAGCAGCATTCTATGGAGAAGAGATGCAAGTATAAACATAATTAAGCAGATAAACGAGAACTAGGCTGGTGGTGCACAACTAGAAACTGTGTAATTGTGGATGGCAACTGTGGGTTTGGAGGAAGGGGGTGCATAGAAATTTTTACAAACAAATCCTGGACTTGCCAAGAGCATCACCAAATGGAGTGGCACAAGCAGAATTAGGCAGAATGGGAACTAGAGGGAAAGTTATGGAAAGAGTGTTTAAGTATTGGCTGAGAATTACAAAATTGGACTTGCAGAATATTGTACATCAATGCTTGGTATTACAGCTAAAATTAAAAAGATTTTTGGCTAAATAAGTTAGGAAATTATGTTAAAAATTGGTTTTGGGGATATGTGGAAAGCTGGGGAATCACTACACAATGGGTTCTGGAAAGAAATAAGTTAAGAATGGAGGATATTGAAAGAAAATAGGTTTCAGTTCAAAAAGCTCATTAGCATTGTATAGAGAGATAAATGTCGTTTGGAACAGCGAGAATAACATTGACATTTGGGATAAAGCAGCAAGAGAAGGCTTTGCTTGAACAAGGACAGGGGGGGGGGTGAAATTTAAATGCTTGAGAAGAGAGAGTGATATAGAGAAATGCCCCTTGTGTCACCTGAACGATATAGAATGGCATATTGTTTTAGAGTGTGAAGAAACTAGGATGCTTAGGGAAAGGAATGGGAAAAGGAATGGACGTTACAAAAAGAAAGTTAATGAATACAAAATCTAGGAGAAGCTCAATTGAAATTGACAGCTTTTTGGGTAGAGTAAGAGCCAAATGGATAAGGAAAATTAGTAAGCAGGATGAAGAAGAAAATGAAACACTAAGAGATAGTATGTATTAGATTTAAGATATAGTAGGACCCAATAGCTCGGCAACCACAGCGTTTGAGTCTATTGGGCCCCAGGGTAAACAGCAACTCAGTGGAGAGATAAAAATGTAAGGAAATGTATAATAATTTGTAAAATCTGTGAAAATAGATATAAATAAATAAGGATGGCAACTGCTAGATCAACGGCAAAGACCTTGCAAGAGATGGGAGTTCATCTGAACTGCAGGGGCTCAGCAAACTCATCTGGAATGCAATACTTAGCTGCCAGGGAAACAACTAGAGGAACAGGTGGATGTGTGTCACAATATTGAAGCAAATGTGCAAGATGGAAATGATTTCAAGTAGGCTGGTAAATCAAAGATTTTGACAATCTTATCATCAAAATACACAAAGCTTATCGAACAAAACAGTTAATGTGGAAGTGCTGTTGTCAACACACCTAAAGGAAAGTACTGTATGAAAGTCTTTAAATAATACTGTGTACGTTTTTCTACATTCTCTTTAATTTCCAAGTTCTGTAGAGTAGACAGAAAACGTGGAGGGACATGTATTTTTATTAAATGTGGTTTTGCAGCAACAAATTTGCCATTCTTGAAAAGTCTAAGCACAGAGGAGCATTTTGAAATGTGCATGGTGGAACTTACAGCAAACACAAAAGTCATTGTGTACATATATAAAAATACCAGTAGTGATGTAAGTATAGTGATTGACAAATTGGATTTTGTTTTAGGTTTCTTACACAATAAAGGAGGCATGATATCAAAGTAAGAGATTTTAACTTCAACTTCAATGATGCCTCATGTTGACAGAATATTATTACCTCTACTGCATTCAAAAGCATGTCGATATCTTATGTAAGAGGATCATACTCTTATTGTAAGTAACCACCAATCTACAATTGATCACGTCATTCTTAACAAGACTTTTGGGATTTTAAAATTAGTATTTATGAAATTAGTATTATGATTTAAAATTAATATTTAAGGCTTTTCAGATCATTACACTCAAATAACACATATATTTAATTTACCTGGTATAAAACCATGTGTATGCAATTAAGAAAGGGTGTGGTAAAGAATTTACATCATTTGTATTATTTGTTGGGAAAAGATATTCAAGCATGACTCCATAAATCTTAGCTTTGCTGAGCTCCTTAGCATTTTTATTACTTTGACATTGCAGTGCCAGGACCAAAAACCTCAACCAGAAATTAAAAAATTGAATTGGATTACATTGGGTATCAGGACTTCTGGCATGAAATTCAGATTCCTTAACAGAGTACTCAAGGAAAGGAAAGCCACAGAGAACTTTAGAATATACCATGCAAACTACAAAAAAATTTAAAGACGATTAGCGAAGCAAATAAAAAGCAACACGATTGCTGCATACATAGGTCAATAATAAATCAAAGGCACTTTGGGAGATTGCAAAAAGGGAAATAAGGGCAGAGAGAAAACAATATAAAAAGTCTAACTTAAAATAAATGAGAAAATCACAGATGCTTACGAAATTACTAATGTTTTTAATGATTATTACACCAACATAGCAGATATACTTTGTTAGGTTCAATATAATGCAATAAAATTAGAGGCCCCCCTATGTAATGTGGTGGTGGCATGTCTGCCCCACATTCAACAGCTCGCAAGCTCGAATCTCACTAAGGGTGTGTTACCCGGATAAGGTTTTTTTCAGGATTTTTCCTTATGCTGAGAAGACGAACGTTTGAGTAATTTAAACCTTCATGGACCCTGAGATCATTTGAACTTCACCTCACCAATTTCATTCATCGTCCGATATGACCAACCAGATTAAAGGGTTTTAGCTACCTAAAGCATTTAAAAAAAAATAATAAATAAATAAAATTAGATCCAATTATCGAACAAAGATGTGGCAACACAATCTTCCTTATGCCCATTAGCTCAGAAGAAATAAAGAGATCTCTTTTTGTATTGTTTCATTTATATAGCCCCCTTTAAAATCTGAGGTCATAATGGGAGCTTTGCATTAGAAACAACACGTCTGTAGGCTATTTTATGTTGGGTTTAAATTGCTTTATTTTCCTCAAACACACACACACATATATTTGCTCTCACATACATGCTTCCAGACTCTGTAAGGGATAGGGAATAATTCTAGTTAAAGAAAAATTCCCTGCCCCAAATCGCTGACCACTTGACCAAGGAGGCAATCTATCACGAAAATTATTAAGTCTTAAAAATAGGAGATCTAAGTGGTATGATGAAGTATCAGCTTACATACTAAAAATAATGCTATGAGCACATCTTAGAGCCCTCTGTTGCTTAATAAACTTGTCATTACTCAAAGGACAGATTCCTGATCAGCTAAAATTGGCAATAGTTAAACCATTGCTCAAAAAAGGCTTGCAACAAGCACTATGAAATTATAGACCAGTATCATTACTATCTGTATTCTCAAAGATTTTAGAAAAAGTTATGTATGCTAGATTGTCAAAATTTCTTAAAAAGTATAATTATCAGAAAATCAGCATGAGTTTTGGGAAGGAAGTCAACAATAACAGCAGCAATAGATTTTCTTCAGCATGTCTATGAAGCAACAGGTTAAAAAAAAGGTTGGATTACGGTTATTTGTAGATTTAACAAAAGCATTTGATCTAGTGGTTCACAATATCCTATGCCAAAAGCAATAAAGATACAGGGAGTAGTATTAACTGGAAAAATAGGGAGCAGATAATACAGATAACCTCTATAGATGACAAAGCAAAATTAGTAGATCTTAAATGCTCACAAAAAAGAATTGTAAGACTTGGAGTTCCTCAGGGCTCTTTCTTGGGACCCCTCCCTTTCTCAGTTTATATCAATGATCTTCAAAATATAAATAATGCAAACACTGCACTTTTTGCAGATGATTCAAGCATGCTTATTAGAGGGGAAAGTCTTAACATTTGTGCAACATAAAATCAACTGTGTATTTGATCAATTAAAAGAGTGGTTAGAATGGAATATGCAAATAGTTAATGAAGATAAGACAGTAGCTGTCCTGTTCTATCATGTCCAAAATAAGAATTTGAATAACCAAATCATTCATCTCAATGACAAAGCTACTAAATGTACTAATGCAACAAAGATCAAAGTTTGCTAAATAGTAAAGGTCAGAGACATATCACAAGGTACAGTGTTCTCAATTTTGCACCAAAAATTAGGTCTGACAAAGGTCTCAGCAAGATGCTCATTTGCTCTCAATGGAGAATAAATGCAATCACGTGATTGATTCGGAAGCTGGTTTGGCACTTTTCTGTCGCAATCCTGACAAGTTTCTACGTCAATACATAACTTTGGATAAAACATGGATACACTATTACACTCCAGAGACAAAAGCAGACAAAACAGTGGGTTTTTAAAGACAAACCAGCTCTGAAGAAGGCAAAGGTGGTGAAATCTGCAGACAGGTGATGGCCTCAGTTGTTTGGGATGCATGCGGAATCATCTACATTGGTTACGTGCAGAAAGGAAGAACAATAACTGAAGAGTATTATGATCTTTATTGAACTGGTTGAACAGAGAAATCATGGAACAAATGTCCTCACCTGGCAAAGAAACAGATTCTCTTTCATCAAGACAGTTCAATTGACTGCCTCCGTGGTCAAGTGGTCAGCGAGCCGACTACTCACCCGGAGGTCCCGGGTTCGATTCCCGGCTGGGGCGAGGAATTTTTCTTTAACCAGAATTATTCCCTATCCCCCACAGAGTCTGGAAGTATGGATGTGAGAGTGAATGCTTGCATGTTTGAGGAAATAAAATGGTTTAAACCCAACGTAAAACTACAGACAATTTGTTTCTAATTCAAAGCCCCCAATATGACCTTAGATGTTAAAGGGGGTTATATAAATAAAAAAAAAAAAAAAGACAGTTCAAGGTTCACACCAAGTCAGTTTCAATGGCTAAAATTGTAAAACTAAGGTTTGAATTATAACACCAACCCTATTCACCACATTTGGCCCCCAGTGACTTTTTTTATTTCTAAACTTGAAAAAGTGGCTCAGCGGAAAATGATTGCCATCCATCAAGGAGGGCATTTCCCAAACAGATGCTTATTTTGAGGACCTTCTGAAATTCTATTTTTAGAAGGCTTAAAACTGTTGGAGAAATGCTGGGAAAAGTGTATCAAGCCACCAGAATAATGATAACACTCATTAACAGACACAAGGTGTGTTGTGATCATATTCAGCTTGTCAACAAAGAACAGAGCAACCTGTTAATGTTATTCAACCTTATAATGTTATTATATGTTAATGGCGGAAGGGGGGACATGGGTTTGGCTTGTATTCTTTCTTGGTAGAGGTCACTGTGATAGCTTTCTTTTCTAGAAATGATCACTGCTCCTTCTCTGTAGATATCATTTTGACTTCAATGTAAGTTCCTTACTCAACTATTACATCATTCTTGTCCTATTGGCTTATGGGAAATCATGGATTAAAGTTAATATTTAGTAATTGATACTCTAAATAAACAACTGCATCGCTTTATCAAATCTAAAAGTGAGTACAAAACAAGTTCAGAGAATCAAGATAAAAATCTCATTAGGTACTCATATATCTTACCGCAATGAAAAATAAAACTATTTATAAAATGATTTTTAAAACAAAAGGAGTATTCTCCCATACTTGCCACAGTTTTGAAATGTTACAAAAATTAAAAAATCTGATATGTTGCATTCATATGACTTTCTTTATCTGTTCTGAAAACAAACTATTCTTACAAAATATTGTTCTTCTATCTATATCATGCTAAATGAGATAAACATTAACAGAAATGATCACTCAGCTATCCCTTAGATGATTATTTTAGTTGCACAGATTCCTCAGCTATAGTTTGCGGTTTAGGGCCTGATATGTTGACAGAGCCACTGCCCCATTGGCAGCTCAACTACAGTAAGCAGCAACCGGAAAGCATGTGCCAAATGGTTGACAAGTTCGGGAGACTATTGAAAATAAGAATAAAAAAAAAAAAATTACCTCTTGCTTTACAGAAATGTTTTCAATATCTGATGTAACTATATCAGTTTCTTCTGAGCTAAGCAGATTATATTTTGACTTCAGACATCTTATCAGAGCTTTCCTAGTGATTTTCAAATCCACCTCCAGTTTATCCACATAATTAAGCATGGTGACACATTTTCTGCAGAGAAAATCATCTTCATTTATTATAATCATAAAACCATCACCCATCAGCTCTCCAATTTTCTTTGGAAATCCAGTTTTTGAATATGACACACAACCTGTCACCAAGGAAATGCCTCCTGTTGTAATCACCTTGTCACAAACAAAGCATTTTATTAATGCGCCCTTATTCATGCTTGCCTCATTTCCTGGTTTACATTCCAATTCATTATTTCCAACCTGAAATGATAGAAACAAATAATTATTGTTAGGCTGAAATGAAAACAAAAAAGGTTTATGTTATTTATAGTACAGGTAATTCAGTTTTAAGTATTATTTTTGCTACAATACTACATAACAGTTTAAACTGGTTACAGCAGCTAGTATAACACCTTTAGAAGAACTGGCTTTATTATCCATTGCTGAGCATCTAGAAGTCATATTTGGACACTGTCCCATACTTGTCACCCTTTATGCTCTGGATTGGGATTTTAGTTTTTTCAATTTCTCAGTTGAGCCCTGTTGCTCCAAACTTTCCATCTAAACACATCCATCTGCCAAGCTTTGCAGCTTAGGGCTCTTAAAATTGGCTGTGTTGGTGAAAGAGGTAACAACTATGGGAGAATGTCAATAAATCACATTTTTATTGTTTAGACCCACCACAAGTTACTCTCAGAGACACTGAACACATTAGACAATTATGAGATATACAGCATAACTAATAACTTACAAAATGCCAAGACTTTTTCCCCCTTAGCATTCATATACTATATGACAGAAGATAGTAATTTTTAAACATCACCATTTCAAGAATGAACTTCCCAATATGCATTAATGTAACAAAAGCAATAATAAACAAATATAAATCAATACATGCGCTCTGACCCATACATGAAATATTTACCTGTAGCATATGACTTATTAAAAAATCCTACAACATATTATTGTTAAAAAGCTTATTCTTCTATTTACTTCATGCTAATTCAGAAAAAAATGTAGCAGAAATCTTCTTATTACTTGCTTACATGTAACTAGAAGGGATATAAGGGAGTGCCTTAGGCTAAAGTGGTCAAAAGCTGGTTGCTATGTGACTGAAGTTCCTTTGTTTGTATGGACAGGAGTTGACAAATTCCCATATAAGAGAAGTAGAAGTATTTTATAGCTGAATTCAATAACAAGGAATATCTCAAAAATGATCAACTCCACGAAAAAAATGTATATAACATAAATTGTGTGTTTTAACGTCTACATTCTATTAAGTAAGTTTTTCTGTAATTCTTATGGTTTACCAGTTATGCAACATTCCACAAAATTCATCCTGAATAAAGATATCTTCAGGGGCTATTCCTAGAAGATTCAAGATATATGTTTTATTTGCCATGTAAACATCTTTAATATACAACATTTTAACCAAAATTGTTAGAGCCATTTTTGAGAAAATCAAAATTTGCAAAATTTTTCCATGTAAAGGGTAGTTGTGGATGGGACAATGTTCTTGAAAATGTTCATGTCACATCCTTGGAAGATACTGAACTTAAATACCAAGTTTGGTACTTAGCAGACTTTTCGGTTTTGAGCTCTGCTGCCCCACCCACCCACCTAGTAATAAGACTAATTCTGCTTAAATTTATCTTGATTAGCATGATATAGATAACAGATTAAAGTTTGGAATAAAAGGTTTATTTACCGAACAGCTAGGGGACATCATGTGAATGGAACTCATTAGATTTTTTCCCTTCTACTTACAAGGAACCACGTAATATGGGTAATTTATGCTAATGTTTAGCTTGATTATCATGAAATAGATAGAAGAATAAGCATTTTAACACTAATTTGTTACAGAAAAGTCATGTGAATGGAACATATAATTTTTTTTTCCAGTAAGAATTTTTTTTGGTTTTAAATAAGGCCTACATGAACGACGGGCCCAACAATACTGACAATATGTGTGGCCATTGTTAGTTGTATAAACACTTTATTGCTGAGCACCGAATTACTCCAGAAGATTATGACATATTACAAAAGGGAATGAAAGTAGACATTTGGGTTTCTTAAAGCAAAGCAAGCAGAGTTAAATTTTGGTAGCACGACTTTTATCTGTTTTCTGCCGCTGGAATTCTTATAGTTGTGTATGCTTCATTTTGAATTGAATAAAGTTTGTTTTATCACAGTTTAATGAGAGCTTATTAGCTTCAAACAAAATGTTGGGTTATTGAAATGCTCTATTGAATGAGTCTGTTAATTCTTAATGTGACTTTTCCCATGCAAGTACACTTTCATTCATCTGCATAGAGTACCACTATTGGCCCTCTGCTAAAATTATATGACAAGTCATTTATAAACATTAATTAAGAGCCAAATATAGAGCCCCCTGGAGCATCTCCAGGTTTGGAATCACAACCATTAACTCTTGTTTTCCGGATTCTATTTTTTATGCAAGATCCTAACCAATTTACAGAGATTTCAATAAAGCCTTAACAGTTTACCAAGAGTTTCTGATCTATGCTAAACATGTTTTGCAACAAAATAAACCAAAAAATGACAGTATACACACATAATTTGAGAAACAATTATAATTGTTTCAGATCTGTAATTAATGGCACATTAGCAGATGTATAAAAGATATGGGAAAAGAACTTTATAATAAGCTATCTGAAGAAATAAAGCTGTTAGAAAATATAGATATAACTATGAAAGCAGTGAAGAGGTACTTTGGTAAATGCATTTTATAACCTTGAGGAATGTAAGTGTGGGCATTAAATTAAAAAAAATTGTTTACTAGGTTGAAAGATAAATTGAAAAAGAACAAAAAGTGTAAAATATGGTATGTATCAGAACTTTTTGTGTAGAAAAAGAGTAAATATTGTGAAGATTGTAATAAATACATTTGTAATCAGCCATTGTTAATACAGGCATTTAGTGTATTTCTGAACTTATGATCTATCCTATGTAGTTGGAACCTATGGAAATCTGTTATATCTGTTAAATACCTTAGCTAAGTCACAAAATAGTCTTAATGGTAGTTTCTTTCCACACATGATCTGGATTTGATAATTTTGTAATTCCGGCATTAGAGTCACTTTGTAGTTACTGATCTGTTTGAAATTTTTATAGTAAAGGATGTTTTTATAAATAGAGTACTGAAGCAGTTGCAACCAGAGGCCATGACTGTAGAGCGATAATATGCTGTAGCCAGACAATTTGTTAAGCTAAAATCTAGCAGATTTCAAATCTGGACATGTTAATTTTTAATACTTTCAAATCTAGATTGCTTGTGGAAGCTTTCCATTCCTTCCTATCCAAGTTTGTTAATATTTCAGAAGTGAGCATGTATGTAGTATTTTTTCAACATATTTTACCAAAATCCAAATATCCCTGACAAAAAAAGGCAGCATTACTTCCATACATGATCCACATGTGGTACTTTTGTTGCTCTCTATTACAACTGCTTTGTTAATTACTTATTGGTCTGTAATAATCTTTTAGGGCCTTAAGCAGCAAAGCATAGCCCAAGATAGAGGGTCCTAAGCCACAAAGTGTAGGTAGTCGTAGAAAAGTGAAGCAGTTGCGGCCAACGAGGCGTAGCCAAGAAATCTGTGAAGCTAAAACCCCAATGTTCCCAAGAAGAAAAATCTACCGGATTTCAAATCTGAACATGTTAATGATTTCGACACTTTTAATTTGGATCGCCTGTGGAAATTTTACCAAAAAGATGTGATTGCATGTGTGACATGTATAAAAACCTTCAAGACCAAACATAGATCCGAGAAGATATCAGCTTTTTAATACATTATGGTGCATAAACGTGTATAAATAATGCATAGATTTAAACATGTTAGAGCTGTGTCCAATGGAATTTAGCGATAATTGCTAATAGTGAACGTCGCTTTATTTCTTTTCTTTCTTAAGTTCATACCACAGAAACCTAAAACCGAAATTCATAATCAGTGCCCTTTCTGGGACGCTTTCCTTAGTTAAGGGCTGCTTCGCCTTCACGGCATATAAAACCACATGCATAAAACTTGAAAAAAAGGTAGGCAAAATTGTGTGTGAAATATACGTCACCTCTGCGTTATTTCTGTTTAAATGTATTCTCTTTATATGCTTCATAATTATAACATAAATAGCCGATTTAAGTCATCCTATTTTCCGATTCTACCCATTTTATTACTGTTGTTACGATTAATTTCCCTTTGGCGTCAGTGTAGCCAACCATATAATTTAACCCAGATTAGGATGAATTAGTTTTGTTTGAAGATTGCAAGATTACCTGAATTTTAATATAATATTCAATAATCACTCAATTATAATAAAAAAAGTTATATGCATGTATTAGTTTTACACCTTTTATTTCCATAGTTTTTGAAAAAATGTCCCATCTTCCTGAAACGAATTTAGCTCTATATACATGTACTCAACATAATGTCACTACATAAAAGTAAAATCAGTCAATGCTGCCTTATTTTGAATGAAACAGCATGATGCAACAAACATCCAGTGGTTGTACACTACATTCAATTCACCATTGTGCATTTTTTCTGCCATTGACGGCAGTGACGTTTCTTCTTTCCCGAAACTGGATCTTTAGGCAAATATGCAACATAGTATTTCGTTCCATCTAGAACCCAGTGGCGGCTCATGAAACTTTAATTTGGGGGGCTCAACGAGTCTTCATTGAAATGAAGAACTTAATGCTAAGAACGTCATTCATGACAAAGAAAAATAAATAAAAATGTAATTACCTATTTACCTTTCATTTAAACTGGAACTCCATACAACCCTTCTTACAAAATAAAAGTAATATTGTATGCTCCTAGCAGTTGAAATCTTACTAGATTAGCTTTATGCTTAGAAAAACCATCATGTTTTATTTTTCCTGCATATTTTTCAAGCCATACGCTCCGTCTTTAGTCCACGCACCACTACCACCGAACAACAAACGCTTGAAACAGAGCAGCGTATTGTTTTCTTCACAACCACACAGCCAGAAAACTTTTTCGTACAACGAAATATCAGCTTTTCGAGTAACAGAACCTCTACACTTACATTGGAATTGTACTTGAACAATGCTATGCTCAGGCTTTGGTCAGCCTGTTTATCAGTTCTAATTTTCTGGATAAACTTAGCGAGCTTAACACAACCTTTTTTAGTTCACCAATGTTCATTGTTTCGTGGCTGTATTGTAAATGAGCACCAAGCCAACTGATTACCGTGACTGCACATCAAAAGCCAAAGAACTGTAAATCCAGAAATAGCCATGCCAGGAAAAATCCTAGCCCTTTTCTCACTTCAAGTAAATGCGTCCTCGGAGGTTGAAATCGGAGTGGTCCTTTCCATCGTTCATATCTCCAATTTGAAGCCAGACAATTTCAACTGCGGGTATCTTCTATGTACTTAAAATTAACACTTACTTGAACAAATTTGCTCATATGCTCTATACATTATGGGAACAATCGTGCAATCAAGTAATTTATAATAATTAAATCTAACCTTGTGAACGCAACAAAAGGAATAACAAGAGTTTCCACTCCATATATTTCATAACATCCGAGTTCATTTTTTTTTTCAGCCCCCATGCTGGCCTTACCTCAAAGATAGGGACCACCTTACAACTATGCCTTTGCCATGGTTACCGATGAAAACAGCACAGAAACAGCTCGGGCGGTCAGGATTTCAGCCCGACAGCCTGTCATAAAAATTAGCCTCAGAAATAGGAGAAAAACGGAGTAGTTTTAAACATATTTAGTGTCAAAAAATAATTTAATATTGAAGGCCGCACTTGAGCCTCCCATCCTTTCAATAGGCGCCACTGCTAGAATCAAGTTTTCCAATTTTAGATGGTCTTTCTCCATGTAGAGCTAACATGTGTTTTACTCGGCTACATCGATAAAATGTGCAATAATCGGGAAGTACCATTTCTTATTCCTGATAGATACTCTACAGAGTAAAATAATCTGAAACTATCAATTCCACCCATAAACTTGCTGCAGTGGTAAAAGACTCTTGCTTTTTTTTTTTTATGGACGCTCTTTAACTGCTGTTGTTCTCAGCGTTCCATTCTAAATTGGGCGTGAAAGACCGCTTAATTTTGCTCAGAGGCCTCTTTATCAAGCTTGAGGTTCTTTTACCTGCCGCAAATCTACGACACGGTACCAACGACTTTTGGTTGTTGAATTGCTACCGGACATTTCTGCTGATATGAATATCTAATTACTGGAGACAAGCTCGATTTACAATATCAAAGTTTGTTGCCACTGTTACCAAGCTGATGTCATTCCATGAAGCCACTAATCTATTGGCTGAACTGTCGGATCTGAAAATATAAACGCCCTTTTAGGTTTCTTTTTCAGTTCATCGTCCCCGTGTAGATTTACAAACTTTACCAATTTTGTTGACTATCATTGTACTTGTGGTTTGAATATTTTATTCAATGCAAGACATACAGAAGATCAAATTGAAGTAAATAAATAATCAAAGTATAATCTATACGACAGCTCTTCCAGCTGATCGACATATGCCACAAAAGAAGTATTTCTCCATTCGTGGGTATAGCATAAGTTGATAATTACAATTTTTGAGCTTATTTAACTTTTCAATGAAAATACCGAATGCTAGTGTTAACTTGCAATACATATCAAACTCTTCTATGTCTCAAGAGAAATTTGTATAAATGGTATTTAATTTATCGCCGACAATGAATGCTGTATATCACTTTATATATTTCTAAGCTGTTACAGTAAAGTCGTTAAGGCTAACTTCTCCAAAAATTGATAGATTTTTATCTTCAGCATTCTAACACTTTAAGCTCTCTTTCGAATTCAAGGTTTTTTCCACAGAGACTCTGTAGCTGCACTAAGCTCAACTTAGAGTTCCGCAGGCACCAAATTCGTATTTCAGTAGTCAATAAGTAATTCAAATTGTAAATGTAATTGCATAATTCAACCATGGAATTCAGGTGTATACATTTGCATAATTCGCATTAAATTCAGTGGTGTGTTATTACAATACAATTTAAATTATTTAGCTTCCCTTGAACAGAGATCAAAGCCAAATATCCAAATACGTCCTTTAAATGTTGAATAAAATTAGTTTTGACATTAGTTTCAGCAATTGGGGCAACTCCATTATTCCTGGTATACCTTCCTTTCATTTTGTAGTTTACTATGCAAATCGTCCGTCACATTGAAAATAAGTTTAAAATCTGCATTGTTCTATCACTAGTTCCAATATTCTGCCGTTTCAATGTTTGAAAGATCACTATATCCATTCAATAAAACAGACATTGGGATCAAATATAACACTTTGATATTCTGTAGAAGTATACAGAGGATTAAAGCTGGCCTAGTTTCATTAACAAGGTTCTTCTGAGTGAAATAAATTCCTCAAACCTGTACCCCTATCTTCTAGTATTGCATGCCTACATACATGATATGTAAAATCCTCACTGTGTGAAATGGAGCATTTATTCTGCATTAGGTAAGAATGCCGCTATCTGATGCAGGTATGGTTGTAATGGTATGATCTACCAGCCTCCGCATGTTAAAACAATTGAATTATTCGATAGTTGCTTAACTTATAGGTTATTCTACTGTTTCCCAAGTACTCTGTTTTAAAATGTTACTATACTGTTGCTTTATTCGTAGTAGAAGTCACCAATCACTTTTCAAGTCAATTTCATCGATGAACAATGCTGACAACCCTTTCCAGAGAGTATAACACTTAAACTAGGGTCGGCTGAAAAGTCCCAGGCCTCTCAATGAAAACAGCATTTAAATTTTCTTTTCTTTTTTATTTCTCACCATAATCTCCAGAAAGGCTAATACATTTGTCACATCGGTGTTATAATTGAATTAAACCATCTCTGTAGTGCGATTTATCAAGGTCTTCAAAATAGCTGTTTACCACATTAATAACCTCTTCGCTGCTGTGAAATCTTCGTCCTCCAAGAAATGTTTTGAGGTTTGGGAACAGTTGGTAGTCACTGGGTGCTAGATCTGGCGAATAGGGTGGATGTTCAAGCAATTCCAACTTTAATTCGCACATTTTCCCCAATTTCAATGACTGAAAGATGGGCTGGAGCATTGTCGTGATGAAACACGATTTTTGTTTTTTTTTTTATTTCTTTTATTTATTAATTAGCAAATGAGATATTTTTCTTTTCACTTCATGACTCAAAAGTTGCAGTAAGCTTGCGTAGTAGTTACCAGTGCTACTTTTACCCTTCTCCAATAATCAATAAAAACGATTTCCTGTGCATCCAAGAAAACACCGGCCCTAACCTTGTTACCTGACAAAATTGACTTTTACCTTTTTTAGGAGTTGATTTACCTGGCGCAATGCTGTGTTTTGACTGTGATTTACTTTCCGGAGTGTAGTGGTGTATCCAAATTTCATCCGTGGTAATAAGCCATCTCAAAAATTCACTGGGATTTTTACGGCTGGGCACCACATTCTTAACAAAAACAGTTTTCCTTTGCAACTTTTGATCAGGTGTCAACAAATGTGGAACCCATCTTGCACAGACCTTGTGAAAACCCAAACATTACTTAAAATATTACCTGCACGTTCTTTTGATATGTTTACAGCCTCTGCTATCTCAAACAACTTTAATCTGCGGTCTTCCAGTACTAACCGATGAATTTTTTCTACGATCTCTGGGATTGTCACTTCTACAGGCCGTCCAGAGCGAGGCTCATCACTATTGCTCTTACGACCCATTTTAAACTGTGCAACCCTCTTTTTAATCATTTAATATGAAGGGGCAGAGTCTTTCAAAGTATTGTCCATTTCCTCCTTGATTTTTTTAGGCGTTAAGCCTTTCAAATGGAAGTATTTTATCACTGCTCGTTTTTCCAAATCCTCCATTTTCGTGAAAACTCTAAAGTTGTATTGTTTAAAATGCTGTCATTCGAAAACTAAGTCTATTGATCCGTAACTATAGATACAAGCTAGTCTAGAGTTAAACTATACGACGCTACCGTCTAATTAGCCTATTGGCGCCATGTCTGTGTGAGAGCCGGGACTTATCACCTACCCTCGTATTGTTTTATTTTCTTTATTTAACAATTTCGGCCACCAGTCGTAAACATTACCCAAGAATGCTATATACCAAATTCCAAGCAAGAAATATAAATATGCAGTTAGTACACCAGATACTACGCAGGTGTCTCCAAAATCGACGTCACAAGAAATACTGTGACTACTCCTTGCAGACGCAATCGCCGCTGATGTGAGCGTTGTTGCTGTGCATTATTACAACTGCGTATGTAAACACCTGTGCCGTCGGCGAGTGTTCCAACATCGAAGTTGCGATTGTTGCACCTGCGACTGCTTCTGGAAGTTTTCTGCCACTTCATCGAAATGAGAGAAGAGCTCCAGTGAGAGTCAGGAACAGCTAGTAATGCACAGCATGCAGTCGCAGTTGCATTGAGCGTTTGAGAGGAAACTCTACGGCAGAATTGTTACGAAGCTTTCGAATAAAGAGCTATTGTTTGAGTAATAAAGATAACTTTTGTTACACTGATGCCAGGAGCGAGGATTTAACGTCAAGATGGACAAAAAAAAAGCTTACTCGCAGAAATGAAGGCCATGAAAACCAGAATGGAGGGAATCTTCTAAAGGAGAAAATGGACAAGGTAATGAAATCAAAAATGGAAAAGTTGGACACTCACGGCACGGGAACATAGAAGAAATGAAATATGGAATGGAGAAGATGAAAACCGCGATAACGATTGTGAATCGCCCAATGAACACCAAGATATCGATTAAAATCGACAAACCACTGGCCAAAGTAAAAAAGGACATGGAAGAATTTGGGGAAAAGATGAAAGAGCTCGATGGAAGGATAAAGAACCTTAACCATTGCGTTAACGTCCTGGAACACGTCGAAGAACGCGTGGACACTTGGAATTCCTCGAGGAACGACTTGATGCCCTAGAGGGAAGAATGGACAGAAGCGCCAAAGAACTGAACACAATAATGGAAAAGATGCTACACGAGAAGCTGAAAGAATTGAAGGTCGAGACGCTTGGACGCGAAACAACATAGGTATGCATCAAAACACCCAAGTTCGACGAAAATTCATCTTCGAAGTCTTCCGCCGACGGTTCGCCACCTTCGCTACCCGCAGCTGATGGTCAGTAGAAGAGGAAACCGCATAACTAATTGCAACTTCCAGGGGCGGACGGTAGAAGTACTGAATGTGATTACGACGTCGGCGATGTCCAGGAGAGAGCGTAGTGGCCCTCTTAGTTGTAGCCTACCGCGGACAGCACAAATCCAGGTTGCAACAGACAGGGGAGACGATGTTGGAGTTCGCCCTGGCGATTGTACAGCTGGTGAACAAAGCCCAGGTGAACCTGCTACTTGGTTTGTGTATCAGGAAGGTGCCTACTCCGACAGGGTTCGTGATGCCAAATAGACAGCACCCGATGCTCAGCTAATATAAAACCATCCAGGTGTTAACGGCAGCACCAAGGATGCAGGTGGCCAAGATAACAGCTTCGAAGACGAGAAGTATTCGCTACAACAGAGAGAAAAACAACTCAGACAACAATGGTGTGTGTTAGGGGTGTGGCCAACCAGGACACTTAGCCGACCAACACGCGGAAGACAATGGAGGGGTACGTCAGGACCATCAGCGCTAACACTTCGAGTGAC
The DNA here is from genome assembly GCA_030762935.1 of Hymenopus coronatus. NCBI lineage: Eukaryota > Metazoa > Arthropoda > Insecta > Mantodea > Hymenopodidae > Hymenopus > Hymenopus coronatus. Next base: position 22,891,322 of record CM060882.1, read on the forward strand.
GCCATATGCCTTTAACAGAAGAGTAGACGATAGCCTCATCGCAAACGGCTGTGTATAGGGTTTCTAGCAGACACAGGTACAGGCTTGATTGCAATCAGACGGTACGTGGCGAAAGCTTGTTACCTGTGGAAAAGGAGATCCTGCTGGAGTTCAAGTTGAAACGGAGCACTGTAAGCTTGTGGATAATCGTCGCGAGGTTGACTAAAGATGTAATATGACATTGGATGCCCACAGGAGCCACGAGGCGATAATCTATGTAGGCAAGAAAATCTTGCGACTTGGCCGAGACGAGGTATTGCTCCAGAGCCCCCATGATCATCCGGGCATATACAGGATGATCCAACGATGTAGTAGTACCCGTAAGAAGTGAAATGGTTAAGACGTTTCTAGAGACTAGAGGGCTAACGATTAAGGATCCTTGTACTGGTCCGGAATAAACAAACTCAATGGTAATGCGTTACCCGAGCATTGTTGCCTTATCTGCAGGGACTGCCCGTGAGACTACGGAACCCATTGGACACCGACCAGAACACTCAGACCGGGACGGAGTTAGGGAAGTGCGAGCCAGCAGCAAGTGTATCGCTATGCGTCGGATCCACCAGTCAGCATCGTCACAGGAACAGTGGCCCCGGGAAAGCCATGTTGAAGAGGGCGGCCGACCATTAAACGCCTCACAACTGCAGAGGGTCCGGCGCATATTTAGCCGATGCTTATCTGCGTAAGGGAACGGAAATCATGGCCGCACTGACCGAGTACACCATAACATCGACACCGGAGACGCCTGACTTATCCGGCAATCACTAACACGCGTTCCTTTGGCACAACAGGCGGAGGTGTGGAACATGCTGGAGGACATGAGATCTAGGGAGATCATTGAAGAGTCCGATAGTCCTTGGTACTCTCCCGTTGTCTTGGTGAAGAACGGCGAGCCACGCTTATGCGTGGACTACAGAAAGTTAAATGCCATCACCAGAAAAGACTGTTTCCCCTTACCCGGATTGACGTCTGGGACACACTTTCTGGTGTGCAGTAGTTCTCGACTTTGGATTTGAAATCAAGATACAAATCCCAGAGGCAAAGACTGCATTCTGAACTGGCATAGGGCTTTGGCAATTTACAGTCCTTTGGCCTATGCAACAAGACAGTAACCTTCCAGCGCCTCATGGAATCAATGATTGAGGGTGACCTATGGCGCCTGCTTGCTCTATTTGGATGACATTATCAATGTAGGCAACAACTTCAGTTATCACCTTGAGAACCTGACTGAAACACTGCAAAGGTTGCAGGCAGCTAAGCTGAATGCAAAGAAGTGCCAATTCTTATGCAAGAAGATAAGCCACTTGGGCCACATAGTCTCCCCATCTGAGGTATCCAAGGACCCAGAGAAGGCTTGGCATGGGATTGGCCTCATCCTAAAGATAAGAACTGCAAGGTTTTTTGGACCTTTGCAGCTACTACAGCCTGTTCAGAGGTTCCTTCAACATCGCGAAATGCTCACTCGTCTGACAGAAGAGCACCTCCATATGTGGTCAAAATCGACATCTCAATTAGCATGAAGTAAATAGGCTTTCTAACAGTAATGTATTACCGAGAAGTAAAGAAAGTCATGTGAATCGAACACACCAGATTTTTAATATAGTGCCATAATACACTTACTGACCAAGAAGAGCTAATCTGAACATGGAAATTGTTCCACTCCAAGACAGTCATCTCTGCTGTTTCTCATGTTGCAGTCTATAGTGTGCCATTCTTGCCTCCTCCATCACAACCAAGTGTATTGGAGTCAGGTTTAAGTGTGTCTCCATTGCTGCAGTTGAGGTCGTCTTCATGACTCCTTAATAGCCATGCAAGCCACTCTTTGGACTTTATTTAGTTGGTTTTTGGAGTCTGTTTGAAGGACTTTAGGCTACCAAAATAGTGCTCCATACGTATGATTGTCCTGACATGTATCCAAAGGATAGCAAGACTTAATCTCCATCTTTTGCTACATGTTTACCTCTTTTGTCATATATGTATTAATATTGCTTTGCTTGCTGCCACATTGGTTCAACTTTTCACTCACTCACTCTCTCTCTCTTACTATTGGTTACTATTTATGCTCAAGATTTTGATACTGAATTTTCATTACTGGTCCCAATTTTGCAATGAGAAAAATCTGATGTGTCCATTCACAGGACTTTCTCTACATCTCTTACAAATTACTGTTGTAGAGTTTATTTTTCTATCTACAACATGCTAATCGAGATAAACATTAACAGAAATGTTTTTTTTTTCCTGGCTTCCTTGTAAGTAGAAGGGAAATAGGGAACGCATTACGCTAAAGCAAGTTAATCTTTTAAAAGCTGGATGCTAGGTGATTGAAATCCATTTCTTTGCATGACCAGGAGTTGAAAAATTCCTGTATGAGGAAAGTTTTAAGTATTTCAAAACAAGAAATATCTCGCAAATAGTCAATTCCATAAAAAAAAAAATGTATATGACAAATTGTGTGCTTTAGTGAGATCTAAATTTTTTATGTGGTAGGTTTTTGTCTATCTCTTAGGGTTACTTGTTGCAAAATTCATCCAGAATGAAGAGCTCCTCAGAAGCTACTCCCAGAAAATTCAAGATATACATATTATTTGTCAGGTAAATATCTTTAATCAAAATCGTTTAGAGCTATTTTTGAGAAAATACATACGAAAATTTTTCCATGTAAAGGGTAGCTTGGGGTGCGGAAGATTTTCCTCAAAATCGTGTCGCATCCTTGGAAGATATTAAACTTAAATACCAAGTTTGGTATTTTACCGACTTTTCAGTTTTGAGTTATGTTCACAGACACATACACACAGACCTTTTTCTAAAAATGTTTTTTAGGATACATGTGACCTTAAAACGTGTATTTCCAGTGAAATCTTGGTATCAAATTTTTGGGTCAAGTGCAATAAAAAATCCAGTAAAGAACATCTTCTAATCAAAAAAATAAATTATAACTAGCGGACCCGACAGACGTCCTGTAGTCACGTCTTTAATTCGAAAATCTAAAACTTTTTTGAATAAGCTGTAACAATCTATTCAATAAGAAAACAATGAAAAATTTTGTTATGAAATTAATTTGCCAGACAAACACATTTGTAGGTTAGGGTGGCTGTTAATTAACGCACGTGTAAATTTGATAGAAAATTATACAAAGTACTCACATCAATTCCACACTGAATTTGCAAAATGTATAGTTTTTTATGCACACTTTAAAACTCTTGAAACATTAATTGAATCTTATTGTAATATTTCAATTAGCACACTTGTTTTTTTTTTGTAACACAATAATAACACGAAGTTATAAAATATTTTCCTGAATTTGATCGTAGCACCACCTGTTGGGAAAAACTGGAATTGGAATAAAATATTATTGAATATTTGATACTGCGATTGTAGCGCAGTCTGCTGGATCCAATCTAAAACATTCCAAAATCAACAAAAATTTATAAATAAAAATTAATTAAATAAACAATTTCCATTGAGCCGAACTGAGAATCTAAACCATTCTCGAATCTACTGGAACACACAAAAAATTTCATTAAAATCAGTCCAGTCGTTTAGGAGGAGTTCAGTCACATACACACGCACAGAAGAATTAAATATATAAATGATAATAAAATTAAAGATAATGAGGAGTGAACTAATGCAGATACAGGAGTAGGAACTGCTATAGCAGCTGGTAATCACGCCAAAAAAGGAATTTGAGCAAGTGCAACCTATGTACCATGTACTATGTAGAAAAAGTAAAAAGATGTAAAACAGGCGAACACAAATACATTCAGTAAGTTTCTTAACATTTTAATACTGATAAAACTAATCTAATGGAGTAAAATATTTTACAAATTTCAATTACATTAGTTGACAAGAGCGCAATATTAAAAAAATAGAGTTACTAATGTATCATATAAAATAATGTTATCACAGAAGTGTACTTAGAGACAACAGTATAAAATGCTCAAAAAATATGTTAAGAGAAACTATGAAAGCTGAAGTTTTACTAGCGTTATAGCTTTCTGGTGCGATGTAAGAACTAACACCTTAGAACAGTGCTTCAAGAGATTAGTAAGGAATAATAAAATTACTCATGTAATGGTATTGGATCATTCTGGATTCTTGTTTCTCTTCTGCATATCAAGCTTAGAAAGCTATTTAAGTTTCCCTTGAAAACATTTTTCTTAAATTTAATAATCAGCTTAAAATATTTAAAAAAGAGATTTGTAATTGCTAACATGCATAATCAGCAGTACATATATATGGGCCATGCACCATTTTAAGTATAGTAATATCCGAAGTGGATTAACAAGTTTAGTTAACCTTTCGAATAAATAATACATCATGTAGTGTGCAGTTTTAAGGCACCTAATCACGAAGATATATGATAGGTTTAACTTCCATTTACCATGAGTAGTACACATGTACAATGCACCACGTTAAGAGAGTCAATTCTAAGGATCAATATATTTTAACTAAGTCTATTATGAAGGAGCAGTACATATGAACAATGTACCTCTTTACACAGGATGATAACTGTTAAAAATAAGCAAAATAGGCTTAATTTGTTTTTGGAATAAATAGTGCATATGTATGTACAATGCACCACATTCATGAGATTGACACTGCTAAAGTACTTGACTATGCTTTGAAATAAACAATATATTATGAATAATGGACCAGAAAACTGCCATCCAAAGGAAATTAAAATCGAGCCTTTTTGTGTCCCTCAATAGAAACTGCACATGCAGCTTCTGTATCCCTTAGTTCAGTAGTTGATGCATTTCGTTTTCTTGGTGGTGAAGAAGTTGGAGAGTTCTGTTTTAGAGTTTCCACATCGTTAAATATCACCTGCGTTCCTCCACCAGCAGTAGGAATTACATCCCCCTGTAAAAAGCAAAAGTAATTATATACAACTGAATCAATGATTGCAAGAGCAACCAATGTCACATTGCACTAATTTCTTACTTTCTAATATTTGGAGATCAAGAATGGAGATGATTTAAGTTATATGTGTTATTAATTTGTTGGGTTGGTTTTTTAACCCTACATCACTTACATTTTTATTATGAGGGACTAGTTTCGAACGCCTATGCTTTCATTTTCAACCTCACGGGAAGCATAGGCTTTCGAAACTAATCCCTCATAATAAAAATATAAGTGTTAAAACACCAACTCAAAAAATTAATATAACATATAATTTCACCGTCACTGTTACTAAATTCCTCCAAACATCAATCAATGATTTAAGTTGTTCATAGAATAATATACAATCAACATTAATTTTTTCTTTCTCTACTACATGGCGGCAAATAAATCTATGATGTGAAGTAAACATAACATGCTCCATGGCACAAAATCCATAAGGGACCTTGGCCTACTGCCCGGCCACTGCATCCCCCATCTCGGTCCAAAGGCACAGTGCTGGAGTGTGAGACACGATCAGCACCTTGAGTCCCTCCCAGCTGGTTGATACAGTCTTCTCAATCTAGAGCCGCTACTTCTCAATCAAGGAACTCCTCAATTGGTGTTTTACTTAAGTTAGGTGGTTATGGATTATTACAGGTATTTGAATATTTGATAAGAGTTGGTATATTAATTAATGTATTTTGATTATCAATTACATTGGTAGGTGGATTTTTGGTTACATTAATATGTTTACGTCAAGTGGATATAAAGGCTTTACCCCCCCCCGAGGCTGAGTGCACCCTGGACCAGGTCTCCAAGTAGGGGAAAATTCCCACACCGGTACGAGTAATCAATCCCAGGTTTCTCCCTTGGCAAGCAGCGGCGCTAAGGAGACAACCCATGATGTGAAGTAAGATGCAGAAATTTTAATGGTCTGCAATATTCAGTTATTACCTTGCTTAGCATCATTGCTGACAACATGATAACTTACTTGTACAGAATGAAAACATTCTATACAACAGAGCGGTGTAACAGTTGTAATTTTGCTCTCAACTGCTTGCATAATTTTATCTGGCTCAGCAAATTCCATGTTCATGACATTGAAATCATCAGTCCTTTTTTGGATCGATACAAGGTTTCAGAGTTATAGCCTAATTGAATGAGGCCGTGGACGCATAATTATAATTTTAAAACACTGAGTGACAAAATGTTCTGATTTTAACACTACTGACATCTGATAAAAGACCTACTTTCAGCATCAACTGTCTAAAAACATATTGGCAAAATCATTAACTATGCAAATAGTGACAGACATGATAGACCAGTCAAGAAAATTGAAAGAAATGGACATTTAGATTAATAGAAATCTGAATTGCGAATAAAGGGAATAAATAAGTCTAATAAGGCAAAGAACGACCCATAGACAAGGAAAAATCACATATATTAGAAACTTCAAATTCTGGATTGGAGAAACAATGGAGGAAGGAATTATATGTACAAGAAAAGAGACAATAGCAGCAAAATTGAAGATGAAGGCAAGAATTTAGAGAGCATCAACCTATGGCAGAATGGACATGAAAGTCGACAAATGTATCTGGAAGCAGTGAAGAATTTGTTGAGAGGGAATGAAAGGGAGGTAGCAAAAATCAGCAAAGCAGAGGCAAGGAAAGGAGAAACAATGATGGAGTGGAGGTACTTGCAGCAGAAAGAAGGAACATTCAGCAAAATGGTGTGAAAAGAACCAGTGGCAGAAATGAAATTAAGTATTGTAGAAGAGGGGGGGGGGGGGGGGTTGGGGAATAGACTGTTTAGGCTGCGCCATGGCTGAGTGGTTAGACACTCACCTAGGCAGCTCGGGTTTGATCCCAAGCGACCCCATATAGGATTTGTGGTGGACAAAGCAGTGTAGGGACGGGTTTTCTCCAGTTTCCCCTGCCATCACCTGCAGTTCCACGGTAGTAAAAGCAGGTGTTAAATACCATAAAAAGAAATAGACAGTGTGACAGAGGAGGTGGAATTAGTAGGCAGGTTAATAGGGAAAAGGGGAGGGTGGGCAGATATGAGATGTTAAATGTGAATAGAAGTGAAAGAAATGGATAATATGAATAAGAAGGTAATTGAAGCAATGGGGGGTATGAATAAAAATGAGATGCTGGTAGCAGAAAGTGTGAGATGCAGGTAGTCTTGAGAATGACTCGTTAATTTTCTAAGAGTAAAAATGAGATAGCTTCCTGCATCTCATACACGTGCCACTACTATGTGTAAACAGCTCAACAGTGTATTGTAGCATGTTTATAAAAGCTTATTGCAACATTTATGATTCGCTTTATGCTGTCAAAACGGAGGATACATTACACTTTTAATCTCATTTCACAGAAATTTTAAAACACTAATGAAATCAAAACTGTCAGAAAATTAGAAAATAATTTTTTTTGCAATGGACAGAATTAAGCAATATTTAAGAAAAGTTCTTTCTTGCATTATAATGATCAATTGTTTAGAAAAATAAGCAATATGAAAAGCAGAACAAAATAAAATTTAAATGAGTTAGAAAGGACAAGCCTATAGATTGAAAGAATGGAAAAGAAAGTGTTTGGACTTGATAGGAGAAACAAATCCTCTGAAAACTGTCTTTTATTTTGAAAGGAACCAATATTTATATTAATAAAGACTTGTCTTATGAGCAAAGAGAATTGCTAAGAAACTAAATAAAAAGAGGCAAAGAAAAGTCACATATATTAGAAACTTCAAATTCTAGATTGATGGCAAAATGTCAGGAGCATTTGAACAAATAAAGAAGTAGGAGAGAATAACAATCCATGAGGTAATGGACAAACAAGGCAAATGCAGCAAAACACGGCATATGCTACAATGCATAGTAAAGGGATTGACAGTGAGGGTCTGAAGAACAGTGTATCAGTAGCAGTCAAGTAGGAGGGAAAGAAAGAAGAGTCAAAGATGGCAGAGGAGGGAAAAAGCAGGTCAGCACTCACTGAGCAAGAAAGGAGAAAGGGTAATACCAAATCCAGAGGATTGACAGAAGAATAGGGAAATATTAAAGACAAAGGGGGGGGGGGCAACTATGAGGTACATGAATGGAAGGATAAGGACATAGAAAAAATGGATGTATTTCAGGGAAAAAGGAAAGGGAAATGAATAGGCAAGATTTGAATGTGAAAAAATGAATAAACAGACAAATGGTGCATATCAGGGGGGAAGAAAAGAAAAAGAAAAAAAAAATCTGTTTGTTAACGATGTATTCAACTGCCAGGATCATATCAGTACCACCGATGTGCCGGAATATCTCCTGCAGGAGTTCTTTAAAATGTTAGTAAATATACTAACATAGCACTGTTGTTTTTAAGCACACTAAAAACCATCAATCAGGACCAGGTCAGTGCCTGACCAACTGAGCCACCAGATCTGAATTTGATACAACAGGCTGAATAACAAGGTAGAGCAAAAGATATGAAGGTACAGATAGTAGAGAAAGATCGGTAGGCGTAAGATCAAAAGTCAGGCAGTGTGAATAAAATGTAAGGGAAAGTGATAAAGGGCAGGAAAATAAAAGAGGAAAGCGAAGTTCAAATAAGGATTCCAGAAAGATTCAATTAGACAATACACGAGAAAAATTGATAGAACAATCAGAAACAGAAAGAAAAAGGGATTAAAGGGGACCTAAGCTGAGTTACTAAAAGTAAAGGAATATAAGAGAAGGAATTAGGATGGCAAGGTAATTCTGTAAAGTGTAAAATATGTAGAGGGCTGTCCAAGGCAGAAGGAGAGAATCTCAAGCTCAAAGGGCAGTTCAAATTATGTTTGATTTCTACTAAATACTGTATTTAACCAAATACAAGAAAACCCCCATTTTTCAGAACTTAATTTTGGAATTTAGCATATCAGCTATATAAAAAAATCTGATGTGTTCCATTCACATAACTTTCTCTACATCTCTGCAACAAATTATTGTTAAAAAGCTTATGCTTCTATTTACTTCATGCTAATCGAGAAAAAATTAGCAGAAATACTCTTATTACTTGCTTCCTTGCAAGTAGAAGCGAAATAAGGTAGTACCATAGGCTAAAAAGACAGTCATAAGCTGGTTGCTATGTGACTGAAGTTCCTTTGTTTGTATGGACACGAGCTGACAAATCCCTGCATGAGAAAAGTATAAGTTTTTCCAAGCTGAAACCAGAAACAAGGAATATCTAATAAACGATCAACTCCACGTAAAAAATGTATACAACATAAATTGTGTGCTTTAAATGGCTCTGCATTTTTTGTGTGGTAAGTTTTTGTCCATATCTTACAGTTTAGCAGTTATGCAAAGTTCGTAAAATTTCTCCAGAATAAAGTAGTCTTCAGAGAATATTCCCAAAAAATTCAAAATATACATTTTATTTGTCAGGTAAATATCTTTAATATACAATATTTTAATCAAAATCGTTAAGAGCCATTTTTAAGAAAATGAAAATTTTCGAAAAAAGTTCCATGTAAAGGGTAGTTGGGGGTGGGGGGATTTTCTTGAAAATCTTTGTCGCATCCTTGGAAGATACCAATCTTAAATGCCAATTTTGGTATTTAAAGGCCTTTTCGTTTTTGAGCTATGCTGTCCACAGACACACACACACATGAACCTTGTTCTTTATTTTTTGATTCAGGGGGACCCAACACATGTATTTCCGATGAAATCTCCATATCAAATTTTTGGGTGGAATGCAATACCTTCTCTATACACTATGTACATAGTACGCATAGAGAAAGAAAAAATATGATAACTTGATTATTAAATAAAATTTTAAGTTTTGCCTTATATTTTGAACAAACAATGGGACCTAAGCTGATTAATTTTTACTCAATTTGAATTTGTGCAGAAATTCATGTGGTGGGTAGGAGAGTGGTAAAGAGGAAAACAGAAATGATATATTGATATATGTGTGATCAAAGAAGGTGATAGTGGCAATGGGAATGCAACTGAAATAATGATAATTCATAAGATTTTCTATTTAAACAACATACCTGTAAAAATTTTTTACCAAAATTGATAATTCTAATTGGCACAGAAATTCACATTTTAAGCTGCAGAGAGACGGAGAGGGGAGTAAGGAAATGTACGTATGGCGTATGTGTGATGGTAGAACATAATGACAGCGTGGTGGCAGCAGCTGGAGCATAGCTGTAACGATTATGGATATGATTTTCTATTTAAACAACGTACTTAATATAACACATGTAAAAACTTTATCCCAATTTGAATTTGTGTAGATTTGTCAGCAGAAGAGTGAAGGGAAATATACTGGTATGTCTGCCTTTGCTGGTCACAACACCAGCTTAACATAGCAATTATGGATGTGACTTTCTATTAGGACAACATACATTGTAAAACACTTCTCCCAATTCGACATTGCATGTAAATTCACATTTTGAACAGGAGAGAGACTGAGAAGTACTGAACGTTTGCTATTAGATACATGTAAGGGCAGCATAGTTGTAACGACAATTATGGATGCAATATTCTATTAAGACAACATTATATATCATAAAACGTTTAAATTTGATTGTTAATTCATGTTGAGGGTGACACAAAAAAGCAGAGGAACTTGCTTTTTACCTGCATGGTATTCGGAAAACATATATTGCAAATTCAAGATGATCCCCCCAGTTCTGAAAATTAATATTCTGGAGAAAAAAAAACATTGTCTTGTATTCAGATAAATAAGGTAAATTCAAAATTAAAATCTAAGTGTGTGATACGCCTCCTGTCATAAACATGGGTTGTGTTGTGTGGAAAAAAACAAAATACAAAACAAAAGAATTAACTAACACAAATTGACCCAATAGTTGGCTACACTATGAAGCCCAAGACTTACAACATTATAAGTCACCAATGGGATATGTTATCTCTAAATAATTTGAGATTATCTGATAATTTACCAGGAAAAAATGCAAGTCAGTTCAGGACTTTAGTGCATGCCCATATGTTGCCATGGTAGCTCAGTGGTTAGAGCAACCAGCTAGATAATGGTAGATCCATGGTTCAAATCCTGGCTATGGCATTGAATATTTCAGTCTGACTACCTATCCAACTCTTGTCCTGCTCATGGCTTGTGTGAAGAAGAAGAAGAAAAGTTAAACTAACACCTAAAAATGATGAGCGACACTGCTTAGGAATCAAACTTACCTTATATAATCGGGTCTCTAGTTCTCCTCCAGAATCCTGTTCTTGATTTACTAAACAATATTTTGAAACTCTGGGATTTGTGATATCTTTGGCATCAATCAAGTTAGTAACTGACTTTCGCTTTTTCATCATTGGTTGCATGATTGTCCCAAGTTCAATCATATCTTTTGGTTTGTGTTCCAGCCATAGCTCTCCACCAGCAGAACGTGATCGTCGGTGACGCGGATTACTTACTGCTGGTCCCTACAAATGATAAAAAAAAAATTAGACATGACACAAAAGTAATTACATAAATATCACTCAGTTAAACCACGTAACTTACTCTTTTTGAACTGAGCGCTGAAGTGAGCTGTGAGGGAGTGTTTACTTGTGAAGAGATTGGTGTCTGCAATATATTTCCCTCAGTTCGTGTTGACAGTGGAAAAGTGAATTGATTACGATCAGCACTCAAGATTTTCTGTGCTTTTCTTATCTTCTCTTCCCGTTCTTTTAGCTGCAGCTGAAAAAAAAATGACACATTATACGATGTCATATATAAGCTAGATTAGACAGTCTTGTCTGTTCTGAAGCCAAGTAATTCATAACTATCCTTCCATTCTAGGACGTCCAAAGTTTCTTCGCCCTTGGGCTTTATATTTCATAAAGTTCTTTAGGCATGTGGACATTCTCCATTTGTATCACATGCTCATGCCATTCATTTCCCTATTAGTCTATCTTTATTATTCCCATAAAACCTAGTTGTTCTCGAATTTCCTGGTTTCATTTGTGATCTTGTATTTGATAATTTTCTAATGATACAGGGTCATCAAAACAGGCTGCAGCAACTTAATAAAATCATATGTCCTGTTGTAACTGAGATAAATTAATAATTTGACCTGCACACAAATTGCAAACTCGTCAAGTTTTTTTTTTATGTGACTGTACTCTGCCTGTGACCTTCAGCTGATGCGCAAAACAAGTGCTAGACAGGAAATGCCACATCACACTTTTTAATAGAGAGTACAATTGATATGGTAACAGTTCAGCAGAAAGCACGGTGCGATTTGTGGTTAGTGGAGTTTAAATCTGTTATAACGATTCATCACAGTTTCTGACATGTTTATGGTATTGATTCCCCCCCTCATGCTAATAGCGTAATCTTACCAAAGAAGAAATGCTCAACATTTATTTCAAAGATTCAGGATCTAAAGTAGACTTAGTGAATTTTTTGAGAGTGTAAATGATGCTGAAGGAATTAAATTGTATTTTATGGAATTTTCTACATTGTAATTTATTGACAATGTGAGGTTATTACTAGTAAATTGTAGATGTTATGTTTTTGCGTGTTTTCTTATGCGATTATTTTCCCTTCAAGAAAATTGTAGTATATTTCTTCAATATTTATATATACAGAAGAAGAGTATCAAACTAATGGAGAAAGCGTAGCGAGCATAGAACCAGAGAGTGTTAAAGATTAGCATTTATACCATTTTATTGTGAAACACAATAATTGTTTAATTTATCAAATTTTTGGCCAAATTTCACTTTAAGTGCATATTGGCAAGACAAAAACAAGCTTAGAAACCACACAATGAACACGTGAGATGCACATATCTCAAACATACAGAGAAATCTGCTGTAGCAGATCATTTCTAGAGTGCCAAGCACACATCTGCCCTACATAAATCTGTTAAAATCTGCAAGTAGCAATAAACTGGACCCTGAGGAAAGATCTACATCTCAAAAAAGAAGGATCACCTCATGAACTTTGAACTGTTGACTCTCAAAAACAACAAAATTCACCAAACCATCACCAGATGTCTCCACACAGAACACATTTCTACAACCTCCAAACAGGTATAAAACCACTGTTGGACAAATGCTGCAACAGAGAACATGTCCTATTCCTTATACACGAACAAATTCATAAATTATTGTTATAAATTTCAATAATAAGAGCTAAGATTGTTGAAGAGTTAGTAAATTTTATGTGAATAGATTTTTCTAAATGATGAAAGCTTTCTTACCTGAAACTGAGCTTCCTTTATTTGAAGTTGTTGCTGTGTTTTTAATGCATTTCTTTCTTTTTCAGCAGCAATCTTATCACCACACTTTTGCTTTAATTTCTGCTTTTCCATGAGCTGTTGATTGAGATGTATCTGTTTATCATCAATCTAAAATACCAAAAATCTTTATTCAAAACATAAACTGTAACTACGAGAATTTGTAAAATGGATTACCATACAGTAGGCATGCATAATGGTCACCTTAGTATAGTAGTATTTCCTGTACCTCCTAAGTGCAGCATAGGGCATTGTTACAATGTTTCTGTGACCAGTTTTTTGAATTCCATGTTTGAGAGTTTGCCGCTATGCACCTTGTTGATGAGCTTATCGCCCACTGATGGCACTGTAGGATGAAATCATGACTTTCAAACGTGAAATGGCAGAATTTTGCCCAAGAACTTTCTTTCAAGGCATGGGGTTCTTTTATGTACAGATAAACATTACAGGGACCACCGGCTTTGCTTCCCCTTGAAGGAAGCCACGCTAAGGATTTTTGTGTCTGAAAAATCCATCACATTCTGCCATGTTTGAGCATGCAATCTCAGGTTTCAGAGGTAATCACTACACCACAGATGGCAACCATGATGTTCAAATTGGCCCACAGAATGTATTTGCATGTCCAATAAACATTAACAACAACAACAATAATAATGAGTTTAATATTGCCTAGCTGGATTTGAAGCAGTTTCTCTTGTGACTACTATGACTACATTAGGATTAAAGTCATCTAAGAGGGGATTAACATATCAAGGAAGATTAACATAAGATCCTGAGGTTTTCCATTCACATGATTTTCTTTTCTTTCTATCTACTTCATGGTAATCAATATAAACATTAGCAGAAATGGTCTTATTACTTAGTTGTTCCTTGTAGGTACCAGAGAAGCAGAGGAATACACAAGGTTAGAGCCAGTCAAATATTTTCAAAGCTGGTTGTTATGTGATGGAATTTAACTTTTGTTCTCTTTGCATGGCCAGGAGTAAAACTAAAGAAAAACAGTATTAAAAATGGAGGTATCTGACATATATTTTAACAAGATCTACATTTTTATATAGTAAGATTTTGTTTATTTCTTACGGTATACCAGTTACACAAAAGTCATCCAGAATGAAGAGGGTTTCAGAGGCTGTTCCCAAAACATTCAAAATATACACTTTATATGCAAGGTAAATATATTGAATATAAATAAGATTATCTCCCAAGGAAACTAGATGGCAGCACACTTGAAATTACAATAGGAACCTTCCCTTCTGAAGCCAGTCAAACACTCACTGACGAAGAAATGCATCCGGGGAAAAAACTAAGTGAAACTATAGTGTCCATATTTGACTCAAATTAATTATGCAATAATGTTATAGACTTGTTAATTAATGAACCTTTACTGTAGAATATGAAATTTAACTGAAGATTTGTCACAGTAGCTCAATTGTTAGAGCAACTGTGTGGAGGGCAGAAGAACCATGTTCAAATCCTGGCAATGGCATTGAATTTTTCAGCGGGTTTTAACAGTAAAACCTACCTCTTGCCGTAAAGCTTGCAGCTCAGCATCCCTTTGTGCCAGTGAATGTTGTAAGCTCATTAAATTAGCTTCTACACTCATCAGTTTTGATTCTAAAACATTGCTCTGAAAGAAAGAAAGCAAAAAGCATGTTATTTGTGAATGAAACTTAAAATTTATTGAGTCAATGAGTTTTGAGAAACTAAATACTGAATAATATTCACTGCAGTTCAATGATGTCCATTTTCTTGTTAGTTGAAAATTTATATATTAATTATTCCAGGTATATACAAATGTGTTCACTAACAATGTTAAGGAAATAATCAAGCAATTTAAAATATTAAGCCTTGTCAGAATAAAGAAACAATGTCGACAAGGAGAGTTTTAGATATGGTTAATTCTGTAAATGAGTTAGGTAATATTTCATTATTTCGCTATAACTAGAAGGGACAAACTAAGGAACATGTGGAGCCAAATATTTAGGCATCCAAAGATCTTAGACAAGGTTACCAATATTATCTGTTCCATTCACATGAGCTTATCTATTTTGAAAACAAGCTATTCTTACAAAAGATTATTCTTTTATCATAATGCTAATTAAAGTCAACATTAGCAAAAATGGTCTTATTACTCGTTTCCTTATAAGGAGAAGGGAAATAAGCAATACACTAGTCATATCTTTTAAAAGCTGTCACTATACAACTGACATTGAAATTATGTTCTCTTACCATGGCCAGGAGTACAACAAGAGATGTGGAACAGAAGAGGACTGTAAAGTTAAAACTATTTTAATATTGAAACCAATAACAAGCAATATCTCGATAATGGTTAGCTATACAATTAACGTTATGGGACAAAAATTGTGTTTTAAAGAGATTTATATTTTTGTGCAGTAAATTGTCCATCTCTCATGGTTTACAATTTATGCAAGTTATTCAGAATGAAGAGGACTTCATAGGCTTTTCCCAAGAAATTCAGGATATACAATTTATGTTTTATTAATTTGTTGAGTTGGTTTTTTAACACTACGTCACTTACATTGTTATTATGAGGGACTAGTTTCGAAAGCCTATGCTTTCATTTTCAACCTCACGGGTCCAACTCCAAACATCAATATACAATTTATTTGTCATGTAAATATCTTTAATATAGGCACTTTAATCAAAATCGCTAAGGACATTTTTGAGAAAATCTAAATGATTTTACATACAACATTTGATAAATGTTGTATGTAAAAGTTGGGGTGAGGGGATTTTCTATTAAAATCTTCATGCCACATCCTCGGAATATACTGAACTTAAATACCAAGTTTTTGTTTTTGAGTTATACTGTCTACACACACACACATATTACTAAGCTGTATATAATGATAAAAAGTGATTGGAATGGACCATGTGATTAATAATAAAACACACATACAAACCCAGAATAATCATTACCACTAATGGTCATTTACAAATTTATCCAATATTGTAACAAGCTTTTTCTATTACAAACCATTTTAGTATGGTTTTAAATTTATTTTTTTTACACAACTTGACGTCATGTACAGTCATGACAAAACTTTATTCTCATGAAACTATGCATCTTTTCAAAAAAGTGTAGCCTATGAATGGGAATTGCTAAGTTGGTTTAGTCTAGTACATGACAATGAGCCAGAGAACTGTGCAGGGTCCGAATACAATAAATGACTAAGTAAACTGACAGTGCCCAACATGCAGTCTAGCTAAAATGACTTCTTCACATTACGTGCAAAAGGAGGTATTCCAGGTGACAGGGTGGGGCTTGACCACCTGAAGTTATTCCCCTGCAGATCAACCCAGCCAGCACAAAAGTATTAAATGACATAACACAGCATGGAAATCCTCAAAGATCACAGATGAGTTACAATACCTAGGGGCTAAAATGGCAGCTTTTGCAGCAGCATTGAAGAATAGACCGACATGGCCAGGAACCCACACAAAAGATATAAAGTTGGCAAGCAAGTGAAGACAATTCTGGTCACACACTGCATATTTCACACGCTTTCTTTTTTTCCCCTAGTTTCAGATTTGTGTTTATGAGCACTTTTATGGTTGTAGTCGAAACACTAGTGAACTCAGAGCTTAAATTCACTAACAATTTTAATGAAAGAGTGTTTTGGAACAGTGCTATGAATGAATAGAATATTTCTGAGTTGGTTTGTAACACTTAAGTATCACGTATAGTTTTTCCAGATTGGTTTCGAAGCCACGTGGGCTTCATTGTTGATCGTTTCCAACAGTTTTTTCATCAATAGTCAATGGTTTGCTAGCCTTATACTTTATGTAACTCGAAGATACAAGAGCAGATTCACAGCGACCATCCTTCATGATACTAAACAGAAACAACCAGTACCTGTTACTGTTTAAATAATATTGCAGGAATCAGGTGACATGTACAAATAGCATGTTGGGACTTGAAACTCTGTTTAACGGTACAAACTGGCATCAATTTTAACTCTTAGGTATTCGTATAGAGTATTATACCATTTAGAAATTAATTTTTTCTGTAATTTAGATTGTTAGCATGAGATTACATGTGGACTACTACTGTGTTGTACCAGGGCACACTGGCCATATGGATCCGTTTTGGTGCAAATAAACCTAAGAGTGAATAGAAAATAAAAGCCTTGGAATGCAGAACATCAGCATCTTGGGCACACACCAGAAGTATTGGTTTCTAGTACTTTCTGTTTATGCCGTTCAAGTGAATCAATATTCGACTGAGCAGGTTAGTGCAAAGTGGCATGAGAGAGCAGCCAATTACCTGGAATAAATTGTGCTACAGAATTGTTTGCAACTAGTGGAATTAAAACGATTATTTGTAACCAAATTTTAAAGTAAATTTTCTTACAATTACTCCTGGGAGCCACTATGGTTGTAGCAGTGTCTCTGGCAGGCCGAATGGGACTACAAATGTTGTTATGAATGTGACAGTAATTCTTGTGGCTGCTACTTGTTCCATACGACTGTTTCTTTCCTCTGAGTTTTTATTTGTATAGTTAGTTATTACTGTATTTATCCAAATACAAGACTACCCCTATTTTTCAGAATTAATTTTGGAATTTAGCATATCAGCTACATAAAAAGAAGATATATAAAACTTTATTAAATGAAATTTGAAGTTTTGCTATATATTTTGAACTAAGGAAACAAACTACTAAGTCAGTCTGTCTGTCTGTCTCTCTCACAAATTAATTTGAATTTGTGCAGAAATTTATGTGGTGAGTAGGATAGTGAGGGAGAGGAGATCAGAAATTGTGTACCATTATGTGTGTGGTCAAAGAAGGTGATAGCGGCAACAACAGCGCAACTGAAACAATGATAATAAGGTTTTCTATTTGACAACATACCTAAACAAAATAATAATAATAATAATAATAATAATAATAATAATAACAACAACAACAAAACCAAACACACGTAAAACATTTTACTGAAATTAATAATTCAAATTTGTGCATAAATTTGCATTTTGAGCAACAGAGATGGAGAGGGAAGTATGGAAAAGTGTGGTATGTGTACAATGGTAGTGTAGCTGTAACGATTATGGATATGATTTTCTATTTAGACAACATAATTAATATAACACAGCAAAAATTTTAACCCAATATGAATTTGCACAAAAATTCATATTGTGAGTGAAAGAGGGATGAAAAAGGGAGAATGGAAATGTAACGGTATGTATGTATTCAGTGGTGACTATGCCAGCTTAGTATAATGTCGATAATAGATGCGATTTTCTATTAACACAACATACTTAATATTTTGTGAAACGTTTTACCTAATTTAAATCTGCACATAAATCCACATTTTGAGCAAGAGAGAGATGGAGATTTACAGACTGAGAATAGAAGCATGGCAGCAGCATAGCTGAAGTGATTATGGATGTCATTTTCTATTAAGTCAACAAACCTAACATTATACATAGCAAAACATTTTACCCAATTCGAATTTGCACGTAAATTCACATTTTGAGTGGGAGAGAGCTGTAGAGTAGAGTACAGAGATGTACCAAATATGTATGATTAGAAATGTTTGTGATGGCGCAGTGGTGTCAGCATAATTGTAACGACAATTATGGGCTCACAATGCAAAATTACATGCAACCACCAATAT
This sequence comes from Hymenopus coronatus, assembly GCA_030762935.1. NCBI lineage: Eukaryota > Metazoa > Arthropoda > Insecta > Mantodea > Hymenopodidae > Hymenopus > Hymenopus coronatus. The sequence continues at coordinate 22,910,102 of CM060882.1, forward strand.
AGAAGACCTCTAATTTTATTTTAGTTCAGAAAGAAATTTTTGTTTAATGAGAATACTGAAAATAGCTTTTGCCATGCACACCATTCCACTGCAATGAAACTGACAGTTTGCATGCGCACTGTTCTGTGGTGTGTTAAACCTGCCAGTCGTGGCATGTTTTTAGACGTCCACTTGGTAATACTCTATAGGGGCACTTGCTATGTTTTGGCCACTAGATATGCTGACTAGTACTTACGTGACCTATTGTTCTTCAACATCTGTTAGGTAATGCTTGGTAGGACTCATTTTGTGTTAGACATTACATCAAGTCCTATAAAGGCCTACTGAGTAGCTTTTATTGCATTATTTACAATCTGTGCAGTAAAAACTGAATAAATTTTATTAGCATAATGAAGAATGCAATGTGCCTGGATAACATGTTCTCCTACGAGGATGTAATAAGGCAAGTTAAAACTTACTAAATATTTTTTAAAAAGTGGTCATTTTACTTCACTGTGACAACTTCCAGAGTAGATTCTTATACTATATATTAACTTACTTTTCTCCTTTCCTGCTCCAGAAGCAATTCCATAGTTTTGTTTTCTTGTGCGACCAGAACATTTTCTTTTTCCATGGCCATTAGTTGCTCACGGAATTCACTATCTGTAATACATAAAAATCAAACTTTAGTAAATTGTCAATTTTCAATTTCCAAAAATAATTTTCAACTTGATAATGAAAATTATGTCACGAGTTTTAAGCTTTCACCTTCATTCACTTAGTACATTAGTACCAACGCATTTATGAATATGTATTGAATATATGAGCAGTAAACAAGTACATATTTTTGATATAGGTAAATTGAAATTGAGTGTTATCTATGGATGCTCTTTAACTGCTGCAGTTTTCAGCATCCCATTCTATGTTGGGTGTGAAAGACCAATTCATTTTGCTCAGAGGTCTTTTTATCAGGTTTGAGGTTATTTTCAGTACTGTAAATCTACAACATAGCTTTACTTGCCTAATGAAGGAAGCCATGTGTTTAGGATTTTTTCAGGTGTAAAAATCCTTAGGATGGCTTCCAAATATAGAGGTACTTAGATGCAATGGACATTGCCACTTTTTATGAAAAATGAAATTTTGACATTTGTGCATTTTCCACGTGTAAAATTGTCAATAATTTTCCAAAGATGCATATACAAATATTTCTGTAATAGTACGAAAACTCTGACGTATTCCATTCATATGACTTTCTCTACATCTCTGTAGCAAATTATTGCTAATAAGCTTATTCTTCTATCTACCTCTTGCTAATGGAGATAAACATTAACAGAAATGGTCTTATTACTTAGTATCTTATAAGTAGAAGGGAAATAAGGGAATACACTAGGCTAAACTGATAGACAAATGTCTTAAAATTTGGTTGCTATGGGATTGAAATCAGATTTTTTGTGGTCAGGTGTTCACAAGTTCTGTATGGGAAAAGTTTAAGTATTTTAAAACTGAAACCAATAACAGAAATATCTCAAAAACCCATCAATTCAAAAAAAATATATATATGACAAATTATGTCTTTTAACGAGATCTACATTTTTTGTGTAGTAAGTTTTTGTCTATCTCTTACGGTTCACTAGTTACGCAAAATTCAGAAAAATTCATCCAGAATAAAGAGGTCTTCAGAGCCTATTCCTAGAAAATTCAAGATATACATTTCATTTGTCATGTAAATATATTATATATATAGGAGATTTTAATCAAAATTGTTATTCATTTTTGAGAAAACAAAACTTTTGAAATTTTTCCCACATAAAAAGTAGTTGGGGGTGGGGGGATTTTCTTGAAAATTTCCATATCATATCCTTGGAAGATAGTGAACTTAAATATCAAGTTTGGTATTTAACCAACTTTTTATTTTTGAGCTATGCTGCCCACAGATACACAAACACACATACATACACACGGGCCTTTTTCTAAAAATGCTTTATTGGCTTCAGGAGGTCCCAACACATATTTTTCTGGTGAAATCTCTGTATCAAATTTTTGGGTACAATACAATACCCTCTCTATACACTATGTAAGATAATTGGAAGCTTTAAGAGAAGAGCTTTACACTTTTGCAGATGCAAGTGCCAATGTCTGTGTAAAGTTATAAACAAAGTGCATGTAAATAGAAGATAAATGCTCATGCTTACGTTGCACAGGATTCATATTGCTGCTCTTTTCCACATGAAGAATTTTTCTTTGGAATCAGCTCCTGTGGTTGAGTCTTAAAAAACTGTCATGTTTGAAACATATGTGAAACATATTGTGTGGTGTATTTCATTAGTGAAATGAAGTCCAATCCAAACACATTTCAATACAAAATCCACAGGATACATTATCATACAAGTTGGAAAGGGAAAAATGATTGAAATGCAAGACGACCCCCAATTTTCAGAAACTAATTTTGGAATTTAGCTTCATATGTAAAAAGAAGACAGGTTGACTTAATTTTTAAACAACATTTAATGGTTTGCCATATCTTTTAAACAAACTAATGAACACTTAAGCTGAGTAAGTCCCTTTTTTGTTTGTTTAATATTTTTTGCTTAATCTGAACTTGCGCAGAAATTCCTGTTTTGAGCAATTCACAGAGGTTAGTACAGAAGTATGGAAATTTACAGCATATGAATGTGTTGGTACAATGTGACGGTGGCAGTAGCATAACTGTAACGAAGATGATGGATATGATTTTGTATTTGGACAACAGAAGGGAGAATGGAAATGTAGAGTATGTACATTGCATAAAATGGGATGGCAGTGTTGGCAGCATAGCTTTAACAATGATATGGATATGATTTTCTATTTAGAAAACATACTAATATTTGAATATGCGCAGAAGTTCACATTACGAGTGGGAGAGAGGCAGAGAAGGGAGAACCGAAATGTAATGGTCTGTCTTGAGTTTATCTGTAACAACGGCAGCTTAGGAGTAATGATGATTATAGGTACAATTTTTAATTAAGACAACGTACCATCTAATTCAAATTTATGCATAAATTTGTGTTTTGAATGGAGAACAGAATGTGCGATAATAGAATGTGATGATGGCGGCAGTGCAAGTTCATAGCTGTAACAACGATTATGGTTGCTATTTTCTAGTAAAGCAACATACTTAATATACGTTGTAAAATGTTTACCTAATTTGAATTTTCAAGTAAATTCATGTTGCAGATGGCACAGATATAAACAGGGGAAACATGCCGGTGTATGTGTTTGGCGGGAGGAGTTGAAGTGCGCTTTCTGCTTGACCATTGGCTTTCAATACATTATGTGAAGCCACTGAAGTGAAAGTTCTCTAGTTTTATTTATATTTCTGAGAGTTAATCTTTCTTTCCAATGAGAATGCCCATAAGCATGTTAACAGTCAATTTTTGGCACAAAATGAAATGTACGAAATCTGCCACATACATCGTGAACTTGGCAGATATTGGATAAATATGGTAGCTAACGTGATTTATCCACCAACCTCTAATCTCCATTGGTGCAGATAATTGAGAGTATTCTGCATAATGTTTAACACCATAGTGCTTTGCAGGTAATTCTTAATACAAAATCAAATTAATAATTGTTGTACCTATTATGAAGAAATCATTTAAGTTTAAATCCGTCCAATGCGATATTGACAGTGAATTCAAAAATATTCTTTATGATGAATTTTGTGAAAAAAAGCCCAAAAACTGCTGTAACTGATGAAAATATTGCTCTTTGAGCAATGTTTGAAGAAGATTGAAGGCCATGATATGAATTTATTTGGACAACATTGGGCATTAGTATGCATCAAATTTTGAACATCTTACATCAACAGTTTGACATTAAAACATTTTGTTGCTGATGGATTTCAGATAAACTGACTCCCAATTAAAAAAATGCATTGATTAGCACAGAAAAACTCTGGAAAAATTCCCAAGCAAAATTTAAAATTTGGTTTGGAATATCGTTCATAGCTACCTTGGATTATTGTTATGATCCTTAAAAGAAAAGTCAATTGGCTCAAGGATCTTTTGAAGCATACAGAAGTCCAATAATTCCAGTGCTGACAAGATGATGGTTGCTAGTTTTTTTCCACCCCCCCCCAAATATGCACATTGTTACTTATAATAAGAAAATACATTTGTTACAAAATTTGGCTGACAGTAGCCTGGTCCATGTAATGTTCACTGCATTTCCCTGTATGCGCACCCTACATCCATTCTGTCGTCACATGTGCATCAGTCTTATTTCTGTTCTAGTCCAGTAATATTAGAAGTATTTAGCTTTACTTGAAGAGCTTTCAAAATGCAGTATACAGTACCACAAAGAGCGTTTGTCTACAATATGTATGTCCTTACATCATCTTATAAGCAAGTTGTGAGGCAATGTGAAACTAAATTTCCTGGCGTACATATTCCGAGTAGAGGCCGTTCGTTTGCTTGGAAATAAATTCAGGGAGACAGGATGAATGTGATAGGAAAAGTAAGGTAAACAGGCATGTGCTTACGGAACAGAAATTACATGAAATCAGAGAAAGGTTAGAGTGGTCACCTGGAAAATCTCTTAGGTGCCTTGCACAAGAAACTGACATTTTGAAAGCTTCAGCAGGGAAAGCAACAAAACTTTTGAAACTCAAACCATACAAGGTTATTGTTTTCCAGGAATTGCTACTACATGATAACCAGGATAGGGTAATTTCTATAGCTGGATTTTGAGGTCGGCTAATGATGGAGCAATCGATCCACAATTAATACTGTTCAGTGACAACATTTACATGTTCATGTGTCATCACAACACAACCACTATTATGCTACAGACAAATCATTTCATTCATGGAAGTCCCTTACATGATCAAAAAATCGAGGAATGATGCACAATAAATGAATACAGAATAATAGGGCCTATTTTTTTATGAGTGTACCATAAATGCACAAAGATACAGAAATAATATACTGGCACCAGTATTGTTTTGAACAGCTGACAGACACTGAATGTTGGTCTGGGTATTTCCAGCAGATTCTGCCACTGCAAATACAGCTGATGAATCAATAAGGTTTATTGTGGAAATTTCTGAGGATAGAATCATTAGTAGTAAGGGTTTATGGCCTGCTGAGTCCCCTGATCTTACGACACACAATTTTTTTTATAATAGGGCAACTTGAAAAATAAAATATACAAAACTAGCCCCCACACATTAGAATTAAAACAAAATGTCAGAACACAAATTTTGGAAGATGAACTAATATCTCTTGTGATAAAGTATAGTTTGTGTTTATTCTGATAATTGTTAGTGTGTTTTGAGATTTGATCTGACGTCCATATGATTGGCAGCCAAGTGTGAGTATGTGACCAGCAAACAGCCCGGCATCTGACGGTCAAGTTTTGTAGCATACTTACTGTAGATGTGCTCTTACTACTGATTGGTAGGCAAATGCCTATTTAATGCACATTTTTTTAAAGTGTTTCTTAAAAATGCCCAAAAGAAAAAATTATTTTACATCATAACAACACACTGTCATATACAGCAAAACAAATAACTGAGAATCTGAATATACCCCTGACCTAGCACCTTGCAATTTCTTTTAGTTTCCATCCAAACATTTAAGGATCAGTTTTTTGCCATCAGTTGAAGCAGGGGAATATAATGAAAACCTTATTTCTGAAAAACCTCAGGAAGAGTGACATCATTGTTTTGAGGGCTGGTTTCATTAAATTAAAAAAAATACTGATGTTAAAGTGTATTTTGAAAAATAATATAAACCATTTAATTTTTTTAAATAATCCTTGTTTGACCTTCTAAAAATGTTGGATCATCCTGGCACTTGTGCCAGACAACATCCTGCAACTCACTATTAGGAAACAGACCACACAACATGGGAAGGATAAAGCAGATAGCTTATAAGACCCAGTCAACTAATCGGCTGAGGATGAGGAGAATTTCTCCTAAAAACATGTTTTTATAAACATTTAACAAGTAGAGTAAATGTTAAATGGAAATAATTTGAGTCAATTTTTATAGCATAAACATCGCTTGGTAATTACTTACTGGGACCAGTTTCAGTAACACTTGTTCCACTTGTTCATTTTTCGAACTTAGTCGGAATTAAGGGCTGAAAATGAGAACAATTGTTCCCAAAACTGGTCCCAGTAAAAAAAATCATTCAAATTCTTTCCATTTAATATTAATCATATCACTGTCACAACTTCTTTGCATTTTTGCAAATTTTCAGGGTGAATGTTATTTTTAAAGGTTGACTTAAGTTTTAGGTTTTTAATTAAAATAATCATAGAAAGCTCTATTAATTTTCAGCTTCCCTTATTTAGGGTTGCCATTATAGACAAAGCGTACTGAACAATTTAAATATCCAATTAAGTGCATATGAGTAGAAAAAGTTATCTACCATAACAATATGCTCCATGGTTTTAAATATTTCTTTATTTTTAATATCTGTATGTTATTTATGTATGTGATAAGAAGCTTATTTTACTTACGCTTTCGCTGCCAATCCTTAATGAGCTCATTTCTTTTACTCATTCTCATCTCAAGAAACCTTACCAATTCGTTTATTAAGTGCTCATTGCTTGCTTCTGTCAACTGCATGTTAGGAAACGGAGGTCCCAAGCTAGAAAAACCCAAACAAACTATTTAGCTTCACAACATGTGTAATTGGAGAATCAAAATAAGACTGCACAGCTTCTATGTTTCTTAAAAATAAATGGACTTTACCAGTATATCAATCCAATATCAGTTTGAATGCTCTGTGCTTCTTTCACACCATTTTCTTCCATTTTCCGTAACGCTGCTTTAAAGATCTGTAATAAAACAAAATGTGTAGATCATGTTTATGCTCCTGTAATCTGTGCATCAATGCTTTTAAGAGAAATACACAATTTTCTGTCCAGCCTTACTTCATCAGTAAAGTAAACAAATGCAACAGGTTGCAATGGCTATGATTGGTTGCTGAACGTTTTACTGCTTTTCTCCATCACAAAATAGTTCCGCTTAAATTTCCGAGAGAGTATAGAAATATTGTATTACACTATGCAGTGTTGTCTAAATAATATAGTATGAAGGATTAAGGAACAAAATTTACTGATCATTTAATCATTATTTCTTTATATAGAAATGTGTATCCATTGTGTAGTTCAACAGCTGCTTCTAGTCAACAAATAATGGCAGAAACATGTAATACCAGTGTAGTGAAACATAAGCAAGGAAACAATTTTTCCTAGTGTATATAAAAAGTTTTGTGAAAAGTACCTTGCTTTTTTATTAAACAATATACTTATGCTTAACAGTAGGATTTGCTGGAGTTTCCAAAAGCAGCATAACGGTGCAAAGCATATTAGCAGAGGTGCAACATCTCTGTAAGCAGCTTTTCAACAAGCGACAACTGAAAATGCAGTGAATGTGTATCACACATTGTTCTGGGAGAGCAAACATAGTGAGATTTGGTGGGAATGATGGACATTGTCATTGGCCAACTAATTATCAATTTCTGTGATGATTCAGGCAGTTCATTTGTAACTGCAGCAGATTATTAGTATCTTGGCCCTTCCATCTTCAGATTAGCTCTTTTAAGTAAGTCATGAAATGGAATAGCCTCTGAAGACATGTTTATTCTGCATGAATTTTGCATAACTATTAAACTGTAAGAGATGGAGAAAACCTTACTATACAAAAAATGTAGATCTTGTTAAAACATACAATTAATATCATATGAATTTTTTTCTTGAAGTTGACTTTTGAGATATTCCTTATCATTGATTTCAGTTCTAAAATACTTAAATATTTTTCATATGGGAATTTGTTAACTCCTAGCCTTGCATAGTAACGGATTTCAACTACATGGTAACCTGCTTTTAAAACATTTGACTATCATTTTAGCCTAGTGTATTCCCTTATTTATCTTATACTTACAAGGGAGGAGGCAATTAAAACAATTTCTGCTAATGTTTATCTCGATAAGCATGGAGTAAATAGGAGAATATTTTGTCACAGAGACATAGAGAAAGTTCTGCGAATGGAACATATCAGATATTAAAGTACCTTTTGAAATTAAAAACACTGTTTACTTTTTTTATCAATTTTATTTTTTAAAGCCTGTACTTTAATCGCTTTTCAATCAGTGTTAAAGACACTTGTCATATACAACCAGCTTATGACCATGTCTGAGCAGCGCATAATCTGTGAGAATTCAAGTGTTCTATCACAATTCCACAAATACAAAGAACGCTTCTTGAACTTGATGAAACTTAAGAGATAAAAGATAATATCATAATACATCTATTTATTCTCTCAAACTTTTCCAACAACTTTCTACACCAAGTCTTCAGTAATCAAAGAATGTCGCTCGCTTCTTCACGAAAATTTGTGTAGGCCTTTTTAAATGCTCTAATCCATTTCATGTTCTTTATATACACTTCACTGATGTATCAATGAATTTCAGCTGCTCTCGCATCCTTTACATTAAGAAAATGAATGCTAAGAGTGTGTATCATTATCAGCGGCAGACTTCTATGAGGATGGAATTCAAAAGCTGGATGTATGATACAACAAGTGCTTCATATTGGTAGAATGTATGCTGAAAAGAAGGTTAAACTACAGAGTTTCATGCAAAATTAAAATTGATAAAAAAGTATATGGTGTGTGTTTTAATTTTAAAACTGTACCAGTGACCAGACTCTGTAATTGAAGCTGGTAAAGTTAAACCAGAAGAAATCTCAGCAACTGTGAATCTTGAACAACATTCACTAGGTGATCAGCTGAGGATGAGAAGAAATGTTCTTAAAGCATACCCTGATTACAAAAAAAAAAATGGTGCAGTATGTTAAAGTCGGAGAGATCCATAGTGATTCCTGACAGTTGCCTTATGTCGTGGCTGCTCCATCACACTGTTACCACTTAGTCCCATCCATGGCTGCAGCAGGACAATAGGCCATGTTCAAACAAGCAAACTAAAACATTAACACACTATCCAACAGCAAACATAACATTTCAATGTAAAGAAGTCTGTAGCAAAGCAAAGCACAAGTGGATAATCGCGCCAACTTAAACTGCATTGAGGAACATTTGTTACATCTTGCAACAAGGATGATATCATTGCTTACATAGCATGCATCTATTGGCAGAAAGGCAGATATGCCAGCTGAGACAGTGCACTGGCTGTCAGGGATCACTTTGCATCTACCTTACTTTAGTAAAGATTGACTCAAATGATTTAAAATTTTAAATAATAAAGTATAACATTTACCACAATATTGAGCAGGATTAATACAAATACTCATGGGCTGCCTGCTGTTTATAATTGTATTGAGAGGTTTAGATTTAGCACTTAAAGTTCAGTAATGAAAATGAAACACAAATAATTTTAAATACCAATCCAATGCATCTTTCCAGCTCTTAATTTAAGCATGTTTTACACATAATTTTAATTTGACTAACCAAATCCTTTTGGGATCTGAATAGGCACATTCTAAAGTGTGAAATAACTACTATATGCACACATTTTCTTATGCACTCAGCTCTATAGACCTTATTCAGCAGATTTTGTGTCAATTTCAGAAACAGAGCAGAGCAGAGCAGAGCAGAGCAGAGCAGAGCAGAGCAGAGCAGAGCAGAGCAGAGCAGAGCAACAGCATTGAGATCTGAAGTATGTTATATATCCTAAGAAAAGACATTACAGCTACTAAATGAGAAAAATAATGCCATATAGCCTCATTTCTATACAACAGATGCCATAATGACAGAAGACTGGAAGCAGCCAAATTACGAACTCTGATACATAATGACAAGATATGCAATGTACGGTTTTCACCACAAACTATGCCACAACCAGAGATTCCACCAATTGGAAAAAGAATGCATGTGTAAAGTTTGCAACAAACACTGCAAAAGATAACATGCTCAAAACTGCAAAGAAAGGACAATCTCAATAATAAGGCTAGGACAAGAATAAACTATATTTCATTATGCACATTGTGCACTTTCTCTGTTTATTATTATATACCCTAACATACAGTAGCTTCAATGCTAAGGTTTCAATCTGTCTGTAGATCCCAAAGTTCACGGCTTTGTCTAATAATTCGGATAGTTTGCAGTATGGTGAATAACCTATTCACCATAATGACTGAGCCTCAAAGAAACTTTCTTTGGTTGTTGACAACACTGTTGAAAAAAAGTCACGTAACCTCTCCCTTCTTCCCTGTAAAACTAACAGCTAAGAAAAGATGCACATAAAGTAGTAAACATTTTCTTGAAGAAATTGACAGTTCTGAATAGAGCATCTCTAACACTTATATGCAAAGAATGTGTAAGGACAGCTGATACCTGGTTAGCCTTCCTTCTGCCTGGTGTAAATCCTAATTCAGGTTTCCTTGGAGTAGGCTGTGCTACCTGAACCTCTTGAGTCATTTCTGCAAACTTCATTACATGCTGGGGAAAAACAGGAAATATTATATTAAATTTAGGGCCAGTTGTATACAGTGTTAACATAAGTGTAGTACATGAAATTAACTACAAGTTACAAATAACTTAGATATTTTCATTGCATAAACAATGATCAATGGTTATTTCATCTTGTTGAAAGTTATATAAAATTTAACTTGAAATAACAGCTGAAGTTTTCCAGGCAATGAACACTCTAGATGTTCTCAGGCTTCAAGCCTGATGATGGGAGAGATGCATGTTGCAAAGACTCAACATTACCTCACCTGGCTGGAAGCAAGAGAACATCTGCAGTATAAATTTGACTTGAATTTTTTTTTACTTTCTCTACCTGTACTATGAACATAGTGTATAGAGAAAGTATTGTATTCCACTTAAAAATTCAATACCAAGATTTCACCAGAAATATACGTTTTGAGGTCTTCTCAGTCCAAAACAATCTGATGTGATCCATTCACATGAATTTCTCTTTCTCTACATCCCTGCAACAAATTGTTAAAAAGCTTGTTCTTCTATTTAATTCAAGTTAATCGAGAAAAAATTAACAGAAATGGTCTTATTACTTGCTTCCATATATGTAGAAGGGAAATAAGGAAGTACCATAGGTTAAAGTGACAGTCAAAAGCTGGTGCTATGTAATTGAAGAACCTTTGTATGGACAGGAGTTGACAAATTCCCATATGAGAAAAGTGAAAGTATTTTAAAGCTGAATCCAATAACAAGGAATATCTCAAAAATAATCAACGCCACAAAAAAATGTAATGACATCAATTGTGTATTTTAAAGAGCTCTCTACATTTTCTATTAGGTAAGTTTTTATCTATCTCATACTGGTTTACCAGTTATGCAACATTCCACAAAATTCATACAGAATAAAGATGTCTTCAGAGGCTATTCCCAGAAGATTCAAAATATATATTTTGTTTGTCGTGTAAATGTCTTTAATATACAATATTTTAATCAAATTCGTTAGAGCCAATTTTGAGAAAATCAAAATTTTCAAAAATGTTTCCATGCAAAGGATAGCTGGGGGTGGGGGAATTTTCTTGAAAATATTGGTGTCGCATTCTTAGTAGATACTGAACTTAAATAACAAGTTTTGTATTTAACACACACAGACAAACATTTTTCTAAAAATGCTTTTTTTGGCTTCAGGGTGCTCAAAACATATATTTCCTGTGAAATCTTGGTATTGAATTTTTGGATACTTTACAATACCTCCTCTATACACTTTGTACATAATGTATATACAGAAAGTAAAGAAACATTTTTAGAAAAAGGTCCATGTGTGTCTGTGGCAGCATAGCTCAAAATAAAAGACAGCTAAATACCAAACTTAGTATTTACATTTGGTATCTTCCAAGGATGCAACCAAATTCCCCACCCCAAACCACCCTTTACATGAAATTTTTTTTTGAAAATTTGCTTTTCTCAAAAATGGATTTAACGATTTTGATTAAAAGACTGTATATTAAAGCTATTTACATGGCAAATAAAAAGTATATCTTGAATTTTCTGGGAATAGCTTCTGAAGACTTGTTCATTCTGGATGAAAAAAAAAAAAAAAATGTAAATGGCGTGTTATTTATGGCCGCTCTTTAACTACTGTGGTTCTCAGCATCCCATTCTATATTGGGTGTGAAAGACCACTTAATTTTGCTCAGAGGCCTCTCTATCAGGCTTGAGGTTCTTTTATGTGCCGTAAATCTATAAAGGAAGCCATGCTAAGAATTTTTACACCCGAAAAAATCCATTGTCCTCCGCCGGGTTTGAACCCACGACCTTAGGTACATGAAGTTAGCATGGTAACCATTACACCACAGAGGGCGATATTCTGGATGGATTTTGCTAAATTTTGCATAACTGGTACACTGTAAAAGATACATAAAAACTTACTAAACCAAAAATGTAGATCTCATTAAAACACAATTTATGTCATATACATTTTTGTTTTAGAGTTGACCATTTCTACGATATTCCTTTTTATTGGTTTCAATTGTAAACTTGCATCTTCACAAACAGGGTTGTCCTTTTCTTCTCTCTTTTGTTTTCTTGGAAATGCAAAGCGAACCGAACTTAAATTTTTCAGATATCGATTGGCATTTAAAAGCTCTGACTATCGCTTTAGCCTGGTATATTCCCCTATTTCCCTTCTGCTTATAAGGAACTAAGTAGTAAGACCAATTGTGTTAACGTTTATCTTTTTTAGCATGATGGAAATGGAACAATAATCTTTTGTAAGAATAGTTTGTTTGTAGATAGAGAAAGTCATGTGAATGCAACACATCAGATTTTTCCAAGTTAAATCATGCTGACCAGAGTTTAGCAAGAGTTGAGCAAATATTTTACAGGAAAATAATTAAAATATCATTGTCAGGGTTATTATTTGTAAATGTATTAATAAGTATGAATAAATGTAATTATTGACATGATCTACATCCTAGAGTTTGGGCATAGAGTCTAATCTCATAATAGGAATTAGGCATTGCTAACTACTGGAATCAAAACAAATTTGGTGAGAATGTCAATTGGAGATATATCAAAATTCATTGCATGATTTTTATATGTACTTTAATATAAATATTTTCTCCAAACCATTAAATCTATGGGTCCATTTAAGTGTTTTAATAATTTAACATCTGGAATTATTTCATGATTCAATTTCCAAAAATGTTCTGCCACAGCTGATTTATCAATTTGTTTGTATTTAATATTCCTAAAGTGCTCTTTTACTCTGGTTTCTAAATGACAGTGTACAATCCACCTAGAAGCAGTAACAATAATAATGTAAATAAACAAGATAAAAAAAAAAATTGAGCTGACGATGCAATACACCATTTTTTTGCAAAACTAGTCCTTGGATTCCAAAAGATAAGTGGAGAATTGTTACAATTATTATATTAATATTTGTGTTACTTCGCAGTTACTAGCTTCTTTTTACATTTATAACACAATTTTATTACTGGTGGGAGCGTAAACGAAAAAGAAAAATGTTTATAATCTATTCAGCCTTAAGTTGATCCTTGCCAAAACAAAACCCAGGCAACCAGTGCACCGTTATAATGCAGCCTTCCACCACTTGCACCAGAAATACTGTTATGCGTTCATGACCACATGGCATGTACACATGGCATATTGTAATGTGAAACAAACAGAGCCATTATTCCGACAACTAAAATATTCTGCTAGGTATAATAATGATAATATTGATAGACATAACAAAATAAATGGGTGACATGTAATAATTAACTCCAAATAACATGAGCGAAAAACAAAAGAAAAAAAGTATGTGATAACTTGCATTTAATCACTCTGGAAACCTTTCTCCCCAGATCAGAAACATTTGTTTGTGCTGCTGCTTTTCAGCCCAAGGCTGATAACCAGGTTAACAACAATGGTGTCACAAACTATCCATCTCCGAAAACAATGCTTCTTATTTTGTTAAATGTAGCACTTATCGAGCGTTTAAAATTATGCACTACTATGCAAATTGATTCTTCACATTCTTGCATTACGTATTTCATACACTTCTTTTTTTTTTTTTTTTTTTCTGGGTATAACATCTTTTTCAGATTTTATTTTTGCAAGTAGTGTTTATATTTGTAGCCAAACCACTGTGAAAACAGGTGTTATAATTTCACCATTTCTTTTACAGGAACAACATTTCTCACAAAGCTTACTATAAACATGCAACACTATAGCTTTTTCACCACGCCAACGGTTTACCAACCTTATGCATTATGTGACTCGACAAAGATGCAAGAGCAAATTCACGGCAATCATCCTCCATGATTCTAAACAGCAACCATTACTGTGTAAACATTACTGCAGAAATCAGGTGACTCCACGAATTGCAAGTTGGGATTGTAGCTCTGTTTAATGGTACAAATTGGTGTCAATTTAACTCTTGGGTATTTGTATAGAATATTATACCATTTAAGAATAAATTCTTTCTGTAATTTAGATTGTTAGCATGGGATTACATTCTTGCACATACTACTACTGTGTTCTACCCCAGTGTACTGACCATGCGGATCCATTTTGGCAGGGATCAACAAGAGTGAACAGAAAACAGATACTGTAATTATATATTCAGAAGTAAAAGGAAAAGATTATAGAACATTTACTCACAATGGTTTCATCGTAGTCTTCAACTCTTGGATTTACACAGACTATCATTTCAACTTGTCCTTCACCATCAAAATAATTCTTGAAAAGATGCGTTATTTTTGAGTCTCTGTAGGGCACAATTTTGTTGGTCCCCTGGATCTGATTTTCTCTTAGAATTTCAAGGCATGTTCTTAGAGTCATCAAAGAGTTATTAATATTACCTGCAAAACAGAATAGTTTGGTTAGTAAAAGTTCCAAAAGTTCAAATTTTGCTTAAACCTTTTTTCTAAAGAATAAACACTGAAAACTAATTATATTTGGTTCACAAACTGTTGTCTAATGAATTTTATGACAATTCATTAAAAGCAAAAAAAAATGTTTTTTTTTTTTATTCTTTAAGGGGAGTCTTATTTTATTTCCAAAGCTGCCATAAACTTTTGAGGAGTCATTTTCTTCCCTCTTTGATAGTTAATCAATTCTTTGTTTATGATTATGTAGGTATTTTAAGTCTTAAAAAAATATTGCAGTTGTGAATGACAGAAACTTCCAACTTTAAAATTATGTTTAGAGTTTGTTGAAAATGTTGCTCCAAATTGGTAAACTGGATTAGAAATAAATACTTCTACAAAATGGATAAAACAAACTATAGGTTAAAGGTAGTCTCAAAATAAATCAGGACTGATATATCCTACCAACATAAATGTTGATAGTGTTTAATGCCTGTTCTATCTACTACGGCCCTGCAGAATACCAACATAAATCCACCATGTCTACCAATATTCATGTAATGTTGAACAAAGTGAATATGATTCTAATTCAGATAGAGAAGTTTCCTCAGATGATAAAACTGTTTCAAATAATATTTTCTGGGTAGAGAGACAAAAATAAAGCATAACATAATGTAAATAATGTACTACTTGTATGGGATATGTGTAAACTGCATTACTAAGTTGTTTGCACAAAATTAGAAGACCAAATCATTAAATGATCAGAGGAGTATGCTGCTTCCAAGCTCTGGGCTAGCTCTTTTTCTTTTTTATTTGGCAAATTATGTTTTTATATTTGTTCTGGATTTAATGAAAGTTATCTATAACACTGTAAATATTATAGTTAAACCATGAGTCAGAATAGTGACACTCACCTCACTTAAAATGAAATTTTCAAGACATATGTTTCAAGGGTGTTTGCCCTCTTCTTCAGTTAAAGTCCAACTAATGGCTAGAAATTATGCTCTGTGGTCCAATATGGTGGAGACATCTGGTGTTCTCAGCAGGAGTTTGTAATCATTTGACGGTATTTCAAAATTCATGAGCTGGTTTTTGTGTTGTGTAATGAGAATATTCTCTCAAACTGTGAGTGCTGCCGGTTACAGGTTTTTAGCAACTTTATGCCGTTCTCTATTTCTTGATGTGATGTCCAAAATAGAAAATGACATAAAGTTGCTAAAAACCTGTAAACAACCCGGCAGCACTCACAGTTTGGGAGAATATTCTCATTACACAACACAAAGACCAGCTCATGTATTATGAAATACTGCCACCACATGATTACGAACTTCTGCTAAGCACACCAGATGTCTCCACCATAACGGACCACAGAGCACAATTTCCAGCCATTAGTTGGACTTTAACTGAAGAAGAGGGCAAACGCCCTTGAAACATAATTGTCTTGAAAATTTAATTTTAAGTGAGGTGAGTGTCACTATTGCAACTCATGTTCAACTATTTATTAGGGACACTCAAATTTCTTGAATAAAATGTTGCTAAATTCTTGAGTAATAAGAGAGAAAATTCTTGAGTGAGAAGGTAAAATTCTTGAGTTAGAAAGGAAAATTCTTGGATACGGTAATTCTTGGATATTAACTTACTCACCTACAAAAATAGAAATAAATGCATAATTAATAAATGCATAATTAATTTATACAATCTAAAATATAAAAACACTAATAGCAAGCATAATTTACACACACTCATATGGTTTACTTTCATAATTATAAGCTGATAGCATCTCCAAGTTTGTGATTGTGAGATTTGTTCTGAGGTCCGTCAACACACACGAAAAGTTGGAAAAAAACCTTTCACAGTTCATGTTTGAGACAGGAACCCACAGCGCCCTTAAGGCACCATCAACAAAAAGTTGATGATCATCACGCATTGCATGAAGAGCATCTTCTACTGATATATTTACATTGCTCTTCAGAATATCCTGAAGATCCCTGTAAGCATGCAGTCCTTCATCGATGGGAATACCCTTCATTGATGGTACTTTGTGGAAAAGGGTTTTCAGCTCGTCTCCTGCAGCAGGCTGTGACAGCTCATTCTGCCTGTAGAAGAGTGCAGCCGCAGGCTCCAAAAATGCACGGGCAGGGTCCCCCAACATAAGATTGTCCAGCTTGGTGTGCATATGGCCTGCTGCAATTTTTATGTCCTGCATCGAACTTCCCCTGAGATTTCCTTTCAGGGCATCAAGCTCCTCCTGAACTCTGTCACTGAAAGTTCCGGCAGCAACTATTTGAAAGCGCTTCTTCAAATTCTGAAGTTTGGGATACAGTTCTGCAGCCATCGGTTTGGAATTTGTTTCCAGGCTGAGCAACAATTGCTTCATCACTGAAGCTAAAGATTTCACAAACAGAGCTTGCACGTAAAGCATCTGTAGCTCAGAATCAGTAATATTCTGCAGGTGTGAAGATGCTGCAGTAAATGACTCTCTGCCACCAATGGAGCGAAAAAAATCAAAAAGAACGGTCCAGTTATCTGCCATCCATTCAACTGCTTCCACCCAGGAATTCCATCTTGTGGCCACTGGAATTGGAGACATTCCTGCTGCAGATCCTTTCTCCTGCATGAATTGCCGAAATGCATGTCTTTTTTTCCGGGCATGCAGAAAAGTCTGCTTGACTGAAATGACTAGTTTATTTAGCGATGACAAGTAGTCCTTCATCACCACACCAATCAGATTTATTTTGTGTGCCCAGCACTGAATATGTAGGGACTCATTTGGCAGGAGAAGTGATAACCCAGCATAACAGGAGGTCATATAACTGGCTGAGTCACTTACTAATGCCACTACTTGGTCAAAGTTTACCCCTGTGTTCCGTAGTGCCTCTGTAATTGTTCGAGCACAGGACCGTCCATTCACTACCTCCAGTGAAGTGACAGCAGGCACATATTGCTCCTGCGATCTGGAGGGCTCCACTGTAGACAGCAGAACAACGAAAATTGCCCTGCCCATCTTGTCTGTTGTTTTGTCAGCCATAACAGCAATCTTCTTGTTCTGTAGGGCTGCAACAACTTTTTCCTTCCTGGAGTTTGCCAAGAGAGGTAAATATTCTCTACGGAGAACATTGCTTCCTGGAAGGTCTCCACCGCCAATAACGTTCTTCTTCACCCATTCCTTGAAGGCTGGGTGATCTGCCTTCTCCAATGGAATATTGGTTGAAATCATCATTTCAACCGTGGAAGTGACAAAATCCAGTTTGGCAGCCTGGTAAAAGTAGAAAAGAAAACATAAGCATAGACCAGAACTTTTGCAAAATGTCTTTTTAAATGTGTTAAATCTTGAAAGCGATCTCTAAGATTGATTCTTTGAGATTAAAATGCTGCAGTTTATGTTCCTTTTTATAACATGTCTTTTGTTGCCTTATTTTTCATTTTTATAGCCCCCTTTAACTTCTTTGGTGATATCGGAGGCTTTAACTTTCAACGGCAACAGGCCTAACAGAACTAAAAATTATGTCCTACCCGCGTATTTTGTATGCTACACTTCATATCTGTGAGAGCGTGCTCGCATGTCCCTCAACGTGCGTCATACAACCGGCTAAATCACCGCGAACCTAAAGCAGTGTTGTGTTATACACCCGATGTCAAGTTATAAACCAAAATAAATTTGAAATATGATATAAAATCATGTAAAACATATAACTGAGCAAAATAAGTATATGCGATTAAGCGAAGAGTGCAACTACACACGATATTTTACTATTAGCCAAATAATGTTCTGATTTCTAAAAACATGTGCTTTAAAAGGAAGTAAACTGGCATTTAATTTTAAATAGGTAATACACCTTTACCTCTTTACACACAAGTTTCAAACTCTAAGTAACAAAATAAAAATTGTCACAGAATTGAAGTAGATAAATGCAGAAAATGTGGAAATTACATACCTTTGCTCCTTTTGAACATTCAGCCGCCTCGAACATTGTTCTTTGTCGCTTACGCGTTTTCGTTGCATCCACGTGTTTCTGGCTAGCAATATGTTTTTTTACAGCATCCGAAGTTTCATATGGAATTCTTTTATTGCAAAAGCTGCAAAGCATTATTTCTCCCGACCTCTTCATTCCGTCCTGCGAGAATTGCTTTACCCGCTCATCTAAGCTCACTTTCGGTGGCATGCTGTACGATATTTCAGAACTACGCTACTGCTAGTTAAAACGAACTGAACGCATGGGTGAACAGGAATTAGTGGGATACGCGTAGAAGAAGTTACTTAGGGTAGTAACAGAATGCGTGCGCAGCGCATACCGGATATGAGCGCTCCTATCTCGCTGGTTCAACGGCTTCGCTGGTCCGCCGATACTGCAGACTGCTGCTGTTATCGATCGAACGCTGACAAGATAGCCAATACCGTGCTAACAGACTCCCACGGCACTTAACAAAGCTTAAGCTGGAAGCAAAAAACGTTAACCGAAATTTGATAACAAGAATGTGTGATCTTTTTGCTATATGCGATAAATTTCGCGAGTGAACCTAAAAATTCATATATAGAGCGGGAATTTCAAAATTTCGCGAGTAGATGGTGTGTCAAAAAGTATTTAAATTAATCAAATATGTCTTCGTACACATTTATTCCCTAATTTTAAGCATTTTAAAAATTTTCGCAAGTTTCGCGAGTCGCGAAATTTGAGTGTCCCTAACTATTATACTTGAACTACTTCACTTGTCTCAAACTTCTGAATTACTTAATACTGTAAATATTGTTTTCAATGAAATTTAATACATATAATAATAATAATAATAATAATAATAACTACTCATTAGCTAGGCCTTTAAATTTTAAAAAAATGAAAAATAATGATTTCTACCTATTTCTGAAATTATAAAAATTATTTCTGAAAAATAATAACTTTGATTTTGTGTCTATTAGGCAAATTTAGAATCTGTATCTCCAGTAACAAAAATAAAAAACTGGTTATACAAATTAACATGTTTCAGTAACTGCTTCAGTCCTTGAGACTCACCAACTATGTTTTGCATGTCAAGAGAGAGAGGTGTGTTTATTCTAGGGAATTCTTCTTACATGTCTTGTTCCACCAACATGCCTATATTATACCATGACAGTCATACTACTCCTGCCTGAAAAGACAGGCTACTTATACTGCAAACAGAATGGAGTATTATCGTAAGGAGCCCATTCTATGCTGTAACAATAGGCTAGAATATGAAAAGTCAACATATTAGGAATAAATTCTTTGTTATTTACAAATTTTAAACATTTTTCTTCACAAATTTATCTGGCTTCGCATCTAGCCTAGCTAGCCAGCCCACTTATGTAATTTTACCTTAAAAAAGTTGAAATTTTCGAAAGTATTTTTTATACATTATTTCTATCTTTGGCTGACATGTCAATAAATACTCAGAAAAAACAAACAAATAAGCTCTTTAACTAACTGAAGTATATCTACAGAGCATTTCATATGATTGTTTGCATATGTAGATTTAAAAACAGCAGCGGAAAATGGATTTAACCCTTATTTCATGTGAAAAATACTAGAATAGAAAGAAAAACGATGAATTTTCGCTAACTATAACATTAACACCACTATCAAACACAAACTGGAAATACAAAAAATTCACCTACTGCCCTTGGGCCTTTCAAAAAGTTGAACAAATCTTCAAAAAAGCAGCATAACACTAGCTGCATAGAACAAATTCATCCTGAAGAACATTCTAAACAAACCTCTTAAAAATAAAATTCATAGCACATTAACATCCGAAAACTACCACATTAGTTGTGAAGATTGTAGGCAAAACAAAAAACCAAAGCAAATAGACAAATCTGTTATGCCACACCATTTTTGGACAGAAAACCACAACATTGAGCAAAATATAAAAGTATTAAAACCACTAGCATCACCATTAGAATTGGAAATCTGGGAGAAAATATACATAATAAAAAAACAGCAATTATGTAATAAATTTTGAAATCCAGCCACTGAATGAAGTGTTAAAACTTTGCATCCCTAACACCAGTAGGCAGCAGGATCAGAAACAATAGGAGGAGGAGGAGGAGGAGGAGGAGGAGGAGGAGGAGGAGGAGGAGGAGGAGGAGGAGGAGGAGGAGGAGGAGGAGGAGGAGGAAGGGGGACAGTCAGCTGAAGATGAGGATAGATATTCTTGAAAATGTTACCATGGTTTTTCAACAATATTAAGTGAAGGTAGATGTAAAAAAGTGACTCACCTGACTCCAAGATTATTTATGCTCATTATGATGCCAGCCAGTAAAGGTATCCAGCAAATGTATATAAGCTTTCTTAATAATATGCAATACAGGGTTATTCTAAATGATAGTCGCAGTTACAAAAATTCATAATTGACGTAGGAATATGAATCTTGTTTTTTGTGTAGTGTAACTCAAAGCTTTTTACATACATTACATCTCTTCCCACACGCGAGTGATGGTTTCGAAGGTGGCTTGGATGTGCTGCTTCAGTTCCTGAATATCACTGGTAGAGGAGGAACAAATACCTGATCTTCAACATATCCACACACGAAGAAATCGCATGGTGAATGAGGTGGAAAAGGTAACAGTATCAGATCACATTCTGTTCTGCGTCCAATCCATCATTATGGAAGTTCTTGGTTTAAAAATGCTCTGACCTCCCTATGCACCATCCTGTTGCAGCACATAATCGTCCCTGTCATCACTCAACTGGGGTAACAACCATTCTGTGAGCATGTCCAGGTAAGTCAGCCATGTCACTGTATATTTATTGAACATGAACGGACCGTAGACCTTCCTGTTTGAAACAGCACAGAGCACATTCACTTTAGGGGAGTCTAGCACATGTTTCACATAACAATGGGGGTTTGTTGTACCCCAAATGCAAAAGTTTTGTTTCTTCACCTTTCCATTCACATGGAAAGTAGCTTTGTCACTGAAAACTAATCTGTCATGAAAATCATCATCTTCAAAATGCTCCTATGGTGCCATGCAAAAGTTGAAACGTAGGACTTTGTCATTAGCTGTTAGAGTTTGATGCAATTGTAGGCAACATGGCTTTACCTTGAGATGCCTTCCTAACTGTGGTTTGAGGAACTTACAGTTCCCTGCTACATCTCGTAGTTGATTTCTTAGACTATGCAGATAAACATCCCTAATCCAATTCACATCTGCTTCTGACAAAGCAGGATGCCCACGCTTTTCCCTTTGCACAAACAACCTGTATCCACAAATTCTGCATACCATCTGTGAAGAGTTGTATTCCCGTATTTTGTCCGAAAATGGTGCTGGATTATGGTAACACATCGGCGTTGATATTCAAGAATACAAAAAGCTCTCTATCCCCCACTTCGCTAAACACTGCTGCTACTGCCATTAGGTGGTAACTGGTGTCACTACAGTTATGCAGAAAAGAACTCAGAGTTTGCCTAACCATTACTGCAATATAAATGGTATGTTTTTCACGTTTTCTAAAAAAAATTCACAAACCCCCGACAATCATTTACAATAACCCTGTACATACAGAGTACAATGTTAATAACTTCTTTTTGTAGCTCAAGTTGTATGTGTTATTCCATTTTAATAGGAGTAATAATAATTTGTGAATTTTTTTGTAATTATACAATTAATCAGCAATCTACGTGATATAACATGAAGGAGTTTTTAGTGGGTATGCCGCCTGAGGAGCGGAGAGTCCCA
The DNA here is from genome assembly GCA_030762935.1 of Hymenopus coronatus. NCBI lineage: Eukaryota > Metazoa > Arthropoda > Insecta > Mantodea > Hymenopodidae > Hymenopus > Hymenopus coronatus. The sequence goes on from CM060882.1 coordinate 22,932,567, forward strand.
CATATCCTCCCAGCCATTGCACCTCGGCTGGGGGTTGAATGCGTAATGCATTTTCCCCCTCCACGGTAAAAAAAAAAAAAATTAAAATGTGCAACACACCAAATAATATGTTCATTAAAAGTCACAATTATCACCCATTAACACAGAATATTAAAGGAAAAAGTGGGTCATAAGTATAAACAAATAAACAGTTCTGAAATGAAATGGCCTGTTATTTATGGACACTCTTTAACTGCTTTGGTTCTCAGCGTCCCATTCTATATTGGGCATGAAAGATCCCTTAATTTTGCTCAGAGGCCTCTCTTATCAGGCTTGAGGTTCTTTTACGTGCCGTAAATCTATGACACGGGACCCACAGCTTTACTTCCCTTCCAAAGGAAGCCATGCTAAGGATTTTTACGCCCAAAAAAATCCATCGTCCTCTGCCGGGTTTGAACCCGCGACCTTGGGTATATGAAGTTAGCATGGTAACCATTACACCACGGAGGGCGACCAGCAGTTCTAGTGTTAACAGGCATAATAATGTATATTAGCAGATTTTTAGCCAATTTTAATTTTGGCAAGGTAATCTGCCCAATGTTTCACAGTACCTGCCATGACATGTTGACCTCTGCAGCAACATTACCAATTACTGTACTTACCTGCTTCTCTAAGTCGCTGTCCACTGTTTTTAGTTCTGTTTGTTCTTTCGCTACCAGCCAGATCAACAAGTGACAATTGACTAATCATCACAGCATTTCTATCTTGCACAGCTGTTTCCCCTTGGCTATCAAGGGGAGCCTGAAACATATATGTTAAAATTACATGACAAATAGATTTTATAAATTTAAGTTAATGATCTTTCCTGCTATACAGAAAGTTAGTTCTTAGTTTGTTATTATTGAAAACTAATAACAAAGTCAACCTGCTTAAAATACTTTTGGAAAGAGAGAGAGAGAGAGAGAGAGAGAGAGAGAGAGAGAGAGAGAGAGAAGACACTTTCACACCTAACAACCCTTTTCTAAACATCTGATGTATTTCACTCACATAGTTTTCACTATCTACTTTCAACAAGCCACTCATATAAAAGCTTAATCTTCCATCTATTTCATGCAAATCAAGATAAACATTAACAGAAATGGTTTAAATTACATATCTCCTTGTATGTTCAAGAGGAATAAGCAAATATATTAGGCTAAAGCTATGGTCAATTTCTTTAGAAGCTGGTTGTCACGTGATCATATTGAAATTAAGTTGTTCTTCCATGGCCAAGAGTTAAAAAATAAAAGAAAGAAAAACAAATGACCTCCCAGTTGAGAAAATCACAACTTTGGAATATTTAAACCAATTCACAAGGAATATCTTAGCCCTACATAAAAAAAGTAAAAAATACAAGATATATACTTTATTTGCCATAGAAACATCTTTATAATAGCATTTTAAATAAAATCACCAGAGGTAATAAGAAAATCAAAATTTTCAAAAAATATTCCACATAAAGAATGTAGGGGTTTTTCTGAAAATATTCATGTCATATCCTTGGAAAATACTAAACTTAAATACTAAGTTTGTTAAAACTTGGTGAGCTATGAAGAGACATCAGTTTCATGTACATTTGAAACATGGCATCCTTTAAAATAAAAGTGGAACTGATGTGTCTTCAAAGCTCGCAGTTTTAGTGATTCATTAATTTTAACCAAGTTTGATACTTTGTCCACTTTATATTTTTAAGTAATGCTGTTCATTGACATGGACCTTTTTCAATATATACATATATATTTTTTAGATTCAGGTATCTTCAAAACACGCATTTCCAGTGAAATTTCAGTATCAATTTTTTGGGTGGAAAGCAATATCTTCTCTACTACTCTGTATGTTGTACATATGTGGTAGAGAAAGTGAAAAGGTTTATTTAAATTTTAGGACATTTAAATGTGTACTTACATTGAAATAACAATATCATTTTTTTTTCTGAAATGAAATACTTCCACTACTCTAAAAGAGAACAGGAAGTAACAAAATGAAACTGACTGAACAATTTTGGAACATCATAACTTCCTGGTATTGAAACCTTGTAAACCTTGCCTTTTTAACAGTGTGTAATAATTTTTTGATGACAAGAAATGCGTAAAATGTTCAATGCAGTAAATACACAAAAATTATATGTACAATTAATGGGAATTCCATTTTATAAGGATCATTAAAGAACTGGTAATAATTTTTATTTAATTTGAATTTTAAAATGTTTAAAATTTCACTTATGCAACATATCATGACTCCATCCTCACCATGATAGTAAATTTTTACAATTTGTCAAAAGTGTTCGCATCAACTCCTTCATTTTTAAAAATTACATTAAAATGAAAATAACCTCAGTTAATCGTTCTGCTGTAATTATTTGTTAGTAGTAATGCTTCTGTCTGTCATGAATGCTGAAATTCTTCTTGGCACAACAATAACCACTTATTAAACAAGAACATGACTCTCCAGGCTGCACACAAATTTCAATAATGAGGCTGCAGGTGGCACATTTCCTGCAACCATGTTAAATAGAATTTTAGAAACTAAAAATGCAGAGGTTGATAACCCAGTTAATAGAATCAGTCCTAAATCGTTAGCAGCGCACTCTTTTTTTGAGTATTTTTCGGTTTCAATAGTGAATTTTTTAATATAGTATTTCACTACTTGTGACACTGCAGGCGATGACACTGGGATACATGGAATGAAGATGGAGCACCAGAGGAATGTGATGGCGGGGGAAACCGGAGAAAACTTGCCCCTGCATTACTTTGTCCACCACAAAATAGTGAACTATATTGGTTGATGCTGTAAATTCAATGATATATTTTTTTTAATGCATTCTGAGATAACTTCTCTAGAACTATCGTGAATACTCTATTTATCCGAATACAAGACAACCCCCATTTTTTCAGAACTTAATTTTGAAATAAAATTCAATAGTTTGTCATATATTTTAAACCAACTAATGTGCACTTAACCTGATTAAGTCCCTTATTATTATTACTTAATATTATTTTGCACAGAAATTCAAGTTTTGAGTGGTTGATGGAGAGGGGAGTATGGAATGTACAGTATAGATGCGATGGTACGCGATGGATATCATTTTGTATTTAGAATGGAAATATATGATATGTGTGCGATTATAAAACATGACAGTACAGTAGCTGTAACAATGGTGATGGATATGATTTTCTACTTAGAAAACATACTTATATTGTACATTTTTTTTCCCTAATTTGAATTTGTGCAGAAATTCAATTGCGAGCAGGAGAGAGATGGAGAAGGGAGAACTGAAATGTACTGGTATATCTGTGTTTGGTGTTGATGGTAGCTTAGCTGTAATGACAATTATGGATATGATTTTCAATTAAAACAACATACTTAATATATCGTAAAAAGAATTACCTAATTCGAATTAGCGTGTAAATTAATGTCAGAAGAGATGGAGAGGGGAGTACAGCGATGTATGGAATATGTGCAATGATAGAATGTGATGATGGTGGCAGTACTACATAGGTGTAACACCGATAATGGCTGCTATTTTCTATTAAGGCAACATATTTAATATATCATAAAATGTTTTACCTAATTCGAATTTCCACATAAATTCACATTGCAGGTGGCACAGAGAGACAGAGGGAAAACTGGAAATGTACCAGTATAGTGTGTCCCGAGGAGGAGAAATGACTGTTGGATTCCAATACAATATTACATGCAGTCGCCATGCGAAAGGAAGATCTCTAATTTTATTTTAGTGTCGGAGAGTAATCTTTTTTTCCAATGAGAATGCTCATAGACCTATTAATAGATAGTTTTGGCGCAAAATGAAATGCACAAAATCTGCTGCAACATTGCAGCCTTGGCAATAATGGATACTATTTCCTCCAGACTTCACTACTGCCGTACCCATGAAGTTTGAAACTTACTTTTTCACTGCATGGTATTCAGAAAATATATCGCGAATGCAAGGCGATCCCGCCAGTTCGTACATTAATATTTTGGAAAAGAACATTGTCTTGTATTCGGATAAATATGGTATATCATCCATGTATGGAAACCACACCTTAAAAATCTGATGTGTTCCATTCACATGACTTTCTCTACATCTTGCAATAAATTATTGTTAAAAAGTTTATTCTTCTATTTACTTAATACTAATCGAGAAAAAAATTAGCAGAAAGGGTGTCATTAAATAGAAGGGAAATAAGGGAGTAACATAGGTTAAATCTATAGTCAAATGTTTTAAAAGCTGGCTGCTATGTGACTTAAGTTCCTTTGTTTGTATGGACAGGAGTTGACAAATTCCTGTACGAGAAAAGTAAGTTTTTAAAGCTGAAACCAATATAAAGGAATATCTCAAAAACGATCAACTCCACGAAAAAAATGTATGTAACATAAATTGTGTGCTTTAACGATATCTACACTTTTTCTTACGTAAATTTTGGCCTACCTCTTACAGTTTATGAGTTACATAAAATTCCACAAAATTCATCAAGAATAAACAGCTTTTCAGAGGCTATTCCCAGAAAATTGAAGATATACATTTTATTTGTATCAAAATCATTAGTCATTTTTTAGAAAATCAAAATTCTCGAAATTTTTTCCATGTAAAGAGTAGTTAGGAGTGGGGGGCATTTTCTTGAAATTCTTCGTGTCCCATTCTTGGAAGGTATTGAACTTAAATAGCAAGGCACGCACACACGTATTTTTCTAAACAGGCTTTTTTAGGATTCAGGGAGTCTCAAAACGTGTACTTCCAGTGAAATCTTGGTATAGAATTTTTGGGTGCAATACAATACCTTCTCTATACACTATGTACATAGTATGTATAGAGAAAGTAAAAACATGTGGAAATGCTTCTATTACCCTTGTTTTTGAGTTACTCTTGTAAAGATCAAATGGCCAATCCTGAAGTTGTTGGTAGAACTTTTGGTTAAGCATATAACATTTTTCTTGGTGCAGAAATCTAAAAGTTTATTGAATTCATCAATTTGAGTTGTAGTTAAACCTTTTCCTAAGAGTCTAGTTAGATTTTTTTTTTTTTTTTCCGGGTATGATGGTAAAACAGAGAAAGATAATGGTTGCCATTCTTAGATATAAAGATTATAAGAAATAATTAAGATTAGAATTTGGCTTATACAGAAAATCAACACATGTAGATAACTGTATTATGACTGTGCCCTGCACCGAGCATGTGCACACAACTTGCCTTGTAAGTCATAGTTGATTTTTGGCATACATTGTTACACACATACATTAATGAACACCTGTGCTGTGGTAAGTTCTTTTGCCATTGCAGCTGTGATTGTTACACAAGTGTAAGTGACACAGGTTCTTTAGGAAGGTTCTTTAACATCAAAACTGCATATTGTTAAGCCCGAGTGAGTTTGTAAACACCTGAAGTGCTGTATGTGCGGCAACTTCTGGAAATTTTCAGTGACATGACCAACAGATACACGATTAGAAATATTAGCAAAGTAAAACAGCATGATGCAAAGAAAAATGCAAATTTACATTTCCCCCAAAGATATTTATTTGAAAAAATTTTCAATGATTTCAATATCAAACTGGTTCCACATAAACATAGTGCCAGAAATTTACCTGATCACCTGTTTAGCAATACTAGTTCAATTAAAAAATTAAATTTATAGTCAGTTGTTAAGGCTTTGTAAAATATATTTTAGTAAAACTAATATTGGTTGGCATCTCAAAATAATTTGAGAACACCTTGTGGTTTACCAGGAAACAAGTCAGTCAGTTGAAAAATTCAGTGCTATGCCGGCAGCTGCCATGTTAACTCAGTGGCAGAGCAACCGGCTAGAGATCAGGAGATCCGTAGTTCAAATACCAGCTATGGCATTGAATTGTTCAGTCTAACTCTACCTATCCAAAACAAAAAGAAATTTGGAAACTAGAATGAAAGCACAAATGAGAGGTATAAAATATAAACAGACAGATAAACAGATAGCTCATCATTTCTGGTCAGATAATAATAATAATAATTTCCAGGGCATACAACTTTCAAAACAGATAGATTTATTGGGAATTAAGATTGTGAGAAAACATGCATTACTAAGAATGAAAAATGAGTTATATATTTGACATACTACAGTTGATATCATTCGACTAACCAATTACAAACAAGAGAGGGAGGAGTTACTACTATAGGGGAGCAGTGGAGCACACCTCAAGAGGAAGCTATATTCCTTGAAATGTGCTGTTTTAAAACAATATAAGAGAAACTGATGTGTTTTTAAAGATCACCAGTTACCATAGTTTTACCATATTTAATACTTAAGTTGTACCTTCCAAGGATGTGACACAGAAATTTTCTGGAAAATCCCCCCTCCCTCACTGCAAACTATCCTTTACATGGGACTTTATTTGAAGATTTTGATTTTCTAAAAAAATACTAATTATGTTTAAATACCATATATTCAAGTTATTTGCATAAAAATTAAGTGTATATCTAGGATTTTCTGGGAATAGGCTCTGAAGACCTCTTTCATTCTGGATGACTTTTGCATAACTGGTACACTGTAAGAGAGACAGAAAATACTACACAAAAAATTTAGGTCTTGATAGAATAACAGTTTATGTCCTTGGAGTTTTTTTTTTTTTTTTTGTAATTATTTCCAAGTTCCTTGTTACTTTTTTCAGTACTTATACTTTTCTCAAATGGGAAGTAGCCATTTGTTTGTCTTATTTTTTTTTTCCTCATGACTATACAAAGAGAATGAGACTGCCTCCATGGTCGAGTGGTCAGCGAGCTGAGTTCTCACCCGGAGGTACCGGGTTCGATTCCCAGCTGGAGCAGGGAATTTTTCTTTAACCAGCATTATTCCCTAACCCCCACAGAGTCTGGAAGTATGTATTTGAGAGTGAATGTGTGTGTGTGTGTGTTTCAGGAAATAAAATGGTTTAAACCCAATGTAAATAACCTACAGAACATGAGTTGTTTCTAATTCGAAGCCTTAGATGTTAATGGGGGCTATATTAAAAAAAAAAAAAAAAAGAAAGGAGAAGAGAATGAATGGAATCTTATCAATTACGACCAGCTTTTAAAAGATTTGACTATTGCTTTTAGGCAAGTGCTTTCCATATTTCTCTTGTACCCACAAGGAAATAACTAGAAACACTTTTTCTTAATACTTATCTTGATTAGTATGGAGTAAATAAGCTACATAATTTGTTGCAGAATAAAAAAAGGAAAGATAGGTGAACGAAACACATAAGATTTTTGCACCATATTTTACATGCAATTCACATATTGAGTAGAAAACGACTTTTCTACATAACTGCACAAGTCTTGTTGTAGTTGTTATTTTGGCATGATTACTGCTCCTACCCTTCCATTTTTAGTTTGCAAAAGAATATATATTGACAAACCTGTACAAGCCGGATAGTGAAAACAGAATGGCTCCTGCTTGACTCTGTATTAAGTGTGGTCATCGCCATTCTTTTCTTCTTCTGACCTTTATAAAAGGCTTCAAAAGCCTCCTCTGGAGATTTCACCTCTACTTCCGTTACAGAATGCACATACATGTTATGATTACCATCTTCTCGAACAAACCTTGCCTGAAGTTGCCTGGAAAAAAAATAATTATGAACTTAAAGTGTGATTGTTGGTGTTTAAGGGCACTCAATTGCTAAAGTCATTAGTGCCCTAAACTGATAAGCAAAGCTTAGAGCTGATTTCACCAATGATAATCTTACACAAAAACTGAAGTTAGTTACAGTGAAGCAACACAAATGTTAATATAACAAAAATGTTGTGACATAACTTCACTTATCTTTGTAAATAAATTCACAATAGAGGACCTGTTTAGTATTCTCTTTGATTACATCACCAACTTCTACTTTCTTGTAGTTTATTAACATTGTTACAGTTACTAGGTTACGGCTAGTTTGCTACAATATTGCCATTTACAGGAAGTAAAACAAATTTGGTGACCGAATCAAATGGCAGTACAAAAAAGTAAATAAGCAATCTCAATTGTTCACAAAAATATTTTTTCACACACCATTAAATTGATGGGTCCCTTTATACATTTTAATAAATTAATTTCTGGATTTATTTCATGGTTAAATGATGTTTGGAAACCAGAAATAAGGAGCATTTTAGAAACATTATATATAAACAGATTGTTAAATAAGCTTTCCAAATGATAAATATTAACAACAGAGACACTTTTAACAGTGAGGTATTCAGCATCTTGTAGTTATGCCGAGTCACACTTATTTACTCTCACCTCCACTTAATTAATTGAAAAACATTGAAACATTTTCAAGAACATTCATCCTCATCTTCAGCAGTTTGGTGAATGACACTCCTCCTCTCCCTCTTCCTGTTGTTTCCCATCCTGTTGCCATCTGGTGTTGGGATGCAAAGTTTCAACACTTCATTCAGTGGTGGGATTTCAAAATTTATTACGTAATTGCTGTTTTTCTATTATGCGTATTTTCTCCCAGATGTTCAATTCTAATGGCAACACTAGTAGTTTTAACCATTTTATATTTTGCCCAATGTTGTGGTTTTCTGTTCAAAAATGGTGTGATACGTGGATTTGTGAACTTGTTTTAGTTTTATTTTCCTCTGGTATTCCTTTAATCTGATTTCAACAAAGTTTCTCTTTGTTTTGCCTATGTAATTTTTCTCAGTCTTCACAACTAATTTGGAAAATTTTGGATTTTAATGTATTCTGAATTGTATTTTTAATAGGTTTGTTTAGAATGCTCTTCAGGCTGAATTTGTTTTATGGAGCAAGTCTTTTGTTGAATTTTTTGTATTACCAGTTTATGTTTAATAGTTGTGTTTATGTGGTAGTCAGCGAAACTTCCAAAGGAACAACACTGGACAAGATATAAGATTGTTAAAACTATTAGTGTCAGCAATAGAATTGGACATCTGGGAGAAAATAAACATAAAAATAGCAATTACATAATAAATTTTGAAATACCCACCGCTGAATGAGGTGTTAAAACTTGGCATCCCCAACACCAAATGGCAACAGGATTGGAAACAAAAGGAAGAGGAGGAAGCAGAAAAGGAGCATCAGTCATCAAACTGCTGAAGACAAGGACAAATGTTCTTGAAAACATTTCAATGTGTGAGTAAATAAATGTGATTCAGCATAACTCCCAAGATTTCCAAATGATGTTTGCAAACCAGGGTTTCCAAAGCACTTTAGAAACATTAAATATTGTGACTGCATCTTGTGGCCATAATTGCCGAACATGCATGAGCAGCTTGTTTCGAAAATCAAAGCTGATTGTTGCAGTTCGTTGTTACACCTGTGTGAGTGGACAGATGAGCTGTCGGCATGTTCTTTAACATTGAAGCTGCACATTGTTACACCAGCAGTGGTTTGCATGTACATCTGCTACTGGAAGTTTCTTGCCGCATGATTAACAAGTATATAAAGGAGAGAACTATCCCTGCACAAAGTTGTTTTAAGTGGGAAGGCATTGTGGGCCGCAGTTGAGTCAGTTTTGATGGGAAATTTGGAGCCTGCAGAAGTAGCTACAGCCAAGTATATATGGTAGACTTATTACAAAAGCATCAAACAAAGACAGTTATTTATGAACAGATTTTATTTGTAATTGTTGAAGAAATAAGATTATTTGTTGGAGTAATAAAGAGAGTTTTGTAATAACACAACCAGATTGAAAAACCAGCAGTGGCAGATTATTTTTGCTCATATAACCATGAAATAAATCCAGAAGTTAAATTATTAGAAAATGTATATGTACACATAGATTCAATAATATGGAACACAAATATATTTTGAAGTCTAGAGATCCCTTTATGAATTTTTACATGTATCAATTGATTCTGTCACCAAGTTTATATTATTGCCAATAGATAGTAAAACCGCAGCAAACAAATCATTTCCCAGCGGCAGTAACTGTAACAACATAAGTAAACAAGAAAGTAGAAGCTGATGTCAAAAAGGTTATAAAACATGTCCTTCCAATTTGAATTTATTTACAAAAATAAGTGAAGTTTAGTCACAAAATGTTTTTTCTACAACTGAGCATAGTTGAGTACGAGTTCATTTCAGATCGCAAAATCGATTTTTACGGAATCCACGCACAAAGAAGTGCAGCAAGTGTAAAGTAATTTTGTTTCGTTACACTTGCCATCACTGATCGACACCACTTCATAAATTTCACATATTGTGCCTCATGGTCTTTTCAGGATTTAGCAGGTAGTAAATTTGATTCTGCTTCTTTTGTGCTCTAAGTATATGTGTAAAGTAATTATATTTTGTTACATTTGCTATAACAATTCACTGATTAGCGTGTATTACATCACTGATCAACAGACACCACTTCATAAACTTTTTTGGGATTTAGCAAGTAGTAAATTGATTCTGCTTCTTTTGTGCTCTAAAGATATCATAATTCTTAAAATCTGCCACTTTCTCAAAATACATCACAGAACAGCAATTATATTGGTTTATCATGGCCTGCTATAACCATACTGTCATTGCACCCAGCAATGCAAAATAAATAACAAACTATAACCCTTGGTGAATGGCTCAAACTTAACATAAAATTTATTTCATCTTTCATTGCTTTTCTTTTAATATCAGAAATTTCTCGGAGAAAAAACATTGTATGATTCGCAAGTGTAAAATTTCTTTTTGATTCTCATGTAGCTGTGAAATTCGACTTCATCTCATTTCACAATATTCCTGCTCGTATAAAAAATCATAACTTTACGCTCTTACATCATAAATAACTATATTGTTACACCATGCCTTTGTTTTATGTCAAGGCCGTAACAGCCTTATATATAGGCTGAGATGCAGAGACTTCAATATTATGTTACTGTACAGAAAAGACGCACGACATGTCAAGAGTATGTTTATCAACTGTGAGCTATCACAGTCACTGCTTTGTTTCTATGTTGTGAAGTGTTTCAACAATAGTGTGCTGGGTGTGAATTCCTTAGAAACATTATTCTCTTGTTGGTCCACAGAAATGCCTGCCAACAAATTCACTCTTAAGCATCGCATTTTTATGTACAATACATACATGAAAACAGAATCTTGTAGGCAATTTCAGCATTAATTTCCTGGTTACCCAGTTACGGGTAGAAATACGAGAGATGTTTGGTAAAGAAATTTAGAATGGGATTAGTATATGATAAACCAAAGAAGTGGAAACAACATGTTCCAATGGAGGAAATGATGCTGCATTTAAACGCACACCTAAGAAGTTTCTCAGCTGAGTTGCACAGTAAGTGAGTGTCTCACAAACCTCAGTTCATACAGCTACTTAACTTTTAAAATTGAAACCCCACTGTGTGACTCTAGTGCAGAAATTATGAACATTACATAAGAAAATGTATGTGTGTGAATAGTAATTTCATCCGAGTTAAAAATATCTTTGTATAGATGGACACCACTTTCAACAACAGTTATAACAAGGTTAGTAATTACACATATATGTTACTACAATGACTTTCAAATGGGATGAGGTTTGTCCTTGAGCATCACCAGGCCAGCAGCCAACCAGAGTGCTGCTGTGTTGACATGTTGCATTTCCATTTAACTGGAGAATAACATGCTAAGTGATTCCATCTCTCAAAAACACTACTTCCGCTAAGACATAATGTTCAAATTTTGCAAAAAATAATTCACAAGGAAGATAGGGAGTAATGTTTGTAACAGAAACGTAAAAACCACAGATTTTTAGCTCAAATAGTTTTCATAATACACATGAGTAAACATACCCATGTACTATATCATAATCAGAATCACATAAGCACTGTAAAGAACATTATTATTTGTATGTATGTTCCACTATATATGTACTATATATGCGTAATTACACAAAAATGGAATGTTAACTATTGACATGACGGTACTAAAAGAATTATTACATTTATTTAGCTTAGCAAGTTGTGAGACAGAGCAAACACTCTTGTTAGCTGTAGAATGCTGCATCAGCTATTGCATGTTTACATCTCGAAATCAGAGCCTGTCTTTATTTATCCCAAGTCTCTAGAGTTTAAATCAGTTTTCGGTTACTGTTTATTCAAGAATAGAGCAAGTACAATGGCTTTTAGTGGTGTATTTAAGAGGCAGGTATTGCTTAGCCAGGCTCGAAGTATTATTTTTACGGTCTACAAATTTTTTAAAATATGCAGCAATGACGAATTATTGACTCTTGACAAAACCGATGACCTGGAGGAGCCACTGCAGTTCCATTGGATTAAAAGAGCAGGCAATTCATAAACTATAATAATCTAACATTTAAGAAAGCGTGCACATAATATGCAAATAAGCATGTTCAAGTTTTAAATTTAAAAATTGCAAAATTATAGAAGTTTAGAAAAATCAGTTAGGGTTACTTTAGGTTGAGTATTATGTCGCCAGGCAGATTTGCATAGCATGTGAATGAGAGGGAAATAGAAAAAGAGTGGGGGGTAGCGACCTGGCAACACAGAGCACGATAACGCATCTCATTCACTGCAGCGTGGAACTCTTCCCATTTGAAAAACATTATTACACTCATGAGTAAGTAATGTAGGAGTACAGAAAAGAAAACCCTGCAGTATAGTAGGCTGTGTGCAGAGCAGACATTTGCATAATCCACAGCCTTGGCATAAAACAAAGACACTGTATTAATTATTCTTATTTAACTAAAGAAGCACAGGTTAAAATAATGTTTTGGTAAAAATCACAGTTTTGAGAGTGTTGCACATTCCTCATAAATTTTAAAAAAAATATAAATGGTGCGTTATTTATGAACGCTCTTTAAAGAAAGATCGCTTAATTTTGCTCAGAGGCCTATCTATCAGGCTTGAGGTTCTTTTAGTGCCATAAACCAATGACACGGGACCCGGCTTTACTACCCTTCCGAAGGAAGCCATGCTAAGGATCTTTACACCCGAAACACTTTCACCGGGTATGAACCTGCGACCTTGGGCTCACAAATTTTGTCACACCATTACATTATATGCTGTGTTTCTGATAACAGTGGCGGATATATGCACATAAGCTTTGCTGACTTGTACAAGACAGGTCACTCAACAATTAATAATGAATAAAGCCACAAATTGCCAACTGTAACTAAAATATAAATGTACTTACTTTGTTCTACTATCTTCTGGTATTTCTTCCAGGAGGTCATATACAGCATTGTTGTAAATTTCAACATATGTGACAAAAACTGCATAAACATTATCTTCATCAACACAGTCCACTTTATCAGCATCAGGTGTTCGACGCAACAAATTTGAATCTGAGTCCTTCCTGGGGAAAAAAAAAAAAAAAAAAATTGTATCTCACTTAAAATTTTCATTCTGGATTTATTTTTACTTTCTCTATACATATTATGTACATAGTGTATAGAGAAGGTCTTGCATTCCACCCAAAAATTTGATACCAATCCAGTGTATTTCACCGGAAATAGACGTTTTAGGGTCCCCTCCATGTATGTGTGTGTGTGTGAACACGATAACTCAAACACGAAAAGTCAGTACAATACCACACTTGGTATATAAGTTTAGTATCCTCCAAGGATGCGACAAAGATTTTGGGGAAAATCCCCCAACCACAAACTACCCTTTACATGGAAAAGTTTTTGAAAATGTTGATTCTCTTAAAAATGGCTCTTAACAATTTTGATTAAAATACTGTGTATAAAAGATAATTACACAACAATAAAATGTATATCCAGAATTTTCTAAAAATAACCTCTGAAGACCTCTTTATTGTGGATGAATTTTGCTGGATATTTCGTAACTGGTAAACTGTAAGATATAGACAAAAATTTATTACACAAACTATGTAGAACAAAATGAAACACCCAATTTAAAACTTTTCACATACCGGAATTTGAAACTCCTGGCAATGCAAAGAAATGGATTTCATCCACATGACAATGAGCTTTTAAAAGATTTTTCTATCGTTTTCACCTAGTGTGCTTGTTCCATTATTTCTGTTCTACTTAAAAGAAAGCATTTCTGCTAATGTTTATCCCGATTAGCATGGAGTAGACAGAAGAATAAGCTTTTTTACAATAATTTTTAGAGATGCAGAAAAAGTTGTAATGGAGCACATCAGATCTTTTACTTTCTCTATACGTAATATGTACATAGTGTATAGAGAAGGTATTGCATTGTACCAAAAAATTCTATATTTCACTAGAAATATATGTTCTGAGACCCCCTGAATCCAAAAAAAGCATTTTTAGAAACATGTCCCTATATGTGTGTAGCATAGCTCGAAAACAAAAAGACCGTTAAAAACCAAACTTTGTATTTGAGTTTGGTATCTTCCAAGGATGTGACATGAAGATTTACAAGAAAATCCTCCCACTTCAAACTACCCTTTACATGGAACTTTTTTCGAAACTTTCGATTTTCTAAAAAATGGCTCAAACAATTTTGATTAAAATCCCATATATTACTGACATTTACATACCAAATAAAATGTATATCTTGAATTTTCTGGGAATAACCACTGAAGACCTCTTTATTCTGGATGAATTTTACCGAATTATGCTTAACTGCTAAATGGTAAGAGATGGACAAAAGCTTACTACGCAGAAAATGTAGAGCATGTTAAAACACACAATATGTGTTATACAAATTTTTTTCGTGGAGTTGATCGTTCTTTAGTTATTCATTGTTTTTGATTTCACCTTTCAAAAACTTATACTTTTCTCATACAGGAATTTGTCAACTCCTGTCCATGCAAACAAAGGAACTTCTGTCACATAGCAACCAGCCTTTCACTATCACTTTAACCTATGGTACTCCCTTATTTTGCTTCTACTTAAAAGAAAGCAAGTAATAAGACTATTTCTGACATTTTTTTTCTCGATTAGCATGAAGTAAACAGAAGCATAAGCTTTTTAATAATAATTTGTTGCAGAGATATAGACAAAGTCGTGTAAATGGAATACATCAGATTTTTATATTATATATATATATCTACAAACCACTATTCTTTAAAAATGTTTTATGCACCACAGATAGGAATGAAAGGAACTATTACATTCAATCCAAAAATTTGACACCACTCTCACTGGAAACACATTTTGAGACTCCCTGAATACAATATAAAGGGATGTATTCCATTCACGTGGCTTTCTCTATCTATTGAGCAATAAATTATTCTTACAAAAACTTATTTCCTCTAACAACTTCATGTTAATCCCGACATTATCAGAAATGAACTTATTGCTTAGTTCCTAATATACAGAAGGGAAATATGGGAATATACTAGGCTAAAGCAAGTCAAATTTTTAAAAAGCTATCCCCATGCGATTATATTGAAATTAGGTTTTCTTTGCATGGCCAGGAGTAAAACAAAAGAAAAAAGTAAATGAAAACTTCCTGTTTGAGAAAAGTATGCGCATTTTAGAATTGAAACCAACAACAATGGGATATCTAGAAAATGGTTAACTCCACAAAAATGTGTAGAACATAAAGTGCATATTTTAACGAGATCTACATTTTTTGGAAAGTAAGATTTTGTCTGTTTCTTACAGTTTACTGGTTATACAAAGGTCCTCCAGAATGAAGAGGGTTCAGAAGCTATTCCTAGAAAATTCAAAATATACTTTTCATTTGTCATAAGTAATTTAAAAATGGTATTTTAATCAAAATTGTTAAGAGCTATATTGAGAACATCAATTTAAGGCTAAAGTCAAATTAAATCTATTAAAAACACAGACATTTTTGTTTTTATTGCAGATTATCTCCTACTTGTTCTAAGGCTAGAGTTCCTTCAGTTATGTAAATTTTACACTTATTCATGATATACACATTTTATTCTTCCCATGCTATTGCATATCTATTGTAGTGTAGGGTCATGAAATTGTAAGGTAATTCCTGTCGTGGTCTCTCTCCACTGCGCGAGTTGCTGGGAAAGTGATACTGGCAAAGGTGCACTGTAATAAATGCTGAAAATATTGACAATCTGCATGCACATAGGCAGTATAACAAGTTAAATATGTTCTCGCTCATTCACTTCAGCTCAGCAGCAAAATCCCTGTGTAATCTACAGAAACTTTGTGATAACATCATGCAAGAAATCACAAGGATTCCTGCTAAGCTTAGACGTCTGAGCAAGAATATTTTCACAAATTGTACTGCCCATATGTGAGCAGGTCAACATTTCTATAATTTATTTTAAGATATATATTTTAATGGTCTTTGCTGGCACAACTTTCTCAGTGACTCTTGGATCTCTCGCGCATTGGAGAAGAGTTACCTTGTAATTTAATGACCCTATATACAGGGTGGCACAAACATCACTGGACAGTTGGTTAAAAGAAAACGAAAGTACCAGCAAGATGTAGCAAAGTAGGAAGTTTTAACACGTTAAGTTGTTATTACCACTTCAAAGATGTATTAATACAGCAAAGAAACCAGTTTTAAATACATGAAAAATAATGGTAAGTACTGTTTGTATTTGTAATGAGACATAAATTCAATCTTTGCCCATGTCCAGTGATTTTTGTGCCACCCTTTATAATTCAGTAACATCAGTTCATATACACAAACTCTAAACCTAAATTTAACCTCAGGTTAAATCTACAAAACAATGAGACCCCTTGGCTTTGCTGAAACTTGCAACAGCCTGTCTGCTTGCCTGCCTCCTATTCTTCTAAGGTTAAAATATAGATGCTGAAACAAGGCTCATATTCTTGCCAAAAAGTTCAAAAAAACTTAACAAAATCACCTAAAGCTACGTGCTGGCAATGGTACAAAAAATAAATAAATAAAAATATCTGGTGTTCCATTAATATAACTTTGTTCCATATACAAACTATTCTTGCTAAAGATTATATGTTTATCTACATCATGCTAATCGAGATAAACATTAGCAGAATTGAGGTGTGTTTTTTCAAAAGTTGATAAATGCTAAAAAGTAAAGTTTTCAGAAAATGCATTTTTTAAATTACATATCGAAATAGTAAGTATATAAACATCACAATTTAACATTTACCTGCTTTTGTAGCATGATTTTGTTTGTGTGTGTGACTTTTCAACAATTTATTTTTTTTATATCAAAGTTTCCAGGTTTTTTCAAAAGTCGATAAATGCAAAGATAGGAGTTATAAATTTAGTTAATAAACACATTCAAAGTGACTTTTTTCTGTTTCTTTTTTTATCTTTTTAACACTAATTAAAGAAGATTGCTTTATTGTTCACTTTGCATAGAAACACAATATTATACTACAACACTAATTTTCTACAGAACATAGACTATAGAGCAGGAGCGAACAGAGACATCCAAGCAATGACATGGTGTGAGAAAGTCAACAACAGTCTCTGTATCAAGTGAATTATTTATAGCAGTGAATTAAAGACTTTGTTTGTAACTATTTTCTTTTAACATACTACATACATAGCATATAGAGAAGGTATTGCATTTCACCAAAATTTGAATGATAAGATTTCACTGGAAATATGCTTTGAGATCCCCTGATATGAGCAACACATGTATAATAGAACAGAAGACTCGCAGATTTTGTGAATAAAATAGGTTAGCAGTATAGTTGTGCATTCGTAAAAATTTCAAAATGGTGTATGTTGGTTATATTTTGTGATGAGTTTTGTATATAAGAAAATATCTTAATTAGGGCAAGTGAGCGGGACACAGCAATTCAAAGTTTATCACATTTATTACAAGACGCACGTTCCATGTGAATTTTTATTGCCCAGGTTAGTGTTTTCAATCTGAACGTCCTGCAGGACCTTTACCATTTTTTTCTTTCACAGCTACTCCATGTCCCCCACCAGTCTGGAAGTATGCATGTGAGAGTGAATGTGCACGTTTGAAAATGGAAGGCATCAAAAAATCTACATAATATATATCAAAGATATTATTATTATCAATCACATTCGATTACCATTATCATTAGTCATTTTAATTATGACTACCTACAACAACAAGTGTAATGAAGTTATTTCTGTAAAGATTTATTTTAATTAACATAAGGTAGATAGAAAAATAACCCTCTGGAATAGTTTCCAATAGTCATATAAAAGTAAATGAAAGTGGGTTTTTGAGAGTCATGTGATGTAGGATATATATAGTCTAGTTCAGTATTCTGATGTTGGCACTTCACTTAGAAGACAGCAGAATTAGCCCCCTTGCCGTAGCTCCACAACCATAAATCTCTATAAAAACATCCCTTGCCTACACCATCTGGCTTAAGACCCTTAATCCCTCTGCTATGCTTTGTGGCTTAAGGTCCACTACCTTCGGCTATGCTACACAGCTTCTTTCACTATGTTCAGATTGTTAATTTTGACAACAACCAGAAATTCAAGGACAGACAAAGCAATTTATCATGATGCCTTGGATGGGACATACGATGTGTTTATGAAGTGATGAATGTGATAAAAGTGAAGAAGTTATGATTATAAACACATAAGTGAAAAATATATATGAGTGTTGCAAAAGTGTCATTAGTGTGTATTCTCCACATTTTGTATTTAAATAGTACGTAATATCAATTTGCACCTATCCCCTTGACACAGGAGTTTACCTATGATTTGGAAACTTGGTTACTCGGTTCATAAAAAACAAGGTGTTTCTTCAGTGCCTATAGGAAGTTGCATAGAAAGGGTATGAAAAAAGTGAAAATGGTAGTGAAACCACTGAGAATCGTTGGGGTTTAGATGCGCTGACCACTTGACTTGCTCTGCAGTTTGCTTCAATCTTCCACTTCTAAAAAATTATCCCTTAGCTATGCTTTGCTGCCTAGGACCAATACTGGGCTACACTTTGCATCTTAGGACCCTCAACACCTAAGTATGGGGGTGTTTGAAAGGTAGAATCAGACTGAAAAACTCAATGCCATAGTAGGGATTTGAACCACGGATCTCCCAGTCTCTAGCCGAGGTTTAAATCCCAGCTATGGCATTGAATTTTTCAGTCAGACTCTACCTATCCAATTCCTGTCCTACACACGGCTTGTGTGAAAAAACAAACAAATACCAATTGACCATAAAGGGGGTTTATTAGTCATCTGGAGTTGTGAAAAAACAACAGGAATAACTAGAAAGCTCATTAGCAGGGAATATCGGCTGTTTCTGCTCGTGACTATAGATATCAAATGTAAAGCTAAAAACAGAAATAAAGAAAGGCATTAACTTACTTTTTCAAGGATTTTATTCTCTGTGAATAAATTTCATTCTGTTGATCCAATAAAGCATCTGGCTCTGATTGAACCTCAAAGCCATTTAATTTGTCTGGTTTGAAAATATACTTTCTTGCTTGGTAATCCACAATACTATTGAATAGAACATCTAAGCATCGCGGCATAATGCCCCCATTTTGTGGTTCACCAGTCATTGTGTAAGTTTTACCACTTCCTGTCACTCCGTATGTAAACAGAAGTCCATTTTTCCCAATAATAAGATTTTCCACCAATGGCAATGCAACATGATTAAACACCTCTTTCTGTGTTGACCCGTCATCAAACACATGTTTAAAAGTATGCTGGATTTCTTTGTAGCTCCCAGTTCTGTAATTCACTGCCGATTCTGGAGGGGTGATACTAACTGTGGTTGGAGACATTACTTTCATGCAAGAGACGTCATCCTCCCTCTGCATGGGTCGAATACGACAGAAAACCTTAACGGGATCCTTCGTGGAATTTCTTACTTTACCAGGCGTTTTCTTAAATGGTGTTTTATTTCTCCTGAAAATCAAATTCGCAAAGAAAATTACATAATTATAAATGCATTTTGAGCCAATGCTTTAGAGCAAAAACTGTTTTCAGATGCGTATATAAAATTATCATTGTATGAATTGAACCAAATACTTACAAGGGCTTCATTTTGAAGCTGTCGGGAAGAAAGTTAAATACTCTTGAATTATAGATTAATTAATGAACAAACTAGACGTTATGTCAGCCGTTTCAAATTCAAATCATCGCTTTCCGGGGAGACCAAAAGATACTTCGTTATTCAATTGTCTTACGTTACGGAGCTACCAATATAACTGGGAAGGAGCTGTACAAATATTCAAATCACTGCCTTAAATTTTTATTTATATCACTTTATTGTATATACTAAACTGACGCAAACAGAAATATTTAAATTTATTTTATGATTTACGTTATGACTGTGTTTTTATCGCTTTCGTTTTTTTTTCACGAGCGATACAGTTTTACATCAATGGGGTTTATGTTTTCTTTATTGTATAAATGCACCTTCGACATGATTTGGCGACTTTCATAATTATAACTAAGAGCTATTATCCCTTTCAAACACAGAGAACAAACAAAAAAAAAGGCAGAATTAGTATAAATTCATAAATCAAAACATGGGCCAACATGTAAAGGATAAGACAGGTGGAGCATAGTTGGGAGCATTGGAAGGTCAGAGGCCTTTCCGCACATTTATTCCCATTGGTTGTGAGTTCCCGCGCAATTCGGATAGCAATTTAAAGTACGCTTATTTATATCTATGCACTGAAAAACTTCAAAGCAGAGCTACTATAAACGATAAATTCCTACGAAATAAAATTTGGCGTCTTATGTATTCCATTTATTCATCCATTCCTCCTCCTCCTCACCTATTTAAAACAAACATTTCATACACAAAACTGTATTCAAAATTGTTTTTCCACTATTTATGAATTTTGACAAATAAATTATATATAACAGATGACCCTGAAGCCAAACATATTTGTCATCATTTTTATGTTTTTAGAAGTATTCCATCTCATTTATATTTGCTGTTAAGCTATCTTAGCATGCTCAGTAGAAAACCAAAAATCAATCTAGGGGCGGTGGGGGGAGACGGGTCTAAACTACTTGTAAATTCAATGAATGAGATAAAAAAGAAACATTTTGTTCATGTTCATGAATGAAATACAAAGAAAAAAACAGACAGTACTTTCACTGAGCAACACAATTTTTATTGCATTGAGAGGGATAATTTCTAATAAAAATATCTAACAAATTATTGTTAAAAAGCTTATTCTTTTATTTGCTTCATGCTATTCCATATAAAATTAGCAGAAATGGTCTTATTACTTGCTTCCTTGTAAGTTGAAGGCAAATAAGAGAGTACCATAGACTAAAGCGATAGCCAAATCTGTTAAAAGCTGGTTGCTGAAATTCCATTGTTTGTATGGCCATATGAGAAAAGTACTTTAAAACCAAGCCCCTACACGCCTAGCTGCGCAGACCAGATAAAGTGTCGTAATATGAAAAAGACTGATGGATGGCAAGAGACTCCCTAGATCGCATGCAATACATTGGTTGTAATGGGAAAACAGTGACATTTAAAACAACTATAGTTATGTCATAAAGGATACCTAAGTAGGAAATAATTGCAACATGTTCTTTATGTATAATTCCAAGGTCTTTGTTAAAAACTAAAACCAATAACAAGGAATACCTCAGAAATGGTCTGCTCTACAAAAATAACATGTGACATAAATTATGAGTTTTAACGAGATCTACATTTTTGTGTAGCAAGTTTTTGTATAACTCTTATGGTAACAATTATGCAAAATTCAGTAAAATTCATCTAGAATAAAGAGGTCTTCAGAAGCTATTCCCAGAAAATTTAAGATATACATTTTAATTGTAATGTAAATATATTTTAATCAAAAATGTCACAGCCATTTTTGAGAAAATCAAATTTTTCGAAAAAGCAGGACGAAAAATATTCATGTCGCATCCTTGGGAGATACTAAACTTAAATACCAAGTTTGATATTTAAGGGGCTTCGTTTTTTAGCTATGCTAAGCACGCACAAATACAATGGCAATGAATAGCATAAGTAATCTCCTAAAAATGTACAGAGGCTGATAAACATTCAGATTGCCAAAGCATAGCTGCACTGTATTCTGGAATAAAAATTTATCAAGAACAAGATGTTAAAGTTGAGAACTGGAGTCATTCTGGATTTTTAAAAACATTAAAAAAGTTAAAATGACAACGACATTGAAGTCTACAGCGATGGTAGCAAGAGCGAACTGATGTCGGCTCATGGGTAGGTATATTTGCCAATCAAACCTGCTTACATAAACTTAAATATAAATTGGACTCCAAAAGCTTAAATAATCAGGCTGAACAACTAGCTGTCATTAAAGTATTACAAAAGTTAAAAGAAATTGAAGACCCACCAGAACAAGTTAAAAATACCGCTATATATACAGATAGCCAAATTACCATATATTCGACCAAAAACAGCAGTAGCCATAAAATGCTAATAGGGCAGATTAGAAAGCAGATACAATATTAAAAAACAAAAATTGATCCATTGACTTTGCATGGATTCAAGCACATACAGGCCACCATGGGAACTTGCAGATAGATTGGCTAAAGAAGGTGCCTAAGACACCAGTCTTCAAATGTCGTAATTCCTAAAAATAAATTAGAAAACAACTGAGAGAATCTAGCACCAATACATGGGAGAGGGAATGGAAAAACAGCACAAACGGACTACTAACAAAATAATTGTTTCCCATGGTTAAAGAAATAATTACAATTAAAATAAATCTCACTACAAACATAACAAGCACTTATATTAACTGGACGCGGAAAACTGAGAACATATTACCACAGATTTAAGATAGCAGACAGCCCAATGTGCCCTTGTAATAATAGACATCAAACAGTGGACCATATTCTCTATGAGTGTATCAAGTTGAAAAGTGGAAGAGAAACATTTTCAAAAAATGTAACTCTTAAAGGTGGAACGTGGGCAATGCAAAAGAAGGAAATGATTAAAAACTTTAGGAAGGACTTTTATAAATTTGTGAGCGCTATAAACTTTGAATTTCTGTAAACATAGGTATAGAACGGTTTAGTTCATATTTAAGTAGCAATATCATTTGTTGAAGTACTTTCAGTTAAATCAAATTATGTTATTATAAAGCATGGAGTCCCAAAAGGCTCAGTACTAGCTCCACTACTCTTTCTTATATACATAATTCATCTCCCTCCCAATAGTGCTCAAGCAAAAAGTGTGTTATTTGCAGATGACACAAGTATTACAATTAGTGACCCTGCCAAAAATAAGTTGCAGGATAAAACCAGCAAGGTTTTAAAACAAATAGAAAATTGGCTATCGACCAATAAGCTCAAGCTTAACATTGGAAAAACTTATACAGCTCCATAATTATGAACCCAATGCAAGTTTCTTTCAATGATGTACAAATTATCAAAATGGTTCAAGTATGTTGATGATGTATTTGCCATAGTAAATGCTAAACTAATAGAAGATGCACTGCTGCTACTAAATTTACAAATCCCAGAGATTAAATTTACCATGGAAACCGAGAAAGACAACACCTTCCATTTTTGGACCTCAAAATTATCAGAAACTATAAAAAACTGGAATTTGGAATTTTCAGGAAGGACACGCATACAGACAACCACATAAAATCTAACAGCTTCAACCCAAATAGCCACAAACATGCAATCATCCATAGTTTGCTAAACAGATTACTTAACGTTCCTATGGGGAAGATAGAATATGAAAAAGAGCTGAACCAAATAATAAAAACTGCCAGGAACAATGGTTTTAAAAAAACACTTGTCCTGAAAAAACTAGAAACAATAGAGAGAAAGAGAAAAATAGCAGCTACAAAAACCAGAATATTTTCAAAAAATTCACATTCCACCCTTAGGCCTTCAACAAATTTAAAAATATCTTCAAGGAACACAACATCTTCTTAGCCCCATAAAACAAACACAGCATAAAAAACCTTCTAAAGAACAAGTTGAACAAAACACCTGCATCCAAGAAATCAGGAATTTACAGAATCAACTGTAAAAACTGTGATAAAAGATACATAGGACAAACCAGAAGAAACATAGGAACCAGGTTGAAGGAACATCTGGCACACTTAAGAAACAACCAAATGGAGAAATCAGCAGTAGCCTCACATGCTTGGGACAGTGGCCATAGAATCGAAGATAATGTCCACTTGTTAAAATCAGTACAACGACCGCTAGAATTAAACATATGGGAGAAGATCTTTATTTTAAAGCAGAAACCTAGCCTTATGAATTTTGGAATTCCCGCTGATGACAATCTGCTCTACAAGTCCATCTATCAGCCACCAGAGAAAGGAGAGGAGTCCACAAATAATACCAACAACAGGCCGGCCAGTCGAAATCTGTTGATGATGTAGGCAGCATAAGCCTGCGAAACATGTCCAGGTAATTTATTACTTAGTGAAGCAATTCAAGTGTAAATTCAACTCATTTTATCCAATGTTTTATCCAAGATGTACAAATTACCAAAGTAGAATCCACAAAATTCTTGGGCATTTGGGTAGAAGCAAACCTGACATGGGAAACACACATACATCACCTAAGCAGAATCCTCTCAAAAGTATTGCCTTTGGAGGGCTTAAAGTTGGTGTACTATGGATATGTCCATTCACTGCTCTCATATGGAATAATAGCATAGCCCTCTTCTTCAAAAAGTTTGCAGATTCTTAAGCTTCAGAAAAGATTAGTAAAAATCATAAAACAAGTACCAATACGATCAGATAGTATTCAAAGAACTATCTATATTTCCCTTATCTTGTATAATTATCTTAGAGTCAGTCTCTTTATTGCATCAAAATTTGGATCTCTTTAAAAGAAACAGCCTTACATGACCATAATACAAGAGCATGCTAATATACACCTCAACACTCATAGGCTCACCAAGTTAAAGAGCTTAACCACAAAAAATTTAGAATGGCCATTAAGATTAGATTAGATTAGAAAGCATTCTGTAGGTTCGTTTAGGCCAGGAAGCCACTGAACATAGAACTTGTCAAGACATATACATGTATACATATGTTTATATACTATGGAAAAAAAAATAATGTACAAAGCTCGTGCTTAAAGCTTGGGTTACAAAAACAGCAGAACAGACATATAATCACACCATTTATATTTGAGGCCTCTACTATACTTAATGTGCCCTATAAAAGCACATGAACTTCCTTTTTACTTTCTCCATACGCACTATGTACATAGTGTATAGAGAAAGTATTGCACTCCACCAAAAATTCGATACCGAGATTTCACCGGAAATAAATGTTTTAGGGTCCCCAATATCCAAAAAAAGCATTTTCACAAAAAGGTCTGTGTGAGTGTGTGTGTGTGTGTGTGTGTCCGTGTGTCTGTGAACACGATAACTCAAAAACGAAAGGTCGGTAAAATACCAAACTTGGTATTTAAGTTTAGTATCTTCCAGGGATGCGACACGAAGATTTTGAGAAAAATCCCCCCTCCCCCAACTACCCTTTACATGGAACTTTTTTCGAAAATTTTGATTTTCTCAAAAATGGCTCTAACGATTTTCATTAAAATTTCGGATATTAAACATATTTTCCTGACAAATGAAATGTATATCTTGAATTTTCTGGGAATAGCCTCTGAAGAGTAGTTTATTCTGGATGAATTTTACTAAATTTTGAATAACTGCTAAACCGTTAAGAGATGGACAAAAACTTACTACACAAAAAGTGTAGAGCACATTAAAACACACAATTTATGTTATATACATTTTTTTCGTGGAGTTCGTCGTTTTTGTGACATTCCTTATTTTTGGTTTCTGCTATGAAAAACGTATACTTTTCTCTTTCCTATCCATATAAACAAAGGAACTTCATTGACATAGCAACCAGCTTTTGACTATCACTTTAACCTACGGTTGTCCTTTATTTCGCTTCTTCTTACAAGGATGCAAGTAGTAAGACTATTTCTGCTAATATTTTCTCATTAGCATAAAGTAAATAGAAGTATAAGCTTTTTAAGAATTATTTGTTGCAGGGATATGGAGAAAGTCATGTGAATGGTACACATCAGATTTTTTTTTTCAATCACATAAAAACAAAGAGTATCAAAAATTAGTGTTAAAATGTATAAATAAATATAATTATATATAACACTGATGTAATGTCAGATGATAGTTTTCTAATTATCAACATAATAGTTACTACTAGTAATTATAAAAAACTAAAATATGATTATTGTATTATGTACTCTTCAAAAATTTCAACAAATTACAATACATCTTTACAAATATGTTATAGAATTTCCAATGCAAAAATTTATAACTATGCACTAGAGTGTAAAATATCAAAACATTAGGCTTTACAGACCTTGTGTCGTTTCTAAATACTAAAAAATTCATTTGACACATTCGTGCAAGTCAAAGTATACATCAGTTTAATTTGAATATAAGACATACACACTAATATACACAAAATGCAGCACATTATAATACTTATAAATACAATGATTGCTGACAGTACTGTCAGGCAGAAATGTCACTTAAATATTCATCTACAGAGTAAAATGATTTATTGCAAAGGTACTCCTTAAGAGAGGCCTTAAAAACCCTGAAATTCCCAACATTTTCTTTGAGATTACTGGGGAGAGCATTAAATATCTTAATTGTTTCATAATATACACCTTTCTGAAAGCAACGAAGATTGGCATTGGAACAATGAATATATCCCTTTTGTCTAGTATTAATGTTATGAATTTCCATGTTTGTTATAAAACTATGTCGATTAACTGTATAGAATTTTAAAATGGATAGTATATAAACACAAGGTAAGGTGAGTATGTTCAATTTTTTAAACAGTTCTTTGCATGACTGGCTCCTATAAGCATTACAGATTATTCGTATAGCTTTCTTCTGTAACTGGAATATGCATTTACTATCCATTGAATTACCCCAGAATATTATTCTATACTCGATGATGGAGTTAAAGTAGGCAAAATACACCAATTTAAGTGTATCAATTGAGTGAAATTTAAGCAGTGCACGGAGAGCATAACATGCTGAGCTAAGTTTAGGTGTGATGTAGCTAATATGTGACTTCCAGTCCAAACGTTTATCTACCTGAAGGCCAAGAAATTTTACTTCATTTAGCTGTTCTAACAATATATAATTAATTCCTATTTCTGTGTGTTTGTGGTGAGCAAGTAGTTATAAATTTAATTGTTTTTGTTTTTTCAAGGTTTACTGAGAGTTTGTTTGCTTTGAACCAATTTGACATACAGTTTAGAGCATAGTTTAATTTTACTACACAGTCATTGAAATCTTTAATAGTTACTAGAACACTAGTGTCATCTGCGAATAAATAAATACTTGCAATACTTACCACTCACTATTAGTGAATACTTCAATTTGAAACTCTAACTTGTTCCACAGAATACAAACTAAATAACCATAAATCATTATTATCATATTTGCAACCATATTTCTCTTGAAAAATGGAAATGGCGTGTTATTTATGGACGCTCTTTAACTGCTGTGGTGCTCAGCTTCCCATTCTATACTGGACGTGAAAGACCGCTTAATTTTGCTCAGAGGCCTCTCTTATCAGGCTTTGAGGTTCTTTTACGTGCCGTAAATCTATGACACGGGACCCATGGCTTTACTTCCCTTCTGAAGGAAGCCATGCTAAGGATTTTTACACCCGAAAAATCCATCGTCCTCTGCCGGGTTTGAACCCACGACCATGGGTATATAAAGCTTCTCTTTTGCAGATACTGCCACTTTGTAATGTCATTACAGTTCCCATTCTGTAGAAGGAAGGACCTTGGTGCTGGCAGAAAACTATTCTGGATTTTTCTTCTTACCAATTCTGTATATATTTAACTCAAATGTGACAAAACTTATTAGTATTTTGATGATGCCATAGAATCTGTATTTTTTCAGGCTGATAATAAATCTATCTATAAATTGTAAACATCTTATAGTTCAAAAAATGTTACTAGGAATTTTGCTAATAATGTAATTATGTATCAATTCAAACATGTAGTATTACTACATATATTTGTAATGGAACCTACACAAATAAGGGATTATTACATTTTAAAAAAAATGCACACATACACACAAAAACCTTTTTCTAAAAAGTTTTTTTAATCAGGGATCTCAAAACATGTATCTCCAGAGAAACTTTGGCATCAAATTTTTGGGTCAAATAAAATACCTTCTCAGTTCACCATTTACATACATGTAGAGAAAGTAAAAATTATTTTTCTAGGACATTAACTATTTCCAAGATATTGTTTGTTAATGTTTTTAATTTTGAATTTTTATACTTTTTTTCAAATTGTAGGTCACAACTCGTTTTATCCTCAAAATTATGCATGGCTCAAGGAATTTCAAAGCTCACATAGCAAACCACTTTTTATTATAAAAGCTTGATTATGGCTTTAGCTTACTGTATCATTCTTACACCTACAACAAAATGTATAAATCTGAAATGAAAGTTTACCTCCAGTAACAAGAAGTAGAACAATAAGTTTAGAGCAACATTTTAATTTTTACTTTCTATAACATACTATGTACATAGTGTATAGAGAAGCTATTGTATTGCACCCAAAAATTTGATACCAAGATTTCACCAAAAATACATGCTTTGGAACACCCAAAAAAAGCATTTTTAGAAAAAGGTTCGTGTCTGTAAGCACCATAGTTAACGAAAAGTCTGTTAAATATCAAAATTTATATTTAGCTTCAGCATCTTCCAAGGAAGCAACACTAAGATTTTCAAGAAAATCCCTCCACCTCCAATTAT
The DNA here is from genome assembly GCA_030762935.1 of Hymenopus coronatus. NCBI lineage: Eukaryota > Metazoa > Arthropoda > Insecta > Mantodea > Hymenopodidae > Hymenopus > Hymenopus coronatus. Next base: position 22,961,117 of record CM060882.1, read on the forward strand.
CCTTTACGTTGAAAACATTTCAAAAATTTTAATTTTCTCAAAAATGGCTCTTACGATTTTTATTAAAATGTCTTATATTTAAGATATTTACATGGCAAACAAAATGTATATCTTGAATTTCCTGGGAATAACATCTGAAGACCTCTTTATTTTGGATGAAATATTTTGAATTTTGCATAGTTTGTAAACCGTAAGTGATAGACAAACACATGCTGCACAATTTATATAGATCTCATTAAAACACACAATTTATGTCATATGTTTTTTTCATGGAAATGACCATTTCTGAGATATTCCTTGTTATTTGTTTCAGATTTAAAATACTCCAGCTTTTCTCACATAGAAAGTAGTAAACTCCTGGCCATGCATAGAAACAGATTTCATATATAAGACAATTATCTTTTAAAAGATTTTACTATCATTTTAGTCTAGTGTATTCCCCATTTCCCTTCTACTTATAAAGAACTAAGTAATAAAACCGCTTCCTCTAGTGTTCAACTTGGCTAGCATGAAGTAGATAGAAGAATAAGCTTATTAACAAAACTGTATTAGAGATGTAGAGAAAGTCTTATGAATGGAACACATCACATTGTTTTTATTTATTTCTGTTATTCATGCACATACATGAAACAGTACAAATTTGATTGTAAGATTGACATAAAGTACAGGCATAGGCTTATGTATTGCTAGCAGAAACTGCAGCTATGTTCACATTAATGCATTAAATGCAAGCGATTCTTCTCTCTCTAATTTTCACATTCATTTTCGTCTCCCTTGCCCCTGTATCTTACCAGCTTCTAATCTCTCTTCTCTGCTGTGTCAGTGCTACTTAGCCTATGTGATCATATTTTGAAAACCAATAATAAAAAAGCATTTTCTGGGGGTTAATAATAAATTAAAATATAAATAAAAGCTTAGTATTCAAATTAGTAGACATTTCTTGTGTTTATTGCAAGATTGATAACTTTTTTTATAGTATTTAACACCCGCTTTTTCTACTATGGCACCACAGGCAATGACACTGATTATACATGGAATGAAGATGGAGTACCGGTGGAATGTGATAGTGGAGGAAACCAGAGGACCTGGAGAAAACCCACCCCTGTGCTGCTTTGTCCACCACAAATCCCACATGCAGTCACTTGGAATTGAACCCAGGCTGCCTAGGTGAGAGACAAGTGGTCTAACCACTCAACCATAGCCCAACCTAGATTCAATGTGTAAAGAACAATGTGTGTAACACCATGAAAACCCATTCTATCAACATTTTGTAAATAACAAAACTTGTCAAAAATATTATGTTTAAAAAGTGTTTGTAGTCTATTGTTTAAAAACCTGAAAATCAATGAGATGCCTGCCTGGGTAATGTTGTGATAGCATGTCTGCCTCACAATCAACAGGTTGTGAATTTGAATCTCATTTAGAGTTACCTAGATGAGGTTTTCACTTATCCTGAGAAGACGAATGTCGAGTAACTTTATCCTCCATGGACCCCGAGATCATTTCATCAATTTCATTCATCGTCTGATATGACCAACCAGGTTAAAGGATGTTAAGCTACTTCATAACAACTTAAATTTTTCTCTTTACCTTGGTTCTCATTAAAATCCCACCATCTTTAGGGGGTAAAATAACATATAGCACATTATTTAAGCAAGATCTACCAAAATGTCATATAAATAAATAAATAAATAAAATAACAACGTTTAATATCAACTCTCACATACCTTGCCTTAGACCTCGCGGCCATTCAGAGTATGATAACTGTTGTATTATCTGACCTTATAATACTGTGCAATGGTATGTGATTTAAAAAAAAAAATGTAAAATGCATGTATCTGCATCCAACCATGCTATCTCCCTAGGCTTTTAAATAATATCTCCTGAATGCAGAACATGCATTTTGACTAGATTCAATCCTGTGATCCTTGGTTAGATAGGTTAGCTACTCCTATCGTGCTTTAGACTGCATGGTCATAAATCCAATTTTTGGGCATAAAAGCTCTGAGCATGACTTCCTTTGGAAGGGAAGTAAAGCCGCTGGTACTGTGTCGTAGATTTACGCCATGTAAAGCTTGGTAAAGAGGCCTCTGAGAAAAATTAAGCAGTTCTTTCACACCCAGTATAGAATGGGACACTGAGAACCACAGCAGTTAAAAGATTGTCCATAAATAGAACTCCATTTCATAAATCCAGACATCAAGGTTGTATTATTTCATGGAGTTATCTGAGAGTATCGGTTGGTAAAATGGGTTATTCAACAGTCATGCCCAGGAAGTCTATTATGCCCATATTACTGAAGGGGTTAGAGAGCCATGTGTTTTTGTGTCATAAGTTTCTATCTCTTATGATTTACCAGTTATACAAAAAGCCTTGCAAATAAGGACTTCACAAGTCCTTCCCACAATAATCAAGATATACATCTTGTTTGGCATAAATATATCTTTAAAGTCACTTTTGAGCTAAAGATAGGATGAATTATTAATGTATAAACAATACTGTTGTCCAAAATGCTGATGCAATGCCCACATCTTTTCTTGGGTGCCAGTTTTAGAGGGAAGCGAGGATTGGGGGAGGGGGGGGAGAAGAGGTTGCTTGCCCACCTGTCTGAGTTATCAACCAAGAAAATTTATTTTTTTGAGGCCCTCAGCTATTATGATGAATTGGTTTTCTAATTTACCATGAACTAGCTGAATTATTAAATAAAACACAAGGCTTGTGTTTTCACAAGTGTGTGAACTCTGGGATCTACAGACAGATTGAAGCTGCTAGATATCAGGGTGTACAGTGTATTTCATGTCACAATCTTGTTGCTCTGCTTTTGTCTGTCTGCAAAACCTACCAAATGAAGACCCAAGAAAAGGTATGTACATAGTAGTTACACTGAAAAGAAATGGAAACAGTGGATTTGTATGTACTTTAATTCCAGAATAACAATGAATGACATTTCTTAATAGGCAATACAAAATTTACAACATAACAAAATGATGTTATCACAGATATAAAATACTAATATATATGGAAATTAAATATTACTTGCTTTGCAGTATTTGGAGAAGTGATTAAATCTATCAGTTGTTAAGTATTTTCCCCACTATCTTAAGCAAATGTATTGCTAAGTTTTAATACATTTAATGCTTTGCTTATACATACATTATTAGCTCTTAGCAGAGCACTTTTAAATCACAACTTTTTAGTAAAGTTTTGGTTCATAACCACAATCTTCACTTGATGCATAGAAAATGCATTGACTTTTTATTACCTCTATATACTTTGGCTCCTTTAATTAATAACATATTCCCTAAAAACAAGAATGAGGGCAAAGGGAAGCAATAACTTAGTACATAATAACCAGCAAAACAGAATTTGACTGAGAATGACAACCATCTATAAAAGTAAACAAATTGCATTACAATATAAGGGACATAGCATACAAGAGGTTGCTGAAGTGCAGCTTTAATATTTTTCTACCATTATTACTGAGTTATCCACTCAGTAAAATGTGGCAACATTCAGGTTATGCTCCATTCATAGACAACAACTCCTCCGCAATACACAGCTGTTATCTGCATTGGGATGGTTAGTTATACTGTATGTTGCATTGACACTCTGGATTATTATTTGGAGGTGTACACATTTTGCATTCAGACCATTAATCTCCAACTGATGCACTGATTATACTACATCGGTCTTTAAAAAATTAGTGGCAACACTGTCTAACTTGGCATCATCAGCGGTAAACAATGTAATCTGATAACAATGAAACAGAAGAGCATCTAATGTTTGTTAGCTGAGAGTTTGAAGACAATTTTATTTATAAGACATTTTTAGTAAGTGTAATATTAGACTGTTATTTTTAGTGCTCTAAATATGTTTAGTAAATACGAACAAAGATGCTTCATTAAAATTTAGGATGCAAGCAGTATCAATGCTCGACAATGCCATACAGAATTATTGGAAGCTTGTGGTAGACACTTTACCAAATTGTACCATGGCTAGATGGGCAATGCATTTCATAGAGGAAGGGAAGAGGTTCATCAAAAACATGGAGCTGGCAGACCGCAATCACTTGAAGTCACGTTCATTGTTGCTTATGATTCTGACGGTGTTCTGATCACATTCAGTTCCTCAAGGAAATCGTGTGAAAGGTGCACATTACAGTTACTTTCTGGAACACCATTTACGACCAGCTGTGCATCGTAAATGTCCCAATCTCCTGAATTCTCATCCTATTGTGTTACATGACAATGCTCGCTCTCACATGGCTGCCCCTATTGTTAATTTACTTCACAGATGGAACTGGATAATTCTGGAGCATGCTCCATATTCCCCAGATATGAGCCCATGTGATTTGACCTTTTTAAGAAAATGAAATTACCACTTAGCAGCAGTAGAGTGGTCTGTTCAAATATTAGGACAAGATGCTGTGGATGGTATTTGTTGTCTCCCTGATGTGTGGAGCCAAGTTTATGTTGGAGGAGATTACTTCTAAGCACTGCAATAATGTGACTGTTCCAAAAATGTTTTATTGTTATTAGTACAAATATTGCCACTAGTTATTGAATGATCCCTGTATTATTGTAATAATTATATTGTTTATTGTTATATTAATTAGGATAATTATACAAGCATTTGCATATTAATCATTATTATTAGAGTAGGTCATTAGCTATTAGATTATTATTAACTAATAATGGAGAGGGTACCCAAGTATTTATATTGTATTCAGCAAATCAGATATGTTGAAAGTATGTTTAAGGATGGAAAGTAATATGTGGCCGGGTAAGATTAAGGCGCAGTTGATCAAGAATGGGCTAGAAGATTTGTGGTACAATATGGGAGTTTTGGAAAGAATGGAGGATGTGGATATGCAGAATCTACAGGCTCAAGTGAGAGGAAAAAATTGTTGCAATGGTATAACAAGGTGAAGGAAAATGCAGGAAAGATGGAATATCTTAAAGTATGCAGTAGAAATGTGAGACTGGGGCTGGCATGGTTTCTGCATGGAAACTGAAGAGTTTGAGAGGAGCTATGAGGCAGGGACTATGTCCAATTTGTGGGGAGGATGAAGACAAACTGCACATAATGTTTAAATGCAAAGGGACGAATGAGTGGAGAGTGGAGTTGAATAAACGGAAGTGGTTGGGGAAAGATAATGAGCTAGAGATAAAGATTTTTAAGGATAAAGGACAATTAAGAAGTCTAGGGGCATTCTTATGGAATTTAGGATGAAATGGGCAAGGAAAATAGATAAGATGTAATAAAGGGAGCTAATGGTAAACTAACAGTTGATAGAGGTATTGTAGTGATGAAATATGTATGTTAAATGGATGTTGGTAGCATAATCCGATAAGGCCTGGGTCACAAGAGGTTGCCACCTATGCATTGTATGGAATTTAGCACTCAAATAATAATAATTAATATTATTATTATTATTATTATTAACTATTAGATCTTACCTTAGCAGTTAAAATTGACTTGTTTTTGGAATTTCTGGTGTAAGCATTATCTATTGTGTAAGGTTTTATTTTTGGAGCAAGAATGTTTGGTTTAGTTACGTATGCTGATATATTAAAATGTAACCTGTAAGTCAGTCCTCATACTAATAAAGTGTAACAATATATGCATACTATTTACAATGGTAATTCAGAAAGTAAGGCTTGAATCACCATAGCTCATCGAATTTTGTGCAAAATGCAACTCTTGTCATGCTTTGAGCATAAAACAACACCTTTTGCATTAGTAGTGTTACAGTGTGCTGTTGACATTGTCAGTTCAAAATGTGTAAAACAATTGATTGGCCTGCTGATAGTGAAATACTATGATTTGGTTTTTGACAGCAAGGAACGTTTCAGCAGTGGACATACATCAACAGACCAGTAAAGGTATGATTAATGGGATGAGTGGCAGCAAGTATATAAGTGGGTCAGAGCTTTCAAGGGCAGATGGGATAATGCTCATAATGAACCGTGAACAAGCCAGCCATCAGTGATGACAAAAGATTTGATCAACACCGTAGATGGAAAAAACCATGAAGACTGGCAAGTCACAATTTCCAGTTTAACATTGGAATTTCCGGATACGAGTAGAACAACTTAGCACAAAATTGTCTCTGAAATGTTGCAACATTGTAAATTATATTCATGTTGGGTTCCCAGTCTACTTACTGAGGAACACAAAATGAAAAGAACAGCTTGTGCTCTGAATTTTTTGTCCTATCATTCAGAAGGTGATCAACTGTTGAAGCACTTTGTCACATGGGAAGAGACGTGGGTTTCTCACATAACCAATGGTATGGTCACATGACATCAACCAGCCAAAGTAGCCAATCTCAACACACGAGGCTATGGCATATGTGTTTTGGATAGTCATGGAGTGTTCTTAGGCAAGTTTATGCACAAGGGACAATGATAAAAGCAGCCACTACACACTACTCTGACCTCCGTCATGCAATACTGAATAAGCCACAAGACCTCCTGACATCTGGAGTGTTGTTGCTACATGACAATGCCAAATCCCATTCTGCCAAGCAAACCCAACAACTCATCAGCTCTGTTGAATGGGAACAGATGGACCACCCACCATACAGTCCAGACCTGGTGCTGAATGATTTTCACTTGTTCAGCTACTCAATGGAGTTTCTCAGGGGCAAGCACTTTGTCACAGATGATCAGGCAAAAAAACAGGCAGTTAAAGACTAGTTATCCTCAGAGGTGTAGGACTTCCATGTCGGCATACAAAAGCTTGTAGAAAACTATGATAAATGTCTAAATAAATATGGCAACTATATAGAAAAATAGAGAAAGATGTAAGGAATATAATAAAACCACCATTTTGCAAGTCTCTATGACAGATTAATGTGTATAAAGCTTTATACCTTACTTTCTGAATTACCCTTATCATTCAGTGCTTAATTTGGTATTTAAGATGCATCCAGGTTATTGTTATCAATGATTATAGTGAAGACAGAAGTGATGGCTAAACTCATTACAAACTTATATTTCCAATTTTAATATAATAATCACCTGAATGGCTCATAACTCTAGTAGATAACTTAAATAGTACCCATTTTGTAAATAGGTTGCCTGGTGATTTCTATGGTGATATGTATCTTAGTAACCCAAGTTAGAAAGTTGGCTACCCTGACAAGCAGCATCAGTCATCTTTGATTTTTAGTAACCTCTGGTAGGCTGTATCTCCTATATAAATACACATAATCAACTGGAAGCATGGAAACTGTAATGGAACACTTCATGACATTTTAATTCCGCCATTCTTGGTTGCAGTATATTGTATTCTCTTTATGCATAGTTGTCTTCACTGTAATAGAGAGCCTTTGTTTAGACGCATGACTGTATTATGAGGAATTGCTTGCCCTGCGCTATGCTGTTATAACCCCTCCACTTTCCCTCTTCTCCATGTGTTGCACATTCATTTGACATGAAGTCTTTGTACAGAGATTAATATTTTTGAGACCACATATTTAACCATTTTAGTGCCCAATCATGTTCTAATCACAGTGCCATTTTCATATGTTTTAACTCTTTCCAATGGGTAAGTTTGCGTACTTTCTAAATCATAGTCATAGAGAAAAATTTTCTGGAGCGTTTCAAGGCCTTATCTATACACTCCAAAGTGCATATAAGCTCCATATTTAATTTCTCTAGCCGATGTTTGTTTATGTTGGTTTAAAAATGGTACCATCTAGCAAAAGTTGCAAACCGAAGAGAAAATAAGAGCTGCAGTTTGCAATGCTTTGAATTTCCAGACATTGATGGAAGCGTTTGTAACCATCAAAACAAGAGAGGAGGATACATATTCTAGCTTCAGCAATGAAAATGCATCCGATAACAATGGTCCTCCTATGCACGCAAATAATTAGTGTAGGTACTTATCAAAATGAATTTACGGAGGTGTAACCAAACACATACAATGTGAATCAAACATTTAGGTATGCAACACAATTGCTAAATTGTACAGTAATCTATGTTTCATCTGTACCCTATTGCTTTATGCTAGAATTAGAAAAAATAAAATCTATTTTTGCACAGATATCCTCCCTATGGAAATCAAAACAAATATCCTTAAAATTGAAAATTAGAATATTTAATTCAAATGTGAAATCTGTCTTATTATATGGATGTGAAACTTGGAAAGTTACTAGCTTATTGCTAAGAAATAACAAGTGTTTAATAATAGATGTCTGAAAATAATCATGGGAATATGGACCATTTCAAGTAAGGGGCTGTGAAAAATAACTAACCAACAGGAAATTGAGAAAGAGGTGAAATTTAGGAAATGGAAATGGATTGGATATGAGATGAGGAGAGAAGATGGTAGCATAGCTAAAATGGCTTTCAATTGGAACCCCCAAGGATCAACTAGGAGATCAGGTAGACCAAGAATTGCATGGCACAGCACAGTTAAGAAAGAGGAGAAGCTTCAGGAAAGACCTGGAAGGAAATTAAGGTAATGTCAAAGAACAGAACATGTTGGCTTCCCAGAGGAGTGAGAGGACTTTACTACTAATACTACTATGGCAATGCCTCTGCCCATACTGCACAAGAAACAAGATATTTTTTTCCATCCTCCTTACAGACCAGATCTGGCCCCATGTAACTTTTTTCTATTTCCCGAAATGAAAGAAAAAATTTGAGGTCAATGATTTGTGTCACCTGAAAAATTTTTAATATGTTATTGCATCCATTCTCAAAACTTTCAGAATGATCCTCATATAATGCCAGAAAAGTTGTACGCTTTACCACCAGAATCTTCACATATGATTCCTATGCGACATCAAAACCCTTATAGAGAAGTGAGACATGATTTGTAGACAGATTCCTTGTTGTTCATGCACCTTAGAAAAAGGTGTGATCTTGTGAATTAGAGAAACGGGAGCTACTTTTGATGAGGAACCAAATGTAAATTGCTGTATTCTTACAAAGAAAAAACACAATGGCCTCAAAGAAAAGTTAGAACCAAGTCCAAAAAAATCTCTGAGAAAGCTTTGCAAAGGAATGAGGAATTTTGCAAACTCAACTTGGAATGCTACTAAGCTTTTAAAATGTAAGATACTCTGTACCCTTACCACTGAAGCTTTGAACTTAACATTAGCAGTTAAGTTGGTACAATCGCAAAAAACAGACTAAAAGCTTTATCCAGTAGATTTCCTGAACCAATGAAGAAGCAGCACTCCGGGTGATCGGCCACAAAACAGAAGCAGAATTGGAAGTGGCTCTGTTGCCAGATCTAGCTAATTGCAGACATGTATCAGTTTGTTATCTGTTACGCACATCAAGTTGTTCTTTGCAAACTATATTGGTTATATAAAGTGTCTGCGAAGGACGAATTTGAATTTGGTGCCATTTTGTCAATGATGGTTGGCAGCCATGGTTGTTTCATGTTTGTTATCTGCTATCCTTCACATTAGTAGTCTGATAGCTTTTGAGTGGTGAGCATTATTGTTTGATGTTCTGTTGTAAATGTTAAGAAAAGGACGACCGCATTCTGTACAAATACAAGAAAACATTGCTGTTGTGCATAACAATGTGACCATAGCCCCAGAAAATTGGTTTGCCAACAATTGAATTTATCACCAAGTTCATTGCATGCAATCCTTTCAAAAGATCTGAAAATGCATGCTTACGAAATCCAACTTGCACAAGAGTTGAAGCCTGCCAGATCATGCGATCTTATGCCTTGTGACTTTTTTTTGTGGGGATTTGTGAAATCAAAAGAGTACTAAAACGATACACCAATGAAGGATGAAATTCAAAGGGTTATTAACGGCATCCCACCAGATGTTTGTGAATGTGTCATCGAGAACTTCAATGAACACATTGCTTGTTGGTTGGGTGGTCATTGAGGATATAATTTTTCATACCTAAATGGGAAATGTTACTTAATATGTTTATAAAAAAAATATTACATTTTCAATAAATTTTGTATATTCTTTAGCACTCGTCCCTACTTCCCAGACACCCTATACATTTATGGTGATTGTTGAAAACTGTTACTGGTGTTTATTTATATATATATATATATATATATATATATATATATATATATATATATATATACATACAATTTTTTCATTCATATTGTTTATATAAGATTTGAAAAGCAACAATGTCTCAAAATTATGCTGATCACTAAGCAAGGATTTGCAAATTGAAAATCCTTTGCGTTAAGGTGTGTCACTCAATAACCTGACATTGGAATTCTTTGAACAGCAGGGGTCTTGAAGGTTTATTCTTGCTGATAAAATTTATACGGTGAACTGCAACAGTTCTTGGACTATGAATGAGAACTGTAATCAGCAAGGGAGTGAAACTTCAAGATAATGAAGACAAAATTCCTGAACCATGAGATATTTTGATTACCTTCAGGAAAGATTAAAAAAGTATATATATCAGCCTCACTGGTAATAATAATTGCATTAATTTGTTTCTATATTGTCAAAAGTATGTAATTTATTTTGTGTGCGTTGCAATATACGAGGGCCATCCAGAAAGTGACACGATTTGGCATAACTAAACAATAACAAAAGTTATCAACACAAAACTTTATTTACAAAGTTACAGCACCTTACTCTATTTCTCAACATAATTGTCATTGCTATCAAGGTATTTATTGTCACATGGTACCAGTTTTTTAATGCCGATGTTGTACTCTTCCACCGGTAAAGATATGAGCCAAGAAGTCTCTCTCACTTTAAGGCTTCATGACTGGGAAATCATTTCCATCTAAAAAGTCATGTACAGAGTCCAAGTGCAAGACCAATTTTTCCGAATTCTTTTATCAACATTTGCTTTTAATTACTCCATAACGACTGATGAACTTCCACTCCAGTCTTTTTCATACACATTGGTTCATCCTTGATTACTTGTAAATTATGTACCATTTCCTCACTAAAGACTTGTTCATTACATTATCACTATACACTTGCATTATTTGCCTATAAAATTTGAATCGCTGAACATTTTGTGTATAAGAAGACAAATATGTTCTTTGGTGATAGAAAAGTATAACATTGCATTGAAAATCGATACCATGTGAGGCGGTTCCGGGATGGTGCTGCGATGTCCTCGGCTTCTGTACCAGGCAGATGACTTTAACTCCTGGATTCCCTCATTGTCAGTGTTTAGCACCATTACTGGTTCCAACCTCACATCCCAGACTAGCTATTATTAAGTTCGGCATGGCTCTTACAGTTTTGGGCATTTAAAGTTATATTATCTTGGGGTTGGGAGAGAGACAGCGATTCCGGAGTAGTGGATGTGTTGTGTATATATATACTGAATAAAATGTAGCAAGACTGACTGATGAATTCTGCTTTTATTAATATTTCAGTAAAATGAGGATTAATATTTGGTTGCTGTGTTAAATCTTTCACTGGTTAATGTTAATGGTATTTTTAGGCCACGTCCCCATAATACAACACTGCACACGTGGCTGCTCGCGTGAGCTAGCGCTGACTTCTGTAAACACTTCTAGTCGCGTCGCTGTCCTAAATCAGAGTGAACAAGCTTAATCCAGCAATCTACCAACTTTCCTCAGTTAACTCCAACTACTCGGTTACATGACTGCGTGACGTAGGAGTAGCCCATTGGTCACATACGCGTCAGCTACGCTTGGCCTATCGCTGATTGAACAGCGTATGTGACCCACGTGCCAACTCCCAGTCTCGCTTCGCTAAAATTCAAAATTGCAGGCTTCATTGAAATTTAACCAAGTGAAAGTTTTTAACGGACCCAAAGCTTCTTCCAATGGCCAAACACATTTAAACATGAATTTACAATATATGAAATAAAATTTAATAGTTAATTACAATGGTTATAATTTCCCTTTGTCAAATTCAATACACAATCTACTATCTAAGAATCTGGCAATGATATTAAAATGAATAATATATATAATAATAAAAATATTTACTAATATTATTAACAAATAGTTAATATTGAGGAAATTTCATAGACATGGAATTTCAGTCTCACACGTGACAAATACCTTGATAGCAATGACGATTATGTTGAAAATAGAGTAAGGTACTGTAACTTTGTAAATAAAGATTTGTGATGATTAACTTTCATTATTATTTAGTTATGAAAAATCGTCTGTCACTTTCTGGATGATCCTCATATTATGCATGTTATTTCCAATTAACATAATAACAAATTCATTATTATTTGTGTTCACTAGTTGAGTACAGTGTTTATATGCAGCTTGAGACATGACAGAAAAGTGCATAGTCGGCTGTTTACCTGGCAATCTGCAGGTAACAGCTGAGTGTAGCGTACCACAAGGCTCCATATTAGGGCCAGTTCTCTTCCTTATTTATATAAATGACTTACCATTACACATGACTCCCATTAATACTGTTCTTTTTGCAGATGATGCAAACTTTGTGTTCAAAAGTCATTGCCAAAATTCGCTACAACGGACTATACATGACTCAATGTCAAAATTGTGTAACTGGTTAAATTATAATAAATTATTGTTAAATGTTAATAAATCAAGCTACTTAAATTTTGAAAAGTATCCAAATTTCACAAATTAATTCCAAATACTTGTAGAAAATAGCCCAATAAGTCACCAACATTCTACTAAATTCCTTGGTATTACAATAGACAACACATTAACATAGAAAGATCAAATTCTCATTCTTAGTAATAAATTGAATCGTTTAACTTACGCAATAAGAGTGTTAAGCAAAGTTTGTAGTAAAGAGGTAATGAGAGTGGTATACTTTGGATATATACATTCAATAATTTCATTTGGAATACTCTTTTGGGGGAACTCTACCCAATCAAATATAGTATTTAAAATACAAAAGAAAATATTAAGAATAATGAATCAGGAACCACCCCATGCACCAAGTAAACCTATCTTTGAAGAGCTCAACATACTCCCTCTACCATGTATATATATATATATATATATATCCTAGAAACAGTCTCCTTCATTCATAATGATATGCAATATTTTAAGAGAAACAAAGATTATCATACCCATAATACCCGAACAGCTGAAGCAATACATCTACAGTGTCATCGACTTAATAAAACTCTCAATAGTGTATCCCACAAAGGAATAATTTTATATAATAAGATACCCAAACCTTTAAAAGCTGTGCCAAGAAAATTCTTTAAATATCTAAAATGTATAAATGGTTATTAAAACACAAATTTTATAGCATAAATGAATTTCTTAACTTAGATATTTAACTACTTAACTGTATTCTGTCACACCTGTATATTGTATATTTATATTTCTTGTAATAATTAGTTTGTAAGTCTTGACGAAGCCATATGTACAAATTGTATATTCTCTGTGAATAAAAAATTGAATTGAATTGAATAATGTAGTCAATGTTATGCAAACCACACACTGTCAATGCAAACTATGAGCAGCAGAGGTACAGTTTGTAGTTTAGGAATGGCAATTTGAATGGTGTTAAACTTTACAATTTGTTACTGGATAAATTTAATGATCACTCTACTGACCTGCATTTAATTTTTTTATGCACAAAGCAAATTCTATCTACATAGCCATGAAGAATAATTAATGACAACTTGTTTTGAATGGTTATAGAGATATGTGGTGACACAGGGATTTTCCTAACATCATTGGTCATTGTATTTATAAGATACGTGAGAAATCTGTGCTCAATTTAAAGGGCTATGATTATCTGACTCTTCTACAGTATTTTTCTCATTGCCTAGAAAATTCCCATAGCCCAGCCATGAACACAAACAAAGGCTCTGTAGCTTTGTTTAGGAGGCCATGACCTGTACATCTCTCCTTCATTCACAAGCTTTGAGATACAAAATTGGAATGGCTATTGTTTTGCACATGCTTCCATTTCAATTCTTTTAAAGATAGCAGCATTTGGCTTAAGACTCATAATGGTATCGAAATCATTCTTAAAAACAATGGTACGTACTGATCAGGTACGTACAATAACAGGACAAAATCAATTTTCTCATGTTATTGCACTACTTTATAGTGTGCATTCCCCCTCCCATTCTTGTATATTGTGAATCAAAACTCTTAAACATTTACTTCTTTCAGTCCTCATTATGGTTTATTAACCAGCTTTAATGGGCTTTCTCATTTCATACATTATGAAAAGCCCAATGTTCTTTCCCTGGAAAATTCTTACACTATCATAATGACTTCATTCACTTCTTTATTAATAAATATAACTTTTTTATAACTTAACAATACAAAACACCCAAATAAAATGGGTATGGTTCTGGTAGGCTTGTTTTATGATCTGAATTGTTTTAATCCACATTTTTATATAAAACTTGCCATTTGGGCAGAATAATAATTAATTAGGCACATTGCTTGCAATTAAAACATAATATGATTCCATTTTTATTGGTACCAAATATCTGGAAGTATACTCTGAATGGTCTGATCTGCTAGCGTCACTGTAGCTACTGCTTGGGATGCCTCGTCTAAAATAATTTTCACTACCCGTGTAGGAACATCATCTGTTAACATATCATCTGGAACAATGGCACAGGTTATACCTTCTTCCAAGACTTTACTTGCATCATCTTCTCCTGCAATTGCTTCTAGCTTAAAGTTTAGTTGTTCTGGAATAGAATCATCAGCAACATGCCAAACTGCCTGCTGATAGACGGGTTCTTCTCGAACTACCATTTTGTACTCATTTGGTGGTTGTTTGTTGTTTAGCAGTTCAAAGTCCCCATGAATTTTTGCCAGATGAGCAGCATATTTATGTCTTGTTGTGAAACCACGCTTACAGCTTTCACAGTTGAAGGGATACACACCTGTGTGGAGGATCAGATGTCTTTTGAGAGTACCACCAACTGGAAAAGTAAGTGGGCAATGTGGACACTTATATGGACGTTCGCCCGTGTGTTTTCTCTTGTGGACAGCAAGTAGGGATGAATGACGAAACATTCTCCCACAGAAGCTGCACTTGTAAGGATAAGGATTGTCATGCCACTTGCGATGTATCCAATATGTACTTTGGAAGCTAAATTTGCGTCCACAGACATCACAGATATAGCGTTCTTCTTTGGTGTGCATGCTTCTGTGCTCCTCCATCATCATACGTGACATAAAACCCCTCCCACAATAATCACAACAAAACTTGTACTCACCAGTATGAACAGCCACATGATGCCTTAGACCAGTTTTTGTTTTGAACACACGTTTACAAACATCACATTCAAAATTATCCTTCTCCCTGATGTGTCGCAGTTCATGGTTTCTAAGAGTCTTTAGTTTTGTTATTTCTTTGCCACAGAAACGGCAATGTGGATCCCTGTGCACAGAATCTTTGTGATCCACAAGTTGCTTCTCCTTCATAAACTGTTGCGAACACTCATCACATTTGTATCTAAACCTTTCTGGATGAACTTCTTCATGAGCTTTAAATGCTTTCTTAGTGGTGAATGATTCATTACAAAACACACACTTATACATCACTTTATCTTTCTGATGTTTCATTTGCAGATGCTTCTGCAAGTTGAATTTATCTGGAAATTCCTCAGGGCAGTATGGGCATGTCATTTTGTTTTTAAACTTTTCATGACACTTCAAATGACTTGAAAGTTTCAGAGAAGTTGGAAAAACTGTTTTACAGATTTTACATGTAAATGATTTATCTTTATGGACTCTAAAATGCCTTTTTAATTCATTCAGTATTGGTGTTCGAAACCCACATATTGCACAAACATACGTCTTTTTATTAAGACCAAAACAAGCTTGGTTTGTAACATCAGGTTCCACATTGGAACCCAGATTTAGCACACCAAGAGAAGCTGATGAAGAATCCTCATGTTCTAACTTAATTTTAGCATTGGACAGATGTTCGAGCAAAGCATGATCTATTTCAGCATCATCATTTGCTGAAAGTTTCTTCTCTTTTACCATGTTAAAGATATCTAGAAAGGTGTCCTTCACATTCTCATCAGACTGAATGGGTGTTGCATCTGTGAGGTTTTCCACTTGCTGCCGGGAGTCTTCACTTAGTAACGTGTCAACAGGAATCTGCCCATCTGTAATTGTGATTGCAGATTGTAAAGTTATAACTGGATCCTGGTTTGCAGCACTACCCTTCTTTTTTATGTCTGCCAAATTAAAGAAATTTTTGTCATTTACAATTCTACAATGATCATAAGGGTTTTCTTCTGGAGTATCAGTATCTGTATGTGTAACCTTGTCCAACTCTTCACCTGCAACAAATTCCTCACTATGGATATTGCAATTTAACGATGATGCATTTGTGGATTCTTCAGTATTCATACTGCACTCCATGTCTGCTCTTGATTTTTCCAGTCCATCCTTCATTTTTTCAAACATATCCTCCATGACACTCTTCTCGTTACAACCAGTTTCTGTAACTGACTTTTCTGTATCAGCATGGAGTTTTTCAAACATGTCTTCAAGACTTTCATCCATTTCTACATACTGCCGCTGAGCTTCTGAATCAAGGGAGTTGACATCATGTTCTGTTGAATCTTCATCTAGATTAACTTTCTCCATCTGCAGTAATGTACTAGCATCCTGACAAAACAGATCCTTAGTTGCTTCTTCTTCCTTATGTAGTTTCACATGTTCCTTAAAAAGGGATTCATTTACAAAAGTCAATGAACATTTCTGACAGGTGTAAAACATTATTTCATTCTTTCCTGAATTTTGTATAGCACTCTTTATTGTTTTATTTTCAACATTTATTCCTACATCTTCATTTTGCATCGATGTGTTACTGTTTTGCTCATTTGTTTCAATAGCTTCGCCTGAATCTTGTATAGAGATTTCTCTGGAAGGGTTCTCCTTGGATGCACTATAGTTTTCAATATCTGTCTCATTCATTTCTGAAGAGTGTTCCTCCATATGCTTATTCACTTTCTCCTCTGATTCAAACCGTTTTTTACATATTTTGCATTGGAAAAGTTTCAAAACCACATGTTTGCGCACATGATCATCAAATATTTTCTTACTACTACATTGATAATTGCAAATATTACATTCATAATTACCTAAAATATTTTGTGACGAATCACAAGATTCATTGTCACTTCCACTTTCTACATGTGATTCATCTTCTGACACTTTAGGAGGATTGGCTGCATGTCCCAAATGAGTCTTCATATGTGACGTAAAGTCAGCTTCCTCAGTAAACTTTTTATTACAAAAGTGACATGTCCAGTTTGAAAGATGTGCTTCCATAAAATGATTGCGAACATACTTATGACTTTCAAACCGTTTATCGCATATTGGACACATGAAAAGCAGTTCACTACACGTCAAATAATGTGACTGGAAAGCAGAAAAATCCTTTGTTTTAAAACTGCAGTTTGCACATTTAAATATTTTTTTCACATCTGGATCCTTGTTCTGGTCTGTACATTCTTCTAGCTGCATCTGCAAGCTCTCTTTGTTGCTCTTCCTTCCAGATACAGAATCCAGTTCAGACTCACTTTCAGGCGATTCCTGCTGTAAAAAACAAAACAAAATATATGTGAAATAACAAACACAAGTGCAAACAGAAACAGGAACAAATGAAAACTATTACTTTTACACTAAACTGATAAAACTAATTCTGACTGAAGGAACATTATGCTTAGTCATTCATGATCTTATCCAGAGCAGTTTTCATCAGCTGTTGCTCATATTATCAGCAGTAAAATGATGATCTAAAATTTCAGGGAACTTATGAATTTCAATACAACAAAAATTGTCACAGAATATTTTATTGTTATCATATATTTATGTTGCTTCACTGTCATATTCTTATGAATTTTGGTTTTGCACAGCAACTAAATCTGATGTGTTCAATTCAAATAACTTACTCTATCTGTTCTGCAAACAAACTACTCGTACAAAGGTTTATTTTATTATCTACATCATGCTAATTAAAATAAACATTACTAGAATTCATCTTATTTCTTAATTTTTCTTACAACTAAAAGGGGAATAAGGGCATTCACTAGCTAACACAACAGTCAAATCTTTTAAAAGCTGTCACAGTGAGACTGTCATTGAAATTTGATTCTCTTTCCATGACTAGAGGGATGAAACAGATGAGGACTTCCCATTTGAGAAAGGTATAACTATTTTAAAATTGAAAACTAATAACAGGGAGTATTTCAGAAATGGTTAGCTCTACAATACTGTATATGACAGTTCTAATGAGATCTACAGAGTGCATTTTCACGAGATCTACAGTTTCTGTCCATCTCTTATGGTTTACCAGTTGTGCAAAAACCATTCAGAATGAAGAGGACTTCAGGGGCTATTCACAAGAAATTCAGGATATATACTTTATTTACCATGTCAATATTTTTAATGTACAGCATTTTAATCAAAATCATTAGAAATCAAAAGTTTTGAAAAATATTCCATGTTAAAGGTAGTATGGGGTGGGGAGATTTTCCTGAAAAGCTTTGTGTCATATCATTGGAAGATACTAAACTTAAATACTACGTTTGATATTTAATTTGTTTTTAAGTTCACACAGACAACCACCCATCCCCAACCCCGCAAGCTTCTAAAAAGGATTTTTTATTCAAGGATGCTAAAAAATTGTATATTTGGTGAAATCTTGGTACCAAATTTTTCAATGGAATACAATACCTTCTCTGCCTTCTATGTACCTCTTAATATGGAAAAGTAAAGACTGCCTCACTAATTGGAAATCCTGCCCAATGAGGGATTAAGATGATGATTGGGGTTTAAGGGCATTAAATTTCTAAGGTGATTAGAACACTTGTAATGTTAAACGTGACAAAGGTAATACTCAAAATTCAAAAAGAGACACCAATAAAAGTAGAGCTTAAAAGATATAAAACTGAGGGTAAAATACTATCCACTGTTAAAAATGATAGATAAGTATGGCTAAAAAGGTGGAAAACCAAGGGTAAAATATCATGCGTTGCTAAAACTAGAGATACTAATAAAATGTTATGTTTAAGTAGTGAAAAATGGGCAGAAAAAAAGAGCTAGATAAATTAGTAAATTTTTGTCTATCTCTTATGGTTTACTAGTTATGCAAAATTCATCCAGAATGAACAGGTCTTCAGAAGATATTACCAGAAAAGTCAAATATACATTTTATTTGTATTGTAAATAGCTTTAATATGCTGTATTTTAATCAAACTCATTACAGCCATTTTTCAGAAAATCAAAATTTTCGAAAAATGTTCCATGTAAAGGGTAGTTAATGATGGCAGCATTTTCTTGAGAATCTTTGTGTAGCATCCTTGGAAGATACTTAACTTAAATACCGAGTTTGGTATTCAACAGACTTTTCGTTTTTGTGCTACACTGTCCACAGACACACGAACCTTTTCCCAAAATTTTTTTTTGGACTCAGCGGACCTCAAAACATATTTCTGGTGAAATTCGGTATCAAATTTTTGGGTGGAGTACAATACTTCCTCTATACACTATGTACATAGTATGTGTAGAGAAAGTAAAAATGGAGTCCACAAATATGAGTGAATGAGTATTCCTTGGATAGCAATCAATTCCTGGAGGTCCTATTGGATTTTCATTGCAAGAAGAGGGTCTTGCCAACCCAATTGCATGTTGAACCTCCTTTGGTTTTCCACTGCCTTTCTTGTTTCTGCTCTCCATTAGTTCCTGTCTTGTGTTGCATGATTAGTTCTTTCCATTACATTCCCTTATTTCTTATATACCTTGTATCCATCTTTATGTTGCCTGCCTGGTTTCCTCATTCCCTCCATGAGTCCTAACTTCAACTGCTTCTGCATCGAGTCTTTTTTCCTCATTACAAGTCCAAAATATGCTAGTTTTAATTTTGTAGTCATTGTCTCCAAGGAATGTTTAGGTTTAATCTTGTCTATCACTGATGCATTGGTTCTCTTTTCAATTCTTGCTTATATCAGAATTTCTGAGGATTTTCCTTTATCTCCTCCTCCTTATTTCTTGTTTGCATGAAGCTTCTTTAGTTATCAGTACCCCCAAGAAGTTGAAACTGTCCACTGCTATTAGCTGAACTCCGTCAATGCCTATGCTGGTCGTAGCGCCTGAGGTCATTTGTCTTCTTTAGATCAAATATACACACTTGCAAGCAAAGACACAAAGAAGGGAATTAAACCTTTTATTGGATCTAAACTACCAGTGGGACTGGTTGCCAAAGCTCTCACACAGTGATTGAACAATAGAAAAAGTTTGCAAGTACTGCTAAAATTAAGCAGAGAAAAGCTATCATAGGCAACAGGCAACCTCAGACATAATGGGTACAGGCGTACCATGTACGAAGCTCCCCTGTTCTCTAAGATACTGATGGACTCTTTTAGTATGTGTGCATCTTTTCTTGGGTGCTAGTTTTGCTGAGAAGCAAGGGCCAGGGCAAAAAAGATGTTACTTCCCCACCTGTAATTTTAGCGTCAACCAAAAAGAAAGTTTTTTTTCTTTGAGCCCCTCAGCCATTACGGCAAATAGATTATCAAATTTACCATGAACTAGCTCAATTATTGTATTTATCCAAACACAAGACAAGGTTTTTTTCCAAAATATTAATGTTCAGAACTGGGGGATTGTTTTGTATTTGCAATATATGTTTTCCAAATACTATATGGGGAAAAGTAAGTTTCAAACTTTGCAGGTATGACAGTAGTAATGCCTGGGGAAATCATAGATTACCACCAATATCGCAATGTATGCAGCAGATTTTATGAGTTCTATTTCGCACCAAAAATTACCCATGAGCATTCTCATTGGGGAAAAGATTACTCTCTGATACTAAGATAAAATTAGAAGGCTTCTAAGTATGTTGTCTTAATAGAAAATAGCATCCATAATCATCATTACAGCTAAGCTCCTGCCACCACTGCTGTCGTTATGTCTGGTAACCTTTGCCCTTGGTATAAACTTTACAATTGACAACACCCTAGAAAGATTAGACGGGTGCGATTGGATTCTTGTCTTCCTATTGATAAATTCTGCTAATCTACAACACAAAGTGTGTGTGTGTTTTTTTTTTTCCCTTAGAAAAAGTTAATTTATTTTAGATCTTCACTTTATATCTGTCTTTAAAATAAAGCCCTACGGAGCTACAGTAATACCGCACAATATTCTGTTATATATGTTACAGAAATCAGTATCCCTCTAGATTATCTGTATTTCACATGTACCTTTATTGTTTTGTTGACATAAAAAATAATTTCCAATGTACAAACCATAGCCCAGGGGCAGAATAGTTTGTATTAGAAGAATATAAGATGCAAGTATTTCAATATTTGCTAAATCTGATATTTAAAAGTCACTGGAAAAGAAACAAAGAAAGAAAGAGAGGAAAACAAAAGAAACAAATATGTGGACCACTAAAATGAAAAAAGAAACCATACCTCTGACAAAAGATATTCTATATCATTGACTTTAATCTCTTCTTCATCTCTCTGTATATTATCTGAAATAAAAGTAAAGCATTAATAGAAATTACAGCAAAATTACTAAATTCATAGTGTATATATATATATATACAAATTTACTGCAATAAAATGAATATGAAGAATAGGATTATAGAATGATTCAGTTTAATAAGTTTTTTATTAAGGCTAGTTCACAACAATGGGTAATGGTAAGTGTTCATCATTGATGGTGTGGCAATAAAGAAACCAGACTTATACTCTAATTTTTTATTGAAAAAAATTACAAACTGAAATGTTGTCCCCTTCCTGATCCCTGCACTGCAGTGCTGCAAGTCTTTTTCTGTTATGCTGATGAGGAGTCTCATCGCTTTTTCCTTCACTGCATCCATGGACTCAAACCTAGTTCCTTTGAGCACAGACTTTATTTTTGAGAAGAGAAAAAAGTATCATGGTGCTAGGCCAGGCAAATACGGCAGATGTTCCACCACAGGAATGTTGTTTTTTACCAAAAACCTCTTCACAGACATTGCGTTATGAGCCGACATGTTCTCCTGATGAATCCAAGAGCGATTCTTCCACAGATCTGGTCTCCTTCGTCGCAAATTTTCACAGAGGGTCTTCAGAACAGTTGTATAATAAACTTAATTGACAGTCTGACCTTCAGACACCCAATCAATGTAACCTCTTGGATATCAAAAAGAAAACAATCATTGCTTTGAATTTTGATTTGCTATGAAAATTTTCTTCTTCCTAGGGGATTGAGGGCTCTTCCAATACATGGATTGTCACTTAGTTTCTGCATCATATTGGAATATCCATGTTTCATCAATGTAAGTACTTTGCGGAGGTAGCATAGCAGTCACTCGATGTTACTTTTGCTCGTTTGTGAGGATGCTTGACACCACTTTAGCACAAGCATTTATCATGCCCAGAACATCCTGCAAAATCTGTCTAATGGTTGTTTCCTTATTGATGTAGGGAAGTTCTGAAATTGCTTGAATGCTCAGGCGGCAGTCTTCTCAAACAATTCTACCAACCTTCTCCATATTCTCTTCAGTTTTCAAAGTGGAAGGACGATCCAATTTTGGATCATCTTCAACATATTTCCTACCATCCTTGAACTTCTTAGCCTACTTGAAAAATTGTGTACAAGGTAGACACTGATCACCATAAACTTATTTACACAAATCATAAGTTTCTGCGGTGGGTATTCCAAATTCTGTGAGGAATTTGATGTTAACTGTTGTCCTATCTTAGAGTATAGCATGATTCCAATGGAGCTCAGACCCACGACCAGACTAACAACCACAGCAGCATAAAATTTTGTACACATACCAGGGAGATTCTCAAGGTTTATCTCCCAATCTTTGTCATCGATGAAGCCAGAAATATGCACAACAATCAGTCCGGTTTCTTTATTGCCACATCTTGTATGTACATACGCTTTATTTATCACTTCTTTTGGGTAATGTTTGAATATAAAAAGATTCTGATGTCACTTTTTACTTAAATGGCAGATTTTGAAAATGTACTACTTAGAGCTTTTGAAAAGCAATTACAAATTAATGATTTTTATTGTTCTTAGGGTTAGTTTTACTTAAGCACAAACATCTGTTATGAATTATGTACATACGTATATAAAATATCAGCAAAATTCTAGAGTTGTTTTATCTTAAGAATTAATCAAATTAAGGGAAATTTAGGCTTCTCAAAAGGGAGTCAGATTAGGATAAAGTGATGCAACATCTTTGCATTTAAGCTCCTGTTTAACTTAAATATAATCTCTGATTAAACAACATAGAATCAACAGTATCTAATATGTTTGAGCAAAAGCCTGAAAAATCAAATGCAATCAGCTATTACATATTTAGGACATCTAAGATTTTGAAAGAACGATTTAAGGTATATAAAACTTAAAACTGCATCAGTATACACGAATATAAATCTTTAGAAATGCAATACAGTTTGACTAACACTGACATTCAAAAGACACACTTTGCAATATCCTTGCCTAGGTCAAGCAACAGTGTTATTCATAAATATTGGAACATGGGTCTTCATCCCATAAGAAAACACTTCCAATGATACTAACACTGATGCTTTCAATCACAAGCATATTGGGACTATGTCCAGTGGCCGTAATCGCCACACATGTGGTGCTTTGGTGGTGTAGTGTTCCTCAGTGCATTGTAGAAAGATCATAATTAACTAGAAACTAATTTAAAGTTAACAGTAGGGCTATTAATTAGTGTTGTGTTGTACTATAGAGAGGTTAGGTCACTTCTTGCAGTATGAATAGATTAGTTGATAAACGTAACTGAGGCAGGAGAAACTCAAAAAGGCATTCCTAGAGACACAATTTATTTTCTAAAAAGGTAGAAGAAAAATACTTCAATGGAAGAAACTGTGTGTAAACGCCCATCAACACCAGAAACCGATAGCCTCAGAATTCTTCAGTGGAAGATTGTAAAACATCTGGTGGTGCATCATTATCCCAAGATACTGAGTCTGCTTCTAAAAGAAAACTATCTATATTTTCTAATGAACACAAAAGGAGATATTTCTTCAGAGTATGTTTTAATACATACTGGTTTTTGGCAAGATATACATAAAGGGACAGTATGTGCCAGTTGGGTGGAAATGATTTGAAAACCTCATTTTCGAAGTTTTGCTGCAAAGGTAACAGTGATCTGCAACTCTTGCAACACTATTTGCAATGAGAATTACACTAGTCCAAGGATTACTGGAGCAGATTCAAATCGACCTCCATTTGAAGTTAATCCAAGAGCAATTGAAACATTTCTTAGCCTAGGAAGAGGTCATTCAGAATTAGAACATTTTTGTATGTCCATGGGTATGCCATTTATTAGTGCCTCCTCCTATAATGCTCACTTGGTAGAAAGAGCAAAACAAAATAAAATCATATGTGATTATATATTGAAAGAAGCTGCAAATGCTGTTTGCCACAGTTATGCCGCCACAGAATCCAGAAATTGATACAAATGAAGTTATTGATATCACTGTCTCATATGATGGATCATGGATGAAGAGAGGGTTTTCTTCACTGCATGGTATTGGCATAGTAATTGATGTGATAACAGGGCTAGTAGTAGATTTTGAACCTTTGTCAACATATTGCAGTACATGCTCACAGCTAGAAAAAAAATCTGACATGTGTTCCATTCACTTGACTTTCTCTACATCTTTGCAACAAATTATTGTTAAAAAGCTTATGCTTCTATTTACTTCATGCTAATTGAGAAAAAATAGTAGAAATATTGTTATTACTTGCTTCCTTGTAAGTAGAAGCGAAATAAGGGAGTACCATAGGTTAAAGTGATAGTCAAAAGCTGGTTGCTATGTGACTGAAGTTCCTTTGTATGGACAGGAGTTGACAAATTCCTGTATGAGAAAAGTAAGTTTTTCAAAGCTGAAACCAATAACAAGGAATATCTCAAAAACGATCTACTACACGAAAAAAAAAGTTATATAACATAAATTGTGTGTTTTAATGTGCTCTACAGTTTTGTGTGGTAGGTTTTTGTCCATCTCTTATGGTTTAGCAGTTATGTAAAATTTTGTAAAATTCATCCAGAATAAAGTAGTCTTCAGAGGCTATTCCCAGAAAATTCAAGATATACATATTATTTGTCAGGTAAATATCTTTAATATACGATATTTTAATCAAAATCGTTAGAGCCATTTTTTAAGAAAATCAAAATTTTCGAAAAAAGTTCCATGTAAAGGGTGAGGGGGGTTCTTCTCAAAACTTTGTGTCACATCCCTGGAAGATACTAAACTTAAATACCAACTTTGGTATTTTATCAACTTTTCGTTTTTTGAGTTATTTGTTCACAGACACACACACATACATGGATCTTTTTGTGAAAATGCTTTTTTTTGGATACAGGGGACCCTAAAACATATATTTCTGGTGAAATCTCGGTATCAAATTTTTGGGTGGAGTGCAATACCTTCTCTATACACTATGCACATAGCACGAGTACAGAAAGTATAAATGGAATCCTATAAGTGATGAATACAAACACTGTATGCAAATCATGTGCAGAGCGGCAAATGTGAAAGAAACTACAATGGTTCTTCTAGTGCTATGGAGATGGCTGTAGCAGAAATACAAACTGAGATACACAAATAAAGTGTCAGATGGTGATGCCAAAACACACAAACACTTGCAGGATTTGGGTGTATATGGTGAATTGGAAATAAAAAAGGAGAATGCTAAAACCATGTAGTAAAGAGACTGGGAGGACATAAGGAGGACATAATAGTGAAACTAATTATTATAGAAAAGCCATAAAAAACAATATACCTAATGTGGAGCAAATGAAGACAGCAATTTATGCAACATTGTATCATTGTATGTCCACAGACCAACATCCACAACATCAAAAGTGTCCAGGTGGAGAAACAGCATGGTGTTTTTTTAATCGATCAATCGCTAAAGGTGAACCAGTCCCTCCACATACTAGCTCAACTATGAAGACTCCCCTAAACAGTGGAGTGGTAAAAAAACTAGTTCCTTTGTATGCTAGACACCAATGAAGAACTTCTCCAAAGATGCACTTTAGGAAAAACACAAAATGCTGAAGAGGCTCTTCATAACATTATTTGGTCTAAGTGCCCAAAAGAAACCTTTGTGTCAAGAAAAAAACTAAAAATTGGTGTAACAGCAGCAGAGAGCGAGTTCTATTTGGGTTGTTTAGCAACTGTAAAGCTAAAGGAAGATATTACCAAAAGAAAATTCAGCCCAGGTAGTCAAAAGATTGGAAAATCTAAAGATGATCAATGCCTTCAGCGGAGCAAGCTTCAAAGTCAACAAGGAAAAAGCTGCGCCTCTCCAAACTTCAAGCTAAAGAAAATAAAAAGCAGCAGGAGGGTGTCACATGGAGCTGGACAGTTTTAAATAGATTGCAGGTCAGAAAAATTAAAATATTATGTTACAAAACTTTAACTTGGATTTTCTCGCTTAACATTTTTTTCAACTTTCAATAGCTCAAAACCAACAATACGATGCAGTTTTCAACCAATCTTTACAAGAATTTTCATAGAGGTTTAACATGGATATAGAAAGAAAATGCTCATATGGTTTTGTTCTTCTCAATTTCTTTTATCCAAAAAATTTTTGTTGAAAAAATAAAATTTTGATATTAATTTATGTTAATTATATTTTTTTCTCTAAGGTTTGTTGAAGGATAAAAATTGTATAAGGTAGAAATGATTATTGACTTAATGGGAATATAAAAATCCATATTACATAAAATAAATTTTAAAATTGCATCGTACAACTAATATCGCCTTGATAAAACCTACAAAAATTAATTTCCAAAAAAAAAACTACAGAACTTACAAATGTAAAATTTGGCATTTAAAAATTTCAGAAAAATCTGTTCAAAAATGTAGAATTTTCAAATTTCACAGATGCATTACCTTAAAAACCATCTATTTGGGCCGGGTTTGAACCCTTGACGTTAGGATTAGGAGGCCAGAGTGGTACATAACCATCGGTGTGCTGCAATTTTGCCCTGCAGAAGTTCTTTAACACACCATTAAGTCTTCTAACATGGAGCTGTTGCTTTTAAACACACTTAAAAACCATCTATTTGGGCTGAATTTGAACCCTTGACCTTAGGATAGGAGACCAGAGTGGTACACAACCACCAGTGTGCTGGAATTTTGCCCTGCAGAAGTGCTTTAACACACATACACAACAACAGAATGATTCTGTATTGTTTGATAGATTTTAGATTTCCAACTCGGAAAGCCCATTTAGAAGCTTGGATAAGGGCAAATCGCAAACAAAATTGGCAACCTACTCCGATTTATAAGAAACATATTGCTTATCGCCCATTTAGCAGCTATCGCCAAAAATAATTAGTATCAAATCATTTGCTTATAGAACCAGAACCATGAGAATAGGGTGCTAGTTCCTCAAGACTCGGAATGCAATGACAATTATCGAAATATTCAACTGAAATTCTTGATTAATATCACACATTCTACTAAAGCTTTAAACCAATGTTGTAATATATGGTACAGACTTTTGTTACATTAACAGTAGTTTTCACCAAGAAATGAACAAAATGAAGTTATGACCTTGCACAATGTTTACTGCAATAATATCAATTTACCAATAATAACTTCTGATAGGGCAAAAATGTGGTAGTATTAAATATTCCTTCAACTAGAGGTCTCTCCCCTTCCATTGTCCTTTGTTTTTTACTTCAAAAACTTGGAAAAACAATTAATTTGACAGATGTTGCATATGGTGTACATGATAGTGCACAGTGCCACAAAATTGTGGCTGGACACAAAACGTGCTTCAGCAAAATGCTAGCAATTCCCCCCTGTGATTTTATCAGGATTTTATATATAATAGATCTTAGAATTGTGCTCTATGTGTCTTTTGTGATTCTATTATAGGGAGAGTTATTTATAATGATTTGCTGTTATGTAAAACTACAACAGGCAACATGAAAAATGCAACAGTCCATGAATTTCCTTGTGGCAGCAATTTGAAAGGAAAATAAACCCCAAGCAAATTCAATCAGCTGCTCTTGCCTATAAAACCAGACATATTGTTCCTTTAAAATGAAGAAATCATAGGTTAATAACATACAGAGGGTTCAAAGGAATTTTGAACAAATTATAATTAGACTAATGACAAAATTAAGAAACTTAATAGAACCAGCCTTAGAAGTGGACAGGAAGATATTGCATCTAAATTAACTTGGTTTGTTTTCTAAGGTCTAGCTACTATACATTTTGTAATACCTGTATGTACATTGCTTTACAATTAATGTCATTGGTAAACAATTGAAGCAAATACCATGCCATTGGAGAGAACACCACAACAGAGAAAAAAATACTGAATTTAGTAAAAGGCAAAAGATACAGTTGAGAATTGGAAACCTGGGAATATCATCTGGAAAAATAGAAACAACTTTATGAATTTTGAGATGCTGCCTGAAGACATCCTTGTCCAGAGGTTCTTAAACCCACCACCAGAGGCAAACCCATCCACTATGACACCGGCAGTCAAAGAAATGGAAGCAATGGAGCTTCTGAAGTTGGGCATGTTTTTAGTAATAAAATTTAAGTGAAGTAAATGTGTTACAATCGACTCAAGTGATACTTAATACTTTAATACATATATTTTATAGGATTGCAGCTATGATATCATTTTTTGACATGAAAGGAATGAATTTTTATTTCTTAATGTGAATTGAAAACTTTTTCATTTAGTAATATTAAACAACTGGGGGAAGAAAACAACAGTTTATACAAAATCATATACTATTAATATATGTAAACAATTTCATTTTACATAGTTATTTCCTTGCACATATAGTTAATTATGAATCAATGAAAAAGCTTTTGTTTCACTAATAAGTTTCTTTGTTTAAAGTATATGTTTTTAGTCACTTTGACTCATGAGTATCTTATCACAACTGTATACATTGTAATGACAATAACATCTTCCTCAGGAAATTAAATAGAGAATAACAATAAATTGTACAGAAATATTTAACATTTAGTAATTCTTAAGTAACCCTAAATGCCAATTAATGAAGACAGACATCCATGAATGTATGTAGCAATTTAAATTGCACTGTAAACATCAACATCTTTGAAAACCATTATAACATTTTTAGACAGCTGATGCTAAAAGTAGGTCATTTAACAGATGTCAGAAATGTTAAAAGTAGAAAATTATAAGATTATAACACTCCAATGTAGCCAACTTTGGTTTACGCATCCACAGCCTCATTCAAGTAGGGTATGATTCTGAGAGTTTGTGTCGATCCAATAAATGGCTGATGGTTTGAGTGTCATGAACATGGAATCTGCTGAACCAAATGAAATTATGTAAGCAGTGGAGAGAGCAAAATTACAACTGCTACCAAAAAAGTCAAACAATGAGTATGACATCTCATACAACAGATGCAAGTCATCATGTAGTCAGCAGTGGTGCTAAGCAAGGAAACAGCTGTGCATCACACACAGTTAAGCATGAACCCTGTGAAATAGGTAAAACAAATATTCATAATATGTCTGTAAATAGTGAGACTGATATGTCTGCCTAAAAAAATAGTTATGACTCACATGTTAAAATTGCTTTATATTGTTCGTAGGATTACAAAACTCGGCCTATGGTATTGTTTCACAACCTTCCTACTCATAATATAAAACACTATTTTTTTTAACACTTGTATCACAAATAATTTTTAATGCATACTTTTGTTATTAAGCACTTTTATGTTGCTAGTTATCTTGTACTTTTTCCTCTGGAGATCAAAGTGGCAGCATTCTGCGAATATATGACACATGCCTGGTACGTCACGAGTTTAAATCTCGCTTAGGGTGAGTTACCCAGATAACGCTTTCCCTTATCCTGATAAGACGAATGTTGAATAGTTTTAAGCTCCATATACCCTGAGATCATTTGAGCATCATTTCACCAATTTCTTTCATCGTCCAATTAGACAACCAGGTTAAAGGATGTTAAACTACATAAAATTAAAACAAAATTTCTGTCAATAGAATATTGCATGCTGTACACTGTGATCCAACAACTCTGAAAATCAGGTAGGAGCAAGTCATTTTTGTATGGCCAATTCTCAAGACAAGTAATGATCTATTGATGTCATCAATTTAGGTTTTTAATACAGCAAGCAGCAGTGGAAAATCATCTAACTGTGTAGTTTGGTTCCTTGTGATTGAAACCACTGAGTTTTCATACATTATTGATTTTAGAACAAATGTAGATGGAGAAGTCTGAATGCCATACTGAAAGGTCAGTGTTACAATCAAGAGCAGCTTTGGCTGCCTCATCTGCTTTCTCATTGCCATAAATTTGTTGGTGAGAAGGAACCCAACAAAAAATAAATAAATAAAAAAAAACATTTGTTTCCTTATTCTACACCCTGGCTATATGAACAGTTGTTTCCTTACCCTAGCTGTTTAAAATTAATAAATAAAAGTGCATTCCTTTCATGTACAAAGTATCTCATCATAGCCATAATCCTTTGAAATTAATAAAAAATGTATTTTGTTTCATTTAGGAATAAATATCAACAACTTTCATGACAATTTGACTGCCCCGGGCACATTTCCTTTTCCCAGCATGCAATGCATTGAAACAATGGTGATGAGGGAATAGAGGAGAGACTGAAATGGAGGAAAAAGGACCCCTATAAAGTTAAGGGATTTGGAAAGTAAAAAAATGCTAAAAAATGTACTGTCAACTTTCTGAGAAATAATGCCACTAGTGGAAGAACAGAGAGGAGTAGCTGAAAATGGGGGAAGAAGGACCCATAAAGTTAAGGAACTCAGAAAGTACAGGTTCGCCGAAAAATGCACATGCATAATTTTATATGAGTATTCTCTATACTGTTATCAATTAGAAGTGCATTAGGGTATTCTTTAATAATTATTGCACCAGCAATCATATACCTTCCAGACCCTTTTTCAGCCTCTCCTCTTTTCTCCTATTATTGCTGTTATTCCTAAGATAGTTGACAGTCACTGCTCACACCTCTGTTTCAGCATATTGCATGTTGAGAAAAAGAAGTACTGGTGGGGGCAAGCAAAACTTGTAACCTCTACAGTTCAAAATAATGTTGTTAACAATTATTACATTATTCAACATCATCTATTTCTTTCATATTTGTGCCTAAGTAAAAATGAACTACATTTTAATTTATTACTTTTAAAGGACTATGGCAATGACATACTTTGTTAATTAAAGGAATGCATTTTTATTGTTAATTTTAAACAATTGAGGCAAGGAAACTGCAGTTTATATGCAAATTGAAAACTTGTTTATTTATTTCTATTAAACAATTGGGGCATACAACAGTTTATATACAATCAAAAACTTTTATTTATTAATAATAAAAAGTAATCAATTACATATAAATTGTATTTCTGATGCAATTGTTGGTTTATTATTAATAAATGAAAAAGTATTCATTTCACAAACTACCATTTTCTTGCAACAATCATTTATTATTAATAAACATTTTTCAATTTGTGTATAAACTGATGTTTTCTTGCCCCAATAGTTTTTAATTAATTAAAGTGTACTTTTGTTTCATTTGGGAACAAATGTAAAATAATGTTGAATATTCAATGTGACTCAACACCTTAATGACCACATGGGTGCCCCTCACCATTTTTTACCACCATGCAATGCATTGAAACAGTGTGATGGGGATAGCGACTGTTAACTGTTTGAGAAAAACACTAGTGGGGAAAAAGAGGAGAGGCATTAAATTGCAGGACGACGACCCGTAAAGGTAAGGAACCCAGAAAATACACAATTGCTGCCCCGCTTTTGGGTGTGCATGTAAACGTAGCAGTATAATTACCTATGCTTGTACATTATAAAAAAAATTATCATTTTAAATTTAATGTAAATAATCCTCTTATATAAGCTGTTAACATTCATAAGCATTTAGATAAGGCAGATTAACCAAGGGATCAGCCCTTCTAAATCCCCAATCATCCGCATGACAAGTATAGAAGAATCTCAAACAATTTATTCTCAATATTACCTCATATGACATTTATACATACCTGCATATTTTTTATCTGTAGGATATTCTCTAAGTTGCTTATCATCTTCATCAAGCAGGCCATATTTCATTTTCAAATAACCTGTCAGTGCTCTCCTAACTATATCTAAATCAGATTCTAGTTTATCAAGGTGATTCATGAGAGCTGCACAACGTTTACACAGCATATCATGAGCAGAAACTACCACCATAAATCTGTCACCCATTAACTGACCAATTTTAGTGGGTAATTCAGTTTTTGTATGCGTTGTACGGCTATTCAGGAGGAGTACGCCCTTTTCAGAAGTACCTTCATCACAAATGAAGCAATTCTGTGGTATTTTTTTGGCGATCCTTTTATTTTGCAATCCTGTGCGATGTTTGTTCATCTGCAATAAAAGGAAAGAAATGACATTTATTGTTTCACGCATAGAATAAATTTATTTACTCGAGGGCTCTGAGTGAAATAATTGTTATAAAAGTCAACCATCAAATTCACAGGTTTATTTTTAGCTCAAAGCGCTTTTATTTTTCCTCTATACTAGCTACGCAAAAATTTTAACAATATTTTTTAATCAAGTCATGTTTTCTCATGGGCTACTTTCATAAAATATGAGTACTAAGCCACCTAACCTTTTTAGCAGTTTGTAAAGATACTTTCTTCATGATGTACAGATTTATTGGAACGTTTTCAGTTTTTCACTTCTGCTCAAAGCCGATAACTGAACTCACAGACTAAACATTTAATGGCCAACATGGCGTGCATGAAATAACACGAAAATAAAAGCTCTAAACGCAATATCATAGTGACACATTCTGGATTGCATGAAATTGAACTTAAGAAGAGCGGAATTGGAAATATTACTTCACACATCTCCGATTAATTGGATGCCAACCAGGTTATTAACATTTACGAAAACATTTGGATTACAAAATAAGATTACGTTTTTCGAATGCTGATAACTTCCAAAATGACAAGCGTCTGTTTCTAGGCAACCAAATAGTAAACAAAACAACCCAAATGGAATGGAAATTATCAGCTGCCTTTTGATTACTTGAATGATGAGGGCGGTGCCTGCTTGGGTTGATAAAGTACATGACAGGGATAAAATTGAACAATGGTATGTTAATTTTAGCGTAAATGGCCTAAAGGTTCATAACCTTAATCTGTCATGCCTTTAATTTGATAGTTTATCCTCCAAATATTATCTTTCTTTTAACTTAAAACCTATAAAAACAAGATTGGAAACTTGAATAAAGTGTACAACTGTTATTTCTGATATTTTACTCCTTATTTTAGCATTATGTGAAAGGATTTTAAAAGAGTTTGTACTGTACAATATACTTAAGAAAGTTTGCCTAAGTAAGCATAGCAAAAGTGCAAGAACTCTCCTATTTTTAAAGAATACTCCTGAAAATTATATATTATTAATAATTATATGTTTTATGTATCAATCTCAGTATGTGAAAGCTCAAGATGTATGAGGGTTTACAGTCATATACTGAAGATTAGCTTAAAGGCCAGAGTTGAAGGTTAAATGTAGTTATTGATAATGGAGCAAAGTGACTCAGACAATGAATTTAAGCCCCTAATATTTTTGCTTGTTCAAGACTTCTTACTGACTGAAATTTTTTAGTCTCCAAATCAATAAAACGAAAACTATGGCATGAGAATTTAGATGTAATATAGGAATTTTGTGTCATATGTGCCTTTATACAGTTTACAATAAATTAGCAGTTTCACCCATTTAAAGAAGATTTACTATGGATCAGCAAGATAATTGCTTCAAATTAAGGCAAAATAAGGCATATTTTGAAACAAAAATGAAGAGTAAAGATGTGTTATTGTAGTTCAGTTGCATTCAACAAACAAATGTATGGACTTAACTTATTCTAAAAAAGAAAAGTGCTGTTAATATTTGTTGTTACAGGTAGTTTAAAAATATGTTAATGTTATGAGAAGACTGTAAAAGTACCGAAAATAAAAATATATGCAAAGTGAATGTGTAGTGTGATTTAACTTACAAAAAAAAGCAGGTTGACAAAAAGTTATTTAGAAGTTCAAATGCAGCAAACTTGTAATGAGAGAGATGTAGAGAAATTTAGTCGAAATGAAATGGCGTTTTATTTATGGATGTTCTTTAACTGCTGTGGTTCTCAGCATCTTATTCTATATTGGGCATGAAAGACCACTTAATTTTGCTCAGAGGCCTCCCTATTAGGCTTGAGAAATAACCTGGAAAGTAGTGGTTACTCCATGGCACGACAGCTCACGGGGAACCTTGGCCTACCGCCCGGCTGCTGCGTCCCCCATCTCGGTCCACTACAGACGTCATGGATGGGGTGCAGTATTGGAGGGTGAGATGTGGTCAGCGCCTTGAATCCCCCCCGGCCAGTTAATGCGGTCCTCATGACCTGGAGCCGCTACTTCTCCATCAAGTAGCTCCTCAATTGGCCCCCCAGGGACCTTACGGGGCTGAGTGCACCCCAGGGCCAGGTCTCCCAGCGGGGGAAAAATCCCCATGCCGGTACTGGGGATCGAACCCAGGTCTCCCACTTGGTAAGTAGCAACGCTACCACTGCGCTAAGGAGAAGTGGAAAGTAGTGGGTTAGGGGAAATGTGGAGAAGAAGAGAAAATAATGTGAATAACTTCTGGAAGTTGGCAAGGAAAAGATTTGAGGATATAGAAATACAAAAAATATTTAGTGAAATAACTGAGAAGAGATCTTTAGTTTTCTATATACCAATGAAAGTCTCATGGGGAAGGGAAAATTACATTGATGTGACAAATAAAGAGGAGCGAGAAGTATTGCATGGTTTAAGGAAAGGTATTCCACAAAATCAATGTCCTATATGTGGCGGAAATGAAGATATGGAACACATTTTATTTAAATGTAAGGGGACTGAAATTTGGAGAAAAGAGTATATTAATAAGAAATGGTTTAAAATAGATAGAAATGTAGCAGTAGTTGAAATGTTTCAAAAAGATATTAAGAAGATTGGACAATTCTTATGCAAAGTGAAAAATAAATGGATTTGGACAGTAAATAGACAAAAATGATGTAATAAACTAGAATTAATAAACTATTGTAAAATATGAGTATGACCGGTAAAGAGCCAGGGCTGAACACCGGTCATATTCACCTGTATAAAGCTTAGCATAAATAAATAAATAAAATTAGGCTTGAGGTTCTTTTACAAGCTGTAAATCTATGACACGGTACCCACAGCTTTACTTCCCATCTGAAGGAAGCCAGGACGCCCGAAAAGGCCATCGTCCTCCACCGGGTTTGAACCCACAACCTTGGGTATATGAAGTTAGCATGGTAGCTGCTACACCACAGGGGAGTAACAAAACTTAGTCGGCTTACACTTGAGTGCCTAGGGTCAGAAGCCAACGAGGAGCCGACAACATTGAGCAATAGAATGAAGAACTTGGAACAAAATGGCATGAGAGTGAGGAAATAGATGATATGAAATGAAGGGTGAAATGGATGATAGGAAAGGCCATGATAGTGCAATTGCTAGAATAAATGATGGGGAAAATCCACTCAGATGCCACCTTGTCCACCACAAATCCCGCATGCAGTCCCTTGGGATTGAACCCGGGTTGCCTTGGTCAGAGGTAAGCAGTCTTAAGCACTTGGCCATGATGCCAACTGTAATTACTGGTACTGTTCTTAAATTAGTGTTCAGCACCTTCTGATGTAATATCCAGAATCTCCAAATGGCTAATGCAAAAATAGCAGCATAATGCCAGAAAAAATATCTGTGCTGCCATAAGCAGCCATGTATATGTGCTTCTCTAGAGTCTAGATTGGTTTCTTGCAGTTTTAAACACAATAACTTGCTTACCAAAACATTTAAATTGTAGTATTTTGTTGAAAACAATGTAGTGTTTGGAATATACAAAGTTTTTTGGAACAGCAACTAGAGCAAATTTAATCACTGGCTGTTTCTTCAGCTTCCACCAGCATTTTTATATTATTTTTATGTACCTTACGTTGACATCAGTGCCTCAAGTGTTGTTTTCTCCCCTCATCCAAACATGCCTATTGTAGCCCATTTTTACTTTCTTTACTTAGTACTGTCGCTATGCCCTGTGGCATAATCACCAAACATGTGTGAACAGCTTGCTTCATCCATTGTTACACAGCATTAGTGGACACGTGTGCCATCAGCAAGTTCTTTTGACATCAAAGCTGGGTAATATTACACCTGATTGAATATATGACAGCTGCAGTGGTTTGCATGTGCGACTTCTTCTAGAAATGTCTTGCCATATGACTGATAGGTATAAAAAGGAGAACAGGCCTTGCCCAGAGTTCAGTTTTGACTGGGAATGCAAAGCATCAGCAGTTGAGTGAGTTTTGAAGGAAATTTGTAGCCTGGAGTAGTAGTTGCCATGACAGCAAAGTTTGAAATGAAATTATACGGCAGAATTGTTGGGGAAGACGACTGTTATATGTGAGCAGATTCTGGTGCGATCAATTTTTGGAAGAATTAGAGTTGTTTGTTGGAGTAAAAAGACAGTTTTTGTTACAGTACATAATATATAGGTAGAGAAGGTATTGCATACCACCCAAAAATTCAATGCTGGTATTTCACTGAAAATACATGCTTTAGCACCCCCTGTATAAAGTCAAAGCATCTGTAGAAAAATCTGATTTGTTCCATTCACATGACTTTCTCTACATCTCTGCTCGAGAAACAATTAGCAGAATTAGCAGTCTTATTACTGGCTT
This sequence comes from Hymenopus coronatus, assembly GCA_030762935.1. Taxonomy (NCBI): domain Eukaryota; kingdom Metazoa; phylum Arthropoda; class Insecta; order Mantodea; family Hymenopodidae; genus Hymenopus; species Hymenopus coronatus. The sequence goes on from CM060882.1 coordinate 22,997,823, forward strand.
CCTTGTTAATAGAGCGAAATAAGGGAGTACCATAGGTTAAAGTGATAGTCAAAAGCTGGTTGCTATGCGACTGAAGTTTCTTTTTTTGTATGGACAGGAGTTGACAAGTTCCTGTCTGAGAAAAGTATGTTTTTCAAAGCTGAAACCAAAAACAAGGAATATCTCAAAAACAATCAATTCCAAGAAAACAATTTATACAACATGAATTATTTGTTTTAACGTGCTCTACATTTTATGTCTGGTAAGCTCTTGTCCATCTCTTAAGGTTTAGCAGTTATTCAAAATTCTGTAAAATTCATCCAGAATAAACTACTCTTCAGAGGCTATTCCCAGAAAATTCAAAATATACATTTTATTTGTCAGGTAAATGTCTTTAATACGTGAAATTTTAAAATAGTAAGAGCCATTTTTGAGAAAATCGAAATTTTTGAAAAAAGTTCCGTGTAAAGGGTAGTTTGGGATGGGGGGATTTTTCTGAAAATCTTCGTGCCGCATCCCTGGAAGATATTAAACTTAAATACCAAGTATGGTATTTGACCAACTTTTCGTTTTTGAGATATCATGTTCACACATACACACACACAGAACTTTTTGTGAAAATGCCTTTTTGGGATATAGGGGATCCTAAAACATATATTTCCGATGAAATCTCGGTATTGAATTTTTAATACCAAACTTGATCATTTTTTAATCAGAAGAAATAATGAAAGGATTAACTGTTATATTTATTTTTACTTTCTCTATATGTATTATGTATATAGTGCATAGAGAAGGTATTGTAATGCACCCAAAAATTTGATACCAAGATTTCACCAGAAATACAGTTTGTGTCCCCCTGAATCCAAAAAAAATCAGTTTTAGAAAAATGTCCGTGTGTGCGTCTGTCTGTGTGTGTCTGTAGGCAGCATAGCTCAAAAACAAAAAAATTGTTAAATACCAAACTTAGTATTTAAGTTGGTATCTTCCAAGGATGCGACATGAAGATTTTCAAAAAAATCCTCCCCACTCCCAACTACCCTTTACATGAAAAAAATTTAGAAAATTTTGATTTCCTCAAAAATGGCTCTAACGATTTTGATTAAAATATCGTATATTAAAAATATTTACCTGAAAAATAAAATGTATATCCTGAATTTTCTGGACATAGCCTCTGAAGACTACTTTATTCTGGATGAATTTTAAGGTATTTTGATAACTGCTAATCTTAAGAGATGGACAAAAACTTACCACACAAAAAATGTAGGGCACATTGAAGCAATTTATGTTATATACATTTTTTTCGTGGTGTTGATCATTTTTGAGTTATTCCTTGGTTTCAGATTCAAAAATCTTATACTTTTCTCATACAGGAATTTGTCAACTCCTGTCCGTACAAACAAAGGAACTTCAGTCACATAGCAACCAGCTTTTGACTATCACTTTAATCAATGGTACTGCCTTATTTCACTTCTACTTACAAGAAAGCAAGTAATAAGACTATTTCTGCTAATTTTTTGTCGATTAGCATGAAGAAAATAGAAGCTTAATCTTTTTAACAATAATTTTTTGTAGAGATGTAGAGAAAGTCATGTGAATGGAATACATCAGATTCTTTTTTATAGTGTTTAATGCCCCTCTTTTTCTTCCATGGCACCACAGGCTATGACACTGGTGATACATTAAATGAAGCTGGAGCACCAGTGGAATGTAATGGTGGGAGAAACCATAGAACCCGGAGAAAACCCACCCCTGTGCCGCTTTTTCCACCACAAATCTCACATGCGGTTGCTTGGGATCGAACTCAGGCTGTCTAGGTGAGAGGCGAGTGCTCTAACCACTCGGCCATGGCATGGCCCTTAAGTGTTGTAGTTTAGTAGCGGATGCAAATATATAATTTCATCAAATTAGGTTAATTACCTCAGAAGAACTAGTTTCAAGAAATCACTTCCTCATCATCAGCTGATTGCAACGGTTGGTTCTCCTCTGATGGTTGCATTCTTCTCTTAATCCCTCTCGCAGTGGTTCTACAAATTTAATGATCAGAGTTTTGTCCATTGGGATCTTGAACTTCATTAATCTTGGACAAAATTTCCAAAGAAATATTTTCTTGTAAGTATTTCAATCAGCAAGTTTTTATGCCTGTGTAACAAGCGATGCTGATTGACAATTTTGTGTCCTTGTATCCAAAAATGTGCTGCAACTGCTAATTTTTCTTCTTCCTTGTATTTGATGTTTCTAAAGTGTTCCTTAAGCCTTGTTTCCATGACTCACTTAGTTTGACCTATATAGATTTCATCACATTCTTTGTAATCTAATCTATATATCTTAGATTTTTTATGACCTGACAGTTTTTATTTTTGGTATGCTTTTGTGAGGAATTTTATGTTGAATTTATTTTCGGGGATGAGTGCAATGTTGCTGTCTTTGAAAATCTTGTGATATTCTTTATGTACCCATGGATGGAATGTGACCTTTTTGAACTCAGGTATTTGTTTTTGTGGTTTGAGAGTTGTATTTTCTTTTATAATTTTTGTTGCTTGAATTTTCTAAATAACCTGCCCACTATTTCTTTTTTGTAACCATTTATTCTTGCTGTTTTTAAGATTTTGTGGTATTCTAGGTTGTATTCCTTGTCAGTAAGGGAATGCTTATCAATCTGTAGGTCAGACTGTTAAAAACTGTTAAAAGTAAGTGATGTAGTGTTACAAAAATGACTCAACTAATTTTCAATTGTTAAAACACATCACTGTCACAAAGTCCACCATATATCAGGAATAATTTATGTGATGGATTGAAACTATTGTTTTTTTATATAGTTGTCAGTATGGGTGTTCTTTCTATGTATTCCAAAGGTTAAGCTATTGTTCTTTTTCATAAGTTGATTATCCATTTCTATTTACATGGTGAATAATTTCAGACCGTCTTGTACATGCTTTCTATGGGCAGACCTAGCCATGGGAAATCCAATATCACCCTTTCTGGGTGATTTATTTATGAGTGTTCTTGAGACAAGGGTATTGGAAGCCTTCCCTTCATTATTCAAAACTTGGGCCAGATATGTCGACAATGTATTCACAATAGTAAAACTGAAATTATTGAATCTGGAAGACAGCAACATTAACTTCTCCATGAAAATAGAAGTGGATAATCAACTCCCCTACCTGAAAATAAAAATATTAATAACTATTCACTCAGCACTATTGTTATTGTGAAAACTTTGTGTAGAAGCAATAACTGATACTATATGCTACTCATATGATAGATGTATACGTTCTGGACAGGCCTTCGGAATCACTCACATGTGTTGCTATTTGCTACAGTCACAGCTGCGTAGATTTATTTCCGGGAAGATGTGCTCCATGATACACTAGTGGTGATGTTGCATTACAATAAGATGACAAAAAAGATTATTCATGAACATGGAAAATTTACATTTACAAACAAAATGGCCAGAGTGTAACTGAATTTGTATAATGGTCTAGTGATATTTGCTATATGATAACCAATTTTAAAATATCAAATATAAGTACTAGTAGTGGGCATTTTCCACTAATAACTGACATAAAATTAAGTTGCAAAATGTAACAACTGATCAAATAGAAAATAACACAGGTAAAAGGAATATGTTAAATTCAAATGGAAGGAAGAATGTAAGGCAAATTTTGAATATTTTCTTGATTCTGAGAGAGGAAAATATGCTAATATGGGATAGTAAATAACTTAAAAGATTACAATATTGAAAATGCAATTAATATTCTGAATTTTACAATGTGTTGGAAAGGAGAGGAAATGAAAGTTAAAAATAAGGGAAATAATGAGAATGAAGATTTGTTCGATGTTGAATGTAAAATGACTAAAACCATTGTAAAAGCAAATTTAGTAAAATGGAGGGAAATAGGGGATATCAAATCTAAAGAAGAATATCTAAAAAGTAAATACTATTATAACGAGTTACTAAAATAATAAATATCTATGGAGAATTAAAAAATACTAACAAGCTAATTAACATTATTGCTGAAAATAATGTAACTAAAATATGGAAGAGCATAAAAGCATTATATAAAAAATACACACTCAAACCTGACATAAATTAAGAAGAATGGCTAGGTTAAAATTATAGATAAAAATTGTAAGACATTGAAATAATATTTAGAAAAAGTAAAAATAAATAGAAATGATCTGTTAACAGAGAAGAACTATAATTCATGACCATTTTGTAGTAGTGGTAGTTATAGCAATGTGTTCTCTTTTGTATAACTTAAACTGGACTGCCCACAGAAAAATAGCCTGGGTCAAATTCTAGTGGGCAGCACAAGATATGTATTGTACAATATGTGTATTTCTTAGTGCTTCAATACATTTAAACCTAAACCATATTACTCAACACATACCTTTCCTCAGATTACAATTGCCCTGCCTATTTTTCCTACTTCCTCTGGACTTTGTCTCCATAATGTCACTTATGTCTATTACACAAAGCAGCACTAGCAGAATACACAATATAAGCTAACAGAAAGCTTCTTAAGTTAACACTGACCAAGACATCAGTTTAACCAGCTAATGACCTTCGGGGTAACCATCCTGAGAAAAATGAATATGGTTTGCAGCAATCATGAATGTGTATTAAGCTTGCAACAAAAACCTCTTTTCACATGCCATTTACTCAGCAACAAAATATGATTTCACGTGAACAAAGTTCACAGCATGAAATAGAATGCTAGAAATTAGGCATATTCATTTAAAACTTGATTTTGTCCAGGGGTTAACATAATACGGTTTGCAATACCCAAGGTAGCGGGTTCAAACCCTGCAAAGGACGATGGCTTTTTTTTGGTGGCTTCCTTCGGAAGGGAAGTAAAGCTGTTGGTCCCATATAGTAGATTTATGGCATGTAAAAGAACCTCAAGCCTGATAAAGAGGCCTCTGAGCAACATTAAGCAGTCTTTCATGCCCAATATAGAATAGGATGCTGAGAACCACAGCAGTTAAAGAGCGTCCATAAATAAAATGCCTTTTCATTTCTTGCAACAATACTGTTCATATGCTCTTCTTTATACCTGTTAATTCTGATTTTACCATAACTACAACCGCAGTGTCATCTGCATAACCAATATCTTCATAATGTTATCTAAAGTATTAAAAATCTGATGTGTTCCATTCAAATAACTTTCCCTACATCTTTGTAAAAAATTATTGTTAATCTGCTTCATGCTAATCAAGACAAACATCAGAAAAAGCCTTATTACCTAGTTCCTTATAAGTAGAAGTGAATATACTTGACTAAACTGACAGTCAAATGTTTTAAAATGTGGTTGCTATTGGGATTGAAATCTGTTTCTTTGTGTAGCCAGATGTTGACAAGTTCCTGCATGAAAAATGTTTGAAATATTTTAAACCTGGAACTAATAACAAAGAATATCTCAAAAACAGTCAACTCCATGAAAAAAATGTATATGACATAGATTATGTGTTTTATCGTGATCTACATTTTTTGTGTGGTAGTTTTTGTCTATCTCTTACAGTTTAGCAGTTATGCAAAATTCAGTAAAATTCATTCAGTATGAACAGGTCTTCAGAAGCTATTCCCAGAAAGTTCAAGATATAACTTTTATTTGTGATGAAAATGGCTTTAATATATGGTATTTTAATCAAAATCGCTATAGCCATTTTTGATAAAAACATTTTTGAAATTTTTCCATGTAAAGAGTAGTTTGGGGTAGGGGTATTTTTGGGTGGTATACAATACCTTCTCTATACACTATGTATAGTTCGTGCAGGGAAAGTAAAAAGTGTTTAAAGCTAGCTGTGTTTTGTTTCAGTATATATGACCTCTGCTTCAATCCAGATGGCTCACAGCTGGTAGTTGCGGCAGGACAGAGAGTACTTGTGTATGATACTAGTGATGGCTCCTTAATCCAGCCACTTAAAGGTATAGTATGTAATCTTCTTTTTCTTCCCACTTCCGCATGTGCTAACTTGAGAGGAGGCGCAGGCCAAGAAAGGCATTACAACCTTTTAATGAGGGCCTGAATTTGCAAGGATATGACCTAGATGTTAAATGTGGCATATAAATGGAACAAAAAATGTTTTAAAAAATCTGATGTGTTCCATTCGCATGACTTTCTCTACATCTCTGCAACAAATTATTGTTAAAAAGCTTATGTTTCTATTTACTTCATGCTAATCGAAAAAAAATTAGCAGAAATAGTTTTATTACATGCTTCCTTATAAGTAGAAGCGAAATAAGGGAGTAGCATAGGTTAAAGTGATAGTCAAAAGCTGATTGCTATGTGACTGAAGTTCCTTTGTATGTATGGACAGGAGTAGATGAATTCCTGTATGAGAAAAGTAGGTTTTTTAAAGGGAAACCTAAAACAACGAATATCTCAAAAATGATCAACTCCACGAAAAAAATTTATATCACATATATTGTGTGTTTTAATGTACTCCACATTTTTTGTGTGGTAAGTTTTTGTCCATTTCTTACGGTTTAGCAGTTAGGCAAAATTCTGATTCAGAATAAAGAGGACTTCAGTGGCTATTCCCAGAAAATTCAAGATAAACTTTTTAATTATCAGGTAAATATCTTTATTATACATTATTTTAATCCAAGTCGTTAGAGCCATTTTTGTGAAAATCAACATTTTCGAAAAAAGTTCCATGTAAAGGGTAGCTTGGGGTGGAGGATTTATCTCAAAATTTTTGTGTTGCATCCCTGGAAGATACTAAACTTAAATACCAAGTTTGGTATTTTACTGACTTTTCGTTTGTGAGTTATCGTAGTCAGACACATGGACACACACACACATACATGGACCTTTTTTTCTGAAAATGCTTTTTTTTGGATTCTGGGGATCCTAAAACAAATGTTTCCAGTGAAATCTCGGTATCAGATTTTTGGGTGGAGTGCAATACCTTCCCTATACACTATGTACATAGTAGGTGTAGAAAAAGTAAAAATACATAAATATTCTCTTCCAGTCTATGTTAGACACTCTGTATTTTCAATTTCTAACAGCTGACCTAGCTCCTTTTCCTTTTGTCACTAGTTTGCTTTTACCATTTCCAACCCCTATCAATTTTAATTCCAAAATAAATACTTTTTTATACTAATTCCTTTTTATTAATATCACATAATGTCATTGTTTGCATAGAAACAATAAGATATTAAATTGTATTGTAAGTATCATTGGCAATAAACATAAGAGCACAAAATATTTCTTCTCCTAGGTCATAAAGACACTGTTTACTGTGTGTGCTATGCGAAAGATGGCAAGAGATTTGCATCTGGAAGTGCTGACAAAACTGTTATCATTTGGACATCAAAACTGGAAGGTGTCCTTAAATATTCGTAAGTAACCAGTGTGGTTTTCAAGTCTTCTATCAAATCATAGTAATAATAAAGAAAAAATGTTTCACATAAGTAATTCTTACAGAAGAAAGAAAGAAAAGAAAAAAAAAAAACCAACAACAACAATAATAATAATAATCACCATCATCATCCTACTTGTTATATTTACATGGCTTTATCTGGCCACTATTTTATATTTTTATACAGATTTTGCATATATTCTTACTAAAAGCTTATTTTTCTATCTATTTCATGATAATCCAAATAGGGGAAATAAAATTGATAGTCAGATGTTTAAAGCAGACTTGGCATAGGTTGACTTTAAAATTCCACAATCTTTCCATGACATCTCCATAAACAGTCACAGAACTTTTAAGTAAAATGACGAAAATATTTAAAAATATAAATCAATATTAATGGATAAGTACTAGGGCTGGCTGATAAGTATCTCTCAATTTTCCCCATTGCAATGGCTGAATGATGGGCCGGAGCATTGTCATGATGAAACAAGATTTTTTTTTTGCCAAATGAGGTCTTTTTCTTTTCACCTCATCACTCAAACGTTGCAGCAAGCTTGCGTAGTAGTCACCAGTAATACTTTTACCCTTTTCCAAGTAATCAGTAAAAATAATTCCCAGAAAACACTTGCCATATCTTTGTTAGCTGACAAAATTGACTTTGCCTTTTTTGTAATTAGTTCATCTGGCGCAATCCATTGTTTTAACTATGATTTACTTTCTGGAGTGTAGTGATGTATCCAAGTTTCATCCATGGTAATAAGCAGTTTCAAAAATTCACTGGGATTTTTATGGTAGAGCTCCACATTCTTAACAGAAACAGTTTTTCTTTGCAACTTTTGATCAGGTGTCAACAATTGCGGCACCAATCTTGCACAGACCTTGTGAAAGCCCAAAACATTACTTAAAATATTACCTGCACATTCTTTTGATATATTTACAGCCTCTGCTATCTCAAACAACTTTAATCTGCAGTTTCCAGAACTAAACAACAAATGTTTTCAATGATCTCTGGAGTTGTCACTTCTACAGAGTGTCCAGAGCGAGGCTCATCACTAGTGCTTGTACATCCCATTTTAAACTCTGCAACCCACCTGTTAATCATTGAATATGAAGAGGCAGAGTCTTTCAATGTACTGTCCATTTCCTCCTTGATGTCTTTAGGCATTAAGCCTTTCAAATGGCAGTATTTAATCACTGCTCATTTTTCCAAATCCTCCATTTTCCTGAAAACTCTAAAGTTGTCTTGTTTAAAATGCTGTCATTCGAAAACTAAACAAGCTATTGACCTGTAGCTATGGATACAAGCTAGTCTAGAGTTAAACTATACGATGCTACCATCTAACTGGCCTTGTGGTGCCATATCTGTGTGAGGCCCGGGATTTATCAGCTGACCCTCATATAATAACTAATCAACCTATGTTCAGAGCATATTTTAAATAACTTACAATGATGACTCTTCCATGTTTGTGTATATAATGTTCTAATGATCTTTTACATGTTAAGCTAACATAAATAACTTTAAAACTCATGCAATGATCCATCAACATGATACAAGAGGAAATTCAAAGCTATCAGTAACTACCATAATACCACACTGTATAAATATTCTTTCACCTATAATGGTATACAAAGTATAATAAGTTGCCACCTTATTTAAAAGATCAAGACACAGTCAAGGCATTTAAAAAACAGCTTCACAAAATTTTAATTGAAAAATGTTTTTATCCTATACAAGAATATTTAGTAAGTTTTATTATCTGATTTATTATTTCATTTTATTTTGTAATTGTTGTATATCTCTTCTGCAAATACTATGTTGCATTGAATTTTTCTGCTGGTTCTAATTTACTAGTTGTGACCCCAGTGTACCTGTCAATGTATATAAGAGAGAGGAGCAATACATTATAATACTATGTTGCATTTTCTTTTGTAAATTTTTTATTCACTATATTATCTTTTTTATGTAAATTTTGTATTGGCGTGTCCATTATCTTGTATAAGATAGAAAGGACGAATAAATTGAACTGAATTGATATTTTGGAAATGGCTGATGCCACAAGAAAAGTTATTTTAAATAAACTCTGTATTTTAAAGAGATCTGCAGTTTTTGTGCAATAAGATTTGTCTATTGCTTATAGTTTATCTATTATGTAAAATTATACAAAATTCCTTCCAAATGAAGAGGACTTCATGGGCTATTCCAAGAAAGTTCAAGATATACATTTTATTTTTCATATAAATATCTTTAATCTGTGCTAGTTTATCAGAATTATTAGACCAGTTTTTGAGAAAATTGAACATTTTTGAAAATCTTATAGGTAGTTTGGTATGGGGAGATTTTCTTTTGTGGTGTATTTCTGGTGAAATCTTGGTAACAAATTTTGGTTGTATTGCAATACATTCTCCACCTACTATGTACCCCCTTGTACACAAAAAATGAATCATTTCCAGATTCCATGTGTTGATCAAAGAGCTTGGTGTGCCTTCATAAAAGCTATGTTCACAATGCACACAAAAAACTGTACAATGGTCTGTGACTGACAGCATAATGTGTAACTTATAAGCACTGAAAGCAGTTCCCAAAACAACGTTCATGTGGCTGAGAGTTTAAGGCCTTACTTTCACTTATAAGTTCCCAGACTTAAATCTTGCACTCCTTGTCTTAATTTTTGTTTGTTAATTTTATGACTGGACATATATAACATAATATTGCATTAATATAACTTTAGCATTTGAAGTTATGGACCTATCTATGCACACAAAAATATCATGCTACTAATACTTATGTTAAATAATTAAAAAAATGTGTAAATAAACTATTATCTTCCACAACTAAAACCCAAAAAATAAACATGATTAATATCGGTTGTATGAACCCTCAACCCTTATAACTACTCTCAATCTTCCGGACATAGACAAAATTAAATGCCTACAGTAATGTGGACGAGATGCTACGAGTTCCCAGGCTTCTTGAAATTATACCATCATTTTGTCCTTTGCCCATCTACAGCTAAATATGAGCACAGCTCCCTTTTTACCTCAAATCACACATTCTCACATTCTACCACTCTGATATCCTACCTCTCTGAAAACCAATTTGAAACCTTTTGAGATGTGTGGACAGGATGATTATACTGTACAAATTAAACAGTTCCATCAGGATATCTCATCCTCATGGAAATCTAAATGTGCTTGAGTATAGGAGTGTACTGCACACCGTTCAGCATATCGTCAAGCTGCCGCAGCACACCTAAACTGCTTCTTGATATCCAGCCCCAACATGATACAGATATGTTGCCATGATGGAATATTGTGAAGCCAAGTATTTTGCATCATATCGGGACCCCTTTGGACGATAAACAATCATCTTTCCCTTATGTACGGAAGAAAATGTTACCTCGTCTGAGAATATCATGTTACTCCAGTTGTGATTGGCATTTTCCTGATGGATCAGTTGTGAAGGTTGAGTATTATAAAGAAAGAAAAAAAAAAAATCTGATGTGTTCCATTCACATCACCTTCTCTACATCTCTGCAAAAAAAATTATTAAAAAGCTTATGCTTCTATTTACTTCGTGCTAATTGAGAAAAATTTAGCAGAAATAGTCTTATTACTTGCTTCCTTGAAAGTAGAAGCGAAATAAGGGAGAAAAGAATGTTTTTCAAAGCTGAAACTAATAACAAGGAATATCTCAAAAATGATCAACTCTACGAAAAAAATGTATGTAACAAATTGCGTGTTTTAACGTGCTCTACATTTTTTGTGTGGTAAGTTTTTGTCCATCTCTTACAGTTTAGCTGTTATGCAAAATTCTGTAAAATTCGTCCAGAATAAAGAAGTCTTCAGAGGCTATTCCCAGAAAATTCAAGATATACATTTTATTTGTCAGGTAATCTTTAATATGCAAAATTTTAATCAAAATCGTTAGAGCCATTTTTGAGAAAATAAAAATTTGCGAAAAAAATACCACACACGCACGCACCCACACATCCACACACACACTCTCACACTCATCCATCCACCCACCCACACACATATGGATATTTTTCTAAAAATGTTTTTTTCGGATTCAGGGAGTGTCAAAACGCGTATTTCCATTGAAATCTTGGTATCAAATTTTTGGGTGCATTACAATACCTTCTCTATACACTATTTAGAGAAGGTATTGTAATGGTATTCTCTACACGTGTAGAGAAAGTAACAAAGTTCCTACCTCCCCCCCTCCCAAAAAAAAACAAATTTACCCAAAATTGGATTCCTAAAAATGTTTCCAAACATTGGTTTTCTTAACAGCACTTTTAGTATTTTTTCATAACATACAGATTCCATTTTTGTTTTCTTTTATCGTTGAGAGGGAACTATTTGTGCTGATGCTTTTGTGTACCATTCTGTGCACCACATGCTTTCATGTGCAGCATATTGTTGTTTGGTAGAATAAATCCATAAAAGTAATAATCACCATCATATTATTAACTCTACGAATGTCATGTATGAAATAGGAATGTCCAGAATAACTAGCTGCTATGTGTAGATTCAACATCATTAAGAGAAGGGGAAAACTTTCAAAATCTTGCTACATGTGAGAAGCAAACCTGCGACCCTCTGCAGAACAGTAACCTACATTTTGCTACCATGAACACACAGGGAAGGTGGCAGATTTAGTAATGCCAAACAATACAAACTTTATCATATTTTGTGTCGTTAATATTTTTACTTAATATTGATAGTTTGTTGCTAAAGAAGTTTAAGTTTTGTATTTGATTATGATTATTGATCAGATGGTTTAGTAAAATTAAGATTTGGAACTTGTGACAATTTGTTGGTGCAGCTACACAACTGTATCGCAGATGGTGTACACAAGGCGCTGTGCCATGTAGAACTTAGATGAATTTGGCATTCCAGACATGACTCTCTTTTTTTTTTTTGGGCGACAGGTGTACTTTGCACATAATAAGAAAACTGTTAATGCATAATGTTACTGCAGATTTGATTTGCTTATTTCAAAATGCATAACTCGTTGATAAAATATGAAAGATATAAAGAGTATGTTTTACATTTTAGGTGTTCAGAGGATATATAGTAATTTTTCTTCCCCCTTTGTTTCAGGCACAATGATGCTATCCAGTGTTTGGCTTATAATCCAATTTCACATCACTTAGCAAGTTGTGCACTCAGTGATTTTGCCTTCTGGTCAGCAGAACAGAAAGCTGTTCAGAAACATAAATCTAATGCAAGAATAAATGTATGTGCATGGACAAATGATGGACAGTATTTAGCTTTGGGACTTGGTAATGGCTGTGTGTCAATAAGAAATAAGGTTAGTCTGTAGTGCATTTTAATTCTTAAATATCTGATTATTTCAGTGTGTTTCAGAAAGGATATTTCTTTATTTTAACAATGATGAATATTCTAATGTAATACAGGATGATCTGTTTGGGTATGAATAAAAAATAAATAGTGCAAAACATTTACTCTGAATTTTATCTGTTGAAATTGGTACACAATGTTAAAAAAATCTGATGTATTCTATTTACATGACTTTTTCTACTTCTTTGTAACAAATTATTGTTAATTAGGTTATTTTTCTACCTAATCGAGATAAACCTTAACAGAAATTGTCCTTATTACTTGGTTCCTCGTGAGTAGAAGGGAAAAAATATAATATGTTCTACTCACAAATGTCCTCTAGGTACTCAGTAAACAAACCTTTTATTCAAAAGATTATTCTTTTATCTATATCTGCTAATCAAGATAAACATTAGCAGAATTAGTCTTATTACCAGCTTCCTTATAAGTAGAAGGGAAACCAGAAAATGCACAGGCTAAAGCATCTCTTCTGTCAAGTCTCGTCCTTTAAAAGCGAGTGGCTATATGAAACAATTGAAATTTCAATCTCTTTGTTTGCCAGGAGTAAACAAGTGAGAAACGAGAAGAAACATGTCTTGCGTTTGAGAAAAGCTTAAGTGGCTTAAAATTGAAACCAATAATCCGGAATATCTTAAAAACGGTTAACTCTATAAAAATGTATATAATATAAATTGTGTGTTATAATGAGTTCTACATTTTTTGTGTAGTAAGTTTTTGTATATCCTTTACGATTTGCCAGTTATACAGTTTTCATCCAGAATGAAGAGGTCTTCAGAGGTTATTCCCAAAAAATTCAAAATATACATTCTGTTTGTCATAAAAATAATCTTAAACCAAAGGTATTTTAATTCAAATTGTTAGAGCCATTTTTGAGAAAATCAAAATTTCGAAAAATGTTCCATGTAAAAGGTAGTTGAGGGATATTCTTGAAAATCTTGGCTATAATGGCTATACTGCCCACAGACAGACACATACATTGACCTTTTTCTAAAAATGCTTTTTTTGGGCTCATGGGACCTCAACACATATTTCCAGTGAAATCTCAGTATCAAACATTTGGGTGCAATACAATACCTTCTCTATACACTATGTATATACCCATCACTAAAAAAAATGAGTCATCCCCAGATTCCATGTGTCAATCAAAGAGCTTTGTGTATCTTCATAAAAGCTGTGTGCACAACACACACAAAATAAATATACAAAGGTCTGTGACTGACAGCACATGGTTAACTTCTGAGTACTAAAAGCAAATCACGGAACAAGGTTGTGGTGGCTGAGAGGTTAAAAAGGCCTCGCTTCTACTCAGAATTTCTTAGATTCAAATTTTGCACTGCTTGGCATTTTTTTATGTTTGTTAATTTTATGACTGAATATGCAGAACATAATATTGCATTAATGTAACTTTGGCACTTGAAGTTATGGCGCTGTCTACACACACAAAAACATAATTGTACTAACTCTCATCTTAAATAACTAAAAAAATCATGTGTTTCATTTACATAACTTTCTCTACAATTCTGTATCAAATTATTTTTAAAAAGCTTATACTTCTATCTACTTCATGCTAACCCAGAAAAACTTACCAGAAATGGCTTCTTGTAAGTAGAAGTGAAATAAAGGAATACACTAGGCTAAAATGATAGTCAAATCTTTTAAAAGCTGATTGCCATTTCTTTGCATTGCCAGGAGTTGACAAATACCAGTATGTAAAAACTTTTAGGTACTTTAAAACTGAAACGAATAACAAGGAATATCTCAAGAATGGTCAACTCCAGTAAGAAAATGTATATGGCAAAAATAATGTGTTTTAACAAGATCTACATTTTTGTATATTACGTTTTTGTCTATCTTTTAAGGCTTACTAGTTATACAAAATCCAGCAAAATTCATCCAGAATAAAAAGGTCTTCATAGACGATTCCCAGAAAATTCAAGATATACATTTTATTTGTCATGTAAATATCTTTAATATACATTATTTTAATCAAAATCATTATAGCCATTTTTGAGAAAATTAACATTTTCAAACATGTTTTCATGTAAAGGGTAGTTTGGGGTGGTGGTGGGAATTTTCCTCAAAATCTTTGTGTTGCATATATTAAGATACTTAATTACCAATTTTGGTATTTTACCGATTTTTTGTTTTTGAGTTATTGTGTTCATAGACACATGAACACACTGACACACAGCCCTTTCTTTAAAAATGCTTTTTTTAGATACAGGGGACTCTAAAATGTGTATTTCTGATGAAATCTTGGTATCAAGTTTTTGGATGGAATGCAGTACTTTCTCCATAGTAAGTGTAGAGAAAGTAAACATTTGTGTAAATAAACTGTTATCTTCTAAAACTAAAATGCAAAAAATAAACATAATTCATATTGAGTGTATGAACCCTCAGCCCATTTAACAGCCCTCAATCTTCAGGACATAGACAAAATAAATGCCTACAATAATATGGACAAGAAGCTACAAGAGCCTAGGCTCTTGGTGCGTAAAAGCCATCTTTGTCCTTCGCCTGTTTACAGGTAATTGGAGTGCAACTACCTTTCTACCTCAGCCCACACATTCTCAATAGAGAACACATTCTCACAGAGGGAATCAAAATATTATCAAGTATTACCGTGTATTGCTCACTGTTCATTGAATTGTCAAGCTGCCATAGCACACCTAGACCAGTCCTTGATATCCAACCTCAACACGATATAGATACATGATCATAATGGAATTATGAAGCCACGGTTTTTGAAGGGTATGTTTGATCGCTTTGTGAAGGGGGTGTTAAGTAAAAAAAAAAATTGCATCTTAAAAATGTTTTTTGAAAACATTGGATTTCTTAACAATACTTTAGTATTTCTGTGCACCACATGGTTTCATGTTCAGCATATTGATGTTCGGTAGAATAAACCATTAAAGAAGCATCATAATAACTTTGATATTATTAACTGTACCAAATGTCGTGTATGAAATAAGTATGTCAAATATATAGTCACTATATGTCGATTCAAGTTCTTTAAGAGAAGAAAAACAAAAAAGTTTGCTTCATGCAAGAAGCAAACCTGTGACCCTCAGCACAGGAGTAATCTATGTTTTGTCACAGCGCTACAGTGAACTTACATGGAAAGTGTCAAGTTTAAAAACTCAAACTGTATCATGTTTTGTGTCGTTAATATTTTTGGTTAATATTGATAGTTTTCTGTTGAAGAAGCTTAGGTTATGTATCTGATTATTGATCATATGGGTTAGTAATGTTAAGATTTGGAACTAGCGACAACTTGTTACTGCCGCTACTCGACTGTGTCACGGATGATGTACACAAGGCGCTGTACCGTGTAGAAATTAGACGAATTTGGCGTTCCAGACATGACTAATTTTTTGTGGCGAGAAGTGTACATAGTACATGTAGAGAAAGTAAAAATGGCAGATTTTTCAGATATTTTAGAAACGATTGCAGAGTGAATCACAGTGCATTACCACAATTTAAAACACAATAGCAGCTTTAATAGTTTTGATTGTAATTTTTAACTCCTTTAGCACAGTTTGGTCAAGATACCAGCAGCATAAGTAAACTGCTTTGGCAGAATAGAAGTGAAAGCTTTAGCAGAGAATCTGTTAGGATTGAAATTTATAAGCGGTTTTTATTAACTAAGAACTTGGTGTATTTCGAGATAGTTTAAGGTCACTAAAAATTGCCACATTTGAAAACAAATTAATATTTTTGCAGTGATAATGTTTAATTGGATATTTGCAGCATAAGTATGCTAATGCTGTATGTATTGCGTTTTCCTGGCCCATTGACTATATAGAAAGAGTATTTTAAATTTCAAACAAAAAATTTACAACTGAAAGGAGTAAAATTATTTGAATTTCATCAAGTATTAAATTAATAACACACTGAATAATAGAGTGGTCCATCTGGATTTTTATGGTCTTTTTAAGAATAATGCAATTTTTTTGACTAATGCAGTGAAAAGTTGAGAGTGTGAATATGATAGTTCATAAAAATATACTGATGACTATTATATATTAGAGGCAATTTTCTACATGGAAACAAATAGAATAAATGTAGTGTCAAAGTATTGTTTTAATGTGTATATTTTAAAACATAACTTGCATAACTGTAAGAGATAGACAGAAACTTACCACATCAAAAATGTAAATCTCTTTAAAACACATAATATTACATCATACAAGGTACATCCAGAAAGTAAGTTCCGTTTCAATTTATCTTCGCTGCAGCACTGTGATCGCAGTTCCGCACATGCACGGTAGACACTCTGTATCAAGGAGAAGAAACGTGCGCCATTTTGAGATCGCTGTCAGTTCAATGAAGGACGTAGTGAAGTGCACGATGAAGAACGAAGTGGGCATCCATCTTTGGTTACAGAAGAACTGGTTCACGTGATTGATGACAAGATCCAGGAAAACCGCAAGTTTACAATTAGTGCTCTCGCTATGGAATTTCCCCAAAGCTCACGATCACTAATACATGAAATTGTTACCGAAAAACTGAAATTTCGTAAATTTTGCTCACGTTGGGTACCAAAGATTCTTACTGAGCAACACAAAACAAAACAGATGGGTAGTGCACTTCAGTTTTTAACCTGTTATGATGAAGACAGCGAAGAATTTCTGACACAGATAGTCACAGGAGATGAGGCTTGGGCTTCTTATGACACCCCTGAAAGTAAGCGCAATCAATGGAATGGAGGCACACTTCATCCCCAGCAAAGGTTAAGCCGAAGCAAATCTTGACACCTCGAAAACTGATGTGCACAGTGTTCTGGGACTGGAAAGGCATTTTACTCATTGATTTCTTACCTCGTGGTCAAACAATCAAAGCAGATGTTTATTGCGAGACACTTAGGAAATTGCGCCGCACAATACAGAATAAGCGCCGAGGATTGCTGTCAAAATGTGTTGTTTTTCTTCACGACAACGCACGACCACACACTGCAAATGTGACAAAAAACCTCCTACAGGGATTTGGCTGGGACATGTTTGACCATCCTCCGTACAGCCCTGACCTCGTTCCTCGCGACTTTCATCTGTTCTTACATCTCAAGTCTTTCCTTGGCGGTCAACACTTCAACAATGACGAAGAGCTGAAAGAAAATGTTTCTAACTTTTTGAAGACACGGGCAGCAAACTTCTATAAAGAAGGTATACAAAAACTTGTGCCACGCTATGACAAATGCCTGCAAAATTTCGGCAGTTATGTGGAAAAGTAGTTTAAGAGTTATAGAATTTTGTGCAATAAATAATTATTCTGTATCTGTACGCAATTTAATTTTATTACCAAACAGAACTTACTTTCTGGACGTACCTCGTATACTGTATCTTTTGTAGAGTTGACCATTTTTCAGATATTCCTTGTTTTTGGTTTAAATTTTAAACTATGTTACCGCTTCTCAAATAGGAAGCTTCCTTTTGTTTTGTCTCTCTAGTTTTACTATTGGCCATGCAAAGCAAACCAAACTGTTATTGTTAAACTTAGCAATCAGTTTTTAAAAGATTTGACTTTTTTTAGCAAGTATATTCCCTTAGTTCTCTTCTGCTCACAAAGAAGCAAGTAATAAAACCAATTCTGCTTTTCAGTTGCACAAATATAAATCTTTATTTCTATATTTTTGTGACACGGTTTTTTTTTCCAGCTTAAAACTTGAGTGTATTTATTAATTTATTTACTGTCTTAAAATTGTATTTCTTTACTTCCATTCATTCTTTCAAAAGACTGGTGGTTGATAGAATGTTAAATGCTATATCTTAATGGTACATGAGTGTAACTACACATTACCATTTTCAAATTTTCAGATTCAGATTTATATTCACAATTTGCAACAGATTTACAAGGCTTCGTCAGTATAAAAATTAATTGTGCATGCATACAATTTAAGGTACAATAAGTCCTCAGAAAGAGATAGAAAATAAATTATTTTTGGTAGTTTTTTTTTTTATTTTTCAACCTAATCTGCTTTTCGCTCATTACACTTTTCCCAGCAATTCTCCAACTGTTTAAGCCTTCCAAAAAGTGGGATTTTGGAAGTTCCTCAAAATAGGCATCTGTTTGGAAGATGACCTCTTCATTAGATGTGAATTGTTTTCTGCCAAGCCACTTTTTCAAGTTTGGAAATAAAAAAAGTCATGGGGGCCAAATCTGGTGAACATAGTGGATGTTACAGTAATTCAAACCTTAATTCTACAATTTTCACCATCAAAATTGCACAGTGCACCATTGTATTGTCTTGATTGAAGAGAATCTTTTTCTTTACCAGATGAGAGCGTTTTTTCTTGATTTCTCCATTCAACCAGAGCAATAATGATGTATAATACTCTCCATTTATCAATTTTCCTTTCTGCAAGTAATCAATGTAGATGATTCCGCGTGCATCCCAAAAATCTGAGGCCACCTCCTTGTCTGCAGATTTCACCACCTTTGCCTTCTTCAGAGCTGGTTCACCTTTAAAACCCACTGTTTCAACTGTACTTTTGCCTCTAGGGTGTAGTAGTGTATCCATGTTTCATTGACAGTTATATATCGATGCAGAAACTCATCAGGATTGTGATGTAAAAGTGCCAAACCAGCTTCCAGATAGATCACACTGTTGCATTTATTCTCCATCTTGCCGAGACCTTTGTCAGACCTAATTTTTGGTGCAAAATTAAGAACAATTTTTGGTGCATATTGTTTTATGCCTGTAGCTTCTACTATTTTGCGAACTTTGATTTGTCCATCACTCAAAACCACATCCTGGATTTTGTCAATCATTTTGGAGGAAGTCACTTTTACTGGACGTCTGGAACGATGTTCATGATTTGTGGATGTATAGCCATGTGTAAACTAATTTATCCAATTATAAATAGTTGCAAATGCAGGAGCAGATGTGCCATGAACTTCATTTAACTCAGCTTTTGTCTCTTTGGGTGTTAAGCATTTTAAATAGAAGTGTTTGATCACCGCATGAAACTTGTTTTTTTCCATCTTTCTAAATAAGCACAAGATGGTTGACTCAATCGCCTAAGGCAACAAAACCATATGATGGATATAGCTGAAACTTTAACTGCCATCTAGTAAGGGATGACAGATACTAAATACAACCTTTTTTCAATGTTACGAGTGTTTTCTTGGATTTTCAAAGGACTTATTGAACCCCCCTTATAGTTAATTCCTATGTTAAAAGCAAAAAGTGTTATCAGAATAATCTGATTTCAGGCAGGAGAGGAGAAGGCGAAGATTGAGCGACCAGGTGGTTCACAGACTCCAATATGGGCTCTTGCATGGAGTCCTGCAAAGTAGGTATCTAGTTCACTGTATTCTGCAGAATTTTTTTGAAGGAAAAAATAAATAACTTATTAATAAATGCTGGTTCACATTAACTGAGAAAGGAACCACAATAAGAAAGAAAAACTTAAAATACATATATATTATAATTAGGCCTGGATCTTTAGGCTTATATAAATATATTTTAGCCTTTGATTTTCATGGAATGGTCATTTTAAGTTTCAAACATACAATTTTAATCATTTTAAATTCATAATAAAACATATAATGAACACTAATATTAATGCCAAAAATTGTTCTACTTCTTAGAAGCAAATTTGATTATTTTGGGAAGGTTGGCCTTTGTTCTTTTTTACTTAACGTGCCTCTCACATACCGATCCAAAAATAAATAATTAACTATTCAATATATTGTGAGAAGTATGTAATTTGTATAATTGGTGTATAGAATTTAGTAGCTGTGATGTATATTTGGATTAGAAATCACTTTGGATTAGAGTTGTTAACACTAGAGCATAATTAATAGGTAATTTTATCCAAACATGTTTTGAAGCACATTTTGTTCTGCCTCAGCGATCTCCAACTGATGCAGAATTTTTGTCAATGGTTTTTGAGGGAGTTGGCTTTAATGTGATTGTGGCTTTTTTTCCTAAATATTAAATTTTGCTGCATATTTTGTGGGTTTTATAAATATTATATTTACTTTTTTTTTAGAAAAAGATCAGTGTATGTCTCTGTCTATCTGTCCACGTGCGTTAGTGCTTGCATGTGGACAAAAAGTCTGTTAAATACCAAACTTGGTATTTTCGTTTAGTACCCCCTAAGAATGTGACATGAAAATTTTCAAGAAAATTTCCTGACCTCAAACCACCTTTGACTTGGAACATTTTTTGAAATTTTGATTTTCTCTAAAATGGCTCTAACAAATTTGATTTAAATACTGTATATTAAAGATATTTACATGACATATAAAATATATATCTTAAATTTCCTGGGAATAACCTCTGAAGTCCTCTTCATTCTGAAAACTTTTGCATAACTGGTAAACCATAAGAGATAGACAAAAACTTAGTACACAAAAAAAAAAAAATAAAAAAAAAAAAAAAATATATATATATATAAATCTCGTCAAAATACACCATTTATATCCTTTACATTTTTTTTGAGAGTTAACTGTTTCCAAGATATTCATTTCAATTTTAAAATACTTACATTTTTCTCAGACAGGAAGCTGTCCATTGTACTGTTATTTTACTCTGGGCCATGCAAAATAGCAAATTTCAATGACAATCACTTAGTGACAGTTGTTAAAACATTTGACCATCACTATGTATTCCCTTAATTCCCTTTTACTTATAAGGAACTAAGTAATAGGACTGTTTCTGCTAAAGCTAATATCGCTTAGCATGGAGGAGAAAGAAGAATAATCTGTTGTAAGAAGTTTGTTTGTAGAACAGGTAGAAAGTCATATGAATGGACTACTTGAGATTTTTACTTTCTCCACACACACAAATGCCTTTTTTTGGATACAGAGGACCATAAAACATGTATCTCTGGTGAAATCTCGGTGTCAAATTTTTGGGTGGAGTGCAATATTATATTCCATGTACTATGCAGAGAAAGTAAAAAGAACTATGTTAAGTGATGTAAGTAAAGCAATAAAATAACAAATAAAAATCAAATAATAAGTATCTATATAAAATTGGAGTCATTTATTTTAGATTAAGTACCCTAGCAAATGAAAAATAATGTAAATACCAAATCCAAAGATGTTTCAAAATCCTACCTAATTGGGAAGTGTTTATACTTTATTTATTTTTTATTGATTTATTATCATCATTAATTTTTTTTTTTTTTTTTTAAATTATTTTTTGTCCCTTTGTGGAGCTATATATAAGGGATTATGGCTGGTGTTCAGCCCTAGCTTTTTACCATCATGGTAATATTTTACAAAAATCCTTTATACTTATGCCTTAATAATAGTTTGTTGTCTCATTAGTAGATCTTTAACTCTGTGTACTGTCCTTAACCATTTATTTTTCACTTTATTATTGTTCTACCTTCTTAATATCTGTATGGAACATTTCAGTTGCAACCATATTTCTACCTAACCTAAGCCAGTTCCCTTGTTTGTCATGTCTATGTATTTTTCATCAATGTATGGAAGGCTGAAGATCTCTTTTCAGCTAACACCATCAAAATTGCATGGTGTTGCATATATGCAACAATGGTGATTAATCAAAGCTCTGCAATTTTGAGTGGCCTTTTCTTCTAATTTCATATTACACTAGTCTTAAACAATAAAATTATGCAAGTCCTATATTGTAAAAATATTAATATTTTTGCATAAAACTGAAGTGTTTTTTTTTTAATAAAAAAAGAAGCAAAATCCATGCATCTGCAGTCAAATGTAGCTCCATCAGCTTCTAAGCATACCATCACACCGGTTGTTTTACTTGGGGCCCATCCTTTACCACAGGCTCATTTTACTGCAGTCACTGGGACTCAAACTCGCAAAGTTTGGCTTTGAATGGATGGCCAGTGTACTTTGTATCACACTAACAATCACAGCTATTCAAGTCGCTTCAGTTGTGGTGCCAGTGAAAAGGATATAAATACAATTGGTTTAATTGTTTTTTCACACAAGCCGTATGTAGGACAGGAGTTGGATAGGTAGAGTCAGACTGGAAAATGCAATGCCATAGCCAGGATTTGAACCACGGATCTCCCAATCTCTAGCCGGTTACTCTGCCACTGAGCTACCATGGCAACATGCCAGCTACCTATCCAAATGTAAATACCAGTTTACCAATTAGAGAAAGAATGGCATTCATAGCAAAATAATTCATGCAATTAAATGTTGTTACGTGTCTATACAGTATTGCTGAGTTATAGTGTATGTACATAGCTGTAATTATATTTTTCTAATGTTTGTAACAACTTCACCTTTTAAGTAGGTGTTAATAATTACTGAGAATGTCCAATATTCTTTTAAATAGGTTATTGACTGTAATAAAATTATTATTATTATTATTATTATTATTATTATTATTATTGTTGTTGTTATTGTCATAGATACTGTAATATGTTTCAGGGAAGAAAATTATGATGTGCTGTGTGTCACTGATTGGGGACAGACCTTGTCCTTCTACACAATGGGGGGAAAGCTTGTTGGCAAAGAGAGGAACTTGGGTTTTGACCCACTCTGTGTCAGTTATTTCAACAAAGGAGAATACCTCCTCATAGGTGGCTCTAATCGTGCTTGCCAGCTGATGACCAAAGAGGGAATCAAGCTTGGAACTGTTGGCGATGAGCAGCCATCTTGGGTGTGGTGCTGTGCAGCGAGACCAGATTCCACATTTGTGGTATGTTGACTTTCATTCATACTAATGCTTTACTGGTTTGCCCATAACATTTATGGAAATGGAGACCTTCTATGATTTTATAGCCGGGGCCCTCACATGAAACAGCTGGTCCGGGACTCAAAACATGGAGCAGGCCCCTTCTTTTATTAATTTTCTCATACATTATTTTTAGGGAGAGAAAGAAGTTGGTCACCCATCTATTTTTAACTTCGCTCATCTCTGGCATGAACCAAAGTCAATGACTGCGTAAATGTGATTTCACAATAAAAAATAATGCACAAAGTAATACCCAAATAAATAAAAACTGTGCATCATTCTGAAATTTGAACCTTCCAAGGTAGATCCATAAATGACAAAAGACTTTTTTATTACATTGTTTCACACAAAATTAAGATTAAAGTTTTCAAAACAAGTTCATTATTTTTTTGACCTCTAAAATGTATCTAATAATTTTGATTACAGTTGTATATGTATGGTAAATAAAATGTATTTTTTAGATTTTATGTATTTATTTATTTAGACTAAATGAATTTTATATATTAGTGAAAGTAAAAACGAACACAATGCTAATTACAGAAAAAATGCAAAATGCTTTAAAATATGCAGTTTGTGTCAAATGACTTCTATTGAGGGATTAGATGTTTAAGAAATAATTTTTTATGGTAAATTTTTGGTTTCACTTGGGGTTTAAGCAACCAACTTTTGTTTCACATCTTGAATGTATAAGGATTAGTCAGTAAATAATGGCTCCTAAATTTTGGTCCCTTAACTAAGCTAGTTATGTGAATTTGGAGCAATTTCTCAATCACTGCAGCAGCAACTTCCACTACTGGCAACTGCTGTATTGCAAAAGGCTGATATCTATGTTCTTATTAGACAGAGGTCTATCATTGAATTCTTGCATGCAGAAGGTGAATCCATTCACATTTATGAAAGGCTGAAAAATGTGTAAGGTGATGCAGCAATGGTTGTCAGCATTGTTTGTCATTGTAACTAAGCAGAAGGGCAACTAACTTTGGCTGATGAATAAGGGAGCAGCAGGTCAGTGACGAAGTGACTCTATACAACATTGAGCATTGAATTACATCATTCATGGTCACCTGTGGGCAACAACAGATGAATTGTGTCACATCACTTCCCTCAGTAAAGGCAGTGTGCTGATGATTATTCAACAGCTGGGTTACTCAATAAGGAGACAAGAAAAGCAATAGCCTTTGAACTCTTGCAGTGTTTCAGTTGGAGGCAGAGGAGTTTCCGGAAAAAAATTGTGATGGGAGACGAAATATGGGTTGATTTTTTTGAAGTGGAATCAAAGAGACAGTCAATGGAATAGCATCCACAACTTCACTGAAGAAGAAACAATTCAAAACTGTGCCATTGGTAGGGAAAATTATGGTGATAATGTTTTGGGATGCACAGAGATGCACAATAAATACTGCCCAATATATCAACACCCTCAAAAATTAAGCAAGTCATCAGCAAATTCGCCTAACAAAAACCATGCAAATGTTTTGTCATACTACTGAAGACTGAAAGTAATGTACGTAAAGTAGTAGAATGCAGGGTAGGAGATATGGGGAAATTTAGAAAACAAAAAGTGGGTACAATTTTATAAACAAATAAAAAGAGACTGGGGACAAGAACCATATGCAGATTGCTGTAACAGGCAAAAAAAGGACTAGTTTGGATGAAAACAGGAACAATACTTCTAAGAGGGAAAGGGAAAAAAGGCAATGAAAAAGGAATATGTAAAATGTGTAATGACAAAGAAGGTATATAACATTATTTGATAGAATGCAATATGGAGAAACAAGGTTTGGGAGAAAAAATAGAGGGGAATATTGTAGCTATAAAAATGTTAACAGGAAAGGAAGAAAAGAAGATAAGAAGTATGGGTGTGTTCTTGTAGAAAGCAAGAAAAGTAAGGAGTGCAAAAGAAGAAGACAGAGGAAGGAAAGGTATAACTAAGATAAAGAGGGAAGGTTGACAAGAGCTACTCGGGAGGCTAATGGCCGGGTGCCATGCAAACCGAAGTAGCAAGAAGACAATTAAAGTTTTTACATAGTTAGGTTAGAGTAAAAAATGTAAAATCTATGTAAAAGAAGTTGTACAAATAAATATTCATTCATTACTACTGAAGTGTTTGTGAAAATTGGATGGAAAGTCTTGCCTCATCCCCCATACAGCCCTGACCAAGCACCATCAGACTGCTATCTGTTTGGGCTGCCATAGGAAGCTCACTGTGGAATTCACTTTGAAGATGCAGAGGCTGTGAAAATATCTATGCATCAATAGCTTTGGAAGCAAGTCAGTGAGTTTTACCTCACTGGAATGCATGCCCATATTAAAAGATGGACCACAATTGTGGAAAAGGATGGGGATTACATTGCAAAGTATTACAAATTAATCCTCAATGTTGTGGCTTTCAAGTCCATGGCCTAATTTTGAAACAGTGGCAAACTTTTTAAACATGTTTAAGGTAATATAGATTGAGGAATCATTTTGTGCAAAATTAATATAACATATAAGGTATACATATAAAATAGTAAGGTATAAATAAAGAAGAAGAAAAAAATGTTGTTTTTTTTATGACCGCTCTTTAACTACTGCTGTTCTTAGCGTCCCATTCTACATAGGCAAGAAAGATCACTTAATTTTGCTCAGAGGCCTCTTTATCAGGCTTGAGGTTCTGTTATGTACTGTAAATCTATGATACAGGACCAATGGCTTAACTTCCCTTCTGAATGAAGCCATGCTAAGGAGTTCTACGCCACAAAAATTCCATCACCCCTGCCGGATTTGAACCTGCAAACTTGGGTTCCAGAGGTTAACATTCTTCCCCATAGACCATGATTATAGAGAAAGTAGTGCAAATGCTATACTGACTTGCAAACAGCCAATCTCTGAAAGAGCAGGCTCATTTGTTGCAGTATATATATAAAATTAAATATTTGTTTGTTATGATGCTGTCAATTGCCAGGATAACATCAGTGCCATCTGTGTGCCAAAATTTCATCCTACAGGAGTTCTTTTACATGCCAGTAAATCTGCTGTCACTTATAAATACACTTAAAAACCATCAATCTGGGCTTCATTTGAACTCGTGACCTTGGAATAAAAAGGTCAGCTCCTAACCAACTGTGCCCCAGACCAACTCATTTCTTACAGGGTGGCACACAAATGTCATTACAAAAATTGATACTGGTTTAACATGGATTTCATTTAGGTTGGTTGTTTCTTGCCTATATTGATATCACGGAGACCATGGTTTCAAAGGTTTTGCACAGTGAAAAGAAAGGATAACTGGTTTGTGCTGCTTCGGAGAACAAATTTAATTTAATTGGTTTTTTACACAAGTATGTGTAGGACAGCAGTTGGATAAGTAGAGTCAGCCAGGATTTGGAACACAGATATCCTGGTCTCTATCTGGTTGCTTTACCACTGAGCTACCTTTGCAACATGCTGGCACATCCCGGAACTTAAGTGACGTTGTAAGTTGCCATTGAGGTACACTATCTCAAAATAATTTGAGATCACCTTGTGGTTTACCAGAAAATATGCGAGTCAGTTGAGGAAATCCAACTCCTGTCCTATATATGGCTTGTGTGGGAAAACATGCAAGTCAGTTAAGGAATTTAATGTTGTACTGGCCTATTGCCATGGTAGCTCAGTGGTAGAACAACTGGCTACAGACTGGGAGATCTGTGTTCAAATCCCAGCTATGGCTTTGAATTTTTCAGTCAGACTCTACTTATCCATGCATTTCATTTGTTTAGCATTCAAAAGTAAAGTAAACATTATCGATATATATTGATACTGTTGATACCCTTTAGCCTACTATGTAACAAAATGTGTAATTGTGTAATGAAAGTTTATTTTTATTAACAAGAAATAGATGAGTGCCTCTGTAGTCAAGTGGACATTGAGCTGACTTCTTACCCAGAGGTCCCGGGTGGGGTGGGGAATTTTTCTTTAGCCAGAATTATTCCCTATTCCCCACAGAGTCTGGAAATATGTATGTGAGAGTGAATGTGTGTGTCTGTTTATTGATATAAAATGATGAACCTAATGTCAATAACAGTAAGTTATTATGACTGGCAGTTAAAGGGGGCTATTCAAATAAAACAAAACAAAAAAAAAGAAAAGAAATAGATGTAAGAATAGTTTGTTGAAGAATGAGTAGGAAAGTCAGGTAAATGCAACACTTCCATCTTTTTAATCAATTTTTAATTTTCCATACTAGGTTTAAAATTAGTGCTAGAAAAAAAGAGTGATGGAAAAATAAAAATTGAAGGAAAATAGGCTCAAACATTTAAAAACTAAGTGATTGATAATTTGAATTTTATTTATTTCAGGCTGTTGGTTGTCAGGATGGTACAATTGCTTATTATCAGCTCATTTTCAGTACTGTTCATGGACTTTACAAAGAACGATATGCATTTCGGTATGTATCTAATAATCAAACATTTCTGCATTTGACTAATTTAATTTTATACATAGGCTTTGTAATTTTATGGTTTTCTTTCAGTGAAAACATGACTGATGTTATCATACAACATCTTCTGACAGATCAGAAGGTGAGGATAAAATGTCGTGACCTTATAAAGAAGATAGCAATTTACAAGCATCGCCTGGCTGTAAGTATTATTAAAAGATTTCTGAAACAAAATGTCCATAATTTACTACAGAAATCCAGTACCATGTAGCAACTATTTTACCTGTACTGCAGAAGCTGTGAATGCATGTATGCTATTACCTGGGTAATAAAACGACGGCACATTTGTTGGTGGAATTCAAGGTTGTGGTTCTTCTGCTGGATGCCTGCAGATGTACCTCTCGACTTCCAGTGCCCATTGGAGATTTAGAACTTTATGGTTACAGAATGAATGCACTCAGAGATACTGAGCAGAATTTAAAGTTACATTTCAGGATTGCTCATTCTGAAGTTGTACAGCTCAGTCATAAACTCATAAGTACCATGCTTGTAAGGGAATGCATCATTTTTACTTTCTCTACACGTACTACGTACATAGTGTATAGAGAAAGTATTACATTCCACCCAAAAGTTTGATACTGAGGAAATAGATGTTTTGGGGTCCCCTGTATCCAAAAAAAGTATTTTCAGTAAAAGGTCCATGTGTGTGTGTGTGTGTGTGTGTGTGTGTGTGTGTGTGTGTCTGTGAACACCATAACTGAAAACGAAAAGTCGCTGAAATACCAAAATTGGTGTTTAAGTTTAGTAACTTCCTGAGATGCGACATGAAGATTTTGAGAAAAATCCTCCCACCTCAAACTACTCTTTACATGGAAACAATTTCAAAATTATCAATTTTCTCAAAAATGGCCCCAACAATTTTGTTTAAAATACTATATATTAAAGATATTTATATGGCAGGTATAATGTATATCTTGAATTTTCTGGGAATAGGCTCTAAAGACCTCTTTATTCTGAATGAGTTTTGCTGAATTTTGCGTAACTGGTAGACCATAAGGGACACACAATTAATGTCATATACATTTTTTTCATTGATTTGACCATTTCTGAGTTAATCCTTGTTATTTGTTTCAAATTTAAAATACTCAAACCTTTTTCACATGGAAAGTTGTAAACTCCTGGCCCTGCTTAGAAACAGATTTCATCCACATGGCAACAGGCTTTTAAAAGATTTGATTATCATTTAGAAGTATGATTGTCTATGAACAAATAGATATACTCCCATGGTCTGGAGTTCTATGAACAGGCTATATTGAAATTAATATAAATAATGGAGAAAATGTTTTGAGAGAGGTTAATTTGTTGGAAGTTAACTAGGAGTTTTGGCTTTGTTGTATATGAATTATTTTGTCTTAACTAGGAGTATTAAAATCTTTTTATAAACATTTTTGTCTGTAAGTTAATTATCTACCCTCACATTACCATTTATGACTGAGTTTTCTCCTCTTCTTGTAGTAATCTCTTCTGCTGGCAATTCCCAATATTTCCTCTATTTTTGAATAACTTCCTGGAATGCACTTTTTGGGATAGTATACATGTCTCTTGTCCTGAATCTCCTCTATAGTTTGGAAATGATGTCCTTTCAGTTTGGGAAACAGGAAAAAAGGTCTTCTGGGATGAGTTCTGGAGAATAGGGTGGATGGGGCACAACAGGTGTCTGATGTTTTGCTCGATAGCTGTGGACAAGGAGTGACTTACAAGCCAGCACATTGTCATGATGCAACATCCAAGTCTGGTTTTCCCACAATTCAGGCCTCTTCCTGTGCCCAGCATCCCTCAGATGAGCTAAAATACCCTGGTGGACTTCCTTGTTTACCATCTTAACACATGGTATAAATTCCTGATAGACATACCTTTGCAATCAAAATAAACAACAAACATTATAATGGTCTTTGAGAATCTCTTTGTCCACCCATTGCAATTACTGTAACTTCATTTCAACATCATTGCCATAAACCCACTTTTCATCTCTTGTTATGATGTTCTTAAGGAAGTTTTGCTGTGTCAAGCAGTTCCTGACTCATTTTAACACAGATCTGTCAGCCAACAAATGTGGTAAAATTTTGCACAGATATTGTGCATACACATCTCAAATTTGTCACTTAAAATTTTATGGCATGATCCTGTACTGATGCCCACTGCATCAGCAACTTCACAAACAGTTAAACAATTATTTCCAGAAATCACAGCACAACTCTCTTGACTTGGTCAATCATCTCTTGATGTGCAAGATGTCCAAGGCCTGGGATCCTCACTAATTGACACTTTGCATGTTCAGAATGCTTTAACCATTCATAGGTTGACTAAACAATAATTGTAAAAGTTTTGCCAAGTTAACAGCAAAATCAATCAATCAATCAATCAATCACTTCCTCTCTCCCTCACCCTTCCTCTCTCTCCCTCTCCCCTCTCCATTCTCCTCCTCTCATTCCCACAGAGGTCTTCAAGGTCTTTCATTGTCACTTTGTCACTAATGCGCTGAACAGCTTGTGCACATGCCCCCTACCTTGGCAAAGCTCAGTAACTAATGATCACATGAAATGGAGCAATAGGCAGTTTGTTATCTAAACTTATTACTAGACATGAAATCTCTTATTAATTTTATATTAAAGAACATTTTTAATCCTAAATAAAAAAAAATTAAAAATATAAAGAAAAAGGTAAAAGTCTTCTTATGCAATAACAGCAACGTGCTTCCTGTGCTGGTTGATGTGCTATTTCATAATTTGGGACTTATTTTTAACACTCCTTGTATTCTGCAAAAATTTTTATCATCCCAGCTATAACAACACTGCAGGAAAAAACGACTGTGCATTACTTAATGATTCATTTTCCTAGCTAATATTTGTTTCTATGCCAAGAAGAATTGCAACCTAACATTTTGTATTTTTGCAGGTCCAGCTACCAGAACGTGTTGTGATTTATGAACTCTACTCTGGAGATGCCACAGGAATGCATTACAGAGTGAAGGAAAAAATTAATCAAAAGTTGGATTGTAACCTCTTGGTTGTGTGTACAAATCACTTAGTGCTTTGCCAAGAAAAGCGTCTTCAGTGCCTTACCTTTGAAGGTGTTAAAGAAAGAGAATGGGTAATGGAATCTCCTATTCGATATATCAAAGTTGTAGGTGGGCCTCCTGGCCGAGAAGGCCTGCTTCTTGGTCTGAAGAATGGACAGGTTTGGAAAATTTACCTAGACAATGCCTTCCCGGTGAATCTTCTCAAAGTGACTTCTGCTATTAGATGCCTGGATTTGAGTGCATCGAGAAAGAAACTTGCTGTAGTGGATGAGAATAATCAGTGCCTTGTGTATGATGTTCAGAAGAAAGAGCTTTTGTATCAGGTAAGTGCCTCTCTATCTTAGAACACAGGGGTCCTGTAATTAACATCAAGAACACAGTCATTATATTAAGTATTTAAAACAAAAAGAGGCATACATTTGAAGTGGGAACTGAATCCAAATCAAAAAGTTATGCCACGAGGCAAAGAATATATGTGTCCCTAAATTTGACCACAGAGATTGGCAGAATTGTAGAGTGGACCAAGATAAACATTTTGAGATAGGGAACCTATGGACTATGGGTTCTAAATTCTTTGCTACAGCATAGAATGTATTAAGGGTTAGTATGCCACTGTTCAAGCCACAGTGGACCATGACATGAACACCTGGATTTCGGAGAGGGTGTTGTTTAGTGCTATGGTAAGTGTGTGAGCATCAGATCAAGACGTTGAGAGAGTTGAAGGTTCAACTCTGCATAGACACTGTTACTTTTATGTTGTCTCCTTTGTTTGTATTTTATAATGAGCCATTCCTATTTTGATGCATTATGTAAAATGATTGTAATGTAAATTGGCATATAGGTGCACTGGAGAATTCTTCAATAACAATTGCATTTAACACCTGAAGCTTTACACTTCTCCATACCCCTCAAAGGAGTTTCTAAAACACAGAGTATTACATTGGCATGTTATGTAAGCACAGTTCACAATTGTAGGCACAGTTCAAAATTTATGAAACAATACTATCATTGAGTCATATGAACTTCAAATTAAATACAAATGAACAACTAGCTATCTACATAAAACTAATTAAGAATTACGTACTAGTCGGGAAAGTGCATTCAACCAATTCATCTCTACATGAAAGGCAAATAGAAAGAGACTTCAAGAAAGACTACAATATTTGAATACAACAGTCACATGTGACAACCTGTAACATCCCTTCAGAGATTACATCTATGAAGAAATGAATCTTGCACCCTGTCAAAACTTCCAGGAGTGTTTGAACCTCACCATATGCAGTTAAAGTTTGTGTCAGTAATTGTTCATCTGATTCAACAGGCTTCTGGTAAGTGAAGTTCTTAAGTATGCACAATGGTACCACAATTCAATTCAATTCAATTTTTTATTCACCAAGGATATACAATTTGTACATATGGCTTCGTCAAGACTTACAAACTAATTATTACAAGAAATATAAATATACAATATACAGGTGTGACAGAATACAGTTAAGTAGTTAAATATCTAAGTTAAGAAATTCATTTATGATATAAAATTTGTGTTTTAATAACCATTTATACAGTTTAGATTTAAAGAATTTTCCTGGCACAGCTTTTAAAGATTTGGGTATCTTATTATATAAAATTATTCCTTTGTGGGATACACTATTGAGAGTTATGGCACCAAAAAGCACATGAGCTCACAGCTTAGATTAGATAAGGATTTTAGTCTGTGTGATCTCCATTTCGCACCTTGTTTAAACAGTTTCTTTCCTTACACATAATAGATATATTTTTACAATATGACAAAATGTTACAGTAGTCACGTGATATTCAGAAGCACATTCTCGCAGCACATAGTAGCTCAAGTGGTTAAAAGAGCACAATATCTACATACAAATAAATTCAAAGTTCATAGTTCAGTTAGTATGTTTTAATCCACCTATTAAGTAAATGCTTTCAACACAGCTAATTGTTTTATTTCATTAATCTATGCAGGTTCTTTGATAATTACCGCACTTAATATTGAACACTAAGTAGATATCATTCACAGTCTTTTGAAAGTAATTTGTACTGGAGGGGTTTATCATCTTGGCTTCAGAAATGTAAACTAAGTGTATTAGTGCTGCTAAAATTGTGTACCTCTTTGAGGAAAACAAGAGAATTAAAATCTAAAAAATGGAAACTTCAAAAAGTAGTGTGAACTTTGTATCTTGGGATTTGATTACCAGTGCTATATCGACTCACCCACCAGTACCTTAGAACGGAGCGCTCTTGCTAACTATATATGATCTGAAATCAACCAAATTTTTATCAGAGGCATGCATGCCCTCAAAGAACTGGCAATTTTGCCAAATTTATAAGTCCAATAATTTTAAATATATATAAATTGTGCACCAATACTGCATTCCTTTGACTCCTGGCATACAAATGAGGTATTCTGAATGAAAATAGGATACACATGTCCACATTATTTTAATTTATGGCCTTTGTTGTGTGATCCAGAATACATGCCATAGCTTTGATATTTGGCAAAAGGTACAATAGCTTCCCTTATCTCAAACTGTTCATTAAGAAACCCTCTGCAATCCTGCCAATTTGTGTGTTTGAATTCTGGAACACTGTGTGTGTGTGTGCGTGGGTGGGTGGGTGTATGTAGGGGGTGGGGGCGCAGGCGCGTGCGTAATCACAAAAATTTACAAAGTTACAGTACCTTACGCTATTTCTCAATGTAATCACCATTGCTGTCAAGACCTATATTGGCAAGTGATACCAGTTAAACTCTTCTACTGCCAAAGATCTGATGCACAAAATATTTGGCCAATTAAATGTTATAAGCAAGTATTGCAAGTGTATGATGGTAATGCAATGAACACAATGGAATGTCTTCAATGAGGAAATGGTGCATAATGTTTAATGAAGGAAGAACCAGTGTATATAATGAAGTCTGGAGTGGAAGTTCATCATTCGTGATGGAAGAGTTGAAAGTAAATGGAACAAGAGTTGAAATCTGGCATTTTACGTTGAGCATCTTAAATTACTTTTTGTGTGTAAAAGAATTCCCAACCAATGAATACCTCAAAGCTACAGATCTTTGGTGGTAGAAGAGTAAAACATCAGCATTGAAAAACTGTTACCAGGTTACAACAAACACCTTGATAACATTGAGAAATAGAATAAGGTACTGCAACTTTGTAATTAAAGTTTTGTGTTGTTATCTTCCGTTATTATTTAGTTATGCCAAATTGTTCTTCTTTCTGTACACCTCTCATATTTCTAGTTTTGCAATGTAGATTCATTTTTCTGGTACCCATGAATATAGCTTTTCAGCTTCTTCTCGGTTTTGTCTTCCACTCTTCTCTGTTTTTTTCATAAGTCATCCTCAATTTCCATTCCATTATTATCAGACATTGCAAAGCATATGTACTACATGTAAATAAAGTTAGTGAAACTTTAAGTGTTAATTTCAACTTAATGTTAAGTTAAAATTCTACTTCATTGTGTCACTTTCTTTTGTTATTTATCATATTATTTAGTATGTCCATGCTATGTTAACTGTTTTTATTGTATAAAATCTAAAACTGAATTTTGTACATTCATTTCTTAAACAACCATGTTTCTAATTTTGCCCTTCTGAATATCCTAGCAAAGTATCTCCAATAGTCCATTTCTGATGCTATTTTGTGACAATTCAGATTCCAAACATCAGTCATAAGTCATTGCATTTCCACTATATTTGGCTTACCAATGTTGGCAACACAAGCACATCTGAAGCAATATTCCTGATGCCTCAGGTGAATGTAGTGTAGTTGGAACAAAAGTGCTTATATAAGGAATAAATGCATTAGGTGTATGTAGATGCTAATTAGTGTTAATTGTGTGTATTCCCCACATTTTTTCAATAAAATAATTATGCAGATGCATATGTGTTATGCATAAGATTCCAAGCAATTTCCCTCTATGGGAATGTATCTGAAATGTCATCAGGAACAGAAGTGTTGGATATGGTCAGATAGTAAATTGTGAAAAGAACCAATATTAAGCCAGCCAAAGCGTTTAATTATTATTACAAAGATTATTAAACACCTCATACTCTAAAATTTAGTCCAAGAAAGTTTATAAAAGATAAATTATAACTACAGTTCACAAATGCATCATTTCAATAAGTTAAGTAACATCTCTTCATGCTGCAAAAGAATTTTCAGAGTTCAAATGGTGCACCAATTTTGTAGTAATGGCATGTTTACACTTGATAATTTAAAACTTGCAGGCATGCAGAATCTGTTTTTCAGTTATTACCAATACTAAAACAGTCTTTTCTTACAGCTTTGTACTTGTATGCCTCGAAGATAAATAAAGACATTGATTTTGTTTTCTTTCTAGGAACCCAATGCTAACAGTGTTGCATGGAATTCCAATTGTGAAGAAATGTTATGCTTCTCAGGAAATAATATTCTGAGTATCAAAGCCAGTAATTTTCCTGTCCATCAGCAGAAGCTAATGGTAATGCAATCTTACAACATACTATGTTTTGAAATATATTTGATGTGTAACTCTGGAAAAAGATTTGTTTATTAATAATGCTGGCAACTGCTAGAATCATATCAATGCTGCTGGTGTGCCAGAATTTCAACCTGCATCATTTCTTTTACATGTCCATAAATTATTGACAGGGGGCTGTCACTTTTGAACACACTTAAAAACGATTGGTCTGTGACGGGTTTGAACCCGCAACAAACTGATGAGAGCAGTAGCTCCAGAAATTTATTTTTATGTAAAAAGACTAATGTGGTTGAAGTTGTGCAATCAAGTCCTTTTTATTTTCTCTGCTATGTATAGTAAGTAGGGGAAGTATTTTTTTCACTAAAAAATTCAGTGTCAAACTTTTACTGGACATATATCTTTTGAGGTTCCCTGAATAAAAAAAACAACACATTTTTACATTCTCTGTTTTGTACATTAGTACATGGGTAGAGTAGGTATTCCATTCTACCCAATGAATTAGATACTGAGATTTCATTAGAAATACAGATTTTAGGGTCCCCTGAATCCAAAAGGAAAAAAAAAAAAAAAAATTATGAAAAAATCCATGTATGCATGCAGACATGCACTCATGAACTTGATACTTAAGATCAGCACCTTCTAAGGAAGCAACATGAAGATTTTTAAGAAAATACCTCCACCACAAACTACTCTTTAAATGGAACATTTTTCGAAAATCTTGATTGTCCTAAAAAATTACTCTAACAATTTTGATTAAAATACCTTAAGTTTAGGATATTTTCATGAAAAATGGAATGGATATCTTGAATTTTCTGGGAACAGCCACTGAAATCCTCTTTGTTCTGAATGGCTTTTGCATAACTGGTACAGTATAAGTGATAGATGAAATGTTATTACACAAAAACCTTAGATCTATTAAAGCACACAGTTATTGGTTTAATCATTTTCAAAATATAATTGATATATCTTAATAAATATTGATTTCCAAGATATCATTTTCATAAGAGATAGATGAAATATTACTACACAAAAAACTTAGATAAAATTAAAGCACACAATTTATGTCACATACTTTTTTTTCGTAATAATTTCCAAGATATTCTTTGCTATGAGTTTATATTTTCTAGTACTTATACTTTTCTCATTCATTTTTCTTTTTTAACTCCTGGCCATGCAAAGGGAAGTGCCAGCTTTTAAAAAATTTGACTATCATTTTAACCCTGTGTAATTCATGATTTTCCTTCTACCTATAAGGAAATAAGCAATAAGATGGTTTCTGTTAATGTTTATCTTGAAGTAGAAGAAGCTTTTGTGAGAATAGTTTGTTGCACAACAGCTAGAGAAAATCATGTGAATGGAGCACATCAGATTTTAGTTCTGAACTATTCCATTTCACTCTGTGTTTTCCAAGTGCAATTAATCAATTACATTTTAGATTACGACAGTGATGTTATTCACTGTTTTCAATTTCAGGGATTTGTGGTTGGTGTTTGTGGCTCAAAAATATTTTGTCTTCATGTTTCAACTATGTCAACAATTGAGGTGCCACTGTCAGCTCCAATGTACCAGTATCTTGAGAAGAAAATGTTTTGGTAAGCATAACATAGCATGAATGTTGCACAGGAAGTATTATCTGCTTTAGCAAAATGCAAGAAACAAATTATTGCGCTTAATGAAACAGAAGTGAAGCAAAATGTTGATAAGGAGCACTCAATTTTCATGGTGTATAGCAATTACAAAGGAATTTGAACATTTAAAAATGAGGTAGAGTGTTTTAAATCTGCTATAGCAAAACCTTAAGTACATTTTGACACAGTATTCACCAATTTGTGCTTTTAGCCTCTAGCTAAAACAATTAATTTTCACATTAAGGAGAACAAAATTTAAGTGCATGTATTATAATGTGGGTATTCACAATTAATAGCTTTCATGAGTTCCAGAAACAGGAAAGAGGACTTGATCAAGTTTTAACTTTCTTGTTCTCTTCCCCAGGCATGGTATATTAGTTCCATGTTGCACATATTTAACTCTTTACTGCAAAAATTACCCAAGTTGGCCATGATATGGAACAGCTGCTAGTCTCTCTAGTCACTAGTTGAGAAAATATAATTGAATTTCTAGCAAATCTAGCATCTGACCACAGATTCTGACTTTTTTAATTGTTTCATCCAACTGAATAAGTACATGTTCTGAGACATGTCAGATTTATAAATGTAAATTTACAAAAATAGGAAATAAGTATTAGAGATTACAAATAATTATAATCAAAGCAGAGGCTGCACTATGGCTGGGTGGTTAGACCACTCACCTCTCACCTAGATGTCCCGGGTTCGATCCCAAGCAACCGCATGTAGGATAGACAAAGTAACACAGGGGCGGTTTATTCAAAGTTCTCCAGTTCCCCCACCCACCATAACATTCCATGAGTGCTCCATCTTCATTCCATATATTATTAGTGTCATTACCTGCGGCGCCATAGAAGTAAAAGCAGGCATTAAACATAATAAAAAAAGATCAAAGCAGCCAGGAGGTTGTAACATGTTAATACTACGAGTCATTTTTACATGTCCTAAAATATTTTTCTTTACTACAAAAACAATGACTGTGCATGAATTCTTTCAGTCTACTTTTAAAAATGTTAATATAGGTCACATTTTTAATGTTGGTGGGCAAATGATTAAATAAAAAGATACTACTGTATATGAAGATTCCCTCAAACAAAACAGCTGTATGAAATAGTTGATAGTTGACTATTGCTTTGAGTATAGTGATTATGTATCTGAGACTTTCGTAAAAATTCCTCCAAGACTGTGTATATATATTTAGTCATAGTTCTAATAAATCATTTTTGAATTTTGAATACTGCTTTACACATTACGGAGTTTCCCCATAAGGAATGAGTGAATTGAAGGATGAATAAGAGAGAACTTTTAAAGAACTCTACTTTATTTCCAAAACTAATATGATTGCAAGTAAATTTTGCTTAAATTTTTTAATAATATCTTAATATGCTCACACCATTTCAAATTTTCATCAGTAGGTAGGAAGATCAAGAAACTTACAATGAATTTAATTATCAAGTCAATTTTTGTTACACCACATCACATCCTATTCTTTATAATATGGAAGACATGTTTTTGAAGCTGTGTGGATCTATTGCCAATGGACTGTCAAAAAGTTCACCATATATTGTAATTCCAAGGACATTTGTACATTTAATAGTTTTGTCACTGAGATGTATGATTTAGTTATTTGAATTCTTATTTTGGATGTGATGGAAGAAGACAGCAACTGTGCATTAACTATTAGCCTATTCCTTTCAAACCACTCTTAATTGATCAACACACAATTTACTGTATGTTGCACAATGTTAAGGCAGAGTTCATTGAGTGTTAATTCTTCAACTATAATTTGTTTATATTCAATTAAAAATTGGACATTTGATCAGTTGAATAAAAATCAGTAAACTCTTATAAGTAATTACTTGACAAGGAAAGTTAAAACTGATCAGTAAAAGTAATTACTGATTTTTAATTGAATAACAGTTTACTTTTACTGATAAATAATACCTTTGAAAATTTTCAGTATAAACTGAATAAACAAATGAATAGCTGGCTAGGAGGCCTTGCCATGGAGGAGCATATAGCAGTATGTTGTAACAATATGTATGTGTGTTAAGTCAAGTGCACCAATAACTGAAGGAAATCTAAAGCGAGAAGACCATTTTTGGATAGGTAGAGTCAGACTGAAAAACTCAATGCCAAGGTCAGGATTTGAACCAGGAAACATGCGAGTCAGATGAGAAATTCAATGCTATGGCAGCATGTTGCCATAGTAGCTCAGTGGCAGAGCAACCAGCTAGAGATCGGGAGATCTGTGGTACAAATCCCGGCCATGGCATTGAGTTTTTCAGTCTGACTCGATCTATCCAACTCTTGTCCTTCACACGGCTTGTGTAGAAAAACAGTTATTCCAAGACCATTTTTCTTTCGCTTCTTGAATTTCAAATTTGAGCTTGGAAACTTTATCCAGTCACCTGCCTTTGCTTCAATTCTGTTGGCCACAAACTCGATGGTCTTGCACACCGTGGAATAGTGAATACCAAACTCTCCTGCAACTGGGTTAACTAAATAGCATAAAAAAGGCTAATTTTCTGATGTGAACTTAATGCTCTAGCCCTTGTTTCATCCATACTATCTAGAAAAAAGTTTGTTAAAAAGTTTACACATTTACTTTCAAACCTTAGAGACCTTTTTAAATCACTGGGACTAATATCCCTTCTCTTATTGTAGCTCTTTACCTGGTATAAGGGTAAAAATGCTGCCAAAGTTATTTGTAGTTACTTTTGCAAGTCAACTCTACAACAAACTTAAAAATATTTCAACAAATGCTTAACTCAACAAGTAATTACTGAATGTTACTCAAATAAATTTTAAGTATTTGCTGGAAAAACTAATAATTATTGAGCAAATAAAAATAATAACATCAGTAATCAGTAAATCCTGAAATGTAAGTAATTACTTATGGTTTACTAAATTTGTTATCAGTGTTGACTAAAAATAATTTAAGTAAAAGAGTTTACTGACTTTTGTTCAACTGACCCAATGTCAAACTGGTAGAAAAAAAACTGGTAACAAATAAACAAAGAGCAACAAACAACTTTAATATAAGAACTATAGCTTTCCTGGCGACGTGTTAATTCAAAATCTTCTCGGGCTTCTAGCCAGGTAATAACTTGGCTTGACACCAACGTTTCGAAGAAGTGCATCTTCCTCGCCTGATGTTCACCCTGAAGACGAGGAAGATGCACTTCTTCGAAACGTTGGTGTCAAGCCAAGTTATTACCTGGCTAGAAGCCCGAGAAGATTTTGAATTAACTTTAATATGTTCCATTTATAAGGAATGTAAGTTGGTATGACTAGAGGGATCAGAAATTCAAGAGTAATTCAAATATAAATGGTAATTTAGCCAAAGTGCTGTGCAGGTAAATCCGAGTAGGATAGTAAAATGTATATCTTCAATTTTCTGGGCATAGCCTCTGAAGACATCTTTATTTTGGATGACTTTTGCATAACTGATAAATGTAAGAGATGGCCTGTTAAAACACACAATTTAAGTAATATATATTTTTTTCATGGAGGTGACCATTTTTGAGATATTCCTTGTTATTATTTTCAGCTTTAAAATACTTATACTTTTCTCATGTGAGAATTTTCCAACTCCTGTCCATACAAACAAAAGTACTTCAATCATATAGCAACCAACTTTTAAAAGAATTGACTGTAGAGTTAGCCTATGGTAGCAAATAAGACCCTTTATATTAATATAACAATTAATAGTTGCAACAAATCTTCACTTATCTTTTGGAATCCTTGGACTGGTTTTTCAATAAATCTATTGCATTCTCAACATAAAAAATTATTAAAATAATAATAAATTATTAAAACACTTAATTATTAAATGGACCCATAGATTTAATGGTTTGGGAGAAAATATTTATATTAAAGTACAAAAATCATGCAATGAATTTTGATATAGGTACCTCCAATTGACTCTCTCAACAAATTTGTTTTGATTCCAGTAGTTAGCAATGCATTAGTACACAATCCACCTAGTAGCAGTAACCATAATAGTTTAAATAAACAAAATCAAAAACCAGACCAAAACTGAGACCAAACAGAAATTTATTTTGAGAATGCAATAGATTTATTGTGAAACTGGTCCAAGGATTCCAAAAGATGTGAAGATTTGTTGCAACTATTAATTGTTATATTAATATTTGTGTTGCTTCACTGTTACTAGCTTCTTTTTACATTTATAAGACCCTTTATGCTAATGTTTTCTCGATTAGCATTAAGTAAATAGAAGGATAAGCTTTAACAATAATTTATTGTAGAGATATAGAGAAAGGCATGTGAATGGAACACATCACTTGGAGAGGTACAATTCTAAACCAATGAAGACATTGCGGAACTTAGACGCAATTGGTTGA
The DNA here is from genome assembly GCA_030762935.1 of Hymenopus coronatus. Lineage (NCBI taxonomy): Eukaryota > Metazoa > Arthropoda > Insecta > Mantodea > Hymenopodidae > Hymenopus > Hymenopus coronatus. Next base: position 23,039,176 of record CM060882.1, read on the forward strand.
CAACATATCCTCAAACTTCTTTTGAATAAGGAACATTCAAGCTTCCAAATCATTGGCAAAAGTATGGAGAGTGTGGCGGAAGCTAAGTAGAGAAGTAGAGAGGATGTTGCTTGTATATATATTAATCAACAAATACATTAAAAAAATTACTGTTCATGTTTGAATCATTCTTGCAGTAATGGATCTGTATTTAGAAAATGTTTGCTTTCTTGAATTTTGACATTGGCTAACCTGCATCATGTTGACTGAACTGTAAGTGAAAAAATATTGTTTGTCAGTACAAACAAATGGCATCCCAGTCCGCAGAATTGACTTTTCCCTTTACTATCAAGATGGTCACCTTGGATTTTAAGCTAAATGTTTATTAAATGATGGAAAATGAATTAATCTTAAATACTTATTTTGATCCATTTATGAATTATTGGCAGGGCATGTTTTGAGGACCCAACTTTTTTATTTGCAGGGATGCTTATAAAGTAGCCTGTTTGGGTATTACTGATGGTGATTGGGAGTCTCTTGCACATGCTGCACTTGATGGGTTAGACTTTGAAGTAGCAAAACAAGCCTTTATTCGCATTAAGGATTTGAAATACTTGGAGCTCATTGCAGACTTTCAGGTAATTATGTGTCTACAGTAAATTAAATTGCACTGTTTGAACTTTAAACATAATTAAAATAAACATAGAGGAAGGAATATGAAAAATAAAAAGGGGATTAGGTTTACTTTCTCTACTGCTTACCTATAGTAAGTAGAGAAAGTATTGGATTTTATCCAAAAATTTGATGCATATGCATATGCACCAGAAATGCATATTTTGTTGACATCTTTGTAATAAAACAAACATTTTTAGAAAAAGCTTCTTATGTATGTCTGAGTGCTTGTGTGTCTTAACTCAGAAAACAAAGGTCACTTAAATACCAAACTTGGTTTTACCTGTATTATATATTGATTATTTTAATAAAGGCCAAGTCTGATCTGAGGGTTTTTTTATTGTTACAATCAGTTAAAAAATCAGTGCTTAAGCTGGAATTTGAACATAGTTCTCCCGCTTTCCATTCAGTACCATGAATTTTTCAGCTGATTCTGACTATAAAAAAATCAGGTCAGGCTTGGCCTTAAATAAAATAACCATAGTAACAGATAATAACATCCAATAGTTGGTTTAACCATCTTTATGCGCAGTATTAAGTATTTAGGAAAGAAAGTTACTATATATCTATGAAGTGAAACATACCGACAGTGGTAGCCATTGAGGTATGATGCTGGTGGTGCCAAGAAAATATTGTTATAATAAAACTCTTCAAATACTTGTTTATTCTTGCAGTGTCATCGACCTATTATGTAATTTTGTGGGTAACCAGTATATTTCATAATGTGTTGTGTTAATAGAATTAAAGAGTGGAAAACAGAAACTGCAACAGTGCTTTTGCATTCAGGTTGTAAACAAAAGATCAGAAAAAAAACCTATGCCTAATAATTCCTGGAGAATGTTATAAGAGGTGCTTGTGTTAAATTCCACAAAACAGAAATAAAAATGGAAAGACTAATACTAGCAATTTAGCAATCTACTGCTGACAATTCCTAGATGTTCATTAGAAATTAAAAGGAACAACTCAGAAAATCATTCACATATATACACGCACATGCTTGCGCTTGTGTTTTGAAAAATTGCTAATATTTAAAACTAAAACCAGATATTGAAATAATGCTCCATAATTTTAAAACCTAATGGCATTGTATTCAAAACATGTATATTTGTTTATAAGGATATATTGGTGACTATTACTGCACTGGGTTTAATTAAACTTCAAAATGCATTGGCTTGCAGCATGATGATAACACTGTAATAACAGGAGGATTTAGATGTGAACAGTGCATTCCTTCATTGTCGCCTACAAGGTGGCGTTCTGGAGGGTGGAATGAAGACTGTGCGCCAGATCAACATTTGGCACCACATTCACCCATAAGCAGCCACTGTAAATGAATGCTCTAGCCTTATACACAGAGGCTTATGAGCTCAAATGGTGCCCACCTGGAACTGCTGCAAGTTTCAGAAAACTATTGCCTTCTGATAGATCACGTGGCACTTAACGTACAGATCAAATGAGACAACTTAGAACACAAGTGTAGGAATAATGTTTAATCAATAATCACAGTATGTAGGCATTTTTTTTTTTATTTAATAAGGGTGCCACAACACAGTAGCATTACCTCAGCAGCCGCCCCTGCTGGTTAAAAATTCGAATCAGTTGGAGAATTGTTCATACTGACATGTTGTCATAGTAGCTCAATGGTAGAACAACTGCATAGAGAGTGGGAGAATTATGATCAAATCTCAGCTATGACATTGTATTTTTCAGCTGATTCTAACTATAACCAAAGTTGATTTGCAAAATACTTCTCTAGATATCAAACTGAATGCATAATGAACAAAATCTTCTTTGGAGTGATTTTTCCACATTGCATTTATGGGACAAACTGTGGGGTTCATACCTGAGGTACACATAGAAAGAGTATTGATTCTACAGAAAAAATGCATCAGAATAATTTATAATTTATACACCAGGTATTCATGTAGAGATTATTTTAAATCACATTCCATGCTTACTGCTGTATCATTTTATGTATGCAGGAAAATGTTGTTTGCAATCAACTCAAATGTATTTTTAAAAAATGTGAATCCACAAGCAAATCCTACGAGGGGCATACTGAAAGTCACGAGCAACCCATTGTAAAAATTTAAATTTCAGCAATGTAACGAAACGAATTGCAGGATCGTAATCTACAGACTTTAAGCCACATGTTGACATATTGTGACGTCATTAGCTTCTATCATGTGACCACAGACGGTGTTTGAAAAATGGCTGACATTGATGTTTCGTTTCGACAGCGTGCTGTCATTGAATTCCTTGTGAAAGAAGGAAAATCTGCTCCTGAAATTCATCTCAGACTTCAACGTGCATATGGAGGTGTCTGCATGGGTGCCAGCAGTGTTAGAAGATGGGTGAAACATTTCAAAGATGGAAACACAAGTCTGCAAAATGCGCCTTGTAGCGGGCGTCCTCAAACTGCCTCTACAGAACGCAACAAGGAAAGAGTTGATGAGCTCATTACAGGAGATAGGCATTTCACTGTGAATGAAATTGCTGCGAAACTTGGAATAGGACATAGTGCAGTGCAAGAAATGATCCACATACTGGGTTATCGAAAGGTCTGTGCCCGTTGGGTCCCCCGTTTATTGACTGAAGACCACAAACTTCAGAGATGAACCATTGCACAAAACCTTCTTCAGAGATTTCATAATGAAGATGTGAATTTTTGACGTGTATTGTGACTGGAGATGAGAGCTGGATCCATCACTATGAGCCAGAAACGAAACGTCAGAGTATGGAATGGCACCACTTGAACTCACTATCAAAGAAGAAAGCGAAGACAGTGCAGTCTTTAGGAAAAGTTATGGGAAGTGTCTTTTGGGATGCACAAGGTTGCATTCTGGTTGACTTTCTTGAACCTGGACAAACCATAAATTCTGCCCGCTACATCAAGACACTTCTGAAGCTCCGTCGGGCTTTGCGTGATAAACGCCCTGGAAAGAGGATCATCCTTCAACAGGATAATGCGCGTCCGCATACTGCCCATGCCACTATGGAGAAGATCAGGGCATTAGGGTGGGAAACTCTTCCACATCCTCCCTACAGTCCTGACTTGACTCTCTCCGACTACCATCTTTTCGGTTCTGTGAAGGAGCAGATGCGTGGCCAACGCTACGAGACGCTGGAGGATATTCGGAAAGCAGTGCGTCAGGGTCTGTGGGCAGCTGGAACGGAGTTCTATCACAAGGGCATTTTCAAACTTGTAGTACGATGGGAAAAATGTGTGCAAAACAATGGAGACTATGTCGAAAAGTGAAAGAAAGTCTGTAGATTATGATGTGTTTGGTTTGGCTTAAAAATAAATATTAAGATTGTAAAACAGTGTTGCTCATGACTTTCAGTATACCCCTCGCATATTTAATAGAAAAGCTATTGTACAGATTAGAAGAATTAGAATGAGTAACAGTAGCTATTTAAAAAGAAAGATAGTACCTAGTTGAACAGTTCCACTATATAAATCACTTCATGTACATATCTTGTGATAAAAAGCATTAAATTATCAGTGAATAATAATAATAATAATAATAATAATGACAATAATAACATATTAATATTATTATTATCATCATCATCATCATCATCATCATTATAGTAAGCTTTTGTGTGAATAGTTTGTAAAAGAAAGAAACCGTTTTTGTGAATGAAATACATAGATTTATTTTCTTTAGGAAAGACAGAAGAAAGGAGAAAAGGACAAGGATTTATTCCTTGCAGATATTTATGCATTTCGATGTAAGTTTAAAGATGCAGCTCGTTTATATCAAAAGGCTGCACAAGACCAAAAAGCGCTCAATATGTATACAGATCTACGCATGTTTCACCTAGCTCAGGTAACTATAATAAAGTCTTAAATATATGAATACAATGTACATAACATTTTTCTAATAATTTATCATTACTGTTCACCTATCCTTTTGTTTTCTTTATAGGAATTTGCTATTATAGCTTAAGACATTTCTATTGAGGATGCTAAATCTTAAAATACTGTTTTCATTTCTTGAATATTTCTCCCTTTTTTCTTTAATTTTTAAGTAAAACCATGCTTACTCAGCTATAAAACCTCAGTTTTTATATTTTTACTTCCGAAATAGGGGTAGAGTATAGTAGAGGCATAAACTTCATAAAATTAATTGGCTTGGATAGGGGGTTTAATCATAAGTGACTTTATTTTAATTCTAAATATTTAATTAGATTACAATAAAGAAAGTTTACATATACTTGTGCACACCTTTACTTGGGCACTTGGCTCCCTAAGTCTTCATGCAGTAGGTTTCACCAGTTTTGGAAGCTGAGTGGAGCGATAACATTGAGACATGAAGTATGCTATACATCCAGATATCCAGTAGCGTCAATGCTAAGGTTTCATTCTGCCTGTAGATCCGGGAGTCACACATGTGCACTATGTTTCATTTAATAATTCAGCTGGTTCACAGTAAACTAGATAATCTATTCATTGTAATGGAGGGTCTCAAAGAAAGAAACTTTCTTTGGTTAACAACACTGTAGAAAGACAAGCAGGTAAGCAACCTCTTCCTTCCTCCTGGCCCTCTCTTCCTCATAAAACTAGTGCCCAAAGAAAGGTGCGCGCATAGTAATCAACATTTTGTTGCTCTCTTAGTAAGTCTGCTAACATCCCGAAGAACTAAAATTTTCGCAAAAATGCATGATGAGTTAGATGAACACAGTCCGTAGATCAAGAAATATGTAATGCAGATTGAAACTTGAATACAGAATGGCTACCATAACACAAAAATTCTTGTATTATATCTGTTATAATTATGTTCAGACTGCTTGGACAGTATGGGGGTAACATGTCTGCCTCACATTCAACAGGTTCGTGAGTTCGAATCTTGTTTAGGGTGAGTTACCCAGATATGGTTTTTTTTTTTTCAAAGTTTTCCCTTATACTAGGAAGACAAATGTTGAGTAACTTAAAGTTCCATGGACTCGAGATCATTTGAGCATCATTTCACCGATTTCATTGATTGACCAATATAGATCAATCAGGTTAAAGGATGTTAAGCTAGATTATAAAAAACAAAAGTTATGTATACAGTTCACAAAAATATTTAAAAAAGAGCAGTCATGCCAGTGGGTGGGAACCAGAAGGGGATGGCTATACTGTTCTTTTGTAGTTGGTTGTAGCCTGAAAAATTATAAGGTCACTGGGTTATACCATTATCACCATAATGTTTGCTGATCACAGAAACCAATACAGCAATGTCACTTGTAAATTTGGTGGTAGCAAGGAATTTATCATTTTCAAGAAGTTTTAATTTGACTCTAAGATATTAAAGGGGTTACTGTAGGCAATGGGGCCCTATAGCCATGTAAATACTGTATTTGCAATTATTACAAATATGTCATTTTATATTGCACTATGCTTGCCAAAACTTTAGAAATTAATTTGGAGTTCTTTGTTGTTTGCACTAGCACCTATGTATATTAGATAAGGGAAGTATTGTAAAAGCTGTGACTATAAAGTAACCAGACTGGGGCTATAGAATTTTTATTGAAACAATTACATATTGGAACTATTGTCCCCTTTAAAAATGGTCTTCTTCCTGATCTCAGCACCATTCCATGTGCATTTTCCACTATTGAGAGCAATGCTACAGATCCACTTCTGTCAGGATGTTAATCAGCTTTTACTGCTACTATAGACTCAAACTGGTTCCTTCATGTGTGAACTTGAGTTTGGGTAACAAAAAAAGTCATAGGGGACCATATCCAGTGAGTTTGGGGGATGCTCCAACACAGGAGTCTTTGCTTTCCAAAAACTGCTTAATAGAAAGTGCATTGTACTCTGGGACATTGGTGCAGGATCCAGGTGTGATTCTTCCACATTTTAGGTCTTTTTCGTCTGACCCACCCACAGAGGGTTTTTAAAATACCCTTGTAATTGGCTGGCATGGCTAACTGTCTGGCCTTGTGACATCTCATCAACATGAATAATTCCCTTGAAGTCAAAAAAAAACTAATCAGCATGACCTTTAATTTGGTTTAGCTATGCATACTTTCTTCTTTCTTGGGGAAGAGCGAACTTTTCTAATGCATGGATTGGTGCTTTGTTTCCAGGCCTTTGAAACATCCAAGTTTCATCATGTATGATCACATTTTCAAGGCAGCTGGAATCATTTTCAATGTTTTCATCGGTCAGCACAAATGTTCATTCTCAAGTCCTTTTGTGCAAGAGTGAGGAGTTTTGGAACAGCCTCTGAGCACATGTTTCTCTTTCCAAGATCATCATGCAAAATCAGTCTGTTTCCTTATTAGGGTGGTTTAATATACCAATGAATCAAATGCTCAAGCAATGCTCTTTCCTAACAATTTCATGAACACTTTTGTCTGTTCTTGATGTTTAAGGGTGGTCAGGTTGTGGATTATATTCAACCACTTCTCTTCCTGGTTTGAATTTTTTGAGCCAGTTAGAAACTTGACTGCAGGATCAACATTGATCATCATAAACTTCACTTAGCAAACTGAAAGTTTTTTTAGCAGAGTTTTCAAATTTTATGAGGAATGTTTGACTTTCATACTCAACTCTTTCCAAAAGAACTCAGATACACAAGGTTCATAGAATTGCTGCTACAGCTACTCTGTTGTCTGTTGGCTCCACATCAGCATGAGTTGGAGGATGAATGGGGGAGGGGGGGAAGCAGATTACACATGCTTGGGAATTGTTGTTACCAAGGCCACAGGAAATTGACAAAAACAAAAACAAAACAAAAAAATCACCTAAGTTACTTTATACCCACACCTCATATTTCATCCAAAAATTTGATATTGAGATTTTACTGGAAATACACTTCTATTTTAATTAAGGGGAGAGAGAGAGAGAGAGAGAGAGAGAGAGGGGGGGGGGGAGGGAGAGAGAGATTGTTGGATAAGTATGAAACTTGGTATATAAGCAAGGGTGGATCCAAGATTTCTGTAAGGAGGGAGTACTTCAAGTAGTTTGGGGGTCCTTCCCAGAAAATGTTTAAAAATTTAGACTATAGGTAGAAAAAAATTGAAAGAGCACATCTTAAAAGGGAGCAAAATAAATAATGCCATATTTATCATGAATAGTATTTATTGCATTCTGGACCACTAAACAACATTATTACACTGGAGAAAATACAGTAAAATAAAATAGTTCTGAATTAAGCAATGTACTGTAAAAACTCCTTGTAGTTTTATTTACATTAAATATTGACTTATGCAGAAAAGAGCATCCATGTAAAGAGTGAAAAAACCAACTTCATCATCTTTGATTGATGTTTGGAGGAATTTAGTGACAGTGATGGTCAAATTATATGTTAAAAAACCAACTCAACAAATTAATAATTCATCATCTTTACTTATTTGAAGTCCATTTTTCTGCATTTTTGCTCACTAAGTCTATATCAACCAGTGATTCCATTTTCAAGTTAACAAATGAAGTTCTTAAGTCTTGGATGGCAAACCTAATACACTAGGAATATTCTGTGATCTATCAAAGGCATTTGACTGTGTTAATCATGCAATACTTCTATCAAAATTATCACTCAATGGTATTACAGGCAAAGGCTTGCATCTTACTTATCGAAAAGAAAGCAAAAGGTTAGAATAAATACTTCAAATAATAGCAAATACTATTTGTATTTTTTAAGTTTAACATCTTTTAAGGATAAGACAATATGAATATTTAAAAAAAAAAAAAAAAAAAAAAAAAAAAAAAAAAAAAAAAAAACCTATTCTAATCTATCCTTTTCTAGACTTTTTTTTTTCCTCAAAAATTGTTCTTTAAATTGTTATTAAAATACATACAAAGTAGGAGTTGAAGCTTTGTTGATGAACATAATATGTAGATGTCCTTGGGCTTTAATCCAGATGAATTTTTGGTGTTACATCATATGGATGTAACATATCAGATATTTTGCAATCCTATATTCTGCTTCAAAATTTAAATATCAACAGGCAATATTTATTTACCATTATTCTCTGTTCTTTGAAACAATTTCTAAAGTATATTTACTTTTGGCATTCATCATATTATGCAGAAAAAACATTCTAGTGAAACATTTGTGCAATAAAATGATTATGGATAAACTATATGCTTGTTTTCTTAGGAATTTCTGGGTTCAGTTGACAATGCTGATCGAAAGGCTCTAATTAAGAAGAAGGCTGATTGGGCAAAGAACATAAATGAACCTAGAGCAGCAGCAGAAATGTATCTATCTGCAGGAGAAACACGCAGAGCCATTGAAATTATTGGAGAAAATGGATGGATAGATATGTAAGTATTGGAAAAGTTTTGGTTGCTCTTATTCATCATTCTTATGAAGAATTGCTGCTGATCCTCATTATTCAGTTGCTTCTAGCTCCAGGAGTTTATTTTGTAGTATAAAATGGTGTAACATTTACCATAACCTATTGTAGGGCACCTGATATGGTAATTTTGAGTAAAATAGATTTCATTTAGTAAGAAGGCAATGTGGTATCAGTTTCTGCATTCATTATTAGTGATAATAATACAAAAAGCTGACTTAGCTGTAACCTCCTAATACAATGCTGGCATAAGCATGGATTTTATTACAGAGCTTGAGTACGTAGATCAGAAGAGCTTTTAGCCTATGTACAGTGGATAGGATAGCCAGTGTGGGATAGGTTTACTCCTAGACTATGCATATTAGGGGGTGTTAGCTTCAGCAGTTGTGCAGGCAAGAGAGAAGCGGGTGTTCTCAGGGATTAAGGTGCAGGAGGATGTACTTTTGGCTATAAAAAGATCAGGAGCCAACAATAAATTCACATGGAGGCAAGGAGATATAGGACTTTTACTGTTAAAAAAAAGATAAGTATGGCTAGGAGGTGGAAGCCCAAGAGTTACCCAAACTTTATTCCACTCACCTGGTACATTATGAATCTTGTAGTTTCATACTTTTAAATAAAAACTAGTCATCAATTATACTTCGGGCTGTATGTCTCTCAACAGCATCTCGATGAACAAAGCTAGACAAAAGGCTCTTCTGCCCTTCTTATTCAAGCTTTTATAATAAAATTCATGCTTATGCCAGTATTGCCTTAGGAGGGCAGAGCTATATCAGCATTACAACATCTTGCCACTAATAATGAATGCGGAAACTGATGCCACATTACCTTCTTATTAAATGAAATCTAATATCCTCAAAATGACCATGTCAGGTACCCTACAACAGTATTTCCCAACCTTTTGAAGTTCACGGCACCCTTGGGAATAACATTAAACACCAGGGGCACCCTTCCTTGAATTAAAAGAAAATTAAGCTTAATATGTTAATTTATTGAAATATTATATAATAATAACGTACACCATAACATAATACAGTAAACTTTACTACAATCACTGAGTAAAAATACATCAATAAATTTTGTTCGATTAATGATTAATGTGAAACTTGTGATTGATGCTTAGAGCACAGATATGTGATGTCGGGTCTTACAGTTGACAGTGAAACACGCAAATCATCCTCAAGGTTATTCAGTCTATTTCTTGCTTTGCATTTTATTGTCACCATAGCAGAGAAGGCTTGCTCGCATAGATAGGATGTTGAAAAGGGAAAAAGTGCGTTAATTGCTTTCTTCATTAGGTTAGGGTACTCCTCTCTCCGTTGAAGCCAAAAACTAGCCACCGACGCCTCACTCTTGGTGAACTTACCTTTGAGTGTGGAATCAGCGCAAAGATCAATAAATTCATCTTGTTCGCAAGCAGTGAAATCTATTTCCTCTGCACTATCTACAAAATCAAATGGTGAGACAACCCAGTCGAGATTCGTAGTGGAAATAGTTGGAAAGTACGCATCTATTGCATCTTGCAATCTTGATAAGTGATCACAAATGCAGTCTTTCAGTTTACCCAGATCTTTATCTCCTGCCACATTAAGAAGAGATGGAAAGTTCAACAGAGATGGAAAGTTTTTGAACTGCAGACTTCCAAGAACTAAGTTTTCTTTTAAAACCTTTCATTTTATTGGTTGGGGAGATTATTGTTTCATGTCGACCCTGCATCGAAACATTCAGTTCATTCAGCTTATGAAAAATATCTGCCAGATACGACAGTTCAAAACACCAAGAATCACTTAGTAAGAGCTCATGAAATGTGTCTTGATTTTCATCCTTAAGAAAAGTTTTTAGCTGTTCTTTAAGTTCGAGAAACTGGGTTCAATACACGACCCCGCGACAACCACCTTACTTCTGTGTGAAGTAACAAAGAGGTATGAGCTGCATCTGTTGCGCGACATAACTGTTCAAAAATTCAGCACTTTAAAGGTCAAGACTTCATATAGTTCACCATTTTCACAACTTGGTTAAACACTTCAGCAAAATCTTCATTACACGCTTTCACGACTAATGCCTCTCTATGCAGAAAACAGTGAGTTATAATAATGGATGGATTTTCATTGAGAGCTCTGGCAGTAAAACCTTTAATTTTCCCAGACATAGATGGTGCACCATCTGTACATATACCACAGCAGTCTTTCCATGAAAGATCATGGTCATTGAGATAGGAATTAATAGAAACGAAAATATCATGGCCTGTGGTTGTAGTCTCCAGCGGTCTACAGAACAGAAACTGTTCACTAATATCTTTTTCATCAATATATCTGATAAAACCAAGGAGTTGCGGTTTGTCACCAATATCGAGACTCTCATCTACTTGCAAAGCAAATGTTCTATAAGTTTTTATTTTCTCTGTGACTTGTTCGTTGATATTGCATGACGGCTGATTGTGTTGTTGGACAGAGGAACTTTCGAAATTTGATTAGCTGCTCCTTCACCAAGTATTGTTGAAACTATAACTTGACATGCAGGGCCAATGATTTCCTCCCCAAGAGTATGAGGTTTCTTTTTTTTAGCTATCAGGCTTCAAGAGCAGTATCACCTATGGTCATTCTCTTTACCATTCGCACAGCTGTTTTCTTCTCCCCTTCTAATATATGTGAAAAATACATTACACTTTTCTGTGACACACTAGGATGCTTTGTTGTAAGATACCGCTTCAGTTTGCTAGGTACCATGGCCTCGTTGCTAAGTGTTTCGCCACAAACTAAACGCACAGGGATAGGGTTTTCCTCGTTGTTATTCCACTTAAATCCATACGCTAAGTAACTGTCCTGGTATGTTCTTTTCTTTCGTTTGTCTTCTTTATATGGTGAATTCGACGGTCTGGGAGAAACTGTAAGATTTGGCTTCTTAAAGCAAGCAGTAGGAGCCGACTGTTCACTTTCACTGTCCTGGCGTTTACGTTTAACAATGAACTTATCCATAGCTAAACGCTGTGAATCAACGCGAGGAAGACAACTGAAAGCGGCGTACACTTTTATACAGGGTTACTACAAAAGAAATAGACAACTTCAACTGCCTGTAAAACAAAAACTATTAGAGATAGCAACCTAATTATTTTGGAGGTATGTTGAGAAATTCTCAAAGTTTTGTTTGTTACTATTGGTAATGCTGTAGTGTTTTGTTTGTTGTTGCAGAAGCTGAAATGGCGGAAAATCCTGTGGAAAAGGAATATTGCTTGTTGGAATTTGCTAGGACGCAATCAGCAACTGTTGTCCAACGACATTTTAGAACACATTACCACAAAACGCCACCGACTAGACAGTCAATCTATGACTGGTATAGAAAATTCGAGACAACGGGATGTTTGTGCAAAGGGAAGAGCTCGGGAAGTTTCGGAAGAAAATGTTGAACGTGTTCGTTCTGCCTACATAAGAAGCCCACAGAAATCGACATCTAGGGCAAGCATGCAATTACAAATTCCACAACAAACTGTATGGAAAATCTTGCGGAAGCGACTGCACATGTTGCCTTACAGATTACGGATGTTGCAGTTTCTGAGTGAAGAAGATACGGTCATATGGCGTGACTTTTGTATCAACATGTTGCGACATGATGAAGACGATGCTGGTTTTTGTGAGCGCATCATTTCATTTTTGTGGTAACGTGTTCTAAAATGTCGTTGGACAACAGTTGCTGATTGCGTTCTAGCAAATTCCAACATGCAATATGCCTTTTCCACAGGATTTTCCGCCATTTCAGTTTCTGCAACAACAAACAAAACACTACAGCGTTACCAATAGTAACAAACGAAACTTTGAGAGTTTCTCAACATACCTCCAAAATAATTAGGTTGCTATCTCTAATAGTTTTTGTTTTACAGGCAGTTGAAGTTGTCTATTTCTTTTGTAGTAACCCTGTATATTCATCGAAGTCTCGGGAATGTTCGTGAGGAAGCGAGTAGTCTCGGGAATATTCGGCAGGGTATAGCTGTAATGCCATCTGTGGGATACTAGTATAACTGAATTATTGAAATGAATCGACCACTATCACCATCTGCCGTGCATGAGAGTAATTGATTTGACTTATTTTATTTCAAGATCTTACAAGACTTAAGGCTTCAATAGAAGGTATTTTTTTTTTGTTTATCTCAATATCCCGCGGCACCCCTTAGCCAATCACACGGCACCCTAGGGTGCCGGGGCACACCGGTTGGGAACCTTTGCCCTACAATATCCACCTCATATTTTATAACTTATATTAAGTTGTTATGCGTGCACCTTTTCTTGGGCACTAGTTTTATAGGGAAGTGAGGGCCAGGGGGTGGGAAGAAGAGCTCTCTTGCCCACCTGTCTTTTTGTATTGTTGTCAACCAAAGAAAGTTTCTTTCTTTGAGGCCCTCAGCCATTATAGTGAGTAGATTATGTAAGTTACCATGAAATAGCTGTGCAGTTGAAGGTGTGTTAACTCTAGAATATACAGACAGAATGAAGCTGCTAGATTGTAAGATGTATAGCGTACTTCATGTTTTAATGTTGTAGCACTGCTCTGCTTCCAAAATTGCACAAAACATACCGAAAGAAGACTTGGGAGCCAAGCGCCAAGAAAAAGTGCATGCATAATAATCCAAATTTTTTTGAGATAACTGACATAATGTATTTGTTTATTAAATACAGGTTACAAATTATTTATAAATCTTTTCTTGATAAAACACAGTGTAGTTTTTTTTAATATGCTTCTTCTTGAATAAATAATATAAGTTTCTGACTCTTACCTCTTTCTATTCTTTTATTAATTATTAGAAGAACAGTTAAAAGAGGAGCTGGAACAGTATGAACAGTTTGTGCACCACTTTCAGCAAATTAGGTGCACAAATTGAGATTTTGTAGCTTCCATACCAGAACTTAACTAGCATGTTTCAGGGAGACATGTCTCCATCATCAGATTCACTGCCTTGCTTCTTCCACCTATAGATGGTATTTTCTAGTTGGATTTACTGTACAATGAAATCCTTTTCATATGGGATATCAAAGTATAATAAATTGTGTTTGTTTTTATGAAAGCAAATCTAAAGTTTGGTTAGACTTTAGATTCACCTCTCACCAAGGTAGCTTGGGTTCAATCCCAGGGGGCTGCATATGGAATTTGTAGTGGACAAAGTGGCATCTAGGCAGGTTTCTCCAGTTTCCTCTGTCATTCATTCCACTACCTGCTTCATAATCACAATCACCTTTCCATTCATCTATTTCATTGTCATTTCATAATTTCCTCTTCCTCGCTTTCATACTAGACATCAGGTTGATCACCCATCTCGGTTACTCTCTCTGACCCAGAATCTTTCTGTTCCTCATCAGGCATCCGACCCTGGGTGCTGGTTTGTAAGTCCTGGAGGGACTAAGTTCTCCATACAAGGAGCATAAATAACAAAAGTAAAAGAAGTTTATTTTTATTGATGATTAATTTTCCTAAATTGAGAGTTCTGCTTGTTTTCTAAGACCTTTAAGTGTTTAGGGTCCTCTTTCACATGAACTGTGGACCAAAAATGATGTGCAACTCTGATATATGTGCTCTTTAGGAACACATGAGAAATGTGAAATATAAACAAACAGGTTGGAGGTTAAACGGCTTATAGGAAAGCATGCCTTGTGACAAATTTAGCAATAAAAAGCTCAGTGGCTTCCTTTCTAACTGTTGTAGGTTGGTGGATGTTGGCCGGCGCTTGGATAAGGCTGATCGTGAGGGTATTAGTCTTGTGGCACAGCATTTGAGCAAATTAGGGCAACTCAATTATGCTACAGAGATGTATCGTAAATTGGGAGATGAGAAGAGTATTGTGCAGCTTTATGTAGAGGCAAGAGACTGGAAAGAAGCCTTCTCATTGGCTGAAAACCATCCAGAATTCAAAGATTTGGTATATGTACCTTATGCTCAATGGCTGGCAGAAAATGACAAGTTTGTAGAAGCTCAAAAAGGTATCAATGATTGCTTTCTTTAGTAAACAGTTATTTCTGTTTAATGAGGGCTTAGATAAGAGTACTGTAAGATTCTCTAAATATGCCTAATATACCAAAGGAAATTGATTTATTACACTTCACTTATGAGAAGAGAGTGTTTTAATAAAATCACAATGGGTTTCACAGGTGGAAAGAGAGATACTTTGTACAATTTTCTATTCTATAGTCCATCATCTAAAAATCTGATGTGTTCCATTAACATAAATTTCTCTAATAAGCATTAGAATAAATTGTGGTATTACTTGCTTCTTTGCAAGTAGAAGGGAAATAAGGGAATGCATTTGACTAAAAGGACAGTCAAACTTTTTAAAAGCTATTGATGAAGCTTCTGAACACCTCTTCTGGATGGATTTTGCATAACTGATAAGTACCTAGGTGAATTTATGCAATTTACAATAGGTTACTTACAACCTGGCTAAATGGTTAAATAAAAAATGCAGTAATTTTGAAAAATTTGAGGGTTTTAGCTAGTAGAAAGGATTAGCAATACTACATTGTCTGCTAACGATAACTTGTTTCTTTCGATGTAACTACTCTATTTCCAAGTATTCCTAGAGAAAAACTTTTGACATTTTTAGAAAAATGGTTAAGTTTTATAAAATTGAATGAAGATTTAATAAATGATTTTCTTAACCTTAGTAATCTTTGTTTGGATCAAAATTGTTTCAACTGTAATGGCAAATTCTATCCAAAAACTTCTGGTTTAGCAATGGGTAGTATTTCATAACAATCATACCATAATGTTTATATAAATACTTCAAAATAATATAAATTTCACCTCAAAGTACACTTTCACTTTTCTTGCTAATCTTTTCAGGAGCTATTTTGAAATACGGTCACTAAAGCATTCCCTCTGATTTTTAAAACTTGGTATGGATATGTAGATGATATTTTTGCTATTGTTCCTGATAAACATGTAAATGGTGTTTTAAAACTTTTAAATTTACATGATAAAGCTATAAAATTCACATTAGAAATTGAAAATTATGACTGTCTCCCTTTCCTGGATTTAAAAATAATAAAAAAGAAATAACAATGAATTGAATTTTGGAATTTACAGAAAACAAACTCATACTGATAATTACATAAAAAACAATGTTTTTTTTTTTCTCCTTGTTCACATACATTTTTAATAGTTTAATTTATAGGTTAATTAATTTACCCTTTAATAAAATTGAATTCTATAAATAATACAAATATATTATAAACACTGCTTTAATTAATAGTTTTAATACTGATTTTGTAAATAAAAAAATTTAGAAGTTTAAATATCAAAAAGCTATTAGAGAGGTTTCTACTCTTAAGAAAATAAAAGATAATTACATTTTTAAAAAATTTACTTATCACCCTTGGGCATTTAAAAATTCTCAAATATTTTCAAAGAGCATAGTATAATATTGGTTCCTCAAAATAAATACAATATAAAAACATTTCTTAGGCTTTTGTAAAAAAGATGAAATTTCAAAAAATAAAAAAATCTTCCATTTATCAATTAAATTGTTTAAATAATAATAAGAAGAAGAAGAAAAAGAAGAAGAAAATAGTAGCACAGAAGTGTGCAGTTAAATTAGATTGCTTTAGGTTTCTGCACTAAGTTCAGTCACTGTTTTCTGTTGCTTCATGCACCAAAGTACGTAGTATTGACCTCAACTGTTCCCGCAAAATTTACAAAAACATGTTTTGTACACGTGGTGAAAGCATGTTGTGCTGCACGTCTTGTGGTGGAAACTGTGTACCGCCAGTCTGTTAACGATGTGTTTCATTTGTTGGTTTGCTTTTGTCCAGTGTCGGTTTATCATGGCACTAGAGGTGTAGAATTCTTTGTCTACTTCTGTCCTCTTCTGTTGTAGGTCTTTCATCAGCTCTTCATATGTATCTGTGTTTGGCAGGGACATCCTACTTCTTATATCTTGGATCAGGAATGTCTCTCTCGTCAGGAGGTAGACTAATCTGGACAAGGTATATTTTGATACTTCCAATATCCTCTTCAAGTAGAGGCCTTTGTGTTTTCCCATGTTGACAGATCCTTCTATTTTAGGTCTTCCCATATCTGCTGTATACCCTAGGTTATTATGGGAAGCACTTTGGCATTGAAAAGTCTCATCACTGTTTCAAGGGATATTGCTTGCAGGTATTTAATATCATTGATGGCACTGGAAGCTGTAATGGCTTTGTCTTTTATGTGCACAGTATATGATCTTCCTGTGGATTATACCGTAAGTTCTAAGTATTTGAAGGATTTAAAGTTTTCTTTCTACAAATGTTATGAAGTCTGTGGCCTTTATCTTGCCTCCTTTTCTGAAGATCTTGTGTACGGTTTTCTCTTCATTTATTTTTGGTCTGTTTGTGTTGGCCCATGTTACTAGGTTATTGAAGCTCTTGTGTGCTCTCAGACAGCATGGCCATGTTGTCAGCATATATGTAGGTACACCTGGTCATGCCTTCTTTGCTTATCACTTGCACGTCCGCTGTTGTTATGTTAGAGAGCTGCGGGCTTAAAGGGTCACCGTTGGTTTGGAGCAGTGGAATGGAGAGGCTGATGTCTTGTATTCAAGGATTGTTGTCAGATAGTGTTCCTTCCTGATCAGTCATTCTGGTTTTGTGAGCACGACATTTCTGACTAGGAGGTTGAAGGCTTTCCTATAATCCATAAAAAGCGCATATAGTTTGCCTTTCAGTAGCCTCAAAGCTTCCTTCATGTCCTAATGTTATCCAGGAGATTTTGTATCTGTGTGTGCCTTTCATAAATCCAAACTGTGTCTCTTGTTTAAATTGTGACCTTGTTTACATCAGTAAGACTAAACGTCATTTGGAAACCAGAGCAAAAAGAAATTGAGCTAATGATGCAATAGATCCTTTTATTGCAAAACTAGTCCTATGGATTTTAAAAAGATAAGTGTAGAATTGTTATAATTATTAATTGTTATATTAACATTCTGCTAATGTTTATCTCAAATAATCTTTTGCAAGTAGTTTGTTTGTAGAGAAGCTAGAGAAAGTCATGTGAGTGTAACACATCAGATTTTTTATTCATTCTTTCTTGCTTTTTCTTTCCCCTGCCTTCTGCCACTGCTTTGCTTAAGTCAGTTTTGTTAAGCACTGTTCAGTTAAGTAAAGTTGTATGCAATTACTCTTTTTATTTTGTGTTTGCCATTTGTAGCATTCCACAAAGCAGGACGTCCTGAGGAAGCATTCAGAGTTTTGCATCAGCTCACTTTGAATGCAGTTAATGAGTCAAGGTTTCAGGATGCAGGATACTATTACTGGATCCTTGCACGGCAGTGCTTGGATATAGCTAATCAGAAGTAAGTTAAATTATACCAAACACATTGTTTTCAGCACATTTAGCAAAATTCAGCACTAGTTATCTTGTGATATTTCTTTTCTAGGGAAGTTCAAAGGGAAGAAATGATTGCAAAGTTTTATGAACACCAAAAATATGCTTCTATTTATTATGCATATGACACCATTCAGAAATACTTGGTAAGTGTTTTCTGATAATTTATTACCTGTTTTACGATGTACTTACAGTAATTAGAGGAAATATTGTATCAACCCAAAAATTTGACTTCAACATTTTAGCAGAAATACATATTTTGAGATCTTCTAAACCCCAATTAAGCATTTTAGAAAAAGGTCCATGTGCAGTTAATAATAACAACAACAATAATAATGATAACGCTGATAATGACAACAACAACAACAATGGTATAGTGATAATAATAACTTATTCATCCAGTAAATCTTTTGTATATTGTATAGTTAACATTGGACAGATCATTTGTAGGACTTACAAGCCAATGTTTAGGGGTTAGAAGCCTGTCAGAGAGCCACTGGCAAGAAACCACAGAATGGAGAGCCTGTTACAAGGGGTCTACCCGTAGCCAGGCATGAATATGAGGAAATGGATGATACGAAATGTATGCAAAATTAATGATTGGAAATGTGATGATGGAACAATTGATGGAATGAGTGGTGGGGGAAACTGGAGGACCCAGAGAAAACCTCTCCAGATGCTTTGTCCACCACAAATCCCACATGCGGGTGCTTGGGATCGAACCCAGGCTGCCTAGATGAGAGGTAAGAGGTCTAACCACTCATATATGGTGCCACCAGTATTTGTTACATAATATCAGTAATATGCATATATACACATAGCTGCTATTTACAATTCATGTAAATTATAAGGACATTTTCTAATGAGATATTCTTTCAGCTTATGTTTGAATTGTGTTTTTTAGGCACTGACTAAATTTTTTAGTGCTACTGGTAACCTATTGAATAAAATTGCCCCTCTTGTACCAACATTCCTCTTAGTGAAACTTTTATTTGTGTCTAAAGAGATTGCAGTTATTCCTTGTATAATGGTTTTGCACTTGATTGTTTCTTATTAGTTGCAGGGGTAGATGCATGCATGTGTGTGTCCAATAAATACCAATCTTCCAAGGATACAATATGAACATTTTCAAGAAAATTACCTTACCCAAACTACCCTTTACATGAGATTTTTAAAATGTTCTATTTTTCTAAAAGTAGCTCTTCAAAATGTTAGTTAAAATACCATATGTTTAAGATGTGTTACTTGACAAATGTCATCCTACGTGGTGTAGTGGTTATCATGCTAGCCTCTAAAACACAAGGTTGCAGGTTCAAACCTGGTGGAGGGTGATGGATTTTTGTGGATGCAAAAATCCTTAGCATGTCTTGCTTCAGAAGGGAAGTAAAAACTGATGGTCCCATGTAATGCTTATTTGCACATAAAAGAACCCCATACCTTGAAAGAAGAAGGTCACTGGGCAAAATTCTGCCATTTTGCATCTTCAAGTCATGATTTCGCCCTACAGTACCATGACCCATAGTGGCGAACTAATGAACTAGATATTCAAATTCAATCACAGAAACATCATAACAATGCCCTATGCTCCACTTAGTAGGACTTTCCGGAAATAACTAACTTGACAAATAAAATATATATCTTGAATATTTTGTGAATAGCGTGTAAAATTCACTTCATTTGAAATTACTTATATAATTTTGTATAAATGATAAACAGCAAGCAATAGACAAAAACACGCTATACAGAAATGTAGGTCTCTATAAAACACACAGTTTATTTAAAATAACTGAGACATAATCCAGTTGTGAAATGACTTGAATTGTTTAACACTTTGTCATATTTTAAATTCAACATTCACTTTTAATTGTTTCATTGTATAGCCCCCTTTAACTTCAATGATCATATTGGGGGCTTTGACTTGTGAAACAAATTGAATTACTATAGGTTAATCAGTTTTATATTACTAAACACACGCACATTTACCCTCACATTCAAACTTCCAGACTCTATGGGGAATAGGGAATAATTCTGGTTAAAGAAAAACTCCCCGCCTCAGCCAGGAATTGAACCCAGGACCTGCAAATGAGAAGTCAGTTCGCTGACCACTCAACCATGGAGGCAGTTGACTTTCATTTGTTTCTTGTGATTACATGGGATTTTGAGACTATCATTAAGAATGCAGTTCTTAAAATATTTGACTCCCACTACTTGAGAGCATTTGTCTTAGAACTAAGAATATTTAGTTAAACCTTAGTAAAGAAATAAATAAACAAAAGAACCCATGCTGTCTCTCTCTATTACTTTTCCCCTTTCCCTCTATATTACTTTCTGTACTATGTATAATAAGTAGCTGAAGTATTGTATTCCCCCAACAATTCAATATCAGGATATCACCAGTAAACACTATGTTTTGAGGTATCCTGAATCTGAATTGAATGAGAGAGTGAGCAAGCTTTAAATTTTGCATCTCCCCACCCCAAACCATGCTTTACATGGAACATTTTTCTAAAAAATAGTATTAATGATTTTGATTAGCTTCATTCTGTATAGCTTTTTTATAACTGGTAAACCGTAAGAGATAGAGGTACACGACTTGTGTCTCTTTTATTGTGGCATGGTGTGAATAGGCATTTAACCACTTCATTTATTTTTATTCTTGTGAATAAGTGATAAGGTTTGAAGTTATCTAAAGCTACTTTGACTTTTACAGGATGAGCCCTTTACATCATACATGAAGGAAGCACTATTCAATATATCTCGATTCTTAATGAATGAAACAAAAGACACCCGCCCAAAGGGAGTGTCACAGTTTGCAGTATTATATTGCTTGGCAAAGCAAGCAAGGAATCTTGGGGCTTACAAATTGGCCAGGCAAGTTCTTGAGAAAATGCAAAATCTCCGTGTGCCACCTAGATTTCAGGTAGGATTATTATTTACTAATCCATTTATCTTTTTACTGCATTGGAAGTATTGTATTCTACCCAACATTTAATTTGATATTTCACCTGAAATAAATGTTTTGATTCCCCCTGAATCCAAAATGAGCAATTTAAAAACAAATGTGTCTTAAATAGCTTAACTCAACAACAAAATGTTCAGTAAGTACCAAACTTGGTATTTAAGTTAGTTCTTTCAAAGATGCAACAGTAGGGGCGCCCAAAAATGAAAAGACCATTAAATCTCTTATATGTAAGACATTTACATGCCAAATAAAATGCTTATCTTGAATTTTCTGGGAATTGCTTCTAAAGACCTCTTTATACTGGATGATTTTTATTGAATTTTGCATAACTGGTAAACCGTAAGAATTAAACAAAAATCTACCATACAAAAAATGTAGATCACGATAAAACATACAATTTATGTAGTATACATTTTTTGGTGGAGTTGATCATTTTTGAGATATTTCTTGTTCTTGGTTTCAGCTTTAAAAAACATAATTTCCTCATTCAGGAATTTGTCAACTCCTGTCCATTCAAATAAAGGTACTTCAGTCACATAGCAACAAGCTTTTGACTATCACTTTAACCTATGGTAATCCCCTATTTCACTTCTACTTATAAGGAAGCAAGTAATAAGACTATTTCAGCTAATATTTTCTCGATTAGCATGAAGTAAATAGAAGCATAAGCTTTTTAACAATAATTTGTTGCAGAGATGTAAGAATGTCGTGTGAATGGAACACATCAGATTTTTATGTTCTTTTCCCAGTTACTGATTCTTTTTAGGACAGTTCTATGTCTTTTTAGATCACTTGTAAGTCTCCAACTTCTGAGCCATCATAATATCACTTATGATATTAATGTAGACTAAGGAGAATGAATTATTAAGTGACATACAAAAAGTGCCCCAATTCTTTTCTGAAAATCAGATAACTGTAGGTATGTAACAGAAACATGTTTAATGATATTTCAAGTTTTTACTTAATATGATTTAAATTCACAGGAATATGTGGACTTATCAGCATTAATGGTACGTGCAAAGCCTTACCATGACAGTGAAGAAATGCTGCCTATGTGCTATCGATGTTCCACATACAACCCTCTGATGACAAATACAGGAAATTGCTGCACTAACTGCAGACAGCCTTTTGTTCATTCTTTTGTTTCATTTGGTGAGTTGAACTTTGTGTGTGTGCATGCATGCCCCTCTCCCTTTCTCTTAGGAACTCTTACAAATTCAGTAATATACACAAAGGTCAATAATGACATCAGTAATACATCCTACCATTGGTGTAAGTTACATATTTCTATGCTTACAGTGTTCAAAAATCTCCTGTATACTGTATTGTATTTATTTTCATCCTCAGAAACACAATACATGTTATAGGATATGTCAATTTAAGATACAAGAAAAACAAAATTATATCAAGTGCATACAAGATTAAAATACAGAAATATAAGATTTAACAAATTTTAAATATAAAAGGAAATAATATACAGAATTGAGTCAATAAAAACAATTTTTACAAATTGTACAATTTACACCAGTTCCTGATGTATAAATTCATCTACACTATAAAAGCTCTTATCCATTAGGAATTTAAACAAAACTTTTTTGAATTTTGGCTGGGATTCAATGTTCTTTTTATATTGGGGTAGTTTGTTGTATAAATGTAGACCAGCATATGTGAAGCTATTTTCATACTTTAAGATTTCTTTTGTATAGTTTAGTGTTTCATAAATAAACATGCATGGTAAAAGTAAACTTTTAAATTTTTTTAAAATATGGTTTACAACTAGTTTTATTTGCGACATTAGCCATAATTTTATCACTTTCTTTTGCATCCTGAAGACCTTAATACTGTTTTAGAATTTCCCCAAAAGATAATACCATATACTAGTAGACTATGAAAGTATGCAAAATAAACTACTCTAATAATATGCAGACTGGACATAAATTTGGCTGACCTTAGTGAGACTGTATGACTACTGAATTAAGAATTCCTTTACATGTTTTCTAAATTTACCATTATTACAGCTGTTTATTTTACATGTAATTAAGTTTTACATTTGTATGCCTTTATGGAGTACTGAGTTGATATTTTTGTTGTTTTAGTTGACTGTACTATATATGTATTTTAATATTGTTTCTAGTGGCATGCTCATGTGTCAAGTTATTGGTACTGAATAGGTGATATTTATTTCTGATAAAGCATACTCTTTCTATAGTGTAGCCATAAATACTGTTACAAAGTTTTGACACACACTGTACAACTGGTTTGGCACATAAACAACTGCCAGTGAGCACATGTAAACCTTGCTTTGAAAGAATAAGCATTTAGCTCCAGGTTTCAACATGGAATGGGGTGATTATGAAAATTGCATAAAGTTGGAAAATCTGCAAGTGACATTTTCAAGGTGCTACAAAAGCTGAAAATGAGTCATATATTTCTATACCAGACCATTGAGCAATTCACTGAACTGGAACTGTGAAGGATCATCTGAGGGAGGGTCATCCACACATTGTCAGGGCTCCAGAAGCAAGTAAAGCAGTGTGACTTGTGTTCAAAGAAATCCAGTGTGGAAGCAAGCTATCTTGTGAAATGAACATTTCAAAACAGTTAATTCCAGGGTTTTGTCAGAGGAACTTGGACTAAGGACTTATCGCCGAGGTAAAGGACATTATCTTGATGTGCGCCTAAAGAAGCTGAGAGTGCTTAAATGTCAATGTCTCCTGCAGCATTTATAACAAAATGGTCATCAGAACATCCTCTTTACTGATGAAAAAATATTCAGTATTTTTTTTTTTTTTTGTTGTGTATGTGTAACTTAAAGTCCTTTAACCTGCTTGGTCATATTGGACGATGAATGAAATTGGTGAAATGATGCTCAAGTGATCTTGGGGTCCACGGAGCTTAAAGCATTAGTCAATATTCATTATTGAAGAGTCTTTCAAGGTGTAAAACGACAGGGTTCATGCATCATCATCTCGGGAAGTCAGTAATAAGTTTCCTAAAGTTCAGAGGGTCCATCATCCCTCCTCTGTGATCATGTGGTGTGAGGGATGATTATTCTGGCACCACCCAGCTACATTCCTGCAAAAAGGGTGTTAACACCAGCGCCAAAATGTACGAAAGCACCGTTTTAGAGCCTATCAAAAACTTGAGTGGCACATTGTTTCAAAACCAACCATGGACTTTCCAGCAGGACTCCAGTCCACAAGGCTAGGTTAACTCAAAAGTGGCGTCAACATAATGTACTTGACTTCATTTTACCACTGTTCTCACCATGCATCAAAATTTTCATTGCAACCTCGCTTGAGAAAACAGAAATCACATCAGAAAAAAATAAATTGTTTTGTTAATGAAGCTGTCAGTTTCAGGATCATATCAGCACTACTGGTGCACCAAAATTTTGTTCTGCAGGAATACTATTACATGCCAGTAAATCTAGAGTTTGAACCTGCAACCTTGGGATCAGGAGTGTCTAACCAACTGAGAGACCCTGACCTGATCATTTTACACTATTATACATAAATTAATACCATCTCTACCACTTTCCGATATCTAGTATGTGGAGGAAGTATTACATTCCATCCAAAAATTTGATGTAAAGATTATTTGGAGATGTTTTAGGTCCCCTAAATAAATAAAATATTAGTACTTTTATAAAAAGGATTCATCACTCAAAAAAAAAAAAATTAGTTAAATATTAAATTTCATATTTAAGATGTAACAAAAGTTTATAAGAAAATTCCTGCAATGTAAACTACATTTTACATGGAAGAAGTGTTGTTATTCTTTATTTTCTCAAACCTGCCTCTTAATGACATTAAATTATCATGTTTTAGATACCTACATGAAAATGTGTGCCCTGAATTTTTGGAAAATTGCCCTTGAACTCTTCTTTGTTCTGAATGAATTGTATAACATGTAAACTGTAAGAGATAGAGAACATTTTAATCCACCAAAATATACAGATCCAAAAATATGTATACACACTTTGACGGGAGATATCTATTTAATATATATCAAAGTTGGGCAAAATTAACATTAATGAGTAGTAAACAGATGTGACTCACATTGTGTTAGGCTAGCATTGCTCTATGGAAATGGGAAATTTTACTTCTAACAGGATGGTGTACTACCACATTATGACCAAGATGTATGTACCTTGTTGACAATCTTTCAGGGTATCCAAAAGTACAAAGAGGTCTGATTGAGTTTCCACCATATTCTTGGATCTAAAGTCGGTGAGAAATTTCCTTGTGATTGACATTTATGGAATGTGTTGTTAGCTGGCAGAGGCTCATCAGGTTGCTGACCAATTATAGTATAAGAATGTATTACAACAGAGATATGATGTCATTGGTATTGCAACATCTTCGGTTCAGTAGAAATTTGTGCGCACATTCTCATGCATATACTGAATTGATTAAAATTTATTCATAAAGGGAATTTGAGATCATAGAAGGGCCGACGGCAAAGCGGCAAACATGGAGGTGAGACCATTACCACGTTTTAATATATTGACCATAATGGAAGAAAACCACAGATTAAAAAGTTCATAAACATCAGGAAAAAGAAAAGATTAATTTCTGCTAATATAAAATTCTTACGCACATGTCTCAGGAACAATTTGACACCGGTATTTGTATGGAGGTTGGTAAATCAATGCGGGAATAGCAAGACACAAAGGGAAGCCAAAAAGAAAGTTTTACAATTAGAAATAGAAAAAGATTATAAAACCTTAAATGATTTAGATTTGATAAGTTATAGCTTACATCTAGAACTTATAAAAACTTTGGGGGATGTACTCTGGCAAAATTTAGAACAACGGTTATTTGAGGTTATAAACATACACATCAAGCAAAAGTGGATAACCCTAAATAAAAAACTTAAAACTTTACACAGAAAGCAACAAACACCAAACGATAATGCAAGCCATCATTGCCAAACCGTTAATAATGAAGACAATTTTGTTAATTTATCCAAGGAATCCTTCACACAGAAAGAAAAAGAAGTGTTGAACAAAGGCCTAAATACATGCATTAGTTTCTCCCGCGATGTTGACGAATAGGTTGCAGACATAGAAATGGCAATCTTTGACCAACCAGAAAGCCATAAGCTCTTAATCAGAACAGAATGCGAAAAAACTTTAAAACAATTACAAAAATCCCAGAGCCACCACAATCCTCATCAGAGAGTGCTAAAATTGCTAAACAAAAAGGAAGTTTTCTGCACAAAAGCTGACAAAGGAAATAAAATAGTAGTAATGGACAAATCAGATTATGAAAGTAGCATGGAAAAACTTTTACAGTCAGAAGAATATGTGGAAATTCCAAAAGATCCCACCCCAAAATATACAAAAGCTTTACATGAAACCTTAGACAGTGTAAAATGAATCAATGATGCCAACAAAAAGAAACTAATTCCAAGCAACCCCTGCACACCAAGAATATATGGATTACCTAAAATACATAAACCAGGAAATAAAATGTGACCTATTGTAAACACCATTAACTCCCCCACATACCAACGAGCAAACTGGCTCACAAAACAGTTCCAAACCCTACCACAGTACAACAGTTTAAGTATAAAAAATTCCTTTCAATTAATAGAACAAATGAAACAAAAAGACCTAAGTAATGATGACATATTGGTTTCATTTGATGTCGTATCACTTTTCCCCAGCATTCCAAGAGAAAAATTACTTTTGGTACTGAAAAAATGGCTAACTACAACAGACATTTCTAATGAAATAGCAGAAGACTTACTTAAGCTAACACAGTTATGTATTGAACAAACCTATTTTACATTCAGGGGAAAATTTTATACACAAAAGTATGGTTTAGCCATGGGAAATCCATTATCCCCAATACTTGCAGACATATACTTCCCACAAATATGCAAAACTTGGTATAGATATGTAGACAACATAGTAGCAATAGTAAACTACAAGGTAGTTGAGGACAGCCTTAAATTACTAAATCTTTAGGACAGCTCCATAACATTCACAATAGAAAAAGAATCAAATGGCATGCTTCCCTTCTTGGACCTAAAAATAATCAGGAACCACAACAAACTAGAATTTGGAATCTATAGGAAAGAAACACAGACAGAAAACTACATAATCAACAATAGCTACAACCCAATTTCACACAAACATGCCATGATCAACAGCCTTGCATTCAGGCTGGTAAACCTACTTAATAGGATCATAGAAATTGCACAAAAGAATACACAGAACATTTGATAAAGAAGAAGATTAATAAATTCATGAAACAGAAGAAAGTAAAAGAAATTAGCACTCTAAAAAGAATAAAAGCAGAAACTAGCTACAAAAAGTTTACTTACCACCCTTTGGCACACCAAAAATTTCAAAAGATTTTCAAAAAATGGAACATCAACCTAGCCCCAGTTAATAAGCACAGTTTAAAAAACCTCCTCCACACAAACACAAAAGATAAAATCCCCCCATTGAAACAATCAGGGATATATGAAATCAGCTGCAAGGAATGTGAAAAGGTATATATAGGAAAAACAAAACGAAACATTGGACAACATTTTAAAGAACACATGAGATATTTAAAATACAAACAGACAGATAATTCACTGTTGCACATCATTTTTGGACTCAAAACCATAATTTTCACAGCAAGCCCAAGCTATTAAAATTAGTACAGAATCCAGTAGGATTAACGATTTGGGAAAATCTATTAATTTTAAAAAAACAAAAACAAGGTCATAAATTTTGACATTCCACAAACAAATGGACTCAGCTCAAAATTCATCTATCCGGAAGAGAGACCTCTACAGGCCGCTACCACGAGTTCATCAGTGAATCTCCGTTGAAAATGGTGGAAAAAGTCACCGAAACATGTCTGAAGTAAGTTACCTTATTTCAAGAGTGAAGTTTGAGTGTAATCTATGTTTTTACTCCTATTTACTGAATTGATTGTTTGGTTTCATTCTGTGAAAAGTTGGTTGCTTGGTTGGTATCTAATATTAAACGCTTGATAATGAAATCATTTGTTTTCTTGCACTCCAATATTTAGCTGGGAGGTTGTAATCTTCTGTAAAAGTTATACAATGTAGATGATCACGATCCATTTCTTCATTTAAGTTATGAAAAACAAATCTGTATAAGTATTTTTGTGGACAGTCATGTTCCATTAGTAGTCTGAAGGCTGCTGTTGTAGATCTTCTTGGTAATATAGAAATATTGTAATCTTGTAAATTTTTCCATTGTTTTCCAGATGCTTTATTTGTGTATTCTTAATTGATTTTGTTTTTGTACTTATTTGATATTATTCTTTAATAGAGCAAAAAGGGGTTAAACTAGGTGTTGATTTGGTGATAATTTTACTTCCCTTTTTGGCCAAAAAATCAAGTCATTTCATTGGCTATTATTCCACAATGGGCTGGAAGCCATTGAATTACCACTCTGTGAAAAGTTGGGTTATGTAATACACAGTGATTCCATAAGGATTTACGTTTATAATCATTACTACCTATTGCATTAGTTCTCACCCTAGAACTACCTATCATGAGTGGCACTGTGATATGAAAATGTCTTACAGGCATGATAAACAAGTTTGGTTACATTAGCCAAAATAATAAAACTTTTATGCCTAGTGAAATATAGGACCTAATGTTGAAAGGAGAATATTAGGTAACTAGTTAGAAATGGGGAAAAGAATTTCAACATGTGAGAGGTGTGATAGAGAATGCATGGAAAGAAGAAGGCATTTTAGAGGAAGCAGTGAAAGATGCGATTATAAAAACTTGAGTAACACCAGCAATTTCAATGAAGATGGGAAAGTGAATGCAATGAAATTATCAGTGAAGAGGACTGGAAGAAGATGATCTGGGAGTAAATTTGGCATACTAAGACATTTGGTGACATTTCAGCAGGAATTTCTCACCAATTTTAACTCTGTTGGACTTCTAATTAGGAGGAACTCTTAAGGACGTTGTATACTGTAGGAAACCAGCTACATTGGCAGCACTTTGGGAAGAAATTGAAACAGCAAGTGCTGCAGTTGCTGAGGTCACTTTTGCAAACATTGCTCAATCAGTAGTTCAACATACTCAGAAATGTATCAATGTTGATTGTGGGTTGTAATTGTAAAGGTCTTAGATGATTAGTGCTCACCATTTTCTATTTATGTGAATTCAGCTTTGTTATGTTAACATGGTGTTTTTTTTTTTGTATACATCTTTTGGCACCCTCTGAATGATTTGTAAAAAACACATCATTTATTTAAATATTTATTTATTGTAAGTGTTCTTGGACTTCTAGCCACGTAAGCAGATGGATTGATTCCAATGTTTCGAAGATGTACATCATCTTTGTCTTCAAGGTAAACTGATAACTTGAAAGTCCAGATTCGCATATTTATAGGAATATAGAAAAGACTTTAGAAAACTTCACTGCATTCTTATACAACAGGTTGTGCTTCAAAACATGTGTGCTATAAAATGTTTTCAAACAGGTCCATGCCCAAGTTCAAAACATTAGGTGTATATCCTCTGTATATAGTTTTCTACGAGGTCCATGCCCATGCCTCAATCATATTAAATATCAGTTGCTTCACAGCCAAAAATAATCATGTGAACCAATCAGATGCTAGCTTCCCTCGGGCACTATAAGTATGTGAATCTAGACTTTCAAGTTATCAGTTTACCCTGAAGACGAAGATGATGCACATTTTCGAAATGTTGGAGTCAATTTATCCACTGACCTGGCTAGAAGCTTCAGCTCTTACTTTATACAATTTATGTCAAATAACTGTGCTAGTATCTCTAAATGACCAAAATGAATATTGCATATTGCAGAGGTGTTGCCTTTGGTGGAGTTTCAACTTGAGCCTGGAATAACTGATGAAGAAGCAGTACGTCTAATTGAAGCTCCCACACCTTCAGTGGAAGACTCAGATCAGTCTGGGAGTTGGACTCAGAGCTCTGGAGAAAACTTTCAAGCAATGCAATTTGATGAACCACCATCAAGCTTGGCAGATCCCTTTACTGCACGTCTAATGAGTTTTGAGGTCTGTGCTCAAAAAATGGTGTTCATATTAGATAATGGTACTGTCTGCTCATTTCTCCAGCACTTTTTCCGTTTTTAAAGTTAGTATAAATTAGCAACATTGCACAGTCAACACATCCTCATTCAGCAACATTTACATTATATGTAAAAGGAAGTGAAACAGAGTAAGGTAATGTTGCTGAATGAGGGTCTGTTTGCTGCCTAACGTCAGGCAGGCAACCTTTGCATCAGAAAATAGCTGAAATGCACAATGATCTGCATTGTGGAGCACACAGAGTTGGTATTGGGAAAAGGTGGGAAGTAATACACCCAAAGGGTAGTGGGGAAATGCTGAAATATGCAATGAACAGTGTGGGAAAGCAAGGAAGCTGTTTTTATTTGATAGTAGTTTTCTGTATAATGGCAGTTGATTCATTACATTAAGAGTGCCACATTTGCAATATTACACTGACAGGAGTATGTGTATTCATGCTCTGATGAAACCACCTTTAGCTAGCTCAAGTACCACTTAACATGTACAATAGGTGGATTAACCTAAAACAGTATACTATCCGGATCCTGTCACTTCTCCGCAATTTTCAGCAATCCAAGAAGTATTGTGGATTAATGTGCTTGTTAATTTTAAAGATCGGGACAACAAATATTATATGTTAAATAAGTACTTTTTTATTCCTTTATATTAAATGATAGAGCAAGGAAACGATAGTTAATACATAAGTCACTGTTATCTTACATCATTGACTCCATAACCTGGTACGTTTCCTTAACATTGAATGGAGAAGATAAATAGAGCTCTAATTGGCCATCTAGCAGCAAATAAATAGGTATGTTTTTATTGCTTTATTTTAAACAATAGGAGCAAGGAAATGATATATGATATATTAAAATATATTTGTTTCACTGTTATTTTGTGTTATTGACTCCATAATCTGATGCATTACCTTAACATTGAATGGGGAGGAAAAATAGAGTAACATTGTGGCCGTCTAGCACAAAGAAATATGTTTTTTATTATTTATTTTAAATGACAGTCAATATATAAAAATATTTTTTAATTTCACTGTCATCTTGCATGATTGACTCCGTACCCTGCCATCTAGTAGTTATTAATCGGTTGCATTCCCTTAGACTGTCTGCTCATTTCTCCAGCACTTTTTCATTTTTAAAATTGGTATGGATTAGCAACATTGCACAGTAAACACATCCTCATTCAGCAACAGTACCTAGAATAAAACTTATTTGGAACCTTTAATAAAAACAAAATAAAAACATGATACTGTAGTGTATTATGGAAAGGAATTTATGACTGCTGCTTCAACGTTATGCCATTTGAATCTGGTTTTCAAACTAAATAAATATTGTGGATTCTAAATTCTAGTAGAGATGCAGCTCTGAATCTTAGGTCTGGAAGTTCTTTTTGCAGCATGAAGTAGATGGTGGTTCCTCTGGAAAATACAAGTCAGTTGAGGAAATGAATGCTGTATCAGCATGTTTTCATGGTAGCTCAGTGGTTAGAGCAAATGGACTGAGCCTGGGAGGTCTGTGGTTCAAATCCTGACTATGGCGTTGAATGTTTTAATTTTATGACATTTTTATATCTTTCCAACTCCTGTCATACACACTGCCACAATAGAAGAAATGAATAACAATTAAATATTTTTGCTATCTTAACATCTATTATGGTTCTCCTTTTACAAACAGTACACAGTAATGTCACCGACTAAGGGTCTGTTGGCCGCGTAACATCAATCAGCCAACCTTTGCATCTGAAAAGTGCAATGCTCTGCATAATAGAGCATATACAGTTGGTATTGCAAAAAGGAGGGAAGGTAGTGCACGCATAGGTAAGTCTGGAAAGTAGAAATATTTATTTATTTATGCTAAGCTTTATACAGGTGAATATGACCGGTGTTCAGCCCTGGCTCTTTACCGGTCATACTCATATTTTACAATAGTTTATTAATTCTAGTTTATTACACCATTTTGTCTATTTACTATCCATACCCATTTATTTTTCACTTTGTGTAAGAATTGTCCAATCTTCTTACTATCTTTTTGAAACATTCCAACTATTGCTACCTTTCTATCTATTTTAAACCATTTCTTATTAATATACTCTCTTCTCCAAATTTCAATCCCTTTACATTTAAATAAAATGTGTTCCATATCTTCAATTCCGCCACATATAGGACATTAGTTTTGTGGAATACCTTTCCTTAAACCTTTTAATCTCCATACTCCTGCTTTCAGCCATGCAATACCTTCTCGCGGTCTTCTCCTTAGCGCGGTGGTAGCGTTGCTGCTTACCAAGCGGGAGACCTGGGTTCGATCCCCAGTACCGGCATGGGGATTTTTCCCCCGCTGGGAGACCTGGCCCGGGGTGCACTCAGCCTCGTAAGATCCCTGGGGGGCCAATTGAGGAGCTACTTGATGGAGAAGTAGCGGCTCCAGGTCGTGAGGGCCGCATTAACCGGCTGGGAGGGGCTCGAGGCGCTGACCACGTCTCACCCTCCAATACTGCACCCCATCCATGACGTCTGTAGTGGACCGAGATGGGGGACGCAGCGGCCGGGCGGTAGGCCAAGGTTCCCCGTGAGCTGTCATGCCATGGAGTTAAATACCTTCTCGCTCCTCTTTATTTGTCACATCTATGTACTTTTCCCTTCCCGATGAGACTTTCATTGGTATATAGAAAACTAAAGATCTCTTTTCAGTTATTTCACTAAATATTTTTTGTATTTCTATATCCTCAAATCTTTTCCTTGCCAACTTCCAAAAGTTATTCACATTATTTTCTCCTCTTCTCCACATTTCCCCTAACCCACTACTTTCCAGGTTATTTCTGAGACAGTCTACGCATCCCTTGTTCTTTAAACTTTTCTCTTGATATACTAAAAACTGTTTTAACATATTCCTTTCTTCCAATTTCAATATTCTATGCCAAAATTTCAATGCCCTTTCCATAATCTTTCCCTTACTTGCCACTCTACCCAGCTCTATTTGTGCTACCGGCCTAACAGTTGCATTTGGTAACCCAAGTATTTCTTTGCAAAATTTCCTATGCACCTCATCTATGACTTCCCATCTCCTTCTAATCCCCATACTTCTATCCCATATAGCATTTTTGCCTCGACCACCATATCGTACACTTTTTCTAACCATCTAATATTTATATTAGGTGCTTTGTATTTGCAACTTCTAATAGCTGATAAAGCTCCTTTTCCTTTTGCCAATGCAAATTTCTTTTGTTTTTCCCAGTTGCCACCACTATCAATTTTAACTCCTAGATAAATACATTCTCTCACTACCCTGTACTCTTTTTCATTCTCATTCTTCCATTTATCATACTTGCTCAATTTCCCTCCTTTTTTGAACACTACAATCTGTGTCTTGTCCTGGTTCACTTTTAAACTCCATTCTTTACAGTAATTATTTAATGCTTGCAAGGATTGTTTCAAGCCATTCACTGTAATTGCACCTATAACTAGATCATCTGCAAACAGTAATCCTGGAATCTGAATATTATTAATCACTGGCATAGAGTTATTATTTCTCCCAATTTCTGTTAATATGTCATCTATATATAGATTGAATAGGACTGGACTTAACTTATATCCCTGTCTAAGGCCTTTCTCTTGTTGAATTTGTCTTGTTACAACCCCTTCCTCCACTCTTATACAAAAAGTATTTTCCTTATATAATGCTCTAAGGGTGTCCACCATTTGTTTACTCACTTCTTTAGTCAACTTATGCCACAGCAAATGAAGCTCTATCTGATTGTATGCTTTCTCTAAATCCACAAAAGCCATGTATAACTTTCCTCTTTTGTCTTTCAAATATTTATCTACCAGTGTTTTTATAATAAATAAGTTATCAACTGTCCTCCTCCCTTTTCTAAAGCCCATCTGAAGTTCCGAGAGGATATTATATTCTTCAACCCATGTTTGTATCCTGCTTACCATAATACCAGTAAAAATGTTTCCTACATTTGATAATAATGCAATGCCTCTATAGTTGTTTGGTTTATCAACACTACCCTTGCCTTTGTATATTGGATGTATGATTGCTTTCCTCCACTTTCTGGTATATAACCCTTCACTTTAATTGTGTTAAATAAGTCTACTAAAACCTTAACTCTATTTATTTCAGTGCACCATTCCTTAAGGAACTCTGTAAGTAGAAATATGCATTAACAGTATGGGAAAGCAATGATGCTCTTGGCATAACAGTAATGGCAATGATCACATAGTGTGATGGGTAAACACTGAAAAATGCAATAAAACTATGGCATTTTCCTCAAAAACTAGACCTACATGCTTCTTTCCTCACAAAATAACATTCATGCTTCTTCTGAATCTGTTTCATACTGTTTCCACCTCTTTCTTTGTTTTGTTCGATGTCAAAACAGCATTTTTAAGGCTAACTAAAGAGCAAGTAGATCTGGTTGGGCTGGCAGTTATTCTTAAAAGTAATATTATTATAATAGTAATAATAATAACATTATTTTTTTTATATACTAATGATGCTGCTATGTTTTGATTAAAAAAAACAAAGCAATTGCTAAGTTTTTATTTAACAATAGCTTTGTGTGTTAAATTTCCCCATTTAACCCAAAATATTACTTGATATAATGTATTAAGAGCACTGCAATTCCAGTGGGATGGTGATGGGCATCTTCATGTTCTGATGAAATCACCTGCTAGTTCATGTAGCACATAACCTCAAATAACCAACATCTGCAATAGGTATATTAACCTAAAACAGTATACTATCTGGGTCCCATATTTCTCCTCCATTTTCAGAATCCAAGAAGGGTTATTGGTTAATGCGCATAGTTTATGAATTGTTAATTTTAAAGAATAATGACAATAAAAATATATTTTATGTGTGAAACAAATGTGTTTTTATTTCTTTATTTAAACAATGTGACAAAGGGAATGATAGTTAATATATAAAAATATATTTTATTTTCAATGTTATTTTGCATCATCCATAACCGGGTGCATTCCGTTAACATTGAATGGGGGGGTGGGAAATAGGGCATACTACTGTCATTTAACAACAAATAACCATGCTGCTACTGCCATCTAGTGGCTACTAATCGGTTACATTCCCTTGGCACTGCCTGCTCATTTTTACAGCATTTTTCAATTTCTAAATTTGGTATGGATTTGCGACGATGTGCAGTAAACAGACCCTTGATCGGCTACTTGGTTTAACTTTTCTGTAAGGAAATAACAAATATGAATCTCTCATTAAATTTAAAGCCAGGATAACCGATCCTCATCGACAGTAATTCTTATAAAATATGGAATTACTCTTTGGGGAAATATCACAGAAACAGACATGAAAAAGGTATTTATTATGCAAAAAAAAAAGCACTTGTAATAATAGAGAAAGTAGATGAAAAGCATTCATGTAGACAAATTTTTAAAAACCTGTTCCCTGCAAGTACACCCATCACCAAAAACAATGAGTCAAATCTGGAACACCAAATTCATCTAAGTCCCTCATGACATAGCACCTTATATACACCATCCACAATACAGTTGTGTAGCAGCAGCAACAAGTTGACACTAGTTCAAAACTTGATATTACTGACCCATATGAGCAATAATCATAATCAGCTACATAACTTAAGATTCTTCAGTAACTATCAATATTAATTAAAAATATTAACAACATAAAACATGATACAGTTTGGGTTGTTAAACTTGCCACTTTCCATGAGTGTTCACAGTAGTGCTGTGATAAAATATAGGTTACTTCTGTGCTGAGGGTTGCAGGTTCGCTTCTCGCATGTAGCAATTTTTTTTTTTCCTTCTCTTAAAGATCTTGAATTAACACATAGCTCCTATTTATTTGAAATACTTATTTCATACACAACATTCAGTACAGTTATTAATATGATAGCTATTATGATGCTTCTTTAAGGATTCTACCAAATATCAATATGCGGCACACAAAATCATGTGGTACTCAAAAATACTAAGAGTATTGTTAAGAAAACCAATGTTTTAAAACATTTTTTTAAGATCCATTTTTTTCCCCTTACTTAACACACCCTTCACAAACTGTGGCTTCACAATTCCATCAGTCGTGTATCTATATCGTGTTGAGGTTGGATATCAAGGGCTGGTCTGGGTGTGCTATGGCAACTTGATGATTTAATGAACAGTGTGCAATACAGGGTAATACTTGATAATATTTTGATTCCTTCTGTGAGAATGTGTGGGCTGAGGTAAAAAGGGAGTTGTGCTCCAATTACCTGTAAACGGACAAAGGACAAAAGATGGCTTCTGTGCACAAATTCAAAAGCTTGGACACCTGTAGCTTCTTGTTCACGTTACTGTAGGCATTTATTTTGTATGCTCGAAGATTGAGGGCTGTTATAGGGGCTCAGGATTCATACACCTGATATTATGTTTATTTTTTGTGTTTTAGTTTTAGAAGATAACAGCTTATTTACACTTATTTTTACTTTCTCTACACATACTATGCATGTATGGAGAAGGTACTGCATTCCATCCAAAAATTTGATACCAAGATTTCACCGGAAATACACATTTTAGGGTCTCCTGTGTCTAAAAAAGCATCTTTAGAAAAAGGTCAGTGTGTATGTGTGTCTGTAAACACGATAATTCAAAATCAGTAAATTCTGAACTTGGTATTTAAGTTAAGTATCTTCCAAGAATGCGACTCAAAGATTTTGAGGAAAATCCCCCCCCCCCCCCCAAACTACCCTTTACATGAAAAAAATGTCGATAATTTTGATTTTCTCGAAAATGGCTCTAACGATTTTGATTAAAGTACTGTACATTAAAGATATTTACATGTCAAATAAAATGCATATCTTTAATTTTCTGGGAATAGTCTCAGAAGACTTCTTTATTCAGGATGAGTTTTACTGGATTTTGTATAACTATTAAACCATAAGAGATAGACAAAAACTTACTACACAGAAAATGTAGATATCTTTAAAACACACAGTTTAGGTCATATACATTTTCTTTGAGGAGTTGACCACTTTTGAGATGTTTCTTGTTATTCGTTTCAGTTTTAAAGTACTTAAAACTTTTCATATACAGGAATTTGTCAACTCCTGGTAATGCAAAGAAATAAATGTCATCCACATAACCATGGTAACCAGCTTTTAAAAGATTTGATTTCATTTTAGCGTAGTGTAGTCCTTTTTTTCATTTCTTACTTACAAGAAGCCATTTCTGCTAATTTTTATCTGATTATCATGAAGTAGATAGAAGCATAACCTTTTTAATAATAATTTGTTACAGAGATGTAGAGAAAGAGTCATGTGAATGGAATGCATAAGATTTTTTTTTAGTTATTTAACACAAGTGTTAGAACAATTATGTTTTTGTGTGCATAGATGGGCCCCATAACTTCAAATGCCAAAGTTATATTAATGCAATATTATGTTCTGCATATCCAGTCAAAATTAACAAACATAAAAAATAAGACAAGCAGTGTAAGATTTTAACCTAGGAACTTTTGAGTGGAAGTGAGGTCTTTTTAACCTCTTGGCCACTGTAGCCTTGTTCTGTGATCTGTTTTCAGTGCTCAGAAGTTAACCATTGCATTGTCAGTCACAGACCACTGTACAGTTGTTTCGTGTGCATTGTGAACACAGCTTTTATGAAGATATCCAAAGCTCTTTGATCAATACATGGAATCTGAGGATTATTCATTTTTTGTGCAAATAGGTGTACATATATGAAAGCTTAAAAAGTATTATATTAGATAAAGGGAGCCAAACAATAACAATATTCATAAGTATTGCTTAAGAAACACTGAGTACTTAAGATTTACTCTTAGAGGTACTTTAAATAATCAAGATGTAAGAAGTTACCTAAAGAAATAAAAATCATTAAAAATAACAAAGGCGTATTAAAATTTGTAAAAAAAAAAAAATACTTATTAGAAAATGCATTCTATAGCCTAAAAGAATAAAAATTAAGTACTACTAGGTAAATTAGGTTGTAAATAGGTATGTGTGTGTGTGTGTGTGCGTGTGTATGCTTGACACGTCCTTTAAAGGTTGCTTTAAAGGATGAGTAAAATGAGTTAATGAGTTATCTAATCTAAATTTCTCTCATGAAGGATAATTATAAAGCACTTGTTTTCCAGAATGAAGGAGATGAATTTGTGCCAGTCATAGTAAACCGTGCAACTTTACAAGCAATGGACCCAAGTGCAGTGCTCATTTGTCGGTGGCCTCCTCCATTAGGTTACCAGTTTTATCGAAATCTCCTTCCAGATCTGCAAATTACTCTCTGCAATTCATGCAATAAGGTAAGACTTTGACAGAATGAATTATCCCTCACAAATCATACGTTTAAATACTATATCATATACAAAGATTCTTTCAAAAAGTTGTCAAAAGTGCACAATTTTTACTTTCTCTGCTCGTACTATGTACATAGTGTATAGAGAAGGTATTGTATTACACCAAAAAATTCAATATCGAGATTGCACTGGAAATACTAGTTTGGAACCACCTGAATCCAAAAAGAGCATTTTTAGAAAAACATGCATGCAGCATAGCTGAAAAATGAAAAGTCTTTAAACACCAAACTTGATATTTAAGTTCGGTATCTTCCAAGGATACAACACAAAGATTTTCAAGAAAATCCCCCCACACCCAACTACCCTTTACAGGAAAAACATTTTTAAAATGCTGATTTTCTCAAAAAATGGTTCTAACGATTTTGATTAAAATCTCTTATATTTAAGATATTTACATGACAAATAAAATGTATATTTGAAATTTTCTGGGAATAACCTGAATAACCTCTAAACACCTCTTTATTCTGGATGAATTGTTCTGAATTTTACATAACTGGTAAACCGTAAAAGATAGACAAAAACTTACTGCATAAAAAATGTAGATCTCATTAAAACACACAATTTATGTCATATACATTATTTTGGTTGATTTGACCATTTTTGAGATATCTTTGTTATTGGTTTCAGTTTTAAAATACTTAAAATGCTTCTCATACAGGAACTTATCAGCACCCGGACATGCAAAGAAATGGATTTCAATTCCATAGAAACCACATTTTAAAACATTTGACTGTCACTTTGGCCTAGTGTATTCCCTTATTTCCTTTCTACTTATAAGGAACTAAGTAATAAGGCCATCTCTGCTAATGTTTATCTTGATTAGTATGAAGTAGATAGAAGAATAAGCTTATTAACAATAAGCTTATTAATTTGTTACGGAGATGTTGAGAAAGTCATGTGAATTGAGCACATCAGATTTTTCTCCATTATAAATGTATTTAATTTTTGGAACATCATGTTGCTGCAAAACTGTAAAGTAGAAAATGAATTACACAATCATTCAATCTGCTAAATGTGTTTATACCTTGTGAGAGATCTGATGTGTAGCATTCACACAATTCCACTTCTCACTCCTCTATAAAGTATTCTTACAAAATATTAAGTTAGTGATTGACCTAATATCAATTAGTTAAACGTAACTCCATGGCACGACAGTCCACATGGGACCTTTAGCCTGACACCCAGCCCGAAGGTATCATGTATGGAATGCAATGCTGGAGAGTGAGCCATGATCAGTGCCTCAGCTCCTTCCCAGCCAGTTGATGAAGTCTTCCCAATCTGAAGCTGCTACTTCTCAATCAAGTAGCTCCTCAATTGGCCCCCCAGGTCTCCCACTTGGCAAGCAGCCATGCTAAGGAGACAACCATTAATTAGGTAGTAGGTTAAACTGTGAAGCCTAGGACTTAGAGTACTTAGGACATTGTAAGTCGGCATTGGGGTATATCATCTCAAAATGATTTTGAGATGTCATTGTGGTTTACCAGGAAAAACATGGGTCAGTTGGGGAATTTAATGCTGTGTTAGCATGTTGGCTCAGTGGTTAAGCAAATGGACAGAAACCAGAGGAGATCTATGGTTCAAGTCCCAGCCTTGGCATTGAATTTTTCAGTCTGACTCTCCTATTCTTACAAAAGCTTATTCTGTTATATACTTGTTAATCAAGGTAAATTTTAATTACACATATTACATTTCATTTTAGGAATAAGGATATTTTAGGTTAAAGCAAAAGGTATAATTTTAAAAAGTGGGTGGCTATGTGATGGTTTTGAAATTCTTTGCATGACCAGAAGAAAAACTGAATAGTAATTTACCTCTTGAAAAAATATAATATTTTGAAAATTCAAACAAACAACAAATAATATCTTGGAAATGGTTAATGTTACAACAAATTTATTTTATGTAAATTGTGTCTTTAATGAGATCTGTATTTTTTGTGTTGTAAGATTTTCTCTTAACTCTTACTTTAGTAGTAATGCCTGATTCACAATAACTAAGAACAGAAATTGAAACAGATACAAGAATGAGAAACAAAACATCAGACAACATTTTGATCCATAATACTCTGATAATCAGAATGGGAATATGCATATTGATGACCACAGGAATAACAAATTTGATTAGCGCATTGGAATTTCATTTTTTTTTTTCCCACCTGCTTCCAATTCAGTAACATTTTTTTATTAGTGGCATACATTAAAGTTATTTTATGCTTTTTATTAACTTCTACTGGTTTTATTATTGTTTCTGAGGCAATATTTTGAGTTGAATACAAACAACTACACAATGCTTTCCTGAGAAGAACCAATGTAATTAGATCTGAGGTTAGGTTCACAATTGTTAGAATTTCTTCCAATTTCCTTTTCCTAGCTTGTAACTAGAGAGTATCCTACTGACAATTTCATGTCATGGCTGCCTTGAATAACTTCTGCAGTGAAGAGTCTAATATGTACCATAAAGGTCTAATATGCAAGTCCAGAGCAGGACAGTAAAATTAAAACTTGGCAAAGTCTTCTGTCTGATTCCCAGCACCTGAGAAAGCTTCTTGTTAATTGTGAATGCTTACATTAATATGAGAGCAGATCAAAAAGTAACGCACAATAATTTTTTCCTGCCTTGGTATTGCAGCTGGTATGCTGTAATTTCATACAGATATAATTTGAAGTTTTCACTACAGTGAGTATTTTTTGTTTCATGTGCAGCTCTAGTGAGAGAAGCATTAACTATGCAACATGCATGCCACTGTCATCTATGTGTGAAAAGCATAGAGGTGTTTTTCGATATTTGAGGGCCAAAGGGCATAAACCGTCTCAAATTCACAGGGACATGTGTGGTGTGTATAGGGATGATTGTATGGACTGTAGCAAAGTGCATATTCTTCCAAGAGGGCCATGTGAACCTTAGTGATTTGCCATGCTCCGGGAGACCGGTAACAGCTGCAACCCCACAGAATGTCAGAGGCATTGAGGTGGCAATTTCTGGTGATGAGTCGTGGGCATACCACTACGCGCCAGAAATAAAGCAGGCAAGTATGGAGTGGAAACATGCTGGGTCCTCAGTAAAGAAAAAATTCAAAGTGGCTCAATCTGCTAGGAAAGTGCTTGTGAAAGTGTTCTCTGATATGCAGGATATTTTATTGGTAGACTTTGCTGAATACAGACCACTGTGAATGTGCAGTCTGCGTTAAAACTTTAGGAAAGTTGTGTCATGCCCTTTGTGATAAATACCACAACATTATTGCTGACTACTGTCAAACTACTTCTTGACAATGCTCATCCCTATGTTGCTGCTGCTGTTTGTTAGAAAATCACCAAATTTTATTGGGAGGTGTACCAGCATCCACCATACAGTCTGGACCTTGCACCATCAGACTTTCATTTGTTGAAGAAATTCCTGGTCAGCCAATGCTTTGCGAAAGATGTGGAAGTGAAATCAGAGTCCGCAGATGGCTATACTCCAGGGAAACGGACTTCTACAAACTGGGCATGATGGGACAAATGTGTTGAGAAAGTTGGTGACTATATCGAAAAGTAAGTAAAAGGTGTAAGTTCACATTTGATTTTTTGATTTTTTGTTTTTTTAACTATTAACCTTTTTTGTAAAAAAATTATTGTGCATTACTTTTCATTCCATCCTCTTACATAGGCACAGATTTAATATGGAGGGGGGGGGGGCATTGGTCTCAGGCCTCCCCTCCTTGAGTTAATCTGTCAGATGTATGCAAAAAAAAAAAGAAAAGGTGTGTCTAGCTTTTTGTTTGGTAAATAGTTCACCACATACATTATAAATTCAAGCTGACCTGCCCCATCTTATCTGCGCATCCTTGAGGATATTTGATGACGCTAGGAATGGAGAAGTTGTGTGAGGAGTGAAACACCCTGGCATTATTTGGTAAAATGGTGGCTAAAATTGGCTTTCCAGTTCCTCACAGAGTGGCCTTTTTCCATCCCCTGTTGTGAAGGTTGTACCACTCATTTATCTATTTCTCCTTGTTAAGAAAAATTTTTACAAGGCTGAAAAACAGATGTTATACATCCAGGCACTACTGCATTGTCAGTAGTTTGACCTGCTGCTTATCATAACTTCGCTCTAAGTTATAACACAAAACAGTGAAAAGCTGACAATGTTGCAGTACCATTTCATGTTCAACCATCAGGTCTCCATCCCAAAAATGTGAACTTCCCCCAAAACAGTAGCTCACATAATTAGTGCCTTAAATTTGTCAAACTATGCCAGCTCTAGAATCAAAGAGGCCAAGCTGTGCATTAAGTTTTCAGTTCCTTTCCCTCCTTGCCATCGTCTCTGTTTTCTATGTACCATTGTTGCGGCTTATGGTTCAGTTTGCCAGCCAATTTCATATTAGCAGAAATATTCCCATTAATGTTTTAATTGAGAAGAATGTCAGTTCATCAAGGGACTTTGAGATTATAAAAGGACTGGCGGTGCGGTAAACATGGAGGTGAGACCATTACTACATTTTAATATTGACCAAAATGGAACCAAACTACATATTAAAAAGTTCATAAATATCAGCATAAAGAAAAGATTTAATTTCTGCTAATATCGAATTCTTACGCACATGTCTCAAAGATAATTTGGCACCAGTATTTGTGCGGAAGTTAGTAAATAAATGCGAGAATAGCAAGGCATACAGAGAAGCCGAAAAGAAAGTTATAGAAATAGAAAAACATTACAAAACCTTAAATGATTTAGATTTGATAAGTTATAGCTTGCATTTAAAACTTATAAAAACTTTGGGGGATGTGGTAAAGTTTAAAGCAAGTGTTAATTGAGGTTATGAAAACATATGAGTTTTGTTTTTAAAACAAAAGTGGAAAATGCTTAACAAAAAAGATAATACAAGCTATTATTGCCAAACTGAAAATAATGAAGAAAATTTGATTAATTTATCCAAGGAATCCTTCACATAGAAAGAAAAAAAAGTCTTAAACAAGGGCCTAAATAGTAGCATAGTTTTCCCATGATGTTAACATATGCATTGTAGATATAGAAATGGCAATCTTTGATCTACCAGAAAACCATAAAAACTTAATCAGAGCAGAATGCAAAAAAACTTTAAAACAATTAAAAGAAGTCTAGAGTCACACACCATACCAGAGAGTACTAAAATCATTAAACAAAATGGAGGTTTGGATTGGTAGAGTCAGACTGAAAAATTCAATGCCATAGCTGGGATTTGAACCACGGATCTCCCGATCTGTAGCCAGTTGCTCTGCCACTGAGCTACCATGGTAACATGCCGGCATAGCATTGAATTTCTCAACTGACTCGCATGTTTCCCGGTAAACTACAAGGTGATCTCAAATTATTTTGTGATGACAACCACAATGGCGACTTACAATGTTGTAAGTACTTTAGACCTAGGATTCTTAGTATAGTCAACTATTATGGTCAATTGGTATTGGAATAATTGT
The DNA here is from genome assembly GCA_030762935.1 of Hymenopus coronatus. NCBI lineage: Eukaryota > Metazoa > Arthropoda > Insecta > Mantodea > Hymenopodidae > Hymenopus > Hymenopus coronatus. The sequence goes on from CM060882.1 coordinate 23,083,253, forward strand.
TTTTTAACACAAGCTGTGTGTAGGACGGGTTGGATAGTTTGAGTCAGACTGAAAAATTCAATGCCATAGCTGGGATTTGAACCACGGATCTCCCAATCTCTAGCTAGTTGCTCTGCCACTGAGTTACCATGGCAACATGCCGGCATAGCATTGAATTTCTCAACTGACTCGCATGTTTCCCGGTAAACCTCAAGATGGTTTCATAGTATGAATCCTGGGTCTAAAGTACTTACAACATTGTAAGTCGCCATTGTGGTTGTCATCTCGAAATAATTTGAGATCACCTTGTGGTTTACCGGGAAACATGCAAGTCAGTTGATAAATTCAATGCTATGCCGGCATGTTGCCATGGTAGCTCAGTGGCAGAGCAACCGGCTAGAGATTGGGAGATCAGTGGTTCAAATCCCGGCTATGGCATTGAATTGTTCAGTCTAACTCTACCTATTCAACACCTGTCCTACTCATGGCTTGTGTGAAGAAACAATTATTCCAATACCAAAAAGGATGTTTTCTACACAAAAGCCGATAAAGGACATAAAGTAGTAGTTATGAGCAAATCAGATTATGAAAAGAGCATGGAAAAACTTTTGCAGCCAGAAGACTATGTGGAAATTCCAAAAGATCCCATTCCAATATATACAAAATTGCACCATGAAACTTTAAACAGTGTAAAGCTAATCAGTGATGAAAACAAAAAGAAACTAATTCCAAGTAAACCCTACGGAACAATAGTTACCAAGCTAACTTCATATACCCAAGGTCATGGGTTCAAACCCAGCGGAGGACAATGGTTTTTTTCAGGCATAAAAATCCTTAGCATGGCTTCCTTCGGAAGTGAAGTAAAGCTGTTGGTCCTGTGTCATAGATTCACTGCTCATAAAAGAACCTCAAGCCTGATAAAAGAGACTTCTGAGCAAAATTAAGCTGTCTTTCACGTCCATATAGAATGGAATGCTGAGAACCAAAGCAGTTAAAACTACATTTCCTACACACCAAGAATATATGGACTATCAAAAATACATAAACCAGGAAACAAAATGCAGCCTATTGTAAACACCATCACTCCCCTAAATACAAACTAGCAAATTGGCTCACAAAACAGTTCCAAATCCTACCACAGTATAACAGTTTAAGTATAAAATATTCCTTTGAATTAATAGAACAAATAAAACAAAAAAACCTAATTGATGATACATGTTCGTTTCGTTTGATGAAGTATCGCTTTTCCCCAGTATCCCAATAGAAAAACTACTTTCTATACAAAAAAAATGGCTAACTACCACAGACATTTCTGGTGAAATAACAGAGGATTTACTAAAGCTCACTCAATTATGTTTTCCCAAACCTACTTCATATTATTAGACAAATTTTATTCACAAAAGCGTGGTTTAGCCATGGGAAATCCATTATCTCCAATCCTTGCAGACATCTATATGAGTAACCACAGCCTTCCCACAAATACACAACCTGGTATAGATATGTAGTAAACAGGAAAGTAGTCGAGGATAGCCTTAAATTGCTAAATCTTCAGGACAGTTCCATAATATGCACAATAGTAAAAGAATCAAATGGCATGCTTCCCTTCTTAGACCTAAAATAATAAACAAGACTGAATTTGGAATCTATAAGAAAAACACAAAAGACAATTACATAATAAACAACAGCTACAACCCAATTTCACACAAACATGCCATGATCAACAGCCTTGCATTCAGACTGGTAAACCTACCATTAAACCAGAAGGAATAGAACTTAATCGGATCACAGAAATTGCACAAAAGATATGGTACACAAAACATCTGGTAAAGAAGAAGATTAATAAATTTATGAAACAGAAGAAAGTAAAAGAAATTAGCACTCTAAAAAGAATAAATCAGAAGTCAGCTTCAAAAAATTCACTTACCACCCTTTAGTACACCAAAAATTTCAAAAGATTTTCCAAAAATGGAATATTAACTTAGCCCCAGTTAATAAGCACAGTTTATAAAACCTCCTCCATACAAACACAAACAATAAAATCCCCTAATTGAAACAACCAGGGATATATGAAATCAGCTGCAAGGAATGTAGCACACCATTTTTGGACTCAAAAGCATAATTTTCACTGTAAACCCAAGTTATTGAAATCAGTGCAGAATTAGATTAACACTTTGGGAAAACCTATTAATTCTAAGAAACAAAAACAAAGCCATAAATTATGATACATCACAAACAAATGGTCTCATATCAAAATTCACCTACCCAGGAGAGAGACCTCTACAGGCCGCTACCACGAGTTCATCAATAAATCTCCACTGAAGATAGTGCTAATAGCTGCCGAAACATGTTCAAAGTAAATTACTTATTTCAATTAGTGAAGTTTGAGTGTAATGCTGTGTTTTTATTCCTAATTGATTAGTTACTGCAATGTGCATTCCCATTAAAGTTTTAATATATGTCATATATATTATTTTTTTTTTTTTTGTAGTTAATTGTTTCCAAGATATTCCTTGTTATTGGTTTAAATTTTTAACTACTTAGACTTTTCTCAAATAGGATTCATTTTAGACTTCTTTTGCTTTACTCTTAGCTATGTAAAGAGAACCAAATTTCAATTCTTTTACTTAGCGATAATTTTTAAAAGATTTGACTATCACTTTAGCCTATTGTAGTCCCTTATTTCCGTTCTGCTTACAAAGAAGCAAGTAATAAGACAATTTCTGTTATATTTGTCTCGATTAGCATGATGTAGATAAATGAATAATCTTGTGTAAGAATAGTTTGTTTGCAGAACAGGTAGAGAAAGGCATGTGAATGTAACACTTCAGATACTTTTAATCTAAAAATGCCTCTTTTGGATTTAGGAAATCTCAAAACTCTATTTCTGAGTAGAATTTGTGGGTGAAATGCAACACTTCCTCTATTACTATAAGTAATTAGTAGAGAAAATAAAAATGACATCAACAAACAGAATATGCAATTAATGAACTTTGATATCCTGCTTGAAGAGAATCTGAACTTTAAGTGGATCAAAGGCCCAGCAAAATTAAGCAAGAACCTAAACCACAAATTTCTATCTGATGTTAATTGCAATTGATGCAAACGAGGGTGCACAAAGCATGTCCTAATAAGCAATAAATAAGTGAAGTAGATTGAAGGAGCATAAACCTATTTTAAGCTTTATGATTGTTCCTCTCCTGTTAAAGAAAGTTTAGATGACCTTTTCTTCTTCTTATAGGTATTCCATGTTGATGACTTTGAGCTGCAAGTTTTGCAAAAGGGATATTGTCCCTTCTGTAGGGCTACACCAAAAGCCTCTAGAAATGATAACAATAATGATCTTCTCCTCTGAATTAAAGGTAGAACTTCAAGACTTAGCAAATGCATTCCTGAAATACATCAGGAGCAGACATTCAGTGAAAAATACCTCTGAAACTATCTGTTGATGTTGATCCAGAAGCAGCCAGTTTTAATGAAGTTCCTCACTGCAGTTTATGTCATTGTCATGCACAGTAGGTGTCTTCTGGCATGACTTTAATTCCACAGTTGGTTATTGTGTAAACCTTGTAATATGAGGATATTTTAACTCCAGTGAAATGCCTTTCTTTCTAGAGGTGCCTACAGTTTGCACAGAAATAATAGATGAAACTTCACTCATTAAACACTACTCTGAAGCACTAAGCTTCATGGTGCCATTAGCTGCAGTACCATCTAAAGCTTGAAAATTCATTAATTTTTTTAGACTTCTTGTAAAGATCTCAATGAACATAGAAGTGAATAAAGAATCATAAAAACATGTATATTTATTCTTGTGTACGAAAGAATGTCAGAAAAGATGAAAATATCAGCAAAATGAAAAGGGAAATAAGGTACAGTTTCAAGCATAATACATTCACTGTCTTTATTAAGCACTAACTTCAAAATACATTACATATTTGTTGCAATTTATGAACCCTTACATTTGGAGTACAGTTAAAAGCATGGTAGTGAAGAGAAGCTTTGGCACATGAACCTCTTTCTCAGCCACCCAAAAAATCCAGCTATCAGCTCAATGAATCCAGCCTGATCCAAAAGCACAGAGAATTTTTGAACACCATTCTCATCCCCCTAACAATTTGACTGACCCCAAAAGTCCAGTTCTCAAGTTCCAACAGATCAGACCTGAGCCAAAAATGCAGTAGTTTCCCAAATACTAAACCAATTCCATCTTCTGAACCAATCCAACCAGCCCCAAATCATAGTATCTTCCCAAATGCCCAAAGCAATTTGCCAAAACGTTGCTTTAGTGTATAAATTATCAGTGCATACGTGTATAAGGCATAATCCAATTGATCATTACATTAACAGGTACCTATGAAATTAGGTTGATACTTAATTTGGGTAAAAATGAATGATGGTAGGATATATACATCATCCTTAAGTAGTAGTTTATGTACTGGTTGAAACTTCTACAGGTGATCAATATTTCAAAGTGTTGAAAACATTATCTTGTTCAGATGTGAAATGCGCCAGATTGCCGAGGTTTTGACTTCTTCTTGGGATCACTGGGGTTTTAACTTCAGAGATCCCTCAGCTGTGCCTTCTCGTTCCCTCTGTTTGTAAAAAAACATCCCTCGGCTACGTTTTGCAGCTTAGGGCTAAAATAGATCAGTAAGTAACCACAAAGTGGCTCTAATGACAATAACAAAATCACCTAACAAATCCAGGTCTTGTATTGAAGTAACACCAAGTGGTGTAACCAACGTATATAAATGATTTTTATTGTTGTTGTTTGCCTGTCATGAACAATCATGATAATGAGGTTAGCTCTCTGCTTAAATTTGATGTTTAAAACGTGCATAAAATAAAGCACCTTTATATTGGAATACAAAGAAAATGATTGTACGCAACTCAAGAATTTAGTACATCTAGAACAGTTCGGTAAATGCTGCTCTCGCCACATAATTATCAGTCTGAACTCCTTTGTTACATATAATAGGCAATTAAAGTCATAATAACATTAACCGATAGGAAATAAGATTATGCCACTTTGTTGTATTTGATCTGACCTGACAAAAATAATAAATTAGACTCATGTTAGGTGAAGCTAACGAGGTTAGCACACATTAATGAAGTTTTGGATATTTAAAATGCCCATGAAATAGGCTAGAGCAAAAAGAAACGAGTTAAAGCATCTGCAAACATTAAGTTATATATGCTGTAGAGCTTTCGCATGTCTGTGAGGCCACGCCTCAAACCTATTCCTGCCTTAGCTCCAGGGCTCCACCCTTAGGACAGGTATACGAGCCATGTCTTGAAATTTGGCGGGAAATCTCTTCTTAACAACTGAAGCCAAGGCCATCTTTTATGCCACATTATAGCAACCGGCACAGGCACCACCACTGCCAGGCTGGCCCCTACCTTGGTAGCACAATTTGGAGCAATTATTATGTTTTCGTGCGCATGACATCACCACAGGAACATGACTATTCACCATGTGGTGTACAAGCAGCATTTGGTAGCATATAGCATAATTTTGTTGGCTTTAAATACATTACTTATTAGATTGCTGTTGGATATAATTAGAGATTGTTTATGTTTAGTTGTGAATAGATTATTGTTCGTTAATAATCAGAAGTGGTTATGCTTTAAATTGTGGGTTTAGTTTATTCTTGTAAGGAGACTTTATGTTTTAAGTCATGTGTTTTGTTTTATTCTTTTTGTGTGATTACGCATCAAGGGCGTATAAATGAATGAACTTGTTCTCCAGATTGTACTGAGAATTTTGTTTTCCAAAGCAGATAAATATGCACTTAGACCTTTTCAGCATTAGAAAAAGAAGGGAAAAAACTCAATACAGGTACTCTAAGAACACAACAATATATACAACGTAGTGTGTACGTATAATATATTAATAATGTAAGTTTCTTAAGCAATTTCATTTCCATTTTCACCTGAACAAGATAATGCATTAAACAGAATTCAGCACGATTTCATAAAATGTTGTTCAGTGTAACTGAAAATGTAACCATAATGTGTCACCGTCAATATTTAAGACTTTAAATTTCATTTCGATAACTTCTATAAGTTCTTTCTTTAAAAATGAAATTCATTTACTTATGTTAGAATATGTTGCAATGATGGAATATAATATTAATTTTCTTTTAAGTGACCACGCATTCTATGATTGCCCACTAAGTTACTAAACAATCCCGATGTTGCTTTTCTGAAGCATGGTTGTAACGCCTGTTTTACATTCAAGAGGCTGAGGGTGAGAACTGGGTAATGTCCCCCCCCCCCCCTAGGATTTTCTCTTATCCTGAGAAGACGAATGTCGAGTAACCATGGATCCAGGGCTCATAATACAACATAAGTTTCCGAATGTCTGAGCAAAAACTATAAAAATATATTGAAAACAAAGATATTTATACACCTAATGTAATTAAATCAAAGGTAAAAGGTGGCAACAGCCCAGAAGAGGAAGTCTCGTCAGTTTCAGGTATCCTCCGCACTGCATGCAAAATAAAGGAACAGGGGAAAGGTATGTACATGATAATTATTTTTAACTTAAAAGTGCTCTGATTATAAGCACATGTTAACATTAAATACATTTTTCTCACGTTGTGATAGTTACGATATTCCTAGGCAATGAGCATATTACATTATCAGAAAACTGCATATAATTTTATGTTTTTGTTGTGCAAATTAAAAATTCAAGAGTGTTTTAATGGATACAAATCTGATGTCTTCCGTTCACATGACTTTCTCTACTTCTCTGCAACAAATTGTTGTTAATAAGCTTATTCTATTTATTTCATGCTAATCGAGAAAAAATTAGCAGAAATAGTCTTATTACTTGCTTCCTTGTAAGTAAAAGCGAAATAAGGGAGTACCATAGGTTAAAGTGATAGTCAAAAGCTGGTTGCTATGTGACTGAAGTTCATTTGTTTGTATAGACAGGAGTTGACAAATTTCTGTATGAGAAAAGTATGTTTTTCAAACAGAAACCAAAAACAAGGAATATCTAAAAAATGATCAACTCCATGTAAAAGATGTACATAACATAAATTGTGTGTTTTAACGTGCTCTACATTTTTGTGTGGTAAGTTTTTTTCCATCTCTTACGGTTTAGCAGTTATGCAAAATTTTGTAAAATTTATCCAGAATAAAATAGTCTTCAGAGGCTAATCCCAGAATATTCAAGATATACATTTTATTTGTCAGGTAAATATCTTTAATATACGATATTTTAATCAAAACCGTTAGAGCCATTTTTAAGAATATAATTTTCGAAAAAAGTTCCATGCAAAGGGTAGTTGGGAGTGGGGGGATTTTCTTGAAAATCTTTGTTTCGCATCCTTGGAAGATATCAAATTTAAATACCAAGTATGATATTTTCGTTTTTGAGCTATGCTGCGCGCGCGCGCGGATCTTTTTCTGGAAATGCATTTTTTGGATTCAGGGGCACCCAAAACATGTATTTCCGGTGAAAACTCGGTATCGAATTTTTGGGTGAAATGCAATACCTTCTCTACACACTATGTACATAGTACGAGTAGAGAAAGTAAAAATTAAAAGTAGATGTAAATATTAAATACATTTTTTCTACCGTTATCTAATCGGATGTATCTTGGCAATCAGCATATTGCATTTTCAGGAACCTGTATTTTATTTTCTTATTTGTTGCGTTAATTTACAATGCAATAATGTTTTCAACACTGCACGTCAGTCAGTCCTAAAAGCTCCATGTGTTCATTAAGTTCGTCGTTTTTTTTGCTTAAACTCTCTTTGAACAGCAGTTATTGTAGACAATGTTACTGTAGCATTTTTATTTTATTTATTTAAACAATTCTGAGTCCTCTATTAGCCACAAAGTCCTTTTGACTTGTAAAATAACGAGCAAGTAGATGAAGAATAGCATAAAATGGCTGGTAAAGACAGAAATCTACTATTCTGATAATTCTCTATGCCCTTCTGGAACCACGAGATTTATTCCCTATTCTCCCTTATAGTGCATACATTTATTTATCGCATACTTTAGTTTATAAAACATTTGTCGAAGGTTTCTAAATACCATGTGCTTTTCAATTACGTTTTTTTTTTTTTTTTTTTTTTTTGTTAATTTAACATCCTTTAACCTGGCTGGTCATATCGGACTATGAATGAAATCTGTGAAATGATGCTCAATGATCTCGAATCCATGGAGCTTAAAATTATTCGACATTCTTCTTATGACTATGGAAAACCCCGAAAAAACTTTATCCGGGTAACACGCACTATAAGCAAGGTTCGAACTCGAAGTCTTGATTGTGAGGGAAACACGCTACCCCCATACTACGAGGCGGGCTATACTTGTATGATTTATAAAGGTATGTAAGGTATTGTTGTAATACTCCTAAATAATAATAAAAATAATAATAATAAATGATAGAGATTGCTGCAGAAACAGCTTTATCCGTGAGTTGGCGTGACAGCTGAGTACATATTCCGTCTGGTTTCCGTGTGCAACTTTGTTGTCTTATGGCAACACGAAGTTTAGTTAAACAAAATCTGTTGAGCAATCCGTGCGTGCAATCACGAACTTATGGCACTCTTCAAAAGCACGTTAAATGACAACCAACCGTGTGTTAACACGTTCAGTTCCGTGGTTCCGTTTATAGTTTTTATGTCCTTACGCAAAGACCACGTGTTACCAACGTGGTTGAGCAATAATGTACCGTACTGTCGTCAAAAGGTTGCAGGAAACAAGGATCGTATAAATCGCAGAATTGATATGCTCATTTAAAGGATTTGTTAAGCCAATTGCGCGAGGTCGTAATTGCAAGCTGTTTTAAAGCGCGCAGTACAGAATTAAATACATGCGTCTTTTAAACATTTGTTGTGGTTCGGGGCAGCTAATCAACTGTATATGTACAGAATGTGTCCAAATTTGAAAGGTTTGCCACATTTCGCAATTGGTAAAGTAATAAAAGGATTTGGAAGAGGTTCGAAAGAACTAGGGATTCCCACAGGTAAGATTAGAAAGATTTACCACTTACATAAAACATTTTTGTTAATTGCTGAGTTGTAATAGTAAACATAAAATTCCAAGACCTAAAGGACAATTGTAAAACAAACATAGACTTTGAACTGCAGTGTTCTTAAAATCAATTTATATCTAACTAGAAGTAATTTAGATAATTTATAGGTTATGTAAGACAATTTGTTACTTATTTCTGCAAACGACTATTTTAAAGTTACCAATGAGCTAAAGCATAGGAGAATGACGCGATTATTAAAGCAATACGATGGTTGCACCACACACACACACCCACAATTGTCTTAAGTTGTTTAAGTGACTTCTACGGGTGATACATATTTGAAAGTGTTGAAAACATTAAGTTGTTCAGATGTGAAAATCGCCAGATTGCCGACTTTTTACTTTTTCTTGGGATCATTGGGACTTTAGCTTCACAGATCCCTCGGGTACGCTTTGCGGCTTACGGCGCTCTACCTTGTGCACGCTTTGCGGCCTAGGGCCCTAAACATTTATAACAAACCAGTAAGTAACTACAGGGCTCTAATGACAGAATAGCAAAAGTACCCCTTTATGGAAATAATACAAAGTGGGGTAACCATCGTACAGTAATAATTTATCAGTAATGCTTCATTTAACTTATTTACATCCTCGTATCCATATAATAAAATCACAGTAGCTGTCCTATTTCAGAAGATGCCCCATTTTTACAAATAGCAAACAGTACCAAGGGTTCAAACAATAATTATCCACATATGCTGTTATTTCTGCATATTGTAACATATTTAATTGTTCAAGATGTTTATACCTATTAGATAACTTGTGGAGATTCAACTGCATTCAAAAAGCTCTTAAAAAATTATTTATGAACTTATTTCTTTTTTTTTTTTATAGAAGAAGTACTACCACAACCATGAGAAGTTACACTCATTTGATTCATGACCTTCCACAGGCACTTTAGGACTTCCACAACATCTGATCAGCAAAGAGATAGTTTTCATCGTGTATCTTTTTTAGATTGTTGCAACATCCTAAATTTATCTCTTGGATGACAGTAATATTTATGTAGAAATTTGGTAATAAAGTATTACCATATAAGTTTAGTCATTATTTTGTTTAATTATGGATTTCAGCAAATTTTCCTGATGAAGTGGTTCAGGCGTTACCGGAGAGCATTGGAACAGGGGTTTATTATGGTTGGGCGAGCATTGATAACAGCCCAGTATACAAGATGGTGATGAGCATTGGTTGGAATCCTTATTACAAGAATGAGAAGAAATCAATGGTTTGTGTTTTGTTCATGGTGTAGCATAATTTTTCATGCTTCATAAAATTATTAAAAGATCACAATTCAAGTACCTACTTCTAACAGTTATCATTCCTTTCTCTTTACATAAGTTTTTTAATTGAAACAGTTTTTATGAACATTTTTGGGTAAAGGTTCTGCAGGATGTCCAGATTGAAAATGTTGAAAATACTAACCTGAGCAATAAAAATGCACATGTAAATGTGTTTTGTAATAGATGTGATCACTTTGAATTGCTGTGAGCCACCCACCTGCACTAATTGAGCCAGTTTCTTATATATAAAACTTGTTGCAAAATGTAAACAACACAATCCATTATGCAATTTTTACGAACACACAAACCACACTGCCAACCAATTTTTTTCACGAAAACCGCGAGTCCTCGGTCCTAATAGCAACATTGCGTTAGATTTGACTCTGCTATTGGTCAATTGACCAACATGGCTGCCCATGCGCAAGCAACAAAACAATTGGAAGACTGTGCATTTCACATTGGAAAGAAAAACCGATTTTCAGAAAGTCCATTTTTACCCCTTATTTTGATCCAGTTCATTTACATACGTAGCCTAACCTCGATGAAATCTCAAAACCTGTCGTTCATCTGTCACATAGCCATATTGTCTCTGAAACCGATAGTCATCTCGTGGTATTATCTTTATCAGTGTTGGCAGCCTCTGCCATAATGAATTATAGAGACTAAAACAACGAAAAACTTGTAAACAACTACATGAAGGCCCCTAACAGCATATACTATGAAATCTGGATCGGCAAAGGAATAAAGACCCATTTTTGTATTGGTATTATAAAGGAAAAAAAGGATATATTGCTTTTAAATGTGTGCTGGGTGAAGCACTGTTAAGTGCACTAGAAAATGCAGATAAACTACTATACTTTTACCTTCTCTGATTAGTCGTCGTGGTCTAGAGGAAACATGCCAGCCTGGTTCCCAAGATCACAGGCCAAACCCGGTGAAGGACAATGGATTTTTTTCAGGCATAACAATCCTTAGCATGCTTCCTTTGGAAGGGAAGGAAAGCCATTGGTCCCGTATCTTAGATTTATGGCATGTAAAAGAACCTCAAGTGTGATAAAGAGGCCTCTGAGCAAAATTAAGTGGTCTTTCATGTCCAATATAGAATGGGATGCTAAGAACCCTAGTTACTAAAGATCGTCCATAAATTTAAAAAAATAAAATAAACAATAAAACAAACAAAAAAAACCCAATTCTCTGATTAGTTTGTCATGGGCAGTGGTGGGCTTTTTGGGGTGTCCAAGATCATGTAGTTCATTCTGAGGAGTTTTCCACATTTGAGTGAAAAATATGTGAGATTGAAATGAGCTTCTGGTGGTAACAGGTTACACTAAATTCCACAAAGTAAACTTCCACAGGAGATCCTGATTTGAAAGTGTTCAAAACAAAAATGTTCATATTTGTAATCCACTGTTTTCTGAGGTTTTTTATTTCTTC